>JARWIR010000008.1:29943643-31278579 GCA_029959085.1 Nemophila menziesii
TGAGTACACGGTAAATGTTTCTAGCACTCTGTAAAATTTCCGAGCACTCAGTTTTTTTCCCAAACCCTCAGTTCTTTTTCCGTGCACTCAATAAAATTTTCGGTGGAACGGCGGTGGTCAGTGGGTTGTGACTAGAGTTGGAGAGTATCAATATTCAGTGAGTTGATTCTCATAACTCACTAATTTGTTGATTCATGCTTAAACACTTATTTTTTGTCTATATGTGGTTTTTATTTTATTTTAGAGTATCTTAGTATTTGATCACCCATAAGATTGAGTGGTGATTTCTTTGAAAAAAACCTAGCCACATGTTCCTTATAGGCCACTAAGGCTGTCTCCAAGACCCCATAGGTCATTCACCCACTATTTAATTCCTATGTACAAACTATTTAGATTTATACCCATAAAAAATCTAACTATAAGATTCTCTTCTTTTACATCTTTGCACTTAATGTTATTTTGGCGGTTAGTATAACAATAAAAATGCAAATTTGGTTTGATCTTATCTCTCGTTCATTACAAGTTAAAGGTTTTTTACCTACACTTTCGTACACACTTATGGACCGTGCTCATCATCTTTATATATTTTTTTTGAAATTCAAGCTAAATCAAGTTGCAACTGTTATAGCTCAAGCATAGCATAGCTTTTCTCAGTTGACAAACCTTAAGCAATTATGATGACCGTTGTTGATCGCCAAACGAGTTCCAGGTTTGTGTTGATCTGTTTTTTTCCTGTTTTTTGTAGTTTGATTTTTTTATGTAAATAATGTTTAAAATAGCATGTTTAATATTTATTTTACGTGTTTACAACTTTCAAACATGTTTCTAGCTATTTTCTTCTGTTTTTAACTTTTGTTGTTTCCTAGATACAATAAGCATCATCAGGTAAGTTTTTGCTCTTCAGTTTAAAAGTCTAAACTTTCGCTTTTGTTCATGTAATCTCACAGTTATATATGTTGATACATTGATTTTTTGATTTTATCTGGTTATTGAACTATGTATGTGTATTGATGGGTTTTCACACATTGGCATCAAACTCATACCGGTTATAAGTTTTGATGGGTATTTAGCGATTATAATTCAAACTTATAGTATTTACGAGTTCTTATGGGTTTTTATCCATTTGGGTTCAACATGCAAGAGTTATGGGCGGTAATGGGTTTTTACCCACTGCACACTGGTCACATTAGAAATTGAAACACTAGATGTAGTCATCAACCCGATATGATTTATTGGCATATGCTTACCATCAATATTATAAATAGGGGAGCATGTGATATAGTGTTTGCACTGATAACCAAGTTAGAATATGATGTCATATGGTTCAAACAACCAAAATCATACAACCATTATAACATATGTTGCGGGATTTCACAATCAAACGAGTGTGAAAAGTTTGAGATATGACTTGCTTAAACATACGTTGAAGATCAACAATCGTTATAGATAAGATATTTGAAGTAATGATAGATTATTCTGTATTTCTGACATGATTAGGTGATGACATAAATGATTGAACCGATTGAATCACAGATTTATTAATATCGAAAAAATTTGGACAATCATTGAAATAGTGACCTAAAAAAGTTATATTACAAAAGTACGAGTATGACAGTAAAACATATTATATCCATATTAATGTATGTCAATACTTGCAAAATTGATACAGAAACATGTGAGATGTAATGAAATATATTATTTATATGATATTATTGTGCAAAATAAGCTTACTAGACAAGAATTTGAGGAAACACATAGAGAAAACAGGCTCAAGGGATCGAAAAATCTCATGAAGCATACATCCTAAAAATCTCGGTTAAATGATGTGAAAGTCAATGATGACATGGTAGTTAACTCTAAGGACAGTGTAACACTAACATGGGGAGAAAGTGAGATTATGTGGCACTAAGATAAGCAATTTTTTTATTTTTTGTTTCCGAAAACTTTGCAACAACATATACGGATGTTTAGATGAAGCGTGGGAGAGGGTGCAAACTCGTATGACATGTATTTTAATACTGCTAGAACCATCTCGAAAATATTTTTGAATATATTTGACGATTAAATGAAGAAGTTCTAAGTAAATTCAGATCCGGTTTTTTTGGATAAAATATTTTGAACAACAATTTTGGCGATTACAATGGTAGATGATGATACAATAACATAAACACAAGTTACAAGAGTGGTATCTTTGATACCATGAAAATTAAAAAAAAAAAAGAATATAAAAAATTGTATTTTGTATAAATAATAACAGTTACATGTAAACTACAAAGTTATAATTATAATAACAATAAACTATATGACAAGAAAAATGGTCATAACCTTGTGATTGATTGTGAATTAACTCTTGACCAAAAAAAAAAAAAAAGAGTGTGAATTAACTATATAAATTGAATACGATTCATCTAAATTGTATATTTTGTTTTCTGAATAAATATAAAACGGAGGTCATACTCCATAGGCCGGTACAAGTTTACTCTGATTGCCAATATGCCAAATCCTAAAAGATGAAAAAAATCTAGTTCTTTTACATGCCAAATTCTATGTAGTTCATTGGAAGTTGCCATGATATTAAGGGCATCAATCATCAATCATCAATGGCCAATCGACTGTTAAGATATTATCATCATTACTGTTCGAGCTTCTGACTTCTCCTAATTGCAAATCTAATAACTGAGATAAAACACAACCTTCCATCAGGACCATGCTATGTTGTTCGTTCAAGAATTGATAGCGACCAATCAAATGTAAGAATATCACAGAATATATAGGATCAGAAATTCTTTTACTGTGAAAATTATAACCAAGTATCCCCTCCCTAACGGGTGTAAAGTAAGAGGTACAAGGCTCGAACCCCTCCCTGAACATGGGCAACCTAGTTCTGATTTACCATAAGAATATATATGGGGAGGAATGTATATCTCCGTGGGATTAGTTGGGTGCGCGCAAGCTAGCCCGGAACCCATGTAACCAAAAAAAAAATTATAACCAAGTTAAAACTAATTAGAATGACTATAAAATAAAATATGAGAACATTAGAACAGAAAAAAGCGGGAGCTTATTCATAGACCTCAAATTAATCTGACAAAGAAAATAGTCTACTATGAAATTTTAATCTCAATTAACTCTAATCCCACATTAAGGCAATGGGTAAATTAATTAACATTTCGTTTCATAAACTTTTACCCGTGTGTAATGCGTTGTTTTATGTTAAAATGAAATGCATATACTCATAGAAACTTTCCTGAGCTTTAAAATGAGTGAATACTGACTTATTTTGTTGGATCACAAGTTAAACATATATAACGTGAACGACAATGCAATATATAATAAACCAATAGTGAATTTACATAAAGTTGAGATCAAGAAATCAGGAAATTCATTCTCCAGCTCCTAATTTATAATCAATTTTTTACAAGAAAAGAAGATTAAGAATATAAATATAATGCTAACCTAATCTTCACAAGCTTGGTACCATCCATATCACGTGTTCAACACTTCCATCTGACAAATGATAAATGCCCGTATCTTTGCCGTTAAAATTATGAAAATCCAAAAAAATATATGCAATTAGGCCTACAATTATTTATCTCTGAACACTCAACCATAAACGATGATTTATGATCGCCCAAAAATATAGTTTTATCTCCCAAATTCTTAATCTCCACGCACTTACAACCATCATCATCATCCTTTTTCAACTCATAAACCTCGTATCTTTTAGTAAACATCAAGTATCCTATATATCTTCGAACAACAAATAAATTATTTGAATACTCAACGAAATAGCCAACTACTTCTTGTGTTGGTAGTGGTGGGAGAACACAAAAAAATTATTGCCATTGAGTTGGATTTGGCCCATTAACATCACATCTCATTACAGTTCTGAATGTATCATCTACTACATAAAAATAATTGTTGTGATAAATCATTGAATGAATCGGTTCATTCCATGGATCAATTACAGTCCAAGAACTATTACTTGACTTATAAAAATGTAATTGATTTGACCACCACATTGTCGACATTACAATAACAATAAAGTTTGAGTTTGAGTTTGGATTCGCAGATAACACAACCCTATTCCATAAATCTCCAAATCTAGTAGAGAAAGCTGGGAGAGGTATTTGAACACGCGACCATAAGTGCAGAAGACTCGAGTGGATTAGATCCTTTTCAACTACTAATAGCCGATCTTTCCATGATATGCAGTATTTTATAGCTTCAGGTAAGAAAATCTTATGATTCTTGCCTGATGAAAGGCTGAAAAATTATAGCATGTCCGTTGATTATTCTTTTAGGGGAACCAGAGGATTGGGCTTCTGAAAGTTTTCAGTTTGAGATGTTGCTTATCCCGGGGAGCAGCAGCTCGCCATGATCTGCAAACTACACGAAAAGAATCGTAACTCTCAAAGTTAAATTACACGTTTTTCGATCTCAAATAGAAGATCCTGCTGAAGTGCTGCCCAATCTGCCATGTAAATTTTGTGTTGTGTGAAGTTATGGGATTCTCTAGGGTTTATGTGTACATTTGTTTTTTTTTGGACAAGTGTATTACTGATTGACTGATAGTGAATCTTTAGTTTGGATTTGTACGGATAAGGATTTCATGGTATTTGGGCCGGTTTCTGATGAAATTATCTAACTTCGTTTTTATACTGCCTTTAATTAGGAAAGGTGTATTTCTAAATTTTTGCCTTTAAATAAGGCCCAACTCTTCAAAGAGCAACTATTTTGAGATGCACCTATAATTTTTGAAATATTTATCAATATTTCTAAACTTTATAAAATTTTATCGTGTAATAATAAAAAATATTATTACAATTTAGCACTAATTCATTTCTTCTTAATAAACAACATACTTTCAGCTTCGCAACCACCATATGCCGATTTGGTTCTCTGACTTCTGCTTGATTCATAACGATTTTTTTGAATAGCGCAGTGTGGTCTGATTCAGTAAGGATGACAATGGTTACGGTTAAAAACCGAAATCGATGATAATTGAACCGATTAATAACTGAATTTATAACCATAAAACCATTAGGTCATGGTTTTGAAAAGTGTAACCGATGGTTAAAACCGTAATGTTATGATTTTAGATAAAAACAAAACTAAATAACCGAAAACCGTTTACTGTTATATATGTTTTTTCAGTTTTTATAATTATCAAGGTAAACTAGTATACTGAAATTCTAAAACTAAAATCCAAATATAACCAACTATATAATATTAAATATAATCAAATACCAACACATTTTCGTATATACCTTGGAGTTTTATTGAGATTTTTCGTATATATATGGTCTTATTTTATTAATTTTTGATATATTTAAAAAATTATCGTTGGTCATGGTTAAAAAACACAAAAACGTTTGAAAAACAAAACCGAATGATGCGGTTATGGTTTTGAAAAGTGTAACCGATGGTTAAAGCCGTTAGGATATGGTTTTTTATAAAATAAATGGTTACGGTTTTTGATATTTTTGCAAAAAACCAAACCGTTTCCATCCCAAGATTCGGTCGTACAACCCTTACCACTTTCATTGAGTTTTGGCAAAATAAAAGTTATAACCTAAATTTACCTATGCTAGCTGAGGTTTCGGTCAGGTCAGTTTTTTGCTAACGTTTCGGTTCAGCTTAAACGTTGAATTATTGGATTAGGTTCGGGTTCAGTTCGGTTCTGGACGTTTTTTTAGGTTTAACGTTTTTCCCATTTTTTTGAAAGTAAATATGTATAAAATTAATTTATAGCAATTTAGCTTAGTTATGAACTATTTATTTTCAATTTGACAAAAAAATTTATAAATTAAACTAAATTAAATTATAGAATAGACTAAATTCACTATTTTCCCTACACTATACCCCGATTGTCAATATACCCCTAAATCGTTAAAAATGTCTACTTATCCCCCATATACTTTAAAATGTGTGTCACCCCCTCATTTGGATGGAATTCGTCCAAAAAGTCCATTTAGTTGAAGAGGTAAACAGACAATTATGTATTAGTCACAGGACAAACTAACAAAGATTTTGATTCTTTGGGGGTCATTTGATAGAGATTTTAATGCCTAGTGGGTCAATTGGCAGAATTTTTAGACCGATTTCGTCCAACATGGGCAACAATGCACACTTTTAAAGTATATGGCATAAGTAGACCTTTTTTGTGATTTAGATGGTAGGTTGATAAATGGGGTATAATACATGACAAGATAGATTTTACCAATTGGATTTAATCTGAGTAAACATTTTATATTTGAATGAATTATGGTGTTGAAGTGTGGTGTTGGATTTGTAAGTCAAAAGTTGGTTAAATAAACACATAAAGTAATTAGAGAAAAGATAAATTTTATTCATGATTTGGCTTAAAGTTGCCTTGTGTGTACATATCATCGATATCATATTACAGTAGCCTTATCTATACTCCTAATTTCTAAACTAACATTTGATTTTTCTTTCTCCATTACTTTCACTATCTTAAACTACTTGGCATATATTTTTGGACCCTATACCACCACAATGGGTATCGTGTCTTCCTAGTGGACCACGTTTGATGATAGTCGTGGGAAGACCATGGGTAGTACTTGTACGTTAGCTTTATGTGGAGTGGTGGAAGGCATTGATCATCATATTGCATGTAGTCCTTATTTGCTCACCTTAGGATCTTCTGAGGTCTTTGCAATCTTCTTGGTCTTCGGGGAGAGTTAGTCATGCGTTAAGTGTAGGAGGTGATAACCCTCCAAACTGAGATTTGAGTGGTATCTTTTTCCTATCAAGTACCCCTTTAAATATGATATTCTCGCGACTAAGATAAAATCTGGATTTGGTGTCGTTGGACCTGTTTTGTGGGCTTATGGTTCTGTTGTATTTCATTGATATGATGAGGATAAATTTTCCTTTGGGAACGTCACTACGACTTTGATTGGAATATATTCCCAATTCACATGTTTTTGTTCATCGCCTTTAACGGTTTATTTTTTCTTAAAAAGAGTCATTGAAGCTTCACATGGGTTTTTCTCATCGTACCCCTAATTCATGTAGGTTTAAACATCTCCTTGACTAACCTTTTAAATATTTATTCTTTCCTTGATTATCTCAACTGACGCAACCAGATCTCTAGCAAACAGTATTTATATATGATCATCTACCTTGGATCGCTTCTTCATTCTTCTGACGATTAATTTGTGTTTAATGACTCCCTGCTACAACACTATGAGGTCTCTCTCATTTCTTTCGGGTCTCAAATTCCATAGGAAAGAAGTTAAACTAGAGAGGAGAAATTACAAACCTTACCCGATTGTAGGCACTTCTCTCGTGCGCTTTCAAGAGGCGGTTGGTAAAGTAAATGCATCTATGTGGCCTACACGGAAACTGTCAGGGCAATGCAGAAGGTCTTTGATCAAACGGATTACAATTAATAATCAGAGCAATCGACTCAGAACTCTCTTCAGGATGAGACAACTGAGACTGAGTCTCTTCGAGAGACCATCAGGATCCAACGAGATGAGATCATTTGCTTGAAAAAAGAATTATCAAAAGCGACCAATCACACCAAGATGGTGATATGCTTGGATACTTATTTTGACATTTTACACAACATGGATAAGCATTTTCTTGGTTCTTTTCAAATTCACGATGAGATATGCACCATTTACCCTGAGCTTGAAAATATATCTAGGGAAGAATATCCCTTTTTGACATCGAGGTCGATTTCCCTCATTTTTGGCAGCTTTCCTGTACCTTTAAATCCTCCTATATGGAAACAATATTCTTAGAAAATTGAGTTTTTCCAGTATAGATCTCGATGCTACTTTTTTGTAGTTGAAATAAGACTGTTTAAACTCATTTTTATTTTGACTATTTGTTTGTTTTTTGCTTTTACGAAGTAAGGAGGCATTTGAAGGGGTTGAGTTGACCCAAACTTCCTATTTATTTATTACTCATCGACTAGCTTTTTGTACCTCATAGAGGCGGTGTTCGGAAAGCTCTCTCTTTTCTTTTATTCAATGGGGGCCTAATGCTTATTATGCTAAAAATGACATATTAGCCTTGAAGTGTCTCTCATTCTTAATTATGACAAAGGAACGTTAACGTCTCTTCACCTTTTTTTGTTATAACACGCCCATACGTGACACTTACTTTCTCAAGAGTTAGTCATCATGACTTCCTGGACTTGGTTACTTAAACATCTTATCTTGATTACTAACTCTCCCTTTTCTCTAGCCTTTTCTCACCTATATAAGAGTAGGATTATATAGGTATTTAACTATTTTCTACCATAACTTTTTTTGCTTTGCAATCTTGTCAAGCTCTTCATCTTTTAATTCAGTAGGTACCGATTTCTACATCGACTTCTTGTATGATCGGTTGTAACTACCTCTCGTTCCCCTGCGGACTCTGCATGATGGGACTCATCGGAGTTGGAGGTCGTAGCTTCATGTCGTAGATCCTCATTATGTGTTTGAGTCTTGTCACTAGGCCTAGTTTTGGCCATTTTTGTGGTATCTCAATGGGTATAAAATCTTCCACTTTCCACAAATGGTGCCAAACTAATAGAACATATTTTACAAGTTAGATTTTTTTAATGAATTATTGTGTTGAAGGTGGGGTGTTTGAATTGCCAGTAAAAACTTGGTTAAATAAACAAGTAAAGTAATTAGAAATAAAGATAAACTCTATTAATGATTTGACTTAAAGTTGTCTTGTTAGTACATGATCGATATCATATTACAGTAACTCTGTTTATACTACTAATTCCTAGACTACACACTCGCTTTTTCTTTCCTCATTACTTCCACTATTTTACACTAGTTGGACTATATTTCTGGACCATCTACCACCACCATAGTTATTGTCTCTTCTTAATGGGCCGCATCTGAAAATGGTCGTAGTAGTCCTCGTACATTATCTTAAAACGGAGTGGTGGAAGGCGTCGAGCATTTACTGCTTGTAGTCCTTGTCTTCTTACCTCAGAATCTTTTTAGTCTTTCGAGAGATTTGGTTGCGTGTTGGGTGTCTGAGGTGATAATTCTTCAATACGAGGTTTGAGTGGTATTTTCTCCCTAACATAAATGAGGCCAAATGGGTAATATACTCTATAAAATATTGAATAATTAATTAAAAAACTTATTACAAATTAAATTGATCAAAAAAACTAATTAAAATATAATGAATAATATTATTAATTAAATTATTTCAAATGTAACTGAAATAAATAACTTATTATAATTTGTACTAAACTAGTTAACTAAATTAGGAAAAATACATTAGATATCCCTAAATTATACACGTTGACATGATGCACCCTATTTTTTTATATCTACTAATTCCTCGAACTTCCAAATCGAGATTCGCTGCCGCTTGCCGCCTACTTTCTCTATTAGTCAACGCGTTGACAAATAAAAATTCATTTTTTAAGTTAAAATTCTTCTTTTCAAATCAAAGAATTGAAAATAGTTATAGAATTTGTAAAAAAAAGTTAAATATGATTAAAATATGAATTTAAAATTACAATTTAAATAATTCATAAATTCTAAAAATTAGATTAATCCCAAAAAACTTTTAGTTATTCCACACACCTTCCCACCTAGCCATGATTTATAAAAATCAAAATTATTCTCCCAAAACTTTTAATTTTTTCACAACTTTCTCACCTAACCTATAACTTGTAAAGAATCAAAATTAACCCCCTTTAAAATAATTCACACACCTCCCAACCTTTGATCTTCTTTGTAGTGCTCGTATCGTAGCTGAAACTTCATGTGTAATTCACCGTTTGCAATTGAATCTTCTAATTATCTCTGCATATGTGAAAAATGAGAGTTTTGAGAATGTTATTCTTGACTATAAGTGCATGATGAGTAAAGGAATTAGACCCGATATTTAGTGTGGATGCATTTTTGCAATTGAACCACGTCTCTCTTAAATGTAACCTTGATCCTAATAACTCTTTGGTCGGTGAGTTGTTTTTTGCCCTTGCTAAAGGTCTTTTCTGAACGAATAGAAGATGCCAAGATGGTTAGCAAATCATGAGCCATATGGAATAGAATCAGTCTAGATGCATACCTTTTCCACTTCAAAATGTCAAAGCTCTCTATGTGTTTGATTAGTTTTGTCCCGAGATAGCAAAGTCGTTGAAGTTTCTCAGGTTAAAATGTGTCTACGTAGCATCATACCCGTCTACTATTAATTATATGGGGAATGGGAGAGGGCGGGGGCTCTACCGGTATGACACACTCTTTTTTTCACGTAATCTTTTTACAATTCAGTCTATAAAGACTCTACATGGTCCATGTAACCTTTCGTGTCAACCTCATAGCTAGAAAATTCCTGAATCTTGTGAACAAATCTTCCGGTTAAAGTCAATTTGTAATGAGGATCAAGAACACATTACACATATAGAAACGACTCATAATTGTTTAAAAATCACTCCATCATTCATATCAGGAAGCATAGTACCAAGTTCTGAGTACCGATAAATTCATATATAAATAGCTAAATTATAAACTTTTTCAAATACAAGATGACTAGCGCTGAAGTAGGATTAGTGCTAAAATACTCCACAAAAAGTCACAAGTGGATTTACACCGCTCAAGGTATTATCACAAAAATGTTCATTTTAATACTCGTGAGTATCTCCTTAAACTCGTAAACTCATTATAACATTAAGTACATATAATCCATTATGTAGGGCATACTAACCTCTTTTATATTTAAATTCATAAGAAATACGCTTTATTTTTAAATAAATAGTAAAACCACCCACGCCTGATATAGTGTGATTAACTATCAAGTTTATAGCTATAGGCTATTGCTACACTAAGCAGTATCATATGTATTTTTTTTCCAGCTCAACTCAAGGTGCGATAATGCTTAAGGAAGAAATGTCCGGCACTTGTGCTTATTATATGTTTCTTTGTTCTCCTGTTCATACAGCACTAAGGGACTGGAAACTTGCAACATGCTCGAATATTCGAATATAGGTAGCGCCATCACAGGGACAAGTAGCCACACAACTTACTAAGTAGATAGTTATAATAAACTCATCCATGTTGATATAAGAATTAACTTATTATATAAATATGTTGCCAAAAAGTGAACCACAATGGAATATAATGAACTAATGCGGTGAAAAACTGAAAATATTCATAACATAATATAAAGTAGAGATTGAAGAAATGGAAGCAGAAAATCCATTCTCTAGCTCCAAATACTTAAATAAAATTCATACATGAAAAGAAGATTTAAAATAAAAATTTTGCTAGGTGCATGTAATCTTTAGGAACCTAACCTATCCTTAAATGCTTGGTACAATCCATATCGGTTGTTCAACCATGTTCCACTCTATGTTCTCATCAAACAATGGTTCAATGCTTCCATCTGATAGGTGATATATGCCTGCATCTTTACCATCACTCTCTAGGCGATCGTAAATAAAATCTGGAAAATATATGCAATTAGGCTTAAAATTATTTATCTCTGAACACTCTACAACAAATGATGAGTTAGAGTCCAAAAATATAGCTTTATTTTCCAAATTATCAATCTTCACCCACTTATCACCATCATTATGATCAGACCTTTTCCCCTCATAAACCTCGTATCTATTTGTTCTGCTAAGACGCCCTCTGAACTGGTTATCCATAAATCTACAAACAATAACAATTTCATTTGAAAACTCAACCATATAGATAACTGTAAATATATCAGATTCTTGTAGTCTTGGTGGTGGTGGTCCGAGATCGCCAAAAGTTTGTCGCCAGTGAGTTGGGTTTGGCCCATTAACATCACACCTTACAGTTCTGTATTTATTATCCATTGCATACAAGCAATTTTTGTAATAGTTAATTGACCAAATTCCTATATTCCATTGATCAATTGCAGTCCAATAACTATTTCCTGACTTACAAAAATACAATTGATTTTGCTGCTTAATCATCACAATAACAGTAAATTCTGAGTTCAAATTTGGATTTGCCGATAAAACAACCCCGCTGTGAAGTGTTGTGAAACTACTCGGGAAAGTCGGGAGATGTATTTGAACACGCGACAATAAGTGCAAAAGGCTTGTGTGGATTAAATCCTTGTCAACTATAAATAACCAATCTTTCCATGCCATGCGTAACTTTTTGCTAGCTTCAGGTAAGAAAATCTTATGATTCTTGCCTGATGAAGGGCTGAAAAATTCTAGCATACCTGTTGATGATTCTTTTTCGGGAAGCATGAAGATTGGGCTCATGAAAGTTTTCAGCTTGAGATGTTGCTTGTCCCGAGGAGCAGCTGCTCGCCATGATCTGCAAACTGCACCAAAAGAATCATAACATTCTATTGCAGGTATGTGTTTCCCGATCTCATATAGAAGACCCTCTTGAAGTTCTGCCCAATCTGCCATGTAAAAGCTTTGTGTTGTGTGATGTTATGGGTTCTCTAGGTTTTTTATAATGGACCACGTTTATATATATTTTTACTGATTTACTCTATGTTTTTAGTCGACGATATTACTTTGTATAAGACTTCTCGGAAAATAGGACTGCTTCTATTGAAATTAGATAAGGGTATAAGATAAGTTCGTCTTTACCCAAACTTTTAAAAATGGATATCATTTTTCTTTTGTGATTTTTGTTAAAATAATATTTTTTAGTTAGGAAAAATGACCCAAAAAATCAAAGTATTAATTTTTTAAGCCCAATTAAATCAAGTAAGAAAAATCTGCTGAATAACATCATTAACTTAATTATTTTATAGGTTATTTGACTAAACTATCCCTATTTATTTTATATATTACAAACTATTTAATATATATACCTTAATTATTAAAACAATTTATTTTCTTTATCTCTTTTCCTCTCTCTCCGATCAGATCTACTCTCTCTCTCAAAGTCAAAATCCCAACATCATCTCTCCCTCATCGTTTTTCTTTATCATCTAGTCCGAATTATCGAGTCATCTCTGCTGTAAATATGCTTGATTTTCCGATTCCTGATTTCGATGTTTATTCTTCGGAAACCAAGAAATGGAAACGTTATAGTGCAGATTGTATTTGAGCTTGGAGATGAAACGGTGATAAGAAATGGGTTTTATATCAAATGAATATCGTATTGGTTAACTTCAAATCATGCTTTATTAGCGTTTGATTTAAGTACTGAGCTATGTGGGATTATGTATTTACCTCTTGAAAGTGCAAGCGCCATTGCAGATAATACACATAATCGGGAACTTGTTGAGAATATGGTCAATATATTCAATGTACCGTTACTTAACTCAAACAGGGGCTTCAATTTTACTCTTCATTTTCAGCTGTCCTGTACCTTCTTCCAATTTGTTTCTAATTTTACAAAAGCCTTGGAAAGGTCGTCCTCTTTTGAATAATCAGGTATGTATTTAGCTTGTGTAATTAAGACCTTTTGATGTAAATTGTGTCTTTGATCCATGTATTATGCGAAATAGCCAAATACATCCCCATGTTTTAGAAAGTGCCAATTATACCATGTATTATACATTCTACTTACTGAAACACGGGTATATGTGACTTTTCCACATATCACAGGGGTTAACTATGCAAATTGGAATACCTAGTATAATAGTAGAACGGCTAATTGTTTTCATTTTCAATACAGTTGATACCTTCGGTTATAAATGGTGGCATAACAGCTCTATACTTTATCTTATGGGTGAAAGGGATTAAATCTTGTGGCCTGTAAGGTAAGCTTTTCAAATTCGAAAATATTGTGCCTTTTCTTATTCTTTTTCCTTGTTATTTATTTAGAATCTCTATTCACTTCCAGGGCTATATTAGGTGAATATTTCCTGGAGCTGTTCTTGGAGTATTATCATCTCTATTTTATGGAACAGAGTAGAAATAAACATTAAAGCAATCTCTATCCATGTATGTTATATGAATAGAAACTCAGCTTTCATTTAACAAACAAAATTTAACATTTGGCTTGTACAAAAGAGTCATAGTAATTAGAGGAAGCACGTAAAGCTGGTCTTGCTCCAGCTTAAGTTGATGAAGATGGAAAAGAAATTAATCCTCATATTCCTCAATATATGTCTTCTTCACCTTGGTATCTCAATGCTGAAAGACCCATATGTCATATATATACGGACCACCAAAAGAGTAATAGTAATAATATAAATCAATTGAACATAGACCACCAAAACTAAAGCTCTTGTTTGTAATACACGAATCTTTACATAGGGTATTTTAGGCAATTTACTAAACAATATGAGATTAGTGGTCCCCATTGATCCCAACAATTCGAACCTTGTGCATATTGGATTCTTCGAGGTGACGGGATTTATCGTTGTGAAGTTCGTCACGTGACGGGATTCTTTAAGGTGACGGGATTCTTCGAGGTGGCGGGATTCTTAAAGGTGGCGGGATTCTTCGAGGTGACGGGATTCAAAGTGGAATGGTTAAAAGCTATGGTGGGGTGTAGAAAATCAGAAGAAGTAATTGATCCAAAGTTACCAGAAAAACCAGTTGCAAAAGCTTTGAAAAGGCTTTTATTGGTTGCTTTAAGATGTGTTGATCCAGACGCTCAGAAACTCAGCTCAGCCTTGACTGACTCGGAGAAAGCCGAAGCTCAAATCGGAGTTGATGTGCTCAGTTCTCTCAATTATGCTCTCATAAGTTAGGTTAATTTCCATGGAAATGCCACATTGTTAATGACTGTGAACTGAGAAAAGTTTATTTAGTTGATGGGATTTATATGCGTCATGGAATTTTATACGTTAGTTGATGGGATATAGTTGTATTGTTGGGGTTTTATTTAGTTGATGGGATTTATATTTGTTATGGGATTATATACGTTAGTTGATGGGATATAGTTTGTATTGGTGAGATTTTTTTTTTGTCAAAATATTGGTGGAATTCAATACAACTAGTGATGGGATTTATATGCGTCATGAGATTTTATACGTTAGTTGATGAGATATAGTTGTATTGGTGGGATTTTTTTTGTCAAAATATTGGTGGAATTCAATACAACTAGTGATGAGATTTATATGCGTAATGACGGGATTCGTCGGTAACGGGAATCGTCCGTGACGGGAATCGTCCTTGACGGGAATCGTCCGTGACGGGAATCGTCCTTGACGGGAATCGTCCTTGACGGGAATCGTCCGTGACGGGAATCGTCCGTGACGGGAATCGTCCTTGACGGGAATCGTCCGTGACGGGAATCGTCCGTGACGGGAATCGTCCGTGACGGGAATCGTCCTTGACGGGAATCGTCCTTGACGGGAATCGTTCTTGACGGGAATCGTCCTTGACGGGAATCGTCCTTGATGGGAATAGTTCTTATGGTGTAAGGGTAAACATGTAATCTTATAATAGTAAGTTAATGGATGATTCTTTGGGGCAAGTATAATATTATTTTGATTTTTTGGGTCATTGACCCTATTAGTTAATCTTCTTGATTTTTCCACCCTCTTTCTCACCTCACACACGTGACACGACCAAGCAAGATATAAATAAAAAATAAAATTATTACCCAAAAGATCTTGAAAACACCTCTTAGAACTCAACAAGACTCCATTAATATGCTCTCTTACTAAAGACCACAAATAAAAATTAACACTATAAACTAAAAAATTAATTACTTTGTTACCTTCTTTTATTTTTTCCACTATATATACTAATTTATTTAGATTTTTTTAAACCCTAACTATTATTTTCTCTCACCTCTCTCTTTCATCTCTTTCACGTAGCTTTTAGTTTTCTTTGGCTAAACAAAACAAAACTCCATGGTTAAACAAATAAAAAATCCATAGCTAAACAAATCAAAACTTCCTCCGAGTATGATAGTTGTTTTATTATGCAGATCGATCGAGCTCCCGCGAAGACAGAAGATTCGCGTGAGAAAACCTCTGAGCTGCTGGAGCTTAGATCTGGTGATTTACGGTGGTGCGGCTGCCGGAGCTTCGTCGGGGTTCATGGTTGTCGGAGCATCGCCGGTAAAATACTATTTACTAAAAACATTATAAAATCTAGAGCCTTTACAGCAAACTTCACTACAAGAAATTAGGGTTAAAAAACAAATAAGCAGCGCCTTTGAGGTGAAACATTCTTAACCCTTCCGACTTTGATATTTCCATCCTTAAGTAAATTATGAATCTTTTTCGTATTTTTACTAATTTGATGTGGGTTGCTGCGGACACATGCTCTTGTTCGGTAGCTGTTGTGTTACTGCTTCATGTGCAGCCAAGTGAGTGGAATTCTATTAAAAGATGTGGCAAATGTTGGTGGATCAATGAAAAAAAAACATTGGTGGATGAAATGGTCAAAATCCAGGTCAAAGAAAGCACATGTGGTTGAGCTTCTTTTTTTTTTTGTTCAAATCGGTTGTTGAGCTTGATTTCTTTTTCCAAATCTCTTTTCTGATTTGAAGAGTTTTTGGTGTACAAGATGCTAGCATCTTTTTTCTTTTTTTTTGGGTTTTTATGTAAATGATGTAATTTGTGAAAAAATTATTCATATATTTTTGTGTAATTAGTTTTCATTATAATTATAATTTATTAATGTAAAATTTGAGTTTTTCTATATAAATAAATTTAATGCTCAGTAAAAATTCCAAAAATTTAATTAATTTTTTCCTATACTCAGTAAAGTTACTGAGCAAAAGAACATGCTCAGTAAAGTTATTCAACAAAAAAATTCGAATATTCAACAACTTTTTCGACACTCAGAAACTTTTTTCATGCTCAGTAGCCCATGCTCAGTAGTTTTTCCATGCCCAATACCCCAGACTTAGAACTTTTTTTCACGCTCGGAACTTTATTCTAAGCTCAGAACTTATTCTACGCTCAGAAAATTATTCTACGCTCAGAACTTTATTCCACGCTCAGAACTTTATTCCACGCTCAGAACTTTTTCTAGCGGTGGCCGGAGGTGGCCGGCGGTGTCCGGCGGTGATTGGTGGTTGTGGTCGGAGCTGGAAATTATTTGATAATTAATGAAGGAGGAGAGAGAAAAAAATGATAAAGGAGGAGAGAGATTAATAGTAATGGAGGAGAGAGAGTAATGGTAGTGGAGGAGAGAGAAAAAAATCTATTTATTTTGTCTTATATGCACTAGAAGGGTAGTTATGACATTAGATATCTTATTGGCCTCTAAGAAGAAGAGAAGGATTGAGTAGCTTCTATTTGTCGCTACAATAATCTTTAGACCCTATAGGTAATTGACCCATAAAAAATCTCAAAATTTCAAATAGTTAATATAAGAATAATTTAACGCTTGACCATAACTGACAGATTCAGGCTCCTAACTATCAAGTTAAAATTTTAATTTCCCTCTATTTGGTTCTCAGAGGAATGATCTCTCTCTCTCTCTCTCTCTCTCTCTCTCTCTCTCTCTCTCTCTCTCTCTCTCTCTCTCTCTCTCTCTCTCTCTATATATATATATATATATATATATAATATTGGAGAAGGGCCAACGGCCCGAAATGTCTCCAGTTTTTCTCCACATTTTCTAGCTTTCAGATCAAATTTCTATCATTTTCGGCCTTTAGATCGATTTCAATTAATGATCTAGATTGTCTAAATTCAATCCACGGTTTAAAATATATTGATGTCTCCTTTATATTTTTCAGCCCTTGGATTACTTATTTTTAAAATACAAAATTAGAAACAAAAAACAAAAAAAAATCACTTCACCGATCGAAAACAAAAAACAAAAAGAAATCACTTCAGAACCCTCCCCCTCCACATCTCCAGCTCTGATCCGCCTCCACGACCATCTTCCACTGCCGCCACGACCACTCCGTCTCTCCCAACAGCATTTCACATCACCAAGCCGCTCCGCTTCTTCACCAAGATCCCACCTCGCCGCTCCTCATCGATCCCTCCTCGCCGCTCCTCATCAATCCCACCTCGCCGCTCCTCATCGATCCCACTTCGCCGCTCAAGATCCCACCTCGCCGCTCCTCATCGATCCCACTTCGCCGCTCCTCATCAATCCGCCTTCGGTGCTCCTCGCCGCTCCTTATCGATCCCACCTCGCCGCTCCTCATCAATCCGCCTTCGGTGCTCCTCATCAATCCTAAACCATAATAAATGAATAAGCTTTACCTCTTAATAGTTACAAGAACACTGAAGAATTTGAACCGGTTAATGGTATATTCGATACAGGAGGGATAGATTTAACTGTACAATCTGCTGAAGGGAGTTATAAACGTGATTTTCCTTTTCGATTTCTTTTGATTTTAAATTTTTTCTAATTTAGTATCTGACTTTTTCGATTAATTTTTACAGTGATTCCTTGCTTGAATGGTGGTTCGATTGATGATAAAGTTTTAAGTCTCAGTGACCCGATAGTCTCCACTCCAGTGTATAAGGATTCATACGGTTTGTTTTCTCCTCTTATTTTGAGTTATTTTGCACTATAGGTCCCTACATTTTGCACAAACTGCACTATATTTGGAGGGATGTTGCTAAATATAAGGCTTTCCTTAATGGGGGTTAAATTTAAGGCCTTCTTAATAGTGGCTAAATCTTGACCATTCCTTATGTGCGAGATATTTGGCCGTAGAGCAATCCGGACTACTCTTTGTCTTATTATTCTAATATATTATATACAGATTCTTTGCTTAACAATTAGATAACTATTTGATGTATTTTGATTTGGATTTATGTAACTTTAAATAGGTGCGGTAATGAAAAAGGTGTATGATTGGTAATTTGTTAGTAACTAAATCAATTATTGGAATATATGGCTGAATGTTTGTGAATGGTGCAGGAAAAGATCTATTCTGGTATTCACGTGATAAAAAATCAGGAAGAAGAGGAGCACTCAATGATAGAGGCTCTTGGATTGGCTCTAAAACGTGCTTTCTTGGTTGAAGGTTAGTAATTGACCTTTATTTGTTAAAAAGATTGTTTTTTTTCCTTTAATTATAACAGCAAATTTGGTCTATTTATTTACTGATTAGTTGATTAATATAATGAAATATACATATGAATAAAACAAGTAGTTTCCTGATAAAGATAATGTAAATATCATCGTTTCAAATAACTCATACAAAGAAAGCCAAATTTGCTGTTATAATTAAAGGAAAACATAAGTATCGAAAATTCAATTGTTCAATTTCACTAATCCTTCTTTTCCATTTATTTTCAGCCTTCTGGATGCTTAGGAAGACACATTTGATTTTACTGGAGGTCAAGCTTCAACTTGGAGGTAATTTATTACTTCTTTATCGCGCTTTGAGATCTTATCTTTGACTGGTTCATATGCGATTTCTGAAAACAATGGCATGAAAACTAGGACAGGTGGATTAATTAATTTAGTTTGTGTAACACGCGATTATGGCCTCTGTATAGAGGTACTTTGTCTTCTACGATTCATTATGTTTAATTTCAGATTTGACCTATCTATCTATGTATTGTATTTCAATACATTATATTCAGCTTCCACTTTTTTTTTGTTATTTCAGCTTGGGAAGTTATGAGAAATTGATGTTGCTTGCTTTATGCAGGTTTTTTATTGTTGACCTAAATTTGACCAAGGCAAATAAAGAGGAAGCAGCTGAGCTTGCAAAAAATAGCAATTTGAGCATAAATAATGTTAATGATAGCAAAGCTGCATCTGGGAAGGAAGTTTTAGCTGATGGGGATGCAAATTTAATGGTCAAGTTGAAATTTCTTACATATAAGGTATGTTTATTTGAATATCCAATTTTAAGTATTTATTTCAAGGATTGCTCATAACTTTTTTGATTTCCTTTGTAAATTATCCTTAATTCTCTTTTTGATCTATACTTTGTAGCTACGAACCTTTTTGATCCGGAATGGGCTTTCAATTCTTTTTAAGGAAGGCCCGGCTGCATATAAAGCATACTACTTAAGGTTAGTTTTCTAGATTTCACATGAATTTTATGCTAAAAATGATGGGCTAAAATGTCAATGTTGCAGGCAAATGAAAATTTGGAATACTTCACCAGCAAAGCAACGAGAACTCAGCATATTGTTAGATGAACCTTGGGTATGAATTGGGATTACATGATAATTTAATAATCGTGTTGTTGAATGTAGATTAGCTGCCATAAGTTTTCAATAAATTACAAATCTACCCCCACTTTTGCTTTAATTCATTGCACATTTGGTCCCTGCTTATCTCTACACTTAATCATGGATTATGATTGTGTGAAATTCCTTCCTTCTTTGATAGCTTCAGCTGTTATTTTGTAGCGAGATTTACGCTTCAACCAAAATCACATCCTTGGGTATGTTATCTCACATTTAATTATATCGAGTTTTCATGATTTATTTTAGTTGATACTGATTAATTTTATTATTAAATATAGAATTTAGCTATGCAAATTCATTCCGGGTATAAAGCAGAAGAGTTGAAGGAATGTGTTTTAATCATTCATGAATTGCTTTCGAGTAAAAGAGGAGGCTCTTATGTTGCGGTGAGGGATAAATACAAGCAACACAAGGTATTGGAATACATTTTTCACTTTTTAACTTTAGCTAAATTCTTGAGATAGGGCTTGACTGTAAAGGAAACTGAAAAACTTCAAGAGAAAATAAAAATGCATCTTGACCAATACAGGGCTACACCTACACATATACAATATTGGGAGGTATTTTAATGTTACTTTATTTAAAATAAAATGATATAATTGCTTCTTAAATTAAACTAAATCAAATTAAATGATTGAACAGGCATTATTAGAGGTTTGTGATTGGGAATTAGCTGAAGCTAGAAAAAAAGATGCAATTGAATTCGGAAGGAAGATTTACCAAATTTTGGTTAATAGATAAGATATAATTTAAATTTTTGTTATATAGATAATACTTTATTTTTGTGAAAACAGCATTCTACTTTTTCTTCTTGGTTGAATTTTTATCAGTTTATTTTTATCTGAAGAATTATTCGTTTATTCCGTGTTAATTATATTTTCAAAATCAATATTGTAAAAGTGCCTTCAGGCACGGGTTCATACCTAGTATATATATATATATATATATATATATATATATATATATATATATATAGGTTTTCAGGCAAGCTTTCGCGCACCATGACTATTCTCATAAAAAATATACACGTCTCCTCATGCATATTCTCACTTAATCAGAACTAGGTTACCCAGGTTTAGGGAGGCGGTTCGAACCCTGTACCTCTTGCTTTACCCCTTTTAAGGTGATCGCTCTATCTCTTAACAATATTTTTTGTAGATAAGACGGGTATAAAGGGTAATAAATATTATTTTACATATAACTTTACAATGAATAGTTTAAAGTAGGGCAGTAAACAAATCGGGTTGAATCGAATACCAAACGAGCTAAACTAGAACACGAGCCTAGCTTTAAAAGGATTGTTCGAGTTCTGCTCACACGTAAATAAAAAGGCCCAAGCTCGAGTCCGAAAGCTCGCTAACGAATTCGAGCTCGAAAGCTAGGTAAAACTATTATAAGCTCGAGCTCGAAAGCTCGCTCGAGTTGTTACAATTTTGATCACAGTTCAAATTCTTTCCTTTTTAAGATATAAGTTATAGCTGAATTCTGAAATATTATAGGGTAAGAGAAATTAAAATTAAACTATAAATTGAAATATCTTAATAATCAATACAAATAACTCTCTTAAAAAATTTAAGTTCAAGCCATTTCAATCAAAACCATCCAAAAAAATCTTGAAATAATTACAATAAGATTCAAAACATATTGCATAATTTCTTCCTCTAAATGTCATGGACATTAAAATTAATTGTTCTTCACTTTTAATTCAATTTTTCGACGATAAAAGCTTGTAAAATGTAAACTGCACAAGGGATTTTTGTTTTAATAAAGATACATATCTCTAAAGCAATAAATATTCACTGATCTTGAGAAGTATTTATCTAATGCTATCAAGCAATACGGAAACTTTGATATCAAAATTAACTAAATCTTTAAAATAAAGATACCAAAAACGTTACTTGGTAAAGTTTTCGAGCTCAAAAAATATCCTCGCTCTTCATCCTACACGAAAGAGGAAAAAACTTTAAACATTTGTCAAAATTATTGTTATGTAATAATAATACATAAAAATTTAAACTAACATTTACCTTCAGATTTATTTTAATTCCATGAAGCACATGTATCCAATCTGAAGTACAAAGTAAAAATAACATTTCCACAGTTTTCACCCCTAAAGATGCACGATATTATTAATAACTTTATCTTCGGCATTAATGTATATTTCGGTGCACTAATGTATATTTTGGTGCAACCGTAGATATAGGAATCACTAATATATCACATGCCATAGTTATAATAAATTGACAAACTCATGGCATGTTGATAAGAATTAACTTAATATGTTGCCAAAAAGTGAACCACAATAGAATATAATGAACTAATGGTGAAAAATTGAAAATATTCATAACATAATATAAAGTAGAGATTAATGAAATGGAAGCAGAAAATCCATTCTCTAGCTCCAAATACTTAAATAAAATTCATACATGAAAAGAAGATTAAAAATAAAAATTTTGCTAGGTGCATGTAATCTTTAGGAACCTAACCTATCCTCAAATGCTTGGTACAATCCAAATCGGTTGTTCAACCATGTTCCACTCTATGTTCTCATCAAACAGTGGTTCAATGCTTCCATCTGATAAGTGATATATTCCTGCATCTTTACCATCACTCTCTCGGCGCTCGTAAACAAAATCCGGAAAATATATGCAATTAGGCTTAAAATTATTTATCTTTGAACACTCTACAACAAATGATGAGTTAGAGTCCAAAAATATAGCTTTATTTTCCAAATTATCAATCTTCACCCACTTATCACCATCATTATGATCAGACCTTTTCCCCTCATAAACCTCGTATCTTTTTGTTCTGCTAAGACGCCCTCTGAACTGGTTATCTATAAATCTACAAACAATAACAAATTTATTTGAAAACTCTACCTTATAGATAACTTTAGATAAATCAGGATCTTGTAGTCTTCTTGGTGGTGGTGGTCCGAAATCGCCAAAAGTTAGTCGCCAGTGAGTTGGGTTTGGCCCATTAACATTACACCTTACAGTTCTGTATTTATCATCCATTGCATACAAGAAATTTTTGTAATAGTTAATTGACCAAATTCCTATATTCCATTGATCAATTGCAGTCCAACAACTATTTCCCGACTTATAAAAATACAATTGATTTTGCTGCTTAATCATCACCATAACAGTAAATTCTGAGTTCAAATTTGGATTTGCGGATAAAACAACCCCGCTGTGAAGTGTTGTGAAACTACTCGGGAAAGTCGGGAGATGTATTTGAACACGCGACAATAAGTGCAAAAGGCTTGTGTGGATTAAATCCTTTTCAACTATAAATAACCAATCTTTCCATGCCATGCGTAACTTTTTGCTAGCTTCAGGTAAGAAAATCTTATGATTCTTGCCTGATGAAGGGCTGAAAAATTCTAGCATACCTGTTGATGATTCTTTTTCGGGAAGCATGAAGATTGGGCTCATGAAAGTTTTCAGCTTAAGATGTTGCTTGTCCCGAGGAGCAGCTGCTCGCCATGATCTGCAAACTGCACCAAAAGAATCATAACATTCTATTGCAGGTATGTGTTTCCCGATCTCATATAGAAGATCCTCTTGAAGTTCTGCCCAATCTGCCATGTAAAGCTTTGTGTTGTGTGATGTTATGGGTTCTCTAGGTTTTTTTAATGGATTCTCTAGGTTAGACCACGAGTTTATATATGTTTCTAATAGACTGATATTATATTTTTCATTTTACTTTGTATAAGACTTCTTGGAAAATGGGACTGCTTCTATTGAAATCAGATAACTTTAATTATGAGGGTATAAGATATACCCAAACTTTTTAGAAAAAATTGGATATCTTTATAGTGTGATTTTTTTTTTTTTTTTTTTTTTTTTGGACGGGGTGTGATTTTTGTTTAAAATGGTATATTTTTAGTTAATCTTATTGATATTTCCACTCTCTTTCTCACCTCACACACGTGACACGACCAAGCAAGGAGATATAAATAAAAAATCTTAAAACTTCAAATAGTTAACTTGAAATTAAGAAGATGCTAAACTTGACGTTATGTATTTTCCACCGAAACAAAACATTAAATTTGGTAGTTGTGACTCTTCTCCAAAATAAAAGACTCTTCTCCAAAATAAAAATTACCCTTCTGAAGGTATATGTCCAACTCGAATTCATTGGTTGTGTAGTTTTAGTCTGTTTTTAGATAAAAATCAAAAACTTCTTTTCTACCAGAATCATTTATTCAGTTTCATTAAAATTAAAACTTAATGAAGAACTAGTCCCTTGAGATTGCTTACGCTCTAAATATTCATGGGTCGATGAAGTATATAAATCAACGTAGTCACTATAGATATCATATAAAGTATCACAAACTTTCTGGATATTTTTCTTAGATTCATAAGACGAATATATTAGGATAATGAAACTCAACCAACTGCATTTTGTACCTTGGATCTAACACCGACGCTATAGAAATTAACAAATTCTAATCATCCCAATATTTTTCATATTTCACACTCATAGTCGTTTCCATAGTCTTTATAAACTCACAACTATCACTCCTTTTTTTATCTAAAATTTCATTTATCCTCCACATCTCCGAAAGAAACAAATTAGATGTTAGATACTCGGATTCCAAGATTATATTGGTGACTTCATTGAAAATGGCCAAAAATTGACACAATTGTTCCACTTTAACCCAATCTGCACCACTAGGTACAAATAAAAACATATTATCTCGCATTTTATACATAGGAAAAACTTCCTTGTAGACCAATGAGTCGCTAGAAGATTAAAGTAACGACAACAATCATGTAGTCGCCAAATCCCTATTACATGCGACGACATTAGTCGTCACAAGTAACATCGGGTTTTGACGAAGACAAACCAAAAAATCGCCGACAATAACGATCTCTAACGACAAATTTCCCACAACCAGATTGCATCGACGATATAGGGGCGACAATATATTATCGTGAATGATAAATCTGGTCTTTAACGAATAATTTTGGAAAAATTAGCAATAACAAATATCGTCGCTAGTAAAAAAACACATAGCAGTGTACACCAAAAGTGACATGCACTGTCGCCTCTCTCTCTAGTTCAATGTACCTCTTCTTTTCTTGTTTAATTATCCTCGCGCAATAAAATTATAGTCTTATATTCTAATCTTACAATAAAAATTAAAGATATTATACACAAGAGTCCCTTCTAGGACCGTTACTAGAGGTGAGTGAACCGACTATGTTATAGCCTATCTACGTATAACACCTCCTACTTTTAAAGGGTAATTCTTTTAAGAGATATTAGAGTCCTATAGTGTTCTACTAGTAAGGCCTAAGTGTAGTTGACCTAAGTACAAGGTAACTAAAAAAGTGTAAAGTCCATAACTCTCTCTCTTTCTCTCTCCCACTTTCTCTCTCTTCTCTTCTCTTCTCTTCTAGCATAATATTCACACACGTCATTTCCTTTCTTCCCTTCTTTTCTCTACTAAAGTTTTTTTTGCTACACATTTTTATTCATGTAAAATGCCATTGGAGCGAAAAAATTCTAAGTTGAAACTTAATATTTGTTTTGTACGATAAGAAATCAAAATCTATTTTCATATCTTTAATATTTTTTTATGCTAATAAAGTCCTTTTTTAGGTTGTGTTCTCTATTCTCTCCAATCTCTCTATTCTTTCCATTTTTTTTATTTAATGAAAAATTAGATCTATATTGTTCTTAAACAGTAGACACTAATTGAGTAGTGCGCTAATCACTGTTATGATGGGTATATATCCAGTGGATATGTGTGTATAGTTTACAAGTGGATATATCTATATATCATGTGGGTATATGCCTAGTTGTCTGTAGTAGATATGTGTATTGTGTGGTGCGTATATGTATTGTGTCAATTAAGTTAATGGGTATGTGTATTGTGGTGGATAATGTACCCATATTTATAGATTTGGATTGTATATATGTTGCTAAATTTCATTTTTGTTGGTCACAATTCATGTTGTTACTAGTATGTAGGAAATCAATAAACTGTTGGTGTATCATAGTTTGTGTATATACCTAAAGTGTCGGTGTTGCAATTATAAATATGAATCTTTAATATCTATTGGATAGTTGATATAATCCCACATACCTATAAGGACCTATAATTTAATTATAAATAATAAACAGTTAGATGTATACCTACTAGCGAAGTATCCACAAAATACATTTTTAATTTTTTTCAAATTTTAATTTAATATCCTCTCCCCTGTGCACATGTAATAATATCCGTAAATGGATCTTTTTACATTATATATTGTACTTTACCGTGTCTTAATGAGCTAAAGATAATGGAGTAATATTACAAAGACTCCATTTGTAAGTTAGACTTTTCAAAAAAAAAAAATCTAACTAAATGTTTTAAATTATTCTTTCGAATTTTTATGCCTATTTTTGGACGAGTATAGAAAAATGAAGAAAACAGACAAAATAAATATAACCTATTCCTAACTTATTGAAAGCTTCTAGAAAGTTTGAAGCCTTGTTGTTTGTTCAACCCCCTTTGGCTCCATGTCTAGCATTCTTTGTAAGTTGGTCTGCTTGTCCATTCAACCTTCTTGAGATATGCTTGAAGGTGATTGAACTAAACTCTCCGGCCATCTGGTTGATTTTTTGGATGAAACTTCCAACTAGCTACTGACATCTACCTTATACCTTGAATGAGTACAAGGTTATCTGAGAATATGGTTTTGTCTTCATTTGGAAATCTTGCACATATTTCGGTAGCTTTGAGTACCGCCATAACTTTTCCCTCTAAACTTGCGTCGCATAAAATGGAATCTTTAATTTAGACTTCAAATCTCATATCCTTATGGGTATGGATGATTTCGATCCTTGTTTCTTCATAAGGGACACTAAAAGATGCATCACAAAAGAACGACACATGTGTCTCACAAACTAGACCCTCAGTGTTTTGTCTGCCTGTTCTTTGTAAATTTTGACTGTTGACTGGTAAAGTATTTCTCCAATCCATGTCGTGTTATTCTTTCATAATTTTATTTGTATCAAAATAAATATTTTCACCATCAATCGGGTAAATTTCCTGAATAGCTTTCATCTTTAACTTTCATATATTCCACATAATGATCATGATATAATCTGCAACTCTTTTCCTCTCCCATCCACCTTTATTGTATTCTTCAATGACTTTTAACATCTATACCTAGGCTTTCGTTTCTTGATCTGGATCCTATGTTGTACATCTCTCCTCCTAGGCGTCAACTCCCCCCTCAGCCGCTTACGCCTAGTTAAAATTCTAGGCGTTTTTGCCTAGCGCCTTAGTCGTCGTGGAATAGGCGCCTAACCTGTCTAGGCACCGATTAATGAAAAAAAAGTGGTCGCCTAGGCGTCGATTAATGGATAAACATACCCGCACTTTTGTTATTTTTCTTATGCTCGAGAATTCTTTAGTTGATATTATAAATCAATTTTTTGTATTTTTATATTTACTATAGTGTTGTTAGATGAATTTTATGACTTAAATAGTTAAAATTGCTATAACTACATATATAAATATACAAAATTACACAATTCCCTTTTGATGTCTCCTCATTTGTGATAGATTTATATTAGAATGAGACATCATTTTTAGTGATTTAGAAGTCATAATAGTCGATTTTCTTGAGAAATAGTGCACTTTCCTATTTTGAGTCTTGATTTAGTAAAATAATATTTTTAGAGCATATTGGGTTTAATTGTTTATTTAGTGTGAAGATTTAAAGATAATTATGGAGATTAATTAGAGTCCAAGTCAAAGACTACAAGATATGGAAAGAGATTAGCATGGTAATTGAAGATAAAGGAAACAAAATCTAAAATCATGGAAAAGGAAAAGCTGCCTAAATCTGAATTCCTGCAGCTACGCCTAAAGAAGTGGTGATAACTCCAAAACCAAGCCGATTTTGGAAGATTCCTTTCATAGAGACGTAGAAAATTCTGTGAGGATTCTTTTGGTATATTGTGGAGCAAAAACCGACCAATAACGAAGAAGATATGCTCAAAACAGTTCAACAGTAATTATCTTTATTTCCATACGAATTTGAGTTGGGCTTGGAGTCCATTACTTAACCTCTCCCTCAAGAAAACGAATTAGGTCTTCTAAACACCTATAAATACACCCTTATATCACTTGTAAATCATCCTTGCCTCATAGTAATTAGTTCTTAAGGTTTTATTCTTCCAGTTATTGTAGAGAGCAAGATGATGTCTTTTATTATTTCTTTTAGTTTATTTCCTTCAAGTATGAACTAAACTCCCCATGGCTTGGGTTTCGCATCATGTATAATCTATGGATTCTAATTCTTCTATCTAAGTTTCTTTGGGAATTACATGTTTTAATCTGATATTAGCTACTTACCTTTATATTTGTTTATGTGTTTTGATTTATTGTCTGTCCTAGAACTGCTCACTTTAGGATTGTATTAATAGTAGTTAGATGGTCACCTTAACTGGGTGTCTAATTATTGAACCACCACATAACGTCTAGTGTCGATATTAGTCCTGACAAAACTGATTCTAATTAGATAGTCATTAGGGTATAATTTAATCACCATATCACCAATTGAAGGAATTGTTTGCTTAGGGCCTTGGTAGCGTTTGATAACCCTATTTGAAACAGCCTCTTGGTTGTGCCGTAGCCCCCTTAGTCGCTCTCAAGGTCTAAGGAATGGGAATTTAGAATCCTGACTAAGTATACAAGAGCTAATATTTTCCCTTATTAACTAGATCTAATAGAAAGAATTAGAAGGATTAGTGCATACTAGCGAAACCTAAGTTATATCTCTCATCTCATATTCTTCGTATTTTATTTTTATTGTCTTTATTTTCCTAGTTTAATTAGTAATTTCGAAATTCTATTGCTTTAATTTTCTGTCTTTTAATTAATTATTGCTTACTCGTTATTATTACCTACTCGTATAACACACTTAAATCCCTGAGAACGAACTCAACTTACTAACTAAAACTTGCATACGTCCTGTAATACTTGCAGTACTGTGCCTGTCTAGGGTGAGAGTGCGTAGTTTTCTAGACTTTATTTTATCATATTTTTATCACACCCTAGGCGACACCCTTTCTCGAAAAATATAGAAGAAGAGGGTATGTGCCCCAATATCTGCCATAAAAGGTCCTAGCCATATCAAATGGGAAGCTATACGACTCAACTCCAACATAATGACTCTGATATAGCTAGCCCTTTGGGATTCAAAACCGTATAATTCCGCCTAGGCCCTGTGTAATCCCGCCTAGGCGCTAGGCCCCGGTTGACCTCCTAGCGCCTAAAACCGAGCCCTACAACATAGTCTGGATCCACTTTTATCTAGAGAGAAGATCCTGCCCAAATATCTTGACATAGTTTGCAATTAATAAGAAGATGTTCAGTAGTTTCTACTTTACCGGTGTACCAAATACATTCACTAGAATCAACACATTTTCTTTTATAGAGATTTTGTTTGGTAGGTATGGAATTATTGCACATTTCCAAACGTAGACACGCATTTTATTAGGAATGTTAGAATTCCAGATAGTTATCCATAAATTAGTTCTAACATTATTCAGGGTTTTTGTCGATTGAGGACTATGAAAAAACTTGTTCATCTGTAAGAATCTTATAACATGTTTTGTTGTATAATTGCCATCCTTAAAAAGGCAATATTAGTTTAACTTTAGTACCTGTGTCAAAAATAGGAATTCTCTTTATATCATGATTAATGGGATTAGGAAATAAACTGTATAAAACTTCGTCGTCCTACTCAAAGGAATCTTGTTTCCAAAGTTGTTAACTTTTTTAACGTTGTATCAAGTTTCCATTTATTATTAATCCACCTATCGTCCCAAATATTAATATCCTTCTCATTCCTAATTTGATAAATTCTATATTTTTTAAAAGTCTCTACCCTCAAGGAGACCAGCGCA
This sequence comes from Nemophila menziesii, assembly GCA_029959085.1. Taxonomy (NCBI): domain Eukaryota; kingdom Viridiplantae; phylum Streptophyta; class Magnoliopsida; order Boraginales; family Hydrophyllaceae; genus Nemophila; species Nemophila menziesii. Next base: position 29,973,593 of record JARWIR010000008.1, read on the forward strand.
ACTTCAAGTTCTGCTTTGTCTAAGTTTAACATTCATAATGTACTCGCGTATTTCTTCCGTGTTGTTTCCTATACCATTGTTACCACACACTATTATTGTACTCGCGTATTCTCTTAGCAACATTTTGGTTTTCTGATAAACTACCGCCACTCGAAGTGTAGTCTTCTCCCTGCAGCTCAGACCCTTTAACCTTATTCAAATAATCATTGGTATCCTTCGCAGAATTAGATAACAATTTTTTTGATGTTCAATCATTTACAATAATGTTCACCTCATCATTGTTGTCAAACAAGTGTATAAACCCGCTCCCCGCACTTTGCTCTTATTATTAAGTCTTCTAGAAAAAAACTTCCTCACCCTTTCCTCCTGTATAGACTCTCTTGTCTATATATTGGGAAGTCTCTCTGAATATAGTTAGTGTTTAATTGATACACCCAACGACATCATCAAACCTCTTATCACGTTCCATATGTAGTCTCCTACTCATAAGATCTCTCGCATAATCAGATATTCCCGTATCAATACCTTGGCTCCTTTTTATGAGTAACTTCCTCATTCCTCAAACTAGCATTCTCAAACTCAACATTAATATATTTAAACCAACGGTAGCTCTCACCAAACCCATAAAACCTCCCGCCACTCTATAGCGCACCCCATAAATATGTTTGATTGGAGGAGGCTTTGCTATACTATCAATATTCCAAGTTGAATTATTCCTTAGGTTTAAATCTCTGTTGTTCTTAATCACTTACACTGTGCACTCACCATATTTATGTCCTAAGCACCTGCACGTGAAACATAACAAACCAACGTTCTCATATTGGAAAACAATCCACTTGCTCCTTCCTCTTGCCATAAGTAATTCCCAGGTGGAAGTGACTCATTAATGTTGAACTTGATACAAAAGCGAAGTATTTTGTTGTTCTTAATCACTTAGACTGTGCACTCACCATATTTATGTCCTAAGCACCTGCACGTGAAACATAACAAACCAACGTTCTCATATTAGAAAACAATCCACTTGCTCCTTCCTCTTGCCATAAGTAATTTCCTGGTGGAAGTGGCTCATTAATGTTGAACTTGATACAAAAGAGAAGTATTTTAATGTCCTCTGTAGCTACTTCTAGGAAATCAATCGCCTCTACTTCAATGTAACATGTTTCAAGAGCTAAAATAGTATCGGTGTTGTTTTGGATGTTTCATGATATGGTAATAGCTGAGGCCATTGTGTGATACTGACATGCATTTATAAGAAGACTCCTGGCCTTAACTCTCATAACCTTGATAACTCTTTTTCATCGAAGATATCCAATTTAAACACATTTTTTTTTATCTCCATAAGCCTAAAGGCCATTGTGTGATACTGACATGCATTTATAAGACGACTCCTGGCCTTAACTCTCATAACCTTGATAACTCTTTTTCATCGAAGATATCCAATTTAAACACATTTTTCTTGATCTCCGTAAGCCTAAAGACATCTTGTAACCCAAGCGTTCGGCTATGTGTTTCCTAAATCCCGTTATAAAAACACATCGCCTATTACTCTAAGTAAGAGAGTTGTTTCTCCTCTTAACTCTCTACCACTCGAAGTTTTACTTCCGATGCTTAGAACTCCAAGGTTTCTAATGTTTTGCTCATTGAGCAGAATGATTGGTAATGCGTGCCTATCCCTAGTTGCCATGACAAATTTAACTGAAAATGGATCACAAGTAGGGATGGCAATGGTTACGGTTTAAAACCGAAACCGATGATAACCGAACCGACTGGAAACCGAATTATATAACCGTGGTTTAAACCATTAGGTTATGGTTTTGAAAAGTGTAGCCGATGGTTAAAACCGTTAGGTTATGGTTTTTGATAAAAATAAAACCGAAAACCGAAAATCGTTTATTATCATATATATTTTCAATTTTTATAATAATTTAGGTTAAATTAGATATGTTGAGATCCTAAAAGCAAAAGCAAAGTACTAGATTTAACTAATTAAATAATAAAGATGCAATTTAATCAAATACCAACACAATTTTTTATAAACATTGTACTTTTCTTTTATATATGTGTTTTTATTTTATGGAATTTAATATATTTATTAAATTATCATTTGAATATGGTTAAAAACCGCAAAACCGTTTAGAAAACCGAAACCGAGTAATATGGTTATGGTTTTGAAAAATGTAACCGATGGTTAAAACCGTTAGGATATGGTTTTTAATTATAAAAACGGTTATGGTTATGGTTTTTGGAATTTTTGCAAAAAACCGATCCGTTGCCATCCCTAATCACAAGAAATTCCCTAGTTGCCATGACAAATCTAACAGAAAAGGGATCACAAGAAAGGACAGAATAGACAAACTAACACCACCTCCGTGAAAGAAAAGTGCATCTACCGGCCTAATCCTACGAACAAAATTAACAACCATCTATGCACAATCTATAATCTACATTGCCTCCAATTTTTATATATATATTTATTCCTTTACTGATACAACGTGCTTTTCTGACATCATTTACATCATTCCATTCCAGTTATAATTCTCAAGAGAAAAAACAAGAAAACAAATAGATTAAAATTCTGAAGGAAGAAAAAATGGATTATATAGCTAGGAAGCTGTGAAATGAATATTGACAACTACAGTTACATTTTTCAGTCAGCCTCTTGCAAACCCTCCAACACCAAGGACCCTATAAACAACCCGACAGCACCAACACCAAGTGCACCGCCCAACACAGCTTGGGTGGCCAATAACCCAGCCGAGTCATCCGGAATCAAGACTATGACCAATATAGCTGCCACAAAAATAGGCAACGACGCAGAGGCCAAAGCCGCCGGTGAAAAACTAGCCGTCTTTTCGAGCAAGCTAAGTAGGCCAAGATCCTCGGCTGTAGATAATAATCCAAGCTTCTCAATTGAGGATAAAGTGAATCCTAATTCTTCTGCCTTTGATAATATTCCAGCCTTTTCAACTTTACTTAAAACTTTTCCTTTCTCTAACTTCTTGAACACGTCAACTTCAACTTGTTCACCTCCTTCGTAAAATAATCCCGCTCCAAACCATTGTTTTTTCCACCCAGGGTCATACTTATTTACCTAAATAGGACATCAAATTTATCAACTCATTCTATATCTATACAATGAGGGAGGATGGTATTTATAAAAACTACAGAGATTGCGAAGATTTGCTTAGAACAACATTATACAATGCCGTAAAAAGGTTTATATTTTGCTATATGTACAAAGCCGGCCCGAAAAACCAAAATTTGCTTAGTTAAGTATAGCAAAATTTGTTTATCGGGACTTTTTGTAATTATAAAGAATTTGTTTTAATGAAATTAGGTTAAAAAAAAAAAAAAGGGCCTAAATGGCTTGCCCAAAGGCCGGCCAATTTGTACAATATTAGTTAAAGAAAACCACCCATATCTTTTCTTAGTTGTTCATACTATATTTCTTTTTTTCAACTTTAGTTGTTCATACTAACATACCATATCATTTTGAGTATAATTCTTTTTATTTTGCATCATTAGTCCTACCCATTTTGACTTGAATTTAAAGAGAACCTAAACTGAATGGTGGGGAATAAATTGCAAACTATGACAAGTTCATGTATTAATTTAGGAAAATTTTATAAGAAATATGTTGGCGTAAATATAGTATTGTGGGATTTAACAATGCATAATCTATCCTCTACTTTCCATTTCAGTTAATATCACTTGGGCTGATGATTATTTAATTGGTCTAAAAATTAGTACTAAGAGGTTACTCCTCAGAGACAAAGAGGTCTTGGGATCGAATCTCATTGGAGTCAAATGAATCCGAGTCCAAAGTGGCTCTCTCATGTATTAAAAAAAAAAAATTAGTACTAAGATCAATTCTGAAATGCAGCTTCGCTAAGAATATCAATTAACCCTTTTCTTTATCAATCAAAAATGATTGGCCTTAAATTAACAAGAAAGAGACATAAAAATTACCTTCTTTTGAGGTGCCATGGCAAAGAACTTTGGGCCATTACTGTAAGAAAAATTGCGACGAACTGAAGGCTTGGAAGTGAAGCAATTGGTATGCTCTATATATTTTGTTGGAGAAGCACTTGTTGTAATCACCATTGAAAGATTCAATAACTCTTTTTCTCTGCTTCTTTCTTTTTCTTCAAAAAAGGTTTTTGGCTCAAAAGCAATTCCAGATGTCCTTTGGGTATGTAGCGTAATCTATATGAGCGACTATGTTAACCAATCAAAGTCTTGCTTACCTTATCATGACAGAATAAATATCCTCTTGTTGTTTGTGTGCATAAAGTATTGGAAATACCAAATTTGTCCTTGCAACTCATGCCTCATGTGCAGGGTTAGACTCATGGTAGCCCCTTGAAAAAAAAAAAAAACTCATGGTTGCCCGGGAGGGTTTTAATTTTTTTCTAGGCAAATTAAATAGATTCCTCCAAAAAGAAAAAAAAGTTGATTTCTCTTAAAACGATTTTTTTTTTCGAATTATGGAAAGAAATACAACAATATTAGCAAATTCCTCTATTCCTACATATTAGTTTAAGACTGTTTTAAAATTCTACGACTGAGTTGTCAGGGCATTCAGTGACACCAATTCCAAGTCTAATGCATTTAGCATCACTGTCAAACAATCCATTGAAATCTATTTTTACATGATAGACTTTCCAACTAGAGAAGCGTTTCATCCATTTCCAGACTTCATTAGTCATAAGTTGGATTTTCTAATTAACTCTCTTTTTCTAATTATTACCTTGTACGATTTCAAGGTTGTCAGAGTAGAAAGAACAACTCTGATGATCAAGATCTACTGCAGACCTCATGGCCAGAAGGACGACCCAAATTTCCCCTCAGTCACACTATTTAGTTTTCCCCTCTTTGCGATTCGGTGGTTACTTTCTCCCTGAGCAGTTACTGCCACTGAGACCATACTTGTGGGTTCCCAGTTATTAGTATATGCTGTATCGTTGAGCCACACGATTTCTGCATCATCGTTTAACTGGTCTGTTTCATTGAGATTTCAAACTAAGTCTGATCTATTCGGACACTTTGCTTCTTAACATAATAAATTCTATTCAGACACTTTGCCTCTTAACATAATAAATTCTATTCAGTTGTTTATTCATCTTTCAATACTTATCACCTGAAAATCAAAAGACACCTAATCTCCGTGTGGCTCTTAGAATCTGTTCGTTGCATCTCTTAAAAATTTATATTCATTATATCTTTTAGTTTCTTTTCAAATATTTCAAGTGTTCTTTATAAGAACGAACACACAGAGAAGTTGTTTATCAATCAAATCAGAAGAAATAATGAGTACTATTAAACACCAAGCGTAAAAGATATTCTTCTACATTTTTTTAACAAAATTATTTAATCACATGATACTACTAAGATATAAAATGTTTATTCATGATGTTTCTGATCGTTGGCCCTAATAACCCTATTAAATTAAATAAATTGGGAGAAAGGAATAGTCCATGACTATCATACTTATATAGGGTTAGGTATAGTAAGGTCAACTTGAACCTAGTCTAACACGAAATATAATTCAAGAGTATAAAAACTCAATCTTAAGAATAAAATTTTATTTTTGATTTTACAATGTAAAATAGAATCCGAAATTATAATCAGAGTCGATCCAAGAAACAAAAATATATTTAGTTAGTTAAAGCAGATTTTTTTATCGGGATCTTTTGTAACTATAAAATAAAATGTTTTGATAAAATTTAGACCCTTTTTTACTTTAAAAAATTAGGCCTAAAGCGTCCGTCATGTTGGCTTGCCCTAAGGACCAGCCTGATTATAACACCAAATTTGATTCTTCCTTTACTTAATCAAGGTAAAAATTACTCAACTTGGTTTTTACCTTTGGTAAAAATTACTTAAGAGTTTACCAAAACTATTTATAGTAGCGAATAGCATACTAACGGGTTACCAAAAATTCCACCGTGATAAAACTGACCCCTCCCTACTTAAAACTAGGGATGGCGATGGTTATGGTTTAAAACCAAAACCAATGAAAATCCGAACCGATTAAAAACCGATTATGCGACCATGGATAAAACCGTTAGGTTATGGTTTTGAAAAGTGTAACCGATCGATGGTTAAATCCGTTAGGTTATGGTTTTAGACAAAAATAAAACCGGATAACCGAAAATCTATTTATTGTCATCTATGTTGTATATTTATAATAATATAGACAAAAAAGTATTTTCATATCTCAAAACTAAAATCTAAATAATAAATATATTATTTAATTAAAGATCAACATAATATAAACCAGTTGGGTTAGCTCGAACCCTTCCCTGAACATGGGTAACATAGTTCTGATTTACCATGAGAATATATATGGGGAGGCATGTATATCTCCGTGGGATTAGTCGGGTGCGCGCAAGCTTGCCCGGAACCTATGTAACCAAAAATAAAATAAAAATAAAGATCAACATAATATATTATATATTTTGAAGATTTTTTTTTTGTATTTGAGATCTTGTTTTAAGATTGTTCTGTATATTTATAGAGTTATAGTTTGGTTATGGTTAAATCCAAACCCGCTTAAAAAACCGAATCCTAATTATTCAGTTATAGTTTTAAAAAATAAGTCTGATAGTTAAATTCGTTAAAATTTGGTTTTTGATAAATTAAATAGTTATATATCTGGTTTTGCCTTTTTTTTGAAATATTTAAGGGTGAATTATATATAGGGTCTTGGAAAACATCGTTCTTCTCTGTAGAGTAGTTCCCAAAATGCTATTCTTCTTAGGGACCTCATTTTTTACAATAGTCTTTCCTACCCTTATTAACACTAAAAGACAAAAAAGTGTGATGTCACTGTTTCTCTCTCCACTACCTACCACTACCCACCTACCTCCAACCTCCCACCACCTACCACCGACCTCCGGCCACCGACCTCCGACCTCCGACTCCCGACCACCGACCTTCAGTCACCGATCGCCGGAAAAAACGTAGAGTATCGGAAAAAACTGAGAGTATCGGAAAAAACTGAGAGTACTCTCTAAATTTGCTAAGTACTCTATATATTTTATTGAGTGCTCCGAATAATTTTAATGAGTATTTAGATAATTTTAATAAGTACTCTATGAATTTTAATGAGTATTTAGATAATTTTAATGAGTACTCCGTAATTTTGATGAGTACTCTGCATATTTAATGAGTATTTTACAAAAATAAATAAAGAATAAATCCTAAAAAATAATTTATTCACTTTTCAAACTTTTTTATACAATTTCAAATGAATTACAAATACAAAAAGCAATTCAAACGGAAAAAAATACTAGCTAGATTTGAGTTTGACCAGATCTGGTCAAACCAGATCTGAAAAAAAAAAAAACACAGCGTTGCAGCGAGGTCTTGACCGGAGCAGCAGCAGCGGCTTGATCTCTACCTTCGGTGGAGGACCGGAGCTCGCGAAGAACCAATCCAGCGCTGCATTACAGCGCTTGATCTGCACCAACGTTGTCCAGCTCCTCCAACAAGCACCTGTCTTCGCCGGAACAGTGGCAGCGAACGGTGGAATACGATGAGTTCAGATCTGTAGCACTGAAGAAGATTAGTTCAGATATGTTCGTCGGTGGAAGAATATGGTGGCGAAAGGTTGCTGCAATGATGTTTTGAGCTCCGGTGACGCCAGAAAACGAAGATAACTATGATGGAGGTTTATTAGGGGGGAGGGAGGTTCACTGGAGCGAGGTGAACCAGCGGCCTGGATCTCGATCTACCACTGCAGGAAGGAGCTCGGCGTGGTGGTGCTTCGCCGGACTTGCACGAGCTCGGTGTGGTGGTGCTTCGCCGGATTTGCAGTGAAGCTCGCCGGATGTCGATGAAGAAAGGGATGGCCATGAGGTTGCGAGAAGCTTCGTTAATGGTGTTCTCGAACGTAGCAGGAAACCACCGGAGCTATGGTGGAGGTTTATGGTGGTGGTGGTGGCGGTTTGGGAGCTAGGGTAGGAGAGATAGTTAGGGGAGGAGAGAGATGTGAGAGAAGAGAGAGAATAATGAGCTGTGAAATATAATATTTAGTATATATAGGAAAAAAAACAAAAGAGGAGTAGTCTAGTAATTGAGGTTTTGGGGTTCATGTGTTAAAAATTTTCCGAAGTATCTAGTAAGAAGAGGCTTTAGGCCAGGTCCCCCTCTTGAAGAGGGAGGTATATTCAAGACCTAAGTGTCATTTTCTCATAATTTTATCCATTGCCATCCCCACTTAAAAGCTATTTAAATTTAGGGGTAATTAGAGAGAAATGCCTCATTAATTAGACTTCTAATTTTTTTAAGCCTCTAAGTTTTTTATTTAGAGATAAATGCCTTCTTAATTAACTAATTAGGAAAAAACTCCCCTTAATTATTTATTTTCCCTTTTTACCCAATATAAATACTACTTATTATAAACTAGGTAATTAATTCCCCAATTATTAGCTCACACTATCACACACATTCTCTCTCTCTCTCTCTCTCTCTCTCTCTCTCTCTCTCTCTCTCTCTCTCTCTCTCTCTCTCTCTCTCTCTCTCTCTCTCTCTCTCTATTTCCCTCTCTCTCCATTTCTCTCTCCTGTAACGGTTTTCTCCATCTCCATTGATGAGTTACGAAGCTCACTCACACTCACCAAGCTTATCACGAAGATTAATCGGTTTCTTCTTCTTCTTCTGTAAAGTCTCTTCTATCTCTCACGCTCTCTATCTCTCTCGTCTCTGTCTTTTTTAATTTTTTTTTTAAATTTTGATTTCATTTTGTTGTTTCACTGATTTGCAGGTTTGATTTTCTAAATATACGTATACATATATATGTATTCTCTATTTTGAAAGCATTTTGATTCACTTTTTCATCCTACTTTGCAACTTGAAGCAATTATACTGTTTTGAAGGTTTTTCTCTTCTAATTGCTTGTTTTGTTATGATTTTGTGTTTATATTCTTAGTTTTGTTCATATTTTGCTTTGATGTTTGCAAATTTTTGTGTTTAAGCTCTTTTTGTTATGATAATGTGTTTACATTCTTTATTTCTTCATATTTTGCCTCTTTTTCTGTAAATTTAGTGTTATGTTCTTCATTTTGTTCACATTTTGCTTCTACATTGCTAAATTCTATATTTAAACTGTTTTAATCGCAGTAGATTGTGTGTTTTGAGTTGTAATTTTGTGAAGAGGTTTGTGCAGGCGCAAAATTCCATGTTTTAAACATGGAATTCCATGTTTTATACAGTATGAAGCTGTATGAAACATGGAATTCCATGTTTAAAACATGGAATTTTGCTGATTCACATTTTCATCCTAGTTTGCAACTTGAAGCAATTCTACTGTTTTGAAGGTTTTTCTCTTCTAATTGCTTGTTTTGTTATGATTTTGTGTTTATATTCTTAGTTTTGTTCATATTTTGCTTTGATATTTGCAAAATTTTGTGTTTAAGCTCTTTTTGTTATGATAATGTGTTTACATTCTTCATTTCTTCATATTTTGCCTTATTTTCTGTAAATTATGTGTTATATTCTTCATTTTGTTCATATTTTGCTTCTACATTGCTAAATTCTGTGTTTAAACTGTTTTAATCGGAGTAGAGTGTGTGTTTGAGCTTTAATTCTGTGAAGAGGTTTGTGCAGTCGCAGAATTCCATGTTTTAAACATGGAATTCCATGTTTAAAACAGTATGAAACTGTATGAAACATGGAATTCCATGTTTAAAACATGGAATTCTGCGACTGCACAGAATTTTTTCCCTTTTCTACTTCTTCCTTTGTTTGTGTTATTGTATTCTAGTACTTATGTCATGACTTGTTTTCTGCAGATGGTTGTGGTTGTAGTAAAGTTCGGTTCTCAACGTTATATGCGTTCGTTTGATCTTTTCCGACTCTCGATTCAGTTTTCGATGATTACGTGTTTCCACGATCCCAAGTAGCATACATTTGGTAGTCACAAAGATTTGGTTCTGAAAAGCAACCGTTTGAGTCAACTAATCAGTCACGTCAGTCAACGCCAAAAATTGTCAAGTTGCTCTATGATTATTTTTTATGATCATTATATTCTTGTAATAGTTTTTTAATATTCACTGGTTTAACGATTTTTACAGTTTCTATTGTTATGTTTTGGATCCTTTTTGTTTTTATATTGTGTTGTGGTTCATTCCTTTATAATTATTATCTTTCTGTATAGGTTTTGATTCGAGTAGCTTAACTTGTTAGTGTGCAGGTTAGTAAATTTTCATGTTCCAAACATGGATATCATGTTCCAAACATGGAATTCCATGTTTCAAACATGGAATTCCATGTTACAAACATGGAATTCCATGTTTTCAAACATGGAATTTACATGTCATTTTAATGTGTTGCGGATTTTGCCTGCTTTATTGAATTTTTTGTTGGTATCAGAACTGTTCTAATCAAATCCTTCACAATAAGAAATACTAATCAATTTCCATTTTTAATCAAATCCTTCATAATACTTAATAAATTACAAGTCATTTTAAACATTACATTCTAAAACATTCCAAAATAAGTACAATTAAATACGAAATACTCTTTTCAATATAATAATAAAAACGTCAACACATTCATCAATATTCTTTTAGATAACTGATTATTTGATCTTTGTTTTTGCTGAACTGCATATACACTCTTCAATGAACACAATCCACTGAGGGGCTGCTCATCACTTAGAAAAGCTAGTAGTTCTTCCTTTTCACTGCTTGTATCTTATCATCTTCTTGTTAATCAGTAAATCTTCTTCTTGGAGGCATTTTTACTTGTATTTACACAAACTCCAACCACAAGAAACAAATTAGTAGTCTTGACTTGATAACTTTTCTTTTTGGTGCCATTTTCACCTATTTTTACACAAACTCCAAGCACAAGAAAACATATTAGTAGCCTGAATTGAGTTAATTCCATGTTTAATATAGTTATCAAAACATGGAATTTCATGTTTAATACAATTATTAAAACATGGAATTCCATGTTTAATACAGTTACTAACAACATTCTGCAGAATTCTATATTATGCAGTAATTACACTATAAGGTCCCTAAACTATACATTCTATCTATAATACAGTTATCAACACATGGAATTTAATGATTTGATAACTGTATTAAACATGGAATTCCATGTTTAATACAGTTACAAAAAAACATTGTGCAGAATTCCATATTATGCAGTAATTACACTATAAGGTCCCTAAACTACACATGATGTCTATAATACAGTTTTCAAAACATGTAATTTCATGATTTGATAACTGTATTAAACATGGAATTCCATGTTTAATAAGGTTACGAAAAACATTGTGCAGAATTCTGCATTATGCAGTAATTGCACTTTAGGTCCCTGTCTAACACATTTATTCACATTTTATGACTCTAATCCATCTTTCGTTCATGTTGATCACAGTAAATTGAACACATTCATCAAATAATCCTATTTTAAACCCTAGAAACCCAAGAGATGTGTAAGAAATCAAACAAAATCAACATGAATCACACAAAAACAGTTTCTAATCCAAAAAACACATTCGAAACCTCAAAATTAACATAAAAATAGGATTATATTTTACTTACTTATGGGTTTCTTTTGGATTTTGGAGTCTAATCTTTAGTTTGATCGATAGATGTTGCTTCCTAGTTTGCTCGCCGGAGTATAGTATCTCTTTCTTGTTCACCGTCGCCGCCGTTCACCGCTGTTCGCCGCCGATTCTTCTCCTGCTCTCAAAGACCTAGTGTGTGTGGTGTGTGTGTTTGTGTGCCGTGTGTATAACTGTTTTGTTTTCTTTTCTTTTCTTTTATACTTTAATAACTATTAAAGTATCTAACTTTTTTTTTTTTTAATTATCATTTGTAAAGGTATTTTGGGGTGGGGCTGTTTTCTATAAAATGTCTTATTGGAGGCACATTTTTTTTAATATTTTTTCTAATAGGCATTTCTCTCTAATTGGGTCTTAAATTTATCATAGCCTAGGCCCATATTCAATGAAGTCCTCATCCGTACGAAACCAACCCTAAAGTTCACTATCGATCAATCAATGACTTCTAATAAAGCAAGTGTAGAATCAATCATTAACCAAAAGAAAATCTTAGATTATCCCATCATGGCAGATTGGGCAAAACTTCAGAAGGATGTTCTATATGAGATCGGAAAACGCATAACTGTGTTCGAAAGTTATGGTTCATTTAGTGCAGTTTGCCGATCATGGAGAGCTGCTGTTCCCAGGGATAAACAACATCTTAAGCTGAAAACTTTTGGAAGCCCAATCATCATGCTTCCCCAAAGAAATTCATCCACAGACATTCGAGAATTTTTTATCTTTTCATCGAAGAAGACTTTTAGTTTTTTCTTACCTGAAGCTAGCCAAAAATATTGCTTATTATGTAAAGAATGGCTATTTATAGTTGAAAAGGATGGAATCCACGCGAGTCTTTTGCACGTATTGTCGCGTGTTCAAATACATCTTCCGGCTTTCTCTAGTACTTTCAGAACACTCCACAACTACATATTCTGGGAAACGGTTGTTTTATCTGCAAATCCGAACTCAAACTCAGGCTTTATTGTTATTGTATTGTGTTTGGATAATCACTATTTTTATAAGTCGGGAAATAGTTCTTGGTCAGCAATTGCTAAATGGTATGGTATTATTAGGTTAGCAATTTATCATAACAATTACTTGTATGCATTAGATAATTCTTTCAGCGTTATAAGATGTGATGTTAATGGGCCGAACCCTCAATGGCAACAAATCAGTGATAGTCTCCCAAAACTAACAACACTACAACTGGATTCTTCTTTTTTTGTCACAGCTGTCTATATGGTTGAGTTTTCAAATAATTTATTTGTGGTTCGTAGATATATAGAATACCAGATGGGACCTCGTAACACAACTAAAAGATACGAGGTTTATGAGGTGAAAAAGGATGATCACGATGGTGGTAAGTGGGTGGAGATTAAGAATTTGGGAAATAAATCTATATTCTTGGGCTATAACTCATCATTTGTTATTGAGTGTTCTGACAATAATAATTGTAAGCCTAATTGTATATATTTTTTGAATTCTCTGTACAATGGAGGTGAGGGCAAAGATACTGGCATTTATCACTTATCAGATGGAACCATTAACCCTTTTTTATGAGAAGATAGAATGGATCAAGATCGATTGACCTATATGGATTATACCAACTAGTTTTTTTATTTTTGATCTTCTTTTCTGGTTTAAATTTGCATAAGAATTTGAAGCTGGAGTCTGAATTTTCTGTTTCCAGTGTTCTGATCTCTACTTTATATTATGTTATGAACTTTCCCATTTTATAATTCACCATTACTCCGTTATAATCCGTTATCTTTCATATTCTGGAACAATTGTTTTAATTATTGATACACATTTATTTAATGTGTTGTGCCATCCTTGCGAATTGGTCTTTTGATTGGTTTACCAATTTCATGAAGGGTGAGTCCAGTCCAAGATCATGCTATCGATACGCCAGGGTGCATGGGAATGGGATCATAAAACATGATGGTCCATGTGTTTATACTTTAGTTTCTGGACCTCTTTCAAGTAATCATGGAACATAGCGAAAACTCAATTTGCAGGGATCTGTAAGTCAATGACATTGTTGATGAGGAAAATTTATTATGTGATGCAGGTCTCTTAGATCAAGAAATTTTGAATTCGAATCTTATTGGAGTAAAATAGCTCCGAGGAGTCAAAGTGACTTAGATGTATCAGAAAAATTATGCCACAGGTCTTCGTTATTCTGCAAAAGAAAATAAAAACGTTAGAGTCTTACCCTATAATATCCCCCTAGTGAGAAAGTGGCTTTGACAATGGTTTCACCTAGTGAGATTCATCAACATTTTCTATTTTCTTACCAATAAATTTCAAAATTTTAAATCATGTTTCTTGCTGAGTCGTTAATAGATCCCAACATAAGATTAGAATCATGAATTGACCCCAACATAAGATTAGAATCACGAGTATTGCACCTATAACGCCTATAACCCCACCTATATTGAATACTTAGATATTAGTTATCTTAAAAAGAATCAAAACTTTCAACTATGTTTTTGTTTTAAAAAAATTAATGAAAATGTGTTGAATGTATAAGTCCCTATTTGGTTCGTGAAAAGGTAATTTTCTATGTTTTTTAAAATACTAATAAAAGCGTTTGACTAGAGAAAATGAAAACAGTTTTTAGAAAATCAAATAAAAACACTACTATATTAGAAAACGTGAAATTGATGTTTTTAATATTTTTTGAAAATATGAAAAACGAAAACGAAAATTATTTTCTGAAAATATAATTTGAAAACGGAAATAGAAAATATTTTTCCTCTGCAAATTTTTTTTTTTGTTTCCAACATTTTACAGATTTTTTTTATTTTTTATTAATATTTTGCACAAGTTATTAACTTTGTAGTAAATGATTTAAAGTTTTGTTTTTCAATAACAAATTTCATTTTCATGAAAGAAAGATTATTTCTATTATTTTTTTTTGTCGTAGCTGCATAATAAATATTAAAGTTTAATGAAAATGAAATTTATTAATATGAGATTTTTATTTTAAGGATTATAATCTTCAATTTTTTATAATAGATAAAGATATAATCTAAAATCTTGCACATGTCCTAATGTTGGACATAATCGACTCTATTCCTTCTCTCTGTTAAACATTTTAATGTGTATATATGTATAAATTGTTTTGTATAAGTCTGAGGTGTTTTAAATTGGATGCTGTCAAAGCAACCCAAAGTTTTGTTTAACAGTCTTTAATGAAACGATTCAAATAAAACAAAGAAAGGAAAGAGATCGAGCGAAGCCATTGATAGCATAATTTTCATATCAAGAGAAACTGGGAAGGAAACGACTCAAGGAAGCCACCGCAGATATAATGTGTTGTGCAAATATATTGAATCGAAAGACTAAATTTCTGTCTTGTTTCTTGATGTTTTAATTGGTGGGATTCGGCCACATGGTTGATGCCATAGTTGAATTTTCTTACAATATATCTGAATTGATTAGTATTTGATAATTAATGATTTTTTTAGTACTTCATGTTATTTAAAAGATCCACTCAGAGTCATGGAAAAGGCAGTCAAAGTGAATAGTACCAGAGCGTTCCGAGAGATGATAATTGTGTAAATACTTTGATAGTATAGCCGTGAAGAGATGGAAGAGCTGCTCTGTGAACGGACTTCCAGTAAAACAACCTTGAAAAGTCCGTGTTGAGTTTTCAAGCTCTACTTGCCAAGTTGATGTTGAATCTATTAAGAAAAAATTATCAACCAATGGTCTGATGAGTTTTAATTGGAAAACAAAACATACAATCTAGGTGACTTGTATAGAAAATTAATTACTAAATCAGTACTTATATGCATGTCAAATGATGAATGTAGTATCTGTAACACACTAAACTTGATTAAAAAAGAGAGTGATGTTGTCTCCCCTATCACAAAAGGTGATCAATTTATCTGCTTACTATTTGCCATTGGATGAGTGGTGCGCTTACCTGTCCATACCGGCTAGAGGGAAGTGCTTGAAAGGGGTGCAATGAGGTGAATTTTTACTGCTATAGTTTTCAATTATGGAAGTGCAGGAATGAGATGGCTAGGGTGGAAGATGTAGGACTAATTTTCAAATAATGGATGATATTAGACGTAAGGGTAAGCCATTTGTGAGTAGTTAATTATTTTTTAACTGTAGTTTATTCCCTTAATGAGAGTAATAGTTGTTATAGGATACTGATCTTAATAAAAATCAGTTGTTTTCGTAGACATGACTCTGATATTTAATTTTTATCATACATAGTATAACACATCGGTAACTTAATCGTGATTAACTAACATGATAATTGAGATAAATAGTTGATGTACAAAAATCAACGGTTATTTTAACCGGCCTATGACCTCGGTTATATTCATAAAAAAAAAATACACTTCAGATTAAGTAGTAGCTCCACCATCAATCACTAGGTTATGCCCAGTGATAAATCCAGAATCAGCTGAAACAAGAAACAACACAGCCTCAGCAACATGTTTAGCCTTTAAAGCCGTATCTTTCAAGCTTGTTAATGGCTGAAAAAGCTTTTCAAATTCCTCCACATCCATGTTAAATGCTTTCGTTGCCATTGGTGTAGCGACAGCATTTGGTGACACAGTGTTTACCCTTATTCCATACTCCCCAAGCTGTTTGCTTGCACATCGCATCAGTCCCAATATAGCATGCTTTGACATGAAATAATCTGTCCTATTCTCAGAACCTTTTAATGCCGCTATACTTGCTGTGCAGACAATATTACCTTTTACATTCTGTTTTACCATTACACGTGCAGCGTGTTTTACACAAGCAGCCATACCTCTCACATTAACCGTAAAGAGTTTATCAAGTGCAGAAAGGTCGAGTTCAAGGATCTTTTGTTCAGATCTAGTAGTAGCTGTGTAAATTCCTGCATTACAGAACATGATATCAAGCTGACCATACTTCTGAACTGTCCAATCTACCATGGCACGAACTTGATCTTCATCACTAACATCGCAGTGGAAGTAACTACAAATGTTTGAGCCTATGGATTCAACAACTAATTGGCCTAAATCATCCTGAATATCAACTATCACGATGGCGCGTGGACCATGATTGGCAAATAGACGTGCCGCTGCCTCCCCTATACCGCTTGCACCACCGGTGATTATGGCAACTTTATCTTCTAATTTCCTAATAGATGTCGGAAAAGATTCGGCCATGTTTGGTTAAAGGAGAATGTAAAAATGGTTTTTTTTTCTTCAGATATTTATTTATTATAGATCTAAGCTACTAAAGCAAATTGATTGAATTTTTATTGTCCATACATGTCTCCATCTGTAGGGACTCGGTATGTGTCAACTGGGTAAGAGTAAAAGCGAAATGATGGTTAATGTCAATTACCCCTATTTAAAACCTATCAGGTAACCAAAATTAAAATTGTAAAATAATTGGTTCTTAAAAGCTCAACTAATGATTAACCATGTAGATTTTACTTCTAGATATTAAATAAGATAATATATTGGAAATTGTTTAATATTATACTTCCTCCGTTTCAAAATATTTGTCCACTTTGCTTCTCACACGAATTAAGAAAATTAATAATTACAATCCATATTACAAAATTACTCCTCATAAAGTGTCTTGATATCTTAAATGTGTATTGGAAATATAAATTTTAATTTTTTAATAGGGGTAGTAATGGAAAAAATTGGGAAAAAGTGTCTTGAAATACTAAGTGGACAAACATTTTGAAACACCAATTTTAGTAAATGGACAAACATTGTGAAACGGAGAGAGTACATATGTCCTATATTTAGAAAGAGCCAATTAGAGATTAATGTCTATTAAAAAACTTATTTAAAAAAAAGTGCCTATAAAAAGATTTTTTATAGAAAAATGCTCCATCCCAAACTACCCTTATAATTAACAATTAAAAAAAAATAGAAAAAAACAAAACAAAAACTAATAAACACACGCGCGCGTCCGTGAAATTTTTTTAAAAAATCGTCATAACTAATTCTAAAAAAATCAAAAAAATAAAAAATTTATATATTTAGATAAAACAAATTAATATTTACGTCTATGATTTTTTCAAATTTTTTTGGTTTTTTTGAATTTTTTGAACTTTTTTTAATTTTTTTGAATTTTTTTAATTCGCAGAACATGGAATTCCATGTTTTGGAATTCCATGTTATAATATAAGAAATTTGTTTCTCGCAGACACGAAATTCACTGTTTAAACATGGAATTCCATGTTCTGCGAATTAAAAAATTTTAAAAAATCAAAAAAACCAAAAAATTCAGAAAATTCCGAAAAAAATCATAGACGTAAATATTAATTTGATTTATCCAAATATGATTTTTTTCGATTTTTCTGATTTTTTTTGAATTAGTTATGGCGATTTTAAAAAAATTTCACGGACGCGCGCGTGTGATGAAATTAGTAATAGGTGGTGCTGGTGGTGGATGTGGTGATGGTTGTGGTGGTTGTAGTGGTGGTGGTGGTGGTTGTGATGGTAGAGGTGGTGATGGTTGTGGTGGTGGTGGTGGTGGTGGTGGAAATACCCTATTATTTGTTTAAGATTTAAAAATAAATATTGTATTAAAATAAAATAATATATTTAATAATAAGGATAGTATAGGTATGAAAAATATAAATGAGATGTTTTCTATAAATAATTGTTTAATTAGGTATTTATCTCTAAATAAAAAAATTAGAGGCTTAAAAAAATTAAAGGCATCATTAAGAAGGCATTTATCTCTAATTACCCCTTAAAAATATCTTAGATAATATATTATATATCTATATATATATAGAATACGGAAGGTGAGAATAAAAACAGTTAACTAATTAAAAGAAACACATTTTACTTGAATGACAAAGCTAAACTTCTACACCACTTATTTAT
The DNA here is from genome assembly GCA_029959085.1 of Nemophila menziesii. NCBI lineage: Eukaryota > Viridiplantae > Streptophyta > Magnoliopsida > Boraginales > Hydrophyllaceae > Nemophila > Nemophila menziesii. The sequence goes on from JARWIR010000008.1 coordinate 29,992,010, forward strand.
TTCCTCCTTGCCTAGGTCATCTCATGCTTCTGTAATCTAAATCCGTGAGAGTAAATATTAGAATTTTAATATTTCATATATTTACTTAAAGTCTAACCTTCAAAAACAGCCTTTATGCTATCAACTCGAGCTTGACCGTTGTCATTTTCAGTCGCCCATCGAAACCACTGCAAAAATTTACAATTAAATTCGAATTTATACTTGGTATCCAGCCTCACCCTCAATTTCATCATTAGAATTCCAAAAATGTGAATATCATTGGATTGCAAAAACCCCTATAATGAAAAATTAAAATAATAGAGAGAGTTGAGAGAAACGTACATATAAGAAAGGAGAAGAACATTGTTATTAATGCAATTTACCCACTGAAATATGTAATGTATATGTTATGAAAAAGAAGGAAAAGTTGAGAGACTGAAGAATGGCGGCCGCCGGTTGTCTTTTTTACTGCTAGGAGCGTTTTTTATTTTTTTTAATTAGTTACTCCCTCCGTCCCAAAAATAATGTCCATGTTACTAAATATGGCGTCCCAAAAATAATGTCCACTTACCATTTCAAGATAACTTTTCTTACTTGTTTTCCCTAATTACCCTTATTTAAATTATTATTTTATAGGGTATTACATTTTCCTAGGCATAGGAATAGGTATGCATTGTCATTAATGATGACATTTATTAGGGGTATTTTTGTACATGTAGAGTTTAATGATGACATTTCTTAATCTGTGTGAAAATGCTAAGTGGACATTATTTTTGGGACGGAGGGAGTAACTGTTTTTTTTTCTTTTCTTTTTTTCATTATATAGTAAAATGCAATGACTCACGTATTCTCTCTCTCTCTCTCTCTCTCTCTCTCTCTCTCTCTCTCTCTCTCTCTCTCTCTCTCTCTCTATATATATATATCTAAGGGGGTATAAAGAAGGACCGGGGTCGATTCTTAGCTAAAAATATGTTACGGGCAACGCTCCAGATCATTCCATTACTTAAAAAACTAAATTCTTCCAAAACTACCCTTGGTATATATATTAGCTATTAAGAAATAAAATGTAAAAATACACAACTCACACCTTCTCTCTCTCTCTCTCTCTCTCTCTCTCTCTCTCTCTCTCTCTCTCTCTCTCTCTCTCTCTCTCTCTCTCTCTCTATATATATATATATATATATATATATATATATATATATATATATATATATATATATATATATATATATATATATATATATATCTTCTAAAAACATACGCACATGCCATTTCCGTACACAACACTTCCTTACCTTCACCATCGATCTCAGCCTCCACCGCCTCCCCGCACCTCCACCGCCTCACAAGCCATTGCACTCACCTCTCACAAATCTCATCTAACCTCGAAAACATCTCACTTCACCGTTCATTTCACACTCAGTTCCCCCCATCCACCTCTCACCTCGCTTCACCTCCGATCACACTCACCAATCTCACACACGCACTCACTTCCACTTCGTGCCACCATACCTACGCCGACAACGCACCTGCGCGATTTTCGAACAGAGCAGCAGCAGCAAAAGGATTTCTCAATCGATCGATTCTGGTTCTAGAAGAATGGAGTTCTTAAAAAGGATTTGTCGATCGATTCTGGTAATTGATTTTTAGGAAGGAGTAGAGAAGAAATTTGAATGAAAGAAGTACCTCGCAATTCTTCAGATACTGTAAGAATTTTTATCCGATGTAAGAATCTGGTGAATTCTTTTCCTCAAGTCTTCAAACTGTTTGATGAAATGGCCGAGAGACATTATGGCTCTGTTTTCTAGGCTAATTCCTGATCTGATGAGTCGTGTTGAACAACTCGAGGCTGAGTTTCCTTTAATTGAGAAGACATTCCTATCACAGACTATGTTGTAGATCTCCCCGCCTAGGCGGCAACTCCCCCCTCAACTGCTTACGCCTAGTTAAAGTTCTAGGCGTCTTTGCCTAGCGCCTTAGTCACCGTAGAATAGGCTCTTAGACCGTCTAGGCGCCGATTAATGGCAAAAAAATGACCGCGTAGGCGCCGATTACTGGCAAAACATGCCTGCACAGGCCTTCTTGTTATTTCCCTTAGTCTCGAGAATTCTTTAATTGATATTATAACTCAATTTATAGTATTTCTATATATACTACAGTTTTGTTAGATGAATTTTATGACTTGAATAGTTAAATTTTCTATAATTACTACATATATATTACTAAATATACAAAATTACATAGCGAGATTCAAAACCGTATAATTCCGCCTAGGCCCCGTGTAATCCCGCCTAGGCGCTAAGCCCCGGTCGACCGCCTAGGCCACAAAACCGAGTTCTACAACATAGATCACAGACCAATCATTCTTCCTTCTTTTACATTCCAGGTTTGACAATAATTCTGGTTTAACTCAATTAACTAATGGTGAAATTAACTAAATTAATCTGAAGAAAATTTAACATCTAAGTGTAAAGTTTGTCATTTAAACTTACATTATTAATTAACCTTTATTTTTTTAATTTTCTTCTTTTAATGTTATTTTTTGGTTTTTGATTAATCTTCCTACTAGCTTTCTTTGTTTATGCGTATATGTACTGGATTTTGCATATTTCATATGACTAATTGACTCAATTCGGTTTGCAAAAAGTGTATTGGCTTTGCTTCGGCATCCAGATTATTGCATTTCTGCTTATTCATCTATTGTACGTACGAGATTGTGTAATATACAAAGCCCTTAAAATATGTAGATTTCTGTTAACTGGTTTGTCTTTTATCCTTCTCCTTTTTTTCTCTTCTTTTCATTGGTAAATATGATTTTCATTTCCATTATAGGTTCGGGTGTTAACACTGATATCTGGACAGGCTATGCTGGTATAATCTAGGCTATATCTATCATTCTATATGTAGTTGTTCAGTTACCTCAAGTTCTCAATCTCGATTCCGCAAGAAACTTAGTGTTTCATTTCGTGTATATCTTCTTCTCCAGGTTATGAACAAGTTGTGAAACTCGAACACTAATTATATTTAGTACATAGGGAAACCCTTCAGTATATATATACATTAAAGAATAGATTTGCTTAGATCAATGTGTTTAATTTGCTGTATTTAAATGGATTACTTATTTGCTAATGTTGGAAGCACAAGGTTGTATTTGACTATTTTGCCTAACACAGGGACTAGTGGTGCAAATTAACCCTATTGTGATATTATTGACGTTGCAAGAGTTATGAATTTGCTACATCTTCGATGTGTTTTTCTTGATTTCTTCTACAATAAACGATTCCCACTCCTTTTACGGGGCTTTATCTGAATCCATTTTAAGGATCGTTTATTGCTCTAGAAGGATATAGTAATAAGGATTGTTGCGATATGAATTGTGTAACAATATTGATTTTAGTGAAAAGTTACTAAATTTTTGTGTTGTGTTTAGGCTAAGGAAAATATGTGGATGTGCAAAAGAATAATATAAAATCTACTTTGGGATGTTTAGAGATTGTATCTGAAAAAATAGTTTTGGTATTGTTTGCAGGTAATTCTTTCAATGGTGAAAATTCTCATAGCGCACCGAATCTGAACATATTTGCTTCTACGGTAATGATATTGCATGCAAAATTAGATTTTTAATCGTCAAATCATATCTGCTTATGTTCAATCGGGAAATCCTTAGTATGTAAACTGTTATTGGAGGAAAATAATTCAAACAAGAATGTGCAGGAGAAACAAAGAGTTTCCACAGAATCATCAAGAGCCTCATTTTCATCTTCCTTACATAAAGTTAGATAGATGCTTTTTTATAGTTAGATTTTTGGTTAGATTACAACTTTTCCATGCTAAGGAGGAAAAAGATGATAGTGATTGATGGTTGCAGGATAAGAAGTGGAAGAAGCAGAAGCAAACAATTAAAAGGGAAAAAAACTCAAATTGCTTCATCTGTAGAGGTATAATTGTTCTCTCCCTCACTTAAGATTTCTTTCTATGATGTAATTACCCTCACTATTTTCACTTATTACACATTTTTTAAAACTTTTGTCACCTTTTTAATACAGGGGGTGGCGGTTTTTGAGGTTCCAGCTGTATATTATTTTTATCAAATGTAATGTGATACGGTTTGTAATTTCTCAAACGGGGCACATACATCACGTTCTTTACAAGCTGTTTGTTTCGTTTGTGAATTCGTAATTCATGTAAACATTCTAGATACATTCGCACCCCCAGGAGAGATTGGATAATTTTGTGGACCCACACCACGTAAAGAGTTTCTTTCATTTAATGGTAGAATCATATTGTGAAAACATTTGGTGGACGATAAGGCATTAATCCATACCCTTCAGGTGTCTAAAAAGATAAATTTTATTTATACATGGAAAAATAGTAGAAAGTGAAAAGAAACGATTTTTTTGTTACCTTATACCCATATCCATTATAAAGGGGGATAATTATCCATAGGTAAAGCTCCAAATAAGGATGGTTCAACGTTTGGTAAGTTTATGATGTTTGAGATTGAGTTGCTTTTTGAGCCCTACGAGCATGTCTTTCCTTTTCTGTGTCAGCCCATTTAACTACTAAAGGGACACTCGCACCCTGTTATTAACATTGTTTGAAAATGTATTAAATTCTTATAAAATAAATTAAACCTCCATTTTATGTTTTCCGTTAAGAGCCTCGAGGGCTTCAAGAGCTTGAACTTGGAACTTAATGACCTTCGCACCACCTAAGCCAAAACAAATCCATTCCGTTTACACGCATCTTAATCACCTCCACCGTCTCCCCCTCAATCACCTCTGCACCACATAATCACCTCCATGGCCTCCAATGAACATATTGGGTCTTGGAAGAAGAAATTGTGTAAAATGCAATAGCTATTGACAACGCAGTTATTGCACAACAAGCGTTTGATCATATCACCAAGACACATTTGTTTTATATTTTTTTTAGCTATTTTCAGCATCGAAGAAGACGTACAAAGCTGTCTTCATGGGCTAAAGGAAGCGTATCAAGGGCGATTAAATTCTTTACTTAAAAAGGAAAATCAAAAGTAATAACCAACACTACATATCCAACAGGTTTTTCACGGGTCTTTACGTATTGTAGTAAAATAGGAATGAGGTCATCCATTTTACAAAACAATACACAATAAGAGATTTCAACAATTAACAAACGATCAAATAGTTAACTACATACCTAGTTACATCTGGTCTATTAACCATATGAGTTGAAATGCCGTGAATGTGTATATTTGCGATATAACGTGTGTCTGAATAGTACTATTTTCACCCCCTCTGAGATCTTGCATTGTGACCTCAGTAATTCGTTCATTCTCTCTGCTAAATCCAGTGGTTTTGATATAAAAAACTATTAAATTTACAAGCTCAGCCACTTTCTAGGGTTGAATTCAATGGTGGTGGTTGTTAAATTGCCAACTCAACCAAAAGTCCGAACCGTTAGGAGAAGGCATTCTATTAATGAGATTTTATATCTCACGTGCAAGCATAGTGAGAAGAGTGCCCATAGAAGGCTTAGGAGAAGAGTGCCCATAGAAGGCTTTAGGAGAAGAGCTAAGCTTGCACGTGCAGAATAAAGTGGGTGGCGGTCGAGAGACTCGAACCCGTGACCACGGTCTGCCGTGGAGCTCTGATACCATGTTAAATTGCCAACTCAACCAAAAGTCCGAACCGTTAGGAGAAGACATTCTATTAATGAGATTTTATATCTCAACAGTGGTTTACCTGCTACTGTAATTGCAGTTGGCTTTGAATATTTCTTTGGTGATCAGATACAAAATGCAATCTTTGGTGATTCTGTCTTGATCAACCGTGTATTCGTTTTATCTTCATTGTGTTATCAGTGTATGTATTCTCGACTCTACTAAATATACTCTGTCTGATCTTTTACCTTTACTTAGATTCCTGTTTATATATGTTGGTGGCAGAGTTTCTGGACTCAAATCGATGGCGGGTAAAGACTAAAATGAAATATTTTGCATATTCTCCTCAAATGATGATGATAAGACTGGTGACTTACTCCAAGCTGGTGAATTGGCTAGAGCAGAAGATGAAAATTTGTGACGTAAATATCTCAATCAGCTGAGCTTCTTATTTTAAGATCAGCCGCATATGGTTTTCGAATAAGGGTTATTGGGACCTAGGTGTTATTAACACTACTGTAGTACTGTTAATGTAGATGAAGCCCATTAAAAATTTACAATTTATTATAAATTTTAAATTTATTTCAGCCCAAGTACCTTCAGGTACCAGATATTCCTAGTATATATATATATATATATATATATATATATATATATATATATATATATATATATATATATATATATATATATATATATATATATATATATATATATATATATATATATATATATATATATATATATATATATATATATAATATTGGAGAAGGGCCAACGGCCCGAAATGTCTCCAGTTTTTCTCCACATTTTCTAGCCTTCAGATCAAATTTCTATCATTTTCGGCCTTTAGATCGATTTCAATTAATGGTCTAGATTGTCTAAATTCAATCCACGGTTTAAAATATCTTGATGTCTCCTCTATATTTTTCAGCCCTTGGATTACTTATTTTCAAACAAAAAGAAATCATTTCACCGATCGAAAACAAAAAACAAAAAGTAATCACTTCAGAACCCTCCCCCTCCACATCTCCAGCTCCGATACGCCTCCACGACCATCTTCCACCGCCGCCACGACCACTCCGTCTCTCCCAACAGCATTTCACATCACCAAGCCGCTCCGCTTCTTCACCAAGATCCCACCTCGCCGCTCCTCATCGATCCCACCTCACCGCTCCTCATCAATCTGCCTTCGGTGCTCCTCGCCGCTCCTCATCGATCCCACCTCGCCGCTCCTCATCAATCCGCCTTCGGTGCTCCTCATCAATCCTAAACCATAATTAATGAATCAGCTTTATCTTTTAATAGTTACAAGAACACTGAAGAATTTGAACCGGTAAATGGTACATTCCATACATGAGGGATAGATTTAACTGTACAATCTGTTGAAGAGAGTTATAAACGTGATTTTCCTTTTCGATTTCTTTTGATTTTAAATTTTTTCTAATTTAGTATCTGACTTTTTCGATTAATTTTTACAGTGATTCCTTGCTTGAATGGTGGTTCGATTGATGATAAAGTTTTAAGTCTCAGTGACCCGATATTCTCCACTCCAGTGTATAAGGATTCATACGGTTTGTTTTCTCCTCTTATTTTGAGTTATTTTGCACTATAGGTCCCTACATTTTGCACAAATTGCACTATATTTGGAGGGATGTTGCTAAATATAAGGCTTTCCTTAATGGGGGTTAAATTTAAGGCCTTCTTAATAGTGGCTAAATCCTGAACATTCCTTATGTGCGAGATATTTGGCCGTAGAGCAATCCGGACTACTCTTTGTCTTATTATTCTAATATATTATATACAGATTCTTTGCTTAACAATTAGATAACTATTTGATGTATTTTGATTTGGATTTATGTAACTTTAAATAGGTGCGGTAAAGAAAAAGGTGAAGATAGAATTAGGTGACTCAGAGAAATCGCGTGATTATACACAACTTTTAAGTGGTATGAATTTAGTTACTTTTAACCGCTCTGTCTACACACACCATAATATTGTAATTAATGTATGTAATTTATTGTGTTGATGATGATTTTTTTATGGTAACAAGTCGATTAAAGATTAGCGAAAAGATATCCTTGATCGTATTTTATTAGGGCATAACTAAGTTATGAGGTTAATTGAAAGTAGAACTATCTAGGTCACAGTGTGAAGGAACCAGTTGGAAAATGGCAGAATGGTATGTATGATTGGTAATTTGTTAGTAACTAAATCAATTATTGGAATATATGGTTGAATGTTTGTGAATGGTGCAGGAAAAGATCTATTCTGGTATTCACGTGATAAAAAATCAGGAAGAAGAGGAGCACTCAATGATGGAGGCTCTTGGATTGGCTCTAAAACTTGCTTTCTTGGTTGAAGGTTAGTAATTGACCTTTATTTGTTAAAAAAATTGTTTTTCTCCTTTAATTATAACAGCAAATTTGGTCTATTTATTTACTGATTAGTTGATTAATATAATGAAATATACATATGAGTAAAACAAGTAGTTTCCTGATAAAGATAATGTAAATATCATCATTTCAAATAACTCATACAAAGAAAGCCAAATTTGCTGTTATAATTAAAGGAAAACATAAGTATCGAAAATTCAATTGTTCAATTTCACTAATCCTTCTTTTCCATTTATTTTCAGCCTTCTGGATGCTTAGGAAGACACATTTGATTTTACTGGAGGTCAAGCTTCAACTTGGAGGTAATTTATTACTTCTTTATCGCGCTTTGAGATCTTATCTTTGACTGGTTCATATGCGATTTCTGAAAACAATGGCATGAAAACTAGGACAGGTGGATTAATTAATTTAGTTTGTGTTGTTTATAAATGTTATCTTTCATAACATTCTTTCATGGTTCAATGAATGTGTTTGTTTCCTGAAATAATGAATATATTTGGCTTTTCTTCGTGATGTAGGGTTGTGATTATATTTATCTTTTTGTTATGAGTTATTTAGCGAGGCAAAAGAAGTGGAAAATGCATGGTTAATTGCATTATCGGTCCCTGTTATGAAAGAATTGCAGTTGTTCTCCAATTTCCCAAGCTTGACACCTTATGCTCCTACAGTAGTTGGATCAATGGCACGTTTTCTAGCCTGTATCAGTTGTTACCCTATCGAACTTGCTAAACGATGCACGTACTTCTTTTTTTTACCCACCTTCTCTTATCCATTGTCGTAATTTTTTTAAATTTTTTTTTCTGAAATACACTCCATTTTATTGGTTTTAGGACTTATTGACACAGTAGAAGCTAAACTCATCTGTAGAGTAAATGTAAGTGAAACAACATATGGAATTCTGTGAAATTAACTATATACAATGTGCCTACACTTAAATTTATAGTACTGAAGTCTTATGTTGCGGATTATTTTTCTAATTAATTTTCCTGTATTTAATATAGTTTTTTTTTTCAATACTTTTCATGGCTGCTTCACTGCTGTAGCAGCTCAGTAAATTTTGGGGCTGCAAATTTGTTTTTGAGTAGTCCACGGACTAATATGCAAGCTCAGAAAATAACCGGGACTGGTGATTCGATACTAATAGTTCAGAGGCTGACTTGGAAATTCAGAAAAGTGTTGGGGGTACGAAAGTATTTCAAAGTAGTTCAGGGACTGAATTTGATATTGTAAAGAATATTGGGGATGGCATATGAGTCAAAGTAGTTCAGGGACAAATATGAAATTTCAGATTGACTATAAGATTGGATCCCAAAACATAAACTCTACAATTTTACACCAATGTTCTAGCACATGACAATTTCATAAAAATGTTGCAGCAGCTACTGCTCATGCTTTTTAATCACCCATATATATGAAATAGTACATGAGATTTAGTATATGCTTTAACATTGTAATTGTAAATTTGATTATTTTACATTGATTTGCAAAAATAATGATTTGCTGAGATCTTGAAAGAAATAAGAAATGTCAAATTTAAGATTTAATTTTCCCTTCTTTTTATTGAAAAAATTAAGGATTGGGACTTTTGTTGGTTATATAATCGAACACAGATAAATCTAGGATTTCTTTTAATTAATATTGTCTCTATTATTTTTTATTAGGATATATATCAATATTTTAATTTAATATCTTATTTTACTTAATTAATAATAAAATTAAATATTACAAGATTTACTTAATATCAATATTAGTGGCCATAAAAGTTGAAATTATAATCTAAAGTTTATTCATATACCATATGTATATTCAGATAAAATGTTATATTATTTGACTAAATGTGATAAATTTTGTAGCGTGCATGATAAGATTTAACTAAATGAACGCATTAATACGATCCACGAATTCTAATACCCTACTTAGCTGAAAGTTTATATTCACTTGATGAAAACTATATTGGTTTTTATTGAATTTGTGAGTTTAAATTGTAGTTTCAGTCAACCGTGATGAGAATAGTGATATTGTTTATGTTCAAAACAAATGTTCCATAAATTAAAAAATGACAAGTTTTGTTGTGAACCAAAAAAATATTTTTTTGTGCAATCCAATTTTTTTTGGATATAAAATACAATCTACCAGTATTTATAGGTAACTTAACAATAAAATCCTAACAAAAAAGTATTATCCTAAACAAAAATGTATTATCCTAAAAAAAAAATTAACAATAAAATTGTAATTTTTTTAATTTGTTTTTATTTCAAAAAGTATTTATATATTCATTTTTAATTTATTTTTTAAATTAAATTTCTAGAGTGCCTTCAGGCACGGGTTCATACCTAGTATATATATATATCCCAGTTTTCATATTTATACTAAAGCTAATTAATTTGTTATATTTATATTTTTGATAATATTCTTTGTAAGTATGTTCTTGTATTAATTTTTTATAATTATTCTATATAATTTAAAATTAATAAAAATCAAAACTTAAAGAACAAAAATCATAAAATTAATAAAACAATCAAAAACTGAATGATAAGATTAGATTAAGACTATCAATTTGTTAAACTATTTTGTTGTTATACCTACTATTAAAATAAATAATTATAAGTTGATAGAAGGGAGACAAGCAAAAAACAATGTGAGCATACTCAGTGATGATTATGGAAATATTATCTCTCACATGATCAAATTAAAGAAGAATTTATAAAATCCTACAAAGAGTTTATTGGAATTGAAGATAAGAGCAAGAAACATGTTCAGTAGGTGTCTTCAAGCAACTACTCAATATTAATCTTACTCAAGAACAAGCCAGAATTTTAATTCAACCTATTACGTAATAATGAAGAGATAAAGAATGCATTCTTTTCATTCAATGAAAACAAGTATCCTAGGCCAGGTGGTTTTACATCATGTTTTTATAAGGAAGCTTGGAGTATTGTGGAAGAAGATTTCTATCATGCAATCAAGGAAAGCTTTGAGAGTAATCATATACTCAAAGAGGTAAATGCTACTAACATTACACTTATACCTCAAGTTAGCAATCCTTCAAGTGTAAGCAGTTCAAGATCTATTTTATTTGTTAATACTACATACAAAACATTTTCTAAAATCATCTCAGATAGGTTGAAGAAGGTCTTGAAATCTCTTATATCCAAGAACCAAGTTGCTTATGTTAGTGAAAGGTATATATGTGATAACATTATAGTTGCACAGGACATTCTTCATGATTATGATAAAAAAAATATATCTCAAAGATTACAATAAATATTGACTTGAAAAAAACCCAAGATAGTATAAATTGGAGGTTAATCTTCAACATTCTTAAAGCTCTTGATTTTCTACCTAAATTTATCAATTAAATCATCATGTGTGTGTCAAGTCCTACATACTCTATTGGTATAAATGGTGAGAAGGTTGACTATTTTTCAGGAAAAAGAAGACTAAGACAATGGGATCCTCTATCCCCTTATCTTTTTATCATATGTATGCAATCTTTCACCTCAATTTTCATGTCATGGGAGCTAATAAGAAGTTTTATTTTCATCCAAATTGTGAGAATTTATTCCTTAACCATATCATATTTGTAGATGATCGATTAATATTCATAAAAGCTACTACAAACGGCTCAAATCGTTAAGGAATGCTTAGAAATCTCCTCCAGACTTTCAGGATTAAAGATTAACAATATCAAACACCGGATTTACCTTGGAGGTACCTTTTCTAATACTAAAATTTAGCATCATTAATACCTTTAATATAAAGTAAGGTAAACTTCATGTAAGGTACCTTGGTGTACCTCTTAGTTCAAAAAATTTAAGTGTTGAAGATTCTCAAAAACTAGCTGATAGAATATGTGAGAGCATTAATCGTTGGAGCAATAAAAGGCTCACTTATGCTGGAAGACTTGACCTCATAAGAGTGGTATTCATTAGAAATGTTTTATATCGGTTTAGATATTCTTACTAACCAAAAATGTTATTTACAAGATTAACCAAAAGTTATCAAGTTTCTTATGGAAGGGTAATTTGGATGGCGCAAAAGGTGAAAATGTGGCATGGACTAATATTTGTAGAAGCAAAGTTGAAAGAGGCTGAATGTTTATGATATTAAAGTGTTAAACAAAGTTTATTTCTTAAGTATATTCTGTACATTATCAAACAAGTGATAAGTTGTTGAGATCTTGGCCTCAGCCTAACATTTTCAAAGAAGCTTGCATATAGGGTATCAATATCAAACAATATTTTACTTGGGTTTCGAAAAAATATGCTCGAACTCAGGGACTTAGCTTATCATTTTATTAATATTAAGGTCAAAGATGTCTCACTTACTATGTATTCTTGTATAGATAAACTAATGGAGGTAATATAAGCGTAGCACTTAACAGGGGTATAATTCAGGACAATTTCTGGATGAATAGATATGTCAAGAGCTACTTTATTAAAGGAAGGTGGCACCTTCTACTTTCAGTAGTTTAGTTGAGTCATTACCTAATCAACTTAACAATGGAGATGATAATTAAGGTGGACTGTTAGTTCAAGAAACAAGTTCTCTTTCAAAAAAAATGCTTGGAATCCAATTCTTGAATGGACAAGAATTTTTTTGGCACAAAATAAATATACTAAAATACACCTTTTGCTTATGGTTAGCCTGCTTAGTTAGATTACCTACTAAGAGTAGAATGCTCGAATCGGGTATACAATTTGTGTGAATTTTTTTATAACTCAGTTGAAGAAAGAGATCACATTTTTTGGGATGCTCTCTTGCTTAAGGATTATCATCAAGTGTGTCAAGATCAGTGGATCAAGTTGGCCAAATTATCATAGCTGGAGTGATCTCATTGATTTGATCTAAACTAAAGCTAATGATAGTTTCATGGACTATATATATAGTGGATGGTTTCTGCTTTCATTTACATTATGTGGTGCAACAGAATGATCTACACAATGGCAAAGTAAAAACTGAAGAGGAAGTCATTCATAATATTACAAAATTCCTAAATATTAAAACTTACAACATCCAAAAGTTTAGGAATAAAGGTGATAGAAGAATGATTGCTAGAACTTCGAAGCCTGGTGACATCTTCAAAGACTAATAAAGGACATGTTGTATGAATAAAATAGAATGTATTGTATTTGTCTATTCATTTGAGACTAGAATTTAGAGTAATCTTACTTTGTGATGAACTTGATGGTTAAGCTATAGATATAATCGTTTGTTGAGCAAAAAAATTATAATTATGTTTCTTATATTTGTATTTTAATCGAGCCTATACCAACTTTTGTGGTTAGTAGCAAAATAAAAAAAAGCATCCTTTGTGGTGACATATTTTCAATAACGCTAATTAAGTAAAATTTATATAGTAGAATAAGAAAAACTTTTCAAAGATTTTCATCTAATATTATTAATTAATTAAATAATTTTTAAGCTGAAACATAAAATATGTATCATATTGGATCATCCAATATTAATTAGAAGAATTTACCTTTTAATGATGGTGACTAAGATTTTGAATACAAGTCTAACTTCCTTTGAATTAATTCTACCAACAACGACGATAACCTAAATAATTATTGCAATATTCATGATGATAAAAAAAATTATTGCAATATTCATTTCTACTTCTGGACTCTCAATCCTTAATTTATTTTTATTCAAATAAAAATAAATTGATATATCAATATTTTTATCTTGTAACTTAATTTTTATTTGTAAAAAATAGAATAAACATATCAAAACCCTTAACCTTCACCTTATATTCCATTTAATGAAAAATGATAAATTTATCAGGCTCGCTCTCAACCCATGATGAACAAGAAATATAAACATCATGATTTTTGATCCCGAATATATCTTCCTTTTAATGAAAAAAGAGTAAATATTTCCGTGCTTTTCATCCTTAATTTATATTTTCTTGTATGAAAGAAGAAATAGATTCATACAGGTTATCAACACTCAACTTAGCGTCCCTCTAGTGAGAAGAAAATAAGTATGCCAGATCTCTTGACCTCAATTTATCTTTCCTTTTCTAAAAATATATAGATACATTACGTCTCTCAATCGTTAACTTATATTATCATTAATAAAAAAGGAATAGATACATCATAAAAAATTCAAAAGTTTTAATTATGTTTTTGTTTTGAAAAAATTAATGAAAATGTGTTGAATGTATAAGACCCTATTTGGTTCGTGAAAAGGTATTTATATTTTCAATTTCTATGTTTTTTAAAATACTAATAAAAGTGTTTGACTAGGGAAAATGAAAACCGTTTTTAGAAAAATCAAATGAAAACACTACTATATTAGAAAACATGAAATTGATGTTTTTAATACTTTTGAAAATATTAAAAACAAAAATAAAAATTATTTTCTGAAAATATAATTTGAAGACGAAAATAGAAAATATTTTTTCTTCTGCATAATTTTTTTTGTTTCCAACATTTTACAGATTATTTTTCGTTTTGGTAAATATTTTGCAAAAGTTATTAACTTTGTAGTAAATGATTTAAAGTTTTTTTTTTTTCAATAACAAATTTCATTTTCATGAAAGAAAGATGATTTCTATTATTTTTTTTGTTATAGCTGCTTAATAAATGTTAAAGTTTAATGAAAATGAAATTTTATTAATACAAGATTTTTATTTTAAGGATTACAATATTCAATTTTTTAAAATAGATAAAGATATAATCTATATATACATGTCCTAATGTTGGACAGGATTGACTCTATTCCTTCTCTCTGTTAAACATTTTAATGTGTATATATGTATAAATTGTTTTGTATAAATCTGAGGTGTTTTAAATTGGATGTTGTCGAAGCAACCCGAAGTTTTCTTAAGACAATCAATCTTTAAGAAACACAGATTTAAGATTCTCGTTTTCTTGGTAAATTTGTCTTTTAAATTAACGTAACAGTTCAAATAAAACAAAGAAAGTATAGAGATCGAGCGAAGCCATTGAAGGTATAATTTGCATATCATGGTGAAATTGGGGAAAGAAAGAGACTCAAGGAAGCCACCGCAGATATAATGTGTTTCCCAAATATATTGAATCTAAAGACTAAATATCTGTCTTGTTTCTTGATGTTTTAATTGGCGGGATTCGGCCACATGGTTGATGTCATAGTTGAATACAGTATATCTGAATTGATTAGTATTTGATTATTAATGATTTTTTAGTTCTTCATGTTATTTAAAAGATCCAATCAGAGTCATGGCAAAGTCAATCAAAGTGAATACCGGAGCGTTGTTGCGAGAGATAATAATTGTGTAAACACGTAACACGTTGATAGTATAGCTGTGAAGAAATGGAAGAACTGCTCGGTGAACGAACTTCCAGTAAAACAACCTTGAAAAGTCCATGTTGAGTTTTCAAGCTCTACTTGCCAAGTTGATGTTGAATCTATTAAGAAAAAATTATCGACCAATGGTTTGATGAGTTTTAATTGGAAAACAAAACATAGAATCTAGATATGACTTATATAGAAGATTAATTACTAAATCAGTACTTATGCATGTCAAATGATGAATGCAGTATCTGTAACACACTTAACTTGATTAACAAAGAGAGTGCTGTTGCCTCCCCTATCACAAAAGGTGATCATTTATCTACTTATTATTTGCCATTGGATGAATGGTGCGCTTGGCTGTCCATACCTGCTAGAGGGAAGTGCTTGAAAGGGGTGAGATGAGGTGAATTTTTACTGCTATAGTTTACAATTATGGAAGTGCAGGAATGAGATGGCTAGGGTGGAAGATGTAAGACTAATTTCAAATAATGGATGATATTAGATGTAAGGATAAGCCATTTGTGAGTAGTTATTTTTGAACTGTAGTTTATTCTCTTAAGGAGAGTAATAGTTTTTAGAGTAATGATATATACCATCCAAATTCATACCACCCAAGTATACCATCCATAACGTGGCATGAATTGGTTGCCTAAAAGTTTTTAATCAATTTATTTTCTTGATTTGATTAAAGATTTACTTCCAACCAATTCACCAAGTCATGAGTGATAATTGAGTAGTATATATCATTACTCTAGTTTTTATAGTATATTGATCTTGATAAAAATCAGTTGTTTTTTAAGCCAAATTTTTTGTTGTTGATGACTCTTATATTTAAGTCTTATCACACATAATTAATGTTTGAAATGTAACATATCGGTAACTTAATCGTGATCAATTAACATGAAAGTTGAGATATATAGTTGATGTAAAGAAAATCAATGGTTATATTTAACCTGCCTATGACCCCGGATTTATTCAGAATAAAAATACACTTCAGATTAAGTAGTAGCTCCACCATCAATCACTAGGTTATGCCCAGTGATAAATCCAGAATCAGCTGAAACAAGAAACAACACAGCCTCAGCAACATGTTTAACCTTTAAAGCCATAGCCTTCAAGCTTGTTAATGGCTGAAAAAGCTTTTCAAATTCCTCCACATCCATGTTAGATGCTTTCATTGTCATTGGTGTAGCGACAGCATATGGTGACACAGAGTTTACCCTTATTCCATACTCCCCGAGCTGTTTGCTTGCACATCGCATCAGTCCCAATACAGCATGCTTTGACATGAAATAATCTGTCCTATTCTCAGAACCTCTTAATGCCGCTGTACTTGCTGTGCAGACAATATTACCTTTTACATTCTGTTCTACCATTACACGTGCAGCGTGTTTTACACAAGCAGCCATACCTCTCACATTAACCGCAAAAAGTTTATCAAGTGCAGAAAGGTCGAGTTCAAGGATCTTTTGTTCAGATCTAGTAGTAGCTAAAATTCCTGCATTACTGAACATGATATCAAGCTGACCATACTTTTGGACTGTCCAATCTACCATGGCACGAACCTGATCTTCATCACTAACATCGCAGTGGAAGTAACTACAAATGTTTGAGCCTATGGATTCAACCACTAATTGGCCTAAATCATCCTGAATATCAGCTATCACGATGGCGCGTGGACCATGATCGGCAAATAGATGTGCCACTGCCTCCCCTATACCGCTTGCACCACCGGTGATTATGGCAACTTTATCTTCTAATTTCCTAAAAGACGGTAAAGATTCGGCCATGTTGGTTTAAGGAGAATGTAAAAATGGTTTTTTTTCTTTCAGATATTTATTTATTATAGATCTAAGCTACTAAAGCAAATTGATTGAATTATTGTTGTCCATACCTGTCTCCATCCGTAGGGACTCGGTATGTGTCAACGGGCGAAGAGTAAATTAAAAGCGAAATGATGGTTAATGTCAATTAACCCTATTTAAAACCTATTAGGTAACCATAATTAAAATTGTAGAATAATTGGTTCTTAAAATCTCAACTAATTATTAACCATGTAGATTTTATTTCAAGATATTATATAAGATAATTAATTTGTTATATTTATAATTTTGATAATATTTTTTGTAAGTATGTTCTTGTTTTAATTTTTTTTAATTATTGTTTATAATTTGAAATTAATAAGTTTCAAATCTTAAAGAACAAAAATCACAAAAATAATAAAACAATCAAAAACTGAATGATAAGATTAGATTTTGACGGTCAATTTGTTAAACTATTTTGTTGTTATACCTACTATAAAAACAATAATTAAACCAGTTGGGGTTAGCTCACTGGTTAGGGTCTTGGTCATCCAATCTAGTGGTGCAGATTCGAACCGAGTCAATGACTCCGAGTCCAAAGTGGCTCTCCTATGTAACAAAAAAAATTATAAGTTGATAAAAGGGAGACAAGCAAAAAACTTAAAGAAGAATTTATAAAGTTCTACAAAGAGCAAGACACATGTTCAATAGGTGTCCTCAAACAACTACTCAATAATAATTATACCTCAAGTTATCACTCCCTCAAGTGTAAAGCAGTTTTAGATCTATTTCATGTGTTAATACTACATACAAAAATAATCTTAGATAGGTTGAAGAAGGTCTTGAACTCCCTTATATTCAAAAACCAGGTTGCTTATGTTCGTGAAAGGTATATATATGATAACATTATAGTTGCAAGACATTCTTCATGATTATGATAAAAACAATATATCTCCAAGATTACAATAAATGTTGACTTGCAAAAGGCCTATGATAGTATAAATTGGAGGTTCATCTTCAACATCCTTAAAGCTCTTGGTTTTCCAACTAAATTTATCAATTAGATCATCATGTGTGTGTCAAATCCTACATACTCTATTGGTATAAATGGTGAGATGGTTGACTATTTTCCAGGAAAAAGAGGACTAAGACAAGGGGATCCTCTATCCCCTTATCTTTTTATCCTATGTATGCAAGCTTTCACCTCAGTTTTTCATGTCATGAGAGCTAATAAGAAGTTTTCTTTTCATCCAAATTGTGAGAATTTATGCCCTTACCATATCATCTTTGTAGATGATCAATTAATATTCATGAAATCTACTACAAATTCTGCTCAAATCGTTAAGGAAGACTTAGAAATCTTCTCAAGACTTTCAGGATTAAAGATTAACATTAGAAAAAGTCGGATTTACCTTGGAGGTACCTTTTCTAGTACTAAATTGAGCATCATTAATACTTTGATTATAAAGTAGTTTAAGGTACCTTGGTATACCTTTTAGTTCAAAAAAATTAAGTGTTGAAGATTCTCAAAAGCTAGTTGATAAAATATGTGAGAGAATCAATCATTGGAGCAATAAAATGCTCACTTATGTTGGAAGACTTGAACTCATAAGAGTGGTATAAATTAATTTTTTTTTATATTGGTGTAGAATATTCTAACTCCCCAAAGATGTTATTTACAAGATTAACCGAAAGTTATCAAATTTCTTATGGAAGGGTAATTTGGATGGTGCAAAAGGTGCAAATGTGGCATAGACTCATATTTGTAGAATCAAAGCTGAAGAAAGGTTGAATGGACCTGATATAAAAGTGTTAACCAAAGTTTTTTTCTTACGTCTTTTCTGGAGAATTTATCAAAGAAGTGATAATTTGTTTAGATCTTGGGCTCAACCTAACATTTTCAAAGAAGCTTGCATATGGGGTATCGAAATCAAACAATATTTTACTTGGGTCTGGAAAAAATAGGGTTGTACACGAGCCAAGCCGAGCCGAATACTAGATGTACAGGCTTGTTTGTTTAATTTCTCGAGGCGAGCCGAGTCGAGCTCAAATTTAAACGAGCCGGGCCGAGCCCGAGCTTCCAATGATCCAAATCAGAAATGTTAAGAACTTGTTTTGTTTAACTTATAAAACAATCTTCTTTTCTTAGAGTCGAGCACGAGTTACTCATGAACAATTTATTTTTTATGGTTGGAATGGGACTTTCATGAGTGTGTGGTATAAAGATATAAAACAGAACATTAATGAAAAAATAAATGTCTAAAGAAATTAAAAATATTCAGTTTGATAGTGAAGATTTAATAATTTATTTATATGTACATAATATATTAATTTATAATTCATAATTTTAAACGAGCTCACGAGTCGAGCTCGAGCAGACTCGTTTATTTATCGAGCTTCAAATAGAGGTTGAGCTTGAGCTTGTTTATATTCGAGCCGATCTCGAATGAGCTTTTATCCGAGCCGAGCTCGGGCTGCTCGCGAGCGACTTGGTTCATTCACAGCCCTAGGAAAAAATATGCTCGAACTCAGGGACTTAGCTTATCATTTTATCAATATTAAGGTCAATGATGTCTCACTTACTATGTAATCTTGGATAGATAAATTCATCGAGATAATATAAGTGTAGCACTTAACAGGGATATAACTCAGGACAATTTCTGGATGAATAAGACTGTCAAGAGCTACTTTACTAAAGGAAGGTGGAACTTTCCTTCTACTCTCAGTGGTTTAGTTGAGTCATTACCTAATCAACTTAGCAATGGAGTTGATAATTAAGGTGGACTGCTAGTTCAAGAAACAAGTTCTCCTTAAAAAAATGGTTGAGATCAAAGATAGAGATCAAATTCTTGAATGTACAAGAATTTTTTGGCACAAAAGAAATATACCAAAAAAAACTTATTGCTTATGGTTAGCGTGCTTAGTTAGATTGCCTACCAAGAGTAGAATGCTCGAATCGGGTATAAAAAAACAATTTGTGTGAAATTTGTCATATCTCGGTTGAAGAAAGAGATCACATTTTGTGGGATGCTCTTTTGCTTAAGAATCATCATCAAGTGTGTCCAGATCAGTGGATCAAGTTGGCCGAATTATCATAGCTGGAGTGATCTCATTGATTTAATCTTAACTAAAGCTAATGATAATTTCACGGACTACATTTATAGTGGATGGTTTTCTGCTTTCATTTACATTATGTGGTGCAACATGAATGCTGATCTACACAATGACAAAGTAAAAACTAAAGAGGAAGTCATTCATAATATTAAAAACTTCCTATATTAAAACTTACAACATCAAAAAGTTTAGGAATAAAGGTGATAGAAAAATGATTGCTAGAACTTGGAAACCTGGTGATATCTTCAAACACATGTTATATGAATAAAATAGACTTTATTGTATTTGTCTATTAATTTGAGACTCGAATTTAGAGCAATCTTAGTTTGTAATGAACTTGATGGTTAAGCTATAAATAAAATCGTTTGTTGAGCAGAAAAATTATAATTGTGTTTCTTATATTTGTATTTGAATCGAGCCTTTACCAACCTTTGTGGTTAGTACAAAAAGAAAAAAAACATCCTTTGTGGTGACATATTTTTAATAATGTCAATTAAGTAAAATTTGTATGGTAGAATAAGAAAAAAATTTCAAAAGATTTTCATCCAATATTATTAATTAATTAGATAACTTGTTAAGCTAGAACATAAAATATGTATCATATTGGATCATCTAATATTATGTAGAAGAATTTTCCTTTTAATGATGGTAGCTAAGATTTTGAGTACAAGTACTTCTTTTGAATTAATTCTATCAACAATGACAATAACCTAAATAATTATTGCAATATTCATGATGATAAAAAAAAAATTATTGCAATATTCATGTCTACTTCAGGACTCTCAATCTTTAATTTATTTTTCTTTTAATAAAGATAAATAGATATATCAATATTTTTATCTTGTAACTTATTATTTATTTGATAAAAAAAAAAAATTATGCCAAAACCCTTAACTCTCACCTTATATTCCATTTAATAAAAAAATAATAAATTTATCAGGCTCTCAACCAATGATGAACAAGAAATTTGAACATTATGATTCTTGATCCCCGATTTATCTTCCTTTTAATGAAAAAAGAGTAAATATATTTGTGCTCTTAATCCTTAATTTATATTTGCTTTAGTGAAAGTAGAAATAGATTCATAAAGGTTATCAACACTCAACTTAACGTCCCTCTATTGAAAAGAAAATAAGTACGCCAGATCTCTTGACCTCAATTTATATTTCCTTTAATAAAAATATATAGATACATTAGGCTTCTCAATCGTTAACTTATATTATTTTTAATTAAAAAGGAACGGATACATCAAAAAAATCTAATCTCAACTTATTTTTTCTTTAATAAAAAAATAAATATATCATGGATTTTATTCTCAACTCATCTTCCCCTTTAAATAAAAATGAATAGGTATATTTGGGCTCTAGACATTGAACTCATATTTCATTTAATGAAAATAAAATAGATAGAAGATGGCTCTTAGCGCTTAACTTATTTTTCCTAATGAAATAAGAGTAAATACATCCCGGATCTCAACCCTCAACTAATATTTTTTGTTTGATGATAGAGTATTTAGATATATCAGTACTCATGACCCACAACTTAACTTCCCTTAATTGAAAAGTAATAGATACGATAGGGCTTTCGACCCTCAACTTATAGTTCTTTTAATGAAAATGGAATACATAATCATTACTCTTGATACTCAACTTATCTTTCCTTTAATGAAAGTGACAGAGATAAATCAAGTCTTTGAAATTAAATTATCTCCCTTGAATGCAAAATGATTATATTCATCAGGGCTCTTGTCAATCAAATTAAATATGCTATAATGAAAAGGGAATGTATGCATCTCGGTCTCGGTCCTCAACTCTCTATACTTTAACTAACAACTTATCTTTATTTAATATATATTCGTTCTCTTGACCCTTAACCATTACATTTTTCCTTTGAATTTAGATGAATAAATACACTATAGATTTTAATTTTTGCTATACAAGATTGCATCAAAATCATTCGAGGTATACGCAAAGGGAAAATTTGCAACACTAAACTAGAGTAAATTACCATGAAATAAAAAATAGTCTAAAACCCAACATAGTTTGGCCTCATGCCTAATAGTATTGATTCTTATAACCTAATAATATTGATTCTTATCACCAAAATACAAAAAAGTAGAGAGAAACCTAATAAGAGAAACCTAATAAGACAAGTTTCCTTTGTTAAAAGCTACCTTGTTGGCCACTCCTTGAAGGGGAGTATCCTTCTTCATCACCAATTCATTTTGCCTCACGACTTTTGTATGCATCCTTTCGAAGGCGACCTTTCACTATAAACATGGAAATGTGGGTTGTTCAACATAAATATCTAAAACTAAATGTTTGTAAACAAACTTAGTATCATTTAATAACCAAACACACAACCCACAAAAATAGTTTTCTCTGGAGAAAAAAGGTTGTGTGACATATTTATTGTGAAAGGTTGGTCGGGAAGTTATTAGAGACTAGATATAGTGTTGTCACCACGTAATTTTTGTACAGTTAATGTGGATAAAATTTAAGTAACGTGTTAAGTTTCCAACAACCTTGTGCATATGATTCTTATTGGATTGAGTCATAGATGTTGGAATAAGGACTAGGGAATCAATTTATAAAATGATTCTATTAATTTTGATTACTTTTTATGATTGTGGATTAATTGAACTCATATGGTTTCTAAATATTTTCTTATCCAAATTGTTAGTTTAACATCTTATGGTAGTTATTTGAGTAATTTTTGATGAGCCTGTATAACAAATTTTGATAGCCGACTTTGACCATTGATCAAAGCCTCATCCCATTGACATTCAAACTGGCTGTTGAATTTTTTAGTAGGTCATTGATCGAGACTCTTGATTTTGACTTTTTAGGGCCGCCAATCCTGGGGGGGGGGTTTGATGTCCTAATTCCGGTTTCGACGTTAATTTTGAGTAGTTTTGTATTTTTCTCGATTGTTTTTTTACCACATTGATCATGTATTTGTTGACTAAATTGACCAAATTGTACTATTAAGTTTTTTTGTTGTTCTTAAGTTGTTTTTGAGGTGAGTTAATCCAAATTTAAAGTATATATATGTTTTTCTGTATTGCTTTTTTATTTTGTGGTTATTATAATCACAAAATTTGAAGTCATGTTATTATATCGCAATAAAATATATCTGTTATGGCATGTTATGTTTATTTTGACCTGTCAAGTTTGGATTTACTGATTAAATCTTTTTTGATATTTGACTATATTGATCGAGGTGTTCATAAATGTTTTTTGACGTTTAAAGTCCATATTAAGGTTAGTAACTACAGATTTTTGTGTAACTTGTTGTTCTTGGTATTGTGTTGATATGTTGCTCTTAAGCATGATAATTGTAAATAATTACAATACAAGACGTTTGATATCACAAGTTAAGGTGAAGGATTGTACTTGTGAACATGGGCGGAGCCATGCACATGGTAAGGGGGTCCATAGTCCCCCCCTGATTTTTTGGAAAAAAATTATAACTATCTCCAAAAAAAAAAATTATAAGTAGATAACCCCTAAATTTTTAAGAAATCTTTATTTGGCCCTCCTAACTTTTAAAAGTTCATTTTATTAAGCTTTAAATTATTTTATTTATAATAGTATTTTATTTTTTATAACAAAATATATGTTATTTTATATTAAAAAAAGAAACTTATAGCATAATTATTTAGAAAAATCAATATCGAGACTTATATTGTAATATTTACACAATATAGGGACCTTTAGAGAAATTTCTCGTAATATAGGGACCTATTTTACGATTTGTATGATATTTAGACTTATAGTGCAAATATTGACGAATTTTTTTTCCGAGGGCGTTGCCCCCCCCCCTACAAAAATTCCTGGCTCCGCCCCTGCTTGTGAATATAAATTTGAAAGAATTTTTTGCAGAAATATCTGATATTTTACACATAATATTAATTCATAACGAAAAATTAAACTAGTAATATCAAACGTCTTGTATTGTAATTATCCAAAAAATAAAGTAAGAAGTACAAGGCTCGAACCCCTACCTCATCATGGGTAACCTAGTTCTGATTAACTTGGAAATATAAATAAGGAGGCGTGTATATTTCTTTGGAATTAGTCGTGGTGCGCGTAAGTTGGCCTAAATTACCCACTTACCCGAAATAATAAATTAAACTAGTAGTATAATTTGAAAACAACTTTAATTTGTACAAGAAACGGTTTTGATACAATTTCTTGAATGACAATACAATAAAAATTATTTTTTGATGTTGTTATTGCTTGAATGATCAATTATCATAGAGTAAAATATTGTTACACTAATATAATAATTTTTTAAAGATTCTCTATGGTTTAGACACATGTTAAAATAAGTGACACATGACAGTATCTTTAACTCGCACGCACAAGTGTGAGTAATGATATATACCATTCAATTACCAATAATAACGTGACGTAAATTGATTGGTAATAAATTGTTAAATAGATTAACAAAATAAATAGAATTACAATTTATATTTAACTAATTTATACTATATTATTGAATGATAATTGTATGGTATGATTTTAGATGGTATACATCATTGCTCCAAAAGCTATTATACGCTAGAATTTTCCCAACAACCTTTCAGAATTATCTCGAGAAGTAGAAAAGGAAAATGTAATATAAATTGATACATCGAATCCGTGAGTAGATCTATAGCTATTAAGAGATAGATCCTTAGAGATAGATCCTTGTTACAGCATGGTCCCGTTCTGACATGTTATCCAAACTTCCAAGAGAACATAATTCAAGTGATACAAATTAAATAACGTGTCACCATTTTATACACAAAAAATATAAATTATTCTCAAGTTAAATGATTGAATAAAGTTGCTTTACCAATAAATTCAAATACGGCATATCTAAATAATGTAAGGAAAGTAAAGTGGAAGCAAATCGCATTTCAAGGTAAGTAATTCATTGTGAACCACCAAAGAAATTAAATTCTACCACTCACGTTATTATACAAAAAAAGAAAAAGAAAAAACAAAAAAAAAAGACGTCTAAAATAATATATATTTTCGCCAATTTCGAGCAACATTGCAGTAAATCACTTACCGGCCTATGGCCTCGTTTCTTTTATTATGAAAACAAATCTTAAGAGATGACTATATTTAAAATTAATTAGTAAATCCACCATCAATTACTAGGTTATGCCCAGTGATAAATACAGAATCAGCTGAAGCTAGAAATAACACGGCATTAGCAACATGATTAACCTTTAACGCAGTATCTTTCAAGTTCGTAAATGACTGAAAATGCTTTTGAACTTCTTTTACATTCAAGTTGAATGCTTTCGTCATAAGTGGTGTAGCTACTGCATATGGTGACACAGCGTTTACTCGAATTCCATACTCTCCAAGTTGTTTGCTTGCACATCGCATCAGTCCTAATACTGCATGCTTAGACATGACATAATCAGTCACTTTATTAGTGCTTGTTGAAGCTGCTGCTAAAGCCGCTGTACTTGCTGTGCAGACTATATTGCCTTTTATGTGTTGTTCGACCATTACACGTGCAGCGTGTTTTACACAAGCAGCCATACCTCTCACATTAATGGCGAATAGGCTATCAAATGCAGAAAGGTCGAGATTAAGGATCTTTTGATCAGATCTAGTAGTTGAGGTGTATATTCCGGCATTACTGAACATGATATCAAGCTGACCATAGTTCTTGACCGTCCAATCCACCATGGCACTTACTTGATCTTCATCACTAACGTCGCAGTGGAAATAGCTGCAAATATCTGGGCTGATGGATTCAGCCACTTTTTGACCTAAATCATCTTGAATATCAGCTATCACGATGGCACGTGGACCTTGATTGGCAAAGAGACGCGCTGTTGCCTCCCCTATCCCACTTGCGCCTCCAGTGATTATAGCAACTTTGCCTTCTAATTTCCTAATAGAAGGAAATAATTCGGCCATATTGGTTATAGTTTTTTTTTTTTTTTGGTCTTTGTTTAGTTTTTTTTATTTATTTATTACAGAGATTGGGTCAGATTTAAATCATTCAAGCAGCTGATAAATCATTTTCGTCCTTACTTTTCTCATCTGTAGAGACTCCTACCTAAAGGTGAAATATTGACAATATATTGGTGAAATTTGTGTGTTGACTCCTATACAGGGGTTAACCACCCTATGGTCATGAGGGGACCATAATCCTTTAAAAGAAGATTAAAGGAGAAGGATAAGCATTGTTATTTAAATAGGAATGGTTCATATCTAAATCATGGTTAGTCTTAGATCCGATATTTAGATATTAATATATCTGATTATCTGGTATCATCGAAGTAGTTAATTGAATCTTTTTAGTCGTTCCCGACTTTATCTGTAGAGACATTTGTGCAATAATGTACAATTTTAGTCCGTCCAACAACTTATTATTATATCAATTAAGTAGAAGAGTAACACTTCTTCCTGGTTTTAAATGTAAGGCATAGGCAACTTGACCATTATGCATTTATATATGTGAAAATTGTTACTATAACCACGGACGGATTTTCAGTCAGGATGGACTAATATTTATCAAAAGATTAATCCCTCATTGGAATGTAATTTTAGCACAAAGGGACTAAATTTTTAGTTGAGGTGGACTACAATAATTTTTAATTTACATTTTTCATCATACAAAATATATCAGACAAATTCATACGGTATCATCCGGGTATATACTGCATACTTAGACATGAAATAATCAGTCCCCTTCCCGACACTTGTTTACCCGCTACACTCGTTCTGCAGATTATATTGTCTTTTACATGCCGTTCAACCATTACACGCGCAGCGTGTATTACAAAAGCAGTCATAATCTTTATGTTAACTGCGAAGAGACTATCAAGTCCAGACAGGTAGAGATCAATGATCTTTTGATCTGATCTAGTAGCTAGTGGAGGTATAGATTCTAGCATTGCTAAACATGAATACAAGCTGACCATTGTTCTTGACTGTCACCATGGCACTAACTTTATCTTCATCACTAACATTGCAGTGGAAGTAGCTGCAATTTTTTGAGCTTATGTAGACATCCACTTTTTGGCCTAAATCATCTTGAATAATATCAGATATCACGATTGTGCATGGACCGTGATTGGCAAAGAGACACACTGTTACCTCCCCTATCCCACTCACAACTCCGGTGATTATAGCAACTTTACCCTCTAATTTCCGTATAGAAGGACAAGATTCTGCCATGTTGGGTTTTCTTTTTCTCATGCCATGTTGGTTAAACGAGAAAAAATATGTTGATTTTATTTTTCGTTTGTTCAATTTTTTATTTTTATAGAGATTAGTCAGTTTTAAGATGACTTTATCGGTTTGATCCTATATAAGAGTGGCTATCCTATGTCCATGAAACATCTGGTGACTATTATACAGGGGTAACCTTCCTATGTTCGGAAACATGTTCCCCGGTTTTTTCTCTTAAAATTGATTAATTTCTTTTTTAACCCTTAAAGTATATTTGTGGTTCCATCCGAATTTTGTTAGTCTCTTTGTTTTATAAAAATAACTAGGTAAAACCCGTGTCTGAAGACACTGAAGAAATTTTTTGTGATGTTAACGGAAATCGAATACAGGTTCCAAGGGTGAAGGTCAAGGTTAAAGTTAGGGTTAAGGTTTTTCTTTTATTGCTCATCAAGAAGAAGGTCAGGTTAAGGTTAAGGTTGAGTTTAAGGTTAAGGTTAGGGTTAAGGTTTAGGTCAAGGTTAAGGATAAGGTTAAAGTTAAGGGTTAAGGTCAAATTTTAAGTCAAGGTTAAGGTTAAATTTAATTTTAAGATTAAGGTTAAGTTAGAGTAAAGGTTTAAGATTATACGTTTAAGGTTTAACAAAAGTCCAGGTTTAAGGTCGAATATTAGCGCGATGATTCTTCATTTGTTTAAGGTTAAGATTAAGGTTACAATTAAGATGAAAGTTAAGGTTAAGGTTGAAAGTGAAGGTTAAGGTTAAGGTTAAGGTTTGAGGTTTAAGGTTTAAGGTTTAAGGTTTAAGGTTTAAGGTTCAAGGTTTAAGATTAAGGTTATGTTTTAACTTCAAGGTTAAGGTTATGGTTAATGTTATAATTAAGATTTAGGTTAAACTTAAGATGAAGGTGAAGGTAAAGGTTAAGGCTTGAGATTTAAGGTTTAAGGTTTAAGGGTTAAGGTTAAAGTTAAGGTTAAAGTGAAGATGAAGATAAGGCTGTAAGGTTTAAGGTTCAAGGTCAAGGTTTAAGGATCAAGGTTTAAGGTTTAAGGTGTAAGGTTTAAGGTTAAAGGTTAAGGATTAAGATTAAAGTTAAGGTTAAGGTGATGATGAAGATTAGGGTTTAAGGTTTAAGATGTAAGGTTTAAGGTTTAAGGTTTAAGGTTTATATTTAAGGTTAAGTTTAATGTTAAGTTTGAGATTAAGGTTAATGGTAAGGTTAAGATTTAGGTTAAGGTTAAGTTTACGGTCAGGGTTAGGTTAAGGCTAAGGATATGGTTAAGAATAAGGTTAATAGTTAAGGGGTTAAGGTTATGGATAATAGGTTGAGGGTTAAGGTTAAGGTATAAGTTAAGTTTAAGGTTAAGGTTAAGGTTAAATTAAGGTCAAGGTTAAGGTTAAGGTTAAGGTATATATTAAGTTTAAAGTCAAGGTTAAGGTCAAGGTTAAGGTCAAGGTTAAGGTTAAGGTATAGTTTAAGTTTAAGGTCAAGGTTAAGGTTAAGGTTAAGTTTAAGGTTAAGGTCAAGGTTAAGGTCAAGGTAAAGGTCAAGGTTAAGGTTAAGGTTAAGGTTAAGGTTAAGGTTAAGGTTAAGGTTAAGGTTAAGGTTAAGGTTAAGGTTAAGGTTAAAGTTAAGGTTAAGGTTAAGGTTAAGGTTAAGGTTAAGGTCAAGGTTAAGGTTAAAGTTAAGGTAAAGGTAAAGGTAAAGGTAAAGGTAAAGGTAAGGGTAAAGGTAAAGTTAAAAATAAAGTTAAAGGTTAAGGTTAAGTTTAAGGTTTAGGTTAAGGTTAAGGTTAGGGTTAATGTTAAGTTTAATGTTAAGGTTAAGGTTAAGGTTAAGGTTAAGGTTAAGATTAAGGTTAAGGTTAAGGTTAAGGTTAAGGTTAAGGTTAAGGTTAAGGTTAAGGTTACGGTTACGGTTAAGGTTAAGGTTAAGGTTAAGGTTAAGGTTAAGGTTAAGGTTAAGGTTAAGGTTAAGGTTAAGGTTAAGGTTAAGGTTAAGGTTAAGGTTAAGGTTAAGGTTAAGGTTAAGATTAAGGTTAAGGTTAAGGTTAAGGTTAAGGTTAAGGTTTGGGTTTGGGTTTAGTTTAAGGTTAAGGTTAAGGTTAAGGTTAAGGTTAAGATTAAGGTTAAGGTTAAGGTTAAGGTTAAGGTTAAGGTTAAGGTTTGGAATTTGGGTTTGAGTTTGGGTTAAGGTTAAGGTTAAGGTTAAGGTTAAGGGCAAATTTATTGTTAATGTTAAGGTTAAGGTTAAGGTTGATAGTTAAGGGTGTGAGGTTATGCATAAGGGGTTGAGGGTTAAGGTTAAGGTTCAGGTTTAGTTTAAGGTTAATGTTCAGGTTAACGTTAACGTCAAGGTCAAGGTCAATGTCAAGGTCAAAGTCACGTTCACGGTCAAGGTCAAAGTTAAGGTTGTGTATAAGGGTATTTATAATCAATAATGTAACTTTTATTGATATTTTTTTTAAAATAAAATATACTTCATTCCGCTATTAAAGTATTATCAAACAATCCATATGTTATAATTTGGTTGCAAAGGTCCAAACCGTATTGGTCCAATTGTTCTTAAGTGTTTCAAGATATTATTATTATTATTTTTAACTCCACCATATATTTTAATATTATTTTTCTTATTGGCTTCTTGAAAAATCGTGTAGGGTAATACATTGCTCCTATATTCCCAATTTGAAAAATTTCTATTTAAAGACCAATGTGGTTTTTATATAGATATAACAAATGTGTCTTAAGAGATTTATGAGAAGAATAAAATAATAATGAGAGAAATAAGGGAGTGATTTAATGTTTTTTGTTTTAAAATATAATATTTTTATTAAGTAAATAAAGATTAATTAATAAGAGATTTATGAGAAGAATAAAAGAATAATGAGATAAATAAGGGAGTGATTTAAGGTATTTTGTTTTATAATATAATTTTTTTAATTAAAAAATAAATAGTTAATGGTATTAATGATAGGTGGGGCCAGAAACGATCCTGGCCACCACTTATGTTTGGCCAAAATCAATCCTGACCACCACTTATCAAAAAACTTTGTAATATAATATAGATTATCTAACGGCTCTTGATTACCTTTTCTCAAAATCCAAACATACCGCTTAAACTGTTCTTCACACTAAAAGTTAAATATAAGTTTTTAAACTTTAAATTTTTTTCTCACTTCCCATTATTAAATTATTCTATCAACTAAATATATTAATTAAATAAACAAAATATTAAAAACCACCCACCCCACTTACAACAATACTTTCTTTCTATCTTTCTCTCCAAATGACAGATTTCTCTTATGACCCAAGCAACCATAATGTTTGAATATCCTCACCATATACTCTACCACAAGATTTAGCTTCAAACAAGTAGTGATAGTGTTGTCGAGCTCTGATCTGAAGTCGTGATGAACGATCTCAAATTGTAGGTGTTCGATTCACGTGTTCATTGAAGTAGATCTGTCAGTATTAAAGTGATCTATGGAGCAGTAAAGCTCAATAATTAGTGAAGTTCTGAAATTGCGCTAAATACTTAGTGAATCTGACTGCCATGGTTGAAGCATGTCTTTTTTTTTTTGCAGGTGCGTCAATGACAGTGTTTTCAAGCTTGGTCGAACCTTATAGGTGAAGAAGATGATTCGCAGACCATCTAACTTCCATGGCGAGCTGGGATCTCGAGTTCCAATGGCAGTTATGCAGGCCATGGCAATGTTCAATAGAGAAGCCATGGTTGTCCATATCTTTGAGATCTAGGGATGGTTCGAGATTTGTTCTTTGGGTGAAGTCATTGCAAGTCAGATCTCCATTTCGCGAAGTTACGTTTTGTTGGTGAGTAGCCTCAAATACTCAATGAATTTAAGTTAGCTTCGTTAGAGAAGAATATTTGAAATGCTAATACTCTACGAAATAGCCTGGCGACATGCTGACGTCAGTAACATGTAAATTAATCTTTTTTTTTTTGTAATTTTGTAATTTATAATTATCTATAATATGGTTGTTTTTAGGTATGTGTTTTTATTTTATTATTTATTAAGTATTCTAACTTTTTTCCATTTTTAAAATAAATTTTGTGCTATTACTCACTTATTTTTTGTCTTAATTGTTTACTTTTAACATACTTAGTGTTTTTGGATCGTACTCAGAGATTTTTGCTGAGTATTTAGTAAATATTTTCGATACTCAGTGAACTTCGATACCCAGTGCAATCACCGAGTACGCTTGGTGTCTCCTTGTGTGTTCTAAAATAACACACCTAGCTAAAAAGCCAAGACACGTACTACAAGTGTACGGGTCGTCCAAGTAATATCTAGTAAACGGGAATTTGATCTCAGGGACGCATTGGATATGACTTTAGATGATATGTAATAAGTTTAGATAATTGTTATATGATAAGAAAAGTAAAAGGGAATAAATATTCGTTGGGTTTTTGCTTAAGGACTAAAGTGCAAATAAAGTAAATAACTAATGCAAATAAATGAGACGCAACTAAATAAAATATGAGTAGACGCAAGGATGAGAAGTAGTACTTGAGTTTCGCAAGGGTTTCACCTAAATCGATTCTGCTCATGCTTTTGTTTAAGGGTCGAATTATTAATTAATATAAGTCTTCTAGTTTCTCCTAACCCCCATCAGGGTGGACTTAGGAGCTATCCTAGGGTATTACAAATCCCGTCAGGGCGATTATAAGCTACCTTTGAATGTTCAAGTATTTTACCCAATTGGCTATAAGATTAACTAAGTCCGTCAGGATTAATAATTTATATCTTACAGCTATTACCTATTTCTGTAACTAAACCCCCGTCAAGGTGATCATTACCTCACTATAATGAATAACCTAGTTACTAATTCCTATGCTGGATTCATGACTTCAAAGACAGTAAATAAATTCACGATAATAGAAAATACTAAATTACCCAATTCAAATTAAATCTTTCAATCCCAAATTCAAAAAAATTAACTAAATTAATTGCGGTTTAACCCATTAAAGCGATTCTCAAGCACAAATAAAATTAGTTCTTAATGGAAATTAAAACTAAAGAAAAAGATAAATTACTCATGTTCAATTATAGAAATGATATGGGTAACCAAATTAGAGGATTGATTTTTACTGTTGATGGAAGAAATAGATTTCCCAGCTCCTACTCTTGCTTCTCCTCTGGACGCTCTCTTCTAATGATGATTTAATTTGAAGAATAAAGTGAGAGGTGCTGAATAATGAGGTCTAAAGGCATATATATAGTGGAGAAACCGGATTGGGCTTTTTAATTAAGAGAATTAGGTGAAATGAATAAAAGCCCAAGTCCAAAAATGAAATCCCGTAACTGATGTACAGCGGTTAGTAAAACAATTGTAACTTTTGCGTACGGACTCGGAATCACTTCGTTCAACTTGGAAAATCTTCCTTACTTGAAGCTCTATACTTCATATTTTATGCTCCCAGGCCGAATCAGTGGTTAAGATACTCAAAAACGGTGATTTATAACAGCATTCCAGATTCCATTCCCATCTAATAAATTATTCGAATCAACTTTTCTCGCCTTTGACTTTTATAGTCGATCTATGACTTTAATTCTTGATTCCTTTCCTTGTATTGGTGTTCCATCTATCCCATGGACCTACAAACTTTGCACTAAAACAAACCATTTAACGTGTAAAAGCTTTAAAAATGAAATAAACTAAATTCCAAGGGAAGAAAACGCAATATAATCAAATAAGCTTAAAAGTCTATCAAATAAGTCAATTAATCACCTAAAATGATGTCTCCTAAGGGTATATAATTAGAACAAAAGAGGAGACATCAACGCTCCAGGTGGTGATTCCGGAGGTGGTTGGTGGATGGTTGTCGGAGGTTTCAGGGACTAGTCAAGTGACTCACTGAGTTGGTAAACTGTACTTAGTCCCACTTGTTTTTTTCTTTATGTGGTTTTTATTTTAGCTGAGAATATTTTAGTATTTGGTCACTCATAAGATTGAGTGGTGATCTCTTTGAAGAAGTATCGTACCACATGTTCTCTATAGACCATTAGGTTTGTCTCCCTATAGGCCATAAGGGTTGTCTCCCTATAGGCCATAAGGTTTATACTCAAACAATCGTAAGTAGGTGTAATACAATAAGAAGTTAAACACATGTTTCTGTTTAATGTTCTTAACATCTACAATTACTTAAATTTACTATAACATATATGCACATGCTTTTGTAATATAATAAGTACGAAATTTGTTACCTTAAGTAAACACAGAGATACATGATAGTACAAACAATTTTCTCGTATATGTTTTAGCACTAAGAAAATACTTCATTTTTTTTAGAAAATATTTATTAATGTTCTTTCTTGTTTAGAAAATACGTTAACACATTCAATTTTTGTGAGATGAGATATCCATATCCCTAATCTGTCTCTATACACTTCATATTGATAAAAAATCCCACCATTTATTCCTATTTTTTTACTAGATTTATATACTAAGTTCACAAATAAGAATAAAAATCTAATAAAATTGAATTAATTAACATACACTCCTAAATCCAGAATTATGCATAAATTATTAACAAACAAAAACTAGAATCAAATGCATAAGGGTTTGAATTCATACATGGCATTTTTTTTTACAGTAGGTACAACACAGTAAGAGGATCATGACACAGACATTGAAAACCAAATCATTATTATGGAGATCTAATTTTTGACAAATAAAAAAATAATGACATTTTATCACTAAAGTTGTCACTTTGTTCAAGAGATTAACAACTACATTGTGACGATTTGCATTTTATAAAAGCTAATTAACAAAAATTAATTTTGAAAATCATAATTAACGAGTCTTCATAATGCTTACCAGATTATCTTGATGTGCAAAATAATTTAAGTTCATATTCATCAGACAACTTTCAAGAAAAAATTACTATCTTAACAAGTAAATCTTACCAACTGAGAGTAGATGTTCATCTTTTCTTCGATAATGATCTAGGCATGACACTTAATAATAATGGACTATGTGCCAAATGTAAAAAAATTAATATTAATATTTTCCTTTTCTTATCCGCAACTTAATAAATATTAAACTAATCCTAAGTAATTATTTTGAATATATATATTATAATCATATACTATACACTTATAATCAAAACTAATTAATTTGTAGCATATCATAAATTTTATAAATGTTAAGTATGAAGAGTAATCTCAATTAAAGGTGATTAATTAACATGATAAATTTATACAAAAATATACACAAATACTTAGAATATTAATATTTAATTAGCATATTATTGATTTATATTCATTTAACTATTAGAATTAAGACCCACATTGTATAGATGGGAAGGCCGAGAACGAGTGTGTTTTGTGCTGAGAAAAGGAAGAAAATGTAAGAAGTGAACTTATACCTTAATATTGGAGATGATAGAACTGATATCGAAGGAAGTATCGGTGGTCGTTCAAAGCGGCTTTGTGCGTCGTGTCTGGAGGAAACGTCGATTTCTGCTTTGCGTGATGTTTCAAAAATTAAGTTTTGGTGGTCCGTCTAGGTTTCAGTGTAAGATTTTTTTAAATTGTTTTGTTTGTTGTATTAGATGGATTGACTTTTTGGGTGATTTGTGATTTTTTTAAGAATTATTGGCCCAAAATTTACAAAAATATTGGAACTCGACCAATAGGGTGGGGACCTATTTTTTCCTAATGAGAGGGAATAGAATCTTTTTCCGGAAAGATTATTGGCCCCAAAATTTTTTTCGGTCCAAAAATATTGAATTTCGACCAATGGGTTTTAGGACCTGTTTTATTGGAAAACTACTTTCATCCAATATTCGATGGTCCAATACCAATCGTATTATGACATATATCCCATGTTTATGTCATGCAAAAACTGATTATAGTAACTACCTTATCTAGTGACATGTGTTTTATAAATATAATTAGTGGTTATGATATTAATATTGGACCATACAATATAGGATGGAAGTCTAATTAGGAGGGAATAGAAATTTTGTTCGGTTTAGAAACCAAGAAAAAATTTGTTGGTCAAAATTATTCATCTAGTATAGGTTATATTTCTCACAAAATCACGTTTTCACTTCTATTCTCATGTTCAAAACATCGTAATTTTTACTTTATCTTTTATCGAAATCAGTTCGGGTTACTTTTTCAGAGGATAAAAAAGACAGTTTTCCAGTGACTCTACATAGGGTCGTCGTTGTTCAGTAAACACTTTATTCAAGTTCAATAGGCTATAAACTTTAGTTTTTTTGTTTTTTTGTTTTAGAGTTTTTTTATTCATTTTGTATAGTGATTTTAGTGTTTCGGTAGCATTTTATAGTGTGTTATGGGCGTTCTTAGTTGTTTGTACTTAGGTTTGTGTATTTTGGTACTTTTATTTGGTCATTTTGGAAATGTGGTCGCCATTGATGATTTTTCTAAAGGTATTTAATTATGTTAGAAAGATGAAGTAACTGACCCTAGATAAAAATTTGCATGTGTGTGGCATGTGGTGTACTTAGACTTAAAAAAAAACACGTACGTGTGGTAAATATGCTTAGTGGAAATTCTGAAGTGCGGTATACTTAGCCTCTAGGCCCCCTTTTAAATCATTGAACCTGGTTATTGATATGCTCAGAGATTGTTTTGGTGCTTAGTGAAATTGTACTCAGAGTGTAGCCATACCAAGCACAAATTATGTTATTCCTTTTGTTCAGTTAAAGATCCTAGTAAACACTAGGCTCAAATATAGAAATGGGAACTTATTAAAAATTGTACCAAAATAGTGCATCCATATCGATCTTTGAGCATAATTTCTCTAAAACCTATTTTCAATCACCAAACCTGGTAAGCTCGAGGCACATAGATTGGTAAGTTACTTAGGTATTTAAATCTCCGTAGGTGATAAGAATCCATCACATGGTTCTTATCATGTTCTGTGAGTGTGGTTGTCGGTGCATGTGAGCGTGCGCTCGCGTGTGTGTGTATGTGAGGTTAATAGGGTTAGTTCTAGTAACATTGTTAGTCTATTAGTCTAATCTGAAAAGTAAGAAATTATGGGATAGTAAATGGCTGAAGTGCAAGTACATTACAGATCTAGCGTCCAAATGCTTGATCTTAATATACATAAACATATATATATATATATATATATATATATATACTAGCTATGAACCCGTGCCTGAAGGCACTCTAACAATATTAATTTAGAAAAAAAATATAACACGTTTGGTTAGAGACAAACAATTCTTGAGATAAAAATAAACTGAAAAATATTCAACCAAACACAAATAATAGTTGCACAAAAAGCTACAAAACTATAAATTAATCAACTAAAATATACTCTTATGTAATAAAAAAAAATCTCAAATAATCGAGATGACATAAATATAAAATAGCTCATAAATGCTAAATGTTTTTTTTATAAACACCCATTCGTCTCATAATTGTATAAAATATGGATATATCACCATACATATATCCCTCGACAATACCAAAGAAATCTGATCAATTCATCAGTGCCAAAACGTACGCCATTCTTGATCCCAGAAACTTGCCACTTCACTGTAAACAAACAGAAAAAAATTATGTAAAGAATATTATATAATAATAATCGTAGAAAAAAAAAACTCACACACCATCCTTTTACTTCTCATTCGGTAAAAGGCTCTCAGTGGTCATAAAATGGCCATTGTAGGATTTGTTTAAATAATTAATAAAAAAAGCACAACTATAATTATACTTAAATTACACAATTCTGAAAATTATAAAAATGATGAGATTAGGTTAAAAGTAATATAGCATCATTTTTATATGGTAAAAAACTTCCGATGGTCATAAAATAGTTGTGGTATGATTTGTATAAATAAATAATAAACAAAATACTATAGATATATTAATTAAAAAGATTAGTGAAAAAAAAGAACTCACAGCATACAACAACATCACTTCTCACACGGTGAAAGTCTTTCAATAGTCCTATAATGGCTTGATCTGTATAAAAACATAATAAAAATAACATAATAGATATATTAATTAAAAATAAATAATAAAAAATAGTGAAAAGAAAACTCACAGCGTACGACATCACTTTTCCTACTGTAAAAGTTGCAATAGTCATTGGTCATTATATGATATGTATAAAAGAAAAAACAAACAAAAAATAGATATATTAATCAAAATAATAAATAATTTAAAAAAAACTCACATAGCGCAGTAGCGCAGCATCACTTCTCCTTCGACCAAAAAAAAGCAGCATCACTTCTCCTTCGACCAAAAAAAAAGCAGCATCACTTCTCAAGCTTCCAACCTAAAAGGATTTGTACAAAACAATAATAAGCAAAAGAAAAATAGATATATTAATTAAAAAAATAAATATTAAAAAATTAGAAACTCACAATATCCCCTTTCCGCATCATACTTTTTATACTTTATATGCAAACATCACTCCTCATACGTAAAAGGCTTCTGGTCCTACCATTGTTTTCCTTCTCCAAAATCAAATTTCGTACAAAAGTTAAAAAAAGATAGTATGAGTCATTACCTTAATTGTTGGTATTTGAAAGGATACAAAAGCAATTGATTTTAGTTTGGAAGATTGAACAAAGATGTTTAGAAAAAAATCAAGTTATAAACGTACATGTAATTTAAAAATATTGATAATTAGAATTAGATAGATAGAAAAGAATCTTTTGAGATATATGTGGGATTTTAACCATATGAGCATAAAGTAAAAAATCAAGTTATAAACGTACAGGTAATTTAAAAATATGGATAATTAGAATTAGATTGATAGAGAAGAATCTTTTGAGATATATGTGGGATTTTAACCATATGAGCATAAAGTAAAATAATTAAAAAAAATTAAAGATGAATAGCGTAATATAGAATGGATTTAATAAAATTAAAAGCGTTGTTAAAAAAAATTAAAAGGGTCCCACATGGTATAGAAGGTAATTTAAAAATATGGATAATTAGAATTAGATAGATAGAGAAGAATCTTTTGAGATATATGTGGGATTTTAACCATATGAGTGTTGTTAAAAAAAAATTAAAAGGGTCCCACATGGTATAGATCTAATGGCTAGAAAATATCAAGAGGACATCAAGACATTTTAAACCATCGATCGAATTCAAACAATCTGGACCATTAATTAGAATTGATCTAAAGGCCGAAATGATAGAAAAATAATCCGACGGCTAGAAAATATAGAAGGAAATAGGAGACATTTTGGGCCGTTGGCCCTTCTCCAATATTATATAGATATATATAGTACAACACATGTTTTAAATACATAATTTATTCTTAAACAATCTAAAGTAGGTGTAACCCAACAAGCAGTTAAACACATGTTTAATGTTTAAACATCTGCAATTACTCTCATTTTCTATGAAATATATACACATGATTTATTTCATAAAAATAAGTATGGCCTTTCATGAAAACAATATGGTATTTTTTCCAAGTTTTGTACAATGAGATCAAGAGTTTGTTACCTTAACTAGACACATGGAAACAACATAAACTTACTCGTTTATGTTTTAACACCAAGAAAACACTTCAATTTTCAAAAAGGATTTATTAATGTTCTTTCTTTTTTTGAAACCAAGTTAACACATTCAATTTTTTTGTGATGAGAACGTTTAGTTCATAAGTGGTGTAAACTTGAAAATATCAATGACACTACATGTTATATTACCCCACCCCCAATCTGTCCATGTACACTTCATGTTGAGATAACATTCCACCATTTTCTCCTCAATTTTTACTAGATTTACATACAAAGTAACAAATAATAATAAAATTTAATCGAATTGAACCCAAATTGCGCATAAATTATTTACAAGAAAAAACTAAATCAAATGCATAAGGGCCTGACTTCATATTATTTTTAGTAGAATGAACAGTAAAAGGATCACGACATGAATATTGAAAACCAAAACATATCTGGAATTACTAACGGATATCTAATCGTAAACGAATACCAAAATTGTAAAATTTCATCACTAACGTTGTCACTTTGTTAAAGAGATGCAATTATAGTTCAAATTCATCAAACACAACAAATCTTCAAAAAATTTCGAATATCCTAGCAAGTAAGTCGTACCAGGACAAGTGAGAGTAGAGACAAAAAATAATAAATGAATCATACATATGAGAATCGGAAAATGATCTTAAAGAAAAACATTCAAGTGGAAGGTATGACATCATCATAAGTGAGACGAATATGAAAGGTAAATTTCGTACATCGACCACAATGTCTCTTGCATATGAAAACATATGTAGCATAAGGGTACCGGTTCTTTGTGGGCCTACTAGGATGTGTTTTGCATATGCCTGGGGATAAGAGATATACCTACATTATGAATGGTAGAAATCACAAGAACAGATCTTGAGTATGACTCATTATACTTTGAAGCATAAAAGTAATCCTTGGTGTAATCAAATTTACTATGCTTTTGGACAAAATGAAAAATTACAAGAACTAAGCGTTTAGAGATATCATCAATCATCACACGGAAACCTTTAATCTTCCATTTGTATCAAGAACAAGACATCGTAATATATCAACAATCATCACAAAATCACACTCAACTTGAAATACCACAAAAAACTTAATAAGCATATTTTCCAAAAAATTGTGACATAGACTTAATAAAAACTTTATCACCTTTACATTTGAGTTTCAAGTATTTATTGATATAAAGCATACAACATGAATGATCAGATCCTGTGAAAATCGAGTTGACAACTACTACAATACCAAGATGACAATATGTAATAAAAGTTGCCTCACAATCATCAAGATACAAAAGAAATGACTAGAGAAAGTTTTTCCAATTAACAATATCTTGATCATGGAATACATAAAATGCAATTGAAAACAATATTGAGAAAAAGGTACACAAAAGTTTGTGAAATCAACAAAGTTCGAGTTATGAAAATTCCCATAACTCAATAAAAAATACAGGCAAGGTTTAAAAATAATAAATAAAAAAATAAAATAAGATATACAAAGCTAATTATAAGATTTAAGAATGAAATAAACTCAAAACAAAGAAGACAACAACATGAAACATTATTTGATTTAACATCATTTATAGATTTCAAAGTACATATGTGTCCAAAGAATACATCATCTCTAGATTCACAAATAGAATTATCAATTAGAGACACGAGTCTGTATGCATCACTATTCTAAGCATACCATATGAAAATTGAATCTATGGTATCTGGTCCAACAATGACTTTCTTGAAGTCAGGAAGCCCTACCTTGTCTAGATTCCCCATACTTTTCAAAATTTCAGGTTAGGTGAAAAATCCTTCCATAACTCATACGGAGTCTTGTCTAAGTTTTTATGAGGTATTTCATTAAGTACGTAACAGCAGACAAGACAGCCCCCCCCCACATGTTGTTTGGTAAACCTAGACTAATTAACATGACATTCATCGTTTCTTTAAGAGATCTATTCTTCCTTTAAGCTATATTATTTTGTTGGGATGAGCTTGGGACACTAATTTCATGTATTATTCATTTATTTCACAATTTTTTTAAAGTTAATTCATGGTGTAGTGCAAAATTACCAATCTCATTTAAGATACATTGTAGTGATGGGTGTGTAGGTGGTAAGTGGGTTTGTAGTTTGGTGTAGTGCGAAGTTACCAATCTCATCTATGATTGGTTGTAGTGTTGTGTTTGTTCATGACTTCTGCCACTAGTAAGAAAGGATTTCTCGTTAACCATTGTTGTCTTGATTTGATAATATATAATTTCTTTTACAGCAATCTCCAAGCGTGGTAACCCTCTGAACTATATACTAGAGAAGTTTATTAGTATATACAATAAACAATTAAAAATGTTTAAAAAAAGAAAAAATTCAATTCATTTTTGCGGGCTTGGCAAAATTATCCATGATTCAGTGATGTGGATCCCGTGTGATGTTAACTAACCATCAACGGATAAAAAACAAAAAGAAAAGGACAGCCATGTTAAAAAATATGAAAGATAAAAATTATTTTGAATCTTATTATAGATAATTGTCCAAAAAAGTAATTTGATATAAAGTTAAAGGGTCTGCTAATTTTTCCCTTCATTATTTAACAGGTTATCACCTATTAAAAGATGTTAAATAGACAAATATGTTAAAATGGCGACACTATGAAGTTTATAAGTAACATTAATAGACATTTTAGGTAATACAATACTATTAAAGAACAAAAAAAAATATTAACAAGAAACATACGAGTAAATTACTTTCTAGCATGTATATATGGGTGGCTCGGTTTAAGTTTAAAAAAATAAAATATAATATAGATGATTTGTATTCAATATTAAGCGGTAAATATACCATCAACTACTAGTTTATGCCCATTGATGAATGCGGAATCATCTGAAGCAAGAAACAACACGGCATCCGCAATATGTTTAGGCTTTAATGCAATATCTTTCAAACTCGTTAATGGTTGATTAGACTTTTCAAATCCCTCCACATCCATGTTAAATATTCTCAGAACATGTGGTGTAGCAACTAAATATGGTGACACATCATTTTCCCTAATTCCATACTTCCCAAGTTGTTTTCTTTCACATCTTATAAATCCTAGTATTGCATACTTAGACATGAAATAATCAGTCCCCTTTTCACAACTTGTTGTAGCCACTACGCTAAATGTGCGAATTATGTTGCCTTTTACATGTCGTCCAACCATTACACGTGCAACGTGTTTTACACAAGCAGCCATACCCCTCATGTTAACTGCGAAGAGTCCATCAAGTGCAGAAAGGTCGAAATCAAGGATCTTTTGATAAGATTTAGTAGTAGCTGTAAAAATTCCAGCATTGCTGAAAATGATATCAAGTTGACTGTACTTCTTGACCGTCCAGTCCACCAAGGCCCTAACTCGATCTTCATTACTAATGCCGCAGTTAAATAGCTGCAAATATCTGAGTTAATGGTTTCGACCACTTTTTGGCCTAAATCATCTTGAATATCAGTTATCACGATGGTGCGTGGACCATGATTTGCAAAGAGACACACCGTTGCCTCCCCTATCCCGCTTTCGCCTCCGGTGATTATAACAACTTTTCTTTCTAATTTTCTAATAGAAAAAGAAGATTCTGCCATGTTGTTAGAGAAAGAAATGTTGTTCATATACTTATTATTATAGAGATTGGTTTAGATCGAATCAATTTGGTCCTTACTTCTCTCCATATGTAGGACTTATTTGCTACAATGACAATCATGTGAAACTCGTGTAAACCTCTTCTCTTATCTACGAATTTCATATTTATGATGTCATTTTTTTATATACTTCTCCAAAATCCAGAAGTTATTTTTACTTTCTTTTACATGTGACACAGTCTATCTTTTGTGTTTGTTTTTATGTGTTGCTTCTATTTTTTGTCTTTTTGCATTTTTTTTGATTGTTGGTTGTTTTTTTTTGTTTTTGACTGTTTGTCTGATGTTATATTGCGTTTGTGATATATGTAATGTTCTATTTCAAATAAAATAAAAGTGATGCCTCCGCAACTGGATCAAGATAAATTTACGTGACAACATGGTTATCTTAACCCGAGTATATATGCTTCGCCTTTGTCAAGGGAGGGCCAGGACATTTTGTTAGGATGGTCAAAGAGTTGGGAGGTAACGCCCAACAAAAAATTTACTTTATTTGCACTATAAATCTATATATTATGCAAAAATTGTAAAATAGTTCCTTCTATTATTCAAATCTGATATTAATTTTTTTGATGAATTATTTAATAAATTCTTTTTTTATACAAAATAACATAAAAAATCCTATAAATAATGATAATCTAAAATTTTATAATATAAATTTCAAAAGTTAGAGAAGATTAAAGAAAGATTTTCAAAAAAATTAAAAAATGATTATTCATCATTTTATTAAGATATATTTTTTTTTTGAAAAATCAAAGAAAGCCATAGATCACCTTAACACCTAGGTGTCTCCGCACCTAGTCTTTGTTTATTATACTTAAGCACAATCCTTTTTTATTACGGTCAGAGTAGTATATACTGGACCCTAAAATTATGTAAAACATATGAATACATTATTATTTTTGAACAAAAAAATTAAGTGGTATGGGTTCTAATCTCCGTACGTAGTAGAAATCATACTCTTTTTCATAATACACTGTTATTAAACTTAGATTTCATTAAAAAAAATTAATTGCTTGAAAATCTTTTAATTTTTAATTTTGTTTGGTAATTTTGATTTTTGTTATAATTTATTGAAAAATCTTCAAGTTTTATATATACTTCGTTAACTCATATGATATCTCCATTATTAATTGTTAATTGGACTATTTATTAGTATTATATAATTGAAATATTTGCTCAAAAAGATTAGAAAAACATTTTCATCTTTTTAATGATCCATTATTTTCCACTTTCTCAAAATATCTACGTTTTTAATGATTTGCCTAATTTATCCATGATAAAGTTAGATTCATGAGATATCATAAAATTTCATTTATTAGAGAGTTTTGAAATGTTACTTTTCATACATAACAAACATATGAAATATTTTCCTAAAATTAAGAGATATTAGAACAATATTTTTTTGGTGCGTTTTTTCTTTATCTCACTAGCGTTTTCTTTCTCTTTCTCCTTTGATTCATTTCACATTGTTTCTTCCATTACATATAAGTTTCATTCAAAATCATATGAAATGAAGGTATATTCTTTGTCATTAAGTGCCCTCTTTTTGCATTTGATCACATGTGATGTATTCATCGATTTTCTGAATATTTGTATATATTTCTTATAATTTTGTATTTAATTTTTGCAGTGACTTTTTTTCATATCACGTTCATCAATATAATGTTAAATTACTGGTTGTTCTTATATATTTTGCTTTTGATTTTGTTTTTTATTATGTTATGTGTTGTAGTTGTTAAAAATAATTTAATACGTTTTTAATACATGGGAGAGCCACTTTGGACTTGGAGTCATTGACTCGGTTGGGGCCTGTACCGCTTAGAAGAGAACCAAGGCTTTGGCCACTTGAGCTAATCCCAACTGGTTAATAATTTAATATGTTCATGGATTTACTTGTTCATGGTAAATAGTGATTACAACACATTGGTATTACACATACGACCCATTGCATTAACACATATAACCCGTTGATATTA
Source organism: Nemophila menziesii (assembly GCA_029959085.1). Taxonomy (NCBI): domain Eukaryota; kingdom Viridiplantae; phylum Streptophyta; class Magnoliopsida; order Boraginales; family Hydrophyllaceae; genus Nemophila; species Nemophila menziesii. The sequence goes on from JARWIR010000008.1 coordinate 30,036,552, forward strand.
CACGTACAACTCATTGATATTACATGCACAATCCTTTGAGACACCCTAATGTTATTAACGTAGCATCCATTGAAATGTTCGTAACTCACTACTTTTACTGTTAACACACTATTTTTTGTACTGTTAACACACTACTTTTTATTTACGTTTTTAGTTTATGATTTCTAACTTTTTTTTTTGTTTTATGCACATACATGTTTGGTTTCGAATGTCGCTGATTTGGAAATTCAAGGAATCAATTTGATTATTCGTGATGGAATATGAAACGTCATGAAATATTTTAGCTATAGAATATTATAGTAATGAAATTTTTATTCATAAAATATTATAGTTATGGAATATTTTTATTAGAGAACATTTTAGGTATGGAAAGTGAGTTTTAGTTATAGAATATTTTTTGTATTAATTAAGGTGGAAAAGGACATTTTAGACATTTTATTGGGTTGGACTTGTTTGGACAAAATTATGTGGTGATAGATTTCATAAATAAATTACATTAATCAACCTTTCTCTCACATATTGTAGTAATTTGTTTAATAGAATTTAAGAATATTTGACTAAAATATATCATATATATACCTAGAACCCTAATCTTATTATTAACATTTTCATTAAAAATAAATTTATCTATGACAATCTTTAGGGGTGTATGCATGTCAGTTTCAGACAAATGTATTAAATTTGCAAACTAAGCATTATTGCACAGGTTTAAAAATTTAAACTCAAACTAGCCCAATACATTATATAAGTAGTTGAGTTTTGAGTATTGCGAATTTTAGGTACATCACGAGTGACTTGTGTTGATAAGCGAGTCAGATCGGTATATGAATTCACTGGATGGGTCAATATTATATTACAAATGAAAGTTGTAAAACAATATAACATAAGATGCTCATACATTTCAATCTTCTATTTTGAATAATATAAATTAAAAATTTTAAAAAATAGATCTTGAATTAAAAAATAAAAATAATATGATAATATGCTATGAAATTAAATTATTGGATAAAATTTTATTGAAAGATTGGGAGATTTTAAATTTAACGTTCTAAAGGAAAAGAAAGAAAGAAACATAGAATGAGAAACACATGATCTTTGGTATTCAATTCAAGTTAAAGGAGAAATATAATTTTAAGTAGTTGTTTATATAAAAATGGGTAATTTAGGCGGGTATGCGGGTATTTTTGTTTGCTCAACTTCAAAATCAACAACCTGCATTTTTTTAAATGTAAACCGCAGCCCATCCAATAAAAAGTAACATGACTAGTTTCTGATTAGTATAAGCGGGTTGGTCAGATTATGAAGATTTTCTATCCCGGTGGACAACCATACACAACTACAACACAACTATGGAAGAACTGAAAACCATACCTATCGATTTGCCTTTATTTTCTGTCGGACTGCACATGAGTATGGCGACACCACATCCTTCAAACAATCATCACATATTCTTCATGCTTGAAGTATACGCATCACCTGCTTACCGTAATTCTTGACTATATTATTGTGTTATTCCATCTCTTTTTTATTAACCCCCATTATGTCATAGTGTTTAGGCAGAGAGATTCAATGATTTTTAAATTTTGTTAAATAAATTTGAATATATTCCCAGTTTAATATCTAAATTTTTTCAGTTTTCAAAATATTAGTATATGTAGCATTTGTTTTGTTTGTTATTGGTATATTGCATTTTTTGAATGTTAATTGATAATATTTTTTCTAGGTAGTATAATTGTTAATAAATTTGTTAAATAATTTATCAAGGGATAATGACCATTTAAATCATATAGGTTATAGTTTCTAATCCTACATTCAATAATCTTTGTCCCAATTAAATAATGGTTTTATTACTTTAGTTTTTTTTTTTTTATTATTCTACCCTTTCTTCTATTACTTTCTCGGTCTACTCTATTTCATTAGCCTATTTATAATTAGTTCAAATCCACTATCAATAGCTATCCTTTTTCAAGCCCATTATCTCTCATCAATAGTTGATTAATATTATTCTTTCCAAACCCATTAATGACCTATCATATGTCCAAGATATTTGTAAACGTCATTAACTCCTATCATTCTATATATATGAAATTTTAGGGAACATTATTTTGTTAGCTGATTCTCGCCTATACTTAAAGATTTTTACTGAATTTGTTAATTGATTCTTGCATAATTTTCATAGATTATGTTTCTACTTAAATACCTAGATGTTCATATAATCTTTGCTGAATGAATGTGTTTCTTAATCGAATGAAGTTATCCAAAATTTAGTTTCTGAGCGAATGAAGCTTTCTGATTGTTAATATTTTTTTGAGTTGTTGTTGAGATTTTTAAGGTTATTTCAATGTTTATCCAGTTTTTAAGCGAATTTGTTGCATTTTTTTAATATTTATTGTTATTATTTCTAATCGTTTATATCAAGTTGTTGATGAGCATTGAATGTCTGATTATATTCAATTAGCATTTATGAATTGTGATTATTATTTTGTTATGTATTTGAATATATAGTTTAATGATATTCGGTCGTGATGTTTCATTGATTAAACAAAGATTGATCTTCTTTACTACTTGTTGTACTTAATGATGTTTGTATTTTGTTCAGTATTTATCATAAGAATTAGTTTATTTTGTTCCAATACTATATCATCTTTTGCTAGTCCGCCTTGTCCATATTCATTAGAGTAGTACCTTGGTTATAGTAATATACTTTTAGGTTGTACATGTGGTTCCTATAACGAGTACAACATATCAAATCCATGCGCATTACGATGGAAGACCAAACTAGTCTAGACCTCCACACTCTAACGTTAGAAAAGTCCAGCATACAACGTCAAAGATAATTTCACTATACAAATGACCGACACCTATACAAGATTAAAAGTGATAGGACATTGTAATTACGCTAGTTTGGCCCTACCATGATCATAAAAAACTTAAGAAACATAAGTCCTTGAGGGATAGTGGTACGTAACATGCTCATGTAGAGTATTACTAATTACCTGTTGGGAAAAAATAAAATCACCGGTTTTAAAAAAACAGTAGAAATGGAAATCCAAAAAACAATATTTCAATTAATGTAAACTAACTATTATAGATCGGAAATACAAATGAAACACTTACATGGATTCGAAAAGAAAAACAAATTACACAGAATGTAGGCGTTAAAAAGATATTTTGGTGTATCGGCTATCTCTAACAGATATTCTACAACTATAATATTCAGAGAGAAGAGAAGTAGATTGTTTGTTCTTTCAGATGTGTTTCGTAGCTTAGACAAGTGGGGAGGAGCTGTATTTATAGGAGAGTAGGCGAGGAGAGAGATCTTATCAAAATTGTCAGCAATGAATGCCCTTAATTGTCTCCATGATTGCTGGCGTTTTGATTGATATATGTTACACGTTTTCTATTTCCAGCAATGAACCTAGACACTATGTTGACTTGATTCATTCCCGTGTTGGCCATGTTTTGTAATAGTTGACCAGTGAGTAATTCGTGGACGCTTGTCTTCTTGTGTGTGATTGGTGGACGTTTATCTTCTGGCTGAAGGGATTTGAATTTCCACCGAACACTATAAGAACCAGTCATCTTCCACCAGAATCACTTCATGAAACTTGTTTCATTTTTCATTTTTTGGCCCAAGTCCCCCACGAGCCTACGTCCCACGTCCTCGCCCTCGCCGCGCCGAGCCAGGCAGGTGGTAATGGTGGTGCGCACGCGTGGGGTTTTGCCATTTCCCTTTTGTCTTTTATAGCCTTTATTTCTTTTGGAAGGAATAGATGGGTAAAATATTACAAGCTATTATTTTTCCATCTCTCTTCCTATGTGGGATTTTTTCAATAAAAAAGTGACTTTCCCACTACTCCAAAAGAATAGGAATTGATTGATTTATTTTAATACTTCATATTAATCTAAATCTTTTCTATTTCTCCAAAAGAGCATGATTGGATTTACGTTGAAACATTAATCTAAATCCTAAGATTACCCGCACCACATGATGACCCTGTCCAAAACCGGGTTCTATGTGTCTTCTAAAACGTAGAAGACGATAGGGATATCACCCTCATGTTTCTCTTTTCCCTTCTCGGTGGCATTTAATTCAACTTTTTCATGGTTATATTCAAAGGCTCCGAGAAGGTGTTCGAATTTTCACGAAATAAAATTTAAAAATATGGGAAAAAAATTATATATAATTTCTCGAATTCACTCATTTAATGGAACTACAACCATCTAATTCCAATATATCAAAATTACCACGGTTCCCAAATTTAAAAGTAAAAAGAACGGCTCTTTTGTAATCCTAGCCAATACCAATTTCGTAGAATTTACCAATCCACAAATAAAATTACCAAAAAAAAAGTTGCATATTTTTCATTTTTGCAAGCAAATTTATGAAGTGTGCAATGCAAAGAGTTTGGAATGTTAAGTTTATTGGATCTCCTATTTACATACTCTACTCCAAACATAAGGCTCTTAAGGTTTCTTTAATGAGTACATCCCTTTGCTCATGGTTTTTATTCAGGAGGGATCCAACTCTTAATAAACTTCATTTCTAAATGGGATTCAACTCTTAATAAAGTTCATTCCTGAATGAATTTGCAATTGATAAGGATATTCCTAAGATTTTTTTTGAGTAATTTAAGATATTCACGAAATATCATAAGTATCCATGAGCAAAAACCTGAATACAATGGTTTAAGGATAAAAATCTCGACGCTGCCTATTTTTACAAAGTCATTTGATAGTGAATGCTACAAATAATCACCCAAGTTTTTTAAAATGGACAAACAAGTATCTAAGTTTTTAACAATGCTGAGTACCTAATTATTCATATTGAAAAAATTGAATATTTATTTGTCTAATTTTAAAACGGCAACAACCCTAAGGTTTTTTTTCCTATTTAAATTCTAAAAAAAGAGAAAAAATGTAAAAGAAAGAACTCAAACGGCTATTGAGATTTAATTTATAATTATATTGTTATGATACACATTATATGTTTTATTCATGGCCTCAATACCCCTTGAACAATCATATTAACTAGTTCGGTTACACCAGCAAAACTAAGACATCTCTGTTGTGTTTTATTTGTATAAACCAGTAAAACATTATAGAAACTAATGCAGAAATAATATAAAAGTAAATCAATAAATAACTTTACTTGTCGAGGCTCGGATTGGATCCGATGTCTTTAAGGTATTTAGGCCACGTACAAGTGTCTTACGTTTGCTGGCTTCAACCTCCAGGATACAACGACAAAACTATTCAAAAGAAACAGACACACGAATTCTTAAGAATTTCAACGAACTTAATAATGCTGCTTCTTTCTATCTCTCTCTTATAATTTTTATGCTTTGAAAAATGAATGAAGAAAATGGTTTAGTTGGCCAACTATTTATAGAAAATGAAAAGGTGGCTTGCCAAAGGTTGTGATGATTCATTTTGGAGTTACGTTGTATTAATTTAAGATACAACGTTTACTAAAAGACCCAAAAACTTGGGCTTGGTCCAGATGGTATGAACCTAAGGCCCAAAAGCCCAACAAAGTGATGGTCCAGGTTCATAACACACCTAAGGCCCAACAAAGGTATGAACCTAAGGCCCAAAGCCCAAAAAGCTAATGGTCCAGGTTCAAACCCTACCATACCCCTTTTTTTTATTTCTTTCTTTGCTTTATAACAAAACGAAATAAAATAACATATATTGTTTTTCTTTTAATTTCTCCAAATTACATAACTCAATTTATCATTCAATTTCAATTGATTTTAACCAAGTGAATATATTACGTTAATCTTTAAAACTTGAATAAACGTATTAATATCCGAATCATTTCATTAAATTGAGTCGCCGACGAACATCGTAAACATGAGCAACACTTGGGTAGAATCCCATTTGTCCAACAATCCCCACATGAATGGAAATTGACTAACCACCTTAAAAAATTATGCAAAAGAATGCAAAACACTTAAGAGAGAGCGAGAGAGAAGCATAGAAGAATACTACATCGAGAAAGGTGGCTTTTGGCCTTGAACCTTCTGTAGTAAGAGCTATCGGATTTACTTGCTAACTAGTGAACGTGATGTCTTGAACTATTCACCTTTTGTGTAAACTAAGACAATCGAACTTACATAGTATACTTCCAAACATTATTTGGTTCTCACGGTTGTGTCCATTTACGGCCCTGGACAATTCCTGGTATTTCATGAATAACCGTCGGAGAATTTCGCCTTAAAAAATTCTCGTAGGGCGGCCCTACCCATGTTATTCATATAGGTGGTCTCTTGTCGAGTGTATTCTGCATTACTCTGTCTTATGATATCAAAGATACAAGAACCATTAAAATTTTAACTTATCCTTCACTTTTACAAGTATCACTGTTTAATTTTGTCTTAGGAATAATTTAGGAAGGTCTCCCCACAGTGCGTCGCACCAAGTTGCAGTTTCATGATTCAGTTTTCCCTTTGAACCTAGATTGTGAGATCTCCACTCTGCTAGGTAGGGTTCCCATCATGGAAACTCAGCTTTCGTAGGCTTAAGACCCATTCCCCTTGACAACACTCGCACTTTCTCTCTTTATAGACTTTTGGTAAGTGGATCCGCTATATTATCATTTGATCGAACATAATCAACGGTGATTACTCCGTTTGAGAGCAGTTGTCTAACAGTATTGTGTCTACGACGTATGTGTCTAGACTTACCTTTATACATTTCGTTTAGTGCCCTACCAATGGCACTTTGACTATCTCGCTGATAGCTGACACATGCTTTTGCCAATTAGGAATATCCTCTAAGAAATTCCGAAGCCACTCGGCTTCCTCAGTAGCTTTTTCTAAAGCTATAAACTTAGATCCCATAGTGGATCTAGCTATGCACGTTTGAGTAGTGGATTCCCAAGACACGGCTCCTCCTCATAACATGTAGATAAATCCACTTGTGGATTTTGAGTCAGTGAAGTCGGATATCCAGTTTGCATCGCTGTATCCTTCTAGTACAGCGTGATATCTTGTGTACAACAACCCTTCGTTCATAGTGTATCTAAGATAACTTAGAACTCTTACAATAGCAATCCAGTGGTTCTTCCCTGGATTATGTGTAAACCTACTTAGCTTGCTTACTGCATGTGCTATATCTGGCCTAGTGCAGTTTGTTAGGTACACGAGACTCCCAATAATTTGAGAGTACTCCAACTGATTGATCATATCACCAGTGTTCTTAGCAAGATGTAAATTTTCATCAACAGGTGTCTTGGTAATATTTGTGTCGCCATTACTAAATTTGTTTAATACTTTCTCAATATAGTGTGACTAAGATACTATGATACCTTCAGATGTTCGGAGAATCTTGATACCCAAAATGACATCCGCAAGGTCTAGATCTTTCATGTCAAACTTACTCGAAAGCATCCTTCTGGTGAATGTAATCACATCATTGTTACTTCCAATGATTAACATATCATCCACATATAAACAGAAAATAACATATCCTGTCTCATTTCGTTTTACATAAACGCTTTTGTCACATTCATTGATCTTGAAATCATTCGAGATCATGACTCTATCAAATTTGTCATGTCATTTCTTCGGTGCCTGTTTTAAACCATATAAAGATTTAACAAGTTTACATACTTGGATTTCCTTCCCAGGAACTACGTAACCCTCAGGTTGTTCCATATATATCTCTTCATCTAGTTTTCCATTTAGGAAAATTGTTTTTACATCCATTTAATGAAATTGAGTCACCGACGAACATCGTAAACATGAGCAACACTTGGGTAGAATCCCATTTGTCCAACAATCTCTACAGCTAAATCTAGGAGATCATTCATCTGACAATCCATTTCAGTGCCTAATAGATCCTACAAGAATCGCAAACTCTCAACCCCGATGACAACACCAGATGAAATCAAGAAAAGTATGGCCTTTCCCCACTATACTCTAAAAGGCTGTTGCATTAGAATTAAAGATTCTTCTCTGCGAGGTTATGTACTTGCTGTTACTACTCTTCCATCTGAACCGTTAACAAAATGGACAAGGACACAATCAATAAACAAAATAATCTTCTACGGAAAACTAATGCAAAGAAAGGTAAGCATGCGTAATGAAATGAAAGATGGGGCAAGATATATAGATACATTAATTGATTCCGAAAAACAAACAAACTTACTCTAGCCAATTTCACAGTAAGCATCTATCTCTCATAACCAAATGGCATGCCGTCCAGACCACAAATCGCATATGTGGGCATTACAGTCATCTTCAAAATTGAAAAAACGTAAACCTGCAATAAAGACAAAAAAATCATTAAATGTTATAAATAAAGCCAGAAAAGGTCAAGGTTTCTTCTAACATAGAGCTTTGTATCTATTTTTCTGAATGAAAATAGTCAGATATACTTGTACTAAAAATGTGTTACCGTACTTTATTGAAATGTCATGTTCACCGATCTCCATCTTGACTAGGTAATGTGTATGGGAAATGGCATGAAGCAAACATTTGAGGATAAAGTTTGGTTTGGTCAGAAAGCTAATGAAGCACCATTTCTAGAGCTGGGAGATACAATGGGCCACCAATGAGAGTTTCGTCTCATTTTGATGAACCTAGAGGAGGTGAGTTTATGGAAAGACCTCGCTCACGTGGCACTAGAGAGTCCTGAATGAGGCAAAATGATTATCGGAGAGGTGGCGGTGGTGGTAGGGACAGAGGTTTTCAGGTCCAATAAATTTGGACATGAACATGCTTCTTAAATATGGGTTCTGAGCCTGTTGCACAAAAGATATAGACCTTGGTAAATAAAATTACATATTAACCAACGATTTACCAGAATAATATAGATCTTAGCCCATTATTGACTAGAACAATCAAGACCACATCCATTTTTATAATCATTTAGGGTCAGCTTTATCACATAAATCAGCAATGGACATAATCTAAAGAAAACAAGGGTAAATTCTATAAACAAGGAAAATAAGGATGCTTTGAAATTTTACAGGGAAAAAAATGCTTGATTTCAGTTTACATGAACATATATATACTAGTTAAGCAATGTTTTAAATACATAATTGATACTCAAACAATCATAAGTAGGTGTAATCCAATAAACAGTTAAGCACATGTTCATGTTTAATATTCTTAACATCTACAATTACTCTAATTTAGTACTCCTTCCGTTCCACTGAAATTGTCCACTTACTAAAAATAATGTTCCAAATATATTGTCTATTTAAGAGTTCAAGACACTTTTTTTCCTACTTTTTCCACTATTACCCTTATTATAAAATTGAAATTTATATTTCCAATACACATTTAAGATATCAAGATACTTTATTAGGGGTACTTTTGTAATGTTGAATGCATTTATTATGTTTCTTAATGTATGTGAAAAGCTAAGTGGACAAATTTAGTGGAACGGAGGGAGTATGACATAATGCACATACATACTTTATGTAATATAATAAGTTGGTCTTCCATGAAATATATATGGTGGTTTTATGATCAAGAATTTGATACCTTGACTAGACATGGAGATACAAGATATTACACACAAATTTCTCATATATATTTTAGCACTAAAAAAATATTTCAGTTTTCAAAAAATATTTTTTAATATTCTTTTTTATTTAGAAAGCATGTTATAAAATTCAATTTTTTAGTGAGATAGAGATCACCCATATCCCCAATTTGTCCCTATACACTCATGTTGAGATAAAATCCTACCATTTATTGTTCAATTTTTACTAGACTTACATACAAGTTCACAAATAACACTAAAATATACTAAAATTGAACAAATTACCAAGACTCCAAAGAACCCGAATTATGTATAAATTATTAACTTACAAAAATTAGAAATGTGCATAAATTTGAATTCATATATGGTATATTTTACAGTAGTATCAACAAGGTAAGAGGATCATATACAAACATTGAAAACCAAATCATAATTGAACTGATTAATGGTGATCTAATTGTGAACAAATATCAATAACAAAAAACAACACTATAATTGTCACTTTGTTCAAGAGATTAACAACTACATTGTGACAATTTACATTTTATAAAAGTTGATTAGCAAAAAATAATTTTAAAAATCATAATTAATGTCTTATACAATGCTTACTAAATTATTCCAATATGGAAAGTAATTATAGTTCCTATTCATCAAGCACAACAATTTTCTAAAAAATATTACCATCTTAAAGTAAATTTTACCATTATTTGTGAAGGTGAATGTTCATATTTGACTGAAATATAATGATCAACGATCTTATCTGCTTCATCTTTTTTTTTCTTCTGTAATAATCTTTCGGTAATAATCTTATCAGGCATGACACTAAATATAAATATTTTTCTTATCTTACCTATAAGATAATAATTATAAAACTAATAGAGTCATTAATTTGAATTTGTGTATTATAATTATATACTATAGGCCTATAATTAATACTCATTAATTTGTAGCATATTAAAAAATTTATAAATATTAAATATGAAGTGAAATCTTAATTAAAGGTGAATAATTAAAATGATAAAATTGTACAAAAATATACAGAATTAGAATATTAATATTCAATTAGCTAAATTACTGATTTATATTTATTTTACTATTAGAATTAAAATCCAAACCCACCTTGTATAGATGGCAAGGCCTAAAATGAGTGTGTTTTGTGTGGAGAAAAAGAAAAAAAATGTAAATATGAACTTATACCTTCAGATTGGAGATGATAGATCTGGGTAGAAATATCTGGAGGTAGTTCAAAGTGATTTGTGTTTGGAAAAGATGTTGGCGGCGTGGTGTTTCAAGAATCAGGTTTGCTTAAATTTAATGTGTTTTGTGTGGAGATAAAGAAAAAAGTGTAAGAATGATATTATACCTTCAGATTGGAATTGATAGAACTGGGTGGAAATATTGAGAGGTAGTTCAAAGCGGACTTATGAGTTGTGTTTGGAGAAGATGTTGGCGGCTTGGTGTTTAAGAATTAGATTTGGCCTAAAATGAATGTGTTTTGTGTGGAGAAAAGGGAAAAAAAAATGTAAAAATGAACTTATACCTTCAGATTGGAGATGATAGAACTAGGTGGAAATATCGGGAGGTAGTTCAAAGCCGACTCATAAGTTGTGTTTGGAGGAGATGTTGGCGGCGTGGTATTTTATGGCTAATAAGAAGCGAATATAAATTTTTAATAGATTATGCCTAGTAAACACTAGACTCAAATATAGAAAGGGTAATTATTTAAAGTGTACTTAACTAGTGCATCCATATCGATCTTTGAGCACAATTTCTATGAAATACATTTTCAATCACTAGACCAGGTAAGCTCTAGGCTTAAAGATTGATTAATTACTTATGGATTTCAATCTCAAAAAGTTCTAAGAGTCCATCATATGGTTCTTAGCATGTGTTATGAGTGTGGGTATCAGTGTGTGTATGTATATAAAGTTAACTAGGTTAGATCTAGTAACATTGTTAGTCTATGTCTGATATGAAAAGTAAGAAATTGTGTGATTATACATGGTTGAAGTGCAAGTACAATAAAGATCTAGCGTCCAAATGATTGATTTTAGTTTACATGAACACATTCATAGTTAAGCTTATGTTATAAATACCATAATATATTCTCAAACAATCTTACATATGTGTAATCCAACAAGTTTTAAGTACATATTTAATGTTTTAACATCTGTCAATTATTCTCATTTTCTATGACATATATAACACATGCTTTAATTCATAAAATAAGTATGGCCTTTCATGAAAACAATATGGTATTTTTGCAGGTATTGTACAACAAGATCAAGAGTTTGTTATCTTAACTAGACACGAAAATACAACATAGTATACACAACTTACCCGTCTATGTTTTAACACCAAGAAAATACGGCAAGTTTTGCAGAAGGATTTATTAATGTTATTTCTTATCTAGAAAGCAAGTTAACACAATTAGATGAGAATATTTAGTTCATAAGTGATGTAAACTTACAAACATAAACGACGCTTAATGTTATATTACCCCACCCAATATATTCATGTACACTTCATGTTGAGATAAAATTACACAATTTGTTCCTCAGTTTTTACTAGGTTTACATACAAAGTCACAAATAACAATAAAAGGTAATCTAATTGAACCTAAATTGCGGATAAATTATTAACAAGCAAAAACTAGATAAAATGCATAAGGGATTTAAGTCATATATTCTTTTACAACGGTAACAATACTATAAAAGGATCACGACACAAACATTAATAACCAAATCATAACGGAAATTATTAACGGATATCTGATTGTAAACGAATACCAAAATTGTAAAATCTCATCACTAAAGTTGACACTTTGTTCAATAGATTCCATTTCATATTCATCAAACAAAACAAATCTTTAAGAAATTTCTAATATCTTAGCAAGTAAATCTTACCAAGACAAGTGAGCAGGGGCGGATCCAGAAGGTAAATCGAGGGGGGGCTTAAAATATACAAAAATTTAGGAGTTAACGCTTTTCAAAATTTTTTAAGATAAAAAAAGGATAAATAAACATATAATTAATAATGTTAAATACAACATGTCGCTTTTAATTCTAAAATAATCAATCCCACACTTATTTGCGAATCATTATATGTATATTTGTGAAAAATAATAAAGCAAAAGCTATGATTCGAACACATGACCTCTAAGATACACATTAATATCTAAAGATAATAAACCACTAAGCTACAATGACTTGTATGCTTTTTATTGCATGCACGTGTCATAAATTTTGAGTGAGAGTTAATTATTTTTCGAGTCAAAATTACGTTGACGTATTTAAAATTTACGAGTTCAGGGGGGGCTTGAGCCCCCCCTGGGCCTAAGGTGGGTCCGCCTCTGCAAGTGAGAGTATATGCTTATATTTATTAAAATACAAAAAATAATAAAAGAATCATCCATGTGAGAACTGGATAATGTTTTAAATAAAAAAATCAAGTGGAAGGTAAGTGAGACGATTATATAAGGTAATCTGCTTACAACATCAACAATACCTCTTGAGTATACAAAAATATGGAGATTAGGGGTACCGATTCTTATTGGGGCTATATGATGTGTTTTGTATACCAGGGAGGGGGGGTCAAGAGATGACCTACATCCTAAATGATAGAAATAACAAGAATGGATCTTGAGTACGACTCATTATACTTTGAAGCGTAAAAGTAATCCTTTGTGTAATTAAATTTTATTGTGCTTTTGGCCAAAATGCAAAGCTACAACTGTATGTGTACAAGGAAAACATTTAATCTTCCACTTGTATTAAAACATGACGTTTAGAAATATCAACAATCATCACAAGATCACACTCGACTTAAAGTACCACATCACTTGATTGTCAAACCTTCCATGTACAACAATAGTCAAATTTGATATGCCACTTAATTAGACTTGGTAGATAATATGCTAGTATAATATTTGGCAAGAATGGGACACTTGTATATTTTTCCATTAGAATATTATAAATACCATCAATAAAATCGGTTATTGGAGGCTCACTCTTAACCTTATTCTGATTATTAAACGACTCCACAACATTTGATGCCGTATCACCATAATATTTTCCGAGGAAAGGGGTACCTAAATATTAATCTTTAGGGAGATTTTCAAAAAATATAAAGGCATTGGAAATTCTGGTCCATATAAATCTGACAACATCCGGGTCACAATCAAACAAATTCATGCCGTGGGCATATTTTCCAAGAAGTTGCGACATAGACTCGGTAAAAACTTTAGCACCTTTACTTTTGAGTTTCAAGTATTTCTTGATATGAAGCATACAAAATGAACGATGAGGTCATGAAAAAACCGAGTTGACATCTACTACAATACCAAGATGACGATATGTAATGAAAGTTGACTCACAGTCATCAAGATACAAAGTAAATGACTAAATAAATTTTGTCATATTTACAATATCTTGATCATGTATACATAAAATGCAATTGGGAACAATCCTGAAAAAAAGGTTACACAAAACTATGTGAGGTCAATAAAGTCTGAGTTATGAGAAAATTCCCATAACTCAATAAAGAATACAAACAAAGTTTAAAAATCATAAATAAAAAAATAAAATGAGATATACAAAGACAATCATAAGATTTAAGATTTAAGATTTAAGAATGCAATAAACACAAAACAAAGAAGACAATAGCAAAAAAAATGATTTGATTTAACATCATTCATATTTTTCAAAGTAAATGTGTGTATAAAAAATTCAGCATCTCTAGATTCACAAATAGAATAATAAAATTAAATAAAATTTGACAAATTAAGACTCCAAAAAACCCTAATTGTGCATAAATTATTAACAAGCAAAAACTAGAATCAAAAGCATAAGAGATTAAATTCACATATGGTACTTTTTAAGGTAGTATTAATACCGTAAGTGGATAACGATACAAACATTAAAAACTAAATCATAGAATTCATTAGTGGAGATTTAATTGTAAACAAATACCAAAATAGTAAAATTTCATCACTAAAATTGTCATTTTGTTCAAGATTAACAACTATATTGTGACAATTTATATTTTATAAAAGCCAATTAACAAAATTTAATTTTGAAAATCTTAATTAATGAGATTTTACAATGCTTACAAAATTATCTCACTATGAAAAACAATTATAGTTCATATTCATCAAACATAATAACTTTCAAAAAAATAAAATTTAACCATCTTAATAAGTAAATTTTACCATAATTTATGAGAATAAATTTTCATAGAAATATAATGGCCAACTATCTATATCTTCTTTATTTTTCTTTCTTCAGTAATAGTAATTATGAACTGTGTGTTTAATGTAAAAAATGAATATTAAGAAAAAATATATTTCTTTTCTTATTTATAACTTAATAAATATAAAACTAATATAAATTCATTAATTTGAATTTGTCTAAATCATATATAATAAGTTTATAATTAAAACTCATTAATGTGTAGTATATCATAAATTTTAGAGTAATGCTGGATATCATTCCAAATTGCATATGATAGATTAAATATTAATATTTAATTAACTAAATTACTGATTTATATTCATTCTACTATTAGAATTTAAACCCAAACCCACATTGTATAGTTGAAAAGACCTAGAATGAGGATGTTTTGTGTTGAGAAAAGGAAGAAAATGTAAGAGTAAACTTATACCTTCGTATTAGAGATGATAGAACTGATGTAGGTGGAAATATCAAGAGAACTTGTGTGTTGTGGTTTGAGGAGACATCTGCGTGGTGTTTGGAAACTTATACTGCTGATAAGGAGGGTATAGAAATTTTGTTTAGAAAGATTATTTGCCCAATTTTTGCGGTCCAAAACAAACGGGTCAATGGACCTATATCATTTCTAATAAGGAGAAAATTGAAATTTTGTTCAGCATCTGGTATAAATAGGTTATATTTCTCACAAACATATTTTTCACTTCAATTCTCATAATCACAACATCGTAACCTCCACTTTTTTTTTTCGAAAACGGGTTATTTTTTCAAAAGATCAGAAAAACAGTTATCCAGTGACTCTACATAGATAAAGGCCGTCGTTGTTCAGTTACACGTTATTCAAGTTTAATAGGCTATAACCCTATTTTTTGGTTTTTCAGTTTCAGAGGTTTTTTTATTCATTTTGTTATTTAGGTAGCCTTTTGTAGTGTGTAATGGATGTTGTTAGTTGTTTGTACTTAGATTTATGTGTTTTGATCATTTTAAAAATTTGGTCGCCATTGATGATTTGTCTAAAGACCAATAATGTTGTTAAGAAGATGAAGTCACTGTCCCTAAATAAATGTTGACATGCGTATTTTATGTGTTGTACTTAGACATATTTTAAAAACTAATTATTAAAAATCTGTGACAAATATGCTTAGGGAAATTGTGATGTGTAGTACACTTAGCCTCTATGCCCCCTTTTAAATCATCTTACGAGGACAAGTGAGAGTAGATGCTTATATTTATTAAAGTACGAAAAATAATAAAAGAATCATCCATGTGAGAACTTGGAAAATGTTTTAAATAAAAATTCAAGTGGAAGTTATGACTTCATCATAAATGAGACGATTATCGAAGGTAAATTTCTTTCAATGGCCACAATACCTCTTGCATACACAAAAATTTGTTGCATAAAGATGAACCTATGTCCTGAATGGTAGAAATCACAAGTCTTGAGTATGACTCATTCTACTTTGAAGCATAAAAGTAATTCTCTGTGCAATTAAATTTTATTGGGCATTTGGAAAAATGTGTAAAGCTACAACTATATGTGAACAAGAAAAACATTTAATCTTCCACTTGTATCAAGAATATGACGTTTAGAAATATCAACAATTATCACAAGATCATACTCGACTTGAAATACACATCAGTTGATTGTCGAACTTTACATGTACAACAGTAGTCAAATTTGATATCCCACCTAATCAGACCGGGTAGATAGTAAGTTAGTATAATATTCGACAAGAACTGGACTCTTGTACATTTTTCCATTAGAATATTAAGATACCATCAATAAACTCAGTTATCGAAAGCTCAATCGTAACCTTATTTGATTATTAAATGACTCGACAACATTTGATGTCATATCACAATAATATTTTCCCAGGAAAGGGTACCTGAGTATTACTGTTTAGGGTATTTTCAACCGAATTCATGGTGTGAACATATTTTCCAAGAAGTTGCGAAATAGAGTCAAGAAAAACTTTAGCCCCTTTACATTTTCTTTTCAAGTTTTTCTTGATATGAAGCATACAAAATGAATGATGAGATCCTGAAAAAACAAAGCTGGCATCTACTACAATACCAAGATGACGATATGTATTCAAAGTTGTCTCACGGTCATCAAGATACGAAATAAATAACTAAAGAAAGTTTGTCTAATTTACGGTATCTTGACCATGGCATACATAAAATGCAATTGGGAACAATTCTGAGAAAAAGGTAACACCAAACTATGTGAAATCAATAAAGTCTAAGATATATGCGAAAGTCTGAGTTATAGAAAAATTCTCATAACTCAGTAAAGATTAAAGACAAAGTTTAAATATCATTAGTGAAAATTAAATGAGATATATACAAAGACAATTATAATATTTAAGAATGCAATAAACACAAAACAAAGAAGACAACAACAAAATACATGATTTGATTTAACATTATTCATATTTTTAAAAGGAAATCTGTGTATAAAGAATTTAGCATCTCTAAATTCTAAAATATAATTATCAATTAGCTACACGAATCTATATTAATAGTGAGAACAAAATTTGATCGCTAAAGTCTCTATTCATTAGCGACGATAATTGTCATCGCTAATGTATAATTTTATTTTATTTTAAAATTACTAACCTATATTTGGTGGATAATGGAGTATGGAGACCTTTAAGGGTTTGTATAGAGGGATCCCTATCTCTAGGTATTTTTCAAATAATGTAATATTATTTTCTAAAGCATTAACTAATCAGAACATTTTATTGCAGGATACTAGTGTGAGGTTCTGCCAAGATATGGGACAATCAGTCCGTTGAGAAATCCCTTATTAACTTTTCGAGGAATGTAAATGACGAAGTAGCAGCAAAGATAGTAGCGAGAAGTGGTCACGAGCGAAAGTCAGATTTGGGGAGGTATCGTCGCATGCCCATTCTTTCAGGTAGACGGGTAGAGGCTTCTATGATGATATGACCAACAGGGTTAGGAAAAACTAGCAGGATGGAAAGGGCGGAATCCTTTTTACTAGCTGGACGTATTATACTCACATAGACAATTATTAGCGCGATGCGAGTACGTGATGCAGTGTAGAAACTTTTCTACTATATGCGTGCAATGGGTTAGATAAGATTTAGAGAGACTTTATATGGGGCTCCTCTTCCGATAAGAAAAAATATCACTAGATGACCTAGAAAAAACTCTTTAAGTCAAAAAAAAGAAGGAAATTCAGGATAGCATGGACCAGAGAAGATGAATAAGGTGATTTTAGGGAAGTTAAGGTGGAAATCAGTTCATGATACTAGGGTTCTTTAGACACAAGTGGTAAGCCAGAAGTATTTCACGTATGGTATGCCTCAATATGAATGTAAGACAACCGATTCTCAAATATAACGAGCCATCGTGAAAGATATTGTCATGAATGGAAGGAGTGACACCTTTTGAACAGATATTTGGGTGGGACCAGATCCGTTAATCAATTATGGTGTATCCCCTGTAGGTGGAGGTGACATCAAGGCTTTGGTGGAGGATTATACACATTGTGATGGATCAAGGGATATGAGATGTCAATTATTCTTAACGGCGACGAAACGTATGGAAAACGCGGAGGTAAGGGTTGATTAGGATAGCAAAAGGGCGGGTTATCTTTCGTGACAATTGAATTCAAGTTGGAGTTTATGAGCTTTGGAGTACAGGTCCAAGATGAGCATATAGATTTGGGGTAAATTGTGGAAAATTAGATGCCTGCAAAAGGTAAATGTTTTGATGTGGTGGGCCGTGAAGGAAAGACTTCCGACGAGATTGAATCATGTTATTTGGGATGTGGATTTAAGAAATTCTCCTATGTGGTGTGGGGTGGAATTAGAGACGGCACAACATTTATTTGGTGACTGTGTTATGGCAAAAAGTGTTTGGTGGGGATTGTTAGTGAGTAAAGGAGAGTATGTAGTGTAAAGGTAGAAGATAGTATTTCAGTGGGAAGCGTTCAGCTACCGTAAAGGTTCAACGGGGATATGGGTAACGTTCAGCTAGCACAAAGGTCCAATGGGTAACTTACAGTTCAGGGACTTGAGAACAGAAATAGGAGAGCTGCTGTGAGATCGAATGGATCAGTAGAGGAGCTGGGAGAAGATTCTGAATCTCAGCCACAGATCCGACTTGCTGCGGAATTAGAAGTTCAGCACCTTAATCCTTCTGCTGCTTCCTACAGGTGGGTGAGAAGTACAGGTACATCACCTAGCTTGAAAGGAGCGCGTGGATCACGGACCAAACATGTTATAGATGTTTACAGAAATAATTTTGCAGTCAACGGAACTGGCTTCAAGTGGTATGGAATCTGGTGAGGTCAGTTTGACAGAAGCACACACGATTACGGACTTCTTGCTTTATGGAGTGACACTTTTGTATGCGGAATGGTGGGGGACACGTAAAAAAATAAAATTCTTTTCGCCGGCAGTCCTTGAAATTGTTTATTCTTAGCGGTTATTTGGTCACTTTTGATTAAACCAAATTGGTTTGATATTCAATAGATTGGAGAGGCTAAGTGCACAAGCATTGTGGGAGACAAAGGTCTCGCAAGAGACTATGTGAGAGCTTGGGAGGGAGTCCTAATGGCAGGGGTAACCGTCCGTATTCCATAGATATAGTTGGATTAGTAAAACCGATACAAGGACTAAAAATTAACTTGGATGGAAGTTTTAAAGAGACGTTTGGGTCAGACGGAGCGGGAGGACTATTGAGGGATAGAAACGGCGATTGGATGGGAGGTTTTGCAAGGAGTTTATATTTCTTACTTCCTACAACTGCAGAGTTAATCGCTTTCTACGAAGGATCTAGTATGGGTGGAACAATTTAGATTACAAAAGCTAAGTATCGAGGTCGACTCGTGTGATGTCTTATCCATGATCCAAGGTAAGTGTAGTGATCAAGGGCCTGTGGCAGGGTGGATCAAAAATATAAAGAGCATCCTAAGTCGAAACTCACTTTTTGAGATGAGAAATATATATAGAAAAGAAAACGTTTGTGCAGATTGGCTAGGCAGGAAAAGGGTGCCCCAACAGAAGAGGACACGGATCATCATCTGATTAGTAATAATGACGGATCAGTGTCTTCTAGAATTATTTATGGTACTCCCTTTGGGGAAATTAGTGTGCCTTTTTCATGGTCTTAGGACCTCCTTTATATAAATAAAAAACCTCCAAATTGAAGACAGGTACCAAGGACAGCTCTCTTTTCTATGGTTGAATTCCACAAGGCACATTTGAACGCAGGTACCAAAGTGGAAGAAAATCAAATTAATGCAAATTTTGAATGTAAGACTTTATTAACTGTTAAAGTGAAGAAAATAAGCAATGCTACTGAATTAGATACCAGATATATGTCATCTTTAAAATGTAAGTATGATAAGAAAACCTCTAGATTTATTTTTTAATTCCAAGTACCTAGGTTTATTAACTGTTAAAGTGAAGAAAATAAGCAAGGCCTTTCTCACTAGCCTATAGCCTCAGTTTTTATTCAGAACACAAAACATATAATCCAGATTAAGTAGCAGCTCCACCATAAATCACTAGGTTATTCCCTGTTAAATACAGAATCATCTGAAGCAAGAAACAACCCGGCATGGACAACATGCTTAAACTTTAATGCACTATCTTTCAATCTAGTTTATGGCTGGAAATTTTTTCGAAAGCCTCCACATCCAAGTTGAATTTTTTCGTCTGTGGTGTAGCTGTTGCACTTGGTGACACAGCGTTTACTTGAATTGCATACTCTCCAAGTTGTTTGCTTGCACATCGCATATGTCTCAATACTGCATGCTTGGACATGTAATTATCAGTCTTCTTACAGGAACCTTTTGAAGCCATACCCCTTACGTTATATTGCCTTTTACATTCTGTTAAGCCATCACACGTGCAGCGTGCTTTACACAAGAAGCAATACCCCCTCACGTTAATCGCAAATAGGCTAGGCCATCAAATACAGAAAGTTTGAAATCAATGATCTTTTGATCAGATTTAGTAGTAGCTGTTGAAATTCCAGCATTGCTGAACATGATAACAAGCTGACTGTATTTCTTGACAGTCCAGTCCACCATGACACTAACTTGATGTTTATCACCATGAGACAGAGTTCAACCTAATTCCATACTCCCCAAGTTGTTTTCTTGCACATTGCATCAGTCCCAGTACTGCATACTTAGACATGAAATAATTAGTCGCCTTTTCGGCACATATTGTACCCGCTATACTTTCTGAGCAAACTATATTGCCTTTCACTTTCTTCTTAACCATTACACGCTCAGCGTGTTTTAAACAAGAAGCATTACCTCTCATGTTAATCAAGAAGACATTATCAAGTTTGATCTTATATTACAGGTTAATCAAATATGTATTTTAACTTTATCGTGAAGACCTTAAATATGTACTTATATTTTTTGTAGTGTTACTGTAAGAGGTCTCGTGTATTAGTTTGTTCGGCCAGTCCCAATAATCCTTTGTTTTGACATGGAAACCGAAACTTTTGGAAAGATATATGTTTTTCCTCAATTGAATTTATATTCTTGTCTTCTTGCAGTGGAGAATTCTCTATATTTATGGTTGTTTAGAGAAAAGTATGTACATGAATTTTGGTTGCTGAAAGATCCATAAAATGGAGATGAACAATGGGGAAAGCTGCTTCAAATTAATGGAGATGGCCAATGGGGTTCTTACATTGAGCCACTTGAATGGTTGCGAAGCATGGAGTTATAATTGGTGTCGCTAATAAAAGCAGAATCACGTCTTACAATGTTAATACTAATGTTTATCAAACTGAAGTGATGATAAAAACTGGTTATCACGGTTGATTTGACTCATATGCTCATGTTGACAGGTTGGTTCCGTTGAACAATTTGTCCTTAGTTTATAACAGCTGAACATCCTTTTAAGAGCCAGAAAAAGTCTACTAGAAAAGAACTTGAGAGCTGAATATGATGAACTTTGGGAAGCATCTATTAGAACTGTATAACTTTATTAATTAGAGGGATGGAATTAGCGCGTTAAACGAACCAAGCCGCTCGCGAGCAGCTCAATCTCGGCTCGTAAAAAATTCGTTCGAACACGTTTGTTTATACAATCAAACAAAAAAGATTGTTCGAACTCGTTCGCTAAGAAACGAGTTTGTTCAACCTATTTCGTTAAGTGCTCGTTAATATTAGTATATTAATGTTTTAGTTATCAATAAATATATTACTAAATTTATAAAAAATATTACTCATTAATAACTCGAGTTCGGCTCAATAAAAGCTCGTTCAATATGTTAACAAACGAACTTTAAAAAATTTGGCTTGAATCGTTAAAATTTGAGTTTAACTCTTAATCTAAATCTAATCAAACAAGCTTCGCCTCGACTGAGTTCGTTTACAGCACTAAATATAATGTAAGATCATTATGTGTGTAGTTGATGAATTATGGAGGGGTTGATGTTATTTCATTTCTTGTAATCCTTGAATATTGGTATATGATGGAACCCAGAAAATAACATTACATATGATATGAATGTAAAATGTTATAATTAATTCCAGTAACTTGAGAACAGAGATGTAAATTTTAATGCAAGGATGCGTGTTTCAAGAGCTGTCAATAGGAAGGTATGCAACATCATTCATTTGTATTACAGACATCTTGTTTTAGGCAAAAAAAAAAATTGCAGAAAATAAATCTTTTTACCACTTAGTGCATGCTTACAGTTGGTGATAATGCTTATAAGCCAAAATTAGTATGTGATAAGGATAAAATTGCATATTTGTTAGTCAAACGTGCTTAACAGGAAGGCATTATGAAACTCATATAACAGCAGAGGAGATGTTAAAATAAGCAATTTTAAGCACCTATATAAGTAATTTCTGGTTTAGTGACCAAAGTTATTAGTAGATTAGTCTTTTTTAGTTTAATTCACCAGCTTATGTTACCTGTGTAAATTAGTTATGGCTGATAATGAACCAGATAAATAGGTACTCAAGTTTTTTGAAATGGACAAATAGGTATCTAAGTTTTCGAAAACGTTGGTATCTGATGTCCATATTAAAAAGTTGGTATCTATTTGTTCAATTTCAAAACAGTGGATACCCTAGGGTTTCTTTTCCTATTTAAATTCTAAAAAAAAGAGAAGAAACATACAAGAACGAACTCAAACGACAATTAACAGATTTATTTTAAAATTAATTGTTATACTACGAATTATATGTTTAATACACAAGGCTTCAATGCCTCATGAACAATCATCTTAACTAGTTCGGTTACACCAGCAAAACTAAGACATCTCTACAACTGAATCCATGATATCATTCACCTAACCAATATCAAATGCAGTGCCTAGTAGATCTTGCAAGAATCGCAAACTCTCCACCACGTGACAACACCAGATGAAATCAAGAAAATACTTGCCTTTTCCACTCTACTCTAAATGGCCACTGAATTTCAATTCAAGATTCTTCTCTGCGTGGTTATGTACTTTCAGTTACTGCTCTTCCATCTGAACTCTTAACAAAACGGACAAGGTCACAATCAGTAAACAAAAAATCTTCTACAGAAAAACAAATGCAAAGAAAGGTAAACATGCGTAAAGAAATGAAAGACGGGACTAGATAGATACATTAATTGATTCCAAAAAACAAACAAACTTACTCTAGCCCATACCATAGTAAGCATACGTCTCCTATAACCAAATGGAAAGCCGTCCAGACCACAAATTGCATCTGTGGACATACAGTCATCTTCGAAATCGATAAAACCAAAACCTACGATATAATCGTTAAATTTTATAAATAAAGGAGGAAAAGTCAATGATTTGTTAACCTAGAGTTTTACATCTATTTTGTTGAATGAAAATAGTCAGATATACTAATAGTAGAAAATGTGCTACCGTACTTTATAGAAATGTTATGGCCCCTGATCTTTCACGCCCCCAAATTTACTACCAAAGAAAATACGAGGTTGTGACGGTCCTTAAACCAAGCTTAAAACAAAACTCGATCTCAAAGCAAAATAATAAATGAAAACTTGAGTTCCAGTACCAAACACTAGATATCAAACACAATTCGCCTTATATATTTACATACCCTCAACAAAAGAATTCAAATGAACCCCACACCAAAATCATCAATTTCGATACTTCTTTATCCTAACCAAAACAAAATATACTACTTAAGAAAAAAAGATTTGTTACTAAAGCTCTTCAAAATCTATTAAAGGATTCTTAGAAAAACCATGTACGTTCATCTTGTCTACTAAGCTCACACCCTAAAGTTTATCTGCAAAACAAACATAACCTCTTATAGTGAATTATACGAAACTCAGTAAACGAGGAGTCGAAAAATATTACACCCTTTTGAAAACCATATAATGATTCAAAATCAATAAAATTAATAGAAATATAAATTTAAATACATACCCAATTTCGAAAGAATTTGCAAATATTTCATTTCCGAAAAGATTTTTCCTTTTATATTAGAAGAATTCATATAACAAGTAAAAAATTTCAAAAACTGCATTTAACCCGTGCGGTCAAAAACTGCAATTAACCGTACAGCAGCGGTCAAAAACTGTAATTAACCCGTACAGCAGCAGCAGAAGAAAATTGCATTTAACCCGTGCAACAAGCGGTCAAACACTGAGTACAAATACCCTCATCAGACAGCTCTTTTTATCTTCGTCTAACCAAAATTCCTAGTTTTAATATTTAAGATCTTGTATAACCATTACTTTTCTTTGTTTTTTTAAGGTTATTATAAACGCAAATATTCATAAGTCCTAGATTTTGTTATCTTTCTTTACTTGATCAAAGTCATAAAGAAGTATAATTATTATGCATATCCTATACTTGAGTAAAGACATTGAACGCTAGAACACTACTGCTGTTTTAAGGCATGTACAAAAATGTTTTATAAAAACCTTGTTTCAGCTTCTCTAACTATTGTTTATACACAATGAAAAGAAATTGCAACCTATATCATTAAACTAAAACCAAAGAATCTAATTGTTTTCTTATTTTCACTTCATAATAGAAACTCCAAAATTCTAAGATTAAACCTTATAACCAATCCTACACTAACAAACATTGAATTTCTCAAATACTATGCTACCCAATTCAAGTTTATATCATATAATTACCTTGTCAAAATAATACTCTTAATTGGAGAATCTAACACCCAGAATAAAACAATATGCAATACTAATCTTAAGAAGCTCGAGAATTTAACTTATCACCTGCTATGTCACTTGGTAGCTTGATCAAAATCTTTCCCTTGATTTTCTTTTTCTCAGTTACGATATTTGGTCCCTTTTTCAGCAGCGAATTCTTCCAAATATTTCTTTTAAAATGTTTTTCCCTTTTTCTTTTTTTCTCTCTCTAACGAATGGAATGAACCTTCCCTCAAGTAAGTGGGAAGGTATTAAATGCGTAAATTATAAAAATACCTTCCCTTTACCAAATTAGACTTTGACTAATTATATAAAAATGTATCTTATCCAAATATTTTACCTTGACCCCACAACTTAAATTAGGGATATTACAGATCTCCATCTTGACTAGGTAATGATTCAATAGAACAAGGTTCACCTGAAGTAAATATTTGATGATAAAGTTTGGTTTGGTCAGAAAGCTAATTAAAACCCGGGTCCAGAGCTGGGAGATACAATGGGACACCTGAGAGAGTTTCATCTCATTTTGAAGAACCTAGCTGTGAGTTTATGGAAAGACCTCGCTCACATGGCACTGGAGAGCCATGGTCGAGGAAAAATGATGATCAAAGAGGTGGAGGTTAGGGTGGTAGGGATGGTAGGTACGTATGGTAGGGACAGTGGCTTTTTCAGGAACCAAAGGCAATGGATATGGACATGAATATGCTTCTAGAATATGGGTTCTGGACCTGTTGCACGGAAAATACAGACCTTGGTAAATTAAATTACATATTAACCAAACATTAACGAGAATAATATAAAACTCAGTCCATTATTAACCAGAACAATCAAGACCTGTCCATTTTTTTGATTCATTTAGGGTCAGCTTTATTTAAACTTTTTGTCACCAACAATACTAACATAAATCAGCAATGGACATAATCTAAAGAAAATAAGGACAAACTCTATAAACAAGCAAATAAGGATGCATTGACATGTTACAGGGGGGAGAAATGCTTTATTTCAATTTACATGAACGTATACATACTTAAGCACATGTTTATGTTTAATGTTCTTGATATTTACAATTACTCTAATTTATTATGACATAGATGCACATGTTTTATGTAATATAATAAGTATGGTCTTCGATAAAAAAAAATATGGTGGTTTTATGATCAACAATTTGTTACTTAACTAGACACGGAGATAGATACTACACACAATTTTTTCATATGTTTTAGCACTAAATAAATAATTTAATTTTTGAAAAAGATTTATAAGTGATATTTCTTATTTAGAAAGTATGTTAACAGATTCAATTTTTGTGAGAGGAGATCACCCATACCCCCAACTTGTCCTTATACAGATCATGGTGAGATAAAATCTCATCATTTATATCTCAATTTTTACTAGATGTTATACAAGTTTACATATAAAAATAGAATTTAATAAAATTGAACAAATTAACAAGACTCCAAAAACCCTAAATTATACATAAATTATTGACAAGCAAAAGATAGAGTCAAATGATTAAGGGTTTGAATTCATATATGGTTTTTTTTAAGGTAGTATCAATATGGTAAAAGGATCATGATGATATAAACATTAAAAACCGAATCATAATTGAACTGATTAATAGAGATCTAATTTAAAAAAAATTACAAAATAATAAAATTCCATCACTAAAATTGTCACTTTGTTCAAGAGATTAATTAACAACTACATTGTGTGATTTGTATTTTATAAAAGCTGATTAGAAAAATTGATTTTAAAAATCATAATTAATGAGTCTTTACAATGCTTACTAAGTTATCTCAATGTGAAAAACAATTATATTCCCTCTGTTTCTAAAAGTTTTGGAATTGATAATTTTAATATAAGTAACAACCTTTTAGGAACGGGTGGAATAATTCATATTCATTAAACACAACAACTTTTTAAAAAAATTAACATCTTTAACAAGTAAATCTTACCATAATACTTGAGATTAGATGTTCATATTTGACTGAAATATAATAGCCAACGATATTTATCTTTTTTTCTTTTTCTTTCTTTGGTAATGATCTTATCAGGCATGACACTAAGTAGCAATTATGGACTGTGTTTTACATGTAAAGCAGTAAATATTAATATATATCTTTCTTATCCATAACTTAATAAATATAAAACTAATATAAATTCATTGATTTGAATTTGTCTATTATAATCATATACCATAGGTTTATAATTAAAATTTATTAATTTGTAGCATATCATAAATTTTATAAATGTTAAATATGAAGTGAAATCTCAATTAAAGGTGAATAATTAGAATGATAAAATTATACAAAAATATATGCTATTACTTTAGAATATTAATACCCAATTAGCTAAATTACTGATTTATATTCATTTTACTTTTAAAATTGAAAACCAAAATACACATTGTACAGATAAGAAGGCCTAGAGTGAGAGTGAGTGTGTTTTGTGATGAGAAGAGAATAAAAAAGTAAGAGTGAACTTATACCTTCATATTATAATTTCGTATTATACCTTCATATGGGAGATGATAGAACTTATGTCAGTGGAAATATTTCAAAGCGGATTTGTGTGTTGTGTTTGGAGGAGACTTCCGCGTGGTGTTTTAAGAATCAGATTTTTATGATCTGTCTAGGTTTTTTCGTGTAAGATATTTTTTAAATGGTCTTTGTTTGATGTATTATATGGATTGAGTTTTAAGATGATTTGTGAATCTCTAAGAATTATTGGCTCAAAATATTTGTATTACAAATATATTGGATTTCTACCAACACCAAAGGGTGTGAATCTATTTTATGGTTAATAAGGAAGAAATAGAAATTTTAAAAAGATTATTGGCACAAAACTTTTGAGTACAAAAATATTAGAGAAACTATTTTATTTTGCTAACAAGGAGAGAATAAAAATTAACCGGGTTTGGGACCTTTTATTGCTAATAAGAGGGAGTAGAAATATTGTCTAGGAAGATTATTGGCCCAATTTTTTCGGTCCAAAACCAAAAAAATAGAATTTTTGTTTAGTTTAGAGGAAAAAAAATATTGTTGGTCAAAATTATCCATCTAGTATAAGGGTAATACTTCCCTCCAATATTGGATGGTCCAATTTTCACATCACATCAATTTATTATTATAACAAAACAAATGTCATTGGATTACTAAATTTATTTCCTTTGTAAGTTTAAAACATAGGATATGTGTATTAATATGATTGGTGTAGGTTTATCCAATATTGGATGGAAGAATTTTCCCTAATATAAATAAGTTATATTTCTTACAAAATTATTTTTTCACTTCTATTCTCATATTCAAAACATCGGAGTCTCAATTTTCTTTTTTTTTTCAAGAACAGTTTGTGTTATTTTTTAGAAGATCAAAAAGATAGTTATTCAAGTTCAATAGGCTATAACCCCTATTTTTTTTTGGTTTTATAGTTTTAAAGGGTTTTTTTCATTTTGTTAAGTGATTTTCGTGTTTAGATAGCATTTTGTACTGTGTTATGGATGATGTTAGTTGTTTGTACTTAGGTCTATATGTTTTGGTCATTTTAGAAATTTGGTCACCATTGATGATTTTTCTAATGGCCAGTAATGATATTAGGAAGATGAAGTCACTGTCTCTAGATAAATGTTTACATGCGTGTTGTATATGGTGTACTCAAATATTTTTCTGAAACTAATCACTTAACATGTGTGATAAATATGCTTAGTAAAGTTATGAAGTGCATTAAACTTAGCCTCTAAGCCCTTTTTTAAACCATTGAGCCTGATTATATATGCTCAGAGATTTATATGGTGCTTAGTGAAATTGTACTCAGAGTGCAGCCATATCAAGCATTGAGAAAAAAATATATTATCCTTTTTTTCAATCACAGAATATAGTAAACACTAGGCTCAGATATAGAAAGGGGAGTTATTTAAATTGTACTTAAATAGTGCATCTATATCGATCTTTGAGCATAATTTCTATGAAACCCTTTTTCAATCACTGGACCAGGTAAGCTCTAGGCTTAGAGATTGGTAAGTTACTTAGTTATTTCAATATCAAAGAGTGCATGTGTTATGAGTATGTTTGTCGCTGTGTGTATGTATATGATGTTAGCTGGGTTAAATCTAGTAACACTGTTTATATATGTCTAATATGAGAAGAAGATTGCAGATAGTTGAAGTGCAAGTGCAATACAAATCTAGCATCCAAATGATTGATTTCAGTTTACATTAACACATGCATAGTTAAGCACATGTTTTAAATACATAATTTATCCTCAAACAATCTTACGTATATGTAATCCAACAAGTAGTTAAACACATATTTAATGTTCTAACATCTATAATTATTCTCATTTTCTGTGACATATATGCACATGCTTTAATTCATAAAATAAGTATGGGTATTTTTGCAGGTATTGTACAACAAGATCAAGAATTTGTTACCTTAACTATACACGAGGATACAACATAGTACACACAACTTACTCATTTATGTTTTAACACCAAGAAAATACGTCAATTTTGCAAAAGGATTTATTATGTTATTTCTTATTTAAAAAGCAAGTTAGCACATTCAAATTTTATTAGATGAGAACATTTAGTTCATAAGTAGTGTTAACTTGAAAACATCAACGACGCTTCATGTTATATTACCTCACCCCGAATATATCCATGTACGCTTCATGTTGAGATAAAATTCCACTATTTGTTCCTCAATTTTTACTAGGTTTACATATAAAGTAAAAAATAACAATAAAACTTAATCTAACTGAACCCAAATTTCGGATAAATTATTAACAAGCAAAAACTAGATCAAATGCACAACGACTTGAATTCATATATTCTCTTACAACAGTATTAACACTGTAAAAGGATCACGACACAAACATTAATAATCAAATCATAACGGGAAATTATTAACGGATATTTGATTGTAAACGAATACTAAAATAACATCACTAAAGTTGACACTTTGTTCAAGATATTCCATTATATTTCATATTCATCAAACACAACAAATCTTTAAGAAATTTATAATATCTTAGAAAGTAAATCTTACCAAGACAAGCGAGAGTAGATGCTTATATATATTAAATTACGAAAAAATTAAAAGAATCATCCATGTGACAACTGGAAAATGTTTTAATTAAAAAATTCAAGTGGAAGGTATGACTTCATCATAAGTGAGAGGATTATGAAAGGTAAATTTCTTACAACGACCACAATACGTCTTGTACATAAAAAATATCAGTAGCATAGGGTACCAGTTATTCGTGGCCTATAGGATGTGTTTTGTATATCAAGGGGGTCAAAAGTGAACCTATGTTCTGAATGGTAGAAATCACAAGAATGTATCTTGAGTATGACTCATTATTTTGAAGCATAAAAGTAATCCTCTATGTAATTAAATTTTATTGTGCTTTTGGACAAAATGTAAAGCTACAACTATACGTGAACAAGGAAAGCCTTTAATCTTCCACTTGTATGAAAACATGATGTTTAGAAATATCAACCATCATCACAAGATCACACTCGACTTGAAATACCACATCACTTGATTGTCGAACTTTCCGTGTACAATAGTAGTAGAATCTGATATCCCACGTAATTAGACTGGGTAGATTGTGTGTTAGTATAATATTCGGCAAGAACGAAACACTTGTATATTTTTCCATTAGAATATTATAGATACCATCAATGAACTCGATTATCGGGAGTTAACTCTTAACCTCGTTCTGATTATTAAATGACTCGACAACATTTGATGTCATATCACAATAATATTTTCCCAGGAAAGGGGTACCTAAGTATTACTCTTTAGAGTATTTTCATTCATGGTGTAAGCATATTTTCCAAAAAGTTGCGAAATAGACTCACGAAAAACTTTAGCACCTTTACATTTCAATTTAAAGTTTTTCTTGATATTAAGCTTACAAAATGAGTGATAAGATTCTGAAAAAACCAAGCTACTAAAATACCAAGATAACGATAAGTATTGAAAGTTGTCTCACGGTCATCAAGATACGAAATCAATAACTAAAGAAAGTTTGTCCAATTTATAGTATCTTGATCATGGCATACATGAAATGCAATTGGGAATAATCATGAGAAAAAGGTAACACAAAACTATGTGAAATCAAAAAAGTCTGAGTTATATGCAAAAGTCCGAGTTATGAAAAAAATTCTCATAACTCAATAAAGAATACAGAGAAAGTTTAAATATCATTAGTAAATATTAAATGTGATATAAAAAGACAATTATAAGACTTATGAATGCAATAAACACAAAACAAAGAAGACAACAACAAAATACATGATTTGATTTAACATCATTCATATTTTTCTAAGGAAATCTGTGTATAAAGAATTCAGCATCTATAGATTAAAAAATAGAATTATCAACTAGCGACACTAATGTATATTAAAGTCAGAACAAAATCTTATCGCTAAAGTCTCTATTCATTAGCGACGATAATTGTCATCGCTAATGTATGGTTTTATTTTTTTGTAAATTACCAACTAAATAGCGACGACATTCATACGTCGTCGCAAATGATCACCTATTAGCGGTGAAAAAAATATTGTCACGAATGACACCATCGCTAAAGAAGTGTGATGTAATAGTGGCACGGGCACTATGAGAACCAAAGGTCTGGCGAGAGACTATGTGAGAGCTAGGAGGGATTCCTAATGGCAAGGGTAACCGTGCGTATGTCGTAGAGGGTTGGATGGGTAAAACCAATACAAGGACTAAAGTTGAACGTGGATGAAAGTTTTAACCCGACGTTTGAGCTAGGTGGAGCGGAAGGACTATTGAGATATAGAACAGCGATTGGATGGGAGGTTCTGCGAGGAGTTTGAGTTTTGAACTTCCTACCACTATATAGTTAATCTCTCTACGAAGGGTTAGTATGGATGGAACTGTTAGGGTTACAAAAGCTATGTATCGAGGTCAACTTATGTGAGGTCTTATCAAGATTTAAGGCGAGTGCAATGATCAAAGGCCCAGAGTAAGGTGGATCAAAAATATAAATGGAATCTTAAGTTGGAACCCACTTTTTGAGGTGAGAAATATATATAGAGAAGCAAATGTTTGTGTGGATTGGCTAACTAGATAAAGGTCGATCCAATAGAACTCGAAAAAGGTCTTTCATGAATAGCTAGAGGGGACGAAGCCGCATCTGATTCGTGATAAAAACTGATGGGTGTCTCCTAAACTTATTTATAGTGATCCCTTTGGGGGAACTAGTGTGACTTTTCCACGGTCTTAGGACCTCCTGTGTATAATTATAAAACTTCTAAATTGGAGACACGTACCAAAGATATCTCTCTTTTGTATGGTTTAATTCCACAAGACACATTTGAACACAGGTACCAAAGTGGAAGAAAATCAAATGGATGGAACATTTTTAATTAAATGCAAATTTTGAATATAAGACTTCATTAACTTTTAAAGTGCAGAGAATAAACAATGCTACAGAATTAGAAACCAGATATATGTGATCTTGAAAATGTAAGTATGAAAAGAAAATCTCTAGATTTAATTTTTAATTCCAAGTAGATTTCTCACTAGCCTATAGCCTCAATTTTTATTCTAAAAACAAAACATATATTCCAGATTAAGTAGCAACTACAGCATATCTCACTAGTGTATGCCCTTATAAATACAGAATCAGCTGAAGCAAGAAACAACACAGCTTGAGCAACATGCTTAACCTTTAATGCAGTATCTTTCAATCTGGTTTATGGCTGGAAAAACTTTTTGAATGCCTCCACATCCAAGTTGAATTTTTTTTGTTGCTTGTGGTGTAGCTGTTGCACTTGGTGACACAGCGTTTACATGAATTCCATACTCTCGGTGTTGTTTGCTTTCACATTGCATAAGTCCCAATACTGCATGCTTGGACATGTAATAATCAGTCTCCTCACATGACCCTTTTGAAGCCATACCCCTCATGTTATATTGTCTTACATTCTGTTCAACCATTACACGTGAAACGTGTTTTACACAAGCACCCATGCCCTCACGTTAATCGCAAATAGGCTAGGATATCAAATGCAGAAAGGTCAAAATCAATGATCGTTTGATCAGATTTAGTAGTAGTTGTTGAAACTCAGCATTGCTCAACATGATATCAAGCTGACTGTATTTCTTGACAGTCCAGTCCACCATGACACTAACTTGACCATGACACAGAGTTCACCCTAATGCCATACTCCCCAATTTGTTTGCTTGCATATCGCATCAATCCCATTACTGCGTACTAATAGTTAGTCGCCTTTTCGGCACAAGTTGTAGCCGCTATACCTGCTGAGCAAACTATATTGCCTTTCACTTTCTTCTCAACCATTACACGCTCAACGTGTTTTACACAAGAAGCATTACCTCTTATTTAATCAAGAAGACATTATCAAGTTTGATCTTTTATTACAGGTTAATCAAATATGTATTTTAACTTTATTGTGAAGACTTTAAATATGTACTTATATTTTTTGTAGTGTTACTGTAAGAAGTCCCGTGTATTGGTTTTTCCGATCAGTCTCAATAATCCTCGCTTTACAGAAACTTTTGGGGAGATATATATTTTTCCTAAATTGAATTGATATTCTTGTCTTATTTCAATGGAGAATTATCAATGGTTGTGGATGTTTATAGAAATTATGTATATGAGTTTTGGTCGTGAAAGATCCAGAAAATGGAGATGAACAATGGGAAAAGCTACTTCAAATTAATGGAGATGGACAATGGGTTTCGTATATTGAGCCACTTGAATGGTTGTGAAGCATGGAGTTAATAGTGTTTCTAATAAAAGAAGGAATAATGTTTTACAATGTTAATACTGTGAATGTTTATCAAACTAAAGTGATGATAAAAACTGGTTATCATGTTCGATTTGACTCATATACTCATGCTGGCAGGTTGGTTGCGTTGAACAATTTGTCCTTAGTTTATAACAGCTGAATGTCAATTTAAGAGCCGAAAAAAGACTACTAGAAAAAGAACTTGAGAGTTAAATATGATGAACTTTAGAAAGCATCTATTACAAACTGTATAATATTATTAATTAGAGGGATATAATTAGGGCGGTAAACGAACCAAACCGCTTGCGAGCCGCTCAATCTCGGCTCACATACATATTTATATATATATATATCCACACACACACACACACACACACACACACACACACACACACACACACACACACATATATATATATATATATATATATATATATATATATATATATATATATATATATATATATATATATAGATATGTATATGTATATGTATATATATATATATGTATATATATATATATATATACATATATATATATACATATACATATATATATATACATATACATATACATATCTATATATATATATATATATATATATATATATATATATATATATATATATATATATATATATATATATATATATATATATATATACATGTGTGTATGTGTTTGTGTGTGTATATATATGTATGTTTATAAAAGATAGATACAATCGAAAAAAAACGTGTTTTTCTAAAAAATATAATCTATGAACAATGTAATTTCTTACCAAAGGAAGTCACTAAAATTCCCAAAAACTGATCACAATCCAATATATCCATGACCGAGTGAGCAAAACTAGATGGATTAATAGAAGGAAATGGATAGAGAGTTTAGATTTTTTCCTGTAGACCTTGATTTGTGATGATAATAGATTGAAAAATTATTTTAATCTTTAAAATTTTTAAGATAGTGACATACAAAAGAGAAGGTAGGTGTGCGTGAAAGAAGTTGAGATAAGTTGAGTTGGGATGGAACATAAGCTGAAGGTTAAATAAATTTAAATTTTTAAGGACATGTAGTTTAATATTAATCTTTAAAAAGTCACATATTTTAGTTCTAAAAAGATCTGAATTATCTTTTCTCTTTTTGTTTGTCTTTTAAAATACATATTTCATATATCTATTGAAAATTAACATAACTGTGGTCTTTCTAACAAATTTTAAAAACAAAATACAATTGAAAAAATAAGTGTTTTTAAGACATTATGAAAAATGTTAATTGATACTAAAAACATAAATTAAAGCCTTTATTTATCACGATCCAATATATATATTATCGAGGTGGTAAAATTCAATGGTTAGAAAAAAATATTGAATAAGAAGAACGGGATGCACATGAGAATAATTGAAATTAAGGTGGAATATGTAGATAAGGTACTTTATAAAAACATGTGACACAATATTTTTTTTAAATACATATGAAAACTTCTTTGGACTCGGAACACATTTTGACTCCAATAAAATTCGATTTCGAATCTTGGTCTTTTGGAGTAGTCTAACAGCAAGACTCGATCTTCCATATTAACATTTTTTTATGTACATGAAAGAGCCATTTTTTGGTTACAATATTAACATTTAGAAGGCAATAAATTTTGATTTTTGAAGAAAATAAATGGAAAATACTTTCATCCAATATTGGATGATCCTACACCAATGATATTAATACACATACCCCATGTTTTAAACTTGCAAAAGTAACTAACATATTAATCTAGTGACATGTATTTTGTTAAAATAATCAATGGTTGTGATATGAATATTGGACCATCCAATATTGGATGGAAGTCTTACCCTATAAATAGTGTTTTGACTCTTATAGGGTAAGACTTCCATCCAATATTGGATGATCCAATATTATAATAAAACACATGTCATTAGACTAACAATTTAGTTACTTTTGTAAGTTGTATGTACATGAATATAATTGGTGTAGGAGGCCCATGTATCATTAGAGGTAGGATATAAATTGGCTGGGAGGCCCATGTATCATTAGAGGTCGGATATAAATTGGGTGGGAGGCCCATGTATCATTAGAGGTGGCTAAAGATAGTGACCCATATATTTCCTATTAAAACCAATGACCATAAAACCTGATAAACGAACCCATAAAAGACCTAGAAAATTTTTTAGCCGTCAAAGAAACCCTAGAAAATCCAGCTATCCAATTTTACCCACCAAGAGCTTCATATGGCTGATTGGACACAACTTCAAAATGATATTTTATTTGATATCGGGAAACGCCTGAATTCAATCGAGAATTACGATTTTTTTGGTGCAGTTTGTAGATCATGGCGAGCTGCTGTTCCTAGGGCAAAACAATTTCTTAAAGGGAAATTTTTTGGAAGCCCAATGGTCATGCTTCCTCAAAAAGAATCATCAACAAACTTGTGTGAATTTTTCATTCTCTCAACAGGTAAGACTCGTAAGGTTTTCTTACCTGAAGCTAGGAACAAATACTGCACATCGTGGAAAGATTGGCTATTTATAGTAGAAAATGATGGAATTCACGCTAGTCTTTTGCACCTACTATCACGTATTCAAATAGATCTCCCAACTTTCTCACGTACATTCGATAAACACATCAATGGGGTTGTTTTATCTGCAAATCCGAACTCAAATTCAGATTTTATTGTTTTTGTGATGCAGCATAATCAATTGTATTTTTACAAGGCAGGAAATACATCTTGGACTGCAACTGATGGATGGCGTTACATGTTTAAATCCATGATTTATTACAACAGTTACTTATATGTAATGGATGTTTCTTTCAATATTGTAAGATGTGATATAAATGGGCCAAACCCAACTCAATGGAAAATAGCCGTTGGTGGTGTCCCTCTACCACGAGAACTACAACACTCTGACAATTATGAGATGTGTAACTTTATCTATATGGTTGAATTTACAAATAAACTATTTGTAGTTTGTAGATATATAAAGTTCTGGGTGAAGGGTGATCTTCACAGGACTAAAAGTTTTGACGTTTTTGAGGCAAAAATTGGGGATCAGAATTATGATGAAGATTATGATAATAATGGAATTAACTGGAATAATGACTTTGATGTCGATGATGGTGAAGGAGATGGTGGTGAAGGCGATGATGGAGATGATGATGCTGGCGGTATGTGGGTGAAGATCAAGAATTTGGGAAATAAAGCCATGTTCTTGGGCTATAACTCCTCCTCTGTGGTTGAGTGTTCAAAAATCAATAATTGTATGCCTAATTGCATATATTTCTCGGATATTATATCCATTTCTGGTAAAGATGACGGCAAAGATACAGGCATTTATCATTTGTCAGATGGAAGCATTACACCGTTGTTTGATGAAAAGATAGAATTGAAGAAGGATGAACCATCAAACTGGATTGTACCAACCTTTTGATGATTATTCAGTTGGTCCTATGCATTTAATTTATCATAAGAAAATGGGGAAGATGTAAATCGTGTTTAGGCCAACTTCAGCTCAGTGGTGTGTGGCGGAGGCTCATACATTTGAATACTTACAATTCAGGTTTGCAAATTTTTGTTAAGACTTGGACCATTGATAAACAATTAATCTTTGCAAGTCGTGCTTCACTTTTTAATGTTTTATGTTTGTGCTTTGATATCTTGATGTTGTACCATTGTATAAGACCTTACATATTTATATTGGAGTTTTTTAATACACTGTTTCTTTGTCAATGTATTTTGAGATCTATAAATAAGGTCTCACTTTGTATTTTTCCATAGATAAAGGCTGAATTGACTTAAGTTTACATGTTCTCACACTTATAGTCTTCCTTAGGTCTCATATATATTAATTGACGTTCTTTCGTTTGATTGGTTGCTAAGAACGATTAACAAGACATGGTTCTGATAGATGATTGTGGTTTATCTCAATTAATTGTTAAAGTCTATTAATAATAGAAGCTGCGATGATAGTGATTATAAAGAAGATCTTAATTAATTATAAAAGTCAAGCAATCACGGAAATGTGTCTCTCCAACAAATAAACTATATTCAATTTTGGCACACGGAGAAACTATATTTTTTCCAGGATTTGGATAGTCAACATCATTACCCACAAGTTGTTTTGTTTTCATTTGATAAACTTCACCTTAAAGATTTTCTCATTTAAGCACTACGCAGTATACCTTGTTATCTCGAACAAATTTATCAGAGTTACCACAATGTAAACAAGGCCGGCTTGCTTGTCGACCTTAAGAACCTAATGATTATTAAATGAAACCTACCCTATCTATCTATATCAACATGCTAATGAATATAGAGATAGATAATACATGAGGTGAGTCGTTACATCAATTTTAAATGTGAATCATAGTTTTCTTATTATATATAAAAAAACATATTAATAATTAAGAAAAACATGTATCCTCGCCACACATCAAAGATTTTCACAGGCAACATTTTTTATACCCAAGGTTGCATAGCCCGCCGTCTCTCAATCTTCTAATAGAAGAAATTTGTCGGCAACTATTATTCTACCCAATACTTTATAACCCGTCATCATCACTCTATCTTTCAATTGAAAATATCTATTATAGTCACTATTTTACCTATATCTCCGAAACCCGTTGTCTTTCTCAATCTTTCAATTGAAAATATCAGTTTTTCTCTTTCTAAAAATTGAAGTTATCAGTTGGTAGCCACTTTCTTACCTAAACCGCTATCAATAAAGAAGAGATTTATTCAAAAAATAAACTTTTAAGGTAAATGGTTATATTTTTAAAATAAGAACGAGCGAAAAATCACAAATACATAGAGACGGCTTTAGATATAAAAAAAATAAGAAAAATCCTGCCTTGTTAGGTTAGACGAATCTATATGGAATGGAAAGCCAAATATAAACATTAGTTTTTGGCATTTTTTTATGTGGGTATCTGGGCCAACACCTACTATTCCTACAAAGAATATACACGCATCTCCATGTATACTCCAGGTACCTCGAAGAATAAAACACAAGGCTCTGCCCATTTGGTAAATTCATTTAAGATGAATGGATTAATTACCCGATATCCTAGTTAGGCTTTGTAAGTTTATATAACTAGAATATAAATTAAATAGATGGAATAAGTTTTGCATCCAAATGATGAACTTGCTCCATGATTTGTAGGAAAGAAAAGTCGCTCATGATCACTAGAATGATTAGAAGATTTTCCACTACTTTAACCCTTGAGTTCATTTTTGGAAACTCTATGTATGTATTATATATTTTCATTTATTATATAATGAGTTTTTTCTTGAAGTATTTATAGGGAGCTAATTTTAAGTATCTAAATTATTTACCCAAGTAGTGGAACAATTAAAGTTTTAGTCTAAAAAGGTTTAAATGAATGGTTTCACATTACAAACTGTCTTCTACGTCACCACAAAATCAAATTTTGTATTACCTTTGAATTGGATACATAAATACCATAGTAGAAGACTTAGGGAGCTTCATGGGTTTGTTCAAGTAATGCATAATAGATGGATAGATTTTGAAATATATAACAATTTTAATATTTTTTTATATGGAATTTATATTTGGAATTAGTTAATAATAGATTGCTTAATAGTCAAATAGATAGCACTGTCCGAGAGGTATCTTAACAAATATTATAATTAGAGGCTTAGAAGAATAAATTGTATTTTAGATGAACCGTTTGCTACTCTTGTTAAACTGTATATTTGTTATTTAAGTATTTATAGGAAATGCAATAAAAGATGGCGTGGTGATCAATTTTGGAGTGGTTGATAATAGTAGATGGTGATGAAATTGGTGTAACGACATG
This sequence comes from Nemophila menziesii, assembly GCA_029959085.1. Taxonomy (NCBI): domain Eukaryota; kingdom Viridiplantae; phylum Streptophyta; class Magnoliopsida; order Boraginales; family Hydrophyllaceae; genus Nemophila; species Nemophila menziesii. The sequence continues at coordinate 30,076,044 of JARWIR010000008.1, forward strand.
TGTATTTAGACTTTTTGCAGACTGACATGAGTCTTGAGGTTCTCACATAAGCATCTGACATAATTCGAAATGATGTTCTCTATATACCTATCTATACTTTTGATTAATTTACATTTAACAATTGGATGTTCAAGCGAAGGATGTAGAAATGGCAATCTAGACTACAACTTTGATTAAGGAAGGTTCATAAATGAGATTTTTGTCAGAATTGTTATGTTGTCGCTCATTACCAAGGTTGTCCAAGAGATATTCTGTCTCTGGCAGAAACTGTAGTCAGGAATTCGTTACACTTGCTGTGGCTATTGAATTGTTTTGAGTACTTAAAGCTGTTTGTAGAGACGGGACTTGTAGAAATCTTATAGTGTTTTTATGAGTAGATATTATTTGATAGTTATATTTTTCTTATAATGAGTTAAGTTGAGTTCTTAGGATAAGGATTAGTTTTGTTTAAAATGAGAAATTTGTATCATATGTGAAGAGAGAGGATAATTTACTTTGTATAAAGAGCGTTTCTCAAAAAAAAAAAAACCTTCACAAAATTTTATTATCTATTCACACGATGATAACATAAGTTAATCGATTCCAATTCTATTATTATTATTCACAATATATTCAATTTGTTTGTTTCTAGGTACATAAGATAGCATACCAGTAAATAAATATTTGTTCTTAAAATAGGAAGTTACGTAGAAGAGTCTTTAATAATACAAATATTTACTTGGAGTCGACCATTTATTGGTTTAACGCAAAATTAAAACTACAAAGGTAGATGCGAGTTTATAATTGTTAGGGGGTAACATGCAAAAACCCCTTACTAATTTAAAAAGTAAATCTAATAAACAAATGTAAAATAATCTATTGATATGTCTTAACTATCCAAGCAAAGCAAAAGGAGCTTCATTTCTCTATTTCCTCACAAACATCTACAATTTGCAAATATATGCTTAACGACCTTGTTCCTGGCCTTTAATCACATATGCATTCCTCACACTTTCACACTTCTAGTTATTATATTTTTACATTTTCAACGAATCCTCAAAGAATCCTCAAATAATCCTCACGGGTGTTAGTTAAAATTTACAAGGAAGATTGCATATTTACAAAACATAAGAGTAAATCTCTTATTGGCCCATAACCTCAGTTTTTTCAGTACCCAAAATATACAATTTAGATAAAATATATTCAACATTAAGTAGTGAATCCACTATCAAGCACTAGGTCCTGCCCAGTGATGAATGCAGAATAAGCTGAAGAAAAATAACTCAGATTGACCCATCTATTAGTAATACATGTATAGAAATTAACATCAAATATTGAAAACAATCCTACTAACTTTAAGTCTCTGTCGAGTAAAATTCTTCTATAGAAGGAGAAAAATGCATTACACTACTACATCATAAATATCAACTACCATTTTTCGTTGATAGTTTTATTAAATAAAATTAAAAAAATGACAAGGACTCCTTTACTGACATAACCTCTAGCGATCTTGAATTGGTCGCTAGATGTCTCAACTTTTACCGACCATTGCATGGTCGATAAAATACCCACTCAAATTATTAGCATACAAAATTTGTCCACCAATTTGAACAATATAACGACCATTTAGTTTACCTAGGATTGGGTCGCTAGAGGCATGAACATTGTAAAACGCCAGAATGGGACTGAAACTTCTTTTACCTACTTCACAAGCCAACTCACTGTCTCCAGAGCCTGCCTTATATCTTTCAATCTTTTAATTGAAAAATTCCTTTGGTAGCTAGTACTATCACACCCAAATCACCATCAACAAAGAAAAGATATTATTCAAAAAGACAAACTTTTAAGTTAAACAATTATTTCTTTCAATTAAAATATATCAGCACATATTTATTTATATGTATCCAATTAGAAGAGAGGAGAGTATGTATATTGAACAATATTAAATAAATAGAGGCGGCTTCAGATAGAAAGAAAATAACAAAAAAAATTCGGCCTTGTTTGGTTAGAAAATTTATATGGAATGGAGAGTCATATACATACATAAGTTTTCGGGTATCTGATATCCTAATTCAAATATGTAAATGTATATAACTAGAAGATAAATTAAATAGATGGAATAATTTTTACCTCCAAATGATGAATTTGCTCCTTCAAAGTAATTTGTATGAGAAAAAAGTCGCTCATGATCTTTTGAAAAATTAAAATATCTTCTACTACTTTCTCCCCTTCAGTTCATTTTTATAATATCTCTCTACGTATCTATTATCTATTCTTATTTATTATATAATGAGTTTTTTCTTAAAGTATTTATAGGAAGCTAACTATAAGTCTTTATACTATTTACCCAAGTAGTGGAACAATAAAAGCTTTAGTCTGAAAAAGTTCAAATAAATAGTTACACATTAAAAATTGTCTTTTATGATGCCACAAAATCAAGTTTTGTATATCCTTGGAATTGGCTACACTAATAATGTAGTGAAGACTCGAGCGGGTATATGGGTTTGTTCAAATTATGTTGCGTAAATTTTGAATTGTACAACACTTTAATATTTCTTTTATGAGTACCCATAAATAGTTAATTTGTATATTTGAAATTACTTAATAATTGATTGAGTAATAGCCAATTAGATAGCTCTGTCCGGGAGGTATATTAGATGAAAGGTTTGCTAGACTTGTTAAACTGTATGATTTATCTTTAGGTTGCATGAAATGCAATAAAAAATAACATGGAGATCAATTCTGGAGTGGCAGTAGATGTGATGAAATTGGTGTGAAGGCAGGTGTATGTAGACATTTTTTTGACATTGGTCATCAAGCATCTGACAAAAGTCGAAATGATGTTCTTGATATACCAATCTATACCTTTGATTACTTATATTTCACGATTAGATGTTCTAAGGGAAGGATGTAGAAATAGAAATCTAGAGTGCATATTTGAAAAAGGGAGCTTATTTGGAAAGGAGATTTTTGTCAGAATTGGTGTGGTGTTGTTCATTACCAAGGTTGTCCAAGAGAGATTTTGTCTCTGGAAGAAACTTAAGTCAGGAATTCGTTACATTTGTTGTGGCGAATGAAACGTTTCATGCATGCTTCTGTTGTGGATATTACTTACTGAGTAGTTAAAGTAGAGGCGAGACTTGTAGAAATTTTATATTGTTTTTGTAAGTAGCTAATATTATATAATAGTTATATATTTCTTATAAGTTCTTAAAGTAAGAATTAGTTTTGTTTAGAAAATGAGGAATTCGGATCATAAGTAAAGAGAAGAGAATAAATTTACATTGTACAAAGAACATTTATCAGAAAACACTTCGACAATTTTCTCACCATGGATACTTTTAACAATTATTATCTATTTACATGATGATAATAGTCATTTATCGATTCCAATTATTTTTGTGTTATTTATAATATACTTAAATTTGTTGGTCTCCAATGTAAGATGGCATACCAGTAATAGATATATGTTCTTAAAGTATGGAGTGATTGTGGAAGAGTTGAATAATAAATGTATTTACTAATAAATGTATTTACTTGGAGTCGACCATTTATTGACGTGAGGGGGGGGGGTAAAATGCAAAAATATTTTACTAATATAACAAGTAAAGATAATGAAAAAAATATAAAATGATCTATTGGTACGTATTAACGATCCAAACAAAGTAGAATGATTTTCATATCTCTATTTCTTCACAAACATTTACAATTTGAAATTATATTCTAAATGACCTTGTTCCTAGCCTTTAATCATATTTGCATTCCTCACACTTTCAGACATCTAGTTAGTATCTTCAAACAACTTCAACAAACCCTCGAAGAATCTGGTCAATCTGTCCCAATCTTTGGTCAATCTCGTATGTATCGAGCTCAAATTCGTCGTTCTATCATCATCCATTTTCATATTAGTCGTATTTACTTCAGCATCTCCATTATCATTTGACTCGCACTTTTTCAATTCTTCCTACACTTGATTTCCTGCAACCGAGAAATGCAAAATATACAAAAAAAACCTTTAATTGCAACGCAGATTGGAATGTCTCAAATACCTTTTTCATGATCCCTAAGGAAAATAAAATCGCCCAACATAGTGCATGCATTATTCCATGGATCAAAACAAGAATCATTAGATTGATTGGTAATTCATTTAATAATTATTAAATATAGAACAGTTAATTCTAAATGTTTTGCTTTAGACTTAAATCTTGATTCAACCAAAAAACTACATGATATAGTTGATTATTTGGATCATTATTAGCATCCATAAATGACCTTTAGCAAAGAAATGTTTCCCATCCAAGACTACTTCTTTATTTTTCTTAGCAATCACTCATAAAGATTTTGACCACCAAAGAATTAATCTAGGTCCGCATAAGTACTCTTTCTTAGCTTATCTAACGATCTAAGAAGAGATAAACAGCATAACTTAAATAAGATATCATATTCATGTAGGAATGCAAGAGAAATTAAGTTTGTATAACCCACAATAACCAACATTTAATATATATGACTTACTAGTTATAGAGAAAGCCTAAATTTGTAACAACCTTTCATCCTGACTTTTGTAGGCTAGCTTCTAAAGGGTCCTGACTTTTTCAAAATAAATAAAATATACTTCTAAAGGGCCAGGCACACAACCACAATAATTTGCATAAGTTTCTAACTTTTTAACTCAAAATAATAGATATCTCCGTATGATACATAATATCATATTTGGTTTCATATATATAGCTTCTGCTTCATATTAAAAATATTTGTAAAAAACATACAACAGTAAAAATATTCCACCAATGTTTTGCAATGGAGGAATTATCAAAAGAGACCTTCAATGTTCTTGTTGGGAACAAGCTCCGAGACCCAACAAAAAACAAATCTAGTGCAGATAGTTAAGTTTACAAATGATATCCGCGACATAGAAAAATTCAAACATAATATTATTAATAAGACTAACAAACCAAGTAACACACGCAACCACTCGATAAAATCTTGTCACTTATGAGATCTACTTTGGACAAGACTTTTCACCAACAATCAAGGAGGTTCTTATAGAGGCCAAAGCTAATTTATCTACTCCATGTATTATTCAACAAGTATAATAATATCTTTTTTTCTTCCCATCATAGATTATCCTGACACATAAAAGGACTTTTCAACATATAATTTAAGGAAAGCCCGCATGTATACATACATTATCAGAAGAAAAAACTTAGCAGACACTAAGAATATTTTTAATTCCATTATCACATAGTAAATATGTAAATGACTACTGAATTCAACAATGAACACCCAATTTTTAGTCCATAACATATAATTCAAAATCCATCAAAATGAGCACTTAGAAAACAATTTCTTTTAGCTAATGTAGACTAATAAAAAGTTTCAACTCTAACTACCAATCAAACAAAAAATAACGAGATCCCATCCATATGTGCCTAAATCTTCCGTTATGAAATTATAACTTTTTAACTATATAATTACAGGCTATGTTGTAGATCTCGATTTTGCGGCTTAGGCAGTCGACTGTGGTCTAGGCAGAATCACGCGGTTTTGGATTATGTTGTATAATTTTTTACAATTAATACTATACGTACAATTTTAACTATTTAAGTCATAAAAATATTTTTTTACCATTAATCGGTACCTAGACTAGGCGGCGCTTCCTACAGCATAGGTTACATGTAATAATTGCAAAGTAATATTCAATTCAAAGTCTAGCTAGTGATGCTATTTGATCGCATCTAAGGTAACTTCCAATTTAACAGAATTTTAATATCACCAAGTTGATCGTCATCACTATATCAAATCGATAACCAATATTTTTTATAATAATCAATAGGTTAATGCACATAAAAGAGACAATTGTCACAATATTCTTACACATGCGGTGATTAGAACTTGGAATATCCACTATCTTATAATAGCTTCAAGGAATATAATTCGACATAAAATCAAAACACCCCAAACAGATAAAAACAAAAAAGGATTAAAATTTATATTGATATCAAAATTTAGTTAAATAACACTGAATGAATCAATTATTATAGAGAAACTAACCAACCCTATTTGATTTATTAAATTTGGGATTAAAAATAAGTATCAGATTAAGAATGGGGATAGCAAATGGAAATTGAAGTATAAAGAAGTACAAGACAATACTTTTTGTGAGATCCCATTCAAGAAAAGAGTAAGAGAGTACATATACCTGCCTTCGCTAATCCCTTCAGATTTTTTATTATATACCTACACAAAATTCTCTATTACAATTAAAACGTGCCGACTCTTTCTTCAATTTTTTGAGAAATACACACCTAGAGTTGCATTCCTGATAATTTCTCTGATAACAAATATGCTTTAATATATTTAATACACCCTCTTGGGGTGTATTGTTGTTTAAAGAATATGGTTGTTCCACATAAAATAAGGAATAACAGACAATTTACCTTTTTTCTAATTTATCAATGTTTGTTTATGATGAGCATAGAGGAGAGAGAAAGACAACTTGAGTTTGATTATAATTTTTTAGGTAATTTATTCAATTTTTTTCTTTGCATATTAAGGAGGTGTTTGTTTTTACTTAATGAGATCTTAATATGGTTCATTAAGACATTGGATTTTCTGACCAATTCATATCTGAATAGCTTTGAACAGATTCATTAAGATTTCAAACTAAATTTAAATCATTTAAAGAAACTACCTCTTAACAGAATAAGTTCTATTCAACCGTTTATTCATCATTAAGTACTTATTACTTAAAAAATCAAACACCACCTAAGAAGGTAATGCTCATCTTCGGTATTATATATATATATCAAATTTGTGTGTAATTAGTTTAATTTTAAGTGTTTGTATATGTTAGTGTGTCTATATATGTATATCTGTGTGTATGTATAATTCATGCATTTCTTTGTTTAACTTGGTAAAAGTAGAAAATTACATTTCAATTTTGAGTTATAGGTATTTAGGGTGCACTTTTGCGAATCGTAAGGATTAATAGGGAATTTTCAAAAGTTTAAGGGAATTATAGAGTATTTGCAAAAGTTTGAGGGACTTGTTGTGAGATTTTATGAGTTACATGGAGTAGAAATGTTATTTTCAAAAACAATTAGTGACTAGAAAATCAATTTACAAGATATATATATATATGATTTATTGGGATTTCAAAATGTTATTTTCAAGATTTTAGGGACTAGAAATGCATTTTAAAGTTATATAGGGACTTGTACTCCAATTTTGTGAATCACACATATTAAAAGTGCTATTTTTAAAAAAATTAAAGGACTTGTAAAATCAATAATTGAGATATATAGGCACGTATTGTTCTTTATTTTAATTATATGAATCATAGTGCAATTTTTGCAAAACTTAGGGACCTACTCCCATTTTTTGCCTAATGTAGGTCCATGAATTATGCCAAAATTAAACAATGGTCCCTATATTATGCAAAAGTGCACAAAAAGTTCTTGAATTATACAAATTAGCATTTTTTGAAAAACAGGGTCATGTAGTGCAATTTTGTGAATTGTATGGACTAATAGTGTAATTTTATACTATGGGGCCTAAAGGGAATTTTTGTGAATTATAGAGACTTGTACTGCAATTTAGGTTATATAGGATTTTTAGTTCAATTTTATAAATTATAGGGACTAATTGTCCCTGTTTAAGATACTAACAATTTAGTTTCTAGGTTTTAAAATGTTTAAAAATTAGTTCATAGGTTTTGATTATTTACAATTTAATCTCTAGGGTATAAAAGATTAACAATTTAGTCGCTAGGTTTAAAATTAGTTACAAACTAGTCCAAAGGGATTAAAAATATTTACAATTTAATCCTTGTGGTATAAAATATTAACAATTTAGTCCACGGTCTTTAACATATTAACAATTAAGTTTCTAGGATTTATAATATTTAAAAATTAGTCCATATGATTTAAAATATCAAATATAAGTTCTGAGGGTTTAAATAAATTGTACCATAGTACCCATGGTTTAAGATATTTATAAATTGGTCTCTAAGGTATACAATATTTACAATTTAGTCTCTACGATATATAATATTAAAAAAATAGTTCATATGAGTTAAAATAATATCAATAAAGTTCCTAGTGTTTAAAATATTTACAATTTTGTCCCTCCATCTGGCCAATATGCTCAGTTTGGCCTCAATGATATGAGGTTTAAAATTATTGGAAATTTTACAGAGGAGAAGAATAATACACAACAAGTAAATGATCAAATGACCACCTACAAGGATACGATTAGAGAGCCAAATAACGAGACTTCTATAGTTTAGTTCAGGTCTAAATCTATCTTTTCCCATGGTTTTTGAATGTTCATAATAAATTTTATTGTTTTAGATGTATCTTTTTGTTTTGGAAGAATTATTTTGGATTTTTTAGGATTATATTGGTTTATATGTATTATGTTCAGGATTATTTACTTTGTCAAAGTATATGCATAATTGTGATGGCTATAATCTCATTGACTAATTACTTCATGAAATTTGGCATTGGTAATGGGTTGAAACCCATTACCTCAACGGAAATATAATGACTACTTTATGTATTCTAGTATTGGTAATATAAAAAAAAACATTAAGAAAATGGGTTAATTCTCATCACAGTAACATGTGAAAAAACCGAAACATGCCAAATCAACAAAACATGAAAAATGACAAAGTCCTTCCACGTAATGGATTAAAATCCATTAGGGCAATCGGAAAACCACCACTAAAGCTCCCAATGGAAACATGACAAATCGTATGATACAGTATGTTGTATTATATAACTTAGAAAATGGGTAAAACCCCATTACATATCAATGGGTAAAAAGAAACTACAAAAAAACTACACATCGGATGATATCTTCGGGCTAGACAACTGAAAGACCTAGGGGGTATAAGGGCCGAGGTTTACGTAGCCGGACTCGTGGAAGACTGGACAACGAATAATGAAACGTCTTGATAGATCCTATGGCAACACGTGAAGGAAGGGAATATTTCTAGGCACAAGAGTGAGTCATATTGCTCGATCTCAATCTGATCATTTACCGATAGTCATAGAGGGGTTTTCGAAGGCAGTCGGGACAATACCAAAATGCAGATTATAGTTTGAGGCGGCGTGGTATCTACATAAAGGTTTGAAGGTATAGTCGAGGGAAAACCTAGGAGAGAATCTGGAAAAGATGCGACATACACTAACTGAGTGGAAACATAACACCTTTGGGAATATATTTAGACGAAAGAGGAGATTGATAGCACATTTAGCCAAGATACATAAGTCGTTACAACAATCATACAATGCCTCGCTGAAGAAGCTGGAATTGAGTCTAAAAAAAGTACAAAATATGTGTTTGGAACAAGAGGAAATGTTTTGTTTCAGTAGTCGAGAGAAAACTGGATTAGATCAGGTAATCGAAACACTAAGTTCTATCATTTAGCTACAAATTTCAAGAAAGGCCAAGAGAGTCAGCTTCGGATTAGGAATAGTAATCATGAACATTTGATGAAGAGGTGAGACAAAAAGAGTGGGTTAGATATTTCTGAGTGTAGTTGTATACACTCGACGATCATCATCATGATACATTCACATTACCACTTCCTCCATATTTAGGAGAAGAGGTGGTTTGACATCATGGAGAAGTGGACACAAATGAGGATGTACGAGTTGTCCTATTCCAGATATAGGTGCATAAAGCACCTAGCCTGAATGACAGGATGATAGATTTTTACCAAAGAGATGTTGGGAAGTAGTGGGTTCATTGGTATGTGTGGGGATGTGTGGGGTGTGATGATCATGATAGCCTTGCAGACGAGAGTGTTCTCGGAGGGCGACTTAGGCTCAATAGTTCATGTTATTCCAAAGGATACGAAACCTGAGTATATCACCAAATTCATGTCATTTAGTTTAATCAATATTTTTACAAGATTTGCATAAAATATTGGTAAATTGGTTGCATCAATTCTAGACATAGGTGATTGGGCCACATAGGAGATCGACAATCGATAATATTGTGTTAGTTTAATATTAATCTTTAAAAAGTCACATATTTTAGTTCTAAAAAGATCTGAATTATCTTTTCTCTTTTTGTTTGTCTTTTAAAATACATATTTCATATATCTATTGAAAATTAACATAACTGTGGTCTTTCTAACAAATTTTAAAAACAAAATACAATTGAAAAAATAAGTGTTTTTAAGACATTATGAATAATGTTAATTGATACTAAAAACATAAATTAAAGCCTCTTAGAAAGTTTATTTATCACGATCCAATATATATTATCGAGGTGGTAAAATTCAATGGTTAGAAAAAAAATATTGAATAAGAAGAACGGGATGCACATGAGAATAATTGAAATTAAGGTGGAATATGTAGATAAGGTACTTTATAAAAACATGTGACACAATATTTTTTTTAAATACATATGAAAACTTCTTTGGACTCGGAACACATTTTGACTCCAATAAAATTCGATTTCGAATCTTGGTCTTTTGGAGTAGTCTAACAGCAAGACTCGATCTTCCATATTAACATTTTTTTATGTACATGAAAGAGCCATTTTTTGGTTACAATATTAACATTTAGAAGGCAATAAATTTTGATTTTTGAAGAAAATAAATGGAAAATACTTCCATCCAATATTGGATGATCCTACACCAATGATATTAATACACATACCCCATGTTTTAAACTTGCAAAAGTAACTAACATATTAATCTAGTGACATGTATTTTGTTAAAATAATCAATGGTTGTGATATGAATATTGGACCATCCAATATTGGATGGAAGTCTTACCCTATAAATAGTGTTTTGACTTTTAATTTATCATTTACTCTTATAGGGTAAGACTTCCATCCAATATTGGATGATCCAATATTATAATAAAACACATGTCATTAGACTAACAATTTAGTTACTTTTGTAAGTTGTATGTACATGAATATAATTGGTGTAGGAGGCCCATGTATCATTAGAGGTAGGATATAAATTGGCTGGGAGGCCCATGTATCATTAGAGGTCGGATATAAATTGGGTGGGAGGCCCATGTATCATTAGAGGTGGCTAAAGGCAGTGACCCATATATTTCCTATTAAAACCAATGACCATAAAACCTGATAAACGAACCCATAAAAGACCTAGAAAATTTTTTAGCCGTCAAAGAAACCCTAGAAAATCCAGCTATCCAATTTTACCCACCAAGAGCTTCATATGGCTGATTGGACACAACTTCAAAATGATATTTTATTTGATATCGGGAAACGCCTGAATTCAATCGAGAATTACGATTCTTTTGGTGCAGTTTGTAGATCATGGCGAGCTGCTGTTCCTAGGGCAAAACAATTTCTTAAAGGGAAATTTTTTGGAAGCCCAATGGTCATGCTTCCTCAAAAAGAATCATCAACAAACTTGTGTGAATTTTTCATTCTCTCAACAGGTAAGACTCGTAAGGTTTTCTTACCTGAAGCTAGGAACAAATACTGCACATCGTGGAAAGATTGGCTATTTATAGTAGAAAATGATGGAATTCACGCTAGTCTTTTGCACCTACTATCACGTATTCAAATAGATCTCCCAACTTTCTCACGTACATTCGATAAACACATCAATGGGGTTGTTTTATCTGCAAATCCGAACTCAAATTCAGATTTTATTGTTTTTGTGATGCAGCATAATCAATTGTATTTTTACAAGGCAGGAAATACATCTTGGACTGCAACTGATGGATGGCGTTACATGTTTAAATCCATGATTTATTACAACAGTTACTTATATGTAATGGATGTTTCTTTCAATATTGTAAGATGTGATATAAATGGGCCAAACCCAACTCAATGGAAAATAGCCGTTGGTGGTGTCCCTCTACCACGAGAACTACAACACTCTGACAATTATGAGATGTGTAACTTTATCTATATGGTTGAATTTACAAATAAACTATTTGTAGTTTGTAGATATATAAAGTTCTGGGTGAAGGGTGATCTTCACAGGACTAAAAGTTTTGACGTTTTTGAGGCAAAAATTGGCGATCAGAATTATGATGAAGATTATGATAATAATGGAATTAACTGGAATAATGACTTTGATGTCGATGATGGTGAAGGAGATGGTGACAATGATGATGGTGGTGAAGGCGATGATGGAGATGATGATGCTGGCGGTATGTGGGTGAAGATCAAGAATTTGGGAAATAAAGCCATGTTCTTGGGCTATAACTCCTCCTCTGTGGTTGAGTGTTCAAAAATCAATAATTGTATGCCTAATTGCATATATTTCTCGGATATTATATCCATTTCTGGTAAAGATGACGGCAAAGATACAGGCATTTATCATTTGTCAGATGGAAGCATTACACCGTTGTTTGATGAAAAGATAGAATTGAAGAAGGATGAACCATCAAACTGGATTGTACCAACCTTTTGATGATTATTCAGTTGGTCCTATGCATTTAATTTATCATAAGAAAATGGGGAAGATGTAAATCGTGTTTAGGCCAACTTCAGCTCAGTGGTGTGTGGCGGAGGCTCATACATTTGAATACTTACAATTCAGGTTTGCAAATTTTTGTTAAGACTTGGACCATTGATAAACAATTAATATTTGCAAGTCGTGCTTCACTTTTTAATGTTTTATGTTTGTGCTTTGATATCTTGATGTTGTACCATTGTATAAGACCTTACATATTTATATTGGAGTTTTTTAATACACTGTTTCTTTGTCAATGTATTTTGAGATCTATAAATAAGGTCTCACTTTGTATTTTTCCATAGATAAAGGCTGAATTGACTTAAGTTTACATGTTCTCACACTTATAGTCTTCCTTAGGTCTCATATATATTAATTGACGTTCTTTCGTTTGATTGGTTGCTAAGAACGATTAACAAGACATGGTTCTGATAGATGATTGTGGTTTATCTCAATTAATTGTTAAAGTCTATTAATAATAGAAGCTCTGATGATAGTGATTATAAAGAAGATCTTAATTAATTATAAAAGTCAAGCAATCACGGAAATGTGTCTCTCCAACAAATAAACTATATTCAATTTTGGCACACGGAGAAACTATATTTTTTCCAGGATTTGGATAGTCAACATCATTACCCACAAGTTGTTTGTTTTCATTTGATAAACTTCACCTTAAAGATTTTCTCATTTAAGCACTACGCAGTATACCTTGTTATCTCGAACAAATTTATCAGAGTTACCACAATGTAAACAAGGCCGGCTTGCTTGTCGACCTTAAGAACCTAATGATTATTAAATGAAACCTACCCTATCTATCTATATCAACATGCTAATGAATATAGAGATAGATAATACATGAGGTGAGTCGTTACATCAATTTTAAATGTGAATCATAGTTTTCTTATTATATATAAAAAAAACATATTAATAATTAAGAAAAACATGTATCCTCGCCACACATCAAAGATTTTCACAGGCAACATTTTTTATACCCAAGGTTGCATAGCCCGCCGTCTCTCAATCTTCTAATAGAAGAAATTTGTCGGCAACTATTATTCTACCCAATACTTTATAACCCGTCATCATCACTCTATCTTTCAATTGAAAATATCTATTATAGTCACTATTTTACCTATATCTCCGAAACTCGTTGTCTTTCTCAATCTTTCAATTGAAAATATCAGTTTTTCTCTTTCTAAAAATTGAAGTTATCAGTTGGTAGCCACTTTCTTACCTAAACCGTTATCAATAAAGAAGAGATTTATTCAAAAAATAAACTTTTAAGGTAAATGGTTATATTTTTAAATTAAGAACGAGCGAAAAATCACAAATACATAGAGACGGCTTTAGATATAAAAAAAATAAGAAAAATCCTGCCTTGTTAGGTTAGACGAATCTATACGGAATGGAAAGCCAAATACAAACATTAGTTTTTGGCATTTTTTTATGTGGGTATCTGGGCCAACACCTACTATTCCTACAAAGAATATACACGCATCTCCATTTATACTCCAGGTACCTCGAAGAATAAAACACAAGGCTCTGCCCATTTGGTAAATTCATTTAAGATGAATGGATTAATTACCCGATATCCTAGTTAGGCTTTGTAAGTTTATATAACTAGAATATAAATTAAATAGATGGAATAAGTTTTGCATCCAAATGATGAACTTGCTCCATGATTTGTAGGAAAGAAAAGTCGCTCATGATCACTAGAATGATTAGAAGATTTTCCACTACTTTAACCCTTGAGTTCATTTTTGGAAACTCTATGTATGTATTATATATTTTCATTTATTATATAATGAGTTTTTTCTTGAAGTATTTATAGGGAGCTAATTTTAAGTATCTAAATTATTTACCCAAGTAGTGGAACAATTAAAGTTTTAGTCTAAAAAGGTTTAAATGAATGGTTTCACATTACAAACTGTCTTCTACGTCACCACAAAATCAAATTTTGTATTACCTTTGAATTGGATACATAAATACCATAGTAGAAGACTTAGGGAGCTTCATGGGTTTGTTCAAGTAATGCATAATAGGTGGATAGATTTTGAAATATATAACAATTTTAATATTTTTTTATATGGAATTTATATTTGGAATTAGTTAATAATAGATTGCTTAATAGTCAAATAGATAGCACTGTCCGAGAGGAATCTTAACAAATATTATAATTAGAGGCTTAGAAGAATAAATTGTATTTTAGATGAACCGTTTGCTACTCTTGTTAAACTGTATATTTGTTATTTAAGTATTTATAGGAAATGCAATAAAAGATGGCGTGGGGATCAATTTTGGAGTGGTTGATAATAGTAGATGGTGATGAAATTGGTGTAACGACATGTGTATTTAGACTTTTTGCAGACTGACATGAGTCTTGAGGTTCTCACATAAGCATCTGACATAATTCGAAATGATGTTCTCTATATACCTATCTATACTTTTGATTAATTTACATTTAACAATTGAATGTTCAAGCGAAGGATGTAGAAATGGCAATCTAGACTACAACTTTGATTAAGGAAGGTTCATAAATGAGATTTTTGTCAGAATTGTTATGTTGTCGCTCATTACCAAGGTTGTCCAAGAGATATTCTGTCTCTGGCACAAACTGTAGTCAGGAATTCGTTACACTTGCTGTGGCGATTGAATTGTTTTGAGTACTTAAAGCTGTTTGTAGAGACGGGACTTGTAGAAATCTTATAGTGTTTTTATGAGTAGCTATTATTTGATAGTTATATTTTTCTTATAATGAGTTAAGTTGAGTTCTTAGGATAAGGATTAGTTTTGTTTAAAATGAGAAATTTGTATCATATGTGAAGAGAGAGGATAATTTACTTTGTATAAAGAGCGTTTCTCAAAAAAAAAACCTTCACAAAATTTTATTATCTATTCACACGATGATAACATAAGTTAATCGATTCCAATTCTATTATTATTATTCACAATATATTCAATTTGTTTGTTTCTAGGTACATAAGATAGCATACCAGTAAATAAATATTTGTTCTTAAAATAGGAAGTTACGTAGAAGAGTCTTTAATAATACAAATATTTACTTGGAGTCGACCATTTATTGGTTTAACGCAAAATTAAAACTACAAAGGTAGATGCGAGTTTATAATTGTTAGGGGGTAACATGCAAAAACCCCTTACTAATTTAAAAAGTAAATCTAATAAACAAATGTAAAATAATCTATTGATATGTCTTAACTATCCAAGCAAAGCAAAAGGAGCTTCATTTCTCTATTTCCTCACAAACATCTACAATTTGCAAATATATGCTTAACGACCTTGTTCCTGGCCTTTAATCACATATGCATTCCTCACACTTTCACACTTCTAGATATTATATTTTTACATTTTCAACGAATCCTCAAAGAATCCTCAAATAATCCTCACGGGTGTTAGTTATAATTTACAAGGAAGATTGCATATTTACAAAACATAAGAGTAAATCTCTTATTGGCCCATAACCTCAGTTTTTTCAGTACCCAAAATATACAATTTAGATAAAATATATTCAACATTAAGTAGTGAATCCACTATCAAGCACTAGGTCCTGCCCAGTGATGAATGCAGAATAAGCTGAAGAAAAATAACTCAGATTGACCCATCTATTAGTAATACATGTATAGAAATTAACATCAAATATTGAAAACAATCCTACTAACTTTAAGTCTCTGTCGAGTAAAATTCTTCTATAGAAGGAGAAAAATGCATTACACTACTACATCATAAATATCAACTACCATTTTCCGTTGATAGTTTTATTAAATAAAATTAAAAAAATGACAAGGACTCCTTTACTGACATAACCTCTAGCGATCTTGAATTGGTCGCTAGATGTGTCAACTTTTACCGACCATTGCATGGTCGATAAAATACCCACTCAAATTATTAGCATACAAAATTTGTCCACCAATTTGAACAATATAACGACCATTTAGTTTACCTAGGATTGGGTCGCTAGAGGCATGAACATTGTAAAACGCCAGAATGGGACTGAAACTTCTTTTACCTACTTCACAAGCCAACTCACTGTCTCCAGAGCCTGCCTTATATCTTTCAATCTTTTAATTGAAAAATTCCTTTGGTAGCTAGTACTATCACACCCAAATCACCATCAACAAAGAAAAGATATTATTCAAAAAGACAAACTTTTAAGTTAAACAATTATTTCTTTCAATTAAAATATATCAGCACATATTTATTTATATGTATCCAATTAGAAGAGAGAAGAGTATGTATATTGAACAATATTAAATAAATAGAGGCGGCTTCAGATAGAAAGAAAATAACAAAAAAAATTCGGCCTTGTTTGGTTAGAAAATTTATATGGAATGGAGAGTCATATACATACATAAGTTTTCGGGTATCTGATATCCTAATTCAAATATGTAAATTTATATAACTAGAAGATAAATTAAATAGATGGAATAATTTTTACCTCCAAATGATGAATTTGCTCCTTCAAAGTAATTTGTATGAGAAAAAAGTCGCTCATGATCTTTTGAAAAATTAAAATATCTTCTACTACTTTCTCCCCTTCAGTTCATTTTTATAATATCTCTCTACGTATCTATTATCTATTCTTATTTATTATATAATGAGTTTTTTCTTAAAGTATTTATAGGAAGCTAACTATAAGTCTTTATACTATTTACCCAAGTAGTGGAACAATAAAAGCTTTAGTCTGAAAAAGTTCAAATAAATAGTTACACATTAAAAATTGTCTTTTATGATGCCACAAAATCAAGTTTTGTATATCCTTGGAATTGGCTACACTAATAATGTAGTGAAGACTCGAGCGGGTATATGGGTTTGTTCAAATTATGCAAAATAGTTGCGTAAATTTTGAATTGTACAACACTTTAATATTTCTTTTATGAGTACCCATAAATAGTTAATTTGTATATTTGAAATTACTTAATAATTGATTGAGTAATAGCCAATTAGATAGCTCTGTCCGGGAGGTATATTAGATGAAAGGTTTGCTAGACTTGTTAAACTGTATGATTTATCTTTAGGTTGCATGAAATGCAATAAAAAATAACATGGAGATCAATTCTGGAGTGGCAGTAGATGTGATGAAATTGGTGTGAAGGCAGGTGTATGTAGACATTTTTTTGACATTGGTCATCAAGCATCTGACAAAAGTCGAAATGATGTTCTTGATATACCAATCTATACCTTTGATTACTTATATTTCACGATTAGATGTTCTAAGGGAAGGATGTAGAAATAGAAATCTAGAGTGCATATTTGAAAAAGGGAGCTTATTTGGAAAGGAGATTTTTGTCAGAATTGTTGTGGTGTTGTTCATTACCAAGGTTGTCCAAGAGAGATTTTGTCTCTGGAAGAAACTTAAGTCAGGAATTCGTTACATTTGTTGTGGCGAATGAAACGTTTCATGCATGCTTCTGTTGTGGATATTACTTACTGAGTAGTTAAAGTAGAGGCGAGACTTGTAGAAATTTTATATTGTTTTTGTAAGTAGCTAATATTATATAATAGTTATATATTTCTTATAAGTTCTTAAAGTAAGAATTAGTTTTGTTTAGAAAATGAGGAATTCGGATCATAAGTAAAGAGAAGAGAATAAATTTACATTGTACAAAGAACATTTATCAGAAAACACTTCGACAATTTTCTCACCATGGATACTTTTAACAATTATTATCTATTTACATGATGATAATAGTCATTTATCGATTCCAATTATTTTTGTGTTATTTATAATATACTTAAATTTGTTGGTCTCCAATGTAAGATGGCATACCAGTAATAGATATATGTTCTTAAAGTATGGAGTGATTGTGGAAGAGTTGAATAATAAATATATTTACTAATAAATGTATTTACTTGGAGTCGACCATTTATTGACGTGAGGGGGGGGGGGGGTAAAATGCAAAAATATTTTACTAATATAACAAGTAAAGAAAATGAAAAAAATATAAAATGATCTATTGGTACGTATTAACGATCCAAACAAAGTAGAATGATTTTCATATCTCTATTTCTTCACAAACATTTACAATTTGAAATTATATTCTAAATGACCTTGTTCCTAGCCTTTAATCATATTTGCATTCCTCACACTTTCAGACATCTAGTTAGTATCTTCAAACAACTTCAACAAACCCTCGAAGAATCTGGTCAATCTGTCCCAATCTTTGGTCAATCTCGTATGTATCGAGCTCAAATTCGTCGTTCTATCATCATCCATTTTCATATTAGTCGTATTTACTTCAGCATCTCCATTATCATTTGACTCGCACTTTTTCAATTCTTCCTACACTTGATTTCCTGCAACCGAGAAATGCAAAATATACAAAAAAAACCTTTAATTGCAACGCAGATTGGAATGTCTCAAATACCTTTTTCATGATCCCTAAGGAAAATAAAATCGCCCAACATAGTGCATGCATTATTCCATGGATCAAAACAAGAATCATTAGATTGATTGGTAATTCATTTAATAATTATTAAATATAGAACAGTTAATTCTAAATGTTTTGCTTTAGACTTAAATCTTGATTCAACCAAAAAACTACATGATATAGTTGATTATTTGGATCATTATTAGCATCCATAAATGACCTTTAGCAAAGAAATGTTTCCCATCCAAGACTACTTCTTTATTTTTCTTAGCAATCACTCATAAAGATTTTGACCACCAAAGAATTAATCTAGGTCCGCATAAGTACTCTTTCTTAGCTTATCTAACGATCTAAGAAGAGATAAACAGCATAACTTAAATAAGATATCATATTCATGTAGGAATGCAAGAGAAATTAAGTTTGTATAACCCACAATAACCAACATTTAATATCTATAACTTACTAGTTATAGAGAAAGCCTAAATTTGTAACAACCTTTCATCCTGACTTTTGTAGGCTAGCTTCTAAAGGGTCCTGACTTTTTCAAAATAAATAAAATATACTTCTAAAGGGCCAGGCACACAACCACAATAATTTGCATAAGTTTCTAACTTTTTAACTCAAAATAATAGATATCTCCGTATGATACATAATATCATATTTGGTTTCATATATATAGCTTCTGCTTCATATTAAAAATATTTGTAAAAAACATACAACAGTAAAAATATTCCACCAATGTTTTGCAATGGAGGAATTATCAAAAGAGACCTTCAATGTTCTTGTTGGGAACAAGCTCCGAGACCCAACAAAAAACAAATCTAGTGCAGATAGTTAAGTTTACAAATGATATCCGCGACATAGAAAAATTCAAACATAATATTATTAATAAGACTAACAAACCAAGTAACACACGCAACCACTCGATAAAATCTTGTCACTTATGAGATCTACTTTGGACAAGACTTTTCACCAACAATCAAGGAGGTTCTTATAGAGCCCCAAGCTAATTTATCTACTCCATGTATTATTCAACAAGTATAATAATATCTTTTTTTCTTCCCATCATAGATTATCCTGACACATAAAAGGACTTTTCAACATATAATTTAAGGAAAGCACGCATGTATACATACATTATCAGAAGAAAAAACTTAGCAGACACTAAGAATATTTTTAATTCCATTATCACATAGTAAATATGTAAATGACTACTGAATTCAACAATGAACACCCAATTTTTAGTCCATAACATATAATTCAAAATCCATCAAAATGAGCACTTAGAAAACAATTTCTTTTAGCTAATGTAGACTAATAAAAAGTTTCAACTCTAACTACCAATCAAACAAAAAATAACGAGATCCCATCCATATGTGCCTAAATCTTTCGTTATGAAATTATAACTTTTTAACTATATAATTACAGGCTATGTTGTAGATCTCGATTTTGCGGCTTAGGCAGTCAACTGGGGTCTAGGCAGAATCACGCGGTTTTGGATTATGTTGTATAATTTTTTACAATTAATACTATACGTACAATTTTAACTATTTAAGTCATAAAAATATTTTTTTTACCATTAATCGGTACCTAGACTAGGCGGCGCTTCCTACAGCATAGATTACATGTAATAATTGCAAAGTAATATTCAATTCAAAGTCTAGCTAGTGATGCTATTTGATCGCATTTAAGGTAACTTCCAATTTAACAGAATTTTAATATCACCAAGTTGATCGTCATCACTATATCAAATCGATAACCAATATTTTTTATAATAATCAATAGGTTAATGCACATAAAAGAGACAATTGTCACAATATTCTTACACATGCGGTGATTAGAACTTCGAATATCCACTATCTTATAATAGCTTCAAGGAATATAATTCGACATAAAATCAAAACACCCCAAACAGATAAAAACAAAAAAGGATTAAAATTTATATTGATATCAAAATTTAGTTAAATAATACTGAATGAATCAATTATTATAGAGAAACTAACCAACCCTATTTGATTTATTAAATTTGGGATTAAAAATAAGTATCAGATCAAGAATGGGGATAGCAAATGGAAATTGAAGTATAAAGAAGTACAAGACAATACTTTTTGTGAGATCCCATTCAAGAAAAGAGTAAGAGAGTACATATACCTGCCTTCGCTAATCCCTTCAGATTTTTTATTATATACCTACACAAAATTCTCTATTACAATTAAAACGTGCCGACTCTTTCTTCAATTTTTTGAGAAATACACACCTAGAGTTGCATTCCTGATAATTTCTCTGATAACAAATATGCTTTAATATATTTAATACACCCTCTTGGGGTGTATTGTTGTTTAAAGAATATGGTTGTTCCACATAAAATAAGGAATAACAGACAATTTACCTTTTTTCTAATTTATCAATGTTTGTTTATGATGAGCATAGAGGAGAGAGAAAGACAACTTGAGTTTGATTATAATTTTTTAGGTAATTTATTCAATTTTTTTCTTTGCATATTAAGGAGGTGTTTGTTTTTACTTAATGAGATCTTAATATGGTTCATTAAGACATTGGATTTTCTGACCAATTCATATCTGAATAGCTTTGAACAGATTCATTAAGATTTCAAACTAAATTTAAATCATTTAAAGAAACTACCTCTTAACAGAATAAGTTCTATTCAACCGTTTATTCATCATTAAGTACTTATTACTTAAAAAATCAAACACCACCTAAGAAGGTAATGCTCATCTTCGGTATTATATATATATATCAAATTTGTGTGTAATTAGTTTAATTTTAAGTGTTTGTATATGTTAGTGTGTCTATATATGTATATCTGTGTGTATGTATAATTCATGCATTTCTTTGTTTAACTTGGTAAAAGTAGAAAATTACATTTCAATTTTGAGTTATAGGTATTTAGGGTGCACTTTTGCGAATCGTAAGGATTAATAGGGAATTTTCAAAAGTTTAAGGGAATTATAGAGTATTTGCAAAAGTTTGAGGGACTTGTTGTGAGATTTTATGAGTTACATGGAGTAGAAATGTTATTTTCAAAAACAATTAGTGACTAGAAAATCAATTTACAAGATATATATATATATATGCGTGTGTGTGTGTGTGGAGTTTTAGTGCAAATTTGAGTTATATAGGGACTTATAGTGGACTTTTATGATTTATTGGGATTTCAAAATGTTATTTTCAAGATTTTAGGGACTAGAAATGCATTTTAAAGTTATATAGGGACTTGTACTCCAATTTTGTGAATCACACATATTAAAAGTGCTATTTTTAAAAAAATGAAAGGACTTGTAAAATCAATAATTGAGATATATAGGGACGTATTGTTCTTTATTTTAATTATATGAATCATAGTGCAATTTTTGCAAAACTTAGGGACCTACTCCCATTTTTTGCCTAATGTAGGTCAATGAATTATGCCAAAATTAAACAATGGTCCCTATATTATGCAAAAGTGCACAAAAAGTTCTTGAATTATACAAATTAGCATTTTTTGAAAAACAGGGTCATGTAGTGCAATTTTGTGAATTGTATGGACTAATAGTGTAATTTTATACTATGGGGCCTAAAGGGAATTTTTGTGAATTATAGAGACTTGTACTGCAATTTAGGTTATATAGGATTTTTAGTTCAATTTTATAAATTATAGGGACTAATTGTCCCTGTTTAAGATACTAACAATTTAGTTTCTAGGTTTTAAAATGTTTAAAAATTAGTTCATAGGTTTTGATTATTTACAATTTAATCTCTAGGGTATAAAAGATTAACAATTTAGTCGCTAGGTTTAAAATTAGTTACAAACTAGTCCAAAGGGATTAAAAATATTTACAATTTAATCCTTGTGGTATAAAATATTAACAATTTAGTCCACGGTCTTTAACATATTAACAATTAAGTTTCTAGGATTTATAATATTTAAAAATTAGTCCATATGATTTAAAATATCAAATATAAGTTCTGAGGGTTTAAATAAATTGTACCATAGTACCCATGGTTTAAGATATTTATAAATTGGTCTCTAAGGTATACAATATTTACAATTTAGTCTCTACGATATATAATATTAAAAAAATAGTTCATATGAGTTAAAATAATATCAATAAAGTTCCTAGTGTTTAAAATATTTACAATTTTGTCCCTCCATCTGGCCAATATGCTCAGTTTGGCCTCAATGATATGAGGTTTAAAATTATTGGAAATTTTACAGAGGAGAAGAATAATACACAACAAGTAAATGATCAAATGACCACCTACAAGGATACGATTAGAGAGCCAAATAACGAGACTTCTATAGTTTAGTTCAGGTCTAAATCTATCTTTTCCCATGGTTTTTGAATGTTCATAATAAATTTTATTGTTTTAGATGTATCTTTTTGTTTTGGAAGAATTATTTTGGATTTTTTAGGACTATATTGGTTTATATGTATTATGTTCAGGATTATTTACTTTGTCAAAGTATATGCATAATTGTGATGGCTATAATCTCATTGACTAATTACTTCATGAAATTTGGCATTGGTAATGGGTAGAAACCCATTACCTCAACGGAAATATAATGACTACTTTATGTATTCTAGTATTGGTAATATAAAAAAAAACATTAAGAAAATGGGTTAATTCTCATCACAGTAACATGTGAAAAAACCGAAACATGCCAAATCAACAAAACATGAAAAATGACAAAGTCCTTCCACGTAATGGATTAAAATCCATTAGGGCAGTCGGAAAACCACCACTAAAGCTCCCAATGGAAACATGACAAATCGTATGATACAGTATGTTGTATTATATAACTTAGAAAAATGGGTAAAACCCCATTACATATCAATGGGTAAAAAGAAACTACAAAAAAACTACACATCGGATGATATCTTCGGGCTAGACAACTGAAAGACCTAGGGGGTATAAGGGCCGAGGTTTACGTAGCCGGACTCGTGGAAGACTGGACAACGAATAATGAAACGTCTTGATAGATCCTATGGCAACACGTGAAGGAAGGGAATATTTCTAGGCACAAGAGTGAGTCATATTGCTCGATCTCAATCTGATCATTTACCGATAGTCATAGAGGGGTTTTCGAAGGCAGTCGGGACAATACCAAAATGCAGATTATAGTTTGAGGCGGCGTGGTATCTACATAAAGGTTTGAAGGTATAGTCGAGGGAAAACCTAGGAGAGAATCTGGAAAAGATGCGACATACACTAACTGAGTGGAAACATAACACCTTTGGGAATATATTTAGACGAAAGAGGAGATTGATAGCACATTTAGCCAAGATACATAAGTCGTTACAACAATCATACAATGCCTCGCTGAAGAAGCTGGAATTGAGTCTAAAAAAAGTACAAAATATGTGTTTGGAACAAGAGGAAATGTTTTGTTTCAGTAGTCGAGAGAAAACTGGATTAGATCAGGTAATCGAAACACTAAGTTCTATCATTTAGCTACAAATTTCAAGAAAGGCCAAGAGAGTCAGCTTCGGATTAGGAATAGTAATCATGAACGATTTGATGAAGAGGTGAGACAAAAAGAGTGGGTTAGATATTTCTGAGTGTAGTTGTATACACTCGACGATCATCATCATGATACATTCACATTACCACTTCCTCCATATTTAGGAGAAGAGGTGGTTTGACATCATGGAGAAGTGGACACAAATGAGGATGTACGAGTTGTCCTATTCCAGATATAGGTGCATAAAGCACCTAGCCTGAATGACAGGATGATAGATTTTTACCAAAGAGATGTTGGGAAGTAGTGGGTTCATTGGTATGTGTGGGGATGTGTGGGGTGTGATGATCATGATAGCCTTGCAGACGAGAGTGTTCTCGGAGGGCGACTTAGGCTCAATAGTTCATGTTATTCCAAAGGATACGAAACCTGAGTATATCACCAAATTCATGTCATTTAGTTTAATCATTATTTTTACAAGATTTGCATAAAATATTGGTAAATTGGTTGCATCAATTCTAGACATAGGTGATTGGGCCACATAGGATATCGACAATCGATAATATTGTCTTAGTTTAATATTAATCTTTAAAAAATCACATATTTTAGTTCTAAAAAGATCTGAATTATCTTTTCTCTTTTTGTTTGTCTTTTAAAATACATATTTCATATATCTATTGAAAATTAACATAACTGTGGTCTTTCTAACAAATTTTAAAAACAAAATACAATTGAAAAAATAAGTGTTTTTAAGACAATATGAAAAATGTTAATTGATACTAAAAACATAAATTAAAGCCTCTAAAAAAGTTTATTTATCACGATCCAATATATATTATCGAGGTGGTAAAATTCAATGGTTAGAAAAAAATATTGAATAAGAAGAACGGGATGCACATGAGAATAATTGAAATTAAGGTGGAATGTGTAGATAAGGTACTTTATAAAAACATGTGACACAATATTTTTTTTAAATACATATGAAAACTTCTTTGGACTCGGAACACATTTTGACTCCAATAAAATTCAATTTCGAATCTTGGTCTTTTGGAGTAGTCTAACTGCAAGACTCGATCTTCCATATTAACATTTTTTTATGTACATGAAAGAGCCATTTTTTGGTTACAATATTAACATTTAGAAGGCAATATATTTTGATTTTTGAAGAAAATAAATGGAAAATACTTCCATCCAATATTGGATGATCCTACACCAATGATATTAATACACATACCCCATGTTTTAAACTTGCAAAAGTAACTAACATATTAATCTAGTGACATGTATTTTGTTAAAATAATCAATGGTTGTGATATGAATATTGGACCATCCAATATTGGATGGAAGTCTTACCCTATAAATAGTGTTTTGACTTTTAATTTATCATTTACTCTTATAGGGTAAGACTTCCATCCAATATTGGATGATCCAATATTATAATAAAACACATGTCATTAGACTAACAATTTAGTTACTTTTGTAAGTTGTATGTACATGAATATAATTGGTGTAGGAGGCCCATGTATCATTAGAGGTAGGATATAAATTGGCTGGGAGGCCCATGTATCATTAGAGGTCGGATATAAATTGGGTGGGAGGCCCATGTATCATTAGAGGTGGCTAAAGGCAGTGACCCATATATTTCCTATTAAAACCAATGACCATAAAACCTGATAAACGAACCCATAAAAGACCTAGAAAATTTTTTAGCCGTCAAAGAAACCCTAGAAAATCCAGCTATCCAATTTTACCCACCAAGAGCTTCATATGGCTGATTGGACACAACTTCAAAATGATATTTTATTTGATATCGGGAAACGCCTGAATTCAATCGAGAATTACGATTCTTTTGGTGCAGTTTGTAGATCATGGCGAGCTGCTGTTCCTAGGGCAAAACAATTTCTTAAAGGGAAATTTTTTGGAAGCCCAATGGTCATGCTTCCTCAAAAAGAATCATCAACAAACTTGTGTGAATTTTTCATTCTCTCAACAGGTAAGACTCGTAAGGTTTTCTTACCTGAAGCTAGGAACAAATACTGCACATCGTGGAAAGATTGGCTATTTATAGTAGAAAATGATGGAATTCACGCTAGTCTTTTGCACCTACTATCACGTATTCAAATAGATCTCCCAACTTTCTCACGTACATTCGATAAACACATCAATGGGGTTGTTTTATCTGCAAATCCGAACTCAAATTCAGATTTTATTGTTTTTGTGATGCAGCATAATCAATTGTATTTTTACAAGGCAGGAAATACATCTTGGACTGCAACTGATGGATGGCGTTACATGTTTAAATCCATGATTTATCACAACAGTTACTTATATGTAATGGATGTTTCTTTCAATATTGTAAGATGTGATATAAATGGGCCAAACCCAACTCAATGGAAAATAGCCGTTGGTGGTGTCCCTCTACCACGAGAACTACAACACTCTGACAATTATGAGATGTGTAACTTTATCTATATGGTTGAATTTACAAATAAACTATTTGTAGTTTGTAGATATATAAAGTTCTGGGTGAAGGGTGATCTTCACAGGACTAAAAGTTTTGACGTTTTTGAGGCAAAAATTGGCGATCAGAATTATGATGAAGATTATGATAATAATGGAATTAACTGGAATAATGACTTTGATGTCGATGATGGTGAAGGAGATGGTGACAATGATGATGGTGGTGAAGGCGATGATGGAGATGATGATGCTGGCGGTATGTGGGTGAAGATCAAGAATTTGGGAAATAAAGCCATGTTCTTGGGCTATAACTCCTCCTCTGTGGTTGAGTGTTCAAAAATCAATAATTGTATGCCTAATTGCATATATTTCTCGGATATTATATCCATTTCTGGTAAAGATGATGGCAAAGATACAGGCATTTATCATTTGTCAGATGGAAGCATTACACCGTTGTTTGATGAAAAGATAGAATTGAAGAAGGATGAACCATCAAACTGGATTGTACCAACCTTTTGATGATTATTCAGTTGGTCCTATGCATTTAATTTATCATAAGAAAATGGGGAAGATGTAAATCGTGTTTAGGCCAACTTCAGCTCAGTGGTGTGTGGCGGAGGCTCATACATTTGAATACTTACAATTCAGGTTTGCAAATTTTTGTTAAGACTTGGACCATTGATAAACAATTAATCTTTGCAAGTCGTGCTTCACTTTTTAATGTTTTATGTTTGTGCTTTGATATCTTGATGTTGTACCATTGTATAAGACCTTACATATTTATATTGGAGTTTTTTAATACACTGTTTCTTTGTCAATGTATTTTGAGATCTATAAATAAGGTCTCACTTTGTATTTTTCCATAGATAAAGGCTGAATTGACTTAAGTTTACATGTTCTCACACTTATAGTCTTCCTTAGGTCTCATATATATTAATTGACGTTCTTTCGTTTGATTGGTTGCTAAGAACGATTAACAAGACATGGTTCTGATAGATGATTGTGGTTTATCTCAATTAATTGTTAAAGTCTATTAATAATAGAAGCTCTGATGATAGTGATTATAAAGAAGATCTTAATTAATTATAAAAGTCAAGCAATCACGGAAATGTGTCTCTCCAACAAATAAACTATATTCAATTTTGGCACACGGAGAAACTATATTTTTTCCAGGATTTGGATAGTCAACATCATTACCCACAAGTTGTTTGTTTTCATTTGATAAACTTCACCTTAAAGATTTTCTCATTTAAGCACTACGCAGTATACCTTGTTATCTCGAACAAATTTATCAGAGTTACCACAATGTAAACAAGGCCGGCTTGCTTGTCGACCTTAAGAACCTAATGATTATTAAATGAAACCTACCCTATCTATCTATATCAACATGCTAATGAATATAGAGATAGATAATACATGAGGTGAGTCGTTACATCAATTTTAAATGTGAATCATAGTTTTCTTATTATATATAAAAGAACATATTAATAATTAAGAAAAACATGTATCCTCGCCACACATCAAATATTTTCACAGGCAACATTTTTTATACCCAAGGTTGCATAGCCCGCCGTCTCTCAATCTTCTAATAGAAGAAATTTGTCGGCAACTATTATTCTACCCAATACTTTATAACCCGTCATCATCACTCTATCTTTCAATTGAAAATATCTATTATAGTCACTATTTTACCTATATCTCCGAAACCCGTTGTCTTTCTCAATGTTTCAATTGAAAATATCAGTTTTTCTCTTTCTAAAAATTGAAGTTATCAGTTGGTAGCCACTTTCTTACCTAAACCGCTATCAATAAAGAAGAGATTTATTCAAAAAATAAACTTTTAAGGTAAATGGTTATATTTTTAAATTAAGAACGAGCGAAAAATCACAAATACATAGAGACGGCTTTAGATATAAAAAAAATAAGAAAAATCCTGCCTTGTTATGTTAGACGAATCTATATGGAATGGAAAGCCAAATACAAACATTAGTTTTTGGCATTTTTTTATGTGGGTATCTGGGCCAACACCTACTATTCCTACAAAGAATATACACGCATCTCCATGTATACTCCAGGTACCTCCAAGAATAAAACACAAGGCTCTGCCCATTTGGTAAATTCATTTAAGATGAATGGATTAATTACCCGATATCCTAGTTAGGCTTTGTAAGTTTATATAACTAGAATATAAATTAAATAGATGGAATAAGTTTTGCATCCAAATGATGAACTTGCTCCATGATTTGTAGGAAAGAAAAGTCGCTCATGATCACTAGAATGATTAGAAGATTTTCCACTACTTTAACCCTTGAGTTCATTTTTGGAAACTCTATGTATGTATTATATATTTTCATTTATTATATAATGAGTTTTTTCTTGAAGTATTTATAGGGAGCTAATTTTAAGTATCTAAATTATTTACCCAAGTAGTGGAACAATTAAAGTTTTAGTCTAAAAAGGTTTAAATGAATGGTTTCACATTACAAACTGTCTTCTACGTCACCACAAAATCAAATTTTATATAACCTTTGAATTGGATACATAAATACCATAGTAGAAGACTTAGGGAGCTTCATGGGTTTGTTCAAGTAATGCATAATAGGTGGATAGATTTTGAAATATATAACAATTTTAATATTTTTTTATATGGAATTTATATTTGGAATTAGTTAATAATAGATTGCTTAATAGTCAAATAGATAGCACTGTCCGAGAGGAATCTTAACAAATATTATAATTAGAGGCTTAGAAGAATAAATTGTATTTTAGATGAACCGTTTGCTACTCTTGTTAAACTGTATATTTGTTATTTAAGTATTTATAGGAAATGCAATAAAAGATGGCGTGGTGATCAATTTTGGAGTGGTTGATAATAGTAGATGGTGATGAAATTGGTGTAACGACATGTGTATTTAGACTTTTTGCAGACTGACATGAGTCTTGAGGTTCTCACATAAGCATCTGACATAATTCGAAATGATGTTCTCTATATACCTATCTATACTTTTGATTAATTTACATTTAACAATTGGATGTTCAAGTGAAGGATGTAGAAATGGCAATCTAGACTACAACTTTGATTAAGGAAGGTTCATAAATGAGATTTTTGTCAGAATTGTTATGTTGTCGCTCATTACCAAGGTTGTCCAAGAGATATTCTGTCTCTGGCACAAACTGTAGTCAGGAATTCGTTACACTTGCTGTGGCGATTGAATTGTTTTGAGTACTTAAAGCTGTTTGTAGAGACGGGACTTGTAGAAATCTTATAGTGTTTTTATGAGTAGCTATTATTTGATAGTTATATTTTTCTTATAATGAGTTAAGTTGAGTTCTTAGGATAAGGATTAGTTTTGTTTAAAATGAGAAATTTGTATCATATGTGAAGAGAGAGGATAATTTACTTTGTATAAAGAGCGTTTTTCAAAAAAAAAAAACCTTGACAAAATTTTATTATCTATTCACACGATGATAACATAAGTTAATCGATTCCAATTCTATTATTATTATTCACAATATATTCAATTTGTTTGTTTCTAGGTACATAAGATAGCATACCAGTAAATAAATATTTGTTCTTAAAATAGGAAGTTACGTAGAAGAGTCTTTAATAATACAAATATTTACTTGGAGTCGACCATTTATTGGTTTAACGCAAAATTAAAACTACAAAGGTAGATGCGAGTTTATAATTGTTAGGGGGTAACATGCAAAAACCCCTTACTAATTTAAAAAGTAAATCTAATAAACAAATGTAAAATAATCTATTGATATGTCTTAACTATCCAAGCAAAGCAAAAGGAGCTTCATTTCTCTATTTCCTCACAAACATCTACAATTTGCAAATATATGCTTAACGACCTTGTTCCTGGCCTTTAATCACATATGCATTCCTCACACTTTCACACTTCTAGTTATTATATTTTTACATTTTCAACGAATCTTCAAAGAATCCTCAAATAATCTTCACGGGTGTTAGTTAAAATTTACAAGGAAGATTGCATATTTACAAAACATAAGAGTAAATCTCTTATTGGCCCATAACCTCAGTTTTTTCAGTACCCAAAATATACAATTTAGATAAAATATATTCAACATTAAGTAGTGAATCCACTATCAAGCACTAGGTCCTGCCCAGTGATGAATGCAGAATAAGCTGAAGAAAAATAACTCAGATTGACCCATCTATTAGTAATACATGTATAGAAATTAACATCAAATATTGAAAACAATCCTACTAACTTTAAGTCTCTGTCGAGTAAAATTCTTCTATAGAAGGAGAAAAATGCATTACACTACTACAACATAAATATCAACTACCATTTTTCGTTGATAGTTTTATTAAATAAAATTAAAAAAATGACAAGGACTCCTTTACTGACATAACCTCTAGCGATCTTGAATTGGTCGCTAGATGTCTCAACTTTTACCGACCATTGCATGGTCGATAAAATACCCACTCAAATTATTAGCATACAAAATTTGTCCACCAATTTGAACAATATAACGACCATTTAGTTTACCTAGGATTGGGTCGCTAGAGGCATGAACATTGTAAAACGCCAGAATGGGACTGAAACTTCTTTTACCTACTTCACAAGCCAACTCACTGTCTCCAGAGCCTGCCTTATATCTTTCAATCTTTTAATTGAAAAATTCCTTTGGTAGCTAGTACTATCACACCCAAATCACCATCAACAAAGAAAAGATATTATTCAAAAAGACAAACTTTTAAGTTAAACAATTATTTCTTTCAATTAAAATATATCAGCACATATTTATTTATATGTATCCAATTAGAAGAGAGGAGAGTATGTATATTGAACAATATTAAATAAATAGAGGCTGCTTCAGATAGAAAGAAAATAACAAAAAAAAATCGGCCTTGTTTGGTTAGAAAATTTATATGGAATGGAGAGTCATATACATACATAAGTTTTCGGGTATCTGATATCCTTATTCAAATATGTAAATTTATATAACTAGAAGATAAATTAAATAGATGGAATAATTTTTACCTCCAAATGATAAATTTGCTCCTTCAAAGTAATTTGTATGAGAAAAAAGTCGCTCATGATCTTTTGAAAAATTAAAATATCTTCTACTACTTTCTCCCCTTCAGCTCATTTTTATAATATCTCTCTACGTATCTATTATCTATTCTTATTTATTATATAATGAGTTTTTTCTTAAAGTATTTATAGGAAGCTAACTATAAGTCTTTATACTATTTACCCAAGTAGTGGAACAATAAAAGCTTTAGTCTGAAAAAGTTCAAATAAATAGTTACACATTAAAAATTGTCTTTTATGATGCCACAAAATCAAGTTTTGTATATCCTTGGAATTGGCTACACTAATAATGTAGTGAAGACTCGAGCGGGTATATGGGTTTGTTCAAATTATGCAAAATAGTTGCGTAAATTTTGAATTGTACAACACTTTAATATTTCTTTTATGAGTACCCATAAATAGTTAATTTGTATATTTGAAATTACTTAATAATTGATTGAGTAATAACCAATTAGATAGCTCTGTCCGGGAGGTATATTAGATGAAAGGTTTGCTAGACTTGTTAAACTGTATGATTTATCTTTAGGTTGCATGAAATGCAATAAAAAATAACATGGAGATCAATTCTGGAGTGGCAGTAGATGTGATGAAATTGGTGTGAAGGCAGGTGTATGTAGACATTTTTTTGACATTGGTCATCAAGCATCTGACAAAAGTCGAAATGATGTTCTTGATATACCTATCTATACCTTTGATTACTTATATTTCACGATTAGATGTTCTAAGGGAAGGATGTAGAAATAGAAATCTAGAGTGCATATTTGAAAAAGGGAGCTTATTTGAAAAGGAGATTTTTGTCAGAATTGTTGTGGTGTTGTTCATTACCAAGGTTGTCCAAGAGAGATTTTGTCTCTGGAAGAAACTTAAGTCAGGAATTCGTTACATTTGTTGTGGCGAATGAAACGTTTCATGCATGCTTCTGTTGTGGATATTACTTACTGAGTAGTTAAAGTAGAGGCGAGACTTGTAGAAATTTTATATTGTTTTTGTAAGTAGCTAATATTATATAATAGTTATATATTTCTTATAAGTTCTTAAAGTAAGAATTAGTTTTGTTTAGAAAATGAGGAATTCGGATCATAAGTAAAGAGAAGAGAATAAATTTACATTGTACAAAGAACATTTATCAGAAAACACTTTGACAATTTTCTCACCATGGATACTTTTAACAATTATTATCTATTTACATGATGATAATAGTCATTTATCGATTCCAATTATTTTTGTGTTATTTATAATATACTTAAATTTGTTGGTCTCCAACGTAAGATGGCATACCAGTAATAGATATATGTTCTTAAAGTATGGAGTGATTGTAGAAGAGTTGAATAATAAATGTATTTACTAATAAATGTATCTACTTGGAGTCGACCATTTATTGACGTGAGGGGGGGGGGGGTAAAATGCAAAAATATTTTACTAATATAACAAGTAAAGATAATGAAAAAAATATAAAATGATCTATTGGTACGTATTAACGATCCAAACAAAGTAGAATGATTTTCATATCTCTATTTCTTCACAAACATTTACAATTTGAAATTATATTCTAAATGACCTTGTTCCTAGCCTTTAATCATATTTGCATTCCTCACACTTTCAGACATCTAGTTAGTATCTTCAAACAACTTCAACAAACCCTCGAAGAATCTGGTCAATCTGTCCCAATCTTTGGTCAATCTCGTATGTATCGAGCTCAAATTCGTCGTTCTATCATCATCCATTTTCATATTAGTCGTATTTACTTCAGCATCTCCATTATCATTTGACTCGCACTTTTTCAATTCTTCCTACACTTGATTTCCTGCAACCGAGAAATGCAAAATATACAAAAAAACCTTTAATTGCAACGCAGATTGGAATGTCTCAAATACCTTTTTTCATGATCCCTAAGGAAAATAAAATCGCCCAACATAGTGCATGCATTATTCCATGGATCAAAACAAGAATCATTAGATTGATTGGTAATTCATTTAATAATTATTAAATATAGAACAGTTAATTCTAAATGTTTTGCTTTAGACTTAAATCTTGATTCAACCAAAAAACTACATGATATAGTTGATTATTTGGATCATTATTAGCATCCATAAATGACCTTTAGCAAAGAAATGTTTCCCATCCAAGAC
This sequence comes from Nemophila menziesii, assembly GCA_029959085.1. Lineage (NCBI taxonomy): Eukaryota > Viridiplantae > Streptophyta > Magnoliopsida > Boraginales > Hydrophyllaceae > Nemophila > Nemophila menziesii. The sequence goes on from JARWIR010000008.1 coordinate 30,109,991, forward strand.
TACTTCTTTATTTTTCTTAGCAATCACTCATAAAGATTTTGACCACCAAAGAATTAATCTAGGTCCGCATAAGTACTCTTTCTTAGCTTATCTAACGATCTAAGAAGAGATAAACAGCATAACTTAAATAAGATATCATATTCATGTAGGAATGCAAGAGAAATTAAGTTTGTATAACCCACAATAACCAACATTTAATATCTATGACTTACTAGTTATAGAGAAAGCCTAAATTTGTAACAACCTTTCATCCTGACTTTTGTAGGCTAGCTTCTAAAGGGTCCTGACTTTTGCAAAATAAATAAAATATACTTCTAAAGGGCCAGGCACACAACCACAATAATTTGCATAAGTTTCTAACTTTTTAACTCAAAATAATAGATATCTCCGTATGATACATAATATCATATTTGGTTTCATATATATAGCTTCTGCTTCATATTAAAAATATTTATAAAAAACATACAACAGTAAAAATATTCCACCAATGTTTTGCAATGGAGGAATTATCAAAAGAGACCTTCAATGTTCTTGTTGGGAACAAGCTCCGAGACCCAACAAAAAACAAATCTAGTGCAGATAGTTAAGTTTACAAATGATATCCGCGACATAGAAAAATTCAAACATAATATTATTAATATGACTAACAAACCAAGTAACACACGCAACCACTCGATAAAATCTTGTCACTTATGAGATCTACTTTGGACAAGACTTTTCACCAACAATCAAGGAGGTTCTTATAGAGCCCCAAGCTAATTTATCTACTCCATGTATTATTCAACAAGTATAATAATATCTTTTTTTCTTCCCATCATAGATTATCCTGACACATAAAAGGACTTTTCAACATATAATTTAAGGAAAGCCCGCATGTATACATACATTATCAGAAGAAAAAACTTAGCAGACACTAAGAATATTTTTAATTCCATTATCACATAGTAAATATGTAAATGACTACTGAATTCAACAATGAACACCCAATTTTTAGTCCATAACATATAATTCAAAATCCATCAAAATGAGCACTTAGAAAACAATTTCTTTTAGCTAATGTAGACTAATAAAAAGTTTCAACTCTAACTACCAATCAAACAAAAAATAACGAGATCCCATCCATATGTGCCTAAATCTTCCGTTATGAAATTATAACTTTTTAACTATATAATTACAGGCTATGTTGTAGATCTCGATTTTGCGGCTTAGGCAGTCGACTGGGGTCTAGGCAGAATCACGCGGTTTTGGATTATGTTGTATAATTTTTTACAATTAATACTATACGTACAATTTTAACTATTTAAGTCATAAAAATATTTTTTTACCATTAATCGGTACCTAGACTAGGCGGCGCTTCCTACAGCATAGATTACATGTAATAATTGCAAAGTAATATTCAATTCAAAGTCTAGCTAGTGATGCTATGAAGGAATCGCAATCACGATTATATCAAATATATAAGTAGCGGAAACAAGTAATTGCAATCCTAAACCAATCTAGTGCGATTTAAGAATTTAAACAGAAACTAAAAAACGATTACATACCTTAATCCGTTGTATGAGAATCGAATTGGCTAATTCCAGCTTCAAAAACTTGAAGCCTCCACGCTTTGCACACCGAGTTTTAATCCTTGCTTTCAGAATCAAATTCTGACTTAGAGACAATGAGAGACCTTTTTTTCTATGTTTATTCTTGAGTAAAAAAACTGATGGAAAAATTATGTCTATCTAATGATAACTAATTATCATATAATATTAGAGAGAAAATGAAAAGACAGGAGATGAAAAGTCATAAACGTATAATGAGAATTGATTATCTTCATAATCTGGTCCACTTGGACCTCTTACATTATATAAATAACTTGACTAGCCTAGCGGTTAGTGACACATTTCACACTACTAGAGGTATGTGGTTCGATCCACGAACCTATGACCTTTTTTTCTTTTTCTCTCCTTTTTTTTTCCAATTTGGTCTCGTATTAGAACATTAATTTGTGCTAGCAAATTAATATACTAATATTCCAAGTATATAATTAATTAATATCTATTATCCGATAATAAAAATCAATTAATAACATGAAGCAAGATCAATGCACTCGTTAGTGTGCGACTACGTGGGTTCATCGTTAAACCGGTAGTAGTTAACTTAGTTATCTACTAATCGAGGTTGGCGTCTAACAACACTCCCCAACGACCGGATAACGTGAAGTAACTCTGTACAAAGAACCTGGTAAAGGATCATACATGTATTCCCTCTATCTTTACAGCTCCGGATCATCCTGGGATATGGTATAACTGTCAAATCCCATTTAGAAAATCAACTACGTTACACGCCGATTATCAACGATTGACGAATGACCTAAGAAACACCTTTCTTCATTCATTCTATCACCTTGGCCAAGGATTTGATATAATCGTTATAATCTTATGACATCGTAGAGCTCAAACTCTTTACCTAGAGTTGATAGATTCCATCTTGACTCATCCCTAGGAGTATATATACTTAGCTATGTCCAATATCCTTTCGACTAGCATTATGACACACTAGTAGTCCAGTATCAAAACACAACAAGTACATACACAACCATAGTGATGATCTCAGGTCAAAGGATTTACAAGTATGAAACTCCTTATAGAGATTAACCTACTTGACAGTTCAAGGTAATTAACCATTAGGAATCTCTAGTTTTAGTCGGTTCGATAATCACATCTCTATGTGCATTATCTATGTACCTAACTCGGTAAACGAGAACTACCGATATTTATCCGATAAATACTCGTTAGCTACATATTAATCTAACCAGATAATCGAGGTCCTAGTTCGATGATCCTACGATTAAGAACAAGTTTAGATTAAGTCCTATGAGCTAGATTCTCATTATCATAACACCTTATGATATCTAGTTCGTAACTTAATCGAGGGTCTACCTTTATGTATATATAAATGAATACCATAAACATAAAAGCTTGCCATAGATTCAAGAAAACAATTCCCTTAATCACTACTGTAGGGATAACTATTATCGTGTACAGTAAACACTTGTGTTCAACTCATTACAAGACGATCGGATCTAGGGCATAATTCCAACAATCTCCCACTTGGCCTAGACCCAATCGTTCAAGTATCATAATTCATAAACAGTTTGTTCTCATCAGCCTCTTCTGATAGACACACTTAGATGAATAGATATACATCATTTTCCTTTCTTATACCTATTGAATGTGAACATCTTCATGTTCAATTATATCTCGAATCAAGCGGTACTACTGCAAAATTTGTTTGGATCTATAGTTTATTCTAGGTTTCTTTAATCATACAATATCTCAAATATTGTCATTGTATAAAGAAACAATATCTACATTGTGAAAACCACACTATGTATATATAAGAACTATTTTATCCAAACCACTGGCATAGTTGCATCTTATGCTGCTATGTATTCTACTTCTAGTAACTGAAATCTGCTACAGTGTCTTGATTGGAACTATTCCAATTTACTTCTCCTCTATATAGACTCAACCATATCTTGATTTGCTAACATCCACGTTCGAAGCAAAACGAGCATCTATATACCCAATTAGCTTCAACTTATATTCTCCACATATGAGGAACGTGTCCTTAATACTTCTTAAGTACTTAAGGATAGTCTTTACTATTTTCCAACATTCCTCATCAAGGTTACCTTCATACCTACTCGTTACTCCTAGCGTGTAGTGTACTTTAGGCCTTATACATTTTCATGGTATGCTGGATAGATCCTTATTGTTTTGACAAATAGGACTATACACATTATTCTCTTACTTTTAGGGTCCTAGAACAAACCCTCACATTAAGATTAATTCCAAAGCCTATTGTTAAATAGCACCTTTTGGAATTTCCATGTGATACTTCTTAAAAAGTATAAATGTACTAAGATTGATATAGGTCAAGTAGCTTCTTTAATCTATCTCTATAGATCACAATTCAAAGAATATAAGCTACTTTTCCTAAATCTTTCATGGAGAACTATTAGACAAAAACTTGGTTTATCTGATTGGTTGGTATATCATATCTTTATGTGATAATATGTCATCTACATATAACACTAGGAAGATGAGTGTACTCCCACTAGTCCTTTGTACTCTTATGACTCTTACTCTAAAATTATAAAAATCAAACTATTTGATTGTATAAAAAAGAGTAATCCAACTTAGTGACATTTACTGAATCCATTAAATGGATTTTTGGAACTTACATATTTTCTTATGAATAAATGGCAATACGAGACCTTTAGGATTGGTCTTAAGGACGTCATAGACTCCCATTTAGTGAAAACTATTTTCATATGATATTTACCATATCTCATAATAATAGTATGTAGTTACCAATAGTAGAATCTGAAATAAACTAAGCATTGCTATGAGAAAAGGAATTCACCACAACTGATGGTTTCTTTTTGATTTAAACGCTTAGCAATTAGAACGACGTTATAGGTCTATACCTTACTGTCTACTCCAATCATTTCCTTAGCACCCATTTACTATAAATGGATTTTATATCCATTAAAGATTCAACCAAAGTACTATACTTTGTTGATCATTATAGATACTAATTCAGATTCTATGGTTCTTAACCACTTGTCACTATCTAGACTAGTCATAGCCTCTTCATAGGGATTTAGGATCATCACTTGATGGGGTTTTCATCTATATGATTTCCTCATCAAACTATCACCATTATTACAATTTATTTTGGTGTATGATGATATCTATATAACCTATATGAGGCTTGTGTACAATAAATTCTTCTTTCTCTTGATTTGTTAACTTCCTTTTTCCAAGAAAGGTTCATTAATCGTCCCTAATACCTCAAAGTGTGAGACTTGAACCTTAAATGAAACTATTAACTTATCAAGGAAAGAAAAATTGGCATGCATCAGATGCTCTTTAGCTTGTATAAATAACTATGAAATCTTTATTTCATTATGATCTATTTCCACATTATGAATTCCTTCACCATGGAATTCCAATCTATAAAGGTTGTTTGCCTTACCACAAACCCTTTGTGTTCAGAATGGTGTGGGAATATTACCTCGTTATTTTCTTTGGGTATCCAACAAATCTATATTTGAAAGATATCAACTCAAGCTTAGCCATTATAAGTCGTTTAGTATAAATCAAACATTTCAAATTCTACATTTTAAGGCTTGATTTATATCATCTCCATACCACATATGGATTTCATCGACTGTTTAGTAGGACCTAAGAGTTCATTAAATAAGCAATTGACTTTAAAACATAATCCCATAGGAATATTTAAAACCTAGTGAATCACTGAGACAAAATCTAATTTTGTCATAGATAATCTATTAATTCATTGCTAAGATATTCACCTATACAGGTTGATATCTTACTTCCTTCATACTCTTATATACTTGCTTTCAACTTCACTCAATAATAATTTGAACATTTCAAATTATTTATATTGGTGTTACATTTGGTAAACACATATATATCTGTTATATAGTTTGTGAAGGAGATGAAGTAAGAATATCTATCTTTGGCTAAAGTTTAGACTTACCACATACATCAATATATAGTGGACAAAGAACTCATTAACATTGTCTCCATTTTCATTAAAATGAGATTTAGTCATATTTCATTGAGATAAGTCTCACAAGTTTCATATGATTCAAAGTCATATTCTTCAAGGAAATCTTCCTTGTGAAACTAGTAAACTTTTTCTCACAATTTATGACTTAGTCTATAACACCAAAGATAAGGTTTGATTAGTACGATTATCTATTTTGATTTATGACCAGAAACAATTCTAACACTGTTAAGTAGTTACTTTAGGCAATTATAATCACCATATTGTAAGTATCCAATGGGGTGTAATTCATCACTATGAAAAACTCCATTGGTCATTTTATATTACATTAATACACCATAACTATCTTATGATCAAATGACCATTTTTTTCGAAAACAAGTTTACGAAAAAAAACAGTTTTCTTACAATATGTTTTGCCATATGCATCTTTAAAGAATTAGTTATTACAATTGTGGTTGCAACAATTGCTCCATTACCGAAATTATAATTTAACTCCTCTTATTCTTATTTGTCTATTAATCTTTAGAGTATGCAACATTTTGCATATTCCTAGACTACTACGAGTATCCAATACCCTTTTTGAGTAATTAATAGAAGTTCAAGAAATTACGGAAACAATTTCCATTAATTCCCTTACCTTGTTTCTTGGTATTAGATAACTGGTATCTAAAGGTCATACTAAGTTACTTATACATCTTCTAAAGATATTTAATGATTATGGAAAAATCATGCTTAAGATGTCTTTTGGAGTTCATAACTCATGGATACTAGAATATACACTTAGTACCATTACTAAGTTCGTATTACTTTAGACATGCATCATATACATTCTATGCATCCTAAAGAGACACTTTAGTCAATAGCTCATTGAACACATCAATGAGTCTCATGTGCATAAGAAAGACTCTCAAGTTGCAATCATAATACTTGAGATTACCCAACCAACTTGGGATGAATGGAGAAGTGATTTAGCAGAAATTTCGAGAAATCTAATCATAGAAGGTATAGGAAAACAATGCTTTAAGAACACTATTATATAACTGTCAAAGATATGGACTATTATCTAAGAGATATATAATTGGAAATTTTAAAACATGAATGAGCCCCCTGGTTGTCAGGTCGTTTCTCACGCATAATTAAAATGAATATTGAAAACTTTAAAACATGAATGAGCCCCCTGGTAGTCAGGTCGTTTCTCACTCATAATTAAAGTGTGGTACATTACCTATTTTATCATATAAAATAAGAGACTCAAAACTATTTAGCCCCCTGGTAGTCAGGTCGTTTCTATTTAGTTTTGTTGAGTTGGTCCATCCTATAATCGGATATTATCAATACCACATCCTCTGGGTAGTCCAGACTAAAAACGTGAAACCGATAAGTAAATCCTATTATCAAACAATCTAAAGTTTTACAATTTGTACTCGAACTACAAGTCTACCTGGTAGTCAGATCAAAACTTGTAAACTTAACAAATTCGAAACTCTATTTGCGATGGACAAGTCTCACGAAATATATATTGTATTTCGTCTTAGTCAACTCAATAATTTTTAATTATCAAGTGGGAATTAATTACGATTCATAATCTAAGTGTTGGATTGAAATCGAACAATCATATTGAAAGATCGGCCAAAATTCGTAATTTCGAAAAATACAATTTTCTTAATCAAAAAATGATCCAGGATAAAAAAACTTTTTGGTTTTTTTTTTCATATCAGATTATATAATAAAAAAAATACTATGCTTTTTATATAAATAAAATGATATAAACATTTTGCTGCATATCACTATCACATAGAAAAAACCTTTTTTTCCCTAACGTGAGACTTAAAGTATCATCAATACCATTCAATTAAAAAGAACCACATACTTCTTATAACTTATAAACAACTAATGCAAGACCATAAAAACTATTTTTCATTCATTGCAACCGTTGCTTAAACAAATAAAAAGAATGTTTTAATTTTTTTTTTCAAAAGTAGTGAGCAGAGTGGCTGCCGTTTATAAACAATTCATAAAGCACAGTAGTAAAAACATGGTATTGTTTTCTTTTCCGAAAGATAGAAATTCTTGCACACATTATCCTACTTCTTTCTTGACTGCTACTATAGCACTATAGCATGAAAAGTAGAAAACCTTTTCCAACTTTGCTAATCTTACACGTCAAACAATTAAAAGTAACATGAAAACCTATCATGCATACATTAGACAAAAAATTGTCATCATAATAGGCAATATGCTTTTTCTTTTAAATAGTTAAACAATTTCAAGAACCAGAAAAGTAATGAAACATATTTGCATAACCATGTAACTAACCATTACACACTGTTCGACGGCCGAAAAACCAAATTTAATAAGAATTGCATAGCTATTATAATCTGATTATAATATTTACAAATAACCAATAATTTTATATCTCATATAAATTATTCAATGTAAAAATTATATTATCAAATAATATACTTGTTTAAATATCTAAATCGCAACAATTGGCTCTGATACCAATTGAAGGAATCGCAATCACGATTATATCAAATATATAAGTAGCGGAAACAAGTAATTGCAATCCTAAACCAATCTAGTGCGATTTAAGAATTTAAACAGAAACTAAAAAACGATTACATACCTTAATCCGTTGTATGAGAATCGAATTGGCTAATTCCAGCTTCAAAAACTTGAAGCCTCCACGCTTTGCACACCGAGTTTTAATCCTTGCTTTCAGAATCAAATTCTGACTTAGAGACAATGAGAGACCTTTTTTTCTATGTTTATTCTTGAGGAAAAAAACTGATGGAAAAATTATGTCTATCTAATGATAACTAATTATCATATAATATTAGAGAGAAAATGAAAAGACAGGAGATGAAAAGTCATAAACGTATAATGAGAATTGATTATCTTCATAATCTGGTCCACTTGGACCTCTTACATTATACAAATAACTTGACTAGCCTAGCGGTTAGTGACACATTTCACACTACTAGAGGTATGTGGTTCGATCCACGAACCTATCACCTTTTTTTCTTTTTCTCTCCTTTTTTTTCCAATTTGGTCTCGTATTAGAACATTAATTTGTGCTAGCAAATTAATATACTAATATTCCAAGTATATAATTAATTAATATCTATTATCCGATAATAAAAATCAATTAATAACATGAAGCAAGATCAATGCACTCGTTAGTGTGCGACTACGTGGGTTCATCGTTAAACCGGTAGTAGTTAACTTAGTTATCTACTAATCGAGGTTGGCGTCTAACAACACTCCCCAACGACCGGATAACGTGAAGTAACTCTGTACAAAGAACCTGGTAAAGGATCATACATGTATTCCCTCTATCTTTACAGCTCCGGATCATCCTGGGATATGGTATAACTGTCAAATCCCATTTAGAAAATCAACTACGTTACACGCCGATTATCAACGATTGACGAATGACCTAAGAAACACCTTTCTTCATTCATTCTATCACCTTGGCCAAGGATTTGATATAATCGTTATAATCTTATGACATCGTAGAGCTCAAACTCTTTACCTAGAGTTGATAGATTCCATCTTGACTCATCCCTAGGAGTATATATACTTAGCTATGTCCAATATCCTTTCGACTAGCATTATGACACACTAGTAGTCCAGTATCAAAACACAACAAGTACATACACAACCATAGTGATGATCTCAGGTCAAAGGATTTACAAGTATGAAACTCCTTATAGAGATTAACCTACTTGACAGTTCAAGGTAATTAACCATTAGGAATCTCTAGTTTTAGTCGGTTCGATAATCACATCTCTATGTGCATTATCTATGTACCTAACTCGGTAAACGAGAACTACCGATATTTATCCGATAAATACTCGTTAGCTACATATTAATCTAACCAGATAATCGAGGTCCTAGTTCGATGATCCTACGATTAAGAACAAGTTTAGATTAAGTCCTATGAGCTAGATTCTCATTATCATAACACCTTATGATATCTAGTTCGTAACTTAATCGAGGGTCTACCTTTATGTATATATAAATGAATACCATAAACATAAAAGCTTGCCATAGATTCAAGAAAACAATTCCCTTAATCACTACTGTAGGGATAACTATTATCGTGTACAGTAAACACTTGTGTTCAACTCATTACAAGACGATCGGATCTAGGGCATAATTCCAACATGCTATTTGATCGCATTTAAGGTAACTTCCAATTTAACAGAATTTTAATATCACCAAGTTGATCGTCATCACTATATCAAATCGATAACCAATATTTTTTATAATAATCAATAGGTTAATGCACATAAAAGAGACAATTGTCACAATATTCTTACACATGCGGTGATTAGAACTTGGAATATCCACTATCTTATAATAGCTTCAAGGAATATAATTCGACATAAAATCAAAACACCCCAAACAGATAAAAACAAAAAAGGATTAAAATTTATATTGATATCAAAATTTAGTTAAATAACACTGAATGAATCAATTATTATAGAGAAACTAACCAACCCTATTTGATTTATTAAATTTGGGATTAAAAATAAGTATCAGATCAAGAATGGGGATAGCAAATGGAAATTGAAGTATAAAGAAGTACAAGACAATACTTTTTGTGAGATCCCATTCAAGAAAAGAGTAAGAGAGTACATGTACCTGCCTTCGCTAATCCCTTCAGATTTTTTATTATATACCTACACAAAATTCTCTATTACAATTAAAACGTGCCGACTCTTTCTTCAATTTTTTGAGAAATACACACCTAGAGTTGCATTCCTGATAATTTCTCAGATAACAAATATGCTTTAATATATTTAATACACCCTCTTGGGGTGTATTGTTGTGTAAAGAATATGGTTGTTCCACATAAAATAAGGAATAACAGACAATTTACCTTTTTTCTAATTTATCAATGTTTGTTTATGATGAGCATAGAGGAGAGAGAAAGACAACTTGAGTTTGATTATAATTTTTTAGGTAATTTATTCAATTTTTTTCTTTGCATATTAAGGAGGTGTTTGTTTTTACTTAATGAGATCTTAATATGGTTCATTAAGACATTGGATTTTCTGACCAATTCATATCTGAATAGCTTTGAACTGGTCTGATTCATTAAGATTTCAAACTAAATTTAAATCATTTAAAGAAACTACCTCTTAACAGAATAAGTTCTATTCAACCGTTTATTCATCATTAAGTACTTATTACTTAAAAAATCAAACACCACCTAAGAAGGTAATGCTCATCTTCGGTATTATATATATATATATATATATCAAATTTGTGTGTAATTAGTTTAATTTTAAGTGTTTGTATATGTTAGTGTGTCTATATATGTATATCTGTGTGTATGTATAATTCATGCATTTCTTTGTTTAACTTGGTAAAAGTAGAAAATTACATTTCAATTTTGAGTTATAGGTATTTAGGGTGCACTTTTGCGAATCGTAAGGATTAATAGGGAATTTTCAAAAGTTTAAGGGAATTATAGAGTATTTGCAAAAGTTTGAGGGACTTGTTGTGAGATTTTATGAGTTACATGGAGTAGAAATGTTATTTTCAAAAACATTAGTGACTAGAAAATCAATTTACAAGATATATATATATATATATATATGCGTGTGTGTGTGTGTGGAGTTTTAGTGCAAATTTGAGTTATATAGGGACTTATAGTGGACTTTTATGATTTATTGGGATTTCAAAATGTTATTTTCAAGATTTTAGGGACTAGAAATGCATTTTAAAGTTATATAGGGACTTGTACTCCAATTTTGTGAATCACACATATTAAAAGTGCTATTTTTAAAAAAATGAAAGGACTTGTAAAATCAATAATTGAGATATATAGGGACGTATTGTTCTTTATTTTAATTATATGAATCATAGTGCAATTTTTGCAAAACTTAGGGACCTACTCCCATTTTTTGCCTAATGTAGGTCCATGAATTATGCCAAAATTAAACAATGGTCCCTATATTATGCAAAAGTGCACAAAAAGTTCTTGAATTATACAAATTAGCATTTTTTGAAAAACAGGGTCATGTAGTGCAATTTTGTGAATTGTATGGACTAATAGTGTAATTTTATACTATGGGGCCTAAAGGGAATTTTTGTGAATTATAGAGACTTGTACTGCAATTTAGGTTATATAGGATTTTTAGTTCAATTTTATAAATTATAGGGACTAATTGTCCCTGTTTAAGATACTAACAATTTAGTTTCTAGGTTTCAAAATGTTTAAAAAGTAGTTCATAGGTTTTGATTATTTACAATTTAATCTCTAGGGTATAAAAGATTAACAATTTAGTCGCTAGGTTTAAAATTAGTTACAAACTAGTCCAAAGGGATTAAAAATATTTACAATTTAATCCTTGTGGTATAAAATATTAACAATTTAGTCCACGGTCTTTAACATATTAACAATTAAGTTTCTAGGATTTAGAATATTTAAAAATTAGTCCATATGATTTAAAATATCAAATATAAGTTCTGAGGGTTTAAATAAATTGTACCATAGTACCCATGGTTTAAGATATTTATAAATTGGTCTCTAAGGTATACAATATTTACAATTTAGTCTCTACGATATATAATATTAAAAAAAAATAGTTCATATGAGTTAAAATAATATCAATAAAGTTCCTAGTGTTTAAAATATTTACAATTTTGTCCCTCCATCTGGCCAATATGCTCAGTTTGGCCTCAATGATATGAGGTTTAAAATTATTGGAAATTTTACAGAGGAGAAGAATAATACACAACAAGTAAATGATCAAATGACCACCTACAAGGATACGATTAGAGAGCCAAATAACGAGACTTCTATAGTTTAGTTCAGGTCTAAATCTATCTTTTCCCATGGTTTTTGAATGTTCATAATAAATTTTATTGTTTTAGATGTATCTTTTTGTTTTGGAAGAATTATTTTGGATTTTTTAGGATTATATTGGTTTATATGTATTATGTTCAGGATTATTTACTTTGTCAAAGTATATGCATAATTGTGATGGCTATAATCTCATTGACTAATTACTTCATGAAATTTGGCATTGGTAATGGGTAGAAACCCATTACCTCAACGGAAATATAATGACTACTTTATGTATTCTAGTATTGGTAATATAAAAAAACACATTAAGAAAATGGGTTAATTCTCATCACAGTAACATGTGAAAAAACCGAAACATGCCAAATCAACAAAACATGAAAAATGACAAAGTCCTTCCACGTAATGGATTAAAATCCATTAGGGCAATCGGAAAACCACCACTAAAGCTCTCAATGGAAACATGACAAATCGTATGATACAGTATGTTGTATTATATAACTTAGAAAAATGGGTAAAACCCCATTACATATCAATGGGTAAAAAGAAACTACAAAAAAACTACAAATCGGATGATATCTTCGGGCTAGACAACTGAAAGACCTAGGCGGTATAAGGGCCGAGGTTTACGTAGCCGGACTCGTGGAAGACTGGACAACGAATAATGAAACGTCTTGATAGATCCTATGGCAACTCGTGAAGGAAGGGAATATTTCTAGGCACAAGAGTGAGTCATATTGCTCGATCTCAATCTGATCATTTACCGATAGTCATAGAGGGGTTTTCGAAGGCAGTCGGGACAATACCAAAATGCAGATTATAGTTTGAGGCGGCGTGGTATCTACATAAAGTTTTGAAGGTATAGTCGAGGGAAAACCTAGGAGAGAATCTGGAAAAGATGCGACATACACTAACTGAGTGGAAACATAACACCTTTGGGAATATATTTAGACGAAAGAGGAGATTGATAGCACATTTAGCCAAGATACATAAGTCGTTACAACAATCATACAATGCCTCGCTGAAGAAGCTGGAATTGAGTCTAAAAAAAGTACAAAATATGTGTTTGGAACAAGAGGAAATGTTTTGTTTCAGTAGTCGAGAGAAAACTGGATTAGATCAGGTAATCGAAACACTAAGTTCTATCATTTAGCTACAAATTTCAAGAAAGGCCAAGAGAGTCAGCTTCGGATTAGGAATAGTAATCATGAACGATTTGATGAAGAGGTGAGACAAAAAGAGTGGGTTAGATATTTCTGAGTGTAGTAGTATACACTCGACGATCATCATCATGATACATTCACATTACCACTTCCTCCATATTTAGGAGAAGAGGAGGTTTGACATCATGGAGAAGTGGACACAAATGAGGATGTACGAGTTGTCCTATTCCAGATATAGGTGCATAAAGCACCTAGCCTGAATGACAGGATGATAAATTTTTACCAAAGAGATGTTGGGAAGTAGTGGGTTCATTGGTATGTGTGGGGATGTGTGGGGTGTGATGATCATGATAGCCTTGCAGACGAGAGTGTTCTCGAAGGGCGACTTAGGCTCAATAGTTCATGTTATTCCAAAGGATACGAAACCTGAGTATATCACCAAATTCATGTCATTTAGTTTAATCAATATTTTTACAAGATTTGCATAAAATATTGGTAAATTGGTTGCATCAATTCTAGACATAGGTGATTGGGCCACATAGGAGATCGACAATCGATAATATTGTCTTAGCCCATGAGGTGGATCAAATAATGATACATGTGAAAGGATTGAAGTGTTATATGGCCTATAAAATATACTTCATAAAGGAGCATGACAAAGCAAGGTGGAGTTTTATCTGAGATTCCTTAGATTCACTGGATGTACCAAAAAAGTGTATATCACGTATTATGTATGGGTTGGAGGACAACGAAGTCAGAGTTGTATGGAACGTGAAACCTTTACCACTATTCAAAGCTCAGAGGGTGATGTCTCCTTATTTGTGATAATAAAATCTATTTCTGAGACATCATTTTAGGCGTATTTATTAGTTTATAGGTCGATTTGCGCATGATTTAGTACACTTTTCTATTTTGTTAATTGAATTGATTATTTATTATTTTTAGAGTATATTGGGTTTAATTATTTATTTAGTGTGAATCTTTAGAGATATATGGTAATTAATTGGAGTCCAAGTTGTTTCCTAGAGCTAAAGGAGAGAAGATAAACATGGAAACTGAAGATAAGGAAAAAAAAGCTAAAAATATGGAAAAGGAAAAGCTGTCATAAATCTGAATTCCAGCACCTATGACCACAAATCAGCTTATATATCAAAATCGGTGAGAAATATGGAGAAACGGTTAAGAGCAAAGTTAAAGATCTTTCCGAGGCGATGAATTTCGACTACTCATTCGCGTCAAAAGGATAAGAATTGAAGCTGTTAGGACCAAAAAGAAACGGGGTTGATTTCACATTTTTGGGTTACGAATTTGAGTTGGGCTAGGAGTCCAACACTTACCTTCTCCTTCAAGAAAACGATTAGGTCTTCCTATACACTATAAATACAGTCTCTAAACATTAAAAAATCATCCTTGGCAAAACCCTAAGCCAAGAGGAAGCTTACAACACAAGAAAAGAAGTCTGGACAGAGCTGTTCATCAATAATGTCTTCGTCAACCTTTTAATTTGTAATTTCTTTCTTTTCTTCCATTAGTATGAACTAAATTTCTATTAGCTTGAGTTTTAGCATATATGTATGAACCCTAGTTTTGATTGATATCTATCTAATTTGAGAATTATATGTTTTAAATTGAATTATTGTTTTTATTCTCTGTTTATGTGTTTGAATTTATATTATGTGTTCTTGTGGATCGCGACCATATAGAGTTACCAATCATATTAGTTAAGTAATCATTGACAACGATATATTTAACTATAGGTTTAGCACATAACGTCTAGTGTACGGTTTAGATTTGACAAATCAACCTAACTAGATAATCACCATGGTTTAGTGTATTACTATTTAACCAATTGCAGGAAAAGTTTGCTTAGGACTCCTTATTGACACAGGTAAACCCTATTTAAAACTACCTAACTCAATCGGAACCGATTATTGAAATACTACATAATTCACCCTTACATGTTTAGAACGACAAAACTAGTGGGGATTACATGCTATTTACTCAAGCTAAACTCTCATACTATCTTCTTCTCTTACAGTTAATTTTCTGTCTTTATTTTATTAGTTTAATTTAGTTAATCAAAAACCCAATGAAAATCTATTTGTCTTTTAGTTTTCAGCGTTTTATTTGTTCTAACTTTTTAATATTTGCACTTGATTATTTCATAAGATCTTCCTAAACTTCGTAGTCTCTGAGGAACGAATCTTACTTATTTATTAAAATTTGCATACGATCTGTATACTTTCAGAACCGTGCTAGGCTAGGGTGATTATTTGCACTTATTTATATCATATTTTATCACACCCTAGTCGATACCAGAGGGGTATACAACAAGAAGATCCATTTTTTACTGCACCTTATCATAATTTGCATGGAGAAGTTCTCCTTACTTATACTATATTTGGTGGATAATGGAGTATGGAGACCTTTAAGGCTTTGTAAAGAGGGATCCCTATCTCTAGGTATTTTTCAAATGATGTAATATTATTTTCTAAAGCATTAACTAATCAGAACATTTTATTGTAGGATACTAGTATGAGGTTCTGCCAAGATATGGAACAATCAGTCCGTTGAGAAACCCCTTATTAACTTTTCAAGGAATGTAAATGACGAAGTAGCAGCAAAGATAGTAGCAAGAAGTGGTCACGAGCGAATGTCAGATTTGGGGAGGTATCTTCGCATCCCCATTCTTTCAGGTAGACGCGTCTTCTATGATGATATGACCAACGGGGTTAGGAAAAACTACCAGGATGGAAAGGGCGGAATCCTTTATACTAGCGGGACGTATTACACTCACATAGACCATTCTTAGCGCGATGCGAGTACGTGATGCAGTGTAGAAACTTTTCTACTATGCGTGCAATGAGTTAGATAAGATTTAGAGAGACTTTATATGGGGTTCCTCTTCCGATTACCTAGAAATAACTCTTTAAGTCGAAAAAAGAAGGAAATCAGGATAGCATGGACCAGAGAAGATGAATACGGTGATTTTAGGGAAGTTAAGGTGGAAACCAGTTCATGATACGAGGGTTCTTTAGAAACAAGTGGTAAGCAAGAAGTATTTCACGTATGGTATGCTTCAATATGAATGTAAGACAACCGATTTTCAAATATGACGAGCCATCGTGAAAGATATTGTCATGAATGGAAAGAGTGACACTTTTTGAACAGATATTTGGGTGGGACCAGATCCGTTAATCAATTATGGTGTATCCCTTGTAGGTGGAGGTGACATCAAGGCTTTGGTGGAGGATTATACACATTGTGATGGATCATGGATATGAGATGTCAATTATTCTTAATGGCGACGAAACGTATGGAAAACGCGGAGGTAAGGGTTGATTAGGCTAGCAAAAGGGTGGACTATATTTTGTGACAATTGAATTCAAGTTGGAGTTTATGAGCTTTGGATTACAGGTCTAAGACGAGCATATAGATTTGAGGTAAATTGTGGAAAATGAGATGCCTGCAAAAGGTAAATGTTTTGATGTGGTGGGCCGTGAAGGAAAGACTTCCGACGAGATTGCATCACGTTATTTGGGATGTGGATTTAATCAATTCTCCTATGTGGTGTGGGGTGGAAATAGAGACGGCACAACATTTATTTGGCGACTGTGTTATGGCAAAAAGTGTTTGGTGGGGATTGTTAGTGGGTAAAAGAGAGTATGTAGTGTAAAGGTAGAAGATAGTATTTCAGTGGGAAGCATTCAGCTAGCTAAAGGTTCAACGGGGATATGGGTAACATTCAGCTAGCACGAAGGTCCAATGGGGTGCTGTGAGATCGAATGGATCAGTACAGGGGCTGGGAGAAGATTCTGAATCTCAGCCACAGATCCGACTTGCTGCGGAATTAGAAGTTCAGCACCTTTATTCTTCTGATGCTTCGTACAGGTGGGTGAGAAGAACAGGTACATCACCTAGCTTGAAAGGAGCGCGTGGATCACGGACCAAACATGTTATAGATGTTTACAGAAAGAATTTTGCCGTCAACGGAACTGGCTTCAACAGGTATGGAATCTGGTTAGGTCAGTTTGACAGAAGCACACACGATTACAGACTTCTTGCTTTATGGAGTGACACTTTTGTATGCGGAATGGCGGGGGGATACGTAAAAAAATAAAATTCTTTTCGCCGGCATTCCTTGAAATTGTTTATTCTTAGCGGTTATTTGGTCACTTTTGATTAAACCAAATTGGTTTGATATTCAATAGATTGGAGAGGCTAAGTGCACAAGCATTGTGGGAGACAAAGGTCTCGCGAGAAACTATGTGAAAGCTTGGGAGGGAGTCCTAATGGCAGGGATAACCGTCCGTATTCCATAGAGATAGTTGGATTGGTAAAACCAATACAAGGACTAAAGATTAACTTGGATGGAAGTTTTAAAGAGACGTTTGGGTCAGACGGAGCCGGAGAACTATTGAGGGATAGAAACGGCGATTGGATGGGAGGTTTTGCAAGGAGTTTTGATTCTTACTTCCTACAACTGCAGAGTTAATCGCTTTCTACGAAGGGTCTAGTATGGGTGGAACAGTTTAGATTACAAAAGCTAAGTATCGAGGTCGACTCGTGTGATGTCTTATCCATGATCCAAGGTAAGTGTAGTGATCAAGGGCCCGGGGCAGGGTGGATCAAAAACATAAAGAGCATCCTAAGTCGAAACTCACTTTTTGAGATGAGAAATATATATAGCAAATTGGCTAGGCAGGAAAAGGGTGCCCCAACAGAAGAGGACACGGAGCATCATCTGATTCGTGATAAAGATGGATCAGTGTCTTCTAGGACTATTTATGGTACTCCCTTTGGGGAAACTAGTGTGCCTTTTCACGGTCTTAGGACCTCCTGTATATAAATAAAAAACCTCCAAATTGAAGACAGGTATCAAGGACAGCTCTCTTTTCTATGGTTGAATTCCACAAGGCACATTTGAACGCAGGTACCAAAGTGGAAGAAAAACAAATTAATGCAACTTTTGAATGTAAGACTTTATTAACTTTTAAAGTGCAGAGAATAAACAATGCTACAGAATTAGAAACCAGATATATGTCATCTTTAAAATGTAAGTATGATAAGAAAACCTCTAGATTTATTTTTTAATTCCAAGTACATTTCTCACTAGCCTATAGCCTCAGTTTTTATTCAGAACACAAAACATATAATCCAGATTAAGTAGCAGCTCCACCATCAATCACTAGGTTATTCCCTGTTAAATACAGAATAAGCTGAAGCAAGAAACAACCCGGAATGGGCAACATGCTTAAACTTTAATGCAGTATCTTTCAATCTGGTTTATGGCTGGAAAAACTTTTTGAATGCCTCCACATCCAAGTTGAATTTTTTTGTTGCTTGTGGTGTAGCTGTTGCACTTGGTGACACAGCGTTTACATGAATTCCATACTCTCGGTGTTGTTTGCTTTCACATTGCATAAGTCCCAATACTGCATGCTTGGACATGTAATAATCAGTCTCCTCACATGACCCTTTTGAAGCCATACCCCTCATGTTATATTGTCTTACATTCTGTTCAACCATTACACGTGAAACGTGTTTTACACAAGCACCCATGCCCCTCACGTTAATCGCAAATAGGCTAGGATATCAAATGCAGAAAGGTCAAAATCAATGATCGTTTGATCAGATTTAGTAGTAGTTGTTGAAACTCAGCATTGCTCAACATGATATCAAGCTGACTGTATTTCTTGACAGTCCAGTCCACCATGTCACTAACTTGACCATGACACAGAGTTCACCCTAATGCCATACTCCCCAATTTGTTTGCTTGCATATCGCATCAATCCCATTACTGCGTACTAATAGTTAGTCGCCTTTTCGGCACAAGTTGTAGCCGCTATACCTGCTGAGCAAACTATATTGCCTTTCACTTTCTTCTCAACCATTACACGCTCAACGTGTTTTACACAAGAAGCATTACCTCTTATTTAATCAAGAACACATTATCAAGTTTGATCTTTTATTACAGGTTAATCAAATATGTATTTTAACTTTATTGTGAAGACTTTAAATATGTACTTATATTTTTTGTAGTGTTACTGTAAGAAGTCCCGTGTATTGGTTTTTCCGATCAGTCTCAATAATCCTCGCTTTACAGAAACTTTTGGGGAGATATATATTTTTCCTAAATTGAATTGATATTCTTGTCTTATTTCAATGGAGAATTATCAATGGTTGTGGATGTTTATAGAAATTATGTATATGAGTTTTGGTCGTGAAAGATCCAGAAAATGGAGATGAACAATGGGAAAAGCTACTTCAAATTAATGGAGATGGACAATGGGTTTCGTATATTGAGCCACTTGAATGGTTGTGAAGCATGGAGTTAATAGTGTTTCTAATAAAAGAAGGAATAATGTTTTACAATGTTAATACTGTGAATGTTTATCAAACTAAAGTGATGATAAAAACTGGTTATCATGTTCGATTTGACTCATATACTCATGCTGGCAGGTTGGTTGCGTTGAACAATTTGTCCTTAGTTTATAACAGCTGAATGTCCATTTAAGAGCCGAAAAAAGACTACTAGAAAAAGAACTTGAGAGTTAAATATGATGAACTTTAGAAAGCATCTATTACAAACTGTATAATATTATTAATTAGAGGGATATAATTAGGGCGATAAACGAACCAAACCGCTTGCGAGCCGCTCAATCTCGGCTCACATACATATTTTTATATATATATATATACATACATATATATATACATACATATATATATACATATACATATCTATATATATACATGTGTGTGTATGTGTTTGTGTGTGTATGTATATGTATGTTTATAAAAGATAGATACAATCGAAAAAAAACGTGTTTTCTAACAAATATAATCTATGAACAATGTAATTTTTTACCAAAGGAAGTCACTAAAATTCCCAAAAACTGATCACAATCCAATATATCCATGACCGAGTGAGCAAAACTAGATGGATTAATAGAAGGAAATGGATAGAGAGTTTAGATTTTTTTCTGTAGACCTTGATTTGTGATGATAATAGATTGAAAAATTATTTTAATCTTTAAAAATTTTAAGATAGTGACATACAAAAGAGAAGGTAGGTGTGCGTGAAAGAAGTTGAGATAAGTTGAGTTGGGATGGAACATAAGCTGAAGGTTAAATAAATTTAAATTTTTAAGGACATGTAGTTTATTATTAATCCTTAAAAAGTCACATATTTTAGTTTTAAAAAGATCTGAATTATCTTTTCTCTTTTTGTTTGTCTTTTAAAATACATATTTCATATATCTATTGAAAATTAACATAACTGTGGTCTTTCTAACAAATTTTAAAAACAAAATACAATTGAAAAAATAAGTGTTTTTAAGACATTATGAAAAATGTTAATTGATACTAAAAACATAAATTAAAGCCTCTAAAAAAATTTATTTATCACGATCCAATATATATTATCGAGGTGGTAAAATTCAATGGTTAGAAAAAAATATTGAATAAGAAGAACGGGATGCACATGAGAATAATTGAAATTAAGGTGGAATATGTAGATAAGGTACTTTATAAAAACATGTGACACAATATTTTTTTTAAATACATATGAAAACTTCTTTGGACTCGGAACACATTTTGACTCCAATAAAATTCGATTTCGAATCTTGGTCTTTTGGAGTAGTCTAACAACAAGACTCGATCTTCCATATTAACATTTTTTTATGTACATGAAAGAGCCATTTTTTGGTTACAATATTAACATTTAGGCAATATATATTGATTTTCGAAGAAAATAAATAGTGTTTTGACTTTTAATTTATCATTTACTCTTATAGGGTAAGACTTACATCCAATATTGGATGGTCCAATATTATAATAAAACACATGTCATTAGACTAACAATTTTGTTACTTTTGTAAATTGTATGTATATGAATATAATTGGTGTAGGAGGCCCATGTATCATTAGAGGTAGGATATAAATTGGCTGGGAGGCCCATGTATCATTAGAGGTCGGATATAAATTGGGTGGGAGACCCATGTATCATTAGAGGTGGCTAAAGGCAGTGACCCATATATTTCCTATTAAAACCAATGACCATAAAACCTGATAAACGAACCCATAAAAAATCTAGAAAAATTTTTAGCCGTCAAAGAAACCCTAGAAAATCCAGCTATCCAATTTTACCCACCAAGAGCTTCATATGGCTGATTGGACACAACTTCAAAATGATATTTTATTTGATATCGGGAAACGCCTGAATTCAATCGAGAATTACGATTCTTTTGGTGCAGTTTGTAGATCATGGCGAGCTGCTGTTCCTAGGGCAAAACAATTTCTTAAAGGGAAATTTTTTGGAAGCCCAATGGTCATGCTTCCTCAAAAAGAATCATCAACAAACTTGTGTGAATTTTTCATTCTCTCAACAGGTAAGACTCGTAAGGTTTTCTTACCTGAAGCTAGGAACAAATACTGCACATCATGGAAAGATTGGCTATTTATAGTAGAAAATGATGGAATTCACGCTAGTCTTTTGCACCTACTATCACGTATTCAAATAGATCTCCCAACTTTCTCACGTACATTCGATAAACACATCAGTGGGGTTGTTTTATCTGCAAATCCGAACTCAAATTCAGATTTTGTTGTTTTTGTGATGCAGCATAATCAATTGTATTTTTACAAGGCAGGAAATACATCTTGGACTGCAACTGATGGATGGCGTTACATGTTTAAATCCATGATTTATTACAACAGTTACTTATATGTAATGGATGTTTCTTTCAATATTGTAAGATGTGATATAAATGGGCCAAACCCAACTCAATGGAAAATAGCCGTTGGTGGTGTCCCTCTACCACGAGAACTACAACACTCTAACAATTATGAGATGTGTAACTTTATCTATATGGTTGAATTTACAAATAAACTATTTGTAGTTTGTAGATATATAAAGTTCTGGGTGAAGGGTGATCTTCACAGGACTAAAAGTTTTGACGTTTTTGAGGCAAAAATTGGCGATCAGAATTATGATGAAGATTATGATAATAATGGAATTAACTGGAATAATGACTTTGATGTCGATGATGGTGAAGGAGATGGTGACAATATTGATGGTGGTGAAGGCGATGATGGAGATGATGATGCTGGCGGTATGTGGGTAAAGATCATGAATTTGGGAAATAAAGCCATGTTCTTGGGCTATAACTCCTCCTCTGTGGTTGAGTGTTCAAAAATCAATAATTGTATGCCTAATTGCATATATTTCTCGGATATTATATCCATTTCTGGTAAAGATGACGGCAAAGATACAGGCATTTATCATTTGTCAGATGGAAGCATTACACCGTTGTTTGATGAAAAGATAGAATTGAAGAAGGATGAACCATCAAACTGGATTGTACCAACCTTTTGATGATTATTCAGTTGGTCCTATGCATTTAATTTATCATAAGAAAATGGGGAAGATGTAAATCGTGTTTAGGCCAACTTCAGCTCAGTAGTGTGTGGCGGAGGCTCATACATTTGAATACTTACAATTCAGGTTTGCAAATTTTTGTTAAGACTTGGACCATTGATAAACAATTAATCTTTGCAAGTCGTGCTTCACTTTTTAATGTTTTATGTTTGTGCTTTGATATCTTGATTTTGTACCATTGTATAAGACCTTACATATTTATATTGGAGTTTTTTAATACACTGTTTCTTTGTCAATGTATTTTGAGATCTATAAATAAGGTCTCACTTTGTATTTTTCCATAGATAAAGGCTGAATTGACTTAAGTTTACATGTTCTCACACTTATAGTCTTCCTTAGTTCTCATATATATTAATTGACGTTCTTTCGTTTGATTGGTTGCTAAGAACGATTAACAAGACATGGTTCTGATAGATGATTGTGGTATATCTCAATTAATTGTTAAAGTCTATTAATAATAGAAGCTCTGATGATAGTGATTATAAAGAAGATCTTAATTAATTATAAAAGTCAAGCAATCACGGAAATGTGTCTCTCCAACAAATAAACTATATTCAATTTTGGCACACGGAGAAACTATATTTTTTCCAGGATTTGGATTGTCAACATCATTACCGACAAGTTGTTTGTTTTCATTTGATAAACTTCACCTTAAAGATTTTCTCATTTAAGCACTACGCAGTATACCTTGTTATCTCGAACAAATTTATCAGAGTTACCACAATGTAAACAAGGCCGGCTTGCTTGTCGACCTTAAGAACCTAATGATTATTAAATGAAACCTACCCTATCTATCTATATCAACAGGCTAATGAATATAGAGATAGATAATACATGAGGTGAGTCGTTACATCAATTTTAAATTTGAATCATTGTCTTCTTATTATATATAAAAAACATATTAATAATTAAGAAAAACATGTATCCTCGCCACACATCAAAGATTTTCACAGGCAACATTTTTTATACCCAAGGTTGCATAGCCCGCCGTCTCTCAATCTTCTAATAGAAGAAATTTGTCGGCAACTATTATTCTACCCAATACTTTATAACCCGTCATCATCACTCTATCTTTCAATTGAAAATATCTATTATAGTCACTATTTTACCTATATCTCCGAAACCCGTTGTCTTTCTCAATCTTTCAATTGAAAATATCAGTTTTTCTCTTTCTAAAAATTGAAGTTATCAGTTGGTAGCCACTTTCTTACCTAAACCGCTATCAATAAAGAAGAGATTTATTCAAAAAATAAACTTTTAAGGTAAATGGTTATATTTTTAAATTAAAAACGAGCGAAAAATCACAAATACATAGAGACGGCTTTAGATATAAAAAAATAAGAAAAATCCTGCCTTGTTAGGTTAGACGAATCTATATGGAATGGAAAGCCAAATACAAACATTAATTTTTGGCATTTTTTTATGTGGGTATCTGGGCCAACACCTACTATTCCTACAAAAAATATACACGCATCTCCATGTATACTCCAGGTACCTCCAAGAATAAAACACAAGGCTCTGCCCATTTGGTAAATTCATCTAAGATGAATGGATTAATTACCCGATATCCTAGTTAGGCTTTGTAAGTTTATATAACTAGAATATAAATTAAATAGATGGAATAAGTTTTGCATCCAAATGATGAACTTGCTCCATGATTTGTAGGAAAGAAAAGCCGCTCATGATCACTAGAATGATTAGAAGATTTTCCACTACTTTAACCCTTGAGTTCGTTTTTGGAAACTCTATGTATGTATTATATATTTTCATTTATTATATAATGAGTTTTTTCTTGAAGTATTTATAGGGAGCTAATTTTAAGTATCTAAATTATTTACCCAAGTAGTGGAACAATTAAAGTTTTAGTCTAAAAATGTTTAAATGAATGGTTTCACATTACAAACTGTCTTCTACGTCACCACAAAATCAAATTTTGTATAACCTTTGAATTGGATACATAAATACCATAGTAGAAGACTTAGGGAGCTTCATGGGTTTGTTCAAGTAATGCATAATAGGTGGATAGATTTTGAAATATATAACAATTTTAATATTTTTTTATATGGAATTTATATTTGGAATTAGTTAATAATAGATTGCTTAATAGTCAAATAGATAGCACTGTCCGAGAGGAATCTTAACAAATATTATAATTAGAGGCTTAGAAGAATAAATTGTATTTTAGATGAACCGTTTGCTACTCTTGTTAAACTGTATATTTGTTATTTAAGTATTTATAGGAAATGCAATAAAAGATGGCGTGGTGATCAATTTTGGAGTGGTTGATAATAGTAGATGGTGATGAAATTGGTGTAACGACATGTGTATTTAGACTTTTTGCAGACTGACATGAGTCTTGAGGTTCTCACATAAGCATCTGACATAATTCGAAATGATGTTCTCTATATACCTATCTATACTTTTGATTACTTTACATTTAACAATTGGATGTTCAAGTGAAGGATGTAGAAATGGCAATCTAGACTACAACTTTGATCAAGGAAGGTTCATAAATGAGATTTTTGTCAGAATTGTTATGTTGTCGCTCATTACCAAGGTTGTCCAAGAGATATTCTGTCTCTGGCAGAAACTGTAGTCAGGAATTCGTTACACTTGCTGTGGCGATTGAATTGTTTTGAGAACTTAAAGCTGTTTGTAGAGACGGGACTTGTAGAAATCTTATAGTGTTTTTATGAGTAGCTATTATTTGATAGTTATATTTTTCTTATAATGAGTTAAGTTGAGTTCTTAGGATAAGGATTAGTTTTGTTTAAAATGAGAAATTTGTATCATATGTGAAGAGAAGAGGATAATTTACTTTGTAGAAAGAGCGTTTTTCAAAAAAAAAAAAAACCTTGACAAAATTTTATTATCTATTCACACGATGATAACATAAGTTAATCGATTCCAATTCTATTATTATTATTCACAATATATTCAATTTGTTTGTTTCTAGGTACATAAGATAGCATACCAGTAAATAAATATTTGTTCTTAAAATAGGAAGTTACGTAAAAGAGTCTTTAATAATACAAATATTTACTTGGAGTCGACCATTTATTGGTTTAACGCAAAATTAAAACTACAAAGGTAGATGCGAGTTTATAATTGTTAGGGGGTCACATGCAAAAACCCCTTGCTAATTTAAAAAGTAAATCTAATAAGCAAATGTAAAATAATCTATTGATATGTCTTAACTATCCAAGCAAAGCAAAAGGAGCTTCATTTCTCTATTTCCTCACAAACATCTATAATTTGCAAATATATGCTTAACGACCTTGTTCCTGGCCTTTAATCACATATGCATTCCTCACACTTTCACACTTCTAGTTATTATATTTTTACATTTTCAACGAATCCACAAATAATCCTCAAATAATCCTCACGGGTGTTAGTTAAAATTTACAAGGAAGATTGCATATTTACAAAACATAAGAGTAAATCTCTTATTGGCCCATAACCTCAGTTTTTTCAGTACCCAAAATATACAATTTAGATAAAATATATTCAACATTAAGTAGTGAATCCACTATCAAGCACTAGGTCCTGCCCAGTGATGAATGCAGAATAAGCTGAAGAAAAATAACTCAGATTGACCCATCTATTAGTAATACATGTATAGAAATTAACATCAAATATTGAAAACAATCCTACTAACTTTAAGTCTCTGTCGAGTAAAATTCTTCTATAGAAGGAGAAAAATGCATTACACTACTACAGCATAAATATCAACTACCATTTTTCGTTGATAGTTTTATTAAATAAAATTAAAAAAATGACAAGGACTCCTTTACTGACATAACCTCTAGCGATCTTGAATTGGTCGCTAGATGTCTCAACTTTTACCGACCATTGCATGGTCGATAAAATACCCACTCAAATTATTAGCATACAAAATTTGTCCACCAATTTGAACAATATAACGACCATTTAGTTTACCTAGGATTGGGTCGCTAGAGGCATGAACATTGTAAAACGCCAGAATGGGACTGAAACTTCTTTTACCTACTTCACAAGCCAACTCACTGTCTCCAGAGCCTGCCTTATATCTTTCAATCTTTTAATTGAAAAATTCCTTTGGTAGCTAGTACTATCACACCCAAATCACCATCAACAAATAAAAGATATTATTCAAAAAGACAAACTTTTAAGTTAAACAATTATTTCTTTCAATTAAAATATATCAACACATATTTATTTATATGTATCCAATTAGAAGAGAGGAGAGTATGTATGTTTGAACAATATTAAATAAATAGAGGCGGCTTCAGATAGAAAGAAAATAACAAAAAAAATTCGGCCTTGTTTGGTTAGAAAATTTATATGGAATGGAGAGTCATATACATACATAAGTTTTCGGGTATCTGATATCCTAATTCAAATATGTAAATTTATATAACTAGAAGATAAATTAAATAGATGGAATAATTTTTACCTCCAAATGATAAATTTGCTCCTTCAAAGTAATTTGTATGAGAAAAAAGTCGCTCATGATCTTTTGAAAAATTAAAATATCTTCTACTACTTTCTCCCCTTCAGTTCATTTTTATAATATCTCTCTACGTATCTATTATCTATTCTTATTTATTATATAATGAGTTTTTTCTTAAAGTATTTATAGGAAGCTAACTATAAGTCTTTATACTATTTACCCAAGTAGTGGAACAATAAAAGCTTTAGTCTGAAAAAGTTCAAATAAATAGTTACACATTAAAAATTGTCTTTTATGATGCCACAAAATCAAGTTTTGTATATCCTTGGAATTGGCTACACTAATAATGTAGTGAAGACTCGAGCGGGTATATGGGTTTGTTCAAATTATGCAAAATAGTTGCGTAAATTTTGAATTGTACAACACTTTAATATTTCTTTTATGAGTACCCATAAATAGTTAATTTGTATATTTGAAATTACTTAATAATTGATTGAGTAATAGCCAATTAGATAGCTCTGTCCGGGAGGTATATTAGATGAAAGGTTTGCTAGACTTGTTAAACTGTATGATTTATCTTTAGGTTGCATGAAATGCAATAAAAAATAACATGGAGATCAATTCTGGAGTGGCAGTAGATGTGATGAAATTGGTGTGAAGGCAGGTGTATGTAGACATTTTTTTGACATTGGTCATCAAGCATCTGACAAAAGTCGAAATGATGTTCTTGATATACCTATCTATACCTTTGATTACTTATATTTCACGATTAGATGTTCTAAGGGAAGGATGTAGAAATAGAAATCTAGAGTGCATATTTGAAAAAGGGAGCTTATTTGGAAAGGAGATTTTTGTCAGAATTGTTGTGGTGTTGTTCATTACCAAGGTTGTCCAAGAGAGATTTTGTCTCTGGAAGAAACTTAAGTCAGGAATTCGTTACATTTGTTGTGGCGAATGAAACGTTTCATGCATGCTTCTGTTGTGGATATTACTTACTGAGTAGTTAAAGTAGAGGCGAGACTTGTAGAAATTTTATATTGTTTTTGTAAGTAGCTAATATTATATAATAGTTATATATTTCTTATAAGTTCTTAAAGTAAGAAATAGTTTTGTTTAGAAAATGAGGAATTCGGATCATAAGTAAAGAGAAGAGAATAAATTTAAATTGTACAAAGAACATTTATCAGAAAACACTTTGACAATTTTCTCACCATGGATACTTTTAACAATTATTATCTATTTACATGATGATAATAGTCATTTATCGATTCCAATTATTTTTGTGTTATTTATAATATACTTAAATTTGTTGGTCTCCAACGTAAGATGGCATACCAGTAATAGATATATGTTCTTAAAGTATGGAGTGATTGTGGAAGAGTTGAATAATAAATGTATTTACTAATAAATGTATTTACTTGGAGTCGACCATTTATTGACGTGAGGGGGGGGGGGGGTAAAATGCAAAAATATTTTACTAATATAACAAGTAAAGATAATGAAAAAAATATAAAATGATCTATTGGTACGTATTAACGATCCAAACAAAGTAGAATGATTTTCATATCTCTATTTCTTCACAAACATTTACAATTTGAAATTATATTCTAAATGACCTTGTTCCTAGCCTTTAATCATATTTGCATTCCTCACACTTTCAGACATCTAGTTAGTATCTTCAAACAACTTCAACAAACCCTCGAAGAATCTGGTCAATCTGTCCCAATCTTTGGTCAATCTCGTATGTATCGAGCTCAAATTCGTCGTTCTATCATCATCCATTTTCATATTAGTCGTATTTACTTCAGCATCTCCATTATCATTTGACTCGCACTTTTTCAATTCTTCCTACACTTGATTTCCTGCAACCGAGAAATGCAAAATATACAAAAAAAAACCTTTAATTGCAACGCAGATTGGAATGTCTCAAATACCTTTTTTCATGATCCCTAAGGAAAATAAAATCGCCCAACATAGTGCATGCATTATTCCATGGATCAAAACAAGAATCATTAGATTGATTGGTAATTCATTTAATAATTATTAAATATAGAACAGTTAATTCTAAATGTTTTGCTTTAGACTTAAATCTTGATTCAACCAAAAAACTACATGATATAGTTGATTATTTGGATCATTATTAGCATCCATAAATGACCTTTAGCAAAGAAATGTTTCCCATCCAAGACTACTTCTTTATTTTTCTTAGCAATCACTCATAAAGATTTTGACCACCAAAGAATTAATCTAGGTCCGCATAAGTACTCTTTCTTAGCTTATCTAACGATCTAAGAAGAGATAAACAGCATAACTTAAATAAGATATCATATTCATGTAGGAATGCAAGAGAAATTAAGTTTGTATAACCCACAATAACCAACATTTAATATCTATGACTTACTAGTTATAGAGAAAGCCTAAATTTGTAACAACCTCATCATCCTGACTTTTGTAGGCTAGCTTCTAAAGGGTCCTGACTTTTGCAAAATAAATAAAATATACTTCTAAAGGGCCAGGCACACAACAACAATAATTTGCATAAGTTTCTAACTTTTTAACTCAAAATAATAGATATCTCCTTATGATACATAATATCATATTTGGTTTCATATATATAGCTTCTGCTTCATATTAAAAATATTTGTAAAAAACATACAACAGTAAAAATATTCCACCAATGTTTTGCAATGGAGGAATTATCAAAAGAGACCTTCAATGTTCTTGTTGGGAACAAGCTCCGAGACCCAACAAAAAACAAATCTAGTGCAGATAGTTAAGTTTACAAATGATATCCGCGACATAGAAAAATTCAAACATAATATTATTAATAAGACTAACAAACCAAGTAACACACGCAACCACTCGATAAAATCTTGTCACTTATGAGATCTACTTTGGACAAGACTTTTCACCAACAATCAAGGAGGTTCTTATAGAGCCCCAAGCTAATTTATCTACTCCATGTATTATTCAACAAGTATAATAATATCTTTTTTTCTTCCCATCATAGATTATCCTGACACATAAAAGGACTTTTCAACATATAATTTAAGGAAAGCCTGCACGTATACATACATTATCAGAAGAAAAAACTTAGCAGACACTAAGAATATTTTTAATTCCATTATCACATAGTAAATATGTAAATGACTACTGAATTCAACAATGAACACCCAATTTTTAGTCCATAACATATAATTCAAAATCCATCAAAATGAGCACTTAGAAAACAATTTCTTTTAGCTAATGTAGACTAATAAAAAGTTTCAACTCTAACTACCAATCAAACAAAAACTAACGAGATCCCATCCGTATGTGATTAAATCTTCCGTTATGAAATTATAAACTTTTTAACTATATAATTACAGGCTATGTTGTAGATCTCAGTTTTGCCGCTTAGGCAGTCGACTGGGGTCTAGGCAGAATCACGCGGTTTTGGATTCTGTTGTATAATTTTTTCCAATTAATACTATACGTACAATTTTAACTATTTAAGTCATAAAAATATTTTTTACCATTAATCGGTACCTAGACTAGGCGGCGCTTCCTACAGCATAGATTACATGTAATAATTGCAAAGTAATATTCAATTCAAAGTCTAGCTAGTGATGCTATTTGATCGCATTTAAGGTAACTTCCAATTTAACAGAATTTTAATATCACCAAGTTGATTGTCATCACTATATCAAATCGATAACCAATATTTTTTATAATAATCAATAGGTTAATGCACATAAAAGAGACAATTGTCACAATATTCTTACACATGCGGTGATTAGAACTTGGAATATCCACTATCTTATAATAGCTTCAAGGAATATAATTCGACTTAAAATCAAAACACCCCAAACAGATAAAAACAAAAAAGGATTAAAATTTATATTGATATCAAAATTTAGTTAAATAACACTGAATGAATAAATTATTATAGAGAAACTAACCAACCCTATTTGATTTATTAAATTTGGGATTAAAAATAAGTGTCAGATCAAGAATGGGGATAGCAAATGGAAATTGAAGTATAAAGAAGTACAAGACAATACTTTTTGTGAGATCCCATTCAAGAAAAGAGTAAGAGAGTACATGTACCTGCCTTCGCTAATCCCTTCAGATTTTTTATTATATACCTACACAAAATTCTCTATTATAATTAAAACGTGCCGACTCTTTCTTCAATTTTTTGAGAAATACACACCTAGAGTTGCATTCCTGATAATTTCTCAGATAACAAATATGCTTTAATATATTTAATACACCCTCTTGGGGTGTATTGTTGTTTAAAGAATATGGTTGTTCCACATAAAATAAGGAATAACAGACAATTTACCTTTTTTCTAATTTATCAATGTTTGTTTATGATGAGCATAGAGGAGAGAGAAAGACAACTTGAGTTTGATTATGATTTTTTAGGTAATTTATTCAATTTTTTTCTTTGCATATTAAGGAGGTGTTTGTTTTTACTTAATAAGATATGGTTCATTAAGACATTGGATTTTCTGACCAATTCAGATCTGAATAGCTTTGAACTGGTCTAATTCATTAAGATTTCAAACTAAATTTAAATCATTTAAAGACACTACCTCTTAACAGAATAAGTTCTATTCAACCGTTTATTCATCATTAAGTACTTATTACTTAAAAAATCAAACACCACCTAAGAAGGTAATGCTCA
This sequence comes from Nemophila menziesii, assembly GCA_029959085.1. Classification (NCBI taxonomy): domain Eukaryota; kingdom Viridiplantae; phylum Streptophyta; class Magnoliopsida; order Boraginales; family Hydrophyllaceae; genus Nemophila; species Nemophila menziesii. The sequence goes on from JARWIR010000008.1 coordinate 30,142,111, forward strand.
TCTTCGGTATTATATATATATATCAAATTTGTGTGTAATTAGTTTAATTTTAAGTGTTTGTATATGTTAGTGTGTCTATATATGTATATCTGTGTGTATGTATAATTCATGCATTTCTTTGTTTAACTTGGTAAAAGTAGAAAATTACATTTCAATTTTGAGTTATAGGTATTTAGGGTGCAATTTTGCGAATCGTAAGGATTAATAGGGAATTTTCAAAAGTTTAAGGGAATTATAGAGTATTTGCAAAAGTTTGAGGGACTTGTTGTGAGATTTTATGAGTTACATGGAGTAGAAATGTTATTTTCAAAAACATTAGTGACTAGAAAATCAATTTACAATATATATATATATATATATATGTGTGTGTGTGTGTGTGTGTGTGGAGTTTTAGTGCAAATTTGAGTTATATAGGGACTTATAGTGGACTTTTATGATTTATTGGGATTTCAAAATGTTATTTTCAAGATTTTAGGGACTAGAAATGCATTTTAAAGTTATATAGGGACTTGTACTCCAATTTTGTGAATCACACATATTAAAAGTGCTATTTTTAAAAAAATTAAAGGACTTGTAAAATCAATAATTGAGATATATAGGGACGTATTGTTCTTTATTTTAATTATATGAATCATAGTGCAATTTTTGCAAAACTTAGGGACCTACTCCCATTTTTTGCCTAATGTAGGTCCATGAATTATGCCAAAATTAAACAATGGTCCCTATATTATGCAAAAGTGCACAAAAAGTCCTTGAATTATACAAATTAGCATTTTTTGAAAAACAGGGTCATGTAGTGCAATTTTGTGAATTGTATGGACTAATAGTGTAATTTTATACTATGGGGCCTAAAGGGAATTTTTGTGAATTATAGAGACTTGTACTGCAATTTAGATTATATAGGATTTTTAGTTCAATTTTATAAATTATAGGGACTAATTGTCCCTGTTTAAGATACTAACAATTTAGTTTCTAGGTTTCAAAATGTTTAAAAATTAGTTCATAGGTTTTGATTATTTACAATTTAATCTCTAGGGTATAAAAGATTAACAATTTAGTCGCTAGGTTTAAAATTAGTTACAAACTAGTCCAAAGGGATTAAAAATATTTACAATTTAATCCTTGTGGTATAAAATATTAACAATTTAGTCCACGGTCTTTAACATATTAACAATTAAGTTTCTAGGATTTATAATATTTAAAAATTAGTCCATATGATTTAAAATATCAAGTATAAGTTCTGGGGGTTTAAATAAATTATACCATAGTACCCATGGTTTAAGATATTTATAAATTTGTCTCTAAGGTATACAATATTTACAATTTAGTCTCTACGATATGTAATATTAAAAACAATAGTTCATATGAGTTAAAATAATATCAATAAAGTTCCTAGTGTTTAAAATATTTACAATTTTGTCCCTCCATCTGGCCAATATGCTCAGTTTGGCCTCAATGATATGAGGTTTAAAATTATTGGAAATTTTACAGAGGAGAAGAATAATACACAACAAGTAAATGATCAAATGACCACCTACAAGGATACGATTAGAGAGCCAAATAACGAGACTTCTATAGTTTAGTTCAGGTCTAAATCTATCTTTTCCCATGGTTTTTGAATGTTCATAATAAATTTTATTGTTTTACATGTATCTTTTTGTTTTGGAAGAATTATTTTGGATTTTTTAGGATTATATTGGTTTATATGTATTATGTTCAGGATTATTTACTTTGTCAAAGTATATGCATAATTGTGATGGCTATAATCTCATTGACTAATTACTTCATGAAATTTGGCATTGGTAATGGGTAGAAACCCATTACCTCAACGGAAATATAATGACTACTTTATGTATTCTAGTATTGGTAATATAAAAAAACACATTAAGAAAATGGGTTAATTCTCATCACAGTAACATGTGAAAAAACCGAAACATGCCAAATCAACAAAACATGAAAAATGACAAAGTCCTTCCACGTAATGGATTAAAATCCATTAGGGCAATCGGAAAACCACCACTAAAGCTCCCAATGGAAACATGACAAATCGTATGATACAGTATGTTGTATTATATAACTTAGAAAAATGGGTAAAGCCCCATTACATATCAATGGGTAAAAAGAAACTACAAAAAAACTACAAATCGGATGATATCTTCGGGCTAGACAACTGAAAGACCTAGGGGGTATAAGGGCCGAGGTTTACGTAGCCGGACTCGTGGAAGACTGGACAACGAATAATGAAACGTCTTGATAGATCCTATGGCAACTCGTGAAGGAAGGGAATATTTCTAGGCACAAGAGTGAGTCATATTGCTCGATCTCAATCTGATCATTTACCGATAGTCATAGAGGGGTTTTCGAAGGCAGTCGGGACAATACCAAAATGCAGATTATAGTTTGAGGCGGCGTGGTATCTACATAAAGGTTTGAAGGTATAGTCGAGGGAAAACCTAGGAGAGAATCTGGAAAAGATGCGACATACACTAACTGAGTGGAAACATAACACCTTTGGGAATATATTTAGACGAAAGAGGAGATTGATAGCACATTTAGCCAAGATACATAAGTCGTTACAACAATCATACAATGCCTCGCTGAAGAAGCTGGAATTGAGTCTAAAAAAAGTACAAAATATGTGTTTGGAACAAGAGGAAATGTTTTGTTTCAGTAGTCGAGAGAAAACTGGATTAGATCAGGTAATCGAAACACTAAGTTCTATCATTTAGCTACAAATTTCAAGAAAGGCCAAGAGAGTCAGCTTCGGATTAGGAATAGTAATCATGAACGATTTGATGAAGAGGTGAGACAAAAAGAGTGGGTTAGATATTTCTTAGTGTAGTTGTGTACACTCGACGATCATCATCATGATACATTCACATTACCACTTCCTCCATATTTAGGAGAAGAGGTGGTTTGACATCATGGAGAAGTGGACACAAATGAGGATGTACGAGTTGTCCTATTCCAGATATAGGTGCATAAAGCACCTAGCCTGAATGACAGATGATAGATTTTAACCAAAGAGATGTTGGGAAGTAGTGGGTTCATTGGTATGTGTGGGGATGTGTGGGGTGTGATGATCATGATAGCCTTGCAGACGAGAGTGTTCTCGGAGGGCGACTTAGGCTCAATAGTTCATGTTATTCCAAAGGATACGAAACCTGAGTATATCACCAAATTCATGTCATTTAGTTTAATCAATATTTTTACAAGATTTGCATAAAATATTGGTAAATTGGTTGCATCAATTCTAGACATAGGTGATTGGGCCACATAGGAGATCGACAATCGATAATATTGTCTTAGCCCATGAGGTGGATCAAATAATGATACATGTGAAAGGATTGAAGTGTTATATGGCCTATAAAATATACTTCATAAAGGAGCATGACAAAGCAAGGTGGAGTTTTATCTGAGATTCCTTAGATTCACTGGATGTACCAAAAAAGTGTATATCACGTATTATGTATGGGTTGGAGGACAACGAAGTCAGAGTTGTATGGAACGTGAAACCTTTACCACTATTCAAAGCTCAGAGGGTGATGTCTCCTTATTTGTGATGATAAAATCTATTTCTGAGACATCATTTTAGGCGTATTTATTAGTTTATAGGTCGATTTGCGCATGATTTAGTACACTTTTCTATTTTGTTACTTGAATTGATTATTTATTATTTTTAGAGTATATTGGGTTTAATTATTTATTTAGTGTGAAGCTTTAGAGATATATGGTAATTAATTGGAGTCCAAGTTGTTTCCTAGAGCTAAAGGAGAGAAGATAAACATGGAAACTGAAGATAAGGAAACAAAAGCTAAAAATATGGAAAAGGAAAAGCTGTCATAAATCTGAATTCCAGCACCTATGACCACAAATCAGCTTATATATCAAAATCGGTGAGAAATATGGAGAAACGGTTAAGAGCAAAGTTAAAGATCTTTCCGAGGCGATGAATTTCGACTACTCATTCGCGTCAAACGGATAAGAATTGAAGCTGTTAGGACCAAAAAGAAACGGGGTTGATTCCACATTTTTGGGTTACGAATTTGAGTTGGGCTAGGAGTCCAACACTTACCTTCTCCTTCAAGAAAACGATTAGGTCTTCCTATACACTATAAATACAGTCTCTAAACATTAAAAAATCATCCTTGGCAAAACCCTAAGCCAAGAGGAAGCTTACAACACAAGAAAAGAAGTCTGGACAGAGCTGTTCATCAATAATGTCTTCGTCAACCTTTTAATTTGTAATTTCTTTCGTTTCTTCCATTAGTATGAACCAAATTTCTATTAGCTTGAGTTTTAGCATATATGTATGAACCCTAGTTTTGATTGACATCTATCTAATTTGGGAATTATATGTTTTAAATTGAATTATTGTTTTTATTCTCTGTTTATGTGTTTGAATTTATATTATGTGTTCTTGTGGATCGCGACCATATAGAGTTACCAATCATATTAGTTAATTAATCATTGACAACGATATATTTAACTATAGGTTTAGCACATAACGTCTAGTGTACGGTTTAGATTTGACAAATCAACCTAACTAGATAATCACCATGGTTTAGTGTATTACTATTTAACCAATTGCAGGAAAAGTTTGCTTAGGACTCCTTATTGACACAGGTAAACCCTATTTAAAACTACCTACCTCAATCGGAACCGATTATTGAAATACTACATAATTCACCCTTACATGTTTAGAACGGCAAAACTAGTGGGGATTACATGCTATTTACTCAAGCTAAACTCTTATACTATCTTCTTCTCTTACAGTTAATTTTCTGTCTTTATTTTATTAGTTTAATTTAGTTAATCAAAAACCCAATGAAAATCTATTTGTCTTTTAGTTTTCAGCGTTTTATTTGTTCTAACTTTTTAATATTTGCACTTGATTATTTCATAAGATCTTCCTAAACTTCGTAGTCTCTGAGAAACGAATCTTACTTATTTATTAAAATTTGCATACGATCTGTATACTTTCAGAACCGTGCTAGGCTAGGGTGATTATTTGCACTTATTTATATCATATTTTATCACACCCTAGTCGATACCAGAGGGGTATACAACAAGAAGATCCATTTTTTACTGCACCTTATCATAATTTGCATGGAGAAGTTCTCCTTACTTATACTATATTTGGTGGATAATGGAGTATGGAGACCTTTAAGGCTTTGTAAAGAGGGATCCCTATCTCTAGGTATTTTTCAAATGATGTAATATTATTTTCTAAAGCATTAACTAATCAGAACATTTTATTGCAGGATACTAGTATGAGGTTCTGCCAAGATATGGAACAATCAGTCCGTTGAGAAACCCCTTATTAACTTTTCAAGGAATGTAAATGACGAAGTAGCAGCAAAGATAGTAGCAAGAAGTGGTCACGAGCGAATGTCAGATTTGGGGAGGTATCTTCGCATCCCCATTCTTTCAGGTAGACGCGTCTCCTATGATGATATGACCAACGGGGTTAGGAAAAACTAGCAGGATGGAAAGGGCGGAATCCTTTATCGTATTACACTCACATAGACCATTCTTAGCGCGATGCGAGTACGTGATGCAGTGTAGAAACTTTTCTACTATGCGTGCAATGAGTTAGATAAGATTTAGAGAGACTTTATATGGGGTTCCTCTTCCGATTACCTAGAAATAACTCTTTAAGTCGAAAAAAGAAGGAAATCAGGATAGAATGGACCAGAGAAGATGAATACGGTGATTTTAGGGAAGTTAAGGTGGAAACCAGTTCATGATACGAGGGTTCTTTAGAAACAAGTGGTAAGCAAGAAGTATTTCACGTATGGTATGCTTCAATATGAATGTAAGACAACCGATTTTCAAATATGACGAGCCATCATGAAAGATATTGTCATGAATGGAAAGAGTGACACTTTTTGAACAGATATTTGGGTGGGACCAGATCCGTTAATCAATTATGGTGTATCCCTTGTAGGTGGAGGTGACATCAAGGCTTTGGTGGAGGATTATACACATTGTGATGGATCACGGATATGAGATGTCAATTATTCTTAATGGCGACGAAACGTATGGAAACGCGGAGGTAAGGGTTGATTAGGCTAGCAAAAGGGTGGACTATATTTTGTGACAATTGAATTCAAGTTGGAGTTTATGAGCTTTGGATTACAGGTCCAAGACGAGCATATAGATTTGAGGTAAATTGTGGAAAATGAGATGCCTGCAAAAGGTAAATGTTTTGATGTGGTGGGCCGTGAAGGAAAGACTTCCGACGAGATTGAATCACGTTATTTGGGATGTGGATTTAATCAATTCTCCTATGTGGCGTGGGGTGGAAATAGAGACGGCACAACATTTATTTGGCGACTGTGTTATGGCAAAAAGTGTTTGGTGGGGATTGTTAGTGGGTAAAAGAGAGTATGTAGTGTAAAGGTAGAAGATAGTATTTCAGTGGGAAGCATTCAGCTAGCTAAAGGTTCAACGGGGATATGGGTAACATTCAGCTAGCACGAAGGTCCAATGGGGTGCTGTGAGATCGAATGGATCAGTACAGGGGCTGGGAGAAGATTCTGAATCTCAGCCACCGATCCGACTTGCTGCGGAATTAGAAGTTCAGCACCTTTATTCTTCTGATGCTTCCTACAGGTGGGTGAGAAGAACAGGTACATCACCTAGCTTGAAAGGAGCGTGTGGATCACGGACCAAACATGTTATAGATGTTTACAGAAAGAATTTTGCCGTCAACGGAACTGGCTTCAACAGGTATGGAATCTGGTTAGGTCAGTTTGACAGAAGCACACACGATTACAGACTTCTTGCTTTATGGAGTGACACTTTTGTATGCGGAATGGCGGGGGGATACGTAAAAAAATAAAATTCTTTTCGCCGGCATTCCTTGAAATTGTTTATTCTTAGCGGTTATTTGGTCACTTTTGATTAAACCAAATTGGTTTGATATTCAATAGATTGGAGAGGCTAAGTGCACAAGCATTGTGGGAGACAAAGGTCTCGCGAGAAACTATGTGAAAGCTTGGGAGGGAGTCCTAATGGCAGGGATAACCATCCGTATTCCATAGAGATAGTTGGATTGGTAAAACCAATACAAGGACTAAAGATTAACTTGGATGGAAGTTTTAAAGAGACGTTTGGGTCAGACGGAGCCGGAGAACTATTGAGGGATAGAAACGGCGATTGGATGGGAGGTTTTGCAAGGAGTTTTGATTCTTACTTCCTACAACTGCAGAGTTAATCGCTTTCTACGAAGGGTCTAGTATGGGTGGAACAGTTTAGATTACAAAAGCTAAGTATCGAGGTCGACTCGTGTGATGTCTTATCCATGATCCAAGGTAAGTGTAGTGATCAAGGGCCCGGGGCAGGGTGGATCAAAAATATAAAGAGCATCGTAAGTCGAAACTCACTTTTTGAGGTGAGAAATATATATAGAGAAGCAAATGTTTGTGCAAATTGGCTAGGCAGGAAAAGGGTGCCCCAACAGAAGAGGACATGGAGCATCATCTGATTCGTGATAAAGATGGATCAGTGTCTTCTAGGACTATTTATGGTACTCCCTTTGGGGAAACTAGTGTGCCTTTTCATGGTCTTAGGACCTCCTGTATATAAATAAAAAACCTCCAAATTGAAGACAGGTATCAAGGACAGCTCTCTTTTCTATGGTTGAATTCCACAAGGCACATTTGAACGCAGGTACCAAAGTGGAAGAAAAACAAATTAATGCAACTTTTGAATGTAAGACTTTATTAACTTTTAAAGTGCAGAGAATAAACAATGCTACAGAATTAGAAACCAGATATATGTCATCTTTAAAATGTAAGTATGATAAGAAAACCTCTAGATTTATTTTTTAATTCCAAGTACATTTCTCACTAGCCTATAGCCTCAGTTTTTATTCAGAACACAAAACATATAATCAGATTAAGTAGCAGCTCCACCATCAATCACTAGGTTATTCCCTGTTAAATACAGAATAAGCTGAAGCAAGAAACAACCCGGAATGGGCAACATGCTTAAACTTTAATGCAGTATCTTTCAATCTGGTTTATGGCTGGAAAAACTTTTTGAATGCCTCCACATCCAAGTTGAATTTTTTTGTTGCTTGTGGTGTAGCTGTTGCACTTGGTGACACAGCGTTTACATGAATTCCATACTCTCGGTGTTGTTTGCTTTCACATTGCATAAGTCCCAATACTGCATGCTTGGACATGTAATAATCAGTCTCCTCACATGACCCTTTTGAAGCCATACCCCTCATGTTATATTGTCTTACATTCTGTTCAACCATTACACGTGAAACGTGTTTTACACAAGCACCCATGCCCCTCACGTTAATCGCAAATAGGCTAGGATATCAAATGCAGAAAGGTCAAAATCAATGATCGTTTGATCAGATTTAGTAGTAGTTGTTGAAACTCAGCATTGCTCAACATGATATCAAGCTGACTGTATTTCTTGACAGTCTAGTCCACCATGACACTAACTTGACCATGACACAGAGTTCACCCTAATGCCATACTCCCCAATTTGTTTGCTTGCATATCGCATCAATCCCATTACTGCGTACTAATAGTTAGTCGCCTTTTCGGCACAAGTTGTAGCCGCTATACTTGCTGAGCAAACTATATTGCCTTTCACTTTCTTCTCAACCATTACACGCTCAACGTGTTTTACACAAGAAGCATTACCTCTTATTTAATCAAGAACACATTATCAAGTTTGATCTTTTATTACAGGTTAATCAAATATGTATTTTAACTTTATTGTGAAGACTTTAAATATGTACTTATATTTTTTGTAGTGTTACTGTAAGAAGTCCCGTGTATTGGTTTTTCCAATCAGTCTCAATAATCCTAGCTTTACAGAAACTTTTGGGGAGATATATATTTTTCCTAAATTGAATTGATATTCTTGTCTTATTTCAATGGAGAATTATCAATGGTTGTGGATGTTTATAGAAATTATGTATATGAGTTTTGGTCGTGAAAGATCCAGAAAATGGAGATGAACAATGGGAAAAGCTACTTCAAATTAATGGAGATGGACAATGGGTTTCGTATATTGAGCCACTTGAATGGTTGTGAAGCATGGAGTTAATAGTGTTTCTAATAAAAGAAGGAATAATGTTTTACAATGTTAATACTGTGAATGTTTATCAAACTAAAGTGATGATAAAAACTGGTTATCATGTTCGATTTGACTCATATACTCATGCTGGCAGGTTGGTTGCGTTGAACAATTTGTCCTTAGTTTATAACAGCTGAATGTCCATTTAAGAGCCGAAAAAAGACTACTAGAAAAAGAACTTGAGAGTTAAATATGATGAACTTTAGAAAGCATCTATTACAAACTGTATAATATTATTAATTAGAGGGATATAATTAGGGCGATAAACGAACCAAACCGCTTGCGACCCGCTCAATCTCGGCTCACATACATATTTATATATATATATATATAAGTTTCCACACACACACACACACACACATATATATATATATACATATATATATACATATACATATCTATATATATATACATGTGTGTGTATGTGTTTGTGTGTGTATATATATGTATGTTTATAAAAGATAGATACAATCGAAAAAAAACGTGTTTTCTAACAAATATAATCTATAAACAATGTAATTTTTTACCAAAGGAAGTCACTAAAATTCCCAAAAACTGATCACAATCCAATATATCCATGACCGAGTGAGCAAAACTAGATGGATTAATAGAAGGAAATGGATAGAGAGTTTAGATGTTTTTCTGTAGACCTTGATTTGTGATGATAATAGATTGAAAAATTATTTTAATCTTTAAAAATTTTAAGATAGTGACATACAAAAGAGAAGGTAGGTGTGCGTGAAAGAAGTTGAGATAAGTTGAGTTGGGATGAAACATAAGCTGAAGGTTAAATAAATTTAAATTTTTAAGGACATGTAGTTTATTATTAATCCTTAAAAAGTCACATATTTTAGTTTTAAAAAGATCTGAATTATCTTTTCTCTTTTTGTTTGTCTTTTAAAATACATATTTCATATATCTATTGAAAATTAACATAACTGTGGTCTTTCTAACAAATTTTAAAAACAAAATACAATTGAAAAAATAAGTGTTTTTAAGACATTATGAAAAATGTTAATTGATACTAAAAACATAAATTAAAGCCTCTAAAAAAATTTATTTATCACGATCCAATATATATTATCGAGGTGGTAAAATTCAATGGTTAGAAAAAAATATTGAATAAGAAGAACGGGATGCACATGAGAATAATTGAAATTAAGGTGGAATATGTAGATAAGGTACTTTATAAAAACATGTGACACAATATTTTTTTTAAATACATATGAAAACTTCTTTGGACTCGGAACACATTTTGACTCCAATAAAATTAGATTTCGAATCTTGGTCTTTTGGAGTAGTCTAACAACAAGACTCGATCTTCCATATTAACATTTTTTTATGTACATGAAAGAGTCATTTTTTGGTTACAATATTAACATTTAGGCAATATATATTGATTTTCGAAGAAAATAAATAGTGTTTTGACTTTTAATTTATCATTTACTCTTATAGGGTAAGACTTCCATCCAATATTGGATGGTCCAATATTATAATAAAACACATGTCATTAGACTAACAATTTTGTTACTTTTGTAAATTGTATGTATATGAATATAATTGGTGTAGGAGGCCCATGTATCATTAGAGGTAGGATATAAATTGGCTGGGAGGCCCATGTATCATTAGAGATCGGATATAAATTGGGTGGGAGACCCATGTATCATTAGAGGTGGCTAAAGGCAGTGACCCATATATTTCCTATTAAAACCAATGACCATAGAAACGAACCCATAAAAAACCTAGAAAAAATTTTAGCCGTCAAAGAAACCCTAGAAAATCCAGCTATCCAATTTTACCCACCAAGAGCTTCATATGGCTGATTGGACACAACTTCAAAATGATATTTTATTTGATATCGGGAAACACCTGAATTCAATCGAGAATTACGATTCTTTTGGTGCAGTTTGTAGATCATGGCGAGCTGCTGTTCCTAGGGCAAAACAATTTCTTAAAGGGAAATTTTTTGGAAGCCCAATGGTCATGCTTCCTCAAAAAGAATCATCAACAAACTTGTGTGAATTTTTCATTCTCTCAACAGGTAAGACTCGTAAGGTTTTCTTACCTGAAGCTAGGAACAAATACTGCACATCATGGAAAGATTGGCTATTTATAGTAGAAAATGATGGAATTCACGCTAGTCTTTTGCACCTACTATCACGTATTCAAATAGATCTCCCAACTTTCTCACGTACATTCGATAAACACATCAGTGGGGTTGTTTTATCTGCAAATCCGAACTCAAATTCAGATTTTATTGTTTTTGTGATGCAGCATAATCAATTGTATTTTTACAAGGCAGGAAATACATCTTGGACTGCAACTGATGGATGGCGTTACATGTTTAAATCCATGATTTATTACAACAGTTACTTATATGTAATGGATGTTTCTTTCAATATTGTAAGATGTGATATAAATGGGCCAAACCCAACTCAATGGAAAATAGCCGTTGGTGGTGTCCCTCTACCACGAGAACTACAACACTCTGACAATTATGAGATGTGTAACTTTATCTATATGGTTGAATTTACAAATAAACTATTTGTAGTTTGTAGATATATAAAGTTCTGGGTGAAGGGTGATCTTCACAGGACTAAAAGTTTTGACGTTTTTGAGGCAAAAATTGGCGATCAGAATTATGATGAAGATTATGATAATAATGGAATTAACTGGAATATTGATTTTGACGTCGATGATGGTGAAGGAGATGGTGACAATGATGATGGTGGTGAAGGCGATGATGGAGATGATGATGCTGGCGGTATGTGGGTAAAGATCATGAATTTGGGAAATAAAGCCATGTTCTTGGGCTATAACTCCTCCTCTGTGGTTGAGTGTTCAAAAATCAATAATTGTATGCCTAATTGCATATATTTCTCGGATATTATATCCATTTCTGGTAAAGATGACGGCAAAGATACAGGCATTTATCATTTGTCAGATGGAAGCATTACACCGTTGTTTGATGAAAAGATAGAATTGAAGAAGGATGAACCATCAAACTGGATTGTACCAACCTTTTGATGATTATTCAGTTGGTCCTATGCATTTAATTTATCATAAGAAAATGGGGAAGATGTAAATCGTGTTTAGGCCAACTTCAGCTCAGTAGTGTGTGGCGGAGGCTCATACATTTGAATACTTACAATTCAGGTTTGCAAATTTTTGTTAAGACTTGGACCATTGATAAACAATTAATCTTTGCAAGTTGTGCTTCACTTTTTAATGTTTTATGTTTGTGCTTTGATATCTTGATTTTGTACCATTGTATAAGACCTTACATATTTATATTGGAGTTTTTTAATACACTGTTTCTTTGTCAATGTATTTTGAGATCTATAAATAAGGTCTCACTTTGTATTTTTCCATAGATAAAGGCTGAATTGACTTAAGTTTACATGTTCTCACACTTATAGTCTTCCTTAGGTCTCATATATATTAATTGACGTTCTTTCGTTTGATTGGTTGCTAAGAACGATTAACAAGACATGGTTCTGATAGATGATTGTGGTATATCTCAATTAATTGTTAAAGTCTATTAATAATAGAAGCTCTGATGATAGTGATTATAAAGAAGATCTTAATTAATTATAAAAGTCAAGCAATCACGGAAATGTGTCTCTCCAACAAATAAACTATATTCAATTTTGGCACACGGAGAAACTATATTTTTTCCAGGATTTGGATAGTCAACATCATTACCGACAAGTTGTTTGTTTTCATTTGATAAACTTCACCTTAAAGATTTTCTCATTTAAGCACTACGCAGTATACCTTGTTATCTCGAACAAATTTATCAGAGTTACCACAATGTAAACAAGGCCGGCTTGCTTGTCGACCTTAAGAACCTAATGATTATTAAATGAAACCTACCCTATCTATCTATATCAACAGGCTAATGAATATAGAGATAGATAATACATGAGGTGAGTCGTTACATCAATTTTAAATGTGAATCATAGTTTTCTTATTATATATAAAAAAAACATATTAATAATTAAGAAAAACATGTATCCTCGCCACACATCAAAGATTTTCACAGGCAACATTTTTTATACCCAAGGTTGCATAGCCCGCCGTCTCTCAATCTTCTAATAGAAGAAATTTGTCGGCAACTATTATTCTACCCAATACTTTATAACCCGTCATCATCACTCTATCTTTCAATTGAAAATATCTATTATAGTCACTATTTTACCTATATCTCCGAAACCCGTTGTCTTTCTCAATCTTTCAATTGAAAATATCAGTTTTTCTCTTTCTAAAAATTGAAGTTATCAGTTGGTAGCCACTTTCTTACCTAAACCGCTATCAATAAAGAAGAGATTTATTCAAAAAATAAACTTTTAAGGTAAATGGTTATATTTTTAAATTAAAAACGAGCGAAAAATCACAAATACATAGAGACGGCTTTAGATATAAAAAAATAAGAAAAATCCTGCCTTGTTAGGTTAGACGAATCTATATGGAATGGAAATCCAAATACAAACATTAATTTTTGGCATTTTTTTATGTGGGTATCTGGGCCAACACCTACTATTCCTACAAAGAATATACACGCATCTCCATGTATACTCCAGGTACCTCCAAGAATAAAACACAAGGCTCTGCCCATTTGGTAAATTCATCTAAGATGAATGGATTAATTACCCGATATCCTAGTTAGGCTTTGTAAGTTTATATAACTAGAATATAAATTAAATAGATGGAATAAGTTTTGCATCCAAATGATGAACTTGCTCCATGATTTGTAGGAAAGAAAAGTCGCTCATGATCACTAGAATGATTAGAAGATTTTCCACTACTTTAACCCTTGAGTTCATTTTTGGAAACTCTATGTATGTATTATATATTTTCATTTATTATATAATGAGTTTTTTCTTGAAGTATTTATAGGGAGCTAATTTTAAGTATCTAAATTATTTACCCAAGTAGTGGAACAATTAAAATTTTAGTCTAAAAAGGTTTAAATTAATGGTTTCACATTACAAACTGTCTTCTACGTCACCACAAAATCAAATTTTGTATAACCTTTGAATTGGATACATAAATACCATAGTAGAAGACTTAGGGAGCTTCATGGGTTTGTTCAAGTAATGCATAATAGGTGGATAGATTTTGAAATATATAACAATTTTAATATTTTTTTATATGGAATTTATATTTGGAATTAGTTAATAATAGATTGCTTAATAGTCAAATAGATAGCACTGTCCGAGAGGAATCTTAACAAATATTATAATTAGAGGCTTAGAAGAATATATTGTATTTTAGATGAACCGTTTGCTACTCTTGTTAAACTGTATATTTGTTATTTAAGTATTTATAGGAAATGCAATAAAAGATGGCGTGGTGATCAATTTTGGAGTGGTTGATAATAGTAGATGGTGATGAAATTGGTGTAACGACATGTGTATTTAGACTTTTTGCAGACTGACATGAGTCTTGAGGTTCTCACATAAGCATCTGACATAATTCGAAATGATGTTCTCTATATACCTATCTATACTTTTGATTAATTTACATTTAACAATTGGATATTCAAGTGAAGGATGTAGAAATGGCAATCTAGACTACAACTTTGATTAAGGAAGGTTCATAAATGAGATTTTTGTCAGAATTGTTATGTTGTCGCTCATTACCAAGGTTGTCCAAGAGATATTCTGTCTCTGGCAGAAACTGTAGTCAGGAATTCGTTACACTTGCTGTGGCGATTGAATTGTTTTGAGTACTTAAAGCTGTTTGTAGAGACGGGACTTGTAGAAATCTTATAGTGTTTTATGAGTAGCTATTATTTGATAGTTATAATTTTCTTATAATGAGTTAAGTTGAGTTCTTAGGATAAGGATTAGTTTTGTTTAAAATGAGAAATTTGTATCATATGTGAAGAGAAGAGGATAATTTACTTTGTAGAAAGAGCGTTTTTCAAAAAAAAAAAAAAAACCTTGACAAAATTTTATTATCTATTCACACGATGATAACATAAGTTAATCGATTCCAATTCTATTATTATTATTCACAATATATTCAATTTGTTTGTTTTTAGGTACATAAGATAGCATACCAGTAAATAAATATTTGTTCTTAAAATAGGAAGTTACGTAGAAGAGTCTTTAATAATACAAATATTTACTTGGAGTCGACCATTTATTAGTTTAACGCAAAATTAAAACTACAAAGGTAGATGCGAGTTTATAATTGTTAGGGGGTAACATGCAAAAACCCCTTGCTAATTTAAAAAGTAAATCTAATAAGCAAATGTAAAATAATCTATTGATATGTCTTAACTATCCAAGCAAAGCAAAAGGAGCTTCATTTCTCTATTTCCTCACAAACATCTACAATTTGCAAATATATGCTTAACGACCTTGTTCCTGGCCTTTAATCACATATGCATTTCTCACACTTTCACACTTCTAGTTATTATATTTTTACATTTTCAACGAATCCACAAATAATCCTCAAATAATCCTCACGGGTGTTAGTTAAAATTTACAAGGAAGATTGCATATTTACAAAACATAAGAGTGAATCTCTTATTGGCCCATAACCTCAGTTTTTTCAGTACCCAAAATATACAATTTAGATAAAATATATTCAACATTAAGTAGTGAATCCACTATCAAGCACTAGGTCCTGCCCAGTGATGAATGCAGAATAAGCTGAAGAAAAATAACTCAGATTGACCCATCTATTAGTAATACATGTATAGAAATTAACATCAAATATTGAAAACAATCCTACTAACTTTAAGTCTCTGTCGAGTAAAATTCTTCTATAGAAGGAGAAAAATGCATTACACTACTACAGCATAAATATCAACTACCATTTTTCGTTGATAGTTTTATTAAATAAAATTAAAAAAATGACAAGGACTCCTTTACTGACATAACCTCTAGCGATCTTGAATTGGTCGCTAGATGTCTCAACTTTTACCGACCATTGCATGGTCGATAAAATACCCACTCAAATTATTAGCATACAAAATTTGTCCACCAATTTGAACAATATAACGACCATTTAGTTTACCTAGGATTGGGTCGCTAGAGGCACGAACATTGTAAAACGCCAGAATGGGACTGAAACTTCTTTTACCTACTTCACAAGCCAACTCACTGTCTCCAGAGCCTGCCTTATATCTTTCAATCTTTTAATTGAAAAATTCCTTTGGTAGCTAGTACTATCACACCCAAATCACCATCAACAAAGAAAAGATATTATTCAAAAAGACAAACTTTTAAGTTAAACAATTATTTCTTTCAATTAAAATATATCAGCACATATTTATTTATATGTATCCAATTAGAAGAGAGGAGAGTATGTATGTTTGAACAATATTAAATAAATAGAGGCGGCTTCAGATAGAAAGAAAATAACAAAAAAAATTCGGCCTTGTTTGGTTAGAAAATTTATATGGAATGGAGAGTCATATACATACATAAGTTTTCGGGTATCCGATATCCTAATTCAAATATGTAAATTTATATAACTAGAAGATAAATTAAATAGATGGAATAATTTTTACCTCCAAATGATGAATTTGCTCCTTCAAAGTAATTTGTATGAGAAAAAAGTCGCTCATGATCTTTTGAAAAATTAAAATATCTTCTACTACTTTCTCCCCTTCAGTTCATTTTTATAATATCTCTCTACGTATCTATTATCTACTCTTATTTATTATATAATGAGTTTTTTATTAAAGTATTTATAGGAAGCTAACTATAAGTCTTTATACTATTTACCCAAGTAGTGGAACAATAAAAGCTTTAGTCTGAAAAAGTTCAAATAAATAGTTACACATTAAGAATTGTCTTTTATGATGCCACAAAATCAAGTTTTGTATATCCTTGGAATTGGCTACACTAATAATGTAGTGAAGACTCGGAGCGGGTATATGGGTTTGTTCAAATTATGCAAAATAGTTGCGTAAATTTTGAATTGTACAACACTTTATGATTCTTTTATGAGTACCCATAAATAGTTAATTTGTATATTTGAAATTACTTAATAATTGATTGAGTAATAGCCAATTAGATAGCTCTGTTCGGGAGGTATATTAGATGAAAGGTTTGCTAGACTTGTTAAACTGTATGATTTATCTTTAGGTTGCATGAAATGCAATAAAAAATAACATGGAGATCAATTTTGGAGTGGCAGTAGATGTGATGAAATTGGTGTGAAGGCAGGTGTATGTAGACATTTTTTTGACATTGGTCATCAAGCATCTGACAAAAGTCGAAATGATGTTCTTGATATACCTATATATACCTTTGATTACGTATATTTCACGATTAGATGTTCTAGCGGAAGGATGTAGAAATAGAAATCTAGAGTGCATATTTGAAAAAGGGAGCTTATTTGGAAAGGAGATTTTTGTCAGAATTGTTGTGGTGTTGTTCATTACCAAGGTTGTCCAAGAGAGATTTTGTCTCTGGAAGAAACTTAAGTCAGGAATTTGTTACATTTGTTGTGGCGAATGAAACGTTTCGTGCATGCTTCTGTTGTGGATATTACTTACTGAGTAGTTAAAGTAGAGGCGAGACTTGTAGAAATTTTATATTGTTTTTGTAAATAGCTAATATTATATAATAGTTATATTTTTCTTATAAGTTCTTAAAGTAAGAATTAGTTTTGTTTAGAAAATGAGGAATTCGGATCATAAGTAAAGAGAAGAGAATAAATTTACATTGTACAAAGAACATTTATCAGAAAACACTTTGACAATTTTCTCACCACGGATACTTTTAACAATTATTATCTATTTACATGATGATAATAGTCATTTATCGATTCCAATTATTTTTGTGTTATTTATAATATACTTAAATTTGTTGGTCTCCAACGTAAGATGGCATACCAGTAATAGATATATGTTCTTAAAGTATGGAGTGATTGTGGAAGAGTTGAATAATAAATGTATTTACTAATAAATGTATTTACTTGGAGTCGACCATTTATTGACGTGAGGGGGGGGGGGGTAAAATGCAAAAATATTTTACTAATATAACAAGTAAAGATAATGAAAAAAATATAAAATGATCTATTGGCACGTATTAACGATCCAAACAAAGTAGAATGATTTTCATATCTCTATTTCTTCACAAACATATACAATTTGAAATTATATTCTAAATGACCTTGTTCCTAGCCTTTAATCATATTTGCATTCCTCACACTTTCAGACATCTAGTTAGTATCTTCAAACAACTTCAACAAACCCTCGAAGAATCTGGTCAATCTGTCCCAATCTTTGGTCAATCTCGTATGTATCGAGCTCAAATTCGTCGTTCTATCATCATCCATTTTCATATTAGTCGTATTTACTTCAGCATCTCCATTATCATTTGACTCACACTTTTTCAATTCTTCCTACACTTGATTTCCTGCAACCGAGAAATGCAAAATATACAAAAAAACCTTTAATTGCAACGCAGATTGGAATGTCTCAAATACCTTTTTTCATGATCCCTAAGGAAAATAAAATCGCCCAACATAGTGCATGCATTATTCCATGGATGAAAACAAGAATCATTAGATTGATTGGTAATTCATTTAATAATTATTAAATATAGAACAGTTAATTCTAAATGTTTTGCTTTAGACTTAAATCTTGATTCAACCAAAAAACTACATGATATAGTTGATTATTTGGATCATTATTAGCATCCATAAATGACCTTTAGCAAAGAAATGTTTCCCATCCAAGACTAGTTCTTTATTTTTCTTAGCAATCACTCATAAAGATTTTGACCACCAAAGAATTAATTTTAGGTCCGCATAAGTACTCTTTCTTAGCTTATCTAACGATCTAAGAAGAGATAAACAGCATAACTTAAATAAGATATCATATTCATGTAGGAATGCAAGAGAAATTAAGTTTGTATAACCCACAATAACCAACATTTAATATCTATGACTTACTAGTTATAGAGAAAGCCTAAATTTGTAACAACCTCATCATCCTGACTTTTGTAGGCTAGCTTCTAAAGGGTCCTGACTTTTGCAAAATAAATAAAATATACTTCTAAAGGGCCAGGCACACAACCACAATAATTTGCATAAGTTTCTAACTTTTTAACTCAAAATAATAGATATCTCCTTATGATACATAATATCATATTTGGTTTCATATATATAGCTTCTGCTTCATATTAAAAATATTTGTAACAAACATACAACAGTAAAAATATTCCACCAATGTTTTGCAATGGAGGAATTATCAAAAGAGACCTTCAATGTTCTTGTTGGGAACAAGCTCCGAGACCCAACAAAAAACAAATCTAGTGCAGATAGTTAAGTTTACAAATGATATCCGCGACATAGAAAAATTCAAACATAATATTATTAATAAGACTAACAAACCAAGTAACACACGCAACCACTCGATAAAATCTTGTCACTTATGAGATCTACTTTGGACAAGACTTTTCACCAACAATCAAGGAGGTTCTTATAGAGCCCCAAGCTAATTTATCTACTCCATGTATTATTCAACAAGTATAATAATATCTTTTTTTCTTCCCATCATAGATTATCCTGACACATAAAAGGACTTTTCAACATATAATTTAAGGAAAGCCCGCATGTATACATACATTATCAGAAGAAAAAACTTAGCAGACACTAAGAATATTTTTAATTCCATTATCACATAGTAAATATGTAAATGACTACTGAATTCAACAATGAACACCCAATTTTTAGTCCATAACATATAATTCAAAATCCATCAAAATGAGCACTTAGAAAACAATTTCTTTTAGCTAATGTAGACTAATAAAAAGTTTCAACTCTAACTACCAATCAAACAAAAACTAACGAGATCCCATCCATATGTGCCTAAATCTTCCGTTATGAAATTATAAACTTTTTAACTATATAATTACAGGCTATGTTGTAGATCTCAGTTTTGCCGCTTAGGCAGTCGACTGGGGTCTAGGCAGAATCACGCGGTTTTGGATTCTGTTGTATAATTTTTTACAATTAATACTATACGTACAATTTTAACTATTTAAGTCATAAAAATATTTTTTACCATTAATCGGTACCTAGACTAGGCGGCGCTTCCTACAGCATAGATTACATGTAATAATTGCAAAGTAATATTCAATTCAAAGTCTAGCTAGTGATGCTATTTGATCGCATTTAAGGTAACTTCCAATTTAACAGAATTTTAATATCACCAAGTTGATCGTCATCACTATATCAAATCGATAACCAATATTTTTTATAATAATCAATAGGTTAATGCACATAAAAGAGACAATTGTCACAATATTCTTACACATGCGGTGATTAGAACTTGGAATATCCACTATCTTATAATAGCTTCAAGGAATATAATTCGACTTAAAATCAAAACACCCCAAACAGATAAAAACAAAAAAGGATTAAAATTTATATTGATATCAAAATTTAGTTAAATAACACTGAATGAATCAATTATTATAGAGAAACTAACCAACCCTATTTGATTTATTAAATTTGGGATTAAAAATAAGTATCAGATCAAGAATGGGGATAGCAAATGGAAATTGAAGTATAAAGAAGTACAAGACAATACTTTTTGTGAGATCCCATTCAAGAAAAGAGTAAGAGAGTACATGTACCTGCCTTCGCTAATCCCTTCAGATTTTTTATTATATACCTACACAAAATTCTCTATTATAATTAAAACGTGCCGACTCTTTCTTCAATTTTTTGAGAAATACACACCTAGAGTTGCATTCCTGATAATTTCTCAGATAACAAATATGCTTTAATATATTTAATACACCCTCTTGGGGTGTATTGTTGTTTAAAGAATATGGTTGTTCCACATAAAATAAGGAATAACAGACAATTTACCTTTTTTCTAATTTATCAATGTTTGTTTATGATGAGCATAGAGGAGAGAGAAAGACAACTTGAGTTTGATTATAATTTTTTAGGTAATTTATTCAATTTTTTTCTTTGCATATTAAGGAGGTGTTTGTTTTTACTTAATGAGATCTTAATATGGTTCATTAAGACATTGGATTTTCTGACCAATTCAGATCTGAATAGCTTTGAACTGGTCTGATTCATTAAGATTTCAAACTAAATTTAAATCATTTAAAGACACTACCTCTTAACAGAATAAGTTCTATTCAACCGTTTATTCATCATTAAGTACTTATTACTTAAAAAATCAAACACCACCTAAGAAGGTAATGCTCATCTTCGGTATTATATATATATGTATATCAAATTTGTGTGTAATTAGTTTAATTTTAAGTGTTTGTATATGTTAGTGTGTCTATATATGTATATCTGTGTGTATGTATAATTCATGCATTTCTTTGTTTAACTTGGTAAAAGTAGAAAATTACATTTCAATTTTGAGTTATAGGTATTTAGGGTGCAATTTTGCGAATCGTAAGGATTAATAGGGAATTTTCAAAAGTTTAAGGGAATTATAGAGTATTTGCAAAAGTTTGAGGGACTTGTTGTGAGATTTTATGAGTTACATGGAGTAGAAATGTTATTTTCAAAAACATTAGTGACTAGAAAATCAATTTACAAGATATATATATATATGCGTGCGTGTGTGTGTGTGTGTGGAGTTTTAGTGCAAATTTGAGTTATATAGGGACTTATAGTGGACTTTTATGATTTATTGGGATTTCAAAATGTTATTTTCAAGATTTTAGGGACTAGAAATGCATTTTAAAGTTATATAGGGACTTGTACTCCAATTTTGTGAATCACACATATTAAAAGTGCTATTTTTAAAAATATTAAAGGACTTGTAAAATCAATAATTGAGATATATAGGGACGTATTGTTCCTTATTTTAATTATATGAATCATAGTGCAATTTTTGCAAAACTTAGGGACCTACTCCCATTTTTTGCCTAATGTAGGTCCATGAATTATGCCAAAATTAAACAATGGTCCCTATATTATGCAAAAGTGCACAAAAAGTCCTTGAATTATACAAATTAGCATTTTTTGAAAAACAGGGTCATGTAGTGCAATTTTGTGAATTGTATGGACTAATAGTGTAATTTTATACTATGGGGCCTAAAGGGAATTTTTGTGAATTATAGAGACTTGTACTGCAATTTAGGTTATATAGGATTTTTAGTTCAATTTTATAAATTATAGGGACTAATTGTCCCTGTTTAAGATACTAACAATATAGTTTCTAGGTTTCAAAATGTTTAAAAATTAGTTCATAGGTTTTGATTATTTACAATTTAATCTCTAGGGTATAAAAGATTAACAATTTAGTCGCTAGGTTTAAAATTAGTTACAAACTAGTCCAAAGGGATTAAAAATATTTACAATTTAATCCTTGTGGTATAAAATATTAACAATTTAGTCCACGGTCTTTAACATATTAACAATTAAGTTTCTAGGATTTATAATATTTAAAAATTAGTCCATATGATTTAAAATATCAAATATAAGTTCTGGGGGTTTAAATAAATTATACCATAGTACCCATGGTTTAAGATATTTATAAATTGGTCTCTAAGGTATACAATATTTACAATTTAGTCTCTACGATATGTAATATTAAAAAAAAATAGTTCATATGAGTTAAAATAATATCAATAAAGTTCCTAGTGTTTAAAATATTTACAATTTTGTCCCTCCATCTGGCCAATATGCTCAGTTTGGCCTCAATGATATGAGGTTTAAAATTATTGGAAATTTTACAGAGGAGAAGAATAATACACAACAAGTAAATGATCAAATGACCACCTACAAGGATACGATTAGAGAGCCAAATAACGAGACTTCTATAGTTTAGTTCAGGTCTAAATCTATCTTTTCCCATGGTTTTTGAATGTTCATAATAAATTTTATTGTTTTAGATGTATCTTTTTGTTTTGGAAGAATTATTTTGGATTTTTTAGGATTATATTGGTTTATATGTATTATGTTCAGGATTATTTACTTTGTCAAAGTATATGCATAATTGTGATGGCTATAATCTCATTGACTAATTACTTCATGAAATTTGGCATTGGTAATGGGTAGAAACCCATTACCTCAACGGAAATATAATGACTACTTTATGTATTCTAGTATTGGTAATATAAAAAAAAACATTAAGAAAATGGGTTAATTCTCATCACAGTAACATGTGAAAAAACGGAAACATGCCAAATCAACAAAACATGAAAAATGACAAAGTCCTTCCACGTAATGGATTAAAATCCATTAGGGCAATCGGAAAACCACCACTAAAGCTCCCAATGGAAACATGACAAATCGTATGATACAGTATGTTGTATTATATAACTTAGAAAAATGGGTAAAACCCCATTACATATCAATGGGTAAAAAGAAACTACAAAAAAACTACAAATCGGATGATATCTTCGGGCTAGACAACTGAAAGACCTAGGGGGTATAAGGGCCGAGGTTTACGTAGCCGGACTCGTGGAAGACTGGACAACGAATAATGAAACGTCTTGATAGATCCTATGGCAACTCGTGAAGGAAGGGAATATTTCTAGGCACAAGAGTGAGTCATATTGCTCGATCTCAATCTGATCATTTACCGATAGTCATAGAGGGGTTTTCGAAGGCAGTCGGGACAATACCAAAATGCAGATTATAGTTTGAGGCGGCGTGGTATCTACATAAAGGTTTGAAGGTATAGTCGAGGGAAAACCTAGGAGAGAATCTGGAAAAGATGCGACATACACTAACTGAGTGGAAACATAACACCTTTGGGAATATATTTAGACGAAAGAGGAGATTGATAGCACATTTAGCCAAGATACATAAGTCGTTACAACAATCATACAATGCCTCGCTGAAGAAGCTGGAATTGAGTCTAAAAAAAGTACAAAATATGTGTTTGGAACAAGAGGAAATGTTTTGTTTCAGTAGTCGAGAGAAAACTGGATTAGATCAGGTAATCGAAACACTAAGTTCTATCATTTAGCTACAAATTTCAAGAAAGGCCAAGAGAGTCAGCTTCGGATTAGGAATAGTAATCATGAACGATTTGATGAAGAGGTGAGACAAAAAGAGTGGGTTAGATATTTCTGAGTGTAGTTGTGTACACTCGACGATCATCATCATGATACATTCACATTACCACTTCCTCCATATTTAGGAGAAGAGGTGGTTTGACATCATGGAGAAGTGGACACAAATGAGGATGTACGAGTTGTCCTATTCCAGATATAGGTGCATAAAGCACCTAGCCTGAATGACAGGATGATAGATTTTAACCAAAGAGATGTTGGGAAGTAGTGGGTTCATTGGTATGTGTGGGGATGTGTGGGGTGTGATGATCATGATAGCCTTGCAGACGAGAGTGTTCTCGAAGAGCGACTTAGGCTCAATAGTTCATGTTATTCCAAAGGATACGAAACCTGAGTATATCACCAAATTCATGTCATTTAGTTTAATCAATATTTTTACAAGATTTGCATAAAATATTGGTAAATTGGTTGCATCAATTCTAGACATAGGTGATTGGGCCACATAGGAGATCGACAATCGATAATATTGTCTTAGCCCATGAGGTGGATCAAATAATGATACATGTGAAAGGATTGAAGTGTTATATGGCCTATAAAATATACTTCATAAAGGAGCATGACAAAGCAAGGTGGAGTTTTATCTGAGATTCCTTAGATTCACTGGATGTACCAAAAAAGTGTATATCACGTATTATGTATGGGTTGGAGGACAACGAAGTCAGAGTTGTATGGAACGTGAAACCTTTACCACTATTCAAAGCTCAGAGGGTGATGTCTCCTTATTTGTGATAATAAAATCTATTTCTGAGACATCATTTTAGGCGTATTTATTAGTTTATAGGTCGATTTGCGCATGATTTAGTACACTTTTCTATTTTGTGACTTGAATTGATTATTTATTATTTTTAGAGTATATTGGGTTTAATTATTTATTTAGTGTGAAGCTTTAGAGATATATGGTAATTAATTGGAGTCCAAGTTGTTTCCTAGAGCTAAAGGAGAGAATATAAACATAGAAACTGAAGATAAGGAAACAAAAGCTAAAAATATGGAAAAGAAAAAGCTGTCATAAATCTGAATTCCAGCACCTATGACCACAAATCAGCTTATATATCAAAATCGGTGAGAAATATGGAGAAACGGTTAAAAGCAAAGTTAAAGATCTTTCCGAGGCGATGAATTTAGACTACTCATTCGCGTCAAACGGATAAGAATTGAAGCTGTTAGGACCAAAAAGAAACAGGGTTGATTCCACATTTTTGGGCTACGAATTTGAGTTGGGCTAGGAGTCCAACACTTACCTTCTCCTTCAAGAAAACGATTAGGTCTTCCTATACACTATAAATACAGTCTCTAAACATTAAAAAATCATCCTTGGCAAAACCCTAAGCCAAGAGGAAGCTTACAACACAAGAAAAGAAGTCTGGACAGAGCTGTTCATCAATAATGTTTTCGTCAACCTTTTAATTTGTAATTTCTTTCTTTTCTTCCATTAGTATGAACTAAATTTCTATTAGCTTGAGTTTTAGCATATATGTATGAACCCTAGTTTTGATTGACATCTATCTAATTTGGGAATTATATGTTTTAAATTGAATTATTGTTTTTATTCTCTGTTTATGTGTTTGAATTTATATTATGTGTTCTTGTGGATCGCGACCATATAGAGTTATCAATCATAGTAGTTAAGTAATCATTGACAACGATATATTTTACTATAGGTTTAGCACATAACGTCTAGTGTACGGTTTAGATTTGACAAATCAACCTAACTAGATAATCACCATGGTTTAGTGTATTACAATTTAACCAATTGCAGGAAAAGTTTGCTTAGGACTCCTTATTGACACAGGTAAACCCTATTTAAAACTACCTAACTCAATTGGGACCGATTATTGAAATACTACATAATTCACCCTTACATGTTTAGAACGGCAAAACTAGTGGGGATTACATGCTATTTACTCAAGCTAAACTCTCATACTATCTTCTTCTCTTACAATTAATTTTCTATCTTTATTTTACTAGTTTAATTTAGTTAATCAAAAACCCAATGAAAATCTATTTGTCTTTTAGTTTTCAGCGTTTTATTTGTTCTAACTTTTTAATATTTGCACTTGATTATTGCATAAGATCTTCCTAAACTTCGTAGTCTCTGAGGAACGAATCTTACTTATTTATTAAAATTTGCATACGATCTGTATACTTTCAGAACCGTGCTAGGCTAGGGTGATTATTTGCACTTATTTATATCATATTTTATCACACCCTAGTCGATACCAGAGGGGTATACAACAAGAAGATCCATTTTTTACTGCACCTTATCATAATTTGCATGGAGAAGTTCTCCTTACTTATACTATATTTGGTGGATAATGGAGTATGAAGACCTTTAAGGCTTTGTAAAGAGGGATCCCTATCTCTAGGTATTAACTTGGATGGAAGTTTTAAAGAGACGTTTGGGTCAGACGGAGCCGGAGAACTATTGAGGGATAGAAACGGCGATTGGATGGGAGGTTTTGCAAGGAGTTTTGATTCTTACTTCCTACAACTGTAGAGTTAATCGCTCTCTACGAAGGGTCTAGTATGGGTGGAACAGTTTAGATTACAAAAGCTAAGTATCGAGGTCGACTCGTGTGATGTCTTATCCATGATCCAAGGTAAGTGTAGTGATCAAGGGCCCGGGGCAGGGTGGATCAAAAATATAAAGAGCATCCTAAGTCGAAACTCACTTTTTGAGGTGAGAAATATATATAGAGAAGCAAATGTTTGTGCAAATTGGCTAGGCAGGAAAAGGGTGCCCCAACAGAAGAGGACACGGAGCATCATCTGATTCGTGATAAAGATGGATCAGTGTCTTCTAGGACTATTTATGGTACTCCCTTTGGGGAAACTAGTGTGCCTTTTCATGGTCTTAGGACCTCCTGTATATAAATAAAAAACCTCCAAATTGAAGACAGGTATCAAGGACAGCTCTCTTTTCTATGGTTGAATTCCACAAGGCACATTTGAACGCAGGTACCAAAGTGGAAGAAAAACAAATTAATGCAACTTTTGAATGTAAGACTTTATTAACTTTTAAAGTGCAGAGAATAAACAATGCTACAGAATTAGAAACCAGATATATGTCATCTTTAAAATGTAAGTATGATAAGAAAACCTCTAGATTTATTTTTTAATTCCAAGTACATTTCTCACTAGCCTATAGCCTCAGTTTTTATTCAGAACACAAAACATATAATCCAGATTAAGTAGCAGCTCCACCATCAATCACTAGGTTATTCCCTGTTAAATACAGAATAAGCTGAAGCAAGAAACAACCCGGAATGGGCAACATGCTTAAACTTTAATGCAGTATCTTTCAATCTAGTTTATGGCTGGAAATTTATTCGAATGCCTCCACATCCAAGTTGAATTTTGTCGTCTGTGGTGTAGCTGTTGCACTTGGTGACACAGGGTTTACTTGAATTGCATACTCTCCAAGTTGTTTGCTTGCACATCGCATATGTCTCAATACTGCATGCTTGGACATGTAATTATCAGTCTCCTTACAGGAACCTTTTGAAGCCATACACCTTCCGTTATATTGCCTTTTACATTCTGTTAAGAATCACACGTGCAGCATTCTTTACACAAGCAGCCATACCCCTCACGTTAATCGCAAATAGGCTAGACTATCAAATACAGAAAGTTTGAAATCAATGATCTTTTGATCAGATTTAGTAGTAGCTGTTGAAATTACAGCATTGCTGAACATGATATCAAGCTGACCATATTTCTTGACAGTCTAGTCCACCATAACACTATCTTGATCTGCATCACTAACATCGCGGTGGATGTAGCTGCAAAAATTTGAGCCGATTGATTCAACGACTTTTTGGCCTAAATCATCTTGAATTTCAGCTATCGCAGTGGCGTGTGAACCGTCATTGGCAAAGAGACTCACAGTTGCCTCCCCTATCCCATTCGCCAGGGTCGGATCCAGGAATATTCGTTGGGCGGTGAAAACGTATTTGTGGGGTATTTTCTTGTTATGAGGGCTAAAAGTTTTATATTTATACTTGCACAGAGTTCACCCTAATCTCATACTCCCCAAGTTTCGCATTATTTCAGTAGTGCATACTTAGAAAAAGAACTCTAGAGCTGAATTTCATGAACTTTGGGAAGCATTGTTTAGCAACTATATAATATTATTAATTAAAGGGATATAATATAAGATCATTCTCATGTGTAGTTAATGAATTATGGAGGGGGATACGTTTTTTCATTACTTATAATCCTGAATTTTGCTATATGCCGAACCCGGAAAATAGCATTGCATATGATATGAATGTAAAAAATTAATTTCAGTAACTTGAGAACAGAGATGAAAATTTTAATGCAAGGTTGCGTGTTTCGAGAGCTGTCAAAAGGAAGGTATGCAACTTCATTTATTTGTATTACAGACATCTCGCTTTAGACAAAAAAGAATCACTGAAAATAAAACTTTTTACCAATTAGTGCTTACAGTTTATAAGTGTACTTTAAAATATATGTGATAAAGGACAAAATCATATATTAGTTAGTCAAACGTGCTTAACAGGAAGGCACTATGAAACTCCTATAACATATGGTGGGGGAGAGGTGATCTTAAGATAAGAACTTTTAAGCACCTATATAAGTAATTTCTGGTTTAGTGACCAAAGTCATCAGAATTAGATTAGTCTATTTTAGTTTGATTCACCATCTTATGTTACATGTGTGAATTAGTTATAGCTGATGAGGAATTTTTGAAAGCATATTCATGAGCAATGATCTATCCATGAGCTAGGCTATCAAATGCAGAAAGGTCGAAATCAATGATCCTTTGATCAGATTTAGTAGTAGCTGTTGAAATTCCAGCATTGCTGAACATGATAACAAGCTGACTGTATTTCTTGACAGTCCAGTCCACCATAACACTAACTTGATGTTTATCACCATGACACAGAGTTCAACCTAATTCCATACTCCCCAAGTTGTTTTCTTGCACATTGCAACAATCCCAGTACTGCATACTTAGACATGAAATAATTAGTCGCCTTTTCGGCACATATTGTACCCGCTATACTTTCTGAGCAAACTATATTGCCTTTCACTTTCTTCTTAACCATTACACGCTCAGCGTGTTTTAAACAAGAAGCATTACCTCTCATGTTAATCAAGAAGACATTATCAAGTTTGATCTTATATTACAGGTTAATCAAATATGCACTACAAAAAACAGGGTTCTATCCCGACGATTTTTTCTACTTATATCGACGCTTATATCCGTCGATATAGACCATTCCAACGCTTTATAAACCGTCGAAAAAACGTCGGCTATATAGCCGTCGCTATATATCTAACTCGACGCTTCTGAAGCGTTGGAAGTTAAACACATTCACGACCATTTTATCAAATCGTCGCATGTTATCAATGTCAACATTGCATTTAGCTCGTCGCCATCGATCTATATAAGCGTTGTTATTTACATTGTAACAAAGACGAAATTTATTATATTTCGTTGGTGTTTACAATAGTTTAGTCCAACACATGCAAATTATTCGTTGGCAAATAATACAGCATATGTCGACATTTAACAAATAGTTTCGTTGGCTTTTACTCAAGTTTTTTCAAACGCTTAAAAATAATATCGTTGGCTTTTTCTATGGTTTATTCCAACACTTTCAAAAAAATTTCGTTGAAATTTGCTATAACTTATTCCAACACTTACAAGTCCTTTCGTTTCCATTGACAGTAATTTAATTCAACACTTCTTAGTCGATTAGTTGGCATTTACTATAACTTTTATCAACACTTTCACTTCGTTGGCATTGTAGTATAATTTATCTCAACACTAACCAAATAGATCAATAATCAAATTAATGTACAAAAATAACTAAAAGAATTATAGGAATCAAAACTAAATTCGTACATAAAAGAGCATAAAAATGTTGTTACATCAAAAATATAAAAAAACAGAAACATAGAATCCTAAAGTTAATACATTACTAAGATTAGAAGATATAAAACATCCTAACTAATATTAGAAAACATTGAACTTCCTAACTTATAGAATAAAGCTTGTATCAGTACTTGAACTTGCAATCTTTCACATCTGTAACACAAAAAAACGTTATAAGCATAATTAAGTAAATATTTAAGAATAGAAATGTAAAATTACAAGAAAAGGTCACCTCAAATTAATGAGTTTACAGACATAAAAGATGGGATTGTCTTTTGCATCTGATTCAACTGATCTTGCATAATTCTCAATTTTTCATTAGTTTCTTCCAATATTTTGGCATTATCTTCCTTTTCTTTGCTCATTTCATCAACTTTTTTCTTAAGATGTTGAACTTCTATCGAGCTATCATTTCTAACTATGTCATATGGTACCATAGCTCTTACACGCCTTCGAGGTTCTTTTTTAAAATATTCATTAAGAATATTAGATTCCACCTCAAAATTTTCAACGGTATTAGTATTTGATTCTCCAACTTTCTCCCTAATTTTTGCCTTAACAGTTTTCTATAGCAAAAAAAAAAAAGAAATTGAAAACAAAGTGTGAATAATATAATATTCAATTTAATATATTATGAATTTCTGAATAATTAAAAAAATTACCAATATGTTTGATGTTGATTCGTCAATGACACCTGACTTTTTAGTAT
Organism: Nemophila menziesii; assembly: GCA_029959085.1. Lineage (NCBI taxonomy): Eukaryota > Viridiplantae > Streptophyta > Magnoliopsida > Boraginales > Hydrophyllaceae > Nemophila > Nemophila menziesii. The sequence continues at coordinate 30,172,871 of JARWIR010000008.1, forward strand.
GAGTCGCCTCAAAAAATTGTAAAGGTCCAATAGCAGAACCTTCTTCTTTCTCCTATTATTAAAATGAAATAAAATATATAATAATAATTTATATTAATTGTAGAACTTTAATAACAGAGTCTCTGTTTAATAAAAAGTACCATCTCATGAAACTTTCTAGCATGAGTCTTTCTTCCAGTAGTATGAAGAGTCTTTACATTTTCACGGCCAGTCACTCCTGCTTTTGCAAGTTGCTGAATTTTTATAATAAATGTTAAACCAAAATAACTAAGAAAGAAATAATAGTCATTCACGGTATGAAATTAGATAAATTAATTTGTCTACCTTTCCCTTAGTTGACATGAAATACTTAACCAAATACGCCCACTGATTTTCAAAAACATTTGGTGGCTTATTTTTAACGTTATCTTCCTCTGATTTTTTCATGTCAAAAAATCCAGCCTTCAGAATTGATTTGTATTCCTTCCATTTTATATTGATCGAATGATTGATATATTTCTCCACGTCAAGTTTTTCTATATTGAAAATGAACTTCTCCTACGATAAATATAATAAAATTATATTAATATATACATAACACACGAAAAATGAAAGAATAATGATAACTAGCAACCAACCTCGACTAAATCAATGTGTTTTGCCTTAATAGAATTCGGCATATGCCTCCAATCAGTATAGTTAAGTGGACACAACTCTCCATTTTTTGCAATAGTCCCAAGAAAACTTTCCAATTTCGGTGAAGAGATACCAACTGGTTTTTTGTTCGTATCAAACTCAATAGGTATCACCAAATCACTTGATAAACCTTGTATATCCACACATCTTGTCTGGCCTCTTGTTTTTCTTTTCGGGGGAATTTCTACTAAATTAAAATATTAAAGAAGACTTTTATCCAAATAATAAACATAACACTGACATAACACTGATCTAACAAAATCTTTTATAGATACAAAACAAGAAATATATTACCTGTTATGGTTTCACAGTGGGGATTAGTGAGAACAATGTCTTGGATATTTTGGGTATTTGTTGATTCATTTTGAATAGAACTTCGTGAAACAGTGAGTAATGCCCTCTTTGATCTTCCCATAGTCTGATGTATAAAACAACACAAAAAAACAGAGTTATACATACTAAAAAACCAGAAAGTCACAAAGTAACAGTATTCATAAATTTACAAAAATACATGTTCTTTACCCATTAATCAAAAAGGTAATATCCATAAAAGTCCAAAATAAAAAATATAGAATAAGAAATAACTCATTATGAAATATTGCAGGTGTCAAATTAGAAAAATAAATTACAGAAACATAATTGAAATGAAAAAAAAGTGTAACCCCAATTCTAAAACCCTCCAACGCATGTTAGGAGAAAAAAATAATAGCCGCCGCCGAACTTGGGCATACATAATTGATGTGTTAGGAGAAAAAAATGATAGCCGCTGAACTTGGGCATAGATAATTGATGTGTAAGATGGGTATTATCAATTTTGTACCAATTGATTTGGAGATACAATTAGTAAACATGAATATTGCGTATATGTAGAAATTATGATAAAAGAAGGGAATCAATAATTTTCAAACATAAGAACTAAAAAGATCTGCTAAAAGAATAAGTAAATACTTACTAACATAAAGAAGGTTTTAAGAATTAAAAACGTGATTTTGAAGCATTAGATTAATAGAATATATAATTTTCAAACATAAGAATAGAAAAAATATAGAAAAGGAATAAGTAAATACTTACCCAGATAAAGAAGGTTTTAACAAATGAAACGTATTTTCAAGTTTTAGATAGTAGGAAGGTTATGTATTTTATATAAGTAGTTCCTTAATTTTTGCCATTAAACATTTAGTGGAGAATGTGGAATATAAGCGGGAATATAAGTTTTATTTTCCCTCCATCTTTTCATTCACTTAATTATATTTTTCTAATTTTGTTTCTCAGAATCAAAAGCTATTATATTCATTAATTATTTTTTTATTTATAAGCTTCTATTTGAGTTATTTTTTAGTGCTTGTAAATTTTTGGTGAAAAAAAAATTAATAATAGTAAAAAAAATCGTTCTTCTTTAGGAATATATATTGGAACAATTTCTTGTGAATATCCACAGTTTCAAAATTTAAAAAATTTATTTGGAGAAAAGCAATATCGCAAGTAATAGGGAGACTAGTCTGATAACTCCGGGAAGCGCTTCTGGATTTAATTTTGATGCAACAGCTAATATCAGTGTTGATTCGAGAACTGTGATTTTTGCACCTGGTTAGAGCAAGTTTTTTGAAGTTGTGGGCGCATTTCATGACCTGGACACTAGCCAAATCCCACGGGTGGAATAGTTTAAACCATCTGATGAATATTTTGATTTGTAATTGTCATGGAGCTATGACGGATAATTATCGGCATGTGGTTTGGAAAATTATGCATATACACAAACTCTAGTTAACAGTTATCGTGGAGCCAAGAGCTATTGGTATGAAGGAAAACGGGACTGATTCATTTGAATTGCACACACTAGTGAAGGACGGTGTGAACAAGGAAGACTGGTCGGATGAAATAAATGCGAATTGTAGGAGATTACTTAATCATCATAAGAATTTTGATATTATTCACGCGTATCGAAAGGCTAAATCATGCATGGATAGGTCAGAAAAGATGGGAGCACCAATGGGGGATGCAACAATACCGTATATGGACCCCTAGAGGGACTTTGGACATTATTAATTTGTGACAATAACGGATGGACGACACCACCCACTATTGTTATCGCTCCTTCAGAAGCGTAGTAAGTTTTTAGCTAGACTTACCGGTCTTATTTAAACCTCACTTGTATTTAATCAAAAAATTGGCAAAAAAGTTCCCCAATTTACAAAAATGGACAAACATGTACCCAATATTTTGATTTTTTCCTTTCATTAGTACCTGCCGTGAAATATTATGTTTTCTAGTCACGTGTCAATAACGTGGCTACATTTTTCCTTCAAAATGAAGGGTAAATTAGTCAATTCTTATACCCGATCAAAAAAAGAAACAAGCCCTAAAACTACACGTCTCTTAAAAAATTACTCCATTCTATTCCATTAGCAAAGTTCAAGTGTTCAAGGAAAAACATAGAAAAAATAAATGATTTATTGGTCTCTTGAGGACTATGTATTTATACGGTAACTTAGTTTATTTCAACTCAGATTCCATGATTTCATTCTTAATGGTCAAAGTTTCCACACTAGAATCATCATCCAACTTTGAATTCTCAGTTTTCTTCATAAAGCTTTCTTATTCACCTTCCAAGGTTCCATAATTCCCTTCAAACACCTTTCCTCATCTTCCAAACTAGTAGCATCATCCAACACTAAGAGCTTTCTTCTTCGCTTTCCAAACTAGTAGCATCATCCATCACTAAGAGCTTTCTTCTTCGCTTTCCAAACTAGTAGCATCATCCAACACTAAGAGCTTTCTTCTTCGCTTTCCAAACTAGTAGCATCATCCAACTTCCAAAAACAATTCTTCGCCGCATTTGAGAGTTGTAGTAATAGCTTCAGGGTCCAAATCAATAGCTTCCTCCAAGGGCTTTCTTCTTCACCTGTCAAAGCTTCCAAAGATCCGAATTCATGATTTTGGAAGAAACTTCATCATTATCCAACATAGATCTAACATCACTTTCATCAACATCTAACTTACATTGTTTAGCCTCCACCACATCAACCATTTTCAATACCTCTGTATCATTAATTTCAAAAGTTAAACAACAACTTATCAATAAAACACCACCAAATTTTCTATTCTTGAAATAATTATTAACTATAAATATACAAATAAAAAATTTCCTTAAAATTAATGAAAACATAAACAAATAAACCTTAAGGTTAAAAAAATCATTAAATCAATGTAATGCCACATATCAATTATATTCCTCTGGTTTAAGAGGTACACATGAGACTCTAATAAGAAAATACTGGGTATCCTATTTAAAAAGCAAAAAATATTTATAGGAAACATCATAATCTGATCAACATGAATACACATTCAATAAAATGTTCATGACTTCAAGAAAAAAAATTGACTTTTATAGTGATAAAAATACGATTTAGATCTGCATGAAAATGCGCTAGGAGGTCTATATTGTCCAACGTCCCACTAAGTGGGTTTTTAAATCTATAACCTTGTCTCGAAGGTCTCAGTCAACAACGTGATATAGTCATCTTTTTTTATTAATAGTCAACTGTTAGTCAATTTCACATAAACGCAAACTAAAAAAGAATGTGAGAAATAGTCTATTTTTTAGCATGACACACACTAAAGAAAGGCAACCAATGAGTTGATTTGAACTAGTGCAACGTAGACACTTTTTCTATCCCCTCATATTTTTATACATTTTTGGTACTCAGTCTGTTTTTTATTTTCTATTTCCTTTACTTTTCTGAAAATGTTAAATTAATATATAATCTATTTCTATCTTGTTATTTGCCTACTTGTCGGTGTGTCAAACTAAATTTTTATTAGAGAAAATTAGAATTTTAAAAATTCAAATTTACATCTAAATTTTTTTAAATATCTTAAATCTCCTAAAATTTATAACCATGGCCACCAACGATCTGACCTTCAACTATATAAACTTCATTGATTTAAACTCTTTAAATATCAATTGTAAAGAGACAAGTTAAAAGCTTCTAAATAAATTATATATCCCTCTAAACAAAAAGTGTTTGTCTTAATAAATGGTTCACAAAGAAATATCTGAAACTTTACCCAAAAAGTAAATAGTAAGATTGTCTCACTGTTATAAAAGTCAAAAGGATTATGATATATTGTTTTTCTAAAGACAAACAAATTGAGCCAATACAAAAGACCAATAATAGGAGATGTGAAAAGAGAGATCGATGGCTTCATTATATCCATTTGGGACTCCCATAAGAACGAAAAATATGTTAGTTTCTGAAGTTAAAATTTACTACGAGACAAAGAAAAATCTTAGCATAGCCAAACGAAATAAAATTGCCATTACATAAATGCAGTAGAGTCATAGTAGGCGCGAGTGAGTCTTTTCAAACAATAGATTATTACCGTCATCAATTTATCAACAAGAAAAAAAAGAAAAAAAAACGTAATATCAAGTTTGATAAAAATATAATCAAAAATCCAAAGAAATATTTATATAAAAAAGAAAAACACAAAATAAAGGAAACAAGCACCCACAACTTAAGAAATTATAAGATAACCAATCCAGAACCACTGCATCTAATGCATGACTTCTAAAAAAACAACTAATTAATTAAAAACGAAACCTAAACTCACTACACAACTAGTACGAAGACCGTAGATAGCCAGTAGAGAAATCCTATCTAATACCTGCTGCAATTTACTGAGAAAACAGAGAACCAAACAATTACAGAGTATTAAGTTTCATTAACTAATTTTCGGTGTAAATATCTCCTTCCAAGTCTGTTCGAACCCATACAGGTTCTTCAAACTCTTGATTGCATTGAGGAATGTTAGGTGGTATCTCCTCTGTAAAATTCTCACCTACATCATATACATCCCTGGCTGTTATTTTTATGGCGACATACCACTCAGGATACTTTGGGTCCTGCACATAAAGTGCCCGTTGAGCTTGAGAGGATAAAATAAATGGATCATGGCTTATGTGCTCGCCTGTATGTGATAAACACGAAAAATTCACCACTGTAAAGCCAAACTGGTCTTTTTTTACACCTCTTGTCACATCAACCCAATCACAACGAAATAGTACAACTTTAAACTTGCCATGATAATCAAGCTCAATTATGTCATTCAGCTCACCAAAAAAATCTAAATCCCCGTCAATTGGGTGTTGATCTCGAACAGATGAATAACTGGTTGTTTGTGACTTGACAACAATTCCGCTATTCTGTGTTTTTTTACCCATATCTCGTGATTTGGTGTAAAATCTGGTTCCATTCAGTATCATACCTTTACAACGTATTGCATATCTCTTAGGTCCAATAGCAAGTTGTCGAATAGTGTCAGATAACTCCTCTTCCGATGCAGAAACCTGACATTAAAAATTTAATATCACAAGAACAATATTGGAAAGGTAAATAAAGGTTGAATAGATTCTACTCACATGCTCTTTGAACCAGTTCGGAAACTCCTCACTTAGTAACTTATCAAGTGCATGTACCGTTGGCCTTTTGTTTCGAAGTGACCTCTTTTTATGTCTCATAAATTCCCTGCAACAAAACCCCATCTGATGAATAAATTTTTTTTCATAACTTGTAGATAATATAAGTTTATAACCAAGAACTTACTCTTTATATTTAATAACTTCATCATGTTGAAACAGTACATATCGATGTGCTTGAAACCATATTTTTTCATCTAAAAAAACCGATTCAGTTGCACCAATAAATTTTCCAGCACATCCAAACAAATACTTATCTCTCTCAATATCTGTTATATCAGGATTTCGCCGTGGACGATTGAATACCGTCTCAATTCCATCAAGGTATCTGGAACAAAAAATTACACACTCATTTGCTACATATTTTTCAGCAATAGAGGCTTCAGGTTGAGCTTTGTTCATCGGATAATTCTTGAATTCCTTTAAGCACCTACGTCAATCCAAAGAAAATATGTTATGAGAAAACATTACAATATTATATTATTTTATTTTATAATTATAGAATAAAGTATCACCGTTCAATCGGATACATCCATCTATAATGTACTGGACCAGCAATTTTAGCTTTTTCAACAATATGTATGATTAAATGGGTCATAATTGTGAAAAAAGAAGGAGGAAAGATCATTTCCATGTGACACAATGTCAATGCTGTACGAGATTCCAATTGCTCAAGTTCTTCTACGTCCAATGTCTTTGAGCAGACAACTTTGAAGATCAAACTTATTTCTGTTATAAGTTTCAAAACTTTATCATTTATACAAGATCGAAGTGCAACTGGAAGAAGATCTTGCATTAAGACGTGATAGTCATGGGTCTTTAACGATTGCAACTTTCGTTCCTTCAAATTAACACCCCTCGAGATATTTGAAGCATAGCCATCTGGAACTTTAATATCTGTGAGAACTTTAAGAAATAAATTTACTTCTGTTTTTGACATGTGATAGCTTGCAGGAGGCATGACGTATCTACCATTAGATGTCATTTGTGGATGCAATTGATGTCTTATACCAAACAAAGCAAGATCTTTTCTTGATTTTTCATTTTCCATCTTCTTTTTTCCGACATTTAATAATGTCCCAATCAAATTTTCACATACATTTTTCTCTAGGTGCATCAGATCAAGATTGTGACGTAGTATTTGGTGCTCCCAATATGGTAACTTGAAAAATATACTTTTCTTTTTCCACAAAACTCCGCCAGTATTATTATTGTCTTGATTTTCAGTAATAAAGTCAACACCTTCCAGTTCTCTTAGTGCTCTAGTTCCAGACATCCTGATTGGTGGTGATCTTAATTCTTCGGTACCATCAAATAGACCCTTACGTTTGCGGAAAACATGTGATGAATCTAACCAACGTCGATGCCCTAAATAGCAATGTTTCCCACCATTTTTTAACCATCTCGACGTCGTATCGTTTGCACAACATGGACAAGCTTTTTCACCTTTTGTACTCCACCCTGATAAATAAGCATGTGCAGGAAAGTCATTAATTGTCCACATTAATGCAGCTCGCATTGTGAAGAACTGTTTAGAAGTGGCATCAAATGTTTCAACTCCCTCCCATAGTTGAAGCAACTCAGCAATTAGAGGTTGTAAAAATACATCAATTTTATCTCCTGGCCCTTTTTCCCCGGGAATGATCGTTGACAAAATTAAAGATTCTTGCTTCATGCACATCCATGGCGGTAAATTATAAGGAACAACAATAATTGGCCAAATACTGTATGTGTTACTCATCATTCCGGATGGATTAAAACCATCTGATGCCAAGCCAAGCCTAATATTTCGAGAATCAGCTGCAAAATGTGGATACCTCTGATCAAATGCTTTCCATGCTAATGCATCTGCTGGATGCCTTAATAATCCGTCTTTCGTACGAAGCTCATCATGCCATCTCATTGAAGATGAAGTCTTGGATGACATATACAACCTCTGAAGTCTTGGTATTAAAGGAAAGTATCTTAAAACTTTTTGTGGTTTCTTCTTTTTCACTTTTCTTGTAGTAGCACATTCATGGTTGTCAGCTTCATCTAATTTCCACCGTGGAGCATAGCAGTACTTGCATGATTCGTCATTCACTGTTTCACCCCAATATAAGATACAATTGTTAGGACAAACGTCAATCTTCTCATAACCTAAGCCCAATGCATTAATAATTTTCTTTGTTTCATATAAAGACGAAGGCATTTTAGCTTGTGGAAATACTTCTTTTAGATACTTTAGAAGGTCTTCAATTGACTTGTCAGACCACTTGTTCTTGCATTTTATGACCATGAGTTTCACTACAAAGGAAAGGATCGAGAAATCACTTCCAGGATAGAGGCTTTGATTAGTCTCTTCAAAAAACCTGTGGAACTCTGAGTTTTGTTCAGTAGGTGAACCATTATGTGTGACTTCATCAAACATGTCTTCATCGTCCATGCCTAGTTCATTGATATCATTATTATGCATTTCCTTATCGAGATTACGATGTCCAAATGCATCACGGAGTAGGTGATGCATATCGGAAGATAAATGAAATGATGTTTCTTCTTCAATGAGAATAGGGTCTTCAACTGATAAAGTTATTGCCTCCCCGTGATGAGACCATTTGGTGTAACCAGGCATTATACCTGTAAACAATAAATGGTGTTCGACTACAATACGTGTTTCCCAGTAATGATTGCCACAGCTTTTACAAGGACATACAATTTTTCCATCACGTGATCTTTTTTCAAATGCGAAATCAAGAAATTTTCTCACCCCCTGCATATACTCAATATCGTGTCTCGGTCGTTGAATCCAAGATTTATCCATCGTATCAAAAAATACCTAAAGGAAGATAGAAAATATATTAATGACTACAAAATAAAGGTCCAGATAATCTTCCTGACAAAAAGTTAGCATACAAAAAAGTTAGCATACAAAAGATATTGCTTATCCAAGCTGTAAAACTATATGTACATTTGTGTAAAAACAATATTAGTGATATTTTACACTACCATTTGATTAACTAAGAAGATTAATTAAGGCATTGTACATTATATACATTACAAGCTCTGACTAATTATTACAATGCATCAAACTGCTCACAAAAATAATATTATTATCAGCTTTCAACTCGGGTCAGGATTTTTATCAGAGTCCAATTTATTTAGTAAACTGAACTATAGGTCCCTATATTATATAAATATGGAATTATATTGTTGCGTAATGTGAAACATAAAAAAGTGCACTTACATGTCCCTATATTTTGCAAATATTGACTTATTTTCTTGTACTGTGAAGAATGCAAAAAAATGCACTTTCATGTCCTATATTATGAAAATACTGAATTATATAATCCAGTAATGTGAAAAAAATACAGAAATTGCATCAACAGATAGAATTATATGTTTCTGAAATGTGTAAAATGCAAAAATTGCACTTATAGCCCTGTATTATGCAAATATTGAATTATATTTTCATGTGAAAGATGTGAAAAATGCAAAAATAGCACTTACATGTTCTGTATTATGCAAATATGGAATTAGATTTTCATGTAATGTGAAAGATATAAAAAAAGCAAAAATTGCACTTACAGGTCCCTATGTTATGCAAATATGAATTCATATTTTTTCTTCATGTGAAAAATGCAAAAATTGCATTGCAGTTTGTCATGTTATGCATATATGGAAATTATTTTTTTTATAATGTGAAAAATGAAAAAATTGCACTTAAGATCCCTATACTATGCAAATATGGAATTATATTTTTCTACAAAGTGAAAAATGCAATAATTGTACTTACAGGTCCTATACTCAGCTAATATAGAATTATCTTTTATAGTGAAAAATACAAGATTACACTTACTGTCCCTATATTATGCAAATACGAGTTATATTTTCCGTAATATAAAAAATGCAAAAATTGCACTTACAGGTCCCTATATTATGCAATTATGAAGTTATATTTCTCATAATGTAAAAAAGGCAAGAATTGCACCTACAGGTCCCTATATTATAAAAATATGGAATTAAAATTTTAATAATGTGTAAAATGCAAAAATTGCACTTACAGGTCTCCATATTATGCAAATATTGAGTTATAATGTGAAAAATGGAAAAATTGCATTTACAGGTCCCTATATTATACAAATATGAAGTTATATTTTCTTGTACAGTGAAAAATGAAAAAATTGCACCTACAGTCCCTATATTATTTTAATAAACTTTATTATAGAATTAGTTACAATATAGGCCCCTAATTATGCTAGACCCTTATGTTATGCAAAAAGAGACTATTTTTCAAAATTATTGCAATATAGGTCCCTGTGTTATGAAAAATAACATATATAACTGAAATTTTCTATTGAAACCTAATATATTTACAATTCTATTGTACAATTTCTTTTTGGTGCTGACACAATTCAAAAGTAGCGTGGCTTCAATAATTCACTAAATATATAGTTATTTAAGCTTTGCTTTGAAAATTATTAGATAATTGCAAAAAATATACACAATTTCATGATTTGTTAAAGTAAATAATCAATTTTAACATTCATATTGTAGGTAATAATTTCAAACTTTATAAAATAGATAACTTACCAAGAACAGTAAATTGAAAGTCCACCGCCTCCTTCTCCTATTCAGTTATGATGATTAATTGATATGAAATATGAGTTTTTGGTATCTGTATTGGGGATATCTCTGGTTTTTATACTAAATAGATTAGAGTAGTAGTGGGATGTAAATGGATTAGAGAGGGAAGATAGTGCCATAGTGGGATGTGAACGTTTTGTTTTAATTGTTGGCTATGCTCTTGTTTAATATGACAATTAAAACGCTAGTTCATTAATCGTTGGCATATGGAAAATGAAATAGGCGGTAATGTTTACCGCCAACTTTTGTGTAAAAGCAGACGCCCATTAAAAAGATCGTTTACATAGACATGATGTCAAAAAAAAATAGTCAACGATTTAGTAAACGTTGTTTAATAAGCGTTGCAAAATATCAAATTTTTTTGTAGTGATGTATTTTAACTTTATCGTGAAGACCTTAAATATGTACTTATATTTTTTGTAGTGTTACTGTAAGAGGTCTTGTGTATTGGTTTGTTCGGCCAGTCCCAATAATCCTTTGTTTTGACATGGAAACCGAAACTTTTGGAAAGATATATGTTTTTCCTCAATTGAATTTATATTCTTGTCTTCTTGCAGTGGAGAATTCTCTGTATTTGTGGTTGTTTAGAGAAAAGTATGTGTTGGAATGTAAATTCTCATATATATAATGCCCTTCTCCTAACGGTTCGGACTTTTAGTTGAGTTGGCAATTTAACATGGTATCAGAGCTCTATGGTCCTTGAGGTCCTGGGTTCGAGTCTTTCCACCGCCACGGCTTCTACTAAGCTTGCACGTGAGGGGGCGTGTTGGAATGTAAATTCTCATATATATAATGCCCTTCTCCTAACGGTTCGGACTTTTAGTTGAGTTGGCAATTTAACAGTATGTATATGAGTTTTGGTTGCTGAAAGATCCATAAAATGGAGATGAACAATGGGGAAAGCTGCTTCAAATTAATGGAGATGGCCAATGGGGTTCTTACATTGAGCCACTTGAACGGTTGCGAAGCATGGAGTTATAATTGGTGTCGCTAATAAAAGCAGGAATCACGTTTCACAGTGTTAATACTAATGTTTATCAAACTGAAGTGATGATAAAAACTGGTTATAACGGTTGATTTGACTCATATGCTCATGTTGACAGGTTGGTTCAGTTGAACAATTTGTCCTTAGTTTATAACAGCTGAACATCCTTTTAAGAGCCAGAAAAAGTCTACTAGAAAAGAACTTGAGAGCTGAATATGATGAACTTTGGGAAGCATCTATTAGAACTGTATAATTATATTAATTAGAGGGATATAATTAGCGCGTTAAACGAACCAAGCCGCTCGCGAGCAGCTCAATCTCGGCTCCTAAAAAATTCGTTCGAACTCGTTCGTTTATACAAACAAACAAAAAAGATTGTTCGAACTCGTTCGCTAAGAAACGAGTTTGTCCAACCTCGTTCGTTAAGTGCTCGTTAATATTAGTATATTAATGTTTTAGTTATCAATAAATATATTACTAAATTTATAAAAAATATTACTCATTAATAACTCGAGTTCGACTCAATAAAAGCTCGTTCAATATGTTAACAAACGAACTTTAAAAAATTTGGCTTGAATCATTAAAATTTGAGTTTAACTCTTAATCTAAATCTAATCAAACAAGCTTCGCCTCGACTGAGTTCGTTTACAGCACTAAATATAATGTAAGATCATTATGTGTGTAGTTGATGAATTATGGAGGGGTTGATGTTATTTCATTTCTTGTAATCCTTGAATATTGGTATATGATGGAACCCAGAAAATAACATTACATTTGATATGAATGTAAAATGTTATAATTAATTCCAGTAACTTGAGAACAGAGATGTAAATTTTAATGCAAGGATGCGTGTTTCAAGAGCTGTCAATAGGAAGGTATGCAACATCATTCATTTGTATTACAGACATCTTGTTTTAGGCAAAAAAAAAATCGCAGAAAATAAATCTTTTTACCACTTAGTGCATGCTTACAGTTGGTGAGAATGCTTATAAGCCAAAATTAGTATGTGATAAGGACAAAATTGCATATTTGTTAGTCAAACGTGCTTAACAGGAAGGCATTATGAAACTCATATAACAGCAGAGGAGATGTTAAAATAAGCAATTTTAAGCACCTATATAAGTAATTTCTGGTTTAGTGACCATAGTTATTAGTAGATTAGTCTTTTTTAGTTTAATTTACCAGCTTATGTTACCTGCGTAAATTAGTTATGGCTGATAATGAACCAGATAAATAGGAATTCAAGTTTCTTGAAATGGACAAATAGGTATCTAAGTTTTCGAAAACGTTGGTATCTGATGTCCATATTAAAAAGTTGGTATCTATTTGTTCAATTTCAAAACAGTGGATACCCTAGGGTTTCTTTTCCTATTTAAATTCTAAAAAAAGAGAAGAAACGTACAAGAACGAACACAAACGACAATTAACAGATTTATTTTAAAATTAATTTTTATACTACGAATTATATGTTTAATTCATAAGGCTTCAATGCCTCATGAACAATCATCTTAACTAGTTCGGTTACACCAGAAAAACTAAGACATCTCTACAACTGAATCCATGATATCATTCACCTAACCAATATCAAATGCAGTGCCTAGTAGATCTTGCACGAATCGCAAACTCTCCACCACGTGACAACACCAGATGAAATCAAGAAAATACTTGCCTTTTCCACTCTACTCTAAATGGCCACTGAATTTCAATTAAAGATTCTTCTCTGCGTGGTTATGTACTTTCAGTTACTGCTCTTTCATCTGAACTCTTAACAAAACGGACAAGGTCACAATCAGTAAACAAAAAATCTTCTACAGAAAAACAAATGCAAAGAAAGGTAAACATGCGTAAAGAAATGAAAGACGGGGCTAGATAGATACATTAATTGATTCCAAAAAACAAACAAACTTACTCTAGCCCATTCCATAGTAAGCATACGTCTCTCATAACCAAATGGAAAGCCGTCCAGACCACAAATTGCATCTGTGGACATACAGTCATCTTCGAAATCGATAAAACCAAAACCTACGATAAAGACAAAAAAAAAATCGTTAAATTTTATAAATAAAGGAGGAAAAGTCAATGATTTGTTGACATAGAGTTTTACATCTATTTTGTTGAATGAAAATAGTCAGATATACTAATAGTAGAAAATGTGCTACCGTACTTTATCGAAATGTTATGGCCACTGATCTTGTCACGCCTCCAAATTTACTACCAAAAAAAAAAGAGGTTGTGACGGTCCTTAAACCAAGCTTAAAACAAAACTCGATCTCAAAGCAAAATAATAAATGAAAACTTGAGTTCCAGTACCAAACACTAGATATCAAACACAATTCGCCTTATATATTTACATACCATCAACAAAAGAATTCAAATAAACCCCACACCTAAGTCATCAATTTCAATACTTCTTTATCCTAACCAAAACAAAATATACTACTTAAGAAAAAGAGATTTGTTACTAAAGCTCTTCAAAAACTATTAAAGGATTCTTAGCAAAACCATGTACGTTCATCTCGTCTACTAAGCTCACACCCTAAAATTTATCTGCAAAACAAACATAACCTCTTATAGTGAATTATACGAAACTCAGTAAATGAGGAGTCGAAAAATATTACACCCTTTTGAAAACCATATAATGATTCAAAATCAATAAAATTAATAAAAATATAAATTTAAATATATACCTAATTTCGAAAGAATTTGCAAATATTTCATTTCCGAAAAGATTTTTCCTTTTATATCAGAAGAATTCATATAACCAGTCAAAAATTTCAAAAAATGCATTTAACCCGTGAGCGGCGGTCAAAAGCGGTCAAAAATTGCATTTAACCCGTACAACAAGTGGTCAAAAACTGCAATTAACCCGTACAGCAGTAGACGAAAATTGCATTTAACCCGTGCAACAAGCGGTCAAAAACTGAGTACAAATACCCTCAGGTCTTTTTATTTTCGTCTAACCAGAATTCCTAATTTTAATATTTTAGATCTTGTATAACCATTACTTTTCTTTGTTTTTTTTAAAGTTATTATAAACGCAAATATACATAAGTCCTAGATTTTATTATCTTTCTTTGATCAAAGTCATAAAGGAGTATAATTATTATGCATATCCTATACTTGAGTAAAGACATTGAACGCTAGAACACTATTGCTGTTTTAAGTCATGAACAAAAATGTTTTATAAAAACCTTGTTTCAGCTTCTCTAACTATTGTTTATTCACATTGAAAAGAAATTGCAACTTATATCATTAAACTAAAACCAAAGAATCTAATTGTTTTCTTATTTTCACTTCATAATAGAAACCCCAAAATTCTAATATTAAACCTTATAACCAATCCTACACTAACAAACATTGAATTTCTCAAATACTATGCTACCCAATTCAAGTTTATACCTTGTCAAAATAATACTCTTAATTGAAGTATCTAACACCCAGAATAAAACAATATGCAATACTAATTTTAAGAAGCTCGAGAATTTAACTTATCACCTGCTATGACACTTGGTAGCTTGATCAAAATCTTTCCCTTGATTTTCTTTTTCTCAGTTACGATATTCGGTTCCTTTTTCAGCAGCGAATTCTTCCAAATATTTCTTTTAAAATGTTTTTCCCTTTTTCTTTTTTTTTTCTCTCTGCCGAATGGAATGAACCTTCCCTCAAGTAAGTGGGAAGGTATTAAATGCGTAAATTATAAAAATACCTTCCCTTTACCAAATTAGACTTCGACTAATTATATAAAAATGTATCTTATCCAAATATTTTACCTTGACCCCACAACTTAAATTAGGAATATTACAGATCTCCATCTTGACTAGGTAATGATTCAATTGAACAAGGTTCACCTGAAGTAAATATTTGATGATAAAGTTTGGTTTGGTCAGAAAGCTAATTAAAACCCGGGTCCAGAGCTGGGAGATACAATGGGCCACCTGAGAGAGTTTCATCTCATTTTGAAGAACCTAGCTGTGAGTTTATGGAAAGACCTCGCTCACATGGCACTGGAGAGCCATGGTCGAGGCAAAATGATGATCAAAGAGGTGGTGGTTAGGGTGGTAGGGATGGTAGGTACGTATGGTAGGGACAGTGGCTTTTCAGGAACCAAAGGCAATGGATATGGACATGAATATGCTTCTAGAATATGGGTTCTGGACCTGTTGCACGAAAAATACAGACCTTGGTAAATTAAATTACATATTAACCAAACATTAACGAGAATAATATAAAACTCAGTCCATTATTAACCAGAACAATCAAGACCCGTCCATTTTTTTGATTCATTTAGGGTCAGCTTTATTTAAACTTTTTGTCACCAACAATACTAACATAAATCAGCAATGGACATAATCTAAAGAAAATAAGGACAAATTCTATAAACAAGCAAAATAAGGATGCGTTGACATGTTACAGGGGGAAAATGCTTTATTTCAATTTACATGAACGTATACATACTTAAGCACATGTTTATGATATTTACAATTACTCTAATTTATTATGACATAGATGCACATGTTTTATGTAATATAATAAGTTTGGTCTTCGATAAAAAAAATATATGGTGGTTTTATGATCAAGAATTTGTTATTTAACTAGACACGGAGATACACGATACTACACATAATTTTTTCATATGTTTTAGCACTAAAAAAATAATTTAATTTTTGAAAAAGATTTATAAGTGATATTTCTTATTTAGAAAGTATGTTAACAGATTCAATTTTTGTGAAAGGAGATCACCCATATCCCCAACCTGTCCTTGTACAGATCATGTTAAGATAATATCTCAATTTTTACTAGATGTTATACAAGTTTACATATAAAAATAGAATTTAATAAAATTGAACAAATTAACAAGACTCCAAAAACCCTAAATTATACATAAATTATTGACAAGCAAAAGATAGAGTCAAATGATTAAGGGTTTGAATTCATATATGGTTTTTTTTAAGGTAGTATCAATATGGTAAAAGGATCATGATGATATAAACATTAAAAACCGAATCATAATTGAACTGATTAAGAGAGATCTAATTTTAAACAAATTACAAAATAATAAAATTCCATCACTAAGTTCAAGAGATTAATTAACAACTACATTGTGTGATTTGTATTTTATAAAAGCTGATTATAAAAATTAAATTTAAAAATCATAATTAATGAGTCTTTACAATACTTACTAAGTTATCTCAATGTGAAAAACAATTATATTCCCTCTATTTCTAAAAGGTTTGGAATTGATAATTGTAGTATAAGTAACAACCTTTTAGGAACGGATGGAATAATTCATATTCATTAAACACAACAACTTTTAAAAAAAATTAACATCTTTAACAAGTAAAAAATCTTACCATAATACTTGAGATTAAATGTTCATATTTGAGTGAAATATAATAGTCAACGAATATTTATCTTTTTTCTTTTTCTTTCTTTGGTAATGATCTTATCAGGCATGACACTAAGTAGCAAGCAATTATGGACTGTGTTTTACATGTAAAGCAGTAAATATTAATATATATTTTTTTCTTATCCATAACTTAATAAATGTAAAACTAATATAAATTCATTGATTTGAATTTGTCTATTATAATCGTATACCATAGGTTTATAATTAAAATTTATTAATTTGTAGCATATCATAAAATTTTATAAATGTTAAATATGAAGTGAAATCTCAATTAAATGTGAATAATTAGAATGATAAAATTATACAAAAATATATGCAATTACTTTAGAATATTAATACCCAATTAGCTAAATTACTGATTTATATTCATTTTACTTTTAAAATTGAAACCCAAAATCCACATTGTACATATGAGAAGGCTTAGAGTGAGAGTGGGTGTGTTTTGTGATGAGAAGAGAATAAAAAAGTAAGAGTGAACTTATACCTTCATATTATAATTTCGTATTATACCTTCATATGGGAGATGATAGAACTTATGTCAGTGGAAATATTTCAAAGCGGATTTGTGTGTTGCGTTTGGAGGAGACTTCGGCGTGGTGTTTTAAGAATCAGATTTTTATGATCTGTCTAGGTTTTTTCAGTGTAAGATATTTTTTAAATGGTCTTTGTTTGATGTATTATATGGATTGAGTTTTAAGATGATTTGTGAATTTCTAAGAATTATTGGCTCAAAATATTTGTATTACAAATATATTGGATTTCGACCAACACCAAAGGGTTTGGATCTATTTTATGGTTAATAAGGAAGAAATAGAAATTTTAAAAAGATTATTGGGACAAAAATTTTGAGTACAAAAATATTGGAGAAACTATTTTATTGGCGCTAATAAGGAGAGAATAAAAATTAACCGGGTTTGGGACCTTTTATTGCTAATAAGAGGGAATAGAAATGTTGTCTGGAAAGATTATTGGCCCAATTTTTTCGGTCCTAAACCAAAAAAATAGAATTTTTGTTTAGTTTAGAGGAAAAAAAATATTGTTGGTCAAAATTATCTATCTAGTGGGTAATACTTCCATCCAATATTGGATGGTCTAATTTTCACATCACATCCATTGATTATTATAACAAAACAAATGTTATTGGATTACAAAATTTATTTCTTTTGTAAGTTTAAAACATAGGATATGTGTATTAATATGATTGGTGTAGGTTTATCCAATATTGGATGGAAGAATTTTCCCTAGTATAAATAAGTTATATTTCTTACAAAATTATATTTCACTTCTATTCTCATATTCAAAACATCGGAGTCTCAATTTTCTTTTTTTTCAAGAACAGTTTGGGTTATTTTTTTAGAAGATCAAAAAGACAGTTATTCAAGTTCAATAGGCTATAACCCATATTTTTTTTTTGGTTTTATAGTTTTAGAGGGGTTTCTTTCATTTTGTTAAGTGATTTTCGTGTTTAGATAGCATTTTGTAGTGTGTTATGGATGATGTTAGTTGTTTGTACTTAGGTCTATGTGTTTTGGTCATTTTGAAAATTTGGTCACCATTGATGATTTTTCTAATGGTAAGTAATGATATTAGGAAGATGAAGTCACTATCTCTAGATAAATGTTTACATGCGTGTTGTATATGGTGTACTCAAATATTTTTCTGAAACTAATCACTTAACATCTGTGATAAATATGCTTAGTGAAATTATGAAGTGCATTAAACTTAGCCTCTAAGCCCTTTTTTAAACCATTGACCCTGATTATTGATATGCTCAGAGATTTATATGGTGCTTAGTGAAATTGTACTCAGAGTGCAACCATATCAAGCATTGAGAAAAAAATATATTATCCTTTTTTTCAATCACAAAATATAGTAAACACTAGGCTCAGATATAGAAAGGGGAGTTATTTAAATTGTACTTAAATAGTGCATCCATATCGATCTTTGAGCATAATATCTATGAAACCCTTTTTCAATCACTGGACCAGGTAAGCTCTAGGCTTAGAGATTGGTAAGTTACTTAGTTATTTCAATCTCAAAGAGTGCATGTGTTATGAGTATGTTTGTCGGTGTTTGTATGTATATGAAGTTAGCTGGGTTAACGTTAGATCTAGTAACACTGTTTGTCTATGTCTAATATGAAAAGAAGATTGCAGATAGTTGAAGTGCAAGTGCAATACAAATCTAGCATCCAAATGATTGATTTCAGTTTATATTAACACATGCATAGTTAAGCACATGTTTTAAATACATAATTTATTCTCAAACAATCTTAAGTATATGTAATCCAACAAGTAGTTAAACACATATTTAATGTTCTAACATCTATAATTATTCTCATTTTATATGACATATATGCATATGCTTTAATTCATAAAATAAGTATGGTTTTTCATGAAAACAATATGGTATTTTTGCAGGTATTGTACAACAAGATCAAGAATTTGTTATCTTAACTATACACGAGGATACAACATAGTACACACAACTTACTCGTTTATGTTTTAACACCAAGAAAATACGTCAATTTTGCAAAAGGATTTATTATGTTATTTCTTATTTAAAAAGCAAGTTAGCACATTCAAATTTTATTAGATGAGAACATTTAGTTCATAAGTAGTGTAAACTTGAAAACATCAGCGACGCTTCATGTTATATTCCCTCACCCCGAATATATCCATGTACGCTTCATGTTGAGATAAAATTCCACCATTTGTTCCTCAATTTTTACTAGGTTTACATATAAAGTAAAAAATAACAATAAAACTTAATCTAACTGAACCCAAATTGCGGATAAATTATTAACAAGCAAAAACTAGATCAAATGCACAACGACTTGAATTCATATATTCTTTTACAACAGTATTAACACTGTAAAAGGATCACGACACAAACATTAATAATCACATCATAACGGGAAATTATTAACGGATATTTGATTGTAAACGAATACTAAAATTATAAACGAATACTAAAATAACATCACTAAAGTTGACACTTTGTTCAAAATATTTCATTATATTTCATATTCATCAAACACAACAAATCTTTAAGAAATTTCTAATATCTTAGAAAGTAAATCTTACCAAGACAAGTGAGAGTAGATGCTTATGTATATTAAATTACGAAAAAATTAAAAGAATCATCCATGTGACAACTGGAAAATGTTTTAATTAAAAAATTCAAGTGGAAGGTATGATTTCATCATAAGTGATATGATTATGAAAGGTAAATTTCTTACAATGACCACAATACCTCTTGTACATAAAAATAAAATCTGTAGCATAGGGGTACCAGTTATTAGTGGGCCTATAGGATGTGTTTTGTATATCAAGGGGGTCAAAAGTGAACCTATGTTCTGAATGGTAGAAATCACAAGAATGTATCGTGAGTATGACTCATTATTTTGAAGCATAAAAGTAATCCTCTATGTAATTAAATTTTATTGTGCTTTTGGACAAAATGTAAACCTACAACTATATGTGAACAATGAAAGCCTTTAATCTTCGACTTTTATGAAAACATGACGTTTAGAAATATCAACAATCATCACAAGATCACACTCAACTTGAAATACCAAATCACTTGATTGTCGAACTTTCCGTGTACAACAGTAGTCGAATCTGATATCCCACCTAATTAAACTGGGTAGATTGTATGTTAGTATAATATTTGGCAAGAACGAAACACTTGTATATTTTTCCATTAGAATATTATAGATACCATCAATAAACTCGATTATCGGGAGTTAACTCATAACCTCTTTCTGATTATTAAATGACTCAACAACATTTGATGTCATATCACAATAATATTTTCCCAGGAAAGGGGTACCTAAGTATTACTCTTTAGGGTATTTTCATTCATGGTGTAAGCATATTTTCCAAAAAGTTGCGAAATAGACTCAGGAAAAACTTTAGCACCTTTACATTTGAATTTAAAGTTTTTCTTGATATTAAGCATACAAAATGAATGATAAGATTCTGAAAAAACCAAGCTACTAAAATACCAAGATAACGATACGTATTGAAAGTTGTCTCACGGTCATCAAGATACGAAATCAATAACTAAAGAACGTTTGTCCAATTTATAGTATCTTGATCATGGCATACATGACATGCAATTGGGAACAATCATGAGAAAAAGGTAACACAAAACTATGTGAAATCAAAAAAGTCTGAGTTATATGCAAAAGTCCGAATTATAAAAAAAAATCTCATAACTCAATAAAGAATAGAGACAAAGTTTAAATATCATTAATAAATATTAAATGAGATATAAAAATACAATTATAAGACTTATGAATGCAATAAACACAAAACAAAGAAGACAACAACAAAATACATGATTTGATTTAACATCATTCATATTTTTCTAAGGAAATCTGTGTATAAAGAATTCAGCATTTATAGATTAAAAAATAGAATTATCAACTAGCGACACGAATGTATATTAAAGTGAGAACAAAATCTTGTCGCTAAAGTCTCTATTCATTAGCGACGATAATTGTCAACGCTAATGTAGGGTTTCATTTTTTTGTATATTACCAACTAAATAGCGACGACATTCATACGTCGTCGCAAATGATCACCTATTAGCGGTGAAAAAAATATTGTCACGAATGACTCCATCGCTAAAGAAGTGTGTTGTAATAGTGGCACGGGGACTGTGAGAGCCAAAGGTCTGGCGAGAGACTATGTGAGAGCTAGGAGGGACTCCTAATGGCAAGGGTAACCATGCGTATGTCGTAGAGGGTTGGATGGGTAAAACCAATACAAGGACTAAATTTGAACGTGGATGAAAGTTTTAACCCGACATTTGGGCTAGGTGGAGCGGAAGGACTATTGAGATATAGAAACAACGATTGGATGGGAGGTTCTGCGAGGAGTTTGAGTTTTGAACTTCCTACCACTGTATAGTTAATCTCTCTACGAAGGGTTAGTATGGATGGAACTGTTAGGGTTACAAAAGCTATGTATCGAGGTCAACTCACGTGAGGTCTTATCAAGATTTAAGGCGAGTGCAATGATCAAAGGCCCAGAGTAAGGTGGATCAAAAATATAAATAGAATCTTAAGTTGGAACCCACTTTTTGAGGTGAGAAATATATATAGAGAAGCAAATGTTTGTGTGGATTGGCTAACTAGATAAAGGGCGATCCAATAGAACTCGAAAAAGGTCTTTCATGAAGAGCTAGAGGGGACGAAGCCGCATCTTATTCGTGATAAAAACTTATGGGTGTCTCCTTAACTTATTTATAGTGCTCCCTTTGGGAGAACTAGTGTGACTTTTCCACGGTGTTAGGACCTCCTGTGTATAAATATAAAACTTCCAAATTGGAGACACGTACCAAAGATAGCTCTCTTTTGTATGGTTTAATTCCACAAAGACACATTTGAACGCAGGTACCAAAGTGGAAGAAAATCAAATGGATGGAACATTTTTAATTAAATGCAAATGTTGAATATAAGACTTCATTAACTTTTAAAGTGCAGAGAATAAACAATTCTACTGAATTAGAAACCAGATATATGTGATCTTGAAAATGTAAGTATGAAAAGAAAACCTCTAGATTTAATTTTTAATTCCAAGTAGATTTCTCACTAGCCTATAGCCTCAATTTTTATTCTAAAAACAAAACATATATTCCAGATTAAGTAGCAACTACAGCATATCTCACTAGTGTATATCCTCATAAATACAGAATCAGCTGAAGCAAGAAACAACACAGCATGAGAAACATGCTTAACCTTTAATGCAGTATCTTTCAATCTGGTTTATGGCTGGAAAAACTTTTTGAATGCCTCCACATCCAAGTTGAATTTTTTTGTCGCTTGTGGTGTAGCTGTTGCACTTGGTGACACATCGTTTACATGAATTCCATACTCTCGATGTTGTTTGCTTTCACATTGCATAAGTCCCAATACTGCATGCTTGGACATGTAATAATCAGTCTCCTCACAGGACCCTTTTGAAGCCATACCCCTCATGTTATATTGTCTTTTACATTTTGTTCAACCATTACACGTGCCACGTGTTTTACACAAGCACCCATGCCCCTCACGTTAATCGCAAATAGGCTAGGCTATCAAATGCAGAATGGTCAAAATCAATGATCGTTTGATCAGATTTAGTAGTAGTTGTTGAAACTCAGCATTGCTCAACATGATATCAAGCTGACTGTATTTCTTGACAGTCCAGTCCACCATGACACAGAGTTCACCCTAATGCCATACTCCCCAATTTGTTTGCTTGCATATCGCATCAATCCCATTACTGCGTACTAATAGTTAGTCGCCTTTTCGGCACATGTTGTAGCCGCTATACTTGCTGAGCAAACTATATTGCCTTTCACTTTCTTCTCAACCATTACATGCTCAGCGTGTTTTACACAAGAAGTATTACGTCTTATTTAATCAAGAACACATTATCAAGTTTGATCTTTTATTACAGGTTAATAAAATATGTATTTTAACTTTATTGTGAAGACTTTAAATATGTACTTATATTTTTTGTAGTGTTACTGTAAGAAGTCCCGTGTATTGGTTTTTCCGATCAGTCCCAATAATCCTCGCTTTACCAAAACTTTTGGGGAGATATATATTTTTCCTAAATTGAATTGATATTCTTGTCTTATTTCAATGGAGAATTATCAATGCTTGTGGATGTTTATAGAAAGTATGTATATGATTTTTGGTCGCGAAAGATCCAGAAAATGGAGATGAACAATGGGAAAAGCTACTTCAAATTAATGGAGATGGACAATGGGGTTAGTATATTGAGCCACTTAAATGGTTGTGAAGCATGGAGTTAATAGTGTTTCTAATAAAAGAAGGAATAATGTTTTACAATGTTAATATTGGGAATGTTTATCAAACTAAAGTGATGATAAAAACTGGTTATCATGTTCGATTTGACTCATATACTCATGCTGACAGGTTGGTTGCGTTGAACAATTTGTCCTTAGTTTATAACAGCTGAATGTCCATTTAAGAGCCGAAAAAAGACTACTAGAAAAAAGAACTTGAGAGTTAAATATGATGAACTTTAGAAAGCATCTATTAGAAACTGTATAATTTTATTAATTAGAGGGATATAATTAGGGCGGTAAACGAACCAAACCGCTTGCGAGCCGCTCAATCTCGGCTAAAAAAAACTCGTTCGAATTCGTTCATTTATACAAACAAACAAAAGAGTTTGTTCGACCTCGTTTGCTAAAAAACGAATTCGTTCAAATAACGAACTACTTGTTAAGTAATTTAATGTTTCAGTTATCAATAAATATTTATTAAATAATTAAAAAAATGATTCATTAATAACTCGAGTGCGGCATGTTAACAAACGAGCTTTAAATATTTTGGCTCGACTCCTTAAAATTTGAGCTCGACTCGACTCTAAATCTTATCAAACAAGTTTGCACATCTAGTATTCGGCTTGACTCAGTTCGTTTACAGCCTAGATATAATATAAGATCATTCTGTGTGTAGTTAATAAATTATGGAGGGGTTACTGTTGTTTCATTTCTTGTAATCCTTGAATATTTGTATATGATGGAACCCAAAAATAGCATTACATATGATATGAATGTAAACATGTTATAATTAATTCCAGTAACTTGAGAATAGAGATGAAAAATTTAAAGCAAGGATGCTTGTTTCGAGAGCGGTCAATAGGAAGGTATGCAACATCATTCATTTGTATTACACACATCTCATTTTAGGGGGAAACAAATCGCAGAGAACAAATATTTTTACCACTTTGTGTTTACAGTTGATAAGAAGCCAAAATTAATGTGTGATAAGGAGTCAAACGTGCTTAACAAGAAGGCACTATGAAACTCATATAACTTTATGTAGGGGAGAGGAGATGTTAAAATAAGTAATTTTAAGCACCTATATAAGTAGTTTCTGGTTTAGTAACCCAAGTTATTAGTAGATTCGTCTGTTTTAGTTTAATTCAAAGGCTTATGTTACATGTGTGAATTAGTTATGGCTGATGAGGAGGAAGTTTTGCAAGCAAATCCATGAAATGTGCAATGCAAAGAGTTTGGAATGTTATGTTTATTGTATCTCCTATTTACATACTCTGCTCCAAACATAAGGCTCTCAAGGTTTCTTTGAATGAGTACATCCCTTTGCACATGGTTTTTATTAGGGAGGGATTCAACTCTTAATAAACTTCACTCCTAAATGAATTTTCAACTGATGAGGGTATTTCTAAGAGAAATTTTTTTCGGAGGAATTTAAAAATATTCACGAAATCTAATAAGTGTCTATAAGCAAAAAACATGAATGCAATGGTTTATGGATGAAAATTATAACACTGCCTACTTTCACAAAGTCTTTTGATAGAGAAGATCGACATTTAAATGTGAAAAGACCTGAGGTATACGAATAATGAGAAGGACAAATATGTACTCAAGATTTTTGAAATGGACAAAGGTATCTAAGTTTTCGAAAATGTTAAGTATCTAATTATCCATTTTTAAAAAATTGGATATCTATTTGTTTAATTTTAAAAATACCTAGAGTTTTTTTCCCTATTTAAATTCTAAAAAAAAAAATGTAAAAGAAAGAACTCAATAAACCACAATTAAGAGGTTTAATTTAAAATGAATTTTTTTTTTGTTACACGGGAGAGCTACTATTGGATTCGGTGTCATTGACACGGTTTGATCGTGTACCGCCTAGAAAGATAATCAAGTCTCTAGCCAGTTGAGCTTATTCCAGGTTATTATACACATCATATGTTTAATTCACAAGGCCTCAATGCCCCTTGAACAATCATCTTAACTAGTTCGGTTACACCACCAAAACTAAGACATTGCTACAACTGAATCCATAATATCATTCATCTGACCATCAACGCCTAATAAGTCTTGCAAGAATCGCAACTCTCCACTCCGTGACAACACAAGATGAAATCAAGAAAAGAGTTGCCTTTCCCCACTCTTCTCTAAATGGCCACTGAATTTCAATTAAAGATTCTTCTCTGCGTGGTTATGTACTTGTTGTTATGGCTCTTCCATCTGAACCCTTAACAAAACAGACAAGGACACAATCAGTAAACAAAAGAATCTTCTACAGAAATCAAATGCAAAGAAGGGTAAGCATGCGTAAAGAAATGAAAGACGGGGCTAGATATATACATTAATTGATTCCAAAAAATAAACAAACTTACTCTAGCCCATTAAACAGCAACCATGCGTCTCTCATAACCAAATGGCATGCCGTCCAGACCACAAATCGCATCTGTGGGCATCACAGTCATCTTCGACATCGATAAAACCAAAACCTGCAATAAAGACAAAAAAATATCGTTATATTTAATAAATAAACCGGAAAAGTCAAGGTTTTTTTTTACATAGAGTTTTGTATCTAGTTTGCTGAATGAATAAAAAATATGTTACCGTACTTTATTGAAATGTCATGGCCACCGATCTCCATCTTCACTAGCTAGGGAATGTGTATAGGGAATGGTATGAAGTAAACATTTGATGATAAAGGTCGATTTGTTCAGAAAGTAATGAAAGACCAGGGTCTGGAGCTGGGAGATACAACAGGCCACCTGTGAGAGTTTCATCTCATTTTGAAGAACCTGAGTATATGGAAAGACCTCGCTCACGTGGCACTGGAGAGCCATGGCCAAGGCAAAATGATGATCGAAGAGGTGGTGGTAGGGATGGTAGGGAAAGAGGCTTTTCAGGAACCAGAGACATGGACAGGTATTGATTGCCGAGGTGGTCTATTGATTACCGGCGCTATTTTTGTACATGCTTCTAAAAAACGGGTTTTGAGACTGTTGCACGAAAGATATGGATCTTGGTAAATGAAATTACATATTAACCAAAATAATATACATCTCAGTAGTCCATTATTAACCAATCAAGACCCGTCTAATTTTTTTTGGATCATTTAGGGACAGCTTTATTTTGAACTTTTTGTCACCAACAATGCTCACATAAATCAGCAATGGACATAATCTAAAGAAAACAAGGACAAATTCTATAAACAAGGAAAATAAGGATGTAGTGATATTTTACAGGGGAAAATGCTTGATTTCAACTTACATGAATATATTCATAGTTAAGCATATGATTTAAATGCGTAATTGATACTCAAACAATTCGTATGCAGGTGTAATTCAGTAAACAGTTAAGCACATGTTTATGTTTAATGTTATAAAAATCTACAATTACTCTACTTTACTATGACGCCTATGCACATGCTTTATGTAATATAATAAATATGGTTTTGGATGAGAAAATATATGGTGATTTTATGATCAAGAATTAATTACCTTAACTAAACACAGAGAGATACGAGATATTAAACACAATTTTCTCATATATGTTTTAGCATTAAGAAAATACTTCGACTTTTAAAAAAGATTTACTAATGTTCTTTCTTACTTAGAGAATGTTAACACATTCAATTTTGGTGAGATGAGATCACCCACATCCACCTGTCCCTTTACACTTCATGAGATAATTCCACAATTTATTCTTCAAATTTTACTTGTTTTATATACAAGTTCACAAATAACAATAATATTTAATAAAATTGAATAAATTACCAATACTCCGAAAAAACCCAAATTGTGCATAAATTATTAACAAGCAAAAACTAGAATCAAATGTATAAGAGTTTAAATTCATATATGACATTTTTTTACAGTAGTATCAACACAGTAAGAGGATCACCATACAAATATTAAAAACCAAATCATAATTGAAGTGGTTAATGGAGATCTACTTTTAAAATAATATTAAAATAATAAAAATTCCTCGGTAAAGTTGTTAATTTGTTCAAGAGATCAACAATTACATTGTGACGATTTTCATTTTATAAAAGCTGATTAACAAAAATTAAATTTGAAAATCATTATTAGTGAGTCTTAACAATGCTTAACAAATTATCTCAATGTGAAATGGAATTATAATTCATTCATCGAACACACTATTCTCTAAAAAAAACCATCTTAACAAGTAAAAAATCATACCATAATAAGTAAAAGTAGATGTTCATATCTGAAATGTAATGACCAATGATCTGTGATCTTCTATCTTTTCTTCAATAATGCGCATCTCAAGCATGACACTAACTAGTAATTATAGAATGTGTGCCAAATGAGAAAAAAGATATTAGTATTAATGTATTCCTTTTCTTATCCATAACTTAATAAATATAAAACTAACACATAGTAATTAATTTGAATCTATATATTATAATCATATACAATAAGGTTATGATTAAAACTCGTTAAGTTATAGCATATCATAAATAAAAAATTAAATGTTAAAAATGAAAAGAAATCTTAATTAAAGGTGAATAATTAACATGATAAAATTATAGAAAAATATATATATAAAAACACTTAGGATGTTATTATTTAATCAGCCAAATTACTGATTTATAGTTATTTTACTATAAGAAATTAAAATCCACATTTTATAGATAAGAAAGCCCAGAACGAGTATGATTTGTGTGGAGAAAAGGAAAAAAAATGTAAGGAGGGAACTTATACCTTCATATTGGAGAGATAGATCGGAGGAGAAAGTGTCGTTGTGCGTCGGTGTCTTGTTTTAAGAATTAGGTTTTGGTGATCCATCTAGGTTTTAAGAGTTTAGGGATCTATTTTATTGCTAATTAAAATAGAAATTTTATTTGAAAAGATTATTGGCCCAAATTCTTTTCCGTCCAAAAATATTGGATTTCTACGAACGAGTTTGGGGGACCTAATATTATAGGAAAATTCTTCCATCCAATATTGGATGATCTTACACCAATTACATTAATACACATATCCTATGTTTTAAACTTGCAAAATTAACTAACACATTAATCTAATGACATGTGTTTTGTTATAATAATCAATGACCGTGATATAAAAATTGGACCATCCAATATTGGATGGAAGTATTACCCAATATTATAATAGTAATTAAGAGTAATGCTGAGTATCATCCAAAAAGATATCATTTAAATATCACCCGCAATTAGGTGGTCTAATTATAAAAGAGAGAAAGAAAAAAGTAAATCTTAAAAAAAAGAAAATCCATGATTGGACCACCTAATTGTCACATCATGGAGGATGATACCCAGCATTACTCTATAACTAATAAGGAGCAAATAGAAATTTTGCTTGGTTTAGAAACAAAAAAAATATTATTGATCAAAAATATCCCTCTAGTATAAATAAGTTGATATTGGTAGTTGTTTCTACTTAGGTTTGTGTATTTTGGTCTATTTATTTGGTAATTTTGGAAATTTGGTCGTCGCTAATGATTAATGTTAGAAAGATGAAGTCACTGGCCCTATAGTAAAATGTTTTCATGTATGTTGTATGTTGTATCTTGTATGTGGTATACTTAGACTTTTTTTTAAACTAATCACTAAACATGTGCTATAAATATTCTTAGTGAAACTGTGAATTGTAGAATACTTAGCCTCTAAGTCCCTTTTTAAATCATTGAGCCTAATTATTGATATGCTCAAAGATTGATATAGGTCTTAGTGAAGTTGTACTCAAAGTGTAGCCATATAAGCATTAAACACAAATTATATTAGTCTTTTCTTTTCAATCACAAAGCCTAGTAAACACTAGGATCAAATATAAAAAGGGGTCTTATATGAATTGTACTTAAATTGTGCATCTATATCGATCTTTGAGCATAATTTCTCTAAAACCCCTTTTCAATCATTGAACCTAGTAAACTCTAGGCTCAAAGATTGGTAAGTCGCTTAGGGATTACAATCCCATAAGGTTCTAGGAGTCCATCATATGGTTCTTAGAATGTGTTGTGAGTGTGGTTGTCGGTATGTGTGTGTGTGTGAGGTTAACTGGGTTAGTTCTAGTAAAATTCTTAGTTAAATAGTCTAATCTAAAAAGTAAGAAATTATGTGATTGTAGATTGCTGAAGTGCAAGTGCAATATAAATCTAGCGTCCAAATGCTTTATTTCAGTTTACATGAACACATACATAGTTAAGCACGTGTTTTAAATACATAATTTATTCTCAAACAATCTTAAGTAGGTGTAATCTAACAAACATTTAAACACATGTTTAATGTTCTAACATCTATAAATACTCTCATTTTCTATGATATATATGCACATGCTTTATTTCATAAAATAAGTATGGAATTTCATGAAAATAATATGGTATTTTTGCGGGAGTTGTACAACAATAATCAAGAGTTTGTTACCTTATCTAGACACAAAGATAGAACATAGTACACACAACTTACTCGTTTATGTTTTAACACCAAGAATATACTTCAATTTTTTAACAAGGATTTATTAATATTCTTTCTTACATAGAAGCAAGTTAACACATTCAATTCATCTAAGATGATAACATTTAGTTCATAAGTGTTGTAAACTTGAAAAAATCAACGATGCTTCATGTTATATTGCCCCACGCCCAAGCTATCCATGTACTCTTCATGTTGAGATAAAATGTCACCATTTGTTCCTCAATTTTTAATAGATTTACATACGAAGTCACAAATAACAATGGAACTTACTCTAATTGAACACAAATTACTCATAAATTATTAACAAGCAAAAACTAGATCAAATGCATAAGGGCTCGAATTCATATATTTTTACAACAGTATCGACATTGTAAGAGGACACAAACAAACATTAAAACCCAAAGAAAAACTGAAATGATTAACGGATATCTAATTGTAAAAGTATACCAAATTGTACAATTTCATCACTAAAGTTGTCACTTTGTTCAAGATATGCAATTATTGTTCCTATTCATCAAACACAACAAATCTATAAGATTTTTCTAATATTTTAGCAAGTAAATCTTACCAGGACAAGATAGAGTGGATGCTTATATTGATTAAAGTACAAAAAATAATAAAAGAATTATCCATGTGAGAACCAAAAAATGTTCGTAATGCAAAACATTGAAGGTATGACTGCATCATAAGTGAGACGGCTATGAAAGATAAATTGCTTACAACAGCCACAATGCCTCTTGCATGTGAAAAATATTTAGCATAGGGGTAACGGTTCTCCGTGGGCCTACTAAGATGTGTTTTGTATACTGAGGGGGTCGAGAGATGAACCTACGTCTTGAATGGTAAAAATCGCAAGAATGGATCATGAGTATGACTCATTATACTTTGTAGCATAAAAAATTCTCTGTGTAATCAAATCTATTGTTCTTTTGGACGAAATGCAAAGCAAGAACTGCATGTGTACAAGAAAAACCTTTAATCTTCCACTTGTATCAAGAACAAGACGTTTAGAAATATCAACAATCATCACAAGATCACACTCTACCTGAAATACCACATCACTTGATTGTTGAACCTTCCATGTACGACAGTAGGCGAATTTGATATCCTACCTAATTTGAGACTAGTATATAGTATATTAGTATAATATTTGGCAAGAACGGGACACTTGTATATTTTTTCCATTAGAATATTGTAGATTTCATCAATAAACTCGGTTATCGGGAGTTCACGCTTAACCATAATCTAATTATTAAATGACTCAACAACATTTGATGTCATCTCACCATAATATTTTCCTAGAAAAGGGGTATCTAAGTATTACTCTTTTGGGAGATTTTAAAATAATTTAATCGCATCCTGACCATAATCAACCAAATTTGTGGTGTGAGCATATTTTCCAAGAAGTTGTGACCTATACTCAGTATAAACTTTAGCACCTCTACATTCGAGGTTCAAGATCTTCTTGATATGAAGCATACAAAATGAATGATGAGATCCTGAGAAAATTGAGCTAACAACTACTAAAATACCAACATGACGATATGTAATGAAGAATACAGACAAGGTTTAAAAATCATTATTAAAAAAATGAGATATACAAAGCCAATTATAAGATTTAAGAATGCAATAAACACAAAACATACAAGACAACAAAAAACATGATTTGATTTAACATCATACATATTTTTCAAAAAAAACGTGTTGTTATAGAATTTAGCATCTTTACATTTACAAATAAAATAATCAACTAGCAACACAAATATATATGCATCACTATCATGAGCATATCCTATGAAAATTGAATCTATGGTTTTTGGTACAACAATAACTTTCTTGAAGTCGGGTAGCCTTACCTTGGCCAAACTCCCCCATACTTTTCAAAATTGCGGGTTAGGTGGAAAATCCCTCCACGACTCATAAAGAGACTCTTGTCTAAGTTTTCATGGGTTACTTTATTAAGTACATAACAGACATACAAGGCAACTTCCCCCCACATGTTGTTTGGTAAACCTGGACTAATTAACATGGCATTCGTCGTTTCTTTAAGGGATCTATTCCTACTTTAAGCTATGTCATTTTTTTGGGTGTGCCTGGGACACTAATTTCATGTATTATTCCATTAATTTCACAAAATTATTTAAGGTAATTATAACTATATTCAACACCCCTATCAAACCCAAGCCTCTTGATTTTACTATCAAGTTTATTTTCAACCTCATCCTTATACTTTAAAAAAACTTGTTTCCTTCTTCTTTAGATTTCAGGATATATATTTTCATGAAGCTCAATCATATGAAAAGGTTAGATGGTATAATTTTCCTCCTCTATCAGCGGTGTTTTTAAAAATTAGCTAAGTCATATTGTATTATTTCTAAACATGTAGTCTTTATAGTGGTCACGGATTTAAAAGATTTTTTTATCATGTTTGGACCCTACACATATTTAACATTTAACGAAATTATCAATATTGTGAACAAGGATTAGTCTGAGTTTTTTTACCTTTTTATAGAAGAGACATTAAGGAATCCTGATCTACAATGCCACGTATCTAAAGATTTAATTATATAAGCAAAGTAGATGCATTCTCATGGATCGATAGTTTTGGTGTTCAATACAAATAAGCCCCGTTTCAGATACCATTTCCAAACAAATTATTTATAATGGTAATAACTACTTTTTCACATTGAAAAACTAGGTTAATTACCACGTTATCAAGAAGACCTCTGGAAACTAAGATACTATGGTGCGAGGAGACAGAAAGAACATCATTTAACAATAAAATTTTATCAGAAGTGAGTTTGAGAGGAAATTGTCCTCATCCGAGGATGAAATGTAGTGGTTAAGTATCTAGGTAGTTGTCAGTAGCACAGGAGCAGGTTGCAGAGAGATAGTAGAGATTTATAGTTATTACTTTGTATTTATTTAGATTTTAATCAATGTACTGTAATAAATATTAGTTATTTCATAAGTGTAATTTTGTATATTGTATATTACTTAGATAGAATAATCTCGTTTTTCGATGTGTGACAATTTCAATAGTTAAGTTATGTCATGGAGTATTTAGGTTAGTGTTTATTGGTTTAAGAAGACTAATACTTCAACAGGATTCTCAGTGAAAGATTTTAGCATTATAGTCACGGGTAACTTAAGCCAAGATTGATATAATTACTCCCGACCAAACTAGGAACGGATTCTTGATGAGGAATTGATGACACATTTTGCATCGTAACAATTAGGTATTATATGAGGATCTTTTCGGCTTGTTACACCAATCATTAATATGGATAAGATTGTAAAGAAAAAGAAATTCCCTAAGCTTACACGTAACACTGCATCGGTTTCAACCCATGTGTCATTACCATACACAAACTATTACATGATTATATAAGATAAATCCACAAATCCAATGTGAAAATATGTTAGTATTTACATGTATCATGAAATCACATACCATCTTGTGTTAGAGCATCAAACATTGGTAGAATGTCAGTCATGAAATAGGGTGTTTTAGTCGTAGCAGCAAATTTTCCAAGATTTGTAGCAGCATCTCATCTTACCATAAGCATATCATCTTGAGACAATTGGCTATGGATAGTTCTCAGCTTATTTGTTAATGAATCTGGGGTATTAGTGTAAGTAATGTGAAACAATCCACATGATGAAATTTGAGCTAGAAACGCAGAAAGGTATGAAATACATAACACTACTTATCTCTACATCTTGATCAAGAATTAAATATAGAATAAAATGTTAGATCATTAAATACCTGACAAGAAGATAAAATAAGAACATGAACATTCATGAGGTGTCTAGAGAGAGGGCAGTAGAACAATTTATTTTAATTGTTACAATCTTATGTACAAAATAAACAAATGTAATATCATCAACTTTCAAGCCGATTCAGACTTTGATGCATTATTACTTTGCTCATCTCAGGTGCAGTAGATGAGAATTATAATTTTACTTAGTTCTCTTATTCAATTCTTTATGCAGGAGGTTTATATTCAAATTGGACATTAATTCTGAATTAATTTTAGCTTCACCATATAAATGGTAATTGTATAGATTCTTTTTTTTTTGTCAGAATTGTATAGATTCTACTAACTTATATTTCAGTTTCACTATCTAAAGGACGAATTTCAACTTCCCAGGCTAAAGATATTAATTTTAGATTGTAGAAAATAGAGTCAAATAACATCAGCTGGTTAATACTCAACTAGAGAAATGGTGTTTACAGCCAAACCTACAAAAGTAATTTTGTATTGGAAAATTTCAAGAGACGGCAAATGGTTGTGTTGTCCATTATGATCAAGATGAAAGTGAGACGATGGACAAGAAGAGTAGTAAATTATATTAAAATATAGATATAAGTTAAGCGAAATGTTCGAACCAATTTTTGTACTTTATTTTGCAATTGAAGTAGAAGTGATCCTTCTTTTATCTTTATTTAGCTTGTTATGCAATAATTTTTGTATTTTTGTGTTGGTCAAATATAACAAAATTTATTTTGAAATATTTTATCAATAAAATTGCAAAATAGTCCATGTATAGCAAAGAAGTAAAAGAATAAGAAGGGTAGCAAAATAGTCTATGTACATTAAAGAATTAACAAACATTTCAAAATAATTCTTGAAGAAAAAATTCCAAAACTCATCCTTCATTTGGAAACATATAACATAACTTATTTATATCTAATCCCTACATCACTTGCAAATATCCCTACATCACTTTCTCCCTACTCCTATATCAAAATATAATTGTTTACAACGAATTTGAGATTTAAAAAAAACTGAAGCATTACACAATTAAAAAACAAAACCAAATTCCAACTGAAAACTAAAATAACATTGTTAAAAATATATCTTCCTTGAGATTTTCATGTGCATAAAACATAACTAAACTTAACTAAAATTAGATAAAACTAAGAGCCACTAAGATCATGAAACAAACAAAATGTATCTCACTACAACTATAATACACAAAACTGACTACATACAATCATCAATGTTTCAAGTTCTGCATGACATCAAAACAACTAGTACCCATCTTCACAGGTAACCCAAGAAAAATCCTAGAAGTTGGTGTTTCCAAAAATTCAACCTGAACTTCATTTGGAAAACATTAGATTGAATTTGTCTACATTCAAGTCAAGCACCTGATACACAGACACACGTATAACATTAAAATAATTTCATTACTCTCATCTCATCCTTTAGTACTTTAACTACATGACAACATAAAATGCCGCACATATCAAATAATTTGCAAGTACATGATAGAATATTATTTTCACCTCTTATCACTCGATTATTTCTCTTGTGTCCAAGAGAAGGAGGTATAGTAAAAAATTGAAATTCTCCGTGGAATTTTTCAAACATATTTTTTGTATATATTCGACCGACATGCGTCAGCCACCTAGTTTGGACGTAGCATTTGGGTAATGTATAACTCAAAGAAGATTCAGACATGATCTTTATTTTGTTTATTTTCTAGCATAGTTGCAAAGTGAGTAAAAAATTGCGCAAAACTATAATCAGACCTTAAATATAACTTCAAGTCAGTATTTGTACTCTCACTCAATTGCGTGCTTCGCATTCCGGCAGACCAATGTTGTCTAACATATTGTCGTGCCCATTTATGCCTCTATTCAAATAACCTTTTCAAGCATTTATTTTCCCTTACACTAAATTCATAAAGCATGGAGTCCCATGAAAGAAGTCACTCATCTTCCTTTTCTGGTTCCTTGAAAAAAAAATCTAACACTTGATGAACCTGACCATTACCTTTAAATATTTGATTCATATGTTTCAAAGCATTTTGCATTATATGCCAAGTACAGATATGATAAAATTTGTTAGGCGTAACATTTTGCAGAGTTTTTGCCATTGCAGCATCTTGATCAGTAAAAATAGTTTTAGGATACTTATTTGACATAGCCTGCAAAAATGTCTGAAACAACCAACAAAAATAATCTGAAGTTTCATACATTAAAGCAGCCCCAAAAATCACAGCCTCACGATGATGATTAAAGCCTAAAAACATAGCAAAGGAAGAGAATATTTATGCACCTTGTAAGTAGTATCAAATGAAACTACATCCTCGAAATGACCATAGTCCATTATCAGATGTGCATCGGCCCAAAATATATTTGTAATTTGTTCTCGATTGTCCATTTGAAATGCATAAAAAACATTATTCATTTTGTGATGTTTTGATCTTGAAATACTCATTATTACACCAACCTCGCCATAAGCTAATTCTTTCTGTCATTTGGTGCGAAGATAATTCTTATGATCTACTTTTAAGTAACCAAGACAATTCTTTCCACCAACCTCTTTTTCCATTAACTCGTACGACCTGCGAATATCAATTCCGAAATTTTCCACTAACTCTATTAAATCACTTTGTGCATCAGATATATTCCGTTGAGATGAAAGCATATATGCATGTTCTGGTTTTATCACCGCATGGTTATGTTCTGAAAAAAAATCATACACTACATACTTTCCTGAAATTTTGTCTAATTTAATTTTCAAATAAGCACGACATCCTGCTCTTGTCTCAGCTCTAGGATTTTTACAAATAGATCCCTTTTGTCAGGTTTTCTATGTCCTTCTTTAGAACAAACTATTGTTCTATATTTTGTTTTTCCATCACTGTTCTTCTTAGAAGCATGATGTCTAATGCTAAATCCAGCAATTTTTTCATAATTATTATAATATTCATACGCATCTTTATCAGTGTCAAACATCATACCTATATATTGCATGTATTGTTTGTCATTGTTATCCGCTGTACTCGATTTCTCTGTTACATTAGCCATGTTTCGTTCATCGAACATTTCTGGATCCTCTACCATCTCTTCCATGTATGAGATGCTATTTGATAAGATATATAAAAATTAAGAAAAGATAATTGATGAAGAAGAGGAAGATGAACAGACTCTTCTGTGGAAAAGAGAGAGAAACTCTAATTTTTGGTTAAAAATCACCCTTAATTACTAATCTGCCCTTAGTAAGAGAGAGAAAGACCCATTTACCTTTAATTTAATCTCTTCGTCCCTCTCAATACCCCACACGCGCATATAATCTATCGCCGCATTATAAATTATAGTCTTCAGCTCACTATTCGATTTTCTCCTTGCGGTTTGATCAACTAATCTCTTATTTCTATCATCTCATACATACCATATAAATTCTGCAAATATGTACCTGCTCTATATTCCCTTAACATTAGCCTTATTCGATATTGCCTTGGCCCACCATTCAGCTTCATTAAGTAACATCACCTGCTCCCTTTGGAGCACAATATCACTATTTCCCAAAAATTCATTTTGTTGCGTAAATGAATTATCCACATGCTGCTGCAAACGGAGGTGTTGGCCCACATGATTTGTCCATAAGGGTTGTCCTCTTCCATGTGTCCATCTTGTACACAAGGATGCTCCCCTTCTGCTAAATGACAACTCACTGTATTCACATCAGGAGGTGGTTCATTATGTTCCGCCAACATCTGACCTCCTCCCTGTTCACCACGCCCAGCCATGCACTAATTCAGCAGTCCTTTGTACCCACTACATTCTTGGAAGAGATGACCCCGTGTTTCCACTTCTACCGCACATCTTTTACACATCGGATCATCAGCAACTCCTCTCACCACGAGATTCCCACTCATTGGCAGCCGATCCCAGACCGCGCACCATAATAACAATTTAACTTTTTGAGGGCATTTAAGTGACCATATAAGATCCCACTTAAAAATAGGTTCCACTCCCACGGGTTCCAAATTAGTATTTGCCGATTTAACCAAAAAATTACCCGTTGATTCAAATCGCCACTTATATAACTTTTCACCCCCACTAACGACTTCCACAACTCCCACCCTTAATACATCCTTACCTACTAGTATGTTATTACACATTCTCGAATCCGACACTTTCACTTCACGGTCCAAGAATCCTCCTCCAAAATATATTTACTTAAATGCCCATACCCACAAAAATGAATCATGTTGCAATATTATCCAACCAAGCTTAGGCAAGAGCGACATTTTGTAATTTCTCACACTTCTTAGACCAAACCCCCCCCCCCCTAATATTTTAGGGCGGCAAAGTGTTTCCCAAGAAAGCCAATGAATCTTTGTTCCTTCCTCCGATGAACCCTATATAAGTCTTGGATGATTCTGTCTATTTCCTTGCAAAAGTGAACCAGGAGTATCATGGTTTACATTATGTACGTTAGGATAGTTTCTAGTACCGATTGCGCTTGCGCAACTCTACCCGTCATAGACAGGTTTTGCCTCTTCCTCTCCGGTAGTTTACCTTGCATTTTGGATGTTATACGTCGAAAGAAATCACGTGGTAAGCGTTGTGACCTTATAGGATTTCCAAGATAAACCCCTAGTGACATGAAACCACTTCTCGTTGTTGATTTCACTTTCTTATCATTCGGTACATTCATCTAGAAGTAGATCATAGACTTTTCCTCATTCACTGTTTGACCCGCTTAGTCGCAAAATACCCTTAAGAAGACCTTTATAAGGTCCACCTGGGATTCGCTAGCCTCCGCAAACAGCAATAAATCATCTACAAAGAACATATGAGATATTGGGGGACCTTGACAATATAGGCAAATAGGTATCCATTCCTCTCCATTGCAAAGCCCCTGAATAAGGTTAGACAATCTTTTCATACACAAAACAAATAGATAAGGGGAAAGAGGATCTCCTAGATGAATTAGCCGATGAGGAGTGAATGCCTCCATTGGCTCCCTATTCCATAGAATGCTCATTGTATTAGTGTTCATAGCTGACATGATTAGTTTCACCCACTTGACCAGAAAACAGATCTCCAACTCAACTTATCATATACTTTTGCCAAGTCAATCTTGATTGTCATGTACCCTTTTTTATGTAATCTTTTGCATTTAGTGATCAACCTCTTGCACTAAAACTACATTGTCAATAGTTGACCGCCCGGGAAGAAAGCTACTCTGATTTGGACCAAACCACTCTCCAAGTAACGGGTGAATCCTATTGACCATTGTCTTCATGATGAACTTGACCGGCACATTAATCAGGCTGATTGGTCAAAGCTGACTCACCAAATCCGGGTCCACAACCTTTGGAATCAAATGAATTAGCATCCAATTCAGCCCTGGCGAAATCCTCCATGTCCGAATCGAACCCTTAACCATCTCACAAATATCAGGACCAACTACATCCCAACATTTCTGATAAAATGACGTCGATATTCCATCCTACAAAGGATCTTGTGGGGTTAGATTGGAATACAGCTACACGAATTTCCTCATATATGAACTCTTCCGCTAAAAGACCCTTCTCAACTTTCTCCAATCTGTTCTCATGCGGTAATGCAAATGGCCCCACGAACTTAACTGGTTCCGAGTAGAGATCCACAAAAAATTCCCGAACTAGCGATCCTAATGCCGAGTCCTCTTCAACCTAAACTCCATTCGAGTCCTTAAACCGCTGAATTTTACCCTTTTCCTTTTCTTGATCGTATCTAGATGATAGTACCTAGTATTTCTATCTCCAGATCGGATCTCATCTTCTTGACTTCACTTTCTATGTTAAGAAGACTACTACTATACCATCTATTAGAATACGGATAAGATCAGGAAGGCTGGAAGATCTAATTGATATTCCTTTGTCTTTTCACCTCAGTGCCGGAGCGACTATAAGTCTTCTTTGCTATAGCTTGAATCCACGTGATTGATCTATATTATGAAAAGCGCCGCTAGAAAAAGGGAAAAACGACTTCTTGGACTGCCAGAGAAGACTAATTAATCTATTTTTCCTTTGAACGTTGAGCCTTTTATCCAAAATAAAAATCATGAGTTATATGAGTGTTGTAATGAAACTTTGATCCCTTTAAGTCTTGCTAATAACTTTTTCTTCCTCCTGTTTATATCCCCAATTTTTTTTCTTTTCATACGATAAATTGTTCCTTCATCTCGGCTAAGCTACTCCCAATATCTGAGTTGGTTGTCTTCCAGTATTTTTGGATGAAGTCCTTAAAATCTTTGTGGAGACACCAAGCAGATTTGAAGCAAAATATTCTAGGTAGACGTGACTGGTCAATCAGAGTCAATTGAATCAGGATGGGTGTATGATCTAGGTGTCTCATGTCTAAATTAACTACTTTCAAAAATGGGAAAAGAGATAGAAGATCTGTATTCACGTATGCTCGATCCAACCTTTGAATAGTACGTTGCCCCGTATTCCACGAGTCACACCACGTGAACCGCGGCCTCTCAAATCCAAGGTCTGTCAACTCACAGTTATGGCGCCATTCTTCGAGTAACACCTAGCTCTCCACCTTTTTTATCCTCTTCTTTACCCACTTGATTAAAGTCCCCGGCAATTAACCACAGCCTTCCAATCTTGCTAAATGCCTGATTAAGCGTGTCCCAAAGCGGTTCTCTATATGGCGACTTAGGGCATGCAGATATAGCTGAAAAAACCCAAGGCTCGCAATTGAATTTAGAAACTTCAACATTTATTACCTAATTACCAGCCGATAAAACTCTCACCCTAATGTTTGCTTCATCCCAGATTAGCCAGATCCCCCCTTTCAAATTCTCCACCTCAACTCTCGTAGAATTCATCTTTCCTAAATTATATCGTTCACTTTTTCACCACTAACCCGAGGTTCAACAGTTACTGTCAACCACACCTTATGAATGCGCATTATCTCTCGAACCATCCTTTGAGAATTCGTCGCCACCGCACTATGGCGATTCCACACTAATATGTTAAGTAGTTGGAAAAGACCTCCCCATGTACTCTGAATCCTGCTTTGTGTACACATAAAAAATATTAGTTTAAAAGAGAAGAGGTTTCAGGATTGTACCTGATTCGGCTTATTCTTGCCCTCCATTATACAAACCATTAGCTCGTCTATGTCCAAATTATCCAACTAGGTTTCCACCACAAAGGATAAACTAAATTCTCC
The DNA here is from genome assembly GCA_029959085.1 of Nemophila menziesii. Classification (NCBI taxonomy): domain Eukaryota; kingdom Viridiplantae; phylum Streptophyta; class Magnoliopsida; order Boraginales; family Hydrophyllaceae; genus Nemophila; species Nemophila menziesii. The sequence goes on from JARWIR010000008.1 coordinate 30,214,276, forward strand.
CAGTTCAAATTGTAATTGCTCGGCTATGGCAGGCCCCGCTATCTTAGTTTTGTTTGAGAGTATCAGGTCCCCGTCAAGATCGATTGGAGTTTCAAATTCTTTCTTTACGTGTGTAGCTCCTACCTCGCCTCTCGATTTTTTAACCCATTGGTTGCTATCGTTGTCCATAACATCACTAATTACATCTACAGTCCCTAAATAATTTAAGGCCAAAATTTTTCCAGGAGCAGCTTATGTCGTCTCCCCGTGACCAGCCATATTTCCGGAAATTACCTGTTCGGTCCCTTTGATTTTTGTTCGAATAACTTGGTTGCACCATCTTGCTTTTCTGCAGCATTTAGTCTATTTGGCACCTTACTGTTCCCATGTTGCCCCTGTTCAATTTGACCCACAGAATTGACCCCCACTACCCCTTGACCAGCCGCAACTCTAGTAGATACGGTATCATTTTTTCCTTCTTTTTTTTCTGCAGCAGTTCGACACTTCACCAGTACTAATCCCTACCTCCTTATTACTGTTGTTTTTAGCCGCAAATACTTCAACCTACGGAACAGAGTTGAGTTTTTTTCTACTCTCAAAATCTAGTGCAACTAAAAAAAATTCCCCCTCCCCCGAGTGAATCTTAATCCTACCCACAACTCCCGAATGTCGTACCATCTTATTCTTCCCCCTATTATTTCCATTCCTTTTACTTGTTTGTGCCTGTTCTATATTTAACTCCGGAGCGTAGTTCAACCCATCATCCACATACAAGGCTCCGAATCTCGACCCAAGGTCCTTACGCGGACCACCACGGTACCCATTCAATTGATGGCTATTGTTACTTCGATTGTTCACCCGACCTCCTTTTTTTACCATCGTCCACTCTTCGTAGGTCGTTTCCAGCACTTTGTTCTTGTTTATAACATGTTGTTGTTCCATTCCCCTGGTACCTTCATTCGACTCCGAATTTCGTGGTGTTTTAGACTGATTATTTGTCCCACATTTGTCTCTTTGGTGACCGAACTTTCCGCATTCAAAACATACTAAATGTTGCCCCTTATACTCTACAAAGCAAACCTCCCCCCCCCCCCCCCCTCCCCAATATAAATCTTAGGTATGAGAGCCTTATTAAGATCAACTTCCACCACTAATCTCGCGTAATTTCCTTTTTCGAGCTTTAGTTAGTGAGTCAATCCTAACCGTTCTCCCAATCACATTCCCCATTTTCCTTAGTGTCCGAGCGGTGTAATTTTGCATGCCTACATTTGAAATCTGAACCCACGCCGTAGTAGTTATCGATCCATGTGCAGTCTAAAATTAGGTGTCCATTCTCTCACCACTAAGTAATGATCAAAAATCGGCCACGGACCCCCAACTAGCGCAAAATCACAATCCTCTTTAATTGCAAACTTAACCATGAAATAGCCATAGCTAACGTCCACTAATTCTATCAAACCTTCAGGTTTCATATTGTTGCAATTTTGACACCAGATAGTTGAATCCTACCTTATAGCCTATAAGTCTAACCACCACTGTATTACTCCACAATGGTATACCCTTTATTATTTCCTATTTTGATCTCAGAATTTGGGGAATTATACAATTGTCTACTAATATATCGTCTTTGATCGAATCAAGAAATTTGCTATTAAAGTCATTAGCCCTATTTATTTTGGATTCCCCAATATCTATAATTGACGGAATAATTAGGTTATTACTAGTTAATGCAGTGCGCCATTCCGAATTTTTCCGTTGTGGGATGTTCGAAGAGGCCCCGCAAGCCAAGGATTCGAGTTGTAGTCGCATCAGTCGCGGCACGTACCCTCTTGGGTTGTCGTGCGGTAGTGATGTCCAGTGGAGGGGAGCTGACGGAACCATCCCCTCCCACAGCAACATCAGTGAGTACATGATCAGTTGGCTCTTGAAGCGGTGGAAAGGGAGCAACCACCTTATCTGGTGGGGCGGCTTCCAACATTGGATTTTAGGGTAAAGCAAGGCGTGTAACGGCTACTTTTCTTACCAAAGAAAGCTTTTCTAGTGTTTGATATTTTAAGTGCAATAGTGTTAGTGCCACTTTCGGTGCTCCTTTTCCATTACTCACGTTATATACATACAATATAACTATCATATCTTAATTAAGATTCTATCTTCACCCACTATCTTCACCCACTGCGTTCTATTCTCAATCATTCAAATCTTAATTTACTCTTAACTAATGTACAAAATAGTAACTTTAAAATATATTTTCGCACACATCTCAACTCATCAACGTTCTCCTCCAACCTTCTTCATCTTCAAAAAATATTTTAACATGTATTATGTCATCCGTCTCTCACCATGCCACCCACAATAATACGTTTATTCATTTATATACAAAAATACCAAAATTGTTATACACATAGGAGATTAGATTTATAAACGTACTTTTTCATAGAAATTAAAAGGTTATGGGATCGAATCTTAAGGTCTGTTTGGAAGTGTTTATTTAAAAAAAAAATGAACAAAATAAAAAATTCAAAAATATTATTAAAAATAATCTTAAAATCTAAATTTATTTTTCTTTTTTCCAGAAACATATATTTGATGCTTCTCATAAAGTGCTTTTAAAGGTTTGAAAAAAATTAAATATTAGAAGTACGTTTAAATGTTTTTCCAATAAACCACTTTCATTGTCTAAAAAAACACTTCCAAACAGTCATTTATTGGAGTCAAAGTAATTTTGAATCGAAAGTGGTTCTCATATGTATTAAAAAAAAACAATAGATGTTAGACGCCCAATCAAATACCTCTAAAAACCTAAAAATATGGATGAAAAATTAGACATAGCCTAAGTATTATTTTTCTATATGATTTTAAATTTTATTTTTATAAAAATTATATATTTTTAATTTATGTATCAATTTAAAAAAGAAAAAAGTTCCTTTGTTGTAAAATAAAAATTATAACATATACATTATTTAGTTTATAAATTCAAAATTCAAATTTTAACTCAATTCATAATTTTATATGAATTTTATTTTGAAAAAAATCTTACGGGTATCCATCATTTGAAAATTAGACAAATAGGTACCTAACTTTTTCAATGTGGAAAAATCAAGTACACAATGTTCGATTTGGTCTAACTATTAGTACCTACCGCCAATATAATTGTTAAGCGTTGATGATTATCCTTTTTCAGATTGCATAAGTACTTATTTTTTCTTTTTAAATTTTTTTGAGAATCTCTATGTCTTTTTTCTTTTTGTTTAATAATCAAAAATTATTTGTCACGCAGGTCTCAACGTGAAATAGACAGTGGTTACTAACGTTTAGACCAAAAATGGAAATTCGGATACATGTTTGTCCACTTTGAAAAATTTGGATACGTATTTGTCTTGTTCACCATCCATTTAGTACTCCTGAGGTCTTTTTCCCACTTAATTTTTTTTGTTTTTTTATTTAACTTTCTATAACTAGTTCACTCTTTAATTTTTTTGTTTGATTATATTAATTTTTTATTAGTTTAATAAAAATGGCTTAACTTTGCACAAAATAGTTGTTTATATCATTTGGATTTGCCTTTACAAGAAAGAGATTATTCCTAAATAAGTTAAACATTCTAAAATAAATTAATTGCTCAAAAAGTTTAAAACATATGTTCTCAATTTCAATAAGTCTAAATTTTAAACAATCAATTAGTTATCTTTCTATATTTAACGGGTTGCAAGTTTTTTTATGTTGTAAATTTTTTTTAATGAGTTGCATATATTTTTTTAATGGTTTTGTGTGTTTATCAATGAGTTATGTGTGTAAACCTTGTAGGCAACAATTTTTCTACATGCCCCTTTTAGGTGAAATACCATTCTAAAAATAAACGATGTTATTTTAAATTATAAATTTGTAGGTGACATAAGTTGTCTAACCGGTCGTAAGACAATCGACCATCTTCTAACGCTTAGACGGGGCATAGGAGATGTTTGGAGGGGATTTTTAGAACACTTTACATAGTTATTACAAAAAAATACACAATTTTATAAATTAAAACAGAATAAACAATATAATCTTGTCATCCTATCTTTTCATATCCAAAATTTCTCAGAACTCCCAAAACTATCAGATGTAGTACTTATGGGAGTAATGATATGTAACATCTAAATATGATTGAAAAACTAAAAGAATTGACAAATCACGTCATTTCATGTATAGTATATCTAAAAGAATTGGAATCTGGAGATTGTCAACCTTAAATCGAACAATATGATTACATATCTTTTTGGGGATCTCGTTACTTCTAGCCAACAAGAAATATCAAGAATCGAGTTGATGAAACGAATCAACAAACGCGGATTACTCCTCAGTAGGATGAGAATGTAATTTGCTAGTTCAATGATGTATCGTTCGTTAGTTTGTGGAAAAATGTTAAGAAATGCTTCTATTGCAGTTAATAAAGAAGGCAACATCAACAAAAAAAAAATTCAAGACAAATGTTTATCGGACATGAATGCTAGTAGATTGGTTGCAGGTACAAATTGTTCGAGTAACTCATTTTACTCTAATAACCTTGAAGTTATACAATGTATTTCCGACATGTCTTGTGCAAATTGAAGAAATCGGCCTATCTTAATTATGTGAAATCCTTAGGTGTTTATGCAAGTTTAGCGTATAATCAACCATATTGCATATCAAATAATAAGGTGACCGATATTGTGGCAAAATACACTAGACATGACATTAATTTTTCTACATGGGTGGATAATTCCATAACCAATATCTTTAAAAAAGATATTGAACTTGTAATAAACGTAATGGTATTGGTTAGGGGTGGCAATCGGAAGGAACAGATTGGAAAAAGGTTCTTTCGGAAAATTTCTAATTTTTTTTGGAAATAGATTTTTTCCATTCCAATTCCGTTCCTATTTTTCGGAACTTGAAAAAAAAAGTTCCGAATTCGGAATTTCAGAATTTACCGAAAATTCGGAAATTTCGGTACGGAAATTTCGGAACATTTGTTTCGGAAATTTCGAAATTTTTGGTTCGGAATTTCAGAAATTTTAATTTGGAAATTGCGTAGCCAAGCCAAGTAGACGATAGTGTAGAATGGTCGACAAATACTTGCTGTTTTATTGTGCAGAAGAGAGTGTTCGTGGAAAGGCAGGAAAGGTGAGACCTAAAAGTAGAGAGACTTCATTTTACTTCATTTTTTTTCCAATACAGAATGAAGAGATGGATTTTAGGTTTTATCATGTTTCATTGTTATTTTTTTCGAACATAAAGAAGATGTTTCATTGATTCAACGTTTACTTTTTTTTTTCTTTTTTTTTTTTATGAAACGTTTTTTGTTGTATACTTTTTTTTTCTTTTTCTTTATATTACTATATATTATTATTTAATATATAAGATATAAAATTGAAAATATAATTCGGAAATAAAATCGGATCGGAAATTCAGAAAAATTCGGAAACTTTTACGTAGTTCCAATTCCGATCCTATTTTTTCAGAAAAATCGGAAATCGGAATTTCGGAATTTCGGAACCTTAAAAATCTGTTCCGAAATCGGAATTTTCGGATCGAAAAAGTCGGAAATCGGAAATTTCGGATCCGATTTCCACCCCTAGTATTGGTTATATTTTACGATCTCCTTACATATAATGAGCTGTATATAATTTTCTTTAGAAACTTTTGGTGAGATTAAATAACCGAAGCCAAAACAATAACCACCAAAGTTTCCATACATTTCAAAACTGATGTATATCTTTTGACCAAAATAGTATAATGTTCAAAGCTTCCATAATCATCAAATTAATTAATGGACATGAGTTTTGATGATCACAAGATGGTGGAATTGCAAATGGTTAAGAAGAGAGAAAATGTTATCGTCAAACAGAAGCAAGAGGAGATAAACTTGCATCCAGGTTTGCCTTGCAGTATCCTAAGGCTTCAGTCATTAGGAGAATGATCTCTCCTTCATTTTGAATGCCACCTATCTAACAATTATAAGTCTGTCATAATATCAATTTTTATCTGATTTTTTTTGGAACATCTAATACAATAACTCAATATGTAATTTGAATCCTCTTAACTTTTTTACTTCAACTTTGTATCACCTCTTAAAAAATGTTAAATAGTCCAATATGTCAAAAATATGAAACAAAAAGGTACTTTAAGTCACATTAATGATATTTTAAGGTTGATGTCCGGGTCAGCTTGCCCAGACTCTGTAGCTCAACAGGTTAACACAGAAAATAAGCACAAAAAACAAGCAATATTACATGCTTAAAGATAAGAAGACTCTTTTTAATTTTTTATTAACTTTTCGTCCAATTACAAGAAACATAGAAGTAAATCTCTTACTGGCCTATGGGTGGCTCGTTTTAAATCAGAAAACAGAACATACAATTTAGATGAATTATATTCAATTTTAAGCAGTAAATCCACCATCAACTACTAGGTTATGTCCAGTGATGAATGCAGAATCAGATGAAGCAAGAAACAACACAGCATCAGCAATATGCTTAGCCTTTAACACAATATCTTTCAAGCTCGTTAATGGCTGATTAAACTTCTCCCATTCCTCTGCCTCCATGTTGAAAGTTTTCACTGCGAGTGGTGTAGCGACCGCATATGGGGACACAGCATTTACACGAATCCCATACTCCCCAAGTTGTTTGCTTGCACATCTCATCAATCCCAATACTGCATACTTAGACATGAAATAATCCGTCGCCTTTTCGGCACTTAAGAAAGCCGCTATACTTGCTGTGCAAACTATATTTCCTTTTACTTTCTGTTCAACCATTACACGTGCAGCGTATTTTACACAAGCAGCCATACCCCTCACGTTAACGGCTAAGAGTTCATCAAGTCCAGAAATGTCGAAATCAAGGATCTTTTGATCAGATTTAGTAGTAGCTGAAAAAATTCCAGCATTGCTGAACATGATATCAAGCTGACCGTAGTTCTTGACAGTCCAGTCCACCATGGCACTAACTTGATCTTCATCACTAACATCACAGTGGAAGTAGCTGCAAATATTTGAGCCGATGGATTCAACCACTTTTTGGCCTAAATCATCTTGAATATCCGCTATAACGATGATACGTGGCCCGTGATTGGCAAAGAGACGCACTGTTGCCTCCCCTATCCCACTCGCACCTCCGGTGATTATAACAACTTTGCCGTCTAATTTCCTAATAGAAGGAGAAGATTCTGCCATGTTGTTTAAAGGAGAAAGAAATGTTTGTATTTCTTTTGTTCAGATATGTTATTATTTATAGAGATTGGGACAGATCAACAAGCAGTTGTGTTGATCGAATCATTTTGGTCATATTGTAGGACTTATTTACAATAATGACAATTAGGTGAAACTCGTGTAAAACTCTTCTGTTAACCAGAGATTTGAACTGCTTTCATATTTATAAAGTCACTTTTAGATACCTTTACAAAATCCAAGAATTACTTTTGCCTCGGTAACTTGATCATGATCAATTTACTTAATGATTATTGATGGATAGTGTTAGAATAATATAATCAAGTGAATGAAATTAAATCAAAGTCTAATATATATATTTATAAAATTAACAAAGATAATTCAAAATATAAAAAAATATAATTTTGTATATTATTTAGTGAAATTCAAAATAATTACAATATAATATGAATATCTTACTATGTAACAAAAAAATATAAGTAGTTACGCAACGCACAGCTGTCTTTATCAGTTGCCTACTTCATCATAAGCTGCTGACTGCACAGCTACCTATATAAGTTGTCTGTTTCATCATAAACTACTGTAAGTCGTTTATATACACTATGATTTTATCGAGAATATTCACCAACAATTAAATAGTTCATAACACATCCTCTTGGATATTCACCGAAAGATATGCCTCATTAAACTTTCTCAAGAAAAGTTATTGTGATAAAATTTGATGAAAGAAAAGAATACATAATTTCTTGGAGTGTGTTACACATATTTGGTCTGTCTTGTGAAAACCTTTCCAGGAAAACCCTTTGGGAAAAACCAAGGTGAATGGAAAAAAGTACAGAATCTCCCCCTCATTGCGAAATCAAATATTTTTTATAATACCTTCCCTGCTGGCGGGCTTGTAGCTCGAATATTATTCTCGGTAAAGATCTAGCACATAAATTTGCTGGGTTTTCACTGAATCATATTTGTTTAACGTCAATAAACAGTGGATTGACATAGGGAGGAGTATATTGTTCTCTTTATGATATTAGATATTTGGCATGCCTCGTTAAAATCATACTAGAAATACCCATGTGGGAAAAACCTTAGTGAAGGAAAAAAAGTACAACACACAAATATCGTCTTTCCCTCATTTTACACGCATTATTACAATAATTATTTTGAATCACGTACTATATATGCGAGCCCACAATTTAAAATAAGTATACAATATAGCTTTAGTTGATGAATCTGTTGGATTCGTGCCTGGACAATTTGTTGAATACATCAAAAATTCTTTTGGTGAAATATACTTCGACATCTCACGAACTCGACTTCTATTTCTTGAATCTCCTTCTTGAATTTTCAGGATGAGACGATATCATTATAAGATAATATCATACTTGTGAGGATGTAATCCATTCTAATACTTCTAATATATAACTAAAATACGTTTCTCTTGTACTTCATGCACTTTATGTTTTGGAAAACTTTTATACTCTAGAAACTTCTCGTTCTTCGAAAATTTAATATTTCCAAACGTTCTAAGTACTTCGAGCACCTATAGACACTTGTCCTTCGGGCACCTATCATGCTTTAGACACTTGTGTTTCGGGCACCTGTGTTCATCAATAAAATTAATATCAATCCAAGTATCATGGACTTATCTTGGTGGTTTCCTTATCGTAATAAACTCTTCAAGAGTTTCCAAAAAGTAAAACCCTAACGCAATTGTATCCATTACATGAGAATGTGGACGTCTTCCCATAATTAATTCTAGATTTCTACATGAACTTTTGTAATACAAGTTAGGTTATTGATTTAACAATTTTGTATGAATATTTATTTATTTATCGATATTTTTTACCAGTTTGTGGTCTAGGATCCTTTTAATTTATTTGAAGAGGCATAATAAAAGAAAATATATCAATCCTATTAACAACCTCGCGGTTTCATATATTTTTGGTAGATAAATGATCTACGTGACTTTTATTTAGTAACTTCAGTGACCATTACAAATTTTAAAAGTAATGCATGTGTCAACATTAGTTGACTCAACAATTCATGTCGTATTACATGGATTTCATATTCCATGATATTTACCATTTCATCATTTACTCATGAGATTTATTTTATCGGGGTTGGTAAATTTAAAATCGACAAGGTTACCACGCTTCATGCGTTGGTTATATGCATTACATGTCTATCACGTTTCATGTGTTGGCTGGATACATTACATGGTTACCACGCTTAATGCTTTGGTTAGATCTATTATAGATTATCCATACTTCATGTGTTGGTTAGATATATTTTAAGTTTACCACGCTTCATGTGTTGGTTTAATGCATTCGCTGACATATTTGTTATATGTCTTTCTAGGACAGCAATGTATATTGGAGCGTTAATAGTAGATTTATGGAATTTTACAATATTCTCTGTACCGTGAATGCATTTGGTATATCATTTACAAATACTTCACAAATAATCCTATTTTAAACTTCAAGTTTCGATTCTTTAACTCGTAGATAGAAATGAGACAATAAATTTTATTTACAATATGTCACACACTACTTCAAGATGCGGTGTTTCTCCCCCTAAAAATGGGTAAAGTGTCTCATCAAAATAACACTTTGCAAGACGTATTTCAAATGTATCACCTCTCAGGTGTTCAATATATCGAATAACAGAAAGAGAATAAAAACCAACATGAATATCAACTCACGCTTGAGATAGTCACACAATATTTTTTAATAGAGAACATTAAACATATGGGTAAACACTTGGTAAAAGAATCTCTGGGGTCTTTAAGTATACACCAAGTGAATTCTTTATTATTCGGTGAATCACTAATGTATCAAGGTAATCAAATCGATCATATCATAATACAAAATTCTTTGAATGTCGTGTTTCAACTACTCGAATTTGTATATAGTACAACTCCAAAAAAATAACAAAAAACTTCGATACGCACTTCTGGTGTGACTTTCATAAGATTATGCAAAGATATACATTGTTACTAACACTTATGGTTCATACAAAATATTCATTTCGGCACATATCTTTAAATTTAGTAATTTCTTCAGGTTTTACTGAAACCATAGTCCGTCGATTATGTCAATTTTGTACCACAAGATAGCATAACATTTGGGCATCCAAAACTTTTAATTAGATCGATCAAATGGTTTAGCGTACAATAGGTATGCGACCAGTAATAGTTCTACTGTTTTTATAGTATCTATGTTTATCATTTCGGGATGGCTAATTTTTCACTTTCGTGATATTTCTTAATATACCACATCTAATAATAAGAAATTTATTTTGTAGTAGTATTCAGAGGACTAATGTACTAATGTTGATTTAGTGAGTATTTTAACCTCGGCTGGAGTTTGGGATATCAAGACTTCATTTTCAAATATATTGAAAGACGTTACACTTTCTTTCAGACATGTTTTTATTCATTTCAAAGAATAAAATTAGTCAAAAGAATATAAATCATAACCTTAATGCAATACCAAAACAGAATATAAATTATAAACCTATTACAAAACAGAATATAAATCATCAATTTATTACAATACCAAATCGAGGTATAAAAGATAATCAAATATATTGGAAGACGTTGTATATTCTTCTGGCAACACAATTCTATTCGCTTCAATGGAATAGTTTGTAATCGGGAGATATAATTCTTAAACCACTTGTTTTTTGCCAACACCACGTCGATATTCGTATATATTGAAAATTGTTACATTCACTTCTAGAATGTAACTCTGTTCGCTTCGAGGAATATAAAATTAGTTAGTGGAATATATATTGTGACTTTAAATCAACATTTCATTATTTTTGCTTGCTTACGGAAAAATATAATTTTAACCCATAGAGAAGGATTAACTTTTTGGTATTCTAGTAATATACAAAATCACATAGAACGAGAAAAAAGACTAGTATGATGGGGTTTGTCATTGTCTGTGTTGCATGATTACACAAAATTGAGTTTTTAGTATTACTGGAACATACAAAATCACATAAAGGAAGAAAAATGACTAATATGATACGGTATGTCATTTTGTTTGTAACAGGATCACACAAATATGGGTTTTTTGTATTACTGACACACACAAAAGAAAGAAAAAGGGCTAATGTGATGGAGTCTTTCATTTTGTTTGTTACAGGATTACACAAAGGTGAATTTTTAGTATTATTCAAAAACATAAAATCACCAAAAGAAAAGAAAAATGAATAATATGACAAGGTCTGTCATTTTGTGTATTACAAGAATACACAAAAACAGAGTTTTATGTATTAATAAAATCACATAAAATGACTGAATTTAAAAGGTGTATAACTATACAATGATAATAAAGTAAATGGTGTATATGAATTTTTTATGCACTAACAGAAGGGACAAGTTTGGAACAGGTTTTTTTATTTTTGTGTATTACATCAGTACATATAATAGTTGATTTGTGTGTTCATGCAATACACAAAGTAACAGATAGAAAAGAGTTGGATTAAAAAAACTGTGATTTTGTGTGTTTTTATAATAGACAAAATAGAGGTTTGTGTATTGCAGAATTATACAAACTCACATACATGATAGGATTGGACTGAAATGAATCTCTGACTTTGTGTATTGGTGTAATACATAAATTTATGTGGTGTATTACAACACATAAAATAAAAGATTGGGTTGGACAAAAAGAAAACGCATCAAGATAGTTAAAAATGAGTAAAAATAGGGTATATGAGATTAATAAAGAAAAAAAAAGTAATTTTGTTAAAAAAAATATATTAATTATATGATTTTGTATATTATAGAAATATATAAATCTATTTTAGTATATTATAAAAATACATAAAACTGAATATCAAAATTATAAAATTTCAAAAAAAAACAAACAAAATTGAAAGGAGGAAATCGCATACGTAGACAGGTACTTACCCTGTCCAAAAGAATTTAAAAGATTATCTTTTTTTAGCGTAATTATAAATTTTCAGAAAATTTAACGTATGCGGTCGTGTGGTGGAAGTGATAACTATGTTTTTGTATTATAATAATAAATATAACGAAATATCAAAATAAAATAATAGAAAACCATAGACGTAGATATAAATTTGTCTTATTTAAAAGGAAAATTCTTCCATCCAATATTGGATGATCCTACACCAATTGTATTCATACACATACCCCATGTTTTAAACTTACAAAAGTAATTAACTTATTAATCTAATGACATTTGTTTCGTTATAATAATCAACGTCTGAGATGTAAATATTGGACCATCCAATATTGGATGGATCGTCTTACCCTGTTTAAAAATGCAATTTTTTTATCTTTTTTATTCTTTTAAGAATTAATTTTGATTATTTTAAAAGAAATTAACAATTGTCCTTGTAGTGGTGGCTAATATGACCATCCTTTTTTTTAACATTAAGAGATATTTTAGACTAGAGTTATTTTAACTATAATAAAATTTGATCGAATGACTTTTTAGTTTCTACGAAATAATTTAACCCTTAAATCAACTATCAGTCTTCTATTATAATCATCTTCCTAAGAAGGGTTGCTATATTTTTTCATTTTTATACGACCCCGCTATTATTTTTTATCTTTCTGGATATTTCAATATATATGTTTATCTATAAAAGAAATTATGATTTTCGTATATAGTTGTGCTGACATAGTGCCCTCTTTCCTTATTTCCATTCATTACTATTTATAGAAAAATAATAGGAAGCTTAGTCATATAATAGTATATATGATATTGATATATAGGTGACAACAATGCTATTACTTTGAAGAGTCACGGGATGTTTAGAATCGTGGCATATAATGGCATTTAAACTTGATGGTCAGCTGGTTTGCATTATTTGACTTGGTTCTTAATAGTTATCAACATTTGGAAAAAAAAAACAATAGTTATCAACATTTTACCATATATTTATAATTTCAACTCAACCAATTTTATTTAGTGTCAGTTTAGATATATTTATTTTAGAGTAAAAAATATTTTTAAAATAAAATTTAAAATTTAAAAAAGTTATTCAATATAATTTTAAAGTCTAAAATTATTTTGAGTGTTTTTTTCCAAAAATATATATTTGTTGTTTTTCATAAAAATGTTTTTCAAGTAAAAAAAAAAACTCTTACAATACTAAAAACACTTTTAAGTATTTCTCCAAAAAAATACTTCCAAACAGATACTTAATTTATCATAGAAAAATATGATTTTGCCAATTGTTAACTTTTCTTCCAATATAATGATAAATACTTATGTTTTTTTCTTTCTACACCATTTTATTAATTTGTTATAGAGACAATGTTAATTTATTTTATATAATCGTATAAAACCTTAAATGATTGATCATATATTATTTTATTTTTAATTCTAAAATTAATAAGATTAATATATCGATTTTTAGAATTATAGTGTATGTGTGAGAAACCTACAAAATAGGGTTGTACATCACATAGCAGAAATGAGTGAAATATCAATATTTGGAATGATAAATGGTTTCCATCATATACATATATTTTCAAAATATACATTATATATAAAATCATTAATGTCCACCAATTTTTTCGCACTGATAGTGGTAGATGGAATATTTCTTTTGTTACTAATATTGTAGCCAAGTAGCGATAGAGTTTAGTCTTTGCATTTCTTTATTTCTGGTGAATTGTGATGATAAAACATTTGGTTCTATTCTAAGGATGGTGGATATTCTACTAAAATAAGGTATCATGCTTTTAGTTCCAGAAGTGTAGGGTCTGATCTTAATCTTTCATCCTTAGAGATCTAGTGTCCCTACAAATTTATAGAATTCGTTTGGCATGCTAAAACATCTACAAAGATCAGGGTTTTACATCTGAACAACGTTGCCAAAATGCAAAACCCTTAATTTGAATCATATCAAGAGAAAATATTCCACTTCTCAAGCATGTAAGGTATGTGATTTACGTAGCGAATTTGTTAATCATATCCCTTACTCTTGTATTCATGGTCATTCAGTATTGATAAGTTTGGCATTTCAGTCATATCCCTCCTCTTGTACTCCTAGTCGAGAAGTGGATTGAATAAATGGATTGTCACATCATACATCTTTATCCTCCTCTGGAAAATTTGGATTACTCATATGAATTTTCTCTTTTAAGAAACTAAATGGAATATGGCAGCCAAAACTATTGTTACTCATAGTTTTTGGAGGTTATTTTTGGTCACTCGTGGTTTGATCTACTTTTGAATAATCTTAATTTGACCCCCCCCCCACTATTTTGAACCCTATAATTGAAATTGGAAATGATCCTCCGTGCTCCACCAACATATCTTGTGATGTTTCGTTTAAGTTTGTTTATGAACTTGTTGAAATTGTTTTTACGAGAACTAATCATGAGAACAATCTTTTTTTGGTAACTGTAAACTTATCTAGTGTAATTCTGATGTGGAAGTAAATCCTGTGAGGTTATGTTAACATGCCAATCAGGTGATCTTCTTTATTTTGGAAATGATTCTATATTATAAGGATTATCTTGAGATTTTTCGAGGCATCAAGTCTTCGTCCACGCGCTAAAAGGTCTACTCAACCTCTTATAGTTAATATTAAAGACATAATTTGTAGAAAGCCTCGGCTCAGACATCATTATGTTCTCTAGCATTGAAGAAGTGGTTGATCTTCTAACTAGGTGTTGTCGTCAAAATATTCTTTCAACTGATCTTCAATTCCCCTCTTTAATCTAGTCTTGTCAGCTCTTATAGAGGAAACAAATATATAACTGGAATTGATCGGCGTGTTATATTTACTCTATTTTATTTAAATATAATTTAATTCCACCATAAGAAAAAGATAAATATGTTTTTTTGGTTGTAGGAAATTCTTGACAAAAAATATGGATTGATGGTTTTGAAAAACAAACATCTAGTATTGTAATAAAAGGTTTATAAATTACACCACCAACAAAAAGCTAAATCCTTTAATTATTAGTATTGCAAAATTGTGTGCACGAGTTGTCATTTATGGGTTCGAGATCCTGCCAAGCCGAATTCATACAAATTTCATATATCCATTTACCCAAGGTAAATCTTTGCAATCAAAACATTGAACCCCTTATAATTTTTTGATTATTAAAATTATATATATATATACATTAAATATTTCTTTAATGTGTATAACTAAATAAGATAAGTGTTTGTAGCAATATATGAAGTGATTTTCCTAGCTAGTTTTTAGTTCTCGGAATCGAGATTAGCAAAAACGAAAAGTATATATTGAATGCTTATGTTGTTCATTGTAAAACTTGTAGTTGTAGCACTGGCCACTATTAAAAATAGTCTTCATGATCCATATACATGTTTGTAAATTTGGCAGAGAGGAGAAGATGAAGTGGAGATGGGTGAGAGGATGACGAAAGGTACAAAGAAGATGGAGTAAGGGTGGATGATGGGGGTGGGGCGTTTAATGTTTCATTATTATTAATTGTTTATTATAAGTGACTACCAAATTTGTCTCTATTATAAAGTATGTGCCCAACATGTGTAATTTAAAATAAAAAATAACTGAAGTACCAATAGAATCTTTTTTTGTTTTAGAAATGCATAATGTTAAAAACAATGAGTATGTATTACAATGGAAAAAAATTAAGAAAAGAGAAAAAATGAAAGAATATGATCGCTACAAGACAAAGAGAATAGAAACAAGGAAAGAAATAAAGTCCATTTCCAACACCCCATAAATATAAAGCATCTAAAATCTTCTGCGAGAGAAGCTACAGAAGCTGGTGGGAGGATTAGGGATCCAAAAATAATCAAGAGGAACACCTTATCAACTCGACATCCATAAATTGCAGCAATGGTAATCATCACCCCATCTCCAAAGATGCCACCGAAATTGATGGCAATAATTTAGTGTACATTAGAATCTAGGAGGATAATTTGATTGAAGAGGTCGTTAAGGAAGAAACAACTTGCCACTTTATTAACAATGGAAACAAACAAGTATGTAGGAAAACACAGAAAGGGTTTGAGAAACAACTTTGGCAGGATTAATACTTGATTCGTAACTGATTTCTTTTAGAAGAAACCTAATAATTCCAACGTGCAGGTCCACCACCACCAGAAAATTTTGGTACGGTTGAAATTTGTAAATCTATAGGAAAATGTATAAAAGTTGAAAAAAACTTGATATTACATTGCCCATTCGTTTAGGATATATTGGTAGTTAGTATATATCGGTCACATATACATATATTACAATGGTGACGGGGGTAAATGATACCTCTATCTCCAAAAATCATAACAAAAAATCACTCAACGACAATTGATATGGACATTCAATTAAGATAAACATATGTGTAGGTGATATTTGTGAACAAAAGGATGATATTCTTTGGGTAATTACAATATTAACAAAAAGGTGATGGACTATTATGTGGGGAAGAGGTGGAGATTTCCACCTAGGCTTAAAAAAGAGTATGAGGTGGTAAAAGATATGGTTCTTAATGAGAAGCATGACACTATAAGATGGGGAGATAAAGGCTTTAGGACCTCGGATGTTATGTATGACCTAAGGGGTCCTAATGAGAAAACAAAATGGTATAGTGTGGTGTGGCATAAATGGAGTATGCCAAAGCACAAGTTTTGTGCTTGGTTAATTTGTAAGGATAGATTAAGCACTAAAGATAGGCTTAGAAAGTGGGGGATGGAAGTGGACAAGATGTGTTACCTTTGCTTTGAAGAACATGAATCAAGGGATCACTTATTTGTGAATTGCAAATTCACTAATTTGGCTTGGAAGGAGATTTGTGCTCTTCATAGTTGGCACAACTCAGGTAATACTTGGGAGGAAAGGCTTGATTTTATGCTTAAGTTTGATGGTAACACCTTAAAAGATACCATATCAAATATTACTTTCCTTAGATTTTTTATTGTATTTGGGATATGAGAATAAAAAGAGTTTAAGAAGATGCATCCTAAATATGAGGATATTGTGAAATAGTTGTGAAAGATGTTCAATACACACTTTGGAATATAAAGTTATTTAAGAGGAGTGTTGAGAATATGAGATTGATAGCAAGATGGAAGCTACATGGAGTACTCAAGGGAGGAGAACAAGAAGATCAAGGAAGATAGCTTGGAGCTTGGACCTCGTATAAGTCTTTAGCAATTGTTGTATAGGGTTTAATTTCCTAGCAATAGTTGTATAGGGTGCTTTTACTTTGATTTATTTTTCTAGCAATGGTTGTATAGGTTGTCTTGCAAGTTGATAGGTTTACTTTCTAGTAAATGTTGTATAGGGTTTGTTTTCCTATCCATGCTTGTTTTTGAGTAAAAACAAGTAGGGGTTTGATTTGTACTTGTCATTTTGTGGATATAAAATGGTAGGTTTGATCATCATAACATATGTGTAGCTCAATCAGATGGGCTTGCCTAACCTTTTCTTCCAAAAGGGACCTCCCTTTATCCTATGGAAGGTAATAAAACATGAAAATTATTTATTAGTAAAGACAAGTAAAGTTGTCCAATGATCTGATCTCCAACGATTTGAATTCTGAACGATCTGACCTCCAACTATATGAAGTGGATATCTTCTTTTTATGAGTTTCTAGAATATCTATGTTTTTTTCACGTTCAAGCCTCTAGAATTTAATTATCACTTTAAGACACTCATATAAACCCTTTTATTGTTCTGCGTTTCTATCATGAGAAAAGAGAAAAACTTTATCGCATAACACTTTCCAAATAGGAGATTCGCACCAAGTTTGAGTTTCAGAACCCTATTCCTAAGATTAAAGACCAACTAATAACTACGATACAACCAATGTCCCTGTATTAGAGGTGATTGATCCAAGCTCTGGCACCAATAGCAAAACCAAATAGCGAGAGGAAAAGATAGTCAAAATAGCCAAAAGGACGCTTAATGCTTGTATACGCTATAGTATGAACCAACCAACCTCTGGATATTAGGAAGGATGGACCACTAAATCACGATCACGTCTGGTATGATATTGTCTCCACCGTCATAAAAAACAAAAGTTTCAAAACTATACATTCCTCCATCTTCAAAGAAAGAGTTGTAAAGGATTAAAGGAGGAATTTGAACCCGGGGTGAAAGATCAGATCTTAAAACTGAGGTCAAGATTTTTTATTGAAATTGACCAACATCCAAACAGTTTAAGAAGGAAATAACATTGCTCCAAAAATGGATATTATCAGGACTGAAAATGATCAAAAGACAATAGTTTATTATCTTTCACATGAGCAAGGCTGTCATCGATGGGTCAAAGTAAAACATCAATAATAAAAATGTAAGATCCCCAAAAGTATTGTTGAAGATTAATCCCATTAGATTCTGAAGAAAGGTGAAGACAAAATAGCGTGAATTTTCCCGTCCACATAGATATCAACACTCCAAGACTGACCAAATTATAAGATATTAGCCTTCACAAGAGCAAGGATATCGTTGGTGGGCCAAAGTTTAACATCAATCATGAAAAGGTAAAATCTCTGAAAGTATTGCAAAAGATTAACCGCATCAGATTTTAGAGAAAGATGGAAACAAAATAGTATGAAATTCCTCATCCAAATAAAGATCAACACTCCATTACTATCAAAAGCATAAGAATTAAAAAAAATATCCAGTAAGTGAAGGATTGCAAGATTCATCTTTTGTTGATATTATCAAGAAATTGGAGAGAGGCGACACCCCTGATTCAGAGACATTATACCAAATCCTTTAGATGACCAACAATATATATGGCAATGACTTGGGAAAAAATTTAAACTCAAACCCTAACTTATCTTTCACTTCAAGACGTCTTTTCTTTTCCGTGTAAAATGGTAATCGACAACACACTTTTGTTTCTTAGAAGTAATGGAGGAGTGATCCCATATTGTCGATACGGTGGAGGTCGAGAGTTCATCCCTCGCAGTACCCAACTCAATATTAATTCTTCTTTTTATAAGATGGTAACTTAATAAGAATAACTAATATTGAAGATACCCCAGAATCCGATTATGTGATCGTAATACCCCATAATCTGATTCATGTGACCGCAATACCCCCACCAGAAATTATCGCTATTTGTTATTTTCAAAATCTCAAAAAATGCATAAGTGAAATCTCTATTTGGCCTATTCCTTCCGATGTATTTAGATTACAAAACATATGATAATCAAGATAAATTTGGAGTCACACTTACTTTAAAAAATTCAGAAATGGAAAATTTGGGATGTATTATGGATAGACTTTTGCAAAAATTAGCTAGATGGATCTCAAATTTACTTTCGGGTTGCGGCAAAGAAGTACTAATCAAAGTGGTGCTACATGAAATTCCCAGTTACACAATGTCGATATTTGAGTTCACAAAATCACTTTGCAAAAAGATGTCGAGCCTGATAGTAAACTTTTGGTGGGATGCGAAACATAAGAAAAAAATTCACTGGGTGACATGGAAAAAATTGCTAGATCTAAAGCTATCGGAGGTATTGGCTTCAGAGATTTTCTGAAGATAATCATTGCCTTACTAGCTAATCAAGAATGGATACTCATTAGTAACCCTAACTCTCTGGCAGTCAGAGTACTTAAAGATGTTTACTTTCCGAATTCATCTATGTGGGATGCGAAATTGGTAAAAAAGTCAAAAATCATGGAGTTGTGCTAGTATCTACAAAGGGATGCAACTCCTAAAAATATTGTATTTGAAAAATTGGGAACGGTATGATGACTAATATATGGAATGATTTTTGGGTCAAATAAGTTGTAAAGTTGGAAAGACTAAATGGATGTAACCTCTATGTGGTGGCACAACTTGTCAACAAATATTTGACAGGATGGGACATGAATAGAATATTGAGAAACTGACCTAGAGAGATGGCTAATGAATTCATTAAAATTCCTATTATGAAACTAGATAAAGAAGATAAGATCTTTTGACCTTTTACCAAAAAAGGTCTTTACACTACTAAATCGGGATACCACCGGTTAGTCCATGATGAGATTGCAAAGTAGTGTTAATCATCACATATGGAGGAAGAAAATAAAAGTGAGATCTGGATGACAGTTTGGAACTCTAATCTTCCAGCTAAAGTTAGAATATTTGCATAGAAAATATGCAACGTGGAATTACCAACGGAAGCCAGTCTCTACATGAGCAAAAGCATAAAAGATAGAAAATATGAGTGGTGTGAATTGGAGGATGAATCGGTCGAACACCTTTTACTTAAATATCTGTTTAGCAAGGGCGTCCGGGCATATTAATCAAGTCAAACCAAAATCGATAAAGGTTATGGGGAAACATTAAAGATTGGATTATTAATATAATCGACGTCTTTTCCAAAAACAGATGGAATCGTAAAATTATGGGTGCATCCATCTAAAGAATGATTTGGTTCATTTGGAAGGATAGAATGAGTAGGTTTTTTCGAGAAAAGAAAGTAGGCGGTGAACGAAATTGTCAAAATTACAACTAAGCTGATTAACGATCTCTTCGGAGAGTTGGGTGTGCAACCAGGTGGAAACATAGAGAAGAGGACAATCGTAGTGGATTGAAATATCATGAAAAAGGACGAGTCAGATTTTATTTGTCTCAGTGATACGTCTTTTACCAAGAAATAGGAAGCGACAGGAATTATTTCAGGAGTGGTTAATAGAAATGGTGATATCACACACATAATCATAGGGTATGTTTGGATTAAGAGGGGATTATTTATTAAAGGATAGGAAGGGAGAGTATAAAAAGGGAATGGAAATGAGAGTATTTAATCTTGTTTGGATTGAATAAAAAGAGAAGGGGAGATTTTATTAAAGGATAACATTTATCCGGTGTTTGGATTAGAAGAATAATGGGAGGAAGGGATTATTTTTATAACTAAATGACTCACATGCCCCTATTAAAATATTTTATAAAGAAAGAATAAGGGTAACTTAGACATTACAACGTAATAAAAGAATCCTTCCTTCCTAATTCCACCGAATTGGAGGGATTGAATATATGGGTTCGTAAGGGATTGCAAGTATCCTTTAATAAACTATACCCTCTACTTATTTCCAAAACAAACAAGGGATGGGATTGTCATTATCCTTTAATACAATCTCATCCCTTCTAATCCCTCCATCCAAATGGGTGGGGTGAATTTCTGAAATCGAAAACTGTGCACATAAAAAGGTGTTTCTCAAACTCCAATAACTTCGAAGTCATATAAAATATTCATAAAAAGGTTAAAATATTTTGGATTATCTAGCTAATTGTAGAAAAAATTTAAAAAATGGGTGGGGTGAATTTCTGAAATCGAAAACTGTGCACATATAGAAAAGCATTATTGAGGTTGGGGTTGCATTTCTTTTGTTTGTTAGAAAGTTTTGAATATTTTAATAGCCTATGTCATGGTGTCGGATAATTGTCGTTTGTTTCTTTTTGTCGTCTAGATTGAAAAAAAGAATCAAGATAACTTAAGTAGTCAAATTCACCATGACAATTAATGATAGAAAAATGCGTATAAACTTTTTTCTTCAAAATCTTGAAAACTGGACGAGTAATTCTCGTCAGATTTATTCATGAATCTAAAACATAGTACAAATACAATCAAGATAACTTAATTTCTTTGATCAAAAAAAAGAAAGGATAACTTAATCACTTTGATTAAAAAAGAAAGGATAACTTAATTTCTTTGATTAAAAAAGACAGGATAACTTAAAATCCAATTTTCAGATTAAGTAGTAAATCCACCATCAATCTTTAGATCATGACCGGTGATGAAGGCAGAGTCATCAGATGCAAGAAACAACACACCATCAGCAACATGCTTAACCTTTAAAGCAATAGTTTTCAAGCTTGTAAATGGCTGTAAAAGCATTTCCAGATCCTCTGAACTCATGTTAAATGCATTTGTTGCCATTGGTGTAGCAATTACATATGGCGACACAGTGTTCACCCTAATTCCATACTCCCCAAGTTGTTTGCTTGCACATCGCATCAATCCCAATACTGCGTGCTTTGACATATGATAATCAGTCTTCTTATGGTCACCCCTTGAACCC
This sequence comes from Nemophila menziesii, assembly GCA_029959085.1. Taxonomy (NCBI): domain Eukaryota; kingdom Viridiplantae; phylum Streptophyta; class Magnoliopsida; order Boraginales; family Hydrophyllaceae; genus Nemophila; species Nemophila menziesii. The sequence goes on from JARWIR010000008.1 coordinate 30,236,456, forward strand.
GCTATACTAGCTGTCAAGACTATGTTGCCTTTTACTTTCTGTTCAACCATTACACGTGCAGCGTGTTTTACACAAGAAGCCATACCCCTCACGTTAATCGCAAAGAGCTTATCAAGTCCAGAAATGTCGAGATCAAGAATCTTTTGATCAGAATTACTAGTAGCTGCGTCAATTCCAGCATTGCTGAACATGATATCAAGCTGACCATAGTTCTTCACCGTCCAATCCACCATCGCGCTAACTTGATCTTCATTGCTAACATCACAGTGGAAGTAGCTGCAAATATTTGAGCCTATTGATTCAACCACTTTTTGGCCTAGATCATCTTGAATATCAGCTATCACGATGGCACGTGGACCGTGATCAGCAAATAGACGAGCTGTTGCTTCCCCAATACCACTTGCGCCTCCTGTAATAATGGCAACTTTGCCTTCTAACTTCCTACTTGAATGAGAAGATTCTGCCATGTTGAATTAAGGAAAATGAGAAGCTTTTTTTTTATTAGAATTCGAACAAATTTGTGGAGAGAAGTTTTGTGTTGTGCTACTACTATGTATACTGCTATACTTATAGTCAAGTTTCAAAGACAAATTTGATTATGCATATATTATTATTTTAAAATATTAAAATATCAACCAATTTGTCTCCGGAAACAAATGTTTTCAATCATGGTGGCGGCTACTATTCAAATATGAGACTAATCAAGAATGGTGGCTACTGAATAATATTCGATTTCAAAGTGTGACTTCTTTTGACTTATACAGACAGGCCGGGGAGCAACTAGGAGCTGCAACTCGATTAGTTTGGGAGAATAGTCTTCAAATTGCTCTACGTATTAAAATTTATGAATGAATACTAATAGAGGAAAAAATATTTATAATTCTTATTTTGTTTGATTTTTAAAATTAGAAAATTAGAAATCTAAAAGTTATATTTTTTTTAGGTTTTCTTATATGTTTGATTTTTTAATTCTTATATGTTTGTTTTTTTTTTACCACCCCTATCCAAAAAACAATGCATATACCTAGCTACTTCTTCTTCTCCGGTACCTTTCTCACCTTTTAAATCACCGGCGATTATAATTGCACTTCAAACTCCTAAAAAAGAAACTCCGGCAGAGAAAGATAGAAAATATCTTAAATTTCTTGAAGAGTTAATCTCATATCAAGAAAAGTCAAGGTCAGTTGGAAATTAATTATAAAGCTAAGCACCAACTAGCAAGAGAGATTAAGAATGTTGAAAGAGTGGAGAAAGAAAGATATATTAAAAGGATTAGAATATGGAGCTTCCGTACTAAAATTGAAAAGAGGGGTCTTGAATTTGAAAATAGTTTAGATTTTAATTTAATTGCTAGCCTGAACTCTCGTATTGAGCATTTACTTTGTGTTGAAAAAATGAGATACCCAAGCCTTGTTGCCGCCGAAAACGAGCACGTGGCGGCTTATGAGGGAATGATTAATATCATCCGTACTTATAGGGTTTGCGAGATTGCCCCTCCACAATCTCTTCACCCTCAATGATGCAACTAAGCTGGAACTGTCAAGGGCTTGGCAACCCCTTGACATTCCAGACCCTAAAGGATTTGTGTGCTAAACATAATCCTGATGTACTTTTCTTAACCGGACCAAACAAAAACTTGCTAATATTACTAAAGTTTCTTCTGACATTAATATGAATATTAAGTTTCAACTTGACCTTGTGTGTCTTGCTGGGGGTTTAGTACTTTTTGCTAAAGATAATATTGACTTGAAAATCTTGAATGTTGATGAGAATTTTATTGAAACCATTATTAAAGATGTATTTGATGTTAAGTATGTCTATGTTTATGGGGCACCCTCTGAAGATAAGAAATGAGTTGTTATTAGTAAATTCTATAATTGTTGTGATCTTAATATGTCTTGCACTCTATAATTTCAAAAAGAAAAGATTTTACTTTTTTAGAATACTGAAGTTGACTGTTTTAATATTGTTAATAAAGTGTGGCTTGATAATATCAATCTCAGGGGAATACCTACTAAAATCATGAATCATAAACTCAACATCACTAGAAGAAATTAACTATTTGGAATAGAGCTAAGTTCAATAACAATTGAAAAGTTATTGACAATTTGATGGGTAGACTTAAAATTCTTTCTAATAGTGTTACTAATGATGGTGATTGGGATGAATATAACTTCATTCTTAAAAATATAGAACAAGCATGGGATAGAGAGGAACAATACTGGAAAGATAAATCCAGGGTGTTGTGGCTCAGAAAAGGGGATAAAAATAAGTCATATTTTCATGCTAGTACTAGAAATAGGAGAAAAAGAAACACCATTAAATTAATAAAAGACTCAACTGGTTCTTCGGTTGAGAGAGATGAAAATATTGCTGCAGTTTTTACTAAGTATTTTAACTCTATTTTTACTACTGTGGGCATGCACAATTTTGATAATGTGCTTCAACTTGTTGAGCCTTGTGTTAATGATAATATGAATAACTCTTTAATTGGCCCTATAACCCATGATGAAGCTAGGTCAACTGTTTGGGAGCTGGGTCTGAACAAAGCTCCAGTCCCTGATGGGTTTACTGGTACTTTTTTTAAAACTTATTGGGATATTATTAAATTGGAGGTGATGAGAATTATAAATGATTTCTGGAATAAAAAGGCTAGCCTGGAGAATATTAATCAAACTTTCATAGCTCTCATTCCCAAGATTGATCAACCTTCTGAGGTTCACCATTTCAGGCCTATTAGCTGCACCAATTTCATTTATAAGATTATTTTTAAAGTTCTGGTAAATAGATTAAAGCCTATTATGCCCTTTATTGTTGATGAAAATCAGTCAGGCTTTATCCCTGGAAGGAAAATACAATAAAATATAATGATTTCTCATGAGATTATTACTTTTTTAAAGAGAAAGAAGGATACTAAAAAGTACTATCTTGCTATTAAAGTTGATGTTAAAAAGTCTTATGAATATATAGAGTGGGATTTTCTTGAATAACTACTAACTAAAATGGGTTTTCACTCTAAATGGGTTAATAATATTATGGAATGTGTTACCTCGGTTACTTATTCTATTCTTGTTAATGGTAAGGATTATCCCCTTAGTAAACCGACTAGGGGAATTAGACAAGGGGATCCCTTATCCCCCTTCTTATTTTGCCTTGTCTCGCAAACTCTCAATATTATTGTTAAGGATAAAATTAATAAGAATCTCTTTGATAGCTTTAACATTGGTAGAAACTGTCCTACTATTACTCATCTACGTTTTGCAGATGGTAGTATATTCTTTTTAAAAGCTGAGTTTAAGGATGTTATTACCTTTAATAACATGATCACTGAATATGAAAATGCCACTGGTCTCTCTCTTAATAAAAGCAAATGTGGTGTTTTGTTTAGTACCAATACACCTGCCCATATTAGGTATTTCATGACTAATAAACTGGATGTGAAACAAAAAGATTCTCTAGGGTCTTATTTGGGCCTTCCTACTGACTGGAATAGAAATAAATCCAGAGATTTAGACTGGATGATTGAAAGGGTTGTTAATAAAGTTGAGAATTGGAAAACACTCTTTTTATCTGATAGTGGTAAAGAGATTTTAATTAAATCAGTGCTCCAAAGTCTTCCTAATTATCTTATGTCTACCTTTTTACTTCCTAAGAATATTTGTAATACCATTCATAGTATTATTGCAAAATTTTGGTGGGGTAAGAATAATAAAAAGAGTATTCATTATAATAAATGGGAATCTCTTTGTACCTCTAAGTTTCATGGTGGCTTGGGTTTTAGGGATATTAATAATATGAATCATGCTATGCTTGGGGAAACAAGCATGGTATATTCTTCAAAATGAGATTTCTTTAATTGTGAGTCTTCTTAAAGGCAAATATTACTTCAATGATACCTTTTTAAATGCTAAAATTGGCTATGCTCCATCTTTAAGATGGAGAAGTATTTTACAGGGGAGGAAAGTCTTTGAGAATAATATCTCTTGGAAAATAGGAAATGGTGATAAAATTCGAATCCAAACTGATTTTTTTTGTTACAAACGAGGTCTAAAAGACCCTGAAGCTAAAAGCTTCTAAAAGAAAGGACTAACTATCTAAACAAATTCTTGGCACAACCCAACCACATCGGTCCCGTGCTAGAATGCGTCATAGTCCATCCGGTGGGTCCCTGAAGATGATCGGGGCACCCTTATTCCTTAAGCCAAACTTAGCCAACCAGTCCGCGCAACTATTAGCTTATCAAAAATTCCAAAGTAGCTTGAATTGGCTATTATTCACCAATATATCTTGACACGCACGATGAACATCATTTAACCTTCCCCTTGAGATCGTGTCTCCCTTCACTAGCACACACAACTCACTCGAGTCAGATTCAATGAGTAAATATGTATCTCCCCGTGTCACTGCTCTACGCAACCCAAGAAGAAACGCCAAACTCTCCGCCTCCAGAGATGTATTCGCAACACACCCACCTGCAAACCCGTCAAGATAATCACCTACACTATTACGAAACACTCCACCTATACCCGCAAAACCTTATCTAGAATCGAATGCACCGTCTATATTAAGCTTAGTCCCCGCCTCCAGTTTGGACCACTTAACAAGAACACTACGCGAGGATGTAATTAACCTCCCATCGCGCTCGACTCCCTAAGCCTTGACATAATCTATTGCCGCTCTCTTAACAATAGCTATTAGTTCATTAGTAACCTTGATTCGCGCCCCACTATCAAAAATACTATTGTTTTTGTTCGTCCAAATGATCCACACTAACGCCGATACCCAAACGCGCCTCTCTATCCCCTTAAAAACATCCCTTCCCGAAAGCATTCGACCCCCAGCCATTGGAATCTGGCTCCCAAAATTCTGCATAACTGACGCCTTGGAGCTGCTAATCTGTTTGCGCCCGAGGATGTACCTCAATTTGTTGTCGCGAGGAGTCGGCTACTGGACTCTCGCTCCTGACCAGGCTCATTCCAGGGACACTATTTTTGCCCCCTTGCCAGACTACTACCTTGCTGGACGCGTGAATAACCACCAGGAGCTGAAAAATGCAAAGAGGTCCATGTGCAAATATAAACCAGCTCCTTAAAAGTTTTGCATTCCTGAAAAATGTGCCTAGCTGTTTCCTTATCCGCGCCACAACAAGGGCATCTAGGGTCCTCAATCACCCCCCCTCCGCATCAGATTATCCCGCGTTGGAAGCCTCTCCCATACACTCCTCCAAATCAATACTTTAATCTTCTGTGTGCATTTTAATTTCCATACCAGACCCCAATTAAATCGCGCACTATTATTCACCCGATTCAAAGCATTATACGCCGACTTATTTCTTTGGTTAGTGATCTTAATAATAAGGAAGACTATAGTTGGAATAAACCTGTTGTTGATTCTAATTTTCCGTCTCCTTTAAACATTATTATTTGTAATATGCCCCTACCTAATGTTGAATGTTTAGATTTCTATATTTGGAACAGCTCTAAGGATGGGAATTATAGTGTTAAAGAGGCCTATCATTATATCAAAAATCAAAAGGATGACCAGTTGGATAAAATCTCTATTAAAAAACCATCATCCAGCTATAACTTAGAACCTGCTATTTTGAAAACTATTTGGGCTATGAATACTATTCCTAAAATACAGAATTTCATGTAAAGAATATACTTCCCACTGGGGAGAATCTGTATAACAAACATTGTATTAAAACAAAACTCTATAAAGTCTGTAATTTGGAGGATGAAACACTTGAATACCTTCTTTTTGCTTGTCTTTGGTCACGCGCAACTTGGTTTGCTTCACCTTTATCTCTCCATTCTCTTAATAACAGTGCTAATAAATTTGTGGATTGGTTTCTTAACCTTACCAATTCTACTATGAGTAATGATAGTAATTGTAAAGGAATAACTGAGTTAATCAGCTATATTTGTTGGTCCATATGGAAAGGTAGAAACAATTATGTTTTTAAGGGTATTGTCCCTGATCCTATTCATACTTGCCACTTAGCTGTGAAAGGTTGCTTTGATTTTAAGAACAAAAATAAATATCCTAATACTGCAAACATTCTGAATGATTAGCTGGAGGATAAAAGTATAATTGTTGATAAGTCTATTATGCATGATAACTTGAACTCTTTTAAGAGCATTTCTGTTTCCGCTGAGATAATAAATTATAATACAAAGATTAAAAAAAAGGGCGAAAAGTAGTAAGAAAAACTGGAAACCCCTTGTTTTTAACAAATTTAGAATTAACACTGATGCTTCTTTCTCATCTATTGGTTGTGCAATTGGTTATGTTATCAGGGACCATTTTGGCAATTTCATAGCTGGGGAATCTAAGAAGATTGAAGCCTCTAACATAGGTGAAGCAGAAGCACAAGGAGTCCTATGGGGTTGCAAAGTTTCTAGGAGGTTCCCTATAAACTCTATCACCATAGAAAATGATAATGCAACTGTTATGGAGCCTTTAATTTCAGGAATTCCTTTTACTAAATTTGATTGTTATAATCGATTTTTTGTTGTGCGGAAACTTGTAATCCCACTTTCTCCCTCATACCTCGCTCAGGGAATTGTGTGGCTGATTGGGTTGTTAAACAAACCCTGTGTGATTTTATGTTTGGTGACTGGGGATTGCACCCCCCCCCCTACCCAGCTAGTCAAACTTTTGTGCCTTGATTTTCCAACCTGTGGCGTCAGGTTTTTTGTTTGGTGACTGGGGATTGCACCCCCCCTACCCAGTTAGTCGAGATTTTGTGCCTTGATTTGCCAACCTGTGGCGTCGGGTGATTTCTTTTGTACAACTCTTATTATCTATCTATTATAAATGTTTGACAAAAAAAGATATAGAATATGAATATATGTGGAGTAATTACATCGTTTACCCCCTGAACTTTACACGTTGTGACAGATTGCCCCCAAAGAAATTTTTGCGACTGGATGGTCCTTAAACTATATTTTTGTGACTCGATGCCCCTTGTTAACGGAAAACCGTTAGTTTTCGCCTTTAGTTGGTCATGTGCGCAAATTGTCGTGACATTTTACCCCCTGTACTAAGCTTATTGTGACATTTTACCCCATGTACTAAGTTTTCTTAACATTTTACCCTAGGCACCGAGTCATGAAAAACTTAGTGCAGGGGTAAAATGTCACGAAAAACTTAGTATAAAGGGTAAAATGTCACGACAATTTGCGCACATGACCAACTAACGGCGAAAACTAACGGTTTGCGTTAACAGGGGGCATCGAGTCACGAAAACATAGTTTAAGGACCATCCAGTCGCATTTTTTTCTTTGGAGGGCAATCTATCAAGACGTGTATAGTTCAGGAGATAAATGAAACATTTACTTATATATGTGTGAATGTGTGTGCCTTATTTGATATGGATATAGCGTACGTTGGGCAGATTTGGGAGATTTTGGCATGGCAATTATTATGGACCGATGAGATTTTCTTTTTCATAAAATGATGTTGGATTTTCAGCCTGATTCGACTTTGGGCTAAAACAAATCATGTTTTTTGGGCCTGCATGCAGGTCTGGCTAGATGGGTGGGCCATTTATTTTTGTGATTTCCTTACTGATACCTCACGTTGAAATATTTTTGTAACACTGTTTAGCAGCTAAAGTGTCCGACTACCAACTTATCCTTACATATTTTCATTTTTCCCAATAGTCCTATGTAAATAGAGGCGGTTAATATTATAGCCGGAAAAGATCAAAAAAATTTTTTGTCATTTTTCCTTACATTTCTCCACACCACTATCTATCTGTGCACGCTTTGAACAAAAAAAAAAAAAAATCTATCTGTGCACACTTTCATATGTTCAAGATTTACCTTGTTAGAAACTGAAAATTCGATTCCTAAAATTAGATCGATCGATTTTATCTTTGTCCGGAGTGTTAATAATGAAGACAAACTAAAGGAGCCCACTGCAGTGTTAAAATGGATTTTCGCTAGAATTTTATTAAACTGATTGTGGAATTTTCCTTACCAGTAAATAAAAGGGGAGCATAAAAGCTACTTTACTTCTAGACCATGATACAAATTAGGTTCTCCTCATTCCTATGGAATCAGATGCCTAAGGATAACATATAACTTTATTCTATTCATTTCCATCTTTCTTTTTAAGCGTTTGCATCTTTGCCAAACCATTTTAATTCCATACTTTTCCGGAGCATTCCATTGAATTGCGGTGGGTGAAAGATTTTCGAGTGTATATATGTTTTGTTTTGATAGAGCTAGGAAGTGTGGTCGGGTTTTAGGTAAAAATGCTCAATTCGCAAATTGTTTTGTTCTTGGGTGGATTTTGAAAATTTTGAATCCATCCCGACTATTATAATTAGGGTAAATGTTATTAGGGGTCACTAAATTATCACGTGGTCTTGGTTGAATCACTTAACTATTACGGGTTTCAAATAACTCATTAATGTATTAAAATTGTTCCAAATCAGCTACTCCGTTAAATTAACTAAAATTGTCCTCTAGTAACTAAAAGTCTCATAATACTAGATAGACAAAATATACAGCAAAGAGCCACTTTATTACTCACTCAAGAGTTTATTAATCTTAAGATCTCTACCTTATATAATCTCTAACCCAGCTCACGGTCCAATCAAGAGAGCGTATTTTTCGAAAAAGTGATTCGATTAATGAGATTTGGTATGAGATCGATGATATCGATGAGATTGATATTCAAATATTTCTTCTTAGAATGTATTGATTTGACCCCGTAAGCGGGACCAAGCATGTTGCCGCCAGAAGCAGAATCCCGTATTTCTTCTAGAATAATATCCTAATTATTCCAGAGCAACTAGAAAGAGATTTTTTTAACCAGGAAGAATTTGGTTCTGGATTCAAGATTTACAAGCAAGAGATGAGCAAGCGAGTCCTCGTAAGAAACATTTTTATTTAGAAGTAATGAACATCCAAATCTTATCATCACAGGGTATACGGGATCAGGCAGTCAATTTCTCTAACAATGGAGACCATGCAACAAGGATATTTGCTACAGCATGATACCGCTCGGTCCATCTTCATACTGTTGTTGAAAGAGAATATTTGAAATTTTTTGTAGGAATTTTTTTTTGATAGGATATATTAACAGACTTCACAAATTTTTTCCTTGAAAAAAATGGAGGGTATAGGTAATTAGTGAAACTCTAATGTTGTAGCTATACTTGTATGTGAGAGAGTATGAGCTATATCTTGCTTATATCTTTAGATTGTTTCTTTTGGTTCATATTCTCTGTTGAACTAGTATTTTGGAGAGTAGGATTACAATAAATATATTTCATTGAACTATATCCGGTGATTGTTATAAAGCTGATAGTTGTTTATTTTTAAAGTTAATTTAATAAAGTGGCTGATTTGGAACAGTTTTAATACATTAGTGGGTTATTTGAAACTCGTAATAGTTAAATGATTCAAACAGTACCGCTGAGATAGTTTAATGGCTTCTATGACATTTATCCTTATAATTAAATCACTGAATTTAAAGTTTGTTGGGTAGGTCAATCTTGTTTTACAAATCTATAAAAATATATAACCTTGGGATCTCTATATATAGTCAAATAATTTCCGAAAAATATAATGAGAGATCTTTGAAATATAAAATATTGATTTTAGAAAGATTGAGATAATATTGTAATAATATACAAATTAGATTTATTAGAAATAACTTTATGGAATGTTCAGATATGTAGAAAAAATTGTAAACAAACAAAGAACAAAAGAACATGATTTTATAAATTTTTTTAAGTAAAATAAATAGTATAAATATCTTTAGACTTTTACATAAAAAATTAGCCGAGTTTGCAGGTTTTCCAAAAAAGATAAGGTTATACCGCTTTTTCGAGTGTGAGCCGTTATTTTTCGATCAAATTTGACAAAAAGGAGTCAATCTAGCTGAAAAATTGTCCAGATAAATCATTATTAAAACATTTCAGAGAATTAACATTTTTGAAATATTTAGGTGTTATCAATTAACGGTAAAATATGTTATGTTGGTATTTATCTCATTAGTAATAACAACTGAGTCCTTAAAAGACCAATAAGTGCTAACTCTAGAAGGAGTGCACACTATAGTTTTAGGCGTACACCAACTATTTCTTTCTTTAGTTAAAAGCTTCCACATCCCTCAGGTGGGTCCATGAACGGGGACGCTTCTCCCTCAAAATTTTCTCCCATCTTTTTCATCCAATATGTACAAAAATTCTCTTCTCTATACACATGTGTAATCTCAAACTTCGAATAATTTGCAAGTATATTCCTACAGTCCATGAGGATTTCGTCCAACCAATCCCCCTTATTCCCCCGGCCCTTCACTAGCGCATGTAACTCAAGCGAATCAGTCTCGACTAAAACTGTCTCATAATTCCGATTAACCACCCTATGTAAGCCAAAATGTAAAGCGAAAAGCTCCGCTTGAAAAGCCGACTTTACCTCACATGATCTTGCAAAAGCACCTATGAAATTACCTCCATTGTCACGGAATAGTCCCCCAACTCCCGCTCTCCTCTCCCCATGCACCAAACTACCATTAACATTAAGTTTGATTCCAGTCACCAGTTTAACACATTTTACAAGCGTGCTTCTCGCTGAGACTTATTACTCATTCGTCTCTCTCCTTACCCCAAGCTCGTGCATATCCCACTATTGTGTTACGCACCATAAATATCAAGGTTCGAGAGGACTTCTTACTCACATCTTTCTCGAAATACATCTCATTCTGATCGACCTATATGTGCCAAAAAATGGAAAGTGTTACCATTATTAGATAAAGGCCATCCTCAACAACTCTACAATTAAATAATGACTTCCACCAGTCCAAATTTGCGTTAGAAAGGGCCGAAGACGTAGCCGGTACTCCCTCTCGCGCGTGCTGCAGCTCCTGCTCAATATTTAAATTATGCAGCAACTGTACCTGTTCATCATTCAAATTCTGCATCAGTTGCTCCTGTTCAGTATTTTTGTTTTACAGCAGTTGTCCCTATTCAACTTCCAGATTATGAAGTAGCTGCTCCCTGACTGTAATTGTTGATCCGGAGTCCTTGTGTTGTGCCTGTTATTCGTTAGATGGATAGCATAATGCTCGCGTGTACCTGCTTGGACTACATCAACCTCCCTAGTGTTGTTCGCAACTCCAGCTACTGACGCAGTGAAGAAACCATTAGGTATAATATCTTCCAACCCTTCGTTTCCGTAGTCACTTTGGACCTCATCAACTGTACTTGATGTAGTAATTTAGGACTGTAATGCCCGGTTACGAGGAGCGGCACGAATTTCAGCCAGCCTACCCATACCCCATCGTATCTTTTACAATCACGAAAAAGGTGTGGTGTTGTCTCTTCCTCAACACAACATGCCCTACACATTTGAGAATTATTTAATCCCCTGTCCACTAGATTTCGACGGCTGGAAGACGGTCCAATATAGCTCGACACATAAGAATCAGAACTTTTTGCAGACACTTAAGCGACCAAATCTTATCCCAACTGAAATCTGCTACTTCCGATGCAACCTTAAGTGACTTATACGTCGACTTCACTGAGAATAAATTGGAAGCTTCTAGTTTCCACTTGTAACAATACTCTTGGCCATTGTTCATTAACTCGCCCCTGTTCGAAAGCACTCCCCGGCCATCAAGGATACTCTTAAATATTCGAGAGTCTGATTGTTTAGGTATCTGATCCATAAAACCTTCCTCGAAATACTTATGTTTTAGCGCTTTAGACCAAATTTCCTTATCACCTTGAAGAATCCTCCATCCTAGTTTTGCAAGTAAGACCCGATTAAAACTCCTCACATATCGGAATCCTAGACCCCCATCTTTCTTATTACTACATAGCATCTCCCATGATAACAAGTGAATTTTCCTCGTTACACCTTCTGAACCCCAAACGATTCCATGAATTTCATTGCAAACATGAATCAAGAGTTTTGACGTTTGCATAATATATGTTGGTATAACGCTAAGGACAGATTGTGCCAAAGCAATCCTTCAAGCTAATGAAAGATTCTACGACTTCTAATTCGGTAATTTTCTTCTTATGCTCATTGTAATCTTTCTATAAAAGCACTTTAGGATGCGGCTCGAGCAAAAAGGAGTACTCAAGTACATACCCAAAGAACCTCTAATCACGAACGCACTCCTCGTGGCTAATTCAACCCTCTTCTCTTGTTGTATATACTTGAAAAAGACTATATTTGAATTTCCCTCACTGATCGTTTGCCCGGCTTCATCACAGAAATTCTTCATCAGCACTTTCATAAGATCCACTTGCTTTTCAATTGCTTCCGCAAATGATATAAGATCGTATGCAAAGAAAACATAGGAGATCGGAGGCCTTTGTTCCTTAAGACGAAATGGTGCCCATTCACCACTATCACATAGATTTTGTATTAGAAGGGACAGGCATTCCATACACCTCACAAAGAGATAAGGCGATTAGGGTCTTTTTGACGGATTTTTTCTCAGCATAAATATATCTAGAGGTTCGCCATTCCATAATATTTATATATAGAGTTAGAACGCATAAGATAAGTAAGACATACCCGTGCAGAGGGAAAACCAACATTCATGATGGTATCCTCTAAAAACCTCCAAATTAATTTGTCATAGACTTTTGTAAGATCAATTTTGACTGCCATATAACCACATTATCATGTATTCTTATGCATATAGGAAGCTATAACTTGAACCATAACGATGTTATCCGTGGTGGATCTTCCGGAAAGAAAACTTGTTTGATTGGGACTAATACTCTTAGCCAAGGGAGGCTAAATCCTATTCACCATTGATGACATGATAAACTTTACATGCAGATTAATCAAACTGATAGGTCAGAAATCTCTAACCTTTTCTGGATCCTTAACCTTTGGAATCAGATGGATAAGTGCTACGCTGAGACACATGCTCACTTCTCGGGTGTTAAAACTTTGTCTTACCATTTTACAAATCGTTGGTCCCAACGAACTCCAACCTTTTTTATAGAACGATGTAAAAATCCCATCTAGGCCAGGTGTCTTAGACGGATTCGTGTGGAGATTCCATGTGTTTTTTTGTTCTGTTGTGAAGATATTTCTATTTATTTTTTTGTTCAACCAAGATTACTGTAGTTTTTTACCAGAGTGTTCTTGAGATTTCACTTTGTCTTTTGTTTTTGTTCCGACAATGGTGAAGAGATTGGTACATACTCCTATATAGAAAGTGGTACATACCGATGTTGGCACGTATCAATTGGACCCGATAAACTGCCGGAAATGTCAGGACTTGAATTGGATGTTGATTTTTTATTAAAAAAATATCATTACCTATCTTTCTTAATTTTTATACACTAATAAAATAGATAAATAAAAAATGGATAGAAAAGGATTTCGAGAGAAAGTAAACCTAAATGCAAGGACCTCCGACCTATCATTCACATCTTTGCGATTGATTCGAAACTGGTAAATACAAATATTCGTACGCATCAGTTTGACCTTATAGCATGATTTTATAACGCCTTGTTGTTGTTTCGAGATTGGTACGTACCGACATTGGTACGTACCGTATACAATCTGGACCAAAAAAAAATCAATAGAAAGGGTAAAATGTAAGTTGGCCAAACCAGATTATCAACTAATGCCTTTGTTAGTCTTATTAAAAAACTAGACTTCCAAAAAATAACTTTTCATTTAGTTGAGATCTTTTTAGTATTTTCTTAACAAAAAAAATCTACTTATACCAAAAATAATAATATTTTTAATCAAAATACTATAAACTTGCACGGAGAGAGCACTATAACTATAATTGTAGAGTGTTTCAGTAGTAAATTATCGATCTTTGATGATATGTAATTACACGAATAATTATTTTATAGACTTTAAAAAGAAAAAGTTAGGTTGCTCTCAATATCCAAAGATGAGTTGAATGAGTATTCGATTCCCAATAAAATTTTCCTTTTTTAGACAATTTGTCTTCTCAAAGCTTCTTTAATGTCTATATATTTACACCAACTAGCCAACTCAAACTCCATCTTTAATTTACTACTTCATTTCTGCTATTCAATACTAGCTACTTTGATCAATCAAGTTTTACAAGCCAACCATCCATCCGAAAAAATGGTGAGCAACTCTTTTCAATTTACTTTTCTTTATTTTCTGCTTTATGCGAGCTTATGCCTGTATATATGTTACTCATACGTTAATGTGTGTTCAACTCTGATGCACTATTCATCAAATTCCTGGCCCTGGAGGGGTTTAATTTGCAATTATTCTGAAAAACAAAAATTGAAATATGAATGTTCCAAGGCTCGATCAACGACAACACGATAAACCTTCCTAGCTTGTTACTAACTTCATCTTTTTTTGCTTGGTATATTATTATTGACTTTTTGTTATCTAACAAGTCGTAATGATTATTTTATATATGTGTGGAATATAATAGATGATGATGAATCTAAGCAAGAAAGAGTTTGCACATCTACTTCGACGACAAAGCACTTGGATCAAAGGAAAAAAGCCGAGTAAATTATCCATGTTTTTTCAGGAATGAATGAGATCGGAAACCTAACTATCAGGTAAATTGTTCTACTAACTTTTGTATATATCTGTATCCGGTATCGATTTCTCCATCTTTTATAAACTACTAAGGATTTTCATCACAGGGTGATCTTTCTTATCCCAACCATCAAAGGGAGTGAAAATGGACAAGGAACAAGCTTACCAATATACAGTACAATCATCAAGTAAGCTGAAGACTTATCATTCCTAGAGAAAGATGACGGATTAGCATCACTAGAGATCATCGGAAGGTGGTTGTGGAGAAGTTTACAAAGCCGAGTTACCCAATGGTAGAATTGATGATAGGCTGTTAGGAAACAAATATGAGGATCAGATGGTATTGGTGTTAGACGACCGATTCTCCCAAAAGCTTAAGCTGTCAGGAGGGGTCATCTTATATATTATATATGAGTATTACATGCTCAATACGCCCCCTCACGTGCAAGCTAGATTCATGTCATTTATTTGCATGTCTAGTCTTTGCTACGTGAATTTTTAAATTGGGTGACGACGGCAAGACTACATGCTCAATACGCCCCCTCACGTGCAAGCTAGATTCATGTCATTTTTTTTGCATGTCTAGTCTTTGCTACGTGAATTTTTAAATTGGGTGACGACGGCAAGACTCGAACCTGTGACCTCTTATGGATTTGGGCTCTGATACCATGTTAGACGACCGATTCTCCCAAAAGCTTAAGCTGTCAGGAGGGGTCATCTTATATATTATATATGAGTATTACATGCTCAATAATTGGTTCTTAAATTGTTGCACTGTGGATAATCCAAAAGTGAGGCCTAATAGTAAGGAAGTTAAGTTAGTGTTATCTCAGATTAAACATTAGCAAGAGATTATGGTAATTTGTTCTTAACATTGCTTGTTTTTGCACTTTGGATGATCCAAAAGTGAGGCCTAAAACTAAGGAAGTTAATAAGTGTTATCTTAGATTAAACATTAGCAAGAAATTGTTCAAACATATTCAATCAATGTATCATTAATTTGATTCAATCGCAAGATTTCTTGGTCACTCTACTCTAATCACTAGAGCAACTATCTATCTTAAATCATCAATTTTTTTAGCTAAAACTAGTATTTATATAACATAGTAGTTTCTTCAAAAAATTCAACTCTACCATATGGGGTTTTTCTCTTTTCTTTTTGTTCACTTTACTATCATTTGGATCAGGTTAGTTTAAAAATAAGAGAATATTATAAGTGGTTCACAAAAATTAAAGGGTATTCCCTCCCTTATCCTTATTTATTCTGCTCGAAAGTCCCTTATCTTTATACATTTTGACAAACATATTATTTATATGTTTTAACATGATATGTTGAATAAGAAAAAATGAGGGGTGATCGAGTAATTAGATAATGGAGTGGCATCAAGCAATAATCCCGGTGATAAAGTGAATAATTTACATTGAAAATGTGCAAGGGAAATGCACTTCCATAGCTGATTCAGGATTTAAATCCAACGAGGCAAAAAAAAGAGTTACAAGATCTAAAATGTCCTCACTTGAAAACATATTCCATACTAATCAAGAATACTTTAAATGTGACTTAGAAATTAATGGAATAAGGTGACATAACTTCTTGCTCTAGAAACTGCAATACTTGTTGCATCAAAGGTCGATCATCT
The DNA here is from genome assembly GCA_029959085.1 of Nemophila menziesii. Taxonomy (NCBI): domain Eukaryota; kingdom Viridiplantae; phylum Streptophyta; class Magnoliopsida; order Boraginales; family Hydrophyllaceae; genus Nemophila; species Nemophila menziesii. Next base: position 30,252,630 of record JARWIR010000008.1, read on the forward strand.
GGATTTGCATCGGTGCATTTAACGGCTATCTCTATTATTGCTTCTACACTTTCTACATCTGCATCAATACACCTTTTATCTACTACATCTTCTAATTGGTTGTCTTTGAGTAAGTTATTCATCTGCAAAATAATTGGTTTAAATTTACTATGTACAAATGTGCAATCATACAAAGATGAAGTTTTAAGAGTATAACCCAGCCAACAACATTAAGACCGCGCTTCAAAAAAGTAGGATCTGTCGGCCTTTTACCCGTAACGAGTTCTAATAAGAGAACTCCAAAACTATATACATCTGACTTCTCAGTTGCTAGTCCACTCTGCAAATATTCTGTTCCATAATAGAAATATTAGTTTGAAGTGATTTTTCTAAGTTTAGAATTTGTTTAATCTTTTTATTTAAAGTTACAGATTTACCCCTCATAATTAGTTAAATTTGACCTAGAAATTAAGACAACCACCATTTTATAACAATTCGAACAGATTTGCCCATATCTTGTACACTTTTCCGCCAAAATAGGTCATATCTATTAAAATTGTGTCTTTTTTGTCATACTTTTTTGAACTCAGTGCCACCATTATGATAAGGTCAATAAAATAAAAATTCTTTTAGAAAATGGACGGAACTTATGTTTGATATAATTTTTCTAGTCCATTTCTCTCTTCTGTAAATTTTCAAACATATTTCGAATTTGGCTAAGCATAATGACCAGAAAAGTCACTTTTTTTAAAGATTTATCCCATTTTGATCAAAAGTACAAGACATGGTATCCACTCTGAAATCTAATATTTAGAGAACCGAAACCAAAAATTAAAGAACAAAACAATAAAAATCAAGAAAAATAGATATCGCACCTGGAGCCATATAACCAAAAGTTCCGGCCACCACGGTGGTGACATGAGCATTCTCATCAACCAAAAGCTTAGCAAGACCAAAATCCGAAACACGAGGCTCAAGATTCTCATCAAGAAGAATATTACTAGATTTTATATCACGATGCACAATCTTCGGACTACAATCATGATGCAAATACGCTAATCCCTTAGCCGAACCAATAGCTATTTTTAGACGAGCATTCCAGTTCAACTGTATATCCTTTTTTTCATGCTCTACAAAAACAGAGTATCAAAACCCATTAACATGTCTGGTTATAAAAACGGTTAATATAATATAAAACGTACCATGTAAGAACCCGTCTAAGCTACCCATGGCTAAGTAATCATAGATAAGAAGTTTAGCTGTTGGTAATCGGCAATAGCCTCTTAGGTTAACGAGATTCATGTGTTTAACACTTCCTAAAACTGCAAGCTCTCGTTCAAACGCTTGATCAGAGCCTTCACGGCTTTTATCAAGACGTTTAACCGCAAATGTGCCACAATCGTTCATAACCATTCGGTAAACTGTACCGTACCCTCCGGCTCCAACTACATCTTCTTCATCGAGTGATTCGATTTTTTCTATAAGCTCACTTGATGGATATGGAAGATCACCATGGAATGTCAAAAGTTTAGTATCTGTAAAAAAGAATTTAAAAGAAAATGATATACAAAAAATTATTTGAATTTCAGAAACAGAAATGAAGAGTCTCACTAGGTTGTTGAAAAACTTGTTTTTTGACTTCTGCGTATTTTTTAGCGGCTCTTTCTTTCTTGGCGAGGAACCAAACCCAAAGGAAAATTAGGAGTACAAGAAGTACAAAACAGAGTGTGGACATGGCACCTATTACTGCTGCTTTAATATAGTGAGAGGATTTTTTGTTCGGCACTGCAAATTAATACACTAAGAATCAATCTTCATAACATGTTATTGAAAAAAAGGTTGAAACTCCATCCTATAGGGACCACTAGTGCAATTAACGTAAAAAATAGGGGGCAACATGTACCTGGAGATCTATCACTTTCGGCTCGAGGGAACACTACAGGGAATCCAAGTGAAGTTCGACATGGCTTATGTACTTGTCGGCCACATAGATCTAAATTACCAATAAACCTAGTCATAAGGTTAAGTTTATCAGAACAAATAATCATTGGAAATTTCTAATTTCTTGGAATGAATTATTCAATTCATTATTTTAACTAGAAACTTACGACTTGTCACCAAATGTGCTTAGAACTCCAAGATCCGGAATTTCGCCTGTAAAGAAATTTGTGGACAAGTTCCTGTAGTTTGCAACAATGTCATTTACGACCCACAAAGTATTGAAAAGTTCAAAAATTACACTTAAGAAATAGAATGTTCCAAGAACACGGTAAACTTACAAAGAATTGAGTCGAGAGAGACGACCAAGAGAAGATGGGATTGCACCCTTAAGTGAATTGCTTGATAAATCCCTAAGAAAGCATTCATTTTATAATTATTAATACAATAAGCTAACCAAAATTTGAGAAAAAGAAAATCATACATTATTGTAAGCATAGATAGGTTTCCGATATCCGATGGTATGCCACCTTGAAGATAATTAGCTCTCAAGTACCTATAGAAAGAATTATACACACGTGACTACATATAAACCAATGCACAAGAAAGAAAAAGGATTAAAATGGTAATTACTTACAATGCTCGTAGATCATAACAATTACCAATTTCATTTGGAATAACACCATGTAAGCTGTTCTGATGCAGTGCCCTTTTTCAGCAAGTGATACAAATGTTAACATGATAAGAATTAGGCTCTACTAATTAATAATCGAACAATATGCTTGAATTAAAACTTACAGTCTTTGCAAACTACTGAGTTGCCCAATGCTGGGAGAAATAATTCCACTAAGTCCCATATAAGGCAAATTTCTGAAAAATCAGAGAAATGATGCTAAAATTAGAGGTCAGAATATATTTAAATTCGAAAAGAAAAATTAAAGAATGATATTATTCATTAATACATAGATACAACTCTTTGATCTTGTGCACTGCAAGAGATTCCAGTCCATTTGCACGGAGATTCATCGAAATCTTTCCAGTCACTTAGAGCATTCTTGGTGTCATTTAAACTGCTTTTTATCTCCAACAATATCATACCTAACATTATAATAAAATAAATATTGTCAAACAAACATAAAGGACTGCTCCAAAAAACTATATAGGGAACGGGTTTTATAAAGAACTGTGCAAATAAATCTAGAGCAAAATTGTCTGAATACTCGATCCTTCAGGATTAACACTTAAATCTAATATTATATACTTTCAGTAGTGTCTGGAGTAACTGGCAATACCTCATATCTGAAATGGTGAAAAAGATTGAAAAAAAAAATAGTTTAAAAAAGAATAGTGAATATACCATCTGGAGTGAGTGCAAGAGTGCTGTGGCTCATAAGGGTAGTTGCAAAAATAGCTAAAAAGGTGAAAACAAGCTTCTCCATTGTTGTTACTTGTTTTCTTGGTAAGGATTATTTTAGAGTGTAGGTGAAGGGAAAGGAGAAAAAGGGGGGATTTTGAAAGTTAAAATTATTATGAAAATGGTGGGGTTTTGTGAGTGAGATATGTGGCATTATTAAAGGTGGTTTTTACTTGTTACAATAAAGAATGTGTAATAATGATAGTTTAAGCACGTTAAGCTATAGGGGGAAGTGATTTGAGACTTTGAGATAGGGCTGCAAATGAACCGATACTCTCACCAAGGGCTCGAGTTTGAGTTTGCTAAGGGTTTGTTTGAGTTCGGCTCGTTACTTAAACAAGCCAAGCTCAAGCTATAAATTCAGGCTCGTTTACTAAACGAGACAAACTCAAACCTATATAAGCTCGTGAACAGTTTGGTAAGGGTTCGGTAAGAGCTCGTTAATAGACTTGGTAGATATATTCAGTTAAAAGTTATATATATATATATATATATATATATATATATATATATATATATATATATATATATATATATATATATATATATATATATATACAAAAAATCAAAACTACGTAAAACTTTTGGATATGTAATTAATCGTAACTAAAATATTTTATATTTAATAAGAATATTTTTTTATATCTAATAAATATACTTCTAGTATCTAGGGCTGCAAATGAACCGATACTCTCACCAAGGGCTCGAGTTTGAGTTCGCTAAGGGTTTGTTTGAGTTCGGCTCGTTAGTTAACAAACCAAGCTCAAGAAAGCTAGAGTTCGGTTCGACTCGGTTCTTATCAAACTCAAACCAAGCTCAAGCTCACTAAAATATTAGCAAACAAACTCAAGAAAACTAAAGTTCGGCTCGGTTCGGTTCGTTTGCAGCCCTACTTTGAGATGAGTTAGGAAGAAGATTTTCATTTAGTATTATCGAAGAAGGAAAGAAAAAGTTACCCTGTAACAGTAATAAAGATTTGGGAAAATGACTTTCCACGTCCCGCAATAGGATAGTTAAATAATTTGAAAAAAAAGGATAGTTAAATAACTATCCATAATATTAATTTGGAAAACATAATACCTAAAATTTCAATTTTGTCAAATCGTTAATACTCATTGTCTGTCGGTTAAATGTTAACCTGACAGGTTAAAACTAGTATTTTTCAATTAGAGATTTTTACCCAACAAATCTTAAAAACACCTCATATAGATCCAGCATTCTTATTCTCCACCTAATTTACTTTTATTAGTAAGGAGGTATATTTAATTGAGAATCTAACGAATTATTTTGGATTTTAAAAAATTTATGAACTTTGTTGATTAGATGGATAGTTTTGAATCCAAAGACTTTCTGACTCATTCTTTTAAATCTGGTATATATATATGAATTGATATTTGTAAATCCTTTATAAATTTTGGGTGATTGAGCTATAGGATTTTGGAGACTAGTTTTTGGACCTAAAGGAACTAGTGGGAATCTTACTTTTTTAAAAGAACCTCAAAGATGACCAAATACTAAAATACCCTTACAAACACTAAAAGACAAAAAAAGTGATGTCACTGTTCATCCCCTCACCACTACCTACCTACCTCCGATCACCGACCAGCCAAAAAAAATGATGAGTATTCTACAAAAATGACGAGTACTTTGCAAAAAATGATGAGTAATCCGTAAATAGAGATGAGTACTTTATTAAAAATGATGAGTATTCTTTAAAAAAATGTTGAGTATCATATAATAAATGATGAGTAAACTGGAAAAATGATGAGTATACTCGAAAAATGATGAGTATTATATTGCAATTTAAATTAATTACAAAAGAAACCAAAAATAAACAAATTACAAAAAAGAAAAAAGAAAAATACTAAAAACTAACTAATTGCTACTATTCGGCCAAAAAAATAACTATTTGCTACTGGTTGACTAGATCTGGAAAAAAAAATCTTCACAGCTTCGGCACAAACCAGCAGGTCGCCTCTCCTGCACGAAACATCTCGCCGAAAAAAATGAAGCTACAGAATGCGAACGTGAAACTGAGCATTGTGTTGAAGGCATGAACGGCGCGGAGGATCAAGATCTGAGCATCACCATCGTCGTTGGATTGAAACAGCAAGCAGGATTGCGGAGCTGTTATTCCTCCATCGTTGCCGAATCGAAGCAGCCAGCAGGATCGCGGAGCTGTTCTTCCACCATTGTCGCCGGATCAAAGCTTCGTGCAAGCAATATCGAGTTCGAAATCTTGTTCACGCGCCTTGGTTCCAGTCTCGTGCAGCCACGAAGCTCACCGGAGAAGGAGGCCGAGATCTGAGTTGCCGCCTTTGTTGTAGAAGATTAAGGAGCTGAGCTCGTTCGGTAACGAAGCCACGTCGGCAACCTTCGAAGAACAGCTCTTCACGCGGTGGTGCTTGCACGGTGGTGCTTACCTTCGCAGGGGATGAGCTTGAACGTGGTCTAACAATGGAGGAAGGGGCGGCGAAGGAGTGAGAGAGAAGTGGTTGCCATTGTTGCTACTCAATGGTGAAGTTAGATGATGGCGGTGGAGCTAAATGATGGCAGCGGAGTTAGATGGTGGCGGTGAGAGTTTTAAGAAATGGGAGAAGAGAGAGAGAGAGAGAGAGAGAGAGAGAGAGAGAGAGAGAGAGAGAGAGGAGAGACATTAGGATTAGGGTTTTAATAAAAATATATTTCTGAAATAAAATACCCTATAGGTAAGAAGAACAAAAGAAGGGGGTTGGGTTAGGATTAGAAGGTGGATGTTCAAGACCTCTTGGGTCATAATCTCATAAATTTTGACAGACTTTGACATACAATTTTTTTTTACAAGAATTAAAAATGCTCTACTTTTAAACAAATTGAATATCAGGCTCATATTTCACATGCATATTATGAAAAATTGAATTATACTATTTTCATATTTATTATCTTAAGGAATTTAATTACAATAAAATAGGGTTAGTGGAAATGGAAGTCATTAAAAATAAATTACAGTAGACTACATATATTTAATCAATAATTTAAGCTATCAAAATATATAAAATTAAGGAACCAAATAAGTTATTTACATATTTGACTGGTCTTTTGTTAGACCAAGATCTCTACCAATGTGGCAATGTGGCAATGTGTTAGCGACTTAACAATATTCTTTAATGTTAATTTTATCGAATGAAACCAACTAAGTACTACTTGGAATTGTCAAAGTAGTAGAATATGTCATACATAATATGTTATATTATGTAACCAAATGTTTCTTTTGAAATCGTAGTTCTCAATGACAAAAAGAAAACCACGAGGCATCATTTTAGGTTTATTATGTACTTAGTTGGATTCATATCATATATTATAGCTCTGCATGAATTTCTTTTAATTGAACAAAATATCATGAGTTTTTTTAACTAAATCAATCGTCTTACATATAATTTTTTTATGTAAATTTTTTAATCGAGGTTTTACATGAAAAATAATAATAGCGTGAATGATTTTTTCAATTGAAACAATAATGTTACGACTAATTTTTTTTTATGAAGTTTTTTTAACTGAATTCGCACATGAAAAAATATAGCATGCGTTATTATTAATTATCCTTTCCAATTTGTTAGAAGACAGTCTAAAGAAGAAATCCATCAAAATATCTAGGTAAACTTATGGATTTCAAAATAAAAAATTTGTTTAAAATTTTTAAACTTTTGAATACCATAAGATTTTAAAGGATTGTTTAAAATTCAAATTAAATAAGAATACACCAGCATTTTAAAAAACTCTTTAGACGGTTAATTGAATACCTCTTAACTTTAAAATCCAAAAACAATCCTATAAACTCTCAATTAAATACACCCCATAAATGCACCAACAAAATTTAACACTATATACCAAAAAAAAATTAAAAATCACCCTATCAATTATAAAAGTATATATATATTTCACAATTTTTTTAAACCCTAAAATTGTTTCTCTAACATTTTCTCTCTTTTTTATTTACATTTTTAAGCTAAGCTCCTTCTTTCTTCTCTTCCATGGCAGAAGCAGACATCTCTCTTTCAGACCTACCATTTTCGAAGCTAGCTGAAGATGGCATTATTTGAGCTCCTAATTTTCTTTCGCAAGCCGTGAAACTTCGTTTTTGAAGCTGAGCAGTGAAACTCCATTTTCAAAAACTAAGCAGTCAAGCCCCGTTTTCGAAGTTATGCAGTGAAACTCCATTCTCGAAAAGGAGCAGTGAAACTCTGTTTTTCTATCTATTTTCGGAGATTCGAAAATGGTGGTTCAAAAATTTCCATCAAGATCGAAGCATCAATGGTGCTTCAAAACGAGAACTTGCTTTTTAGTATATCATATTCATATATAATATTGTATTAGATCTGAACATTGTTGTGTGAAGAGAGTTGTATTGCAGTTGTTTTTTTTCATAGTCGTGTAGAAGAATGTTGAATGTAAAGTCATTTCAGCTCATATATATATGCTTATGCGTGTTATCTTAAGTGTTTGTTAGATGCGTTTTATCTTAAGTGTTTGTTAGCCTATTTTAAGTTGGTTGACTAAGTCGATGTAACAACATATATTTTGTTCGTAAAAAAACAAGAAAAATATTATATGTAAATAATTTAAAGCCTAATAAAATAAGGGGTTATTGTTGAAAACATCCTCATTAAACTCTCTAATTGTTTTTTTGTGCCTTCAATAATCTTATTTATAAAAAAATGCCTAATGAAGTAATTATTTATAGAAAACATCCCCTTTATATTTTCTATACCTTTACTACCCTTATTATTAAATATATTATTTTATTTTAGTACAATATTAATTTTTAAATATTAAACAAATAATAGGGTACTTCTTTTTTCTCCTCCACCACCACCACCACCACCACCACCACCACAACCACCACAACCATCACCACAACCACCATGTATGTAACCACTACTACATCCACCACAACCATCACCACCTCCACCACAACCACCACCACCACCACCACCACCACCTACTACTACTAATTCCATCGCACGCGCGCGTCCGTGAATTTTTTTTTAAAATCGTCATAACTAATTCAAAAAAAATCAGAAAATTAAAAAAATTATATTTTTGAATAAAGAAAATTAATATTTACGTCTATGAATTTTTTTGATTTTTTTTTGAATTTTTTGATTTTTTTGATTTTTTTTTTCGCAGACACGGATTTTCATGTTTTAAACATGGAATTCCATGTTTTAAACATGAAATTCCATGTTTAAAACATGTAATTTCGTGTCTGCGAAAAAAAAAATTAAAAAAATCAAAAAAATCAAAAAATTCAGAAAATTCCGAAAAAAATCATAGACGTAAATATTAATTTGATTTATCCAAATATAATTTTTTTTTAATTTTTTTGTTTTTTTTGAATTAGTTATGACGATTTTAAAAAAAATTCACGGACGCGCGCGTGTGATTATTAGTTTTTTTCTTATTTTTTAATTGTTAATTATAAGGGTAATTTTGGGATGTGGCTGTTTTCAATAAATATTTTTTCCTAGGCACCTTTTTCTAAATAAGTTTTTTAATAGGCATCAATCAACAATTGGCTCATAAAATAATTTCTAAAAGTTAGGGGAAGCTAAGTGAAGGTTTTTAATAAATCTGATGGTTAATTTATTTATAATTTTTTTAAGTTAGTAATTTTTTTTTTGAAAACTCAAGGGGTAGATGGACCCCCCCTAAACATAAGCTAGCTCTGCCTCTGTCCTTTACTAAACTGTTCACGAGTTTAACTATTCAAATTTATACAAGTTTGATTTCGTCTAGTTTAGCAAACAAAATTGTTTAACGAACTATTCGACCTTAAACAAACTCTTAACTAATTCAAATTCGAGTCCTTGATAAGAGTATCGCCTCATTTGCAGCCATATCTGTGGGAGTCATTTTCATTCCCTAGTTTTAAGGTGAGACTGGAACACTTTTTTTAAGTTATATGAGAGAATTAATTATTTATATTGATTTTGTTCTAATAGTTAGAATACTCATGTGGTGTTTAAGAATCGAGAGATCGAAATCTTATACGAACAAAAAATGATGGGTGATTGACCTATGGAATCTTGGATACAAATTTTATGGCATATAAGGAACATGTGGCTAGATTATTCTTTAAAGAGACCACTACCCAATCTCATAGGTAAACAAATACTAAAATATTCTCAAATAAAACAAATCACATAAACACAAAAAACAAACAGTAATAAGTATGGATCACCAATTTAGTGAGTTACTCAACGACACACTAAGTATTTATATGTTTTAACTCAGACCACCACCCACTGACCACCGTTGGTTTTGCTGGCTCCGCCATTTGGGCGTACTCAGTAATTTTACTATGTAATCAAAAAATAAAAAATGTATCACCAAAATTATAATGTCGGAGTATCTTCACTGACTTTCATGGCCCTCCGTGTGGACATAAGCACTCTATGATTTCGTACAATCTTGTAGTTTTGTATATTCTTGGCAAACTTTTAAAAACTAAGCAACTTATATTAGTATTATATTAGTAGAAATAATTTGTATGGGAAATTAACAAAAATACATAAAAATCAATGGACATGTTAGAAAATTTGAATTAAAATGAATCGATATCCATAATACATTGAGGACAACCTCCATAATATGTTCATTACCCTTTTAATTTTTTTCAATTTAAATATAATTGAACGATTTAAAATACTCTCTTATGTGACACTTTATTCTTACATCAAATAACAATTGATTTGTACAAAATTCATGATTTATTAAAAATTATGTAAAACTAATATAATATTATAGAATGCTACGGTATTTTTTTAACGATATATTATTTTTTTGAATCATTATACTTTATAATTATAACAAATTATTCAAAATTATAAATATGATATATATTTATGATAGATAAGTATTATTATAAAATATAAAATGAATAAAGTATTCACAAAAAACAATGCAACAGTAAAAAAAATATAAAAAGTCGTGAGAAATTTATAGAATAATTGAGAGATTTTATAGGATAATTGAGAATTTTGAGTGTTAGATGGGAATAGGTTTATCATTACATGGTATATGACTTAATCTTAATCGTTTGAGGCGTCAGACATTTTATTTCTAGAACGATATCGACTGCTTTTCATAAATCCCTTCTATTTTATTGTATATACTATGTTTTTCTCGTACCCGACATTACTATACAAAGCAAAAAACTATGATAATTCTAAAAAAATTGTAAAAGTGATGAGATTGTCATAAAAAGACCATGGTAGAATTTGTATAAAAATATAATGAACAACTTAAATCAGATGTTTCTGAAAAATATAAAAGTGGTGAGATTAGGTTAAAAGTAATTCAATTTTTTAGAATTTCAATGGTAAAAATTAATATTTTGCGTAATTTGGGTTCTTCGATGGTTGATGGCGTAGCCAAGCTGTGTTGATGATGATGGTGGAGAATGAATCCTAAGTGGTGGCAGTTTTCTTGTGCAAGATAGCGGTGTGTGAAGAGAAATTTTTATTTTTTCTTTTATTCGAATGTGAGGGTGAAGAGATGAGTTTTAGGTTTTAATTATGTTTTTTAATAATAAAAAATGATTAAAAAACCGGACATGCACCGCACATGACCACTTAACGGAGAAAAAGGAAGGAATTCGTTATCAGGGTAACGAGTGGCATAAACAAAAGTTAGGAGGTAAATTTACATTTTATACGATCTGGGGGGTAAACTATCAATTCGGGCAAAGTACTAGGGGAAGCGAGTGTATTTACTTTAATTTAAATTATCCAGATTGAGATGGATAGAGTCAGCAGTAGCACGTGCCGACAGGCTCTCGACGATAAATTTAAGGAGTCCCATCACTTGGAGAATACTCGATGAGAATCTGCCACGTATACTCAGGGTATAGAATATCTCATCGTTTGACGGTTCCTCCTACATGAACGTACATATACAAAAATTCTTGCGGTATATGGATTTCATTATAGGGCCAGAAGCAGCTTATTGTCAAGTTTTTCCATCAAAACTATCTGGAAACTCCCAATTATGGTATTAATGGTTACTACAGCACTCCATAAGAAGTTTTTCCCAAATCAAAGATCAACTATGAGCCTAGATGCTGGTCAGAAGGATCGAACAAGAAAATTACTACTTCTTTAATCTTTGCCAAGATGAAGGATAAAGTTTGCAATTTTTCATGCGTAGATTTTTTGTAGCAGCTTGTAACATGGAGGATTTAGAACGATCTATGGTTTACCTCACTTTCACCTGAGGATTGACTACATATGATTTTCAGGTTCATTCATCCTCTTGATCCCATTATGATCTCTCAGACATTATAGTCAAGTTGCATATTCATATAAAGGTGGAAGAAATCCTAAGAAGGGTCAATGAAAGAGCACAAGATCGAGACACCCTCTACGACAAATGAGCTCCTTGAGAAAGAATATAAAGAGGAGACTATAAAGAAAAATAAGTTTTCCATTAGAAACCTCACAAGGATCTACGAAGAGAAGGTTTCCACTACCAAAGAAAATGTAATCAGACCTTGAAAAGAATCCTACGGTAAGTTGATAAATGACCTGAGATACAATGGCCCCCCAAGATGTTTTCTGACTCGGAGGTACCGAGTCGGGGCAAGTATTGTCACTATCATAAAAATCACAACCACGACAAGGGAATAGACAAACTAAGGTCGGTAGGAAAATTACCTAGTGTTGACTCAGGAATATTACCTAGTGCAAACACCATGTTATGGTAAAAAGAAATCCAGATCTACAACAAAGGGGAGGCATTCAATGTCTAATTAACACCCCCCCCCCTTCAAGAGAGCTTCAACTACCTTTTTAATTTTCATATCTACTACACTTTGAAGCTATCAAATTCAAGATGATTTAATCACTTTTCAAGCTTTCAGCAACATCACTTTCTTATCGTCATTGAAAGCTTAATTCTATCATTAATTTATTTTCTCACTAAGGAGTGGAATTTTCCTTGTAACCGTTATTAAAACATCCAAAGGTTTTCTACTTCTCTTATAGATTATAACATAACTTGGGTTAATTTGAGGTTAAAAGAAAATGGAGACATACTTTCTAGGTTGGGAGGGTGTAACTTGTAAGTGTTGGTTGTGACTAAGCAAAAAAAGTCTCGGTGTAATCAATTTTGTTATCTCACTGTTAAAAGATGTGAAAGTTTAATGGAATAGAAGTTTTAGAAATCCTACAGTGACTACCCTAGGTAGTGGATTAGTCCTTCGAGAGTTTAAACCACTATATATGCTCGAGTAATCTCTAACCCTCTATTTACTTTGCATTACTTGAGTTGTATATGTGATCGTAGGTGTTATCTCTCACCCTTTATCTTTATTGTGTATCTAGGATTCTAAAATTTTGATAAATAGCATCAACCAATTTTCAAACTAATATTATCGTGTTAAACCTATTTAGTAGTATCTTCCCCCCTCCCCATCACTTTTGTATTCAGGTTTGTGTTTCACAAACAAATTGGACTCAGTTCTTTTCTGACTTTTGGTTTTTAATTCTCTAGTTTCAAAGAAATAAACATATGAAATATTGAGGAATTGAATTGAGTAAACAAAAGATTAAAAAATTGAGTTAAGTAAAGTCATGCATTTACCAACTTTCTGTAGGGTTTGTAGCCCCTTTTCTAATAAAAACTTAATTGTCCCTTATCCCACTCCATTAGACATCTAAAAGTCCCGTATTTGATCCACGCTGACCGCAAACCTCTAACCTTAACCTAAATTCGTAACCGTAACCTAAACCTTAACTTTAACCTTAACCTCAAAGTCAACCTCAACCTCAACCTTGAATTAAACTTAACATCAACCTCTAACTTAAATTTAACCTTAACGTTAACCTTAAACTTGACATTAACCTTCTCCTTAACCCTAGCCCTGACCCTCTCCCTGGCCCTAGCCCTCGACCTAGCCTTAGCCTTAGTGTTAGCCTTAGTCTTAGTCTTAGCCTTGGCCTTACCCTTAGCCTTAGCCTTAGCCTTACCCTTAGTCTTAGCCTTAGCCTTAGTCTTAGTCGTATCCTTAGCTTTAGCCTTAGCCTTAGCCTTAACCTTAGCCTTAGACTTAGCCTTAGCCTTAGCATTAAACTTATCCTAGCCTTAGTCGTAGCCTTAGTCTTAGCCTTAGCCTTAACCATAACCATAAACTTAACATTAACCTTAAACTTAACCCTTAACCCCTTAACCCCTTAACCCCTTAACCCCTTAACCCCTTAACCCCTTAACCCCTTAACCCCTTAACCCCTTAACCTTAACCTTAACCTTAACCCCAACCTCAACTTTTTAAATAATAACCTTAACCCTAACCTAACATTAACCTTAACCTTAACCTTAAACTTAAACTTAAACTTAAACATAAACTTAAACATAAACTTAAACTTACACTTAAATTTAAACTTAAACATTAATTTAAACTTAAACTTAACCTTATTGATAACGTTAACCTTACCCTCACCCTTACCCTTAACCTTAACAATAATATTAACCTCAACTTTAACCTTAAACTTAACCATAACCTTAGATATTACACCTTAAACCTAAACCTTAAACTTTAAACCATAAACCTAATCTTCGTCTTCGTCTTCACCTTCACCTTACCTCAACCTTAACTTTAAACTTAAAGCTTAAAAATTTACATTAAAATTAACCTTAACCTTAAACCTTAAACCTTAAACCTTGAACCTCAAACCTTAACCTTTACCTTTACCTTAACCTTAAACCTTAAACCTTAAATTTAACTTTCACCTTCACCTTCATCTTTACTTTTTTAACCTTTATCTTAACCTTAAAGTTAAAACTTAACTTTAACCTTAATTATAAAATTAATCTTAACTTGAACCATGAACCTTAATGCTTAAACCTTAAACCTTAAACCTTAACCTTAATACTTAAAAACCCCTTATTCTTCTCATAATTTACATATTCTTCTCATAATTAATTAATATAAAATAAAAGCATATGTATACTTACGTTTTACCTCATATTTTACTCAAGTAAGTAACAAATTTATTTCCTTCAATCTCGGATTTTATAGTATTAAAAAAATAGTGTCGTTTTAATAATAAATATATCTAAATATAAACTCATATATGTAGCAAACATACGGATAAATTAAATTGAAAGATGATTACTCATGAAAGACACATTTAAGCATTCTATTTTTAATAAAGTATGTGTCATTCTATACTCAACGTAGCTATATATGTTATATAATATCTATCATGTATAAATTAGAAAAACAATTTTTGCTATTAAAAGACCAAGTTTTGCATTTTATATTTAAATCATAAAAAAAATTACTTATTTAATTTTCAGTTTTACCTTAACCAAAATAAGATATCTATATAAAATAGGATACACCTAACTTTTAAATTTTTATCAATATTAAAATATGGCCAAATGAGCATCACAACTTAATTGTATATTTTCTTATTTATTTTTATTACAAGATCGTTTATATTATATGAACTAATAAAAAAAAATTAAAATTAATATTATATATCGGAATACTAACGTTTACCTTAAATTTATATAATAAAACCATTCCTTACAAAACTTCCCAAATTTCTCAACCTTAAAATTAACCTTAACCTTAACCTTAACCTTAACCTTAACCTTAACCTTACCTTACCCTTGACCAAAAGCTTGATTTTAACCCTTAACCCATAAACTTAAACCTTAACCTTAATATTAACCTTAACTCTTACCTTAACCACAACCTTAACATCAACCTTAAACTTAACCTTAACCTTAACTTGAAATTTAACCATAGCCTTAGCCTTCACTGTATCCTTAGTCGTAGCCTTAGCCAAAGCCTTAACCTTAACCTTAACCTTAACCTTAACATTAACCTTATCCTTAACCTTAAAATTAAAGTAACCTTTACTTTAACTTTAACCTTAACATTAACCTTAATTCTAACCTTACCCCTTAACTTAACCTTAACCCCTTAACTATTAACCTTAACCATATCCTTAACGTTATCATTAACCTTAACCTAACATTAAACTTAACCTTAACCTTAACCTTAGGTTGTTTTTGGTTCGTCTTCATCGGGCATAAGCCAACGATCTTATGATTTTTATAAGGTATGTCTTCACTTCTCCTCATCTCCATTAATTGTTAAAGTCTCAATTTTTTTGAGATTTATCCTAACCAAAACAATTCAAATAATAAAGTATACCACCAAGTTGCTCTCCTGCCACCTAGCCGCTCTCCTTCAGAAGAAAACAATCGCCACTCGGGGACCATTCCCGACCATCAACAACCCGACAACAATCAGCTTCTCATTTTCACCAAGCCGCTCTCCCATCGCCACTCGGGGACCAATTTTTGACCATCAACAACCCCGCTTGGCTATGCCATCAACAATCAAGAACCCAAATTAAGGTAGAAAAATAAGTTTTACCATTGAAACTCTAAAATCTCTACTGCACGATTACTCATTTGTGTTTTTTGTTTTTACAAATATTTAATTTAGGTTGTTTTTGGTTCGTCTTCATCGGGCATAAGCCAACGATCTTATGATTTTTATAAGGTATGTCTTCACTTCTCCTGATCTCCATTAATTGTTATAAAGTCCCAATATTTTTGAGATTAATTTGATTTTTATTCTTCCAGAGGTCAATCTCATCTTTGGCAGATTACTTCATTACTTCCAAATATGGAGTTTCTCCCCATCCTGTTTTCCAAGACCAGTCCCAAGTTACTTAAAAATGCTAGGTAAATCTTTAAAATTGCCTTCGGGAGGAAGATGCTTTGAATTAACAAATTTGTGTATTATATATGTCTCAAAAGATTCTATTGTTATGAAATTCAATAATGATAAATATATTTGTATTTGTTAAATTGCATCATTAGTCCCTTTGTTGTGTAGAATATTTTAATTATCATTGAACTTCACTCCTAGGTATCTTTATGGATTCTTAACTACAATTTTAAGGTAAATTTTGAATTACTTTCATTTCTACTTTTAACTAGACATTAAGATTTATCTTTCTTTTGCAGGTAACTGAGCAACCAACTATGCTTGAAGGTGGAGACAAGTATTGAAATGATGGTGTTTGAGATGTTGAGGCAGATCCTGAATTTCAGGTTATCGAAGGGCAAGCTGCTCTCCTGCACAAGAAAACTGCAGCACTCGGGGACCATTATCCACCATCATCACCCTGGCTTGGTGAAGAACCGAACTTAAGGTAAAAATATTAATTTTTACTATTTAAATTCTAAAAAATTGAGTTAATTTAACCTAATCTCATCACTTTTACAATTTTTCAAAATTATCCGATTAAAGTTCTTTTATTTTTTTACTTTTTTATGAGTTATATTCTCTGTATTTATTGTGTTTATTTTTTTTTTTGTTATTTTAGCCTTAACTGAGATGATTCCCAAGAGTGAAAAGATATAATCTTGATGCCGAATGTAAATGGGAATTTGGAGAATAGGAATAACAGTTTATCTGGTGAGCTAGAACTATATATGTTACAACAACAATTTCAAAATCAAAATCATAGAAATCGCGAGCTATTAATCCAAAGGGAGATATATATATATATATATATATATATATATATATATATATATATATATATATATATATATATATAGTGAAAGTGCTCCTCTTACTGTATAAGGTTCATTAAATGATGTAGGACGTTTATTTCGGAACCGTAATTACACATAGTTAAATGATCTAAATGATTTTACTTATGAAGAGATTCGATCACATCCATCTTACTTAGCGTATAATTATTCAAATGAGAATAATAATCCGAGATTACCGCACCTTTGCTATCGAAAGAGGATTGGAGAGTTGCGCAAAGGTTAAGATCATCTTTTACTCGAGATTGAAGGAATAAGAATGTGTTGGTGGATGAAGGTGATAGTAGTGGAAGCTCATCTTTATTCTCGATGCAACCTGGAATTTCTGTAAATAACGCATAAAATGAGTTAATGGAGTTGAGAAAAGCTGCTACAAGTAATCTTTTTAGGAAAAGTTTTACTCAATTGCTTGATCGAGGTGATTTTGGGATTAATAGTGGTAGCTTAGGTTCGAGAAGAAAAAGTTTTGCTAATATAGTGCAAGTAAATGTTAAATTTTGTTTAAGGGGAAGAGGCAAAAGGTTGGGGAACAGCATTCTCGATCTTTTTTTGTACGTAAATTGCAATATATGTCCCTATATTATGAAAAAACGTTAAATAGATTCCTATATTAATTTTGTTTATATTAATACATTATAGATCCATATATTAATACTACATAATTTATATTTTATCTTAGAAAAACTAAATATTTATACAAATAAAATAAATAAAAAACCTAATTAAATAATTTGTTTTTTGTAATATGAACAAGTGACGATTCTGAAATTTTCATGACGAGGGAGAAAAGAGGTGTCTTAGTATTCTTATGAACTAAATTATGAAATTAAATTTTACAAAATTAATTATGAATCATGAATTATAAAACATGAAATTTTAGTTGGGTCGGTATAATTTGGATTATAAAACATGAAATATAAATATTTTAGTTTGGTCGGTATAATTGACTGAATTTTATAAGTAACGAAGTGTCTTTAGACACGGGTTATATCTAGTCAAATATCATAAAAGAAAATAGTATCAAAAAGCATAAAATACCAAATTGTACAAGGAACCCAAAATAACCTTGGGATTTCTTATAAAACTAGAGTTGCACAATTTTGATTTTTGTTTTATAAAGATTATATATCCAATGATTTACAACACTTTTAAATCGTAAAAAATATTGGACGATTCCGGAAAAATATGTAAGATTCTAGAAAACTGCAAATCTAAAAAAGACCTAAATATTCAAAATGTTTTTTCTTAAAATTGAAAAAGGAACACCACATGCACTTGAATCGTATTCTTTTAAAACCAATTTAAAAAATCTTCAAATACGATTAAAGTTATAATACGACTATTTTTTAAAAATCCCAAAAAATAACCAAACAGACACACAAGTGCATATATTATCAAATCTATCTAAAAACCAAAAACATATAATAGAAAAATAACAAATGAATAATTAAGGCAATCTTTTTCTATTAAGGTTTACCATATAATGGTAATTTCTCTGTTGAACTCCGTTGATATTGTACACAAAACCACACTTTATAATTTAAAGAAAAAACCCTAGAAGATGAGAAGGTGTATTAGAAAAGGTAAAAGAATGCATAATGACAATAGGTCATGTATCAACACAACTTATATATGAAAGCAATCGGGTTAACTCAACTGGATATAGATGTATACATGAAAAGGTGTATATTTTTTGTAAGATTAATCAAGATGTGTACAAACTCACTCGGACCTACCAAAAGAAACGACAACTTATATATGAAACCTCTCTAGTGTTTTTATCAAGAGTCAAAATTAAGCCATGTCATTCAATTTTAACATAATTTATTTAGACTAACAAAGATTTATTTCACTTGAGCTCAAATACTCAATATATAATGTTGCAACTAGAGTTCATATACGAAGATTATTGTTAATCCATTTGTTAGAATTTGTAAGGCTAGGCGCTCAGCTAACTTTGTTTGTGATTAGGTCGTTACACCCTTTTCTCTCTCGTGTTAACCCAAGATTTGGTTGTTTCTCCCCGGAGTTTTGCACTCTCTTATTTACCAAGGAACAAACAAGTCGTTTGATGGATTGAAGTATTAAAACAAGAGCAATCTCTACTCCAAAAAGAAAGCTTAACTTGAGTTTTTTTTTTTTTTGTCAACAAGCTTAACTTGAGTTGAGATATTAACTACTTATCTGAGGTCCACGACTAATTAAAACATTCATCGATTCTACAAGTACACATAGACAATAGCGCCATAGCAAAATATAAGCCATTAATGTAACAAATAACTTAAGCAATTGATAAGTTAAGAACTAATAGAACAAAAACTTTTTAATATATAAACATTAAATCCTGACATAATAGGTCTTCATTTTCCATACTATAAATTCCACTACCTTAAAGAAATACATTACCACAAATAAACATATCTAACACCTCACTATCAACTAATGTCATAACATATAATAACTCTTAAATAAAACATTTTACCCTTCAACCCAAGCACTTGCATCACTCTACTATCTTCTCAAACAGTATACGCTTGCTGAATAGTATCTATATCCAAACCCTTCAATCTCACCACTGATTCAACATGACCTTTCAATGTATGTAGTTCACGTAATCTAAAATTACACAACATAAAAAATTAGTCAAATAAACAAAATACACAAACCCAAAAATTCAGATACAAAAACTTACCTAGCAATCTCAGCTCTACGTTTAGCTTCCTCA
Organism: Nemophila menziesii; assembly: GCA_029959085.1. Classification (NCBI taxonomy): domain Eukaryota; kingdom Viridiplantae; phylum Streptophyta; class Magnoliopsida; order Boraginales; family Hydrophyllaceae; genus Nemophila; species Nemophila menziesii. Next base: position 30,272,309 of record JARWIR010000008.1, read on the forward strand.
GCCAATTGATTAAGCTCATTATAATTAGTCGTTTCACCAAACAATTTAGTATCAGGTACTTGAAGTCCATGAAGAGTTCTTTGCGCATGAGCCCACTGAAGCTCACGATGCTCCTTTCCGAAATCCTTTTGCCTCGTGAAAGCAATCTATTTTTTTTAATTAAAAATAACAACATTAGTAAAAGAAAATAACAAGATTTCATAAAAAAAAAAATTAAAAAACGTATAAAAACATACCCTTCGCTCAAGTACAAGATCCCAAGCACGTCCACTAAGAACATAACGGATAAAAAACTTTAAAATATCAAGCGGAATATACGTCACTATATTATATAACCAAATTACTCCGGCCCATCCCCATCCAATTCCTTCTATAGCGGCGAAACTCCAATTTGCATACACCGCAATTAAAGTAGCGACCTAAAATTTTTGACACGTAAGAAAAAATTGGCCGGAAAGAATTGTTAAAAGATTCTCACCAGTTGAGCGATGAGAAAAGCGACGACGAGCAATACTCCGGGACGTTCAAAATATGACCAGCTTCGAGATCTCGTGACAAAAATTAAAGCTTGACTGATAATACTGACTTGAAGGTAAATTGCGGAAGCAAGTTTTTGAAAATCATCGTGGGCAGTTTTTTCGAGTGTTGCAACGCCGAAATGTCGCTGTTAGTTAAAAATTGAAATGGAGTTAATAAAAGGACTTATAGTGTAATTATAGTTAATGATTTTACTTACGGGGAAGAAATCTGTTTTATATGCGGCCCAAAAGAATATAACAGTCATAACTGCTAAGTAACTTCCAAGAACTACACCAGTTGCGAAAATCTCCGCTAGTTTCCAACTGTCTGGGAGTGGAGATGGTTTTACTCTATCTTTTGAAATTGTCATAATGGTCCCTGAAATCATTTGTCACTTGTTAGTAATTAAGTAGAACATTCTAGAAGTTTTAAATACGAGTTTGAGTATTAAGGTTACGAACCATCATTAAGGATTGCAATGATAAGCACCATAAATGGCGGGAAGTCAAATTTCCAAATCAATGCGAGTAACATAAATCCAAGCTGTCATAGTTAAAAGTTAAAAAAGAAAATAAGAATAAGAGGTGTAACAAGTGATATAGAAGAAAAAAGAGAAGGGTAAATAACTCATTTGGTCATTTATATTTTCGCTTTCGACAAACTAGTCCCTTATCTTGTAAACATAACATTTTTGTCCTTTTTTTTTTTTTTGATTTTGTGACAATGTTAGCCTTGCTTTTTAATTTCCATACATATGTCACCATATTAACGACGTGATAAAACATTAAATTACGCTGTAAAAATTAAAAAAAAAAACTTTTTGATATTATCGTGTAGTTCACTCAAAAGAAATCCACACTTATAAAATAACGAAGATTTGTCAAAAAAATTAAAAATAAGGGATTAAAACTACGTCACGTTTTTAATAAAAGGACTAATATCTTCCAAATGTTACTTTCACCAGAGGCTAAACTGTCGAAATTTAAAGATAAGGGACCAAATAAAATATTTACCCTCTCAAAAAGTAAAAACACAACTTACCACAATACGAATCGTAATAGAAACAGCATAAATCTGACACAAAAGAAAAAAAAAACAATTAGGCATGTTATAATCCAATGAAAAAAGTAAGCTCTAACTGATAATGGTAAAAGATTAAAAAAAATTACTGTATAATTCTTCATCCTTTGAAAAATGGCACGACTAGTTAAAACAGCACTAATAATAACACTCAAACCCGGTTCAGTAAGTACAATATCCGACGCGCTACGAGCAGCATCAGTAGCATCATCAACAGCTATACCGATATCGGCTTTCTTCAAAGCTGGCGCATCGTTTACTCCGTCGCCAGTCATCCCGCAGATATGTTTTCTTGCTTGTAATCTTTTAACTATCTCGTACTTATGTTCTACCCAATTTAAAAGCGGTTAGTTAAAGAAAAGGACTGTAATGTAAGTATAATGTTTAATGAGGGACTTACCGGGGAAAACTCCGGCGAAACCGTCGGCTTTTTCTATGAGTTCGTCGATTGGTAAAGCGGCGATTGATTCGTCTTTGTCTTGACCTAGTAATGCGGATGAAGGGTACATGTTTGTTCCCATTCCTAATCGACGACCTGTTTCTTTTCCTATTGCTAGTTGATCACCTGTTTGTTAAAAACAATTGTTGCAATTTAGTCCTTAATCTTCACTTATTTGATAGTTTTGTCCCTTTATCTATAAAATTTTATGTTTTAATCCCTTGTTTTTAGATTTTGTGACAGGAATTTTTATTGTGTTGTATGTGTAGAGTTATCGTGGTAATTGCGAAATAACACTTTTGAGGGTATTTTAGTCTTTTATCCTCTGAACGATATTAAAAATTACGCACCTGTAATCATTTTAACATTTACTCCAAGATTTAAGGCTCTTCTGATTGTCTCGGCACTGTCGTGCCTTGGTGGATCAAAGAGAGGCATGAGACCAATAAATTGCCATGGACCCCCTGGGCTTTCTTTTTTTCCATCTGGAACTTCCTGCACAAAAGAAATAGTATGATAAATTGTCAGTTTAGTCTTTTATCTTGCTAAATCAACATTTTAGTCCCTTGTCTTTTGATTTTGTTGTGTCTGTCTTATATGTTGCAAACGTAACATTTTAAACCCTTATCTTTCAATTATGTGACACCACTAGTCCTTTTTCCGTATTTACGTTTATTTATAATCATTGTCAATGATAATAAATTGTCAAAAACGTGAAAGATGAAGGACCAAATAGGTAACTTACCTGGTATGCCACACCAAGTGACCTCAAACCACGCTCTGCAAACTTATCAATGATAGAATGTACCCTCCGCTCAATTTCTGACTTATTATGGGCCAGATTAAGGATCTGAAATCCATATTTAGATTGTAGTTAGAAAAAAATGATTCGAAACAGAAACAAAAAGGACTATTTTGCAAATAATACCTGCTCAGGAGCACCTTTGCTAACCCTATGCATTTTACCATCACTATCCAAATAAGTCAAAGCTGTCCGCTTATCCGTAGGATTAAAAGGAAGAAAATGTATTTCTCGAATCCCAGCACGTGCCTGTTAATTATAACCGTTAAATCACTTTCCACATAATACAGGGACCTGTATTGCAATTAACTAAACTTACCTCCTTTGGATCAGCCAACACCCCAACTATAGCAGCATCAATCGCATCTTGATTCTCAAGTCTCGAAGCACGAGCAGCCATTAACACAACTGTATCCGCATCTACATTTTTCGAAAACACCTAAAAAAAATAACATAATAAGACAAGGACCTATCACGCAATAAAAAATAACAAACCAACCTCGATAATATTCTTATCAACAGTCAACTTATTTAACGTTAAAGTCCCTGTTTTATCACTGCAAAGCACATCCATTCCTGCTAACTCTTCAATAGCTGTCATTCTTTTCGTAATAGCTCCCTGGAAAAGTGTACCCACCGTATTAAAACCCATACTACAGGGACCTATAGTGTAATAAATTAAAAAAGCACCTGTTGAGCTAGACGGTGGGACCCGATAGCCATTGTTACGGAAAGTACAGTTGGCATAGCAATAGGGATTCCACCGATTAATAGTACAAGTAAATTATCAATTCCGGGTCTATAATCTCGATCTTGAATTGGATACATTACGATTATTTCTATTACCATTCCCACAGCTATAGAACAGATACAGAAATTTCCTATAGCTGTTAAAACCTGAATAAGAATACAGATTTAGATTTTTTGTTAAATAATAAGGAAATTAAGAAAATTGTTTTTTGTTTTTTTACCTTTTGGAAATGACCGACTTGATTTGTACTATCGACTAAGTGAGCAGCTTTTCCGAAGAAAGTGTGGACCCCAGTAGCAATTACTACAGCTTCGATTTCTCCTTGTTTGCAAGTTGAACCGGAGTAAACTCCATCTCCGGGACCTTTTGTTACCGGAAGTGACTCTCCGGTCAAAGCAGACTGTAAAATCGGAAAACAAAAGTGGACTTTTAGTGTACTTTTTCATAATTCAGGGACCTAATATGCAATTTTGAATAATATAGGGACCAATAGTGCAATTTTGGAAGAATATAGGGATTTATAGGCAATTAACTTTAAAAAACAGGGTTGTTGCCCCAGGACCCTTCCACATTTGTTCCAGTCTGACCATGGTCCCCCCCTGAATTTTGGGGATATTGTTTTTGAGACCCTTAAAGAAATGGTCCCCAGGTTTTCAAAATTTTTATTTGGCCACCTCTTAATTTTTCCAAATATGCTTTTTTAAGCTTTGATTTATTTTATTTTTATGAATTCTTTGTTGTTCATATGATAGAAGAATTATAAGTTATTTTGTATAATTTTGGGTTTTATAGTGCAATTAATTCAAAATAATGATATGCACAGGGACCTACCGATAGTACACTTTTTGCAAAACATAGAGATCTACAGTTCAATTTTTCTCTATAGTGGATTTTTTGCATATTATAGGGACTAATAGTGCAAAGAGCTTAATAAAACAGGGTAGTTGGCCCCCAGAAACAAACCCTTTGGTCCACCTCCACCTCAGATCCAGCCTGACCATGTGAAAATAAAGCGAAAAGGTAAAATGACCAAAAAGGACACTTACTTGGTCAATTTTTAAAGGATCTCCTTCAAGCAAACGAGAATCTGCTGGAATAATATCACCAAGCTTAATACTAACTACATCACCAGGTACTAAAATCGCAGCATCTTCTTCACCCCATTTTCCATCTCGAAGAATCTTCAGAATTAAAAAAAAAAAAAAGAATTTAGACTTTTAAAGTCACTTTTTGAGCTAGATTTGAACGATTTTTATAACAAAATCAGATTAAGAACCTTCGCTTTAGGTGCAAGACGAGCCATAAGTGCAGCTGCTGCATTTCCAGCATTATTTTCTTCGATGAAACTAATTGTTGAGTTAATCACTAGTAAAATGATAATACCAACAAAATCTTGCCAATCTGGAGGTTTTCCCTGTAAAAATTAAATAAAAAATGTTAAAAAACAGAGAATTACATACCAAAATTAAGAAAAAAGAAAAAAAAAACACGTACTCCTCCATTAGCAAGAGCAATCGCCATTATAGCTGCAGCTTCCATAACCCATGAGAGAGGATTCCACATAAAACCCAGAAACTTCAAAAATTTGCTTTCCTGTAACACTCAAAAATTACATTTTCAATTAATTTTCCGTCATTTTCAACGTGGATATCACATATAAACAAACACCTTCTTCTCTTCAAGCTTATTATGACCGAAAATGGCTAATCGTTCTTGAGCAGCTTGACTAGTAAGACCTTCCCTTGTACATCTCAAATTCTCGAATACTTCATCAATGGGTATATTTTCCTGCAACCATAATAACAAAAAAACATCTTCAAAACCCGCAAAAACTAGTAAACAGAAGGCGAGTTGCATTATATATATGACTAGCTGCAAATCTGATGTATAGAGACAGATCCATTACCAAATCAACTGTTTCCTTCAACACAGCTTCGAGAACTTCAGGTTTCTCGTCCATTTTGCTTACACACTGTTTGTATCAAGTCTTGAAAAGAAAAAACAGCATGAACACAAAGAACACAAAGGGGCTTTTGGGATGAAGTACTCAGATAAAAAGGAATGGATTTTGATGGAAGAAGAAATGGTTTTCAAGGCCAGAAAGAGTTTTTTCGCTTACCCAACCTACACCAAATCTATAAAAGGAATGGAATTGATAGGACATAGACTAGTAACTGTTACTCCTTTAATACTCACACTCTATGCACACCCTTTTCGTTTGGTCTTATATATGCTTAATACAATGCTAGTATAGTACGATAATATATTTTTTGACAAAAATAAAATAAAATAGTACGGTAATATATTTTTATAGCAATAGACGAAATTATGTCTTTATTTAAAGTTGTGCTTAACAAATATGAATATAATTTTATTTCAATTATACACATATTATATGATCTTAAGCTTAAAATTAATAAAGTTCATGCGCCACCATTTGGTAATATTGAATATGTATTTATTTCCGAAATCAATTCTTATTTATAATGAAAGTTACATTATAAACAAATATTAATTTTTTCTTAATTAATATAGGTGTATATTTATTCACACCAAATATTGTTTTAATAGAAGAAGAGTTAAGGCAATAATTTTTTTTGGTGTTAATGTTAAGGCAATAAGACCTTGCCAAAATCACGTGTACAAATACGAAAAGAACTTAAACTATAAATATGTGGATGAAGATTTATTTCGCTATATTATTAAATATAATACTTAATGAAATCTATTAATATTATTTTACCTTCACTAGTTATTTATATTATATTTTAAATATTTAATAATTAAATTAATTAAAGTGAGAATTCCCTCCTAGTAAAAATAATTTTAAATATTTAAACGAAATGGGCCTGCGAATAAATACTCTATGTGATGATAGTAACAAAAATCCAAGAATTAATAACGTGCACATGGCAAGTGCGACAATCCAATGAATTTTTTTCTATTAATGTAATAGTAGATCAATGAATGACAAAAGAAAAATAGATCAATGAAACTTAACTTCTGCTTTAATTTTTCTGTCGGATAATGAAACTTAAGTAGTCATCTTATATTATAGTGAAAAGGTCAATATCCTGATTCATATTTAGGTAAATTATTGGTGTTTTATATGACCAAATACATCCAACGGTACAATTATTTACTTAAATCGGTAAGCAATGATTAATCTATTTTATATTAGTAGTACTTTATAATATGTTGTGGACTTATATGTTGGCTGGCATGAAAGAAGGAAACAAGTATAGTAGTATTAGGTTTTACTTCTCTTCGACCTTAAGACTTAAGTCAAACGGAGTATTGGTTTAAATTCTCTTGTATGTCTAAACATTTTTTATTATTGAATTTATTTCATTTTTAAATTTATAAGCTAATCTATCTTCTAAAAATTAATTTTGATAATATCTTATATCTGAGTTTAGGTTAATATACCATTTTAAATTTAAAACTAGATCACTAATTAATCTTCTATCTAAAATACCTCTCTAAATATTAACATAAATCATTAATAACTTAATTAACTTCATAATTAAATTTTAAACTAACACATCGTTTAGAGTTTTTCTCTCAAAACACATACATCACACTAAAGGCTAATACAATTACTACTAGTTATTCATCTATTTCACTTGACTTTTGCATGGACTTAGAAGCTAAAACATCAACATAAACTATAATCTAACAATCTCAAGAAATTCAAACTCAAAAACAAGGTAAACATCTCGAATTATGTCTTTTTTAACACTGTTTTTTTCTACGATTTTTTATCGATTTTTCTTTTTGGTTTTGGTGATTATGTCAATTAAATCATTGTTAATATCGTTTGTAATCTTGAAATTAAATTCACGTTTTTTATTTTTTGTTTTTTCTTCTTGTTGGAATTATGCCCTAGCCCCGATCGTCTTGTAATGAATTGAACACAAGTGTTTATTGTACACGATAATATTTATCCCTACAGTAGTGATTAAAGGAATTGTTTCCTTAAATCTATGGCAAGCTTTTATGATTATGGTATTCATTTATATAACATAAAGGTTGATCCTTGATTAAGTTACGAACTAGATATCATAAGGTGTTATGATAATGAGAATTTAGCTGATAAGACTTAATATAAACTTGTTCTTAATTGTAGGATCATCGAGCTAGGGCCTCGATGATCCAGTTAGATTAATATGTAGCTAACAAGTATTTATTGGATAAATATCTGTAGTTCTCGTTTACCGAGTTAGGTACATAGATAATGCATATAGAGATGTGATTATCGAACCGACTAAAAATCTAGAGATTCCTAATGGTTAATAACCTTGAACTGTCAAGTAGGTTAATCTCTCAAAGGAATTTTATGCTTGTAATCCTTTGACCTGAGATCATCACTAAAGTTGTGTATGTGTTTGTTATGTTTTGATACTGGACTACTAGTGTATCATAATGCTAGTCGAAATGATATTGGACATAGCTAAGTATGTATGCTCCTAGGGATGAGTCAAGATGGAATCTATCAACTTTAGGTAAAGAGTTTGAGCTCTACGATGTCATAAGATTATAACGATTGTATCAAATCCTTGGCCAAGGTGATCGACTGAATGAAGAAATGAGTTTCTTAGGTCATTCGTCAATCGTTGATAATCGACGTGTAATGTATTTGATTTTCTAATGGGATTTAACAGTTATACCATATCCCAGGAAGATCCGGAGTTGTAAAGATAGAGGGATTACGTATCTGATCCTTCACCAGGTTCTTTGTACAGTGTTACTTCACGTTATCCGGTCGTTGGGGAGTGTTGTTAAACGTCAACCTCAATTAGTAGTTAACACAATTAACTACTACTGGTTTAACGAAGAACCCACGTAGTCGCACACTAAAGAGTGCATTGATCTTGCTTCATGTCGTTAATTATTTTTATTATTAGATAATAAGTATTAATTTAATATATACTTGGAATATTGGTATATTAATTTGTTAGCACAAATTAGTATTCTAATATAAGACCGGTCTAAAACAAAAGAGAAAAAGGAAAAAATAAATTGACAGGTTTGTGGTTCGAGTCACGTACCTCCAGTAGTGTGAAATATGTCACTAACCACTGGGCTAGTCAAGTCATTTGTATAATGTAAAAGGTCCAAATCCACTTGTGGGTAGAGGACCAGATTATTAAGAAAATTAATTTTCATTATTCACTTTCTACCTTTTCATATTCTCTTCTAGTGTTATTACAAGTATAATGAGAAATCATTATATGTAATATAACTTATCAGTTTTTCTTCCATGAAAAAACCACAAGAAAATAAAAGGTCTTTTGTCTCCAAGACAGAATTTGATTCTGAAAGCAAGAATCAAAACTCGGTGTGCAAAGCGTGGAGACTTCAAAAATTTAGAAACTGGGTTAGTCACTTTCAATTCGATTCTCATACAAACGATTCAGGTATGTAGTCGAATTTTCCTTGATATTAAATTCTTAAATCGCAACTAGATAGTTTTTATTGCAATTTCGTTTCCGCCGTATTATATATGTGATATAATCTGAGTTGCAATTTCCTTCACTTCTATTCTTCTACTGAAAATTATATATAATCATAGTTTCTTCACGTTATAAGAATTGCTTCTCCTTGAATATTACTTATATGATCCTTGTGATTCATCTTTGTCTTATATGGAGTTGTGTTTATTGATTTTGTCTTGATTCTATGTTAATTTTATGCATTATTTCTTTGAAATATGTGAATTTGAATACATGTGCACTGAAACACTTATAAATGTTAATATATATGGTTAAATTATTACATGTAGCTTTGTGTTATGCAAGGTTGTGATTATATTGCATCTAGTAAGAAAATTACGTGTTGTAATTGCATTAAAGGCTTACAATAGTCTACAATTACAGTTGTACATTTTTTCTTATCAATACTTTCTAATTTCCTTACTTTGTGTTTCTTTGTTTGTGAACATTCTCATTGTACGGTTATACACCACAGATGGAGTCTACTTGTACGACTATAATTTTATTTCATTTCGGGCAGTACAAGAAAAAGGACGAGGGCAGACCGAAAAAGAAGATCCGATGTGGACGATGTGGTCGCCTCGATAATCATAACACGTTGACCTGCAATTTTCTTTTGAACTAGTTATTTTGTTTTTCTTGTTTTTTGCATCGAGAACTTACATAATATACTGATTTTGGTATTCACGTGTATCGATTGGTTGGTTAACTCGGCATTTCAATATTTGCTTATACAATAAATTTACATTTTTGCTCTTGAGTGTGTATCGCTTTTGTAGTTTACAAAGTCGACAAGTTTTTTGTTGTAGGTTTACCATCTTCTATACAATTATAATATTGTAGTCGTACCCTTAATTATTATTTTAAAAAGTAGTATTGTCATGAGATCTAAAAATAGTATTATTATTTGGCTGGCCTATTTTTTCCTTTTATATGTAAAATAAATAAATAAAATTATCTAACAATATTGTATGAATATAATATATTGGTTTTTTATGACATATTATAGAATAATATCTGTTGAATTATTTTACCAAAAAAATCTATTGAATTCTCACAAACAAAAGAAACTCTAATCAAACAACAAAATTCTAGCATTTTTGAGTTTTTTTAAGCATAGGTCTCTTTAACAAAAAAATTAATAAATAAGCACCTATATAAAAGTAATTTAAAATCTGGCCCTATAGTTTATAGTCAGAATTAGAACACGACCTTTTAGAAAGGTGGTCATTGAATGGCCGCCTTTCTTTAATAGTAGATTGACGAATTAAGTGAAAGGTCGGAGAGGTCGTGGTCTAACCGCAACCAAAGTGCTAAATTTTAAATTATTTTCAAATAGGTACTTATTTGCCCATTCTTTTTTCTAAATTGTACATTGCTTAACAAGAACTCAATCTTTTTTTTTTTTGACAAAAGTAATCTTTCCTTTCCTCGCTGATATTTTAGTGTAAAGCACTAAAAAAACTACTCAAATAAATTATAGTTACTACCAAACAATTCTTATTTAATTAAGAGAACATTACTCAAAGGGTCTTGAAGATATACTCCTAAAACTCAACCAGACCTTTCTAATCCTCTTTTTTTATTAAAGTCTACAATCAAATTTTAACACTATAGGCCAAAATTCCAATTACTTTTTTACTCTATTTTTTATTTTCCTATATATACTAAATTATATCAGAATATTTTTAAAACCCTAATCACTCTCTCCTTTTCCCTTGCTTCTCTCTCTTATCTCTTTTAAAATAAATCTCATGTAGCTTTTAACACCTTGACTCCTTTTTCTTGCACAGAAGCTGGAGCACGTAATCAATTGGTTATTTATTCTTACAGAAAGGTGGAAGATTCGTATCCTTAATGGACAATTATGGAGCTTCAACCACAAAAATGCGAAACCTCAAATCTGCTGGTACGAACGGAAATTTGCTGGAGCTTCTTCATGGCCAGTACTCAGATACTTTTCTTCATGCCATGGAAGCTACGACAATTTCATGGAAGCTTTCATGAAAACTGATCTTCTTTTCTAGGAAAGCTCCAATGGATCTTCTTTTCATGATGCGAGTTGGTGCGTTAGTGGTGTATAAGCAATGAAGGTTTGAGCTCAAGGTTCACCATGCCATGGCTGCTGGAGAAGAAGGGTGGAAAAGTTTCTGGCGTGCTGTTCGTGAAGCAGTGTTAGAGCTCAGATTCGCCATGGCTTGTGAAGCAGTGCTCGAGGTTCGCCATGGCTTATTCCCGGTCGTGGTCCACAAACAGAGTACATATATGGTTTGAGATCTAAGCAGCTCGCCGGAGAAAGCACAACAGATCGCTAGAGAAGATGGCGGTTCTTTGAAGACCTCCGTTCGAGCTTTGGTTTCATTCGTTTGGACATGTTTAATTAGACATGTTTATCTCCAAGTATACAACCAATAACTACATTGTTCGTGTTATAACTTACAATCATAATAAGCATCAATATGTAGAGAAAGTTTAATGAAAGACTCATACATAGTACCAAGTATAATTTGAACTTCATTATAACTAGGATTTTCTTATTATGATTCAGACGGTCATGTATATTGTTGGATATGCTATTTGCCTCATATACGTTATAAGAGATATAAATATATACATCAAAGGCCAATATATTTTTAAAAATCACATATGAAGGGACAAAAGTTGTATTATCATAGATTCATCAAAGACAAATGTATTGTGTGTGCATGTGTGTGTGCATACGCGCGCATGTGTGTGTGTGCGCGTGTGTGTGCATGTGTGTATGTGCGATTTTGTAAAATAAATTGGGTACAATTATTAATTTAATAAACTTTAGAGTAATAAAATTAGTAGAAAATAATTTTTTAGTTAACTTTAACGAAATAATGGGACAAGTTTACTTTATCAAAAGAATATCATAAGGGTAAGATGGGATTTTGAAACGAGAAGAGAAGGAAAGGGGTAAACATGCAATACAAAATATCACATGAGGTAAAATAGAAAACACCACAATCGGTGACGCAGCATATGCCCATTTCTCCCCTAAATTGCTTAATATCGCTCTCGGAGATACGCAATGCCAGAGATACTCAGTGTTCACTTATCAATTACTTTTTATCTTATATGAACAAGTTAGAAGTTTCTAACAAATAATCAATTTCTTTATTCTTTATTTAGGTAGATCATCTGTCCTAAATATGGTAGATTTGGGCATCTAAGGTACCTAAAGAGAGAGAGAGAGAGAGAAAGAGTACTTTCTAGTTCAATAATATTTGTTTTCAATTAACAAAAAAATAATCATAAATAAATAATATAAAAACTAAAATTTAAAAATCAAACATACCTAATATTTGAAAAAAGTGCTACTGTTATTATCGTGAATATTTTATTATTATAATTTCTAAATTTTATTTAAATAAAAATATATACAAAATTACCTATAAAATAACTTAACAGGTCTAATACTTAAGTGTTTTACATGTTTTTTGTAAAGTTTGAGAACTTATATAAAAAGAGAACTGCGAGATACAACCAATATAACTCATGGGTACAATCCACATTCACCTGTTAATTTAGATGAAAACGTGAGTAAAAGAATTATTGACTTGGAGATTTTTTTAAATGTTTATTAGTCCCTCGACTAAAAATTAAAGATTGGTTTATATTTAAAAATTATATTTAATACTCAAATTATTTAGTCCTAATTTATTTTGATCTTTCGAATTTCTTTTATACTATTTACTAAATATTAACTAGTTGAAAATAAATACAATTATAAAAGGTGTCTATTTACACATATATTGAATTTTAAATATATATATATATATATATATATATAATAAGAAAGTTGAATTTAAATATAAAATACATAATAGCAAAAAAAAAAGTATGAGACTTTTGATATTCACTTTTTGATCTGAAACATAATTTATTTTGATATTATTTGATATATAAAAGTAAAATAAGTGATTTATGGTAAAAAAAAAAAAACTATATGCATTTCTTTACAAAAATGATTATTTATCATGATAAATATTAAAGATAATGGAGAGGATCGAACTATATTTTTAAATCAAAATCACATTATATATAAGAGGCATAAAAGGCAACAAGAGATCCAATATTCAAACTATCCCATTAGGAAGGGAGTCTATTGGCAATAGTCTACTTAACTGGGATGGAAGAAAAATTTCCAAGTGGTTAAACAGATAGCCATGTAATGGCACCCAATCAGCCACAAGGTTTTTCTTTCTCAATACAAGAGCGAAAAAAAACCATACACAAATTTTTAGACTAATTTATCTCAACTAGATTATTACATATTTATATCTCTTTTAAAACATGGGTACTTGACAACTAGTATAATGTTTGTATAGTTATTCTCTAAGGTGATAAATCATCTTGGGTAATGTTACACCATTGACATGCAAAACTACTCCTAGAGCTTCCGCCTCTAGTGGGGATCGTGCGCTATACCTCCATACTTTTTTTTTCCAACTGAAACCACATATATTTAATAGTTTAACCAATCCTCCGAAGGGGATTGTCAAAAGCATGCAGTTTAACTAATTGGGGAGAGACAAAAGTATCCCAGATGCTCAATAGTTTGCCACAAAGACACTGTTTGTAACCAAATCTGACTGGTCCATTAGCTCCTCTCAAAATGGAGGAGAAAGAAATATTACACAATTTAGAAAATCCATAAATAGATTTAATAATATTGTGAATGTTTGGATCCTCAATAAGAGCACCATAGTTAAGAAATTTGATGATGTTAGAGCAACCATTCTCCACACACACACACACTTCCAACAGGATAATCCCTAGCTGCTTCACATGCCTTGAGGACTCCTATAGCTTCAGATTTCGTGGTTGTTTCTGCTGCAAGCTATCAAGCTGCTTTTTAGAGCATTTCCGTTAGTGTTTCTTATAATAATAGACAGTGCAACCTTCTTGTCTTTGAAAGCTGCATCACAATTAGTCTTGAACGTATGATGTGAAGGTGGAGTCCAAGTTATTTTTTTCATTATAAATAAGATGAGCTTCATCTTCCTCCTGTAACACCTGAAACCTGTTACTTAAAGTAATGTTATTAACAATCGTATTAATCTAGTTTTTCATAGCCATGCAATTTGTCTTATTAGGGTCAATAATATTACCATTATATGTAAAAATATTCCTCCCCTTCCATATACCCCATAATAAGTTACAAAGGAATTCTATATTATAATTCTCATTATTATCATTGTTCTTCATTATTTTAACCAACTCAATGGACCACACATCAAAACGAGATATAGGAGAAATATCAGTTGTGATGTTCAAATGAGAAGAGAAAAGAACAACTCTTGCTCAAGGTCATTCAAGAAAAATGTGCTCGCTAGTCTCAGGAAAAGCATTACAAATCTTACATAAACTATCTTTACAACACTACCTACTGAAAAGGTTAACTTCCATGGGAATTTGATTATTAACAATTTTTCACGTGAAATTCTTAACCTTAGGGTTGCATTTAAGGCTCTAAATAATATTCAAATCTCAAGGTCATAATGATGTGATGAAGAAGGTTTTAAACTACTCAAAAGATTGGCAACTCCTTCTAGAATTTTTTGATATTATTATAAGTAAGTTTAACAATGAGATCACCCATATGGGATTTGTGCCAGTAGTCACTACTACACGCGAGCTTTCTCGCGACTACTTTATGTAGTCGCTAAAGATTATATCTCTAACGACTACTTTGTTTTAATGACTACTTTACCTTTTATTCGACTACAAAGTAGTCGTACTTAAGTTTTGTTTGTAACTACTACAAGAATTAGTCGTTAGTATTATGCAAGTAGTCACTACTTGTTTTTATTTTTTACTTATTTTTTTCCACCGACTTTGTGTAGTCGCTAATGAAGTTTATTTTTTTACGACGACGCATGGAGTCGCTATTGGTTACTAATAACGACGACATTTACATCATTAGCGACTACTTCTTGTAGTCGCTAATGTGTGTAGCGTATTTATGACAGTGGGTTTCGAATTGGGATCCTCAAACACCCATTATTTTACAACTTTCCCACTATTCTCTCAAAACTCTCCCAATTTGTTTCCACAATTTATCATCAAATATTATTTCATCATGTGGAAAAGCTTTTCCGGGACAATCAACAACGTAGGACCTACTCAATTATCAATTTCCCCATCTAAAGTTTCCCAAAAGTAGGTATTTTTTGTTCTATAAAACTCTTTCAAATTTCTTTTATTTGCATACAGTTGTGTATTTAATGCTAAATAGAATTAATTACTAGGTATTTGATGTCTCCCTAATTGTTCTTATTTTCGACCCTTGGGAGACATCATTTTTGTTGTTTATTTAATTAATTTGATAGACTTTTGGACTTAGTATGCAATAATCCGGAATTTCCTTTTTATTTCTAGTATTTTTGAATTATTAAACTTTTGCGCGTAATATTGGTACTTTTAGTGTAAAGTTTACAGGTTTTAGATGTTAGCTAGGAGAGGAATCCGAGGAGAAAGTCGAAGATCAAAAGATAGAATCAAAACTTGAAGAGAAATCCCGAAGATATTATTTTTAGGGCTGAAAATCCATTTTCCAGGCCATATATTGCTGATTTCGGGATGCTTAAGCGATGATTTAGCTGCTGACCTTTGAAGAGGAAACATTCCTTATCGAGTTACGGAACTTTAGCAACTGGAATGAGGTCAATCGGAGTCATAACGCATCGGGAAAATCCGTTTTAGTGAAGGCATATCAGCAGTTACGGGATTTTGGGCTAAGTTAGTGGACTTGGGCCTTTTATATTTCATTTAATTAAAAGCCTAAGGCCAAGTCCGAATTTCCACCTATAAAATCAGCCCTTGACTTCTATTTTACAGACAATTCATTCTTTACAATTAAAAACACCAGAGAGAAGCAACAGAAGGAAGGAAGAAGAAGCTGATAGAGCTGGAGTGGGTCTATAGCTCCGTTCTCAGTCATTCCAATTCCGGAAATTAGGTTTCTTTTATCTTTTATTTGTAATCAATTATGAATTCCATTTATTTTAATTTAGTATTTCTTTTTAATATGAGCTAAGCTTTTCATAGTGCTTGAGAACAAACAATGGGTGAATCCCAATTTTATTGAATAACGAATGTTGAATTTGGGTTTCTTTTAATTAAACTAGATTAGGGCTTTTACTCTTTTCAATAAATTGAGACTATGTTACTGTTTTTAGCGTCATGAACTAGGACCAGGTTTTAGTATTTAGGCTATTCCAATTAGTGGCAATTGGATCATCCTGACGGAGGGTTTAAATACAGAACCATTTATTCAATCTAGGATAGAAGCTATTGATTCTGACGAACTTAGCTAATTCTAGGGTCAATGATGTAATAAAACTTAAACATCCAACGGTGGATCATATTTACCCTGACGGGACTAGTGACACTTTAGGATCGCCTTATAGTCCACCCTGACGGGGGTATAAGGAATTTAGAATCCCGACCATTGTAATTGACCAATTTAGCCCTTAAACAACATAAGTTAGGAAATAGGATTGGGAGGATCCTTGAGTTCTCAAGTGCTACTTCTCATATTGCGTTTTACACCATCTTACTTGCGTCTTAACTTTTATTTGCATTTAATTATTTATCTTTCATTTATTTAGAATTAATACAAAACCAAACAAACATATTACTTTTATTTGTTTTCATAAGTGCATCAATCATTAATAGATAAGCATTGTAGTCAACCATCCCGTCCTTGGAACGAATCTGTTTTATCATACATACTACTTGGGACAACCGTACACTTGCGGTTGTGGTTCGATTATCATTTGCATTTATTTAGAACACACAAAGGACCACCAAGTTTTTGGCGCCGCTGCCGGGGACGGTAGCGTGTGACCACGGTGTTTATCCTTTAGTGATAGTGCATTTATTTTATTTTTATCAGTTTTACGCTTTTTGGTTGTTAGCTTTTTCAGGTTTTTAGGTTTGGTGTATGCGAAGGAGACTCTTTAAGGATCTAGAGCCAACACCTCCGATCCTTAGTAATCCAGAATCGTTGATCAGACTTGCTAACAAGAGAAGAAAAGAACGAGAAGCTTTAGAAGTAGAAGAGTTAGTTAACAGAATGGAGAATATCAATCTTCAAAATCAACAAAATAATGGACAAGGCCAGCTAGATGCAAATGGTCAACCTTTAGCTCCAGGCGTTATTCCTCAAGTTCAACCACTAAATCCTAATCCTCAAGTCCAGATAGTGATGAATCAAGATCCGTGGTTTACTAATGGGCCACCAAAAGTTCCATTCCGTGCTCCTGCTATAGGAGTAGGTGCTCCAGATATTAATGTTCCGCGATTTCGTCCAGATTCGGGTATGTTAGCTCAATTCCAAAATTTTGTAAATTTTCGTGGTAGACCATCAGAAGATCCTCTTAGAGCAGTACAGAAATTTAAGCAGATATGTGATTCTTATATCACACAAGGAGTTTCAAGAGAACAGATGTATTTTGCTGCGTTTAAATTTTTTGTGATTGATGGAGCGAGTGAATGGCACGATACGCAAGATCCTACGAAGACAACCAACTGGGACCAATTAGTGATTGCTTTCTTTGACAGGTATTACCCAAGTAATATGAGATTAGATGCTGAATTAGAATTGACGCATTTCCGTCAAGAATATGATGAAACTGTGGGTAAGAGTTGGACAAGATTTCAGATGTGTTTGCGTAGAGTTCCCAATCATGGCTTTTCAGAACAACAACAACTAAAGATATTTTATAGAGGCCTTGATGGAACTTCGAGAGAGAAATTGGATACGCTATGTGGTGCAGGTTTTCTTCAAGTTCAACCCGCTCATGCTAAGATCATTTTAGAGAGAACAGTCAAGAATGAAGTTGGGTGGAATTCAGTAAGAACACCGATTAAAGGAGTGAATAATGTTGATATGGAAGAGAAATTTGCTACGCTTGAGAATAAGATTCAGAATACCATAGAGCAACAATTGAAGTAGCTTACTCTAGCTGTAAAAGAAGGATTTTCGGGTAAGAAGGTAGCTGTGCATGCTGCACAAGAGGTTTATATGTGTTCGATTTGTAAGGTAGATGATCATGATGGGGAAAGTTGTCCGAATAATCAAGAGTCCGTGATGTTTATGTCCAATAGAGGTAACTTCAATTCGAGTGGTAATGGATATCAGCCTAACAGAAACCATCCTGGGTTTCAATACTCAAATCCTAATGGGGCAGCCAATCCTACCTATGCGTATCAGCCGCGTCCCCAAGGTAACAACTACAATCCAAGACCACAAAATAATTATCAAGGAGGACAGAATCAGGGAAATTATGTTCAGAGACAAGCTCCTCAAGACAATTATGATGACACAATGAACCAGAAAGCCTTACCTGCCCATCCACAAGAAGGAGTATTTACCCTTCAGAAAACCGTTGAAAGTTTGATTGCTCTTCAGACACAAGCTATGGAACGTCAAAATGCAGCCGAAGCAAATATGAAGTTGTTCCAGAATCAGCTAAGTCAAATAAATAAACAACTGAATCAACGTCCACTAGGGCAACTCCCTAGCGATACTGAGAATCCAATCCAAATCGAAGATTGTAAAGCTATTACTCTCAGAAGTGGTAAGAACCTTCCTCCACCTCCTTTTCCGGTTATGAAAGAAAAAGAAGTTAGAAAAGAAAAAGAGGTGGTGAATAAAGAAAAAGAAGTTAGAAAAGAAAAGGATGTGGTGGATAAAGATAAAGAAGTTGAAGTAGAAGAATTGGAGAGGCCCGTTGAGGTTCCGAAAAAGAAAGATGAGACTATAATCCATCGTCCACCTCCACCATTTCCATCGCGAGTTCAAAAGAAGGGTGATATGGCTGATTATCAAAAATTCTTTAACAAGGTAAGAGGTCTTAGCATAAATATTCCGTTATTAGAAGCTATTAGAGATGTACCCAAGTATGCTAAGTTTCTGAAAAGAGCCCTCACCAACAAACGGCCGTATTGTGATAATGAGATGATTGGTCTCCCTGAGGAATGTAGTGCTATATGTCAAGGTAAATTACCTCCGAAGTTAGTTGATCCGGGGAGTTTCACAATTCCGATATCAATTGGAGAAGAATGGAAAGGTAAGGCACTATGTGATTTGGGAGCAAGCATAAATCTTATGCCCAAATCGATCTTTGATAAGCTTAAAATCGAAGCAAGACCCACTTCTATGGTCTTGCAAATGGCGGATCGATCTCTTGCACATCCAGAAGGCCGAATCGAAGATGTCCTCGTTAAGGTAGGTACGTTAATTTTTCCCGCTGATTTCATTATACTTGATTACGACGCGGATAGGAATGTCCCCATTATTTTGGGAAGACCATTCCTAGCCACGGGGCGTACCTTGATTGATGTAGAGAACAGAGAAATGATTATGAGAATCCAAGACGAGGAAATGAAGTTTAATGTGTTTAGACCTATGAAGTTTCCGGATTCCAAGGAAGAATGTTTTCGTGTAGATGTAATGGAACCGGTAAGAACAGAGCCAATTAGTGTTGTGGACACTTTAGGGGTGGAGGAGAAAGAGCTACGAAAGAAACCACCAATTAAAGCTCCTCCATACCCTAAAAATCCACAACTCAATCATGCAAAGAAGAAAGAGAAAGCACGTGCCACGAAGGTTCCGAAAGAACCTAAGAAAGAAAGAAAGAATAAGGGGTTCAAAGTAGGAGAAGAGGTAGCTATGAAAATTCCTAAACCCCCTCCAAAGGTACGTGAATCAAAAAGTTCTTGGCTAGGACCATTTACGGTCGCGAAGGTTATCTCAGATAAACTAGTGGGAATAAAAGCTAAGGGATGCAAATTCCGAGTTGCAAATATTGACAACCTCACTCACTGCTGGGGAGGTTATGTCAATGACTAATAAATGAGGTAACCCGTCGAGCTTAACGACGTTAAACAAAAGCCAATTTCTTGTATATTAGCTGAGTTTTTAAATTTTTGCAATTTAGATTAGTTTGATTTTCGTAATTTTAGTGTTTATTATTAAGAAATGAGGAAGGGTAGTTGTTTTTCATGATTTCAGGGGTAAAAAGGTCATGAGTTTGGGGTCGATAAGGCGAAAATAGGAGAAAAGTAGGTTGGATGTCCAGGAGAAACCAGGAACCCGGTTTCGCGAAACCGGGAACCCGGTTTTGGAGCTGGTACCAACCTTTTCAACGCAACACTTGGCGTCTTGGTTCACGACACAGCGTCGGAACCGGGTACCCGGATTTTCGAAACCGGGAACCCGGTTTTGGTGCTGTAACTTCTGAAAAGTTCTGACCCAGCGTCTTGGTGGCTTGCGTTTTGCAGCGTTTTGGTTCGCGCCATCGACACAAATCCGGGTACCCGCATTTGGCAAAACCGGGTACCCGGTTTCGGAGCTGTAAGTGGTGAAATTCTCTGGTCCAGCGTTTTGGGATGGTGCGTTTTGGCGCGTCTTGACTCGCGCCTTCGAGAAAATCCGGGTACCCGCATTCCACAGAACCGGGAACCCGGTTTCGGCGAGCAAAAGTTCTGACCCTGCGTCTTGGGTCCAGCGTTTTGGTGCGTCTCGAGGGTTATAAAAAAAGAGTATTTTTATTTTTTCCGCGCCGTCACAGCGACGCGGAACCGGGAACCCGGTTTGCATCTGTGATAGGGCCGTTTTGAAGATTTTTAGCCCTAGATTTTTACCTCCTTCTTCAACCCAGCCTCCAATACACTCTCAATAACCCAGAATTTCCTGAACATCATGATAGGGGCAGTTCTTTGTTAGCCATTTGTGCCTTTTTAGCCTTCTATCCCTTGTATTAATTATCATCCGTCTTAGCCCACTTTGAGCCTTTAGCCTTTTCTTTGTAGCCACGATATAAGCCATTATCCCTTAGATTATTAGGCATGACCATATGACCCGCACTTGAATCAAAATCCTGATACATGTCTCGAGCTTGAGTTTGGGGTGGTGGGTCCACTTATGGGGAATTTATTGGGTAGGGATTGATGTGCTTTGTATTGTAGCACAATTGCAGATGATATATACTTGTAACCCTTTGCCGGGAATGAGAAAAAAAAGTGAAAAAGAAAGAAAAAAATGAAAAAATGAAAAAATCCATACAGTAGGAACCGGGAACCCGGTTTCGTCAAAACCGGGAACCCGGTTTGCGTCTGTACAAAAAAAAAAAAGAAAAAGAGAAAAGAAAAGAAAAAGAAAAATATGAATGAATAAAACATCCGGCAAAGTGGAATTTTTCTGAAAATCATCTTGTTTATAGTGGGAAGACATGGGACGCTAAATTGTTGCGTATATGGGTGAGTGAAAACATCTTTTCAGCGTTAACTCAAGCTCGAGGACATTGTTGATGGTAAGTGAGGAGAGAGCCAAAAGCTCACTTCAAATTTACCAAATATACATCCACACCCGTCCTTAAGCCAATATTATAACCATAAAGACCTCGTGATTCCTAAGTGCATAGTGAATTTATGATTCTGTTGATAGGGAATATACTAGGTGGAGCGTTCAAAGCGATTTAGGATTAATGACCACCCTATAGCCATCATACAGAGATGAGTACAAGTGTAACCTTCAAGCATTGCAACTTTAATTTTATGATTGAGATTATTTATGTTTGATGTTGCACTCTAGATGTATGTGTATATTAGTTTCTAGAGTTTGCTATATGAGATTTATCTTAAGAATTGCTTTAGGGTTTATTTGCTAGCTTCTACTTGTTTATACGCTTACTTCCACCCCTTTGTTTTGTTTTACTTTGTCGGGACGACAAAGGTTTGAGTTGGGGGTCTTGATGTCTCCCTAATTGTTCTTATTTTCGACCCTTGGGAGACATCATTTTTGGTGTTTATTTAATTAATTTGATAGACTTTTGGACTTAATATGCAATAATCCGGAATTTCCTTTTTATTTCTAGCATTTTTGAATTATTAAACTTTTGCGCGTAATATTGGTACTTTTAGTGTAAAGTTTACAGGTTTTAGATGTTAGCTAAGAGAGGAATCCGAGGAGAAACTCGAAGATCAAAAGATAGAGTCAAAACTTGAAGAGAAATCCCGAAGATATTATTTTTACAGCTGAAAATCCATTTTCCAGGCCATATATTGCTGATTTCGGGATGCTTAAGCGATGATTTAGCTGCTGACCTTTGAAGAGGAAACATTCCTTATCGAGTTACGGAACTTTAGCAACTGGAATGAGGTTAATCGGAGTCATAACGCATCGGGAAAAGCCGTTTTAGTGAAGGCATATCAGCAGTTACGGGATTTTGGGCTAAGTTAGTGGATTTGGGCCTTTTATATTTCATTTAATTAAAAGCCTAAGGCCAAGTCCGAATTTCCACCTATAAAATCAGCCCTTGACTTCTATTTTACAGACAATTCATTCTTTACAATTAAAAACACCAGAGAGAAGCAACAGAAGGAAGGAAGAAGAAGCTGATAGAGCTGGAGTGGGTCTATAGCTCCGTTCTCAGTCATTCCAATTCCGGAAATTAGGTTTCTTTTATCTTTTATTTGTAATCAATTATGAATTCCATTTATTTTAATTTAGTATTTCTTTTTAATATGAGCTAAGCTTTTCATAGTGCTTGAGAACAAACAATGGGTGAATCCCAATTTTATTGAATAACGAATGTTGAATTTGGGTTTCTTTTAATTAAACTAGATTAGGGCTTTTACTCTTTTCAATAAATTGAGACTATTTTACTGTTTTTAGCGTCATGAACTAGGACCAGGTTTTAGTATTTAGGCTATTCCAATTAGTGGCAATTGGATCATCCTGACGGAGGGTTTAAATACAGAACCATTTATTCAATCTAGGATAGAAGCTATTGATTCTGACGAACTTAGCTAATTCTAGGGTCAATGATGTAATAAAACTTAAACATCCAACGGTGGATCATATTTACCCTGACGGGACTAGTGACACTTTAGGATCGCCTTATAGTCCACCCTGACGGGGGTATAAGGAATTTAGAATCCCGACCATTGTAATTGACCAATTTAGCCCTTAAACAACATAAGTTAGGAAATAGGATTGGGAGGATCCTTGAGTTCTCAAGTGCTACTTCTCATATTGCGTTTTACCATCTTACTTGCGTCTTAACTTTTATTTGCATTTAATTATTTGTCTTTCATTTATTTAGAATTAATACAAAACCAAACAAACATATTACTTTTATTTGTTTTCATAAGTGCATCAATCATTAATAGATAAGCATTGTAGTCAACCATCCCGTCCTTGGAACGAATCTGTTTTATCATACATACTACTTGGGACAACCGTACACTTGCGGTTGTGGTTCGATTATCATTTGCATTTATTTAGAACACACAAAGGACCACCAGTATTTCAACATGTGGAAAACCTTTCCTGGGTCATTCAACAACGTGGGACCTCCTCAATTATCAATTTCCCCATCTAAAGTTTCCCAAAAGTAGGTATTTTTTGTTCTATAAAACTCTTTCAAATTTCTTTTGTTTGCATACAATTGTGTAGTTAATGGTAAATATTATTAATTACTAGGTATTTCAACACGTGGAAAACCTTTCCCGGGTCATTCAACAACGTGGGACCTTCTCAATTATCAATTTCTCCTTCTAAATTTGCCCAAAAGTAGGTATTTTTCTTCTATAAAACTTTTTTTATCTTTTTTTTTATTTGATTACAATTGTGTAGTTAATGCTAAATATATAGTATCACTATGTATTTCGAAACATCTTATAATTTTATATGATATATTATTGTATGAGAAATAAATGCATAAATGAGATATATATTTATTTGGTGATGTAATATTTTGTATGCATTTAATTTTATATTTATGTATTTATTTAGTGATGTAATATTTTGTATGCATCTAATTTTATATTTATGTATTTAATTGGTGATGTAATATTTTGTATGCATTTAATTTTATATTTATGTATTTAATTGGTGATGTAATAATTTTTTTTTTCATTTTATATTTATGCATTTAATTGGTGATGTAATAATTTTTTTTTCATTTTATATTTATGTATTTGATTAGTGATGTAATAATTTTCTTTTTCATTTTATTTTTACCTATTTAATTGGTGATGTAATAATTTTTTTCATTATATTTATGA
This sequence comes from Nemophila menziesii, assembly GCA_029959085.1. Classification (NCBI taxonomy): domain Eukaryota; kingdom Viridiplantae; phylum Streptophyta; class Magnoliopsida; order Boraginales; family Hydrophyllaceae; genus Nemophila; species Nemophila menziesii. The sequence continues at coordinate 30,296,503 of JARWIR010000008.1, forward strand.
GACATTTATGTTGTATTCTTTTATATTGGAATAATTTATTATATTGGTAGTGGAGGATGGATTCGGGTATTGATAAAAGTTGGATTACTTCCGCTCATCGTGTTTCGCATGAATTTGTTAAGGGGATAGAAGAATTTCTCGCATTTGCTAAAAAAAAAAGATGATTTTAAAGAAACTTTGTTTTGTCCGTGTAATGAGTGTTCGAATTATCGTCGGTTTAACGTGGTCAAAGTTAGGGCACATCTTTTAAAATTTGGGTTTTTGTCCACCTATGAGATTTGGACAAAGCATGTTGAGAACGATGAAATTCCCGAGACTCGATATGAAGAAAATGAAATATTGAATGTCTATGAAGATTTGAGACCTAATTATGAGGGTGGTGGTCATTCGGGTGACACCGAGATGATAAACTCGAACAGTTCAACACGTGGAAAATTTGAAACGATGTTATCCAAATTAGAGACTGAGTTATACCCTGGCTGTACAGTAATGAGTTCATTAAATTTCATTGCGAAGCTAATGCACGTGAAGGTGAAGAATAAGTGGACTAACATGTCTTTCATCGAGTTGCTTGATCTTCTGTGCAGTGTGTTGCCCAAACCTCATACCTTGCCCGAGTCATACGAGGAGTGCAACAAAAAGTTGAAAAGTTTAGGTATTGGGTACAATACCATTGATGTTTGCGTGAACGGTTATGCTTTATTTTACAAGGAGAATGACTCCCTCGATAAGCGTCCAGTATGGAGTGAATCCAAGTGGGACCCAAAGAAGGGTTAGAAAGTAGCGCATAAGAAACTCCAATATTTCCCAAGTGCCCCGAGTTTGCAGCGACTTTATGCTTCAAGTCACACTATCGAAAATATGATTTGGCACCGTACAGGGAAGAGTACAGATCCAGATGTGTTGCGTCATCCAGTGATGGCGATAGTTGGAAGAGATTTGTTCAGTTACATCCTGAGGTTGCTAGTGAACCTTGGAATGTGTTCTTGGGTTTGGGTATCGATGGTTTTTGTCCTTTCTCTATGCATAACAACTCGTACAGCATGTGGCCGGTTATATTGACTGTCTAAAACTTACCACCGTGGGAGTGTATGAAGGAGACGACATTCCAACTTTGTTTGTTGATTCTTGGACCCGTTCACCTGGCAAGGACATGGATGTCTTTCTTCGACCTGTTATAGATGAGTTGGACGAGTTGTGGGATAAAGGGATCCTTACGTATGATGCCCACAAGAAGGAAAAGTTTTCGATGAAGGTTTGTTTGTTGTCCACGACTAATGATTACCCCGCTAGGTCATACACTTCAGGATGGTCGGGTCAAGTTTATTTAGTGATGTCGCCTAAGGTGTGATAAAATAATGATGTAAATAAGTGAAAATAAACACCCTAAGCTGAGCACGGTTCTGCAAGTATACAGATCGTATGCAAGTTTTAATGAATAGTAGAATTCATTCCCCAGGGACTACGAAGGTTAAGAAGAACTTATGCAAATTATCAAGTGCAAATAATTAAGCTAGAATAATAATACGCAAGGGTAAAGAAGAGAAAGATGGATTTTTATTTGATTTTCAATAAGGAAAAATTAAACTAATAAACTAAAAGAGAGAAAACAAATAAAATAAAAGAAAAGAAGATAGTATGAAAGTTTAGCTTGAGTAATTAGCAAGTAATCCCCACTAGTTTTGCCGTTCTAAACATGTAAGGGTGAATTATGTAGTATTTCAATAATCGGTTCCAATTGCGCTAGGTAGATAATTTTAGGGTTTACCTGTGTCAATAAGGACCTAACAATCTTTTCCTGCAATTGGTTAAATAGTAATACACTAAACCATGGTGATTATCTAATTAGGCTGAATTGTCAGATCAAACCTTATTCTAGACGTTATGTGCTAATCCTATAGTTAAATATACCGTTGTCAATGATTACTTAACTACTATGATGGTAATTCTCTATGTTTGCAACCATAAAGAACACATAACATAAATCCAACACATAAACAGAGAAATCAAAACATAAATTCAATCAAATTAGATAGATGTCAATCAAAACTAGGGTTTATACATATATGCTAAAACTCAAGCTAAATAGAATTAATTTATACTAAGAAGAGAAAAGAAAAGAATTACAGAATTAAAGGTTGAAGGAGACATAATTGATGCACAGCTCCTTCCAGCCTTCTCTTCTTGTTGTAAGCTTCAGCCTGACCTTAAGGTTTGGTCAAGGATGATTTTTCTAATGATAATAGGTTGTATTTACAGTGTATAGGAAGACCTAATCGTTTTCTTGAAGGAGAAGGTAAGTGTTGGACTCCAAACCCAACTCAAATTCGTAGCCCAAAAATATGGAATCAGCCCCGTTTTTTTGTTCTGGTCCTAGCAGTTTCAATACTTATCTGATTGACGTGTATGAGTAGTCGAAATTCATCGTATCGGAAAGATATTTAACTTTTCTCTTGACCGTTTCTCCAGATTCCTCACCGATTTTGAGATATAAGCTGATTTGTGGTTGTAGGTGCTGGAATTCAGATTTATGGCAGATTTTCCTTTTCCATATTTTTAGCTTTTACTTCCTTATCTTCAATTTCCATGTTTATCTTCTTTCCTTTAGCTTTTATACTTTGACTTGGACTCTAATAAATTACCATATATCTCTAAAGAGTCACACTAAATAAATAATTAAACCCAATATGCTCTAAAAATAATAAATAATCAATTCAAGATCCAAAATAGGAAGTGTACTAAATCATGATAAAATCGACCTATACTCTAATAAATACGCCTAAAATGATGTCTCCAACTACTAATAAATCATCACAAATAGGGAGACATCAAAACCCCCAACTCAAAGTTGTATCGTCCCGATACAATCAGAATAAAGAACAGTAGGGTAGTCAAATAAACAAGAAGAAGAAGTAGGAGGAGAATAAGAACAGAATACAATGAATGATCCTAGAGCAAAATATCTAAAAAAGTCTCATGTAGTAATGCTAAAGAAATAATGCACAAGTATGCTTAATATACACATAATCAACAATCCATAATAGTCAAGTCAAGATTAATTTTGCAATGCCGGAAGGAGAGGTCTCAACTCAGTTTGTGCTAATGGCTATAGGTTGTTCATAGGTCCTAATATAGCACCCAATGGTCCACTTACCTACTACCTAATAGTTCAATTGTTTCTCCACCAAGCAGTTAGAAGTCCTAAAGTCTTTGGTTATAACTTCGCTTAGGACGGTGTGGTATATTTGGATAATGAAAAGTGAGCTTTTGGCTCTCTCCTCACTAGCCATCAATCAATCGCCCTAGAGCTTGAGTTTTCACTCGAAGATGTTCTCACTCAACCCAATTTTTGATGCTTTTGATGTGCATCCCCAATAATCCCAAATAAAACATTTTGTATGATGATATACAAATTCCACTTTGCCGGTCCGAATATATATTCTTTTCATATCAATTTTGTTCTCTTGTATAGCTATGACTCTCTTTTTAATGTTCGAGATATCACGCTATTTTTTCACATATATATTTTTCTTTTTATGCCCTTGTTGGCAATTTTAGCTCGTAGCTTCTTTTCCATTCACTATTACCCCGGCAAAGGGTCAAAATATTAACTTTTTCATCATCAATAAAATCACAATTACAATTCCCAAATCCCATTGTTCCCTTATGATGAAACCCACCACCCCAAACTCAAGCTCTAAAAACGACTTGTCTCGGGTGTTGCGATTCGAGTGCGGGTCATATGGATAAGTCTTACAAACTAAGGGTAAGGATTATAATGTGTTTCAATAAAGGCTTTAGAAAGACACAGAGGGGCTAAGAAGGATAATAACAATAATCAAATAAAAAGGGTGAGAAGGTATAAAAAGGCTTCAAGTGGCTTCAATATGAAAGAAATGCCTTATTCATTTTTCTAACTACCGGATTTTGTTACTTTTTCACTACTACTTCATAGACAAGTGGGTTTTCAACTAATTTCAAACCTCATGTTCTACATACCAAATAACTCTCTCTAAGTTTCAACGTAACTTCTTAGCATTGCTCATTAACTTTTCTATCTTTTATTTCCTGTTTGCATACATGCATGCTAAACATATTTGTAACATCTTTCAAAAACATACTACTTACTATCATTAACTTAATTAAAATCATGCTCAATAGGTACATTCAACATATTCTATGCCTAATTCAACCCAAATTTTTTTAAATTTTATGAAAAAAAAGGAAGATGAGGACAACGAATCCCACCCCCAACTCAAAAATGAGCCGTGTCCCCACGACTCGAAAAAGACTCAAGAAAGAATAAAATTTAAAATTAGCACACATATTGCACAAAAAGAAATGGTAGGGAAGAAAGAAAACATACTCTTCGAGGCTATTACCCCGCCTTATCGACATCCAAGATAGGATTTGCTGGATTTTCTTTAATTGCTCACGGAGTGTTACGATGTACTCCTTTTCTTCTTTTGAAAGTTGCGTAATTACTCTCAAAACTGTAATGATCCAAGCATTGTCAATATTGTTATTCATCTTAAACTCACGTGTTTCTTCTTCACCCAACTTATTTTTCACTTTCCGATCAAGACATGTGATCATAGTAGGATATTGCATTAAAAAACGAGATATGAGAGATAAAAAATCGCATCACCTCCTCATAGATCAACTGTGCCACTTCCTCTTCTTCTCCTCAAAATACAATTCAACAAAAAGAACGTCTTTTAGAACGTCTTACCATGAACGTAAACCAACCCAATCTTTCCTAAATCTCCAAGAAACGTTTTGTATTTTCATTTATCAATTTCTTCTTCAAATACTTTCTTATAAGCAAAAGGTAGTTCCTTTAATTGTTTCTTCAGAGAAGCTATCATGGCCATTGAAGCTTTCTCTTTTTTTATGGGTGTAGGGTCTTTTATTTGTAGAGGTCATAGCATGCTACCTCTCTTCTCTTGATTTTTTTAACCCTTTAAATTGGAACTATGACTTTTCTTAATTGATTTATTCTTAATTAAATCCAATACCTTGTTTTTCTTTATCTCCCTTGCAGTAGATAGTGTTTCTGTTCTCTTAATCATCTCAGTTGACCCCTAACTCAAAACTTCAACAACTCTTGAAATTTGAAACTCTTGATTATAGGTTGAACAAGCTTAATTTGGGTTAGGAAAGGTGTTTTGATGATGATTCTCTATGTGGGTAAGATGGATTCTTCATGGATTGGTATGGATTTAAGAAATTGTTGGATGAATTTCTAAAATTTAAGCTTTTGATTCTTGGATTCAAGGTGTTTGGGTATGATATGGATGGTTGAATCTTCCTTGTAATGATGTCGAGAGAAGATTCGATGTGTTTTTATGGTGATTGGGTAGTGTTTTGATGTTTAGGGAAGGTTTGATGAGCCTTCCATGGACTGATTTGAGGAATTTTTTATGATTACGTGTGTTTTATTTGTTTGGATTTTGATTACGTGTTTTTGATTGTTTAGAATTTTATTATGTTTTGTTATTGTTTGGAATTGTATTACGTTAAGCTTATTGTGTGTTTGAAATTATAATTGTTCATTTTCCATTTTAAATAAAGAAAAAAGGTTATTCGCGACTACATATGTATGAACTACTCACGAATGATACGTGTCATTTGCGACTAGTTCATACGTATGAACTAGTCGGTAAAAGGAAGCAAACCTTTAGCGACTACAGAGTATTCGCTAAACACGAAATAAATATCCACCAAATGTTGGCGCTCCATTTTCCCGCCCATCGAAGAGACACGCGTTAACTTCTTGCATTTCGCGACTACTTTGTAGTCGCGAAAACCTAGTTGGGTTGGTCAAATTACCAACACGTGGCGGTCATCATCTTATTTACCGACTACTTCTTAACCTTTAGCGACTACATAATGTAGTCGCTAATGAGAGAGTCCTATATGTACTCTGCCGAGCCCATAAGCTTCATTATTTCCTTATACAAAACAAAAAAATCGGAGCTCTCTCCTAAAATCTGCCATTCCAAGGTCAAATTGAAGCTATAAATACACTCAAATCATCATACAAGGAAACAAAATCACGCTTTTATCTATTTATTCCACTATTTTCTTGAGATTTTACTAGTTTATGTTTTTGCTAACCTTTTTTCTTTCTTTTGTATTTAAATCCGAATGATGTTGGCATGGAATCTACATCAAAAGAGCTTCATTTTCAGCATATAAGGTAGGGTTTTCAACCATTATTTGTTTTTTGATTTTCATGTTTTTTTAAATTATTTTTTTGATTATTTGATGTTTATTTTAATTCCGAATATATGTGGTACTTTTAGGATATTATAAATGATATTTTTAACACAAAATAGATGCTAAAATGGTTTAAAAATTATGTGAGTAATTGTAATGATTTTTTTTCTATTTTTTGTTGTGATGATTATGAAATCCGAGATTAATAGGTGTAATTAGGGTGTGTTTTAGGTTAGTAAAGACAATATTTTGATGTTTGATTATGAAAAAATTAATGGTATAATTTTAGGATTTTATTAGGGGTTTTTATGGATTTTAACAAAATATAAGGTGTTAATATGAAATTAAAAATTGCATGTAATTTGACTTTAGGTGGTCTAAAAGTGTTTAAATAAAAATACACGGATCAAATTGCAATTTAAAAAAATTAATACACCATCTTAGAATTAATTAGGAATATTATTTGTTATAAAATATTTTTTATGATAAAGTACTAAAAAAATTTAAATTAATGTATTAGGACTAAAATGCAATTTTACAAGAAAATTAAAGATAACAAAAATGAACTAAAATAAAAGAGATAATTCTCAATTAATTATACTTCCTCACTTTTCATTCTCAAAAAAAAGGAAGGAGGAAATTACTTCTTACTTACTCACATATTTTCAACTTAATTCCCAATTGAACACATTGTCATATTTAGCTTCCAATGTTACCCTTATGTAATTTTTTATATTTTTATTTAACATTTATTTTTTAATATTTTTTTTAGATTTTTTTTAAATTGTTTTTTTCGATTTTTTCTAAAAAAAATTTTGAATTTTTTTTTTAGAAATTTTTTTCCGGATTTTTCAAAAAAAAAATCAAAATTTCAGGTTATGTGTTCCCGTAACACATAAAGTCATAAATCGATCTAAATGATTCTCTTCTTTAACAATATTGTTTTTTTATATTTATTAATCGTATATACCTTATTTTTATTCGTCTTTAACTATCTTGATATATTATATTTTTGTCCAACTCTTTTTTGTTATTTTTGTGTTTATGTTTTAGGGTTTTGTGTTATTCTAATTCTGTGTGTTCCTGGAACACACAAATCTCAGAATTGTGTATTCTTAGAACGCACAAATATAAGATTTGTGTATTCATGGAACACACAAATCTCAATTTTGTGTATTCATAGAACACATAAAAATTGAATGTATACTTGGAACAGACAATTCTCAGATTTGTGTGTTCATGGAACACACAAGTCTCAGATTTGTGCGTTCCTGGAACACACAAGTCTCTGATATGTGTGTTCCTGGAACACACAAGTCTCTGATTTGTGCGTTCGTGGAACACACAAGTCTCTGATTTGTGCGTTCCTGGAACACACAAGTCTCCGATTTGTGCCTAGAACACATAAATCTCTGATTTGTGCGTTCTTGGAACACACAAGTTTCAGGGTTGTGCGTTCCTGGAACACACAAGTCTCTGATTTGTGTATTGATGGAACACATATAAATCAAATTCACAAAACTTGATTTTGTTTGTTCCAATTTTTTGTATTCCTGAACACACAAATCGCAAAATTGTGTATTACTTCAACACAGAAATCTGAGATTTGTGTATTCATTGAACACATAAAACTCTAATTTATGTATTTTTTGAATATAAAAAACTTGATTTTGGTTGTTCCAATTTTGTGTGTTCCTGCAACACATAAAAAAAAATCGAAAAAAAATTTAAAAAATAAATTCCGAAAAAAAAGTTTAAAAAAAAATTCAGAAAAAGAAATTAAAAAAAATCCGAAAAAATTAAAATAAAAAAGAAATCCGGAAAAAGTAAAATAAAAAAGAAATCCGAAAAAAAAAAGAATAAAAAAAATTCTGAAAAAGAAATCCGAAAAAAAAATTAAAATAAAAATTCCGAAAAGAAAATTAAAAAAAGCCCGAAAAAAAATTAAAAAAAAATATTTCAGAAAAAAAAATGTTAACAAAAAATTTTAATTTTTTTTTAAAAGAATATAAATAAATAAATAATATTATAATTAAATCTTTCATTTTTTTTGCTTAAGTAGGAATTAAGTTGAAGATGTAATTAATTGAGAATATTTACACTCGCCGTATAATTAATTGGGCATTGCCCCTTTTTAAAAATAAATGAAAAAGAACAAATTTGCAAGTTTAAAAAATGAATACTTATACAAAAAAAATTATCAAAAAAGTTTAAAAAAAATAAAAGGACCAATTTGCAAATTTAACAAATTGTTAAAAAAAATTATATATTTTTTTATTTATTACTGTATGACTAATATAATTTTTTTTGTATAATACAAATTGTATTTGGAATATTTGATGTATAATTATATTTTTAGGGTTATCTAGTTTATTCAATTTGTTATTGTAATATTTATTTTGTATTTAAATTATATTTAATTTGTATTCATTTGTAATAATTTGGTGATGTAATAATTTTCATTTAATTTTTATTCATCTCTTTTAAATATATTGCAAAATATTAGATGGCCAACGTGATATCTTAGACACGCGGAGGGGAGGTGGGGGCCGAGACCCGAACCAAAATCCAAACAGAGACCTTGCCGACTGTAACACTCAAGAGGTAAATAAAAAATTTATATTAGAAATAATTTTAAATGTAACTTATATTTTAATCTAATTTAAAAAAGAAGTAATTAAGCGGAAAGTACGGGCAAATGCGGCACTAAAATCTGCCGTTAAGGCACTAAATGCTGTCGGGTATCCATTGCCGATCAATTTCTTCATTTTAGACGACACGTGGAACCCATCTGGTAAGTACGAGAAACACGTTAGCCAGGTGGTCGGGCTAGCTGTTCGAGAGAGGATACTGCCATGCTACAAAGCGTGGAGTAAAGTTCCGATGGCCGACAAAATATCAGTTATTAAGCGATTATCAGTAATGCTAATACTTATATATATTAATTTATTGTTGACAAATATATATATATATATATATATATATATATATATATATATATATATATATATATATATATATATATATATATATATATATATATAAATTTATTAATTTAATTTAACTTTAAAAATAATGTTGGATGTAGCAATTTTTCGATATACCTAATTGGAGGAGAAGGGATGATTGGAAATTTATAGCTGGGAATTTGGATGATACAATGCGATTAAGATATAAATACTATAAATATGATACGAAGAAGGACTTTTACTTGCTGGGTAAGAAACCTAATGATTTATCTAATGAGATCTGGAAGAGGTGTTGTGACTTGTGGGGTTCGAAGGAGGCGAAGGTATATATATAATTTTTTTAAATTTTATAAATTAGATTATATATAACTTTATTAATACTTGTATTTTAAATTCTTCAAGAACCAAACAACGAAGAATAAAGAAAATCGAAAGAAACAAAAGAATAAGAGTGGAGCTGGGTCTCGAAAATATTCTCGAACTTGGGATATGCTTTACGAGGTACTTTGTTTTATATGTATAGTAATGTATTTTGAATAGCTTTTAATTATATTCTGAATGAAACAGGGTGTTGAGAATTTGATCCCGGATGGGAGGGTGGTAGCTAGGGATGAGGCAACTCAAGAAGACATCCCTATACCTCAAATGGGTGCGTTTTTCGAGGTGGTGGGCAAAAGTAAGAAAACAAAACAGTAGAGGTCCAAGGGTTATAAGAACGCTGATGTAAGTTTATTTTTAAAAGTACAATTTAAATTATAATTTTATTCATAAATTGATTTTAATAAAAAAAACCTTGTCTATAATTAAACAGAAATTGTTAAGAGATGTTATGAAAGATCAAGTGACTCAGAGTCAATCAGATGAAGGCTTAGCTCGTGAGTTGTCGCAAAAGCAGCAAATCGAGGCGGTGAGAGAAACTGCTAAAAAGGTTGTTGGGTCGCCAAAGAGGATCTGGACACCGGGTGAGGGTCGATCGAAAAATAAGAAGAGTCCTTCGACCACCCCGGCATAAGAGGAGCATAATGCGATGATGATGGAGGCAATAAATGAGCTTCGAGTAGCCCAAGGACTTCCAGAGTACAGACCCCCTGATATACCCTCTACTAGCATTGAGCCTCTAGTGTTTTCTCGGGCTGTTGTGAGTGATGTGATAGGATGGATTAACGAGATGAGAGCACGTGAAGGTTTGCCCCCTTTTCAGCCTATGCCTCCTACTGGTAATGCATCCGAGAGACTAGTTGATGAACATGGTGATGAAGAGATGGGCGAAGATGAAGATGATGACGAGTCCGAGAAAGAAGAGGAGACCTGTTTATATAGCCTTTAGTTGATTATGTTGGTGTTTATTTTCAATTATTTTGGTGATGTAATATGACTTTGACTTTGGTTGACTTTGGTTGACTTTCTATTTGACTATGGATTATTTTGCTATTTTAATTAGTTATTTGGGTTTATAATTGGTATTTTTAATTATTATTTGGTATTTTAATTATTAATTGTATATATTAAAAAAATATAATTTCTGAATTATTTTTAATTATAATATTACAATTAAATATAATTCAAAATCATATATATATTTTTTTAAACACTATTAGCGACTACTCGTAGTCGCGAAAATCAAAAAGTTGTAGTCGCTAATTATCAACTATTTGCGACTACCTGTAGTCGCTAATTTTGAAAGCAATTTATGACTACTCTGTAGTCGGCAATATATAACTCATGCACGACTACCATGTAGTCGTCATTAACTAAGACATTTACGACTACATCTGTAGTCAGTAATATTTACGTTATCCACGACTACACAGTAGTCGTAAATACCTAATTACTTCTAGCGACTACTTATTAGGCGTAAATACCTAATGCATCCGAGAGACTAGTTGATGAACATGGTGATGAAGAGATGGGCGAGGATGAAGATGATGACGAGTCCGAGAAAGAAGAGGAGACCCGTTTATATAGCCTTTAGTTGATTATGTTGGTGTTTATTTTCAATTATTTTGGTGATGTAATATGACTTTGACTTTGGTTGACTTTGGTTGACTTTCTATTTGACTATGGATTATTTTGCTATTTTAATTAGTTATTTGGGTTTATAATTGGTATTTTTAATTATTAATTGGTATTTTAATTATTAATTGTATATATTAAAAAAATATGATTTCTGAATTATTAATAATTATAATATTACAATTAAATATAATTCAAAATCATATATATATATATATATTTTTAAACACTATTAGCGACTACTCGTAGTCGCGAAAATCAAAAAGTTGTAGTCGCTAATTATCAACTATTTGCGACTACCTGTAGTCGCTAATTTTGAAAGCAATTTATGACTACTCTGTAGTCGGCAATATATAACTCATGCACGACTACCATGTAGTCGTCATTAACTAAGACATTTACGACTACATCTGTAGTCGGTAATATTTACGTTATCCACGACTACACAGTAGTCGTAAATACCTAATTACTTCTAGCGACTACTTATTAGGCGTGTGCCGTTAGTTATGACTTCTAACGACAAGTTTCTAGCGACTAAATTTTTACGACTACAAGTAGTCGGCAGAGACCAGAATCGTTTTTCGCGACTACCTTTTTGTTCTTTAGCGACTACAGATGTAGTCGCGGAAGCTCTTACGCGATGTAGTGAGTTTATGTCATGACAATCAAACTAAGGATTGTCATGATTAAAATAGTGTTAGTTGTATTGATTTCAAAATTATTGTTAACAATACCAATGCTCTAGGGTTTACCATAAGTATTAAACAACTCATTAATCATGTTAAGGCTAGTATCATTTATTTTGATAATTTTGTTGATGTTAATTATCTAAATATATTCTTTGTCTCTGCCAAATAAAGGTTTCTTCACCCATCATTTGGATGAATGTCCCAGGTTACCGTCACACTTTACCATTAATCATACCTATATTTGTGTTCCTAACAACACAACCAACTGTCGTTATATTGAAAGTTGCATTTCAAATTCACATCACAATTAGTTTTACAATAATTTAACTAAAATGGTATCCACGAATGGATAAAATTTTCATTCTTCATTTTTCTTTTATTATAGTACATTTTAATATAGATTATTTGTTTTGGTAAAAAAAAAACAGTTTATTATTTGTTTTATTTAAATGTGTGGATCTCTTTTTATCTTATCATCTTGTAATTTGTCATTTACTCCGCATCCAATTTAACATTTCGTAAGCTAGTATTTGATTTATTTCTTCTATCCATATCCATGGTAATAGACTAACAGACCAATGGTTTTCCCTCCATGTTCCCCTAGGTTCTTCTTTCACTATGGTCCAATCTTAGCTTGAACTTGTGGAAGTTGCAGAGAATCACGTGGAAGTCCATAGAAAGTGAAAACTACGGTCTACAATTAAATATTACTTAATGCTTCTCAAATTTTGATTTTTAATTAAAGAGTAATTTATTGAGACCTATTACGTGCACATCAATAACGGTCTCTTAGTGAGTCATTGGAATAGTCATTAACGGTCTTCAAGTTTTCCTTTTATAGAAGTATATTTTTCAATAAAAAAAATTTAATTCCTTCGCTAATCTTAACGGTCCTTTCTTGGCTACTATGCGACGGGTGCCGCCGCCTAACCTAGCCACAATTGGTGGCGGGAAAGGCAATCAATCCAAGGAGGACAACAGGAATTCGTCGTCCTCCGCCCCTAACACTCCAAGAACGGAAATCAGCATACCAAAGGAGAAATCACAAAGCGTGAAACAACTTTCGACTAAACGAATCAAATACTATTAAAACGACGACGATCAAGTGGCAAAGAAGTTACGTCTGAAGATGGGCCTGATTGGTGGAACCAGAGTTTACGTTGATAGAGATGAACTATCACCCGTGGAAGAACAATAGGCGAGAAAGGATGAGTTTGTTAACATCAATTCAATTGTGTTTTGGCGGAGTCGAGTAAAATTGAGAATACTTTGCGTAAGGGAGTAGGCAATTAGGAACAAACCTTGATGATTGAGAATCCAATATATGGTGAAATTACTATTAATAACGGAAAATTAGAAAATCGTGAGATGCTCTTGTTGAGCGACAACCCAACACACGCCGCAACGGATTTAAGCTCAAGCGTCACACCAGGTTTGTTAGAATCCGACTTTCCTTTATTGTCTAACTCGGTTGGAAGAATGAGATTTCTAGGGTAGGGGAGACAATAAGCGCTGATGGGGAGAAGGGAACCTTGGAAAATACACTAGCAGAGGAAGGGCACGACAATCTCGAATCATATAAGAAGGCCATGGCTGGAGTTTGCAATACTTGTGAAAGGAATGGTGACAGTCCAATCACAAGTATGGAGGGAGGAAGCAAAATTCAAGGTGACGAATTGCTTGACATGGAGGATGTTACTCCGGTGGATGACGATACGTAACCCAAATTAATCAAAATAGCATAACAGTTTTGCAAGGGTGGTTAGGGGTGGCAATGATCCCTTATAATACGCTTACTTGGGCATACGGTTGGTTATAAACACCTAATGAATAAACTTAATCAAATATGGGCACCTAAGGCTCACATGGAATTAGTTGACGTTGGTTTTGGATATTATATGGTTCTTTTTTCTAACGGGGAAGATTACAACAAAGTTCTATGGGGGCTTCGATAGTCTTAGACATATATTTGATAGTTAGACCTTGGGACCCGTATATCATGCCTCACGAGGCTCCTGTGGTGAAAACAACGGTGTAGGTGCGGCTTCCTTGGTTACCATTGATTCATTACATAGACAAGATACTCTCAGGGATTGGAAATATTATTGGGCACTTGGTTAGGGTTGATCCTTTTACATGGTCGAAAAAAAGAGGAAACTTTCCGAGACTTGCAATGGAAGTAGAGATAGATGAACCCCCCGGTGTAAAAAATTAGGATATGAAACCATTTGCAAAAAGCAGAGTACAACGGCTTAGACCTCATTTGCTTCGATTCCGGTAAGTTTGGCCATCAGAAAACGGAATCCAAGATGGAACGATACCATCAAATACTTCAGAGACGCAAGAAAATAGGGGTCATATGAATGAGGAAGGGAGATAAATTAACTACAAGTCAACTGAGGTGTATGGGAAGTGGATGATGGTTGATAGAAGTCGAGGAAGACCTAGAGAGAGTGGGCCTCCTCAAGTAGTGAGGAAAAATGGTAGAAATTTAAGTTTAAACACAAGGAAACAGGTAGGAACACCGACAAAATAAAAAATGGCATGGGCTGAAAAAAAATGTAGGTTCTCAAGATTTGATGTTCTAGCGAATATAAGGAGAGAAGACATGGCTGAGTATGAGCACGAGAAGGGGGACAAAGTGGCAGAGTGGGGAAAAATGAAAGTTGATGAAACAGAGGTAGTAAGGGAGAAAAGAATTGGTAAATTATTGAGTGGTGGAATGGGATCGGGAGTGGAATCTATTGCGCATAATCTGATAGTGTCCGATGATAACAGGTTGCATGGTGGTTTTTTTCAACTCAGCATCACATAGATTACAGATGAGGAGTTAGCGGGACCGTCGGTGAAACGGAAAACTAAGGGTGATAAAGGGGTAAACGTGGGTGATAAGGCGGGGGTGAGTTGTTAAAGGGGCACCTCTGCAAGTTTTTACCAATTGGGGAAGAAATAGTCAACGATGTGAGCGGAGAATCGATTCCATCAGATATTAATAAGGATATGGCAGAGAAGTTCTTAGATAGAGCCAAAGGCAGAGGTGTACAGAAAACCAAGTTGTGGAAATAAATAGGGACTGTTTTGCAATTAATAAAAATATTGGGATGGAGGTAAGCTTAAATAATGCTGGTGCGTTGCAAAGTATAAGTGGGACCGAGAGTATTACGGATGTCGATAGGTGTTGCGAGATGAAACAAGATGTAGGTGGTGGAAATATAGGCACGTTTGAGGAGGACGAAGTAGGGGGAAACAAAAAAAAGATTGGGCCAGGTATGAGAGATCAGAAGTAATGGTTTTACTCTAATTAATATACATGACATTATAGATCGTGGACCGGCTCATATGTGAAGTCAATTGCTACCCATTGAGGCAATGGCAAGTGATTCCGTTGAAGCAATAGATGTGGACACTACGATTTTGTAGGAGGTAAAAGGTCTCGAGACCATGGTAGATAGTATGATGTCGAGCCTGGGTAACCAGCTGGAGGTGGTAGTGAGCCAGAATTTGGGCTGGGAGCAGCTAAAAAACCTTGTGACCTTAGCTTTTGCTGTGATTTATATGTATTCATATATCATTATTTGTTTTTATGTTAAATACACCTACACAAATCGGGTGGTTGGGATTTCGTCAAACACCCATTCAATATATTGTTTTGGAAGCAAGGTTCTGAAGGTCGTTTAATGATTTAGCGACACCGAATAAACCAGTTATTTCTATTGTAGTTGAAACTAGAGCAGTAGGGGCGGTAACAACGAAAATAATTAAATCCCTCCATACGACAAAACCGATCAGAACCAACGCGATATGATTTTTTAGGTGGTATTTTGATTATGTGGAAGCTGGTCGATATATCAATCCAACTTTTATCGGCAGGTAAGCAAGCTATTAACCTTATAGTCTCTAATAATTCGTGTATGTTTTGGATTTTTTATCTATAGTGTACGGTGAGTCAGAGAGCATGGATTGGGATGTTATGGAGATGGTGGCCAAGGATATTGAGGAATCATGGTTGGTGGTGGGATATTTCAATCAAGTGGGTTTACTGGAGGATAAAACTTGGGGTGTGGAAGGGACAACGAATCTAATGACAAAGTTCGAGAAGTGGAGAAACAATTGTGGTCTCAAAGATTTGGGCTTTGAGGGACCGAGGTTCACTTAGAGCGACTCGTGGAATTAGGGGATAAGAATCAATAAAAGATTGGATAGGGTGTATGGCAACAACTAATGGAGGGTGTGCTTTTAAAACTCGAGGGTCATACATTTACCTCGCATCCATTCAGATCATGTTCTGATCTTGATTACCTTAGACTCCCAGCAAATTCAGGCTGCCAGCACACGCTGATTCAGGTTCAAGAGCGCATGGACTAGACATCCAAGATACAAGGACTTCACCAAAGAAAAGTGGGAAGTTGGGACTTCAGGTTTGGTAGAGAAAATAGACGACATAAGGGTGGAATTGGACATATGCAAGATGGATACTGGTGTCGCCTAGGGTGTGATAAAAATAAGATAAATAAAGTCTAGAAAACTACGCACTCTCACCCTAGACAGGCACAGTACTGCAAGTATTACAGGACGTATGCAAGTTTTAGTTGATAAGTTGAGTTCGTTCTCAGGGACTTAAGTGTGTTAATCACGTGGGTAGAAATATCGAGTAAAAGTAAATAATTAAAGACAGAAAATAAAAGCAAATAGATTTCGAAATTAGGAATTAAAACTAAGAAAATAAAGACAATAAAATAAAATACTAAGAATATGAGATGAGATATATAGCTTAGGTTTTGCTAGTATGCACTAATCCTTCTAATTCTATCTATTAGATCTAGTTTATAAGGGAGAATATTAGCTCTTGTATACTTAGTCAGGATTCAAAATTCCCATACCTTAGACCTTGAGAGCGACTAAGGGGGCTACGGCACAACCAAGACATGATTTCAAATAGGGTTATCAAGCGCTACCAAGGCCCTAAGCAAACACTTCAATCAATTGGTGATATGGTGATTAAAACAAACCCTAATGACTATCTAGTTAGAATCATGTTTTGTCAGAACTAATATCGACACTAGACATTATGTGGTGGTTCAATAGTTAAACACCCAGCTAAGGTGATCATCTAACTACTATTAAGGTAATCCTAAACGTTGCGCACCACAAGGAAAACAGTCATTAAATCAAAACACATAAACAAATATAAGAGTAAGCAGCTAATATCAAATTAAAACATGTAATTCCCAAAGAAACTTAGATAGAAGAATTAGAATTCATAGATTATACATGATGCAAAACCCAAGCTATGGAGAGTTTAGTTCATACCTGATGGAAATAAACTGAAAGAAATTACAAAAGACATCATCTTGCTCTCTACAATAAACTGGAAGAATAAAACCTTAAGAACTAATTACTATGAGGCAAGGATTTCTAGGGTACTTTTACAAGTGATATAAGGGTATATTTATAGGTGTTTAGAAGACATAATTTGTTTTCTTGAGGGAGAGGTTAAGTAGTGGACTCCAAGCCCAACTCAAATTCGTATGGAAATAAAGATAAATTCTGCTGATTTGTTTTGAGCATATCTTCTTCGTTATTGGTCGGGTTTTGCTCCATAATATACCAAAAGAATCCTCAGCGAATTATCTACGTCTCTATGAAAGGAATTTACCAAAATCGGCTTCTTTCTTGGAGTTATCACCACTTCTTTAGGCGTGTGCTGCAGAATTTCAGATTTAGGCAGCTTTTCCTTTTCCATAATTTTAGCTTTTGTTTCCTTATCTCCAATTACCATGCTAATCTCTTTCCATATGTTGTAGTCTTTGACTTGGACTCTAATTAATCTCCATTATTATCTTTAAAGCTACACACTAAATAAACAATTAAACCCAATATGTTCTAAAAATATTAATTCACTAAATCAAGACTCAAGATAGAAAAGTGCACTATTTCTCAAGAAAATCGACTATTATGACTTCTAAATTACTAAAAATGATGTCTCATCCTAATATAAATCTATCACAAATGAGGAGACATCAGATACGTTAGGGAATATTTTTAGGAAAAAGAAACGACTTCTCTCGCGTATCACCGACATCTAGAAAGCGCTTCATAAAGGGTACAACGGGTCATTAGTGAGTCTAGAAAGAAGTCTTAGCAAGGAATATGATAGTATTTTGGAATAATAATAATTGCATTGGTTTCAGAGAGCTAAATTAAAGTGGATATATTTTGGAGAAAGAAACACTAAATTCTATCATGTGGTGACATTAATAAAAAAAAGGGAAATGGCGGAGATATCATGTAAGAGACAGTAACAGTGAGGCTTTTAGGGATGAAAAAGAGGAAGTAGGTGGGATGTTGAGTTTCTTAGGTCTTCATACTCGTTGGAGGAAGACATGGTACAACAATCTGGTGTGCCGGTCCTAGCCTCTTTAGATATGGACAAAATTGGTTTACTCGTGGCACCAGTGACAAATGAGGAAGTCAATATCGCGTTATTTCAGATGCTGTCTCATAAGGTGTCGAAACGTGATGGTTGACGATGGTTTCTTTCAGTCTTGCTGGGATACGGTGGGGCCGGCGGAGTGTAGTATGGTTAGACAAGTTGTGGAGAAAGGATCTTTCCCAAAAAAGGTGCTTAGGACTCTCATTCATCTCAATTGTCTAATCCCGAGTGTATCACGTAATTCAGACCGATAAGTCTTATTAGTGTGAGCCACAAAATTGTTATGAAAGTTATTTTGAATCGTGTACGACCTCTTCTGATGGAACATATAGGACCGTATCAAAGTATTTTTCTTCCGGGGAGATCCACGATAGATAACATGGTCCTGGTGAGCAAAAATGGTTACATGTTAAGACACGTGAAAGGGAAAAGGAGCTGGAGATTAAAATTGATTTAACAAAAGCTTATGATAGAGTAAAATGAGACTTCATACGAGAGGCACTTGAATCATTAGGAATCCCGCCTAATTGCATATCCCTCATAATGTCGGGCATGGAGAAGAATGATCTTAGTGTTCTTTGGAATGGCGCCCCCTTCCCCCTTTCTCCCCACAACGAGGGATCAGACCAGGAAACCCCATTTTGCCATATATATTTGCACTTTGTATGGAGAGCTTCTCACTACTGATACAGCGGTTAGTGGAGGATGGAGCGTGGAAGCTGCTACGATTATGCTAAGGGGGGACTCAAATATCTCATACTCCCTCCGTCCGAAAAATAATGTCCACTTAACATTTTCACACAGATTAAGAAATGTTATTATTGAACCCTACATGTACAAAAATACCCCTAATAATTGTCATCATTAATATAATGCACACCTATTCCTATGCCTAGGGAAATGCAATTAAGTATAAAATAATAATTCAAAGAATTATAAATTAAAAGAAAAGTAAGGGTAATAAAGGGAAAAAAGTAGAAAAAGTTGTCTTGAAATGGTAAGTGGACATTATTTTTGGGACACTATATTTAGTAATGTGGACATTATTTTTGGGACGGGGGGAGTATCTTTTTTGTAGATGACCTTATTTTATTTTTGGAAGTATCTAATCAAATATTTGATCTTGTGCAGGAATCGCTTGATTTGACTAATGTGCATGGGGAAGATGTAATCTGGTGGAATAGAAATCTTAGTGACAGGGGCCTTTTTGCTGGATTACCTTGGAATGTATTCTTTGCGGCCTTGGTAAGGGTCACTTAGTCGGAGAGAAATGATGCGGTATTCACTGCTCACATTCCTAGATCTTCACGACCCCGGGAAGATATTATTCAGTAGCGAGGTCATAATCAAAAAAGCAAAATATGTAGCCGCGAGCTATGTAAAAGCCTGAAGACTTCATCCGGGTAAACATGTGAAGGTTAAGGATCATGTGGAGTTACTCGGGTGGTGCAAACCAAGTCATGGGTACAAGTTAAATACAGATGGTAGTTGGAAAGAAGATCAAGGTTTAGGTGGAGTGGGAGGGATTATAAGAGATAAGGAGGGGAATTGGGTCAAGGGGTACGCTATAAATTTCCCATGTTCAATGGTGGCCATTGCAGAGCTAGTGGCGTTGTATGAGGGTCTTAAATTAGCGGCGAAATAGAGTGTGAACGAGTTATGTGCGAATGTAGATTCACAGGAAATATTAAGGGTGATTGCTTAGGTAGAAAGAGGTGAAGGACCAACAGTTTTTTGGGTAGATGGAATTCACAAGATAATGGAAAGAAAGTAAAATTTTGAAACAAGTGTTATATACAAGGAAGTAAATGCTTGTGCGGACTGGTTAGCACGGATGTGGCTAAGACAAAGGAGTGGTTATGAAACATTTTTCGATCCTCCGGATTATATTTGGGGACTGCTTACGAAAGATAAAGCAGACTGGAAAGATCCTAGATTGATATACTCATCGGAGTTAGGGGCTAGTTGGCCTTGTCATAGTTTAAATACCACGGTCGTAGGACCTCCATTGTAAAAAAAAATTATTGAGACCTTTTATGATCATTTTAATTTATCTTTCTTCAACAAAAAGAAAAAGAACATTCACACTCTATACGCGTTAAATAATTACTTGAATAAATAAATACCTATAATTTCAATTTAAACAATGTAATATCTAAATTTTCAATTTCGTTCAACCGTTAACACCCGCAATTATTTATAATGTTGATTTTTGGCGTGTCAAGGATAAACTGATATTTTACAATTAAATACATTTTTAATTAAAAATAAAAATAAAATTTAAAAAATTATTAATTTAATTTACGACTTTAAAAAAAATTCAAACTCCTTCCCAAATCTTTTTAAAAATTAACACCATTTTTCTTTTTCTTCCCGGCAACAAACATTTGTTACCATTAAAAAATTATAAAATTAAAATGTTGAAAAATAATAAAACATAAAACCTGAAACTTGTGTCTTCATCAACATTTGATTGAATCGAGGCAGATTCAGTGTTGGAAGCAGAAGCCACGGGGATTCTACGAGCTACTGAAATGACTTCAGAGTTTCCTTTTGGAAGTGTAATCATCGAGAGTGACGCGGAGTAGATAATGAAACCCCTTTATACTAATCTTGTTTTCCCGAGTCAGTTGATTAAAAATACTTATTGTAATATTTATCTTTTTGCTGAACGCTCAAACCCTAGTTTTACCCATATCTAAGAGGTAAAAACAGAACAAGGGTTGGCAAACAGGAGCTCCTGAGCAATCTGTTTGGTAATTGGGATACTTGTATTCCTCCCTATTTGCTAACATCCTTCGTTGTGACAACGAGCCAATAGGGGTCGGCTAATTTCTTGTAATTTTGGATCTTATTTTCTATTTATATATTATGTTTTGAACAAAAAAACATTTGATTGAATGATAAAAATAGAAAATAATTATTTTGCTGAAACACATCGTTTCACCTTATTTTATAGTTTGAGCGGTATTCTTGTTGGTGTTAGGAAAAAGTGTTGATGATAGCAAGAAGATGAGTTTCATGTGTTATGTTTCATTATTTTTCAATGGTTTTGGCCATATATTGTTTATATCTGGATTTTTTTTCTTGAAATTTTGTGTTTATATACAAAATTTTCACAAAAAAAAATTAAGATAAAAACTACATATAACCATAACCGTTGAAAAATAATAAAACATGGAGTTTGAAACTCATCTCCTGACTATCGTCGACATTATTTCTTACACTATCAATAAGAACAAACCATCAAACAAAATTTCTACAAATTATGAATAACGTGATTTTACTTCCATATTTTATATAAAATCATTAATACTTTGTTATAAATATATAATTAAATTTGAGGTGTAGGTGTTTAAGAAGATTATTTGGAATGCTTGATAAGGAAATATAACACATAACATGGCGAATAATTTGATGCATTCTGTTGAGGAAGCAATTTATCCCCTTTTTTATTTACTATAGTATCCCAAGTACTCTCAATACTTATTGAAGATAAAGTTGATAAGGGACTTATGGGGGGCATTAAAAAATCTCGAAATGGCCCTACTATTACTCACTTACTATTCGTTGATGATAGTACTTTCTTTATGAAAGCTAACATTATTGAAATCGAGAGTTTCAATGACATTATTAATAATATGGGTATGCAACTGGTATGAAACTAAATTATAACAAATGTGGCATCAAATTTAGCACTAATACACCAGATTTTATATAACATATGTATGCTACTAAACTGAATATGAGAATCACTAATAATCTTGGTAAATATTTAGGTCCCCCCACGGAGTGGGGGAGATCAAAAGTGAAGGAACTGAATATACTAGTAGAAAATACTTTAAAAAGAACAGAAAATTGGAAAAATCTGTACTTATCAAAATGCAGGGAAATAAATACTTATAAAAGTTGTACTACTTAGTCTCCCTAACTATTATATGTCATCCTTTCTCATACAAAAAAAACTTGCGATTTGATTTCATCACAAATCGCAAAGTTGTGGTGGGGAAATAAAGTGAATAAAAAAACTCATTGGGGCTCTTGGGATTCGCTTACAAAAAGTAAATTTAGTGGTGGACTTGGATTCAGAGACCTACATATTATGAACTTAGCTTTACTGGGTAAACAAGTTTGGAACCTTCTTAATAATAATCAATCTCTTCTCTTTAGAGTTCTAAAAGACAAATATTTTCCCAATACCTCACTATCTAATGCAATTACTGGGAACTCTCCATCATGGGGATGGAGAAGCCTAGTTGCAGGAAAGGACTTTATTATTAATGATATAAAATGGAGAGTAGGGGAGGGTGAGAACATTTTCCTTTATACTCAAAAGTGGATTACTAATTATGAAAGAGTTACTCATCATATTAATAAAAAGCTGAAAAATGTTTCTGATCTTATGTTAAAACACAAGAGGGGTTGGAATATTGATCTAGTTAAGAATAATTAATTATCTACCTGATATTGCTAATCTTGTCTTGAATACATTCATACCTCTTTCAGGTGGGAGAAATATTCCAGTATGGAAAAAAGGTAAAGCGGGAATTTATGAAGTTAAAAATGGTTATCAATTATTAAAAAAATGAAACAGATACTAAAAGGTGTAATAAAAGCAATAAAAAGGGGTCTATCTGTCGCTTTATTAACCCAAAAGTTTAGAAACTTATATGGAATCTTAATATTGCCCCAAAATTCAAAAACTCTATTAAAATTGTTCTTTTCGTTTTTTAAGATGATCCAAATGAAACCAAAAAAAATATAAAAAATATTAATAAACCGCGTTGAAAGTAATAATCCATACTAAAAAAATGTCTTTTAAGTGTTATTAATAGTCTAACTAAAAGCAATGACTAGGAAGACGCCTAATATAAGGGATAAAACACTTAGGTTTTTTGACTAGGCGAATTGTCACTATGGCCTACCAACTAGGTAGTGTTGTTATCCCATTGATCTAGGAATTTCTGTATAAGATTGAATTATACATGATTAATTTAACACACTATATATCAATGTTATATACATTTTTTTTCATACTATAATTTGTTTAATCATGAAATTTTAATATTTTACTTATAATAATGTTTCTTGTGTCAATTAATCAACTCATTTAGTAATATATCTTTGTTTTTTACCAAAATATGCACTAAAATTTGGTGGTACGTATTCAGACCTATAAACTATCTGACCTAATCGAATTCTAGCCTTTTAGGAACAATTATAATGTAAAATTATGATTGTCACAAAAACAAAATAGCCTTGCTGGCAAAACAACTCTAAACGAAAATAAAAATGTTTCAATCAATTAATTATAGATAAAAATGAATGATTTGCACCTAAAAATAAAATTAGTTTGAACACTTTGTTAGTAAACCTTTTCTTGTTGATCAATTAGTCTCATCTGAATTGATTTATTTATTTTAGAATTTAACTTACCTTTTTGTGTGTTAAGTTTGATAGTCCTAGAGGGGGGGTGAATAGGATTACTAATAAGATTAATGCCTAATTAAAAAATCTTTTGGATAATTATAAGTTTAAGAGAAAACTTCTAAGTCAACTAATTAAATCAAACTCTTCTAGGATCATGCAAAGGTAAGTTAGAGGTTTGATATAAAAGTATAACAAGTAAAACGTCAATCCAAAAACTTAAACTACTCTAGAAGACTATATGTTAGATAACCTAGATAAACAATATCATGATACTCATGCTAGCATATTATCAAACATATAAAGTGCGGAAAGTAAATAGAGTAGGGATAGAAAGATACACACGATTTATAGTGGTTCGGTTTCCCTACATCCACTACCTAAGGAAGCCTCCTTAGGATTTCAAGCTTTTCACTAAGCTCCCGTGTCTCTCTTAACCGGGTCGAGAACACAATAACCCTTACAACCTCTTCGATAACACGAAGGACAAACCACTTGTGTAATCACAACACAAGGACACCAAGTATACTCCCTATACTTGAATTCTCTCTTAATCTATCTATTACAAGACCTAGACTTAAGAGGATAGCAACAAAGTGTTTAAAGGGTTGCTTATAAAAGCTTGTAACTAAACTCCTAAAAGAGTGGATATGACTATAAGCTTGATTACTCCTCTTGAGTGGATAGAACCTTGTGGCTTAATTGATTAACTCCTTGAAAGGATTAATAAGCTCACTAAGATTGATTTTGACTTTGTATAGCACTTGACACCTTCTTGAATGATAGCAATTAAGCCCCTTAGTGTTTTTAATTAGTTGGTGTATTTGTTGCCTTCAAAGAGCTTCAATTTATAGTAGAAAATGGCTTCCAACGGTCATAAGACTTGAGTCTAACGGATCTATTAATCTCCCAACGGATATATTGCTTATGACTTGTCTTTTGTGCAGAAAAACCTTTCTTGCGGTGTACCGCAAGATTTCGTGCGGTGTACCGCACTTCAATGGTTTGATTTTCTAACTTACTGACGGGCTAGCCTCTGCACCGCGCCCTGGTCCGCAATCTTGGTCCGGTGTACCGCGCCATTCGTCCGGTGTACCGCGCCAAGTAACTTTGAAAGATAATGACTTGGATCAATAAATCTTCTTCACGAAAGTTGTTGGAAACATCATTCTAAGAACCTTTGAAGTTGATCACTAAGGCTAATTCTAAACGTACACAAGAATAAGGTTAATCTTATTGTAAGAGGATTAGTTTCATAACAAATAACAATAAAGATATGATTAACATGATAAAGATGAGCTTTTTGATGAAATAATGTGCAAGAAGGAATATGTATAACAAGAGTAAATAGCACACTAAACACAAGAGGATTTGTCACATTAAAACAACCTATTAAGGGAGGCTATATGCCAACAATCTCCCCCTTTTTAATGATGACAAATCCTTCACTAAAACACCTTAGGAATGATATGAAAGTTTAAGCACTAATGAAATTAAGCTCCCCCTCACAATAAGCTTATAAGATTTGAGATGCATTTGTGAGTTTTAAAGTGTGCAAGTTTTGAAAGTTTTAGTGCAACATATTTCTCCCCCTTTGTCTTCATCAAAAAGACGGGGTTAATAATAACAACTACGAATAGAAGAGCTAAAACTCAAATGAATAGATTTTAAACAACGTTTCTAAGAGTGTGCAAGAGTTTAGAGATTAAAACATTTTTAGAAGGAGATGCACAAAGATAGATAAATGAAGAACTTAGAGATAGAGACTTTTTACCAACTCGTTGATCGATAGACTTTCATTTCATATGCTTTCTAATGACACAAATGATTAGTTGCAATAAATGAGATAAAAGATTAGCTAAAGCATTAGAGTTTTAATAAAAGCTCCCCCTTACAAAGTGCATAAAGATTTGTTTCAATTTTGTAAAAGTGTGATCTACAATTTCTCCCCAAAAAGATATTTTGAAATCATTTTTAAGAAAGTTAGGGGTAAAATGTAATTTTTGAAAAATATAGGGCCAAAAAGTCATTTGTCAAAAAGTTAGGGGACTAAAAGACAATTTTTTTTTAAACTTTTAGGGACCAAAGTGCAATTTTTCAAAAAATATTTTAAGGGACAAAAATGCAATATATGAAAGGATCAAGGATTAGATGCAATAGTACCTATATCATCAAAGAAAATGTTAGCAAAAACAATATCCAAAGCATAAAGTTTAAGCAACAAAAATTCAAGATAAAAACATATCAACCTAAAACAATTATCCAAGTTTAAACACAAAGCATTCTAAACCATTTTCCAAATAAAACACGTAGCAATAATATCCTAAATGTCCAAAACACGGACCCATAAGCAATTAAAGCAAAAGCAACACAACCTAAGTTCAAGACAATAAAAACACATAAAACACTTAGAGAATAAAAAAGAAGATTTTAAGACCCAACACCAAACACCATAACCATTTAACGTAATTCCCGGGGAGAACGGCTTCTAGAACGGCTTCTAGGATGTGAAACATCATCTTTGATACACGAGACATCGTTCTTCATGCAAGAAAGCTCACTAGTAAGATGGCCTATCTTCTCCTCCAACACTCCAAATTTTCTTTCCAACTTTTCTTCTAACACCTCAAATTTTCTACCAATATAATCCATAAACCGAGACATAGCACCTTCGAAACTAGAGGGATTAGGAGGATTCTCATGAGTGGGGTTTTGTGGAGGCTCATTTGGGATAGGATTTTGTTGACCCGGAATATCCAATAGCTCAAGTGTGTTAATCTCCGGACCAAAAGTTCCTCCCTTAGCTTGTAGGATGCGATTACGAATAGCAACATCCGAAATACGATTAATAACCGAGACCGAAACATAAGAGTTATTATAAATAGCAAATTTCATCCTCTTTATTGTGCTATAATCAAAACACCATGCTTTATCAATAGTTTTCACATTTGTTCCTCCTAACGAAATTTCACTTCCCTCAAAGATTTTAGTAAGAAATATACCATATGGGACTTTATCTCTTGTGGTTCGAGCATGGTTCATCCATTTGAACATAATAGCAAAAATGTTGATCGGACGCTTAGCAAAGATCAAGAATAGTAAATAAGCTTCATACGGGATTAACTTTGCATCATGTTTGTCCTTCGGAATTATGGCCGAAATAAGAAACTTATGAGCCACAATAAATTCCGGATCAAAACTACGCAAATTCCAATTACCATCGGGAACAACCATCCTACTATTAACGAAATCAATAACCTCATTTTGACCGACTAAATCAAGAGTGGAGCCATCCCAACCACTTGACCAAAAACCACTAAAACCATCGAACGGAATACTATAACGAGTACATAACACATGCAATTTTAATCTTAAAGCGGTACCCGAAACGGATGATTTTACTAAGTTATTTTCACTATCAAATTCAAAGTTTTTGTAAAATTCTTCAATTAATCCACTTGCTAATTGAGAACCCGAATATGCAAATACATTATCACAACCTTGGAATTTAAAAAGATCAAGAAGAGAATTTTCACCCGTTGGAAAAGCCGAATCACTAAAAGTTCTACCCGGGAGAGGCTCGAATGGCCGGAGTGGAGGAGGTGTTGGTGACCTCGCCGGAGAAGGAGCACGGCGGCGGCTGGAGGAGGCTCCGGTGGTGGTTTTCTTCTTTGGAGCAGCTTTCTTTTCTCTCATGGTGAAGAGGGGAAGTGAGCAATGAAGGAGAGAGAGAGAGAGAAGTGATTTATGGGGTGAAGATGGGTGTTTTGGTGGTGGAGATGGAGTAACGGTGGCCGGAAATCGCCAAGGAGGAGGAGAGGAAATGTGTTTAATGGTGGAATGAAGAGAATAGAAGAAAAAACGGCCTACTAAAGCTGTCAAAAACCTAACCTGCGGTGTACCGCGGGAATCTTGCGGTGTACCGCACGGTTATAATAAGTTGGGCGAAAAATTAAAAGAAAAATAAACTGTTGAAACCCTGAGACGCGGTGTACCGCGGAATGATCCGGTGCACCGCAAAAGTGTTCGGTTTGGACACAAAAAATGAAATTTTTGATTCTTTTAAAAACACCCGAAACACATTCGAAACTTCCCCAAATGATTCGGAATGGTATAAAATAATTTTGAGCATCTTTGTTTTGAAAAGAAATACCAAGGAGAACCCGAAGGCTTATAAAACAGTTTATTTCACAAATACCCCTATGTTTTCTAAAAGTACAAAAAGACCCAATGTAAAAACAATGCAACAATTAAGCATGTAAAGGACAAGAAAAAAAACAAGATAGTAGCACATAATTAATAAATCACATAAAACACAATATAAAACAAAAACATAAAAAGAAGAAAGAAAGAATTTCACCGTATTTTCCTTTTATGAGGTTTGAACGTCCTTTTGCATAAAATTCCATCTTCTTGACGCTCAACACCTTCAATACATATTACTATGGTAACCGAGGTGGAATGGATCCGGAAATGTTGTTAGCATTTGTCACGATCCATATTGGTTTTTCCCATGAAGGTATCAAAGATCCACTATCAAGTTGTTCATGGTAATGGCACGTAGAAGCATGATGACCGGGTTTACCACAATAGTTGCAAGAACTTCTTTTTCGAATAGGGTTACCATGTAAAGGTTTTGAACAAGAAGTTTCCACATTCTTTCCAATATCCAAATTATCATTTAAATATATTTTTTCTTTAAAAAAGCCATTTGGATCAAAAGGAGTGATATTTGAAAAAGGATGATTTTTTAGAGTATCAAGAGCGAGGGAAAAAGCTTCATCCAATTTTCTAAAACCTTCTATATTTTTCTTCATAGGATGTTTCTATTTATTTAAAGAAAAAATGTTTTCAAAACAAGGGTTTTTTGTATTGCCAAGAATATCATCCAAAGTGATACAACATTTAAAACAATTCTTTAGCTCAATTTTACCCTTTTTTAACATAAGATTATTCAAATGGATTTGAGAGTCAAGAATTTTGAGAAGGGATGAAATTTGCCTAATATCACAATAATTATAAGGAAGAGATAAAGAGTTAGGATAGAGTGCTACCTCATGATTTGGTTTATGAGATTCATCATGGATTGAGACTTCTTCTTCGTCATTTTCGACAATTCCATATAAAAACTCCAAACGATTCCAAAGCTCTTTTGCGGATTTACAATCTAACATTTGTGAGAAAATTTCTTCGGAAATTCCACGAATGAGAGTGTACATTGGTTTTGCATTTTGAGTGGGCTTAGCCTTTTCCTCAATGGTGAGTTCATCAAAATCTTTTTCTTCTTGATTTAGCTTAAGAACTCCCGCTTCATTTAACTCCTCTTTATAAGGAACAAATGGACCTTCCTTCACGATTCTCCATTGATCGGGATCTTCGGCTTTGATAAATTCCTCCATTTTTGTTCTCCAAGAAAAATAGTAAGTTCCTACAAAAAGTGGAGGTCGAGTAGAAGACGACTTTTCCAAAAGATTAAATTCCATATCGTTTACTCTACTAACGATTAAGCTATTCACGTAGAGTTAGGCTCTGATACCAATTGATAGTCCTAGAGGGGGGGTGAATAGGATTACTAATAAGATTAATGCCTAATTAAAAAATCTTTTGGATAATTATAAGTTTAAGAGAAAACTTCTAAGTCAACTAATTAAATCAAACTCTTCTAGGATCATGCAAAGGTAAGTTAGAGGTTTGATATAAAAGTATAACAAGTAAAACGTCAATCCAAAAACTTAAACTACTCTAGAAGACTATATGTTAGATAACCTAGATAAACAATATCATGATACTCATGCTAGCATATTATCAAACATATAAAGTGCGGAAAGTAAATAGAGTAGGGATAGAAAGATACACACGATTTATAGTGGTTCGGTTTCCCTACATCCACTACCTAAGGAAGCCTCCTTAGGATTTCAAGCTTTTCACTAAGCTCCCGTGTCTCTCTTAACCGGGTCGAGAACACAATAACCCTTACAACCTCTTCGATAACACGAAGGACAAACCACTTGTGTAATCACAACACAAGGACACCAAGTATACTCCCTATACTTGAATTCTCTCTTAATCTATCTATTACAAGACCTAGACTTAAGAGGATAGCAACAAAGTGTTTAAAGGGTTGCTTATAAAAGCTTGTAACTAAACTCCTAAAAGAGTGGATATGACTATAAGCTTGATTACTCCTCTTGAGTGGATAGAACCTTGTGGCTTAATTGATTAACTCCTTGAAAGGATTAATAAGCTCACTAAGATTGATTTTGACTTTGTATAGCACTTGACACCTTCTTGAATGATAGCAATTAAGCCCCTTAGTGTTTTTAATTAGTTGGTGTATTTGTAGCCTTCAAAGAGCTTCAATTTATAGTAGAAAATGGCTTCCAACGGTCATAAGACTTGAGTCTAACGGATCTATTAATCTCCCAACGGATATATTGCTTATGACTTGTCTTTTGTGCAGAAAAACCTTTCTTGCGGTGTACCGCAAGATTTCGTGCGGTGTACCGCACTTCAATGGTTTGATTTTCTAACTTACTGACGGGCTAGCCTCTGCACCGCGCCCTGGTCCGCAATCTTGGTCCGGTGTACCGCGCCATTCGTCCGGTGTACCGCGCCAAGTAACTTTGAAAGATAATGACTTGGATCAATAAATCTTCTTCACGAAAGTTGTTGGAAACATCATTCTAAGAACCTTTGAAGTTGATCACTAAGGCTAATTCTCAACGTACACAAGAATAAGGTTAATCTTATTGTAAGAGGATTAGTTTCATAACAAATAACAATAAAGATATGATTAACATGATAAAGATGAGCTTTTTGATGAAATAATGTGCAAGAAGGAATATGTATAACAAGAGTAAATAGCACACTAAACACAAGAGGATTTGTCACATTAAAACAACCTATTAAGGGAGGCTATATGCCAACAAAGTTTACTTAGTTAAGGGCATTGTTTGTCATATAAATAGAACCTCCCACTTGTAATTTGGTATATATATGAAATAATACATTTTCTCTCTTTCACTAATCTAATTTTACTTTTAACACGTTATCAGCACGGATATGTTTTTTTCTCGAAATTGTACTGGGATAGTCTAGAATGTAAAATCATTAGTCAACAAAGTAGATTGTCTGCATTCGAATCACGAACTGGTTGGTTTAATTTTATGTCAAATGTCTTTATTTGATTAATAGTTTGTAATTTTTATTTTATTCTTATTGTGTTAAATTTGGCGTTCGTGATATACTTTTTGGAGCTTAAGTATTTCAATGGCTGGAAGCTTATATGTAATTTTGTAAGACCTAAAACTAATATTAAATTTTTAGATGGCTCGAACCATTTAATTAAATTCAAAAGCCGATGCTAAGTATAATATAGTAGACTCAAAGTCTCAATTTCAATTAGTATACAATGATACTATATGTAGATTAATTTATCATCCCGGAAAAAATTAAGACCAGTGAAACTTTGAGTAGCATGGGGTTTTAGTGTTAACATAAAACCGCTAGGCTATATATATATATATATATATATATATATATATATATATATATATATATATATATATATATATATACTATATATATTTGTCTTAAGTTTATAAATCAAGTATTCAGTTCACATCTAACATAACTGTGCAGACCACATATCGTGAAAATAAGTTTAAGATATGCTCTGTTTGATCTCGCATCTCTTTGTTGTGGAGCAAAATATTTACTTATTAATGAAAAATCATAACCCACGTCCCGCTGGATCATTGTCATTTCCTGAAAAGAATGTCAATGCCTCATTTCCAGAAATTAATGCAAATAATTTTGGAAGGGGGCGTAGTCGTGGTTATGGACGTGGCTATAACTTAAATGATGTATATAAGAGATCTGACCGAAATCACCTGAAGTGGAACAACAGTGGAGTAAAACAAGATAATGATGATACTTGTTATCGGTGTGGGGCGAAACTGCGAAAGGGCATTAGTCTCGTACATGTCTTACACCAAAGCATTTAGTGGATCTCTATCAAGCATATATTATTGGTAAGGGAAAAGAAGGCAATTTTTCTAATATTTCCAACAATGTTGAAGGTGAGAATTTCAACAACAATGTTGAAAAAAACCGAGTAGATTTTACCTTTTCTAATATTGATGATTTTATAACCGAGCCAAGTGTTGGAATGGATGGAACTAAATTTGTTAGTCGTGATGTGGATGATGGGATTGAAAGGTTAATGATTATTGAATGGATGTTTATTTCATCTTTTATTTGAATTTTGTTAAATAAGTGTTTACTTGAACTAGTATCACATTATTATATTTTGGTTGTAATTCGTTCGAATTTTGTGTCATCTTTATGAATTTAATAATATCTTTTATTAATATTATTATTATTATTAATATTATTATTATATCTCTTACTTTATTTATTTTGTTTAAAGAAAATGGAAAATAATTATGCTATGGACAAAGTCAACTTGAGTAATGGAGACTTTTGTTTGGTTGATAGTGGAATGACACATACTATACTTTGAGATAAAATATACTTTATAAATTTGAATTTGGCAAATCAAATGTTAGTACTAATTCTGATACTGCTGAATTAGTTGAAGGGTATGGAAGAGCAAATATAATGTTACCGGATGGTTCAAATATATTAATTACAGACGCTTATATTCTAGTACTAAGTTTCAAAATTCAATAGTTTTCATATAGAGACTATGAATTAGGGAAATATTGAGTATATTTATATCACATGCCAAAAAGAAAAAAAACTCCTAGTTTTATCTTCATGATTATATTATGCGAATATAAAAAGAGTAGAGTTGAATATAGTTATGAACAAAAAGGTCAATCACAAAAAAATATTTATGCTTTGGCATGTTTGCCTTGGCCATCCTTTATCAATCATGATGCGTCGAATCGTTTAAAACTCACAAGGGCAACTCTTAAAGAACCATAAGATTCTATTACTTCGTGAATGTGTATGCATTGCTTGATCATAAGGAAAATTAATTACAAGACGATCCCCTAAGAAAGTCAATATTGAGTCCCCAACATTTTACAAAGAATTCAAAAGGATATTTGTGGACCCATTGATCTACATTGTTGACCATTTTGTCACTCTACGGTAATGATAGATGCATCATCAAGATGGTCACATAGAGTTTACTGTCATCCAAAACAAGTGATTTTTCCAAACTACTAGCTCAAATAGTAATATTGAAAGCACAATTTCCTCATTATCCAATCTAGACTATTCGTATGGATAATGCCTGTGAATTTACATCTCTAGCATTTAATGATTATTGCATGTCAATAGGCATTAATGTTGAACATTATGTAGCACATGTACATACTCAAAATGGTCTGGAAGAGTCAATTATCAAGAAATTGTAACTAATTGTTAGACCTTTAATTTAAAGGTCTAACCTACCCATATTTATTTTGGGGCATGTAATTTTACATGCTACTTCATTGATTTGTGTTAGACCAAGTTCAGTTAATCAATATTCACTATTACAACTTCTTTCCAGCAATCAGATTTCTCACGTTTTAATTTTTTTGGTTGTGCAGTTCATGTTCTGATTTCTTCACCACAACTAACAAAGATGGGTCTTTAAAGATATCTTGGAATCTATGTTGGTTTTGATTCACCGTCCATCATAAGATATATTGAGTCTCTGACGAGTGATTTATTTAAAGAAAGATTTCCAGAGTCCCATTGTGATGAGATGGTTTTCCCGTCATGAAGGGGAGAACAAGAACAAGTAGCACTTCATAACAACGGGAAATTTCCTAGAGCGTACGGTCTTTGTCTCATCTCTACCCGCGCACAAATAGATGTGAGCAAGGGGTAAAAGGAATAATTTATTTAAAAAATATTGCAAATCAATTTCAAGACTCGTTTACAAATAGTAAGAAAGTAATGAATTCCTATATAGAAGCTGAAAATACACCTGCACGAGTTGATATCCCTAAAGGGCAACCTGATAATATCAAATTAGGTAATTAATATGGACGACATATTTGAGAAAAAAGTAGGAACCCTAGAAAGAAAACAGTACAAGAAGTAAATTATCCAAAACAAAAAACTTTTAAAGAAAATAAAACTAATCAGTATAACAAAAACCCGGTATGGACAAAAGAGGAAGAACCTAATTCTGAAGATATCTATTTGAATTATTTAAATACAAGAGAAACTTGGGCTCTAAATAAGGTCATAGTAGATAATGTCTTTGCATATAAAGTTTGCACTAGATATTGCAAATGACGATCCCGAACCAAATACCTTGGAAGAATGTCAAAACATAAATGATTGGCCTAAATAAAAAGATATGTACAAGCGGAATTGAAGTCCTTAAAAATTACGTTTATGGGCATGTATTCCAAACACCTAAAGGTATGAAACCTATTGGATACAAATGGGTATTCGTGAGAAAACAAAATGAGAATAATAAAATAGAGAGATATAAGACACGACTTGTGGCACGAGGGTTTTCAAAAAGACATGTGATTGATTATAATGAAACATATACCCCGGTAATTGATGTAATTATTTTACGATACTTAATTAGTTTAGCAGTCACCAAAAGACTTGATATGCGTCCTATGGGTGGTCATTGCATATTTGTATGGATTATTAGATAATGACATTTACATGAAGGTTCCTGAAGGATTAAAACTACATTAGGCATATAATCAGAAGTGTAACAGGGTATACTTAGTTAAATTACAAAGATCCTTGTACAGATTAAAACAATCAGGAAGAATGTGGTATAACCGTCTAAGAGAATATCTTATTAGAGAAGGATACACCAATAATCCAATTTGTATAAGAATGGTTTTGCCATTATAGCAATATACGTAGATGAATTAAACCCTTGTAGGAACCCAAAAAGAGATCACTACAACTACTAATTATTCAATGAAAGAATTTGAGATGAAAAATCTTAGAAAAACAAGTCTTGTCTAGGTCTGCAGATTGAACACTTGTCAAATGAGATCTTTATCCATCAATCAACATATAAAGAAAAGATTCTGATACTATTGATGTGGATAAGGCTCACCCATTGAGTAGCCCCATGGTTGTTCAATCACTATATATAAAAAAAGATCCATTTCGCCCACAAAAAGAAGATGAAGAATTATTAGGTCCCGAAATACCTTATCTTAGTACTATTGGGGCATCAATGTACCTTACAAACTGCACAAGACCTGACATAACATTTTCAGTCAATTTGTTAGCAAGGTATAACTCAGATTCAACGCGAAGACATTGGAATGGTGTTAAATATAATTTTTTTTATCTTCGTGGGACTACATATATGTGTTTATTTTACTCAAAGGATTCAAAAGAACAAATAGTGGCTATGCTAATGCTGATTATCTTTCAGATCCGCATAAAGAAAAATCTCAAAGTGGGTACATATTTACTTGTGGTGGTGCTGCAATTTCATGGCGATCAGTGAAACAAACTTTGATGGCCACTTCAACTAATTACTCTAAATATTGGCATTATATGAAACAAGTAGAGAATGTATATAGTTACGATCTATGATACATCATATCCAGAGACGTGTGGATTGCCTTCCACAAAATCTACACCAAGTATATTGTATGAGGACAATGTTACATGTATAGCACATATTAAATATGTCTACATCAAAGGTGACAAAACAAAACATATATCACCAAAAAATTTCTACACGCACGAGTTACAAAGGAATGGAGATATTGAAGTTCAACAGATATAATCAAGTAAGAATTATGCAAATTTATTCACTAAAGAGTTATCAACTTCAACATTCAGAAAGTTGGCCAACAACATTGGCATGCTCCAGTTAAAATATATCTTGCCAAAATCAGGGAGAGTATAATGAATACGCATTACACTATTTCTTCCTTGTCTAGGTTTTATCCCACTGGATTTTACTAGCAAGTTTTTTAACGAGACGGTATTTAAAGCGTATATGAAATAAATATCCATGGGGCGTATAATAAAAATGATAGATATTTATTATAGAATTTCAAAAGTTGTAACTTACCTTTGTGTGTGTTAAGTCTACCCTAGTGAAAGGTCGTTATTTGTCCTATAAATAGGACACCCCACTTGGAATTTAGTAGATATGAAATATTACATTTTCTTCCACCAATCCTATTTTATTTTTAACACTTTTCAGGTTTTAGTAAATACAAAGTTTTAGAATTAAAGTAATCAATCATTTTGTATTAAATAGTACTCTTTTTTTATATTTGAAATAATAAAGTTCATTCTATATATATAATTAATTTAATATTATTTATTATTTTTAGAAAAACTTATAAAGACTTATATAGATATCAAAAGGTAAGTATAATATAAGAAAATTTGTAATTAGTATTGCTTTGAAATTGTAATATACTCCCCTTCTTAGATTATTGTCTATTTAACTATTTACATAGATAAAAAATGTAACTATTAGGTTTTCTATTACTACTAAAATATCTTCCATAAAGTTTCTTTAATTCATAAATACTTATTGGAAACATAAATTATAATGTTTTAATATAGATAATAAAAAAAATTGAGAAAAAGTGACTTGATATTATAAGTGAAAAATTATTTTGAAACTACTATGTTAGTAAGTGGATAATTACTTAGGAAAGAGGGAGTAACATATATTATGAAAATAATATCCTTTAAAATGATTATAAAAAAGATATTTAAAATGGGAAGAAAGGAGCATTAATTGTGCTAATGAAATACTCCAACATGGGAGTGTGGGGGGGGGGGGGGGGGGGGGGTGTCTCTCTCTTATCTCTTTTCGCGGGCTGGGTTTCTAGGATTTCTTCATCAATTTTTCATCAAAGTCGTATGGTTTTACCTTTTTTAATCTTATTTTTCTAATAGTGACGACTTTGCGACATCTTCTTATACTCTGTGCTGGACTTTACTTCCTTCTATAGGTATCTATGACCACAACGTGGACTACATGTTTGACGACAAGAATTGTTTTAACTTGGGATGGAGTGCAGATGGGAGAGGTGATGGGAGACTTGGAGACGAAGATGGGCAACAAGACGGGATACCAGTTGAGGGATGAAATTCCAGCGATTTTTCACAAATGGCCTTAGCTAGTGGGGAAGGTGGACTGCGTGTGCACATTATTTTTTCTCAAACACATCATTTGCAGAGGTAAGCTTGTTATGTTTTTTTGGGCCATTATTGATTTACACACAAATGATCGTCGGTGTGGTATTGTGGAATTTACAACTTAATTTTCTTAGTCGTGCTAACAGAAGAATATGGAGACGAGTGTTGGATTTAGTTGTGGTTAGGTTTGGTATGTCTGGCAAGTGTTACTCTGCAGGAGGCAGGTGATGGATTTTGACACTAGTATGATTGAATTTGGGGAATTTATAGATGTTCGAAGGTACCATTTTGTTTGTTTTAGATTCCTCGACTGTAATTTTGAGTCTAATAGTAAGACTTTGTGTGATAGTGGAGTTGTGGAATGGATTGGGCCTCATGCAGTTGTTTGAGTTCTTGCGTTTGGATATTGTATGATTTAAACGTTAAAGATAGCCAAAATTTAGTAGGTTTTGGTTGCACTTAATACTCATATGTATGCAATTTAGTTTTAGAGTGTTGAACTTGATGCAGCCTGCAAGTCATGCTGACTTGTGATAATTTCCCCTGTGTAGTACAATTAACCTATAGAGTGAGGAAGTAGTTTGTTCATGGTGGTTTTTAATGGTTTACATCATTATTTCAATTTTCATTGATTGGTTACAATTGTTAAATCACCCTCGTCTTGTGCGATATTATGATCAGTGGTCCAAACCCGCGTGTCAGGTAGTTGGGAGGTTTGCGGTGTGTTACACTGCTGCTGGTCACGGGCTTGGAGTTAATCGTAAGGGTTCCTTCCGGCGGTTTTGAGATTTTCTGTCTCCGATTTTGTCTCATTGACGGAAGAATTTTGTTTCTCCGTTTTGTTTGATTCAATCACGGAGGATCAGACTGGCTAGAGGGAATCAGTCGTTAACGAATGATCGTTTGGC
This sequence comes from Nemophila menziesii, assembly GCA_029959085.1. NCBI lineage: Eukaryota > Viridiplantae > Streptophyta > Magnoliopsida > Boraginales > Hydrophyllaceae > Nemophila > Nemophila menziesii. Next base: position 30,334,289 of record JARWIR010000008.1, read on the forward strand.
ATGACTCTTACTTTTGGTGATAAGATTAGGGAATGATGTCACGAGTTTAAAGGTAACACGTGTTCAAGTTATTGTGTAATTTTCGAGGACATTGCAAACATATAAAATATATAATGGTATGGAGTGTGGTGTGTTTTAGAATGATTCATGGAGTTGGAAGTTCGAGTATCACGAAAATGTTTCAGTACCACGTGTCGTCTTGGAAGACTGTTACAATTGATATGGATAAGATTAGATTCTTTTGGGTTTAGTGTTTCTTTGTACACTTTCTTTATGTAGATAAGGTAGTTTGTAATTTTGTTTGGTTTCTATAAAATATTTCTCAGATAAAAAAAATTAAAAAATTATATCTATAATGAAGCCGAATTCTCTAGATGAGCTAAACCTTGTAACCTTTTTTTATTATCTATATCATTATACATTTGAAAAAGAAAAAAGAAAAAAAGGGAGATTGCTTTAGATTTTTTTCGTTCTCTCTTTAGTCGTGGATTAGTTTAGGTAGAAATTCATAAAAGGGTGACAAGCAAGCATATAGAGAGAGAGACAATTTGGAACAAAAAAAAAAAAAAAGGGAGAGAGACAATAGTCATGTGGACCGGCACATGCATAATGCACTGATCAACAAATAAACAAAACTTTTGGTATCCCCAAAAGCCAGATCAAACCAAACAAACCTAACACATGATATCTGTCCCCTTCCCCAACCAATGTACTTTCCGTACAATACCGTAACACCACTTAATGCCTGATCTTGTTTTTCTTTTATTTTTTGTTCGGAATTCCTGATCTTGTTTGGGATAACAAAAATGTACCTCCCACTCTAGATATTTTACTTAGCCATATATAACCGTTTGAAAAGAAAAAAAATTACACCTACCTAATAATTACACCTTGAACCAATACAAATGAAGTAAACAGTCTCTTTTTCTTTTTCTAGATCTAATAAACTGTCTCCTCATAACAGCTGTAAACTCCCTCTTCTTACCCGAAACAGTCTCTTGATCTTCATCTTTTCTCTGCCATAAAAACTTCCCTCACACAAAACCTACTCTGGTAACTAATTTCTTCATCTCTACGTTATTAGTGCTTCTTAAAAAACCGTCTAAACTCTCCAACCTAGTTTTTTGCATTGCAGTATCTTAATGGTGTAAGTATATTTTCCTTTTCATTTATCTTTTGTACTGTCAAACTTTTAGTTTTGGATTTCAACTTTTTATTTGGCAAGCTGTAAGGATTGTTGTATGCTTGTAAAATTTCTATAAATCCTTTTTGTTTTTTTGTGATGCAAGATAATGAGTTTGCGGGGAAACATGCGAAAAATGCCTGCTCAGGAAAACGGAGAGATTGCTATATACGAGGATGATTTACCAGATATGACATCGCAACTCCATAGTGCCACTGAGAAAGGGGTCTATGACGCGATTCACAGGGACGCGACTGATAGTGATAATGATTATAAAGATGTGTGCGGCGAGTTGTTAGCCAAAATAAAAGCCCACGGTGTTGAATATGTTGACCGACTAGGAAAATTGTGTTGCCCTGTTTGCAAGGGGTTTCCCGGATCGTCTTACAATTTTAAGAAGTTAGATAACCTTTTGAGTCACACTAAACATGTTCATAAAAGAAGTTCAAGGCACAGAGAATTCTTTGATCTCTTGACTAATGCGTGTCAAAAAGGTAAGTCAACTATACCTGATATAGAGAAGTGGAAAGGTTTAAATCGTGGTGCAAAGAAAAGGATTGTATGGCCTCCAATGGTTATTGTGAGGAATACTTTTAATCCTATAAAAGGAAATAGGGGAAAGGTAGTCATATGAATATAAATTATTGGGTTAAGTTTATGATTAATGGACTGTTCTTACTTTTTATTTGTTGTGACATTTTTAGGCGATTGGGATGGGAAATCCAGACCTGAAGACGATTTTTTCAAAGATTATGGTCCGAAACTTTCCAAACAAGCGTATGGTCCACAAGGTCATAGATGTATTGGTGTGTTGGTGTCTTGGTATCTGAAAGCAGAGAGTCTAGCCCATGATTTTGAAGCTCAAGGCAGGGGTAAGGCTGCGTTGAATGACTATGTAAAAACTGGTGGAGCATATATTCTTTACAGTTATATTGCAGAGGAGGAGGACGTAAATGACTTTAACAAACATCCAACAAGTAAGTCCCCTCTCTCTCCCTCTCCCTCGCTATCCTCTTTACCTCTATTTAACATGTGTTTTGGATATTGTGTATAGAAAAGGGAAAGGAGAATATATGTTTTGAAATGAAACTCTATGAAGAAGTTGTGGTGGACGAGGCAAAAAGATTGTGCGAGAAGAATGTGTCTGGGAAACGGAAGGCGGCACCATTCAATCAGTGACTTATTTGGTTTGCTTAGATTATGATAACTTGCAGTTGTTACTTATGTGATCTTGTTATGTTTTGAACTTTTAACCTTGAATTGTTTTGTTTTGTATTGTTGACATTGGAATTTTATGAACATATTTTGATTCGTGGTTATATGAAGTTAATATTTCAGTTTGACTAGTGATGATATTGCTACCTCTTGGAGAACAAGATAAATTAAGCGGGTTAATGGTACTAGGAATCCTTGTGCTTAAACTAATAGTCACACGTAGACCTTATGATTAATTGGGTAGAGTATACACTAAGTTGTCCCCAGGTTGGGATTATTATCAATTCGAGTAAATACATTTTCAGGTTTATCCTTTTGAAATCCAACCTTGTTTTTATTTTCTTAATCCAATAGGCTTGTCCAACACGGGTTAATACCGGGTTTGACACTGGTTGATAATAAAAAAAACTCAAAATTAGACTTCATTAAGAGTCAAATATATTCAACCAATATTAATAAAAAAACTTAAACTTAAGGAGGGTCAAATAATACTTCATTAACTCTTATGAAAATAATAATAATAAACTTGGAAGGTCAATAATAATAGATATTAATCCAAAGGATTAAACTAAATTACCATACCTCCCACATTATAGGAGTTAAAAGAAAAGGTAACATGTTTAAGCACAAGAATATTAAGTGAGGGAGTCTTTGTATTTATAGATAATTTTCTTAAAACGTGTAGTAAAGTTTCGATGTGAGATAAATGAGTGTAAGACGTGATGTGCTATTTTGTGCAACGAAATGGGGCAAAAAATGTGTGTGTTCTAGAATTCTAGGGATGGCTTGCGAGAAAACTAGGCACTGTTGCCGAGTTGTGCAAAAAAATTGTGCAACAAGATCAAATTAAGAAACTCAAACTATCCCACATCGAAAGCTTTTAAGTAAACTATGTAAATCTTGGTTATAGATATTAATGCCGGTTGGCCGGGTTCAAACAATGTTTTTGGACTAAGTTATCGACCCGAGCTGGGTCTTAACGGGTTTGGCTTTTCCTTAACTGTCCTGACCCGTTAATTCGATGTATTTAAAATTAACAACTTTCCGGGTTGGTTTTCAACCGGGTTAGGATTAAAATTCTGGTTGAGTTTATTTTCTCTCAGGCCTAATGATTAACACCGTTACACTTTATCACACTTTATCAAATGAAAATGAGAAAAATCCATCCTACCTATTACCACAAAAATCCCCTCTAATCCAAAAAATACCTTTTGGCCATGAAAAGTCCCCCTGTTTTACATACAAATAACGGATACACTATATTACTATCCTTAAAAATAACGGATACACTATATTTCTTGCGTTTATCTTCACCTTTTTGTTGGTCGTTCTACGTCATTCGAAGTTACAGATATTACATGAAAAAGATTTGAGGATTATTAATAGGGATCAAAAAATTGATTTCTAAATTATGTTTATAGATGAATTAGATGTCTAGTAAAAAATCATTCTCTCTCATAAACTTTATCTACATATAACATAGATAGTATAATGTATATCTATTGGTTAGTTTGTGTATAAATATATTACTATCAATTTTGATGTTAGGTGTTTTGATTAAATTTTCACATCCAACCAAAATATATCACATGAGTAATATTTTAATAATATAAATTTTGAATTATACATATTATATCATTTATAATTAGGATCTTGAATTTGTAGTTAAAAAAACTACCTAAAATAGATGAATTAGACCTATAAACTAAACTCTAAGAATACACTCCGAGAAAGAAAGGATTCTAAAATCCGAAACACCGACTCACATAGAAACTTCAGCAATTTTACCATCGGGCGTGTCCCCTTTAGACCCGTCCCCTCCTGACCCAGCGGACCACACAAACACGTTGGTTTCAGATAGAATATGATGGAAGGGAGAGCAGAATTTCCAATATTAACGGCTACAGACCCAACATGGTTTAATAAGAGGGTTTGTATAACGAATTTGGTTGAACAAGGGAACATCGCATGGACTGCCAATAGAGGAGGGAACTTTGTGATTCACATTCATACAGTGCCTCCATCGATGATCTCTCATGTCAATACCGCTCATGCGGTTTAGGCTAACATAAACCCAATCTTACAACTAAATGGTTGGAAAGCGTCTATGAAAGGACAAACTACAATAATCCCTGTAATAGAGGACTCATTGGAGAAGAATGTAGTCAAAGGACTTAGCGATGGTGATAACCTGGAGTTTGAGGACCTTGTGGAACACGACGTGGACACTGGGGATAGTGAAATTCCAACTGTGGACCAGATAAGGGAGGAGATTTAAGAGGGTTTACGAATCTGACAAAAAACTGCAATCGTATGATTAATAGGACGAGAGGTAGGTCTTGCATATCTTACTACTAAACTACGTTAAATCTGGGATCCTATTGGGTTGCTTAAAGTAATGGATGTGGGGTATGGATATTTTATGGTTAGATTTGTAGAAAGAGAGGATTATAATTTTGCAATAATGGGTGTGGCGTATCACTACTTGGTAGTCCATGAGTGGACACCAAGCTTCAACGTTTTGAAAAATTCAATCACTACAACAAACCGTCTGGGTTCAAGTATCCAAATGTATGAATACAGAACTATACAACCTGAATTTTGAGAAATATTAGTGATAATATTGGCCGCGTATTCCACATTAATCCGCTTACAAAAGCTCATAAGAGGGGGAAATTACACGAGGTTAGCTATTGAATTGGATTTTAATTCTCCTTTAGTTCTAATGGTTCGTATTGGGGATGATGTGTGTAAAATATATTATGAAGGTCTCCACCTTATATTCATTAGATATGGAAAATCTGGTCATCAGAAGGAGCGTCGCCTCCTAACACTCCTAAAAACCTTCAAGGGGGTGTGAAAGAGTTTCAAGTGATACGTTAAAAATTTAGGAGCTACGGGGGATCATATTGCTGTTGAGAAGCCACTATATGGAGAGTGGATGAAAGATGGTCGGGGAAATCATCAGAATATAAGGGGAACACTGAACTAGGGGTACAAAAACCAAAAGAATACCTCAACGAGGAGATTGGGCTTTGAAGCATAAAAAATCGATGATAACTTTCTGGAAAACGGGGGTCGAGTCTTACAACAAAAATCTAGGGACAAGACAGTGTTGGTCGTAGAGAAACAACAAAGGGGAAATTTGACTGGGAAGGGACTGGATAGAGCCAAAAAAATAAGGAGTCATCTGGTCATCGAATAATTACGTTGCCTGACTTTGAGCGACAAAGAAAGATTAACACAGTTACCTAAGTTTGTGGGTTTGAATAGGAGCCTTTAGTGATGGACATGGACATTATGGGAAAAAAGGGAAAGGGGATAGGTCAGATGGAAATTAATAGGGGGTTGTTTGTGATAATTCAGTTAGTGGGAATACGAGGAGTATAATTAGACAATCAGGGAGTTTAGTGGAAGTACATGTGATGGATGGAAGGGTTGCAGGGGATGTGTTAGCATATAGTCCCTCCTATATATTTTTTTTATTTGACAAACCTTAGCTAACGAAATGTTGATATCTTCATCAAAAACACCTTTGATTAAACCATTTGTCTATCATTTTCTATCCTATGTGAATTTCTATATTTCTATGGGATTGCTTTTTATTTATCATATTGAATACTCTCCCTAGCTCACATGCACATCATATGCTTTATATCTCATTTTTCTTGATGCATAAGATGAACTACAATCCTTGTCTACTTGCCACAAATTCATCTCTTATTCTTAGAATCAATATCATGATATTTATATTCCATCTTTCACTTGTTTATTATTTAACACCTTTCTTGACATATTATTATGTATGATACTCCATTGCTTGTAAGTTGTACTAACATTCATTGTTGGGTCTCTTATTGTACATGTCATATGAAAAAAAAGTTTTGATTCGAGCTATCCAAAGGCATATCTATCGAATGCCTCTTCAGTCCAGAAATGGGATATCAAAAATGACATAAACCGTTTTAAATTGGTACTAATGTTTTGTATCATATATCAATATAAATTTTTTTGTTGGAACCAGAAAAAGTTAGAGATAATCGACAACCTTGTAACCATCTTAGCCAACATCCCTAACCAAAACGGATACCCGTTTTTAATAAACAATGGTATATGGTATCTTACTTCAACGATGTCCTTTAAAAAACATATGACTATTCTAACCGTTGAAAATGAGTTTGTCACTCTTTTTCACATACACAAGGGACGTCACATGGAAAAGAGCTATGGGGGACAAAAGCGGTTACCCATTTTTTGAAAAATGGTATACCATTTTTCAGATATCATGTGAGAGCCGTTGAAACTTGATCGGCTATCTTGCATCACTTGTCTCAACTCTTGAAGCCTTAATTTAATATCATAATATCCTACACTTCAAGAAAGAACCCCCAAACTTGTTGATCACTTTTATATCATATAATCAAGTTTGGTGAACCCATATGTAATATCTAGATGATCAAGGATCTCATTGAAGTCAAGTTATCGTATTCATATCTACTTAACAAAGGATATCAACTTCAACCCACAACTTTCACATCCAACTATTCAAGGAGTTCACATTCCATCTTGTTAGATTAGCTCACCAAGGAGCATATTCGTATTGGTAGTAATTGCATTCATCCAATCAATTAGGGTATTACTCTTTCTATACATTTTAGAAAATGGAGCTGCCTAGGTTAGGATTTAACCTTGTAAAAAAATCTATCGGGTTTGACTTAACCGCTATAAGTCTCATCTGGTTGTGAATTAACCGATAAAAGTCGCATGAGTTCTTTAGGTTGTGCTTTAGCCCCGAAAAAAATCGTTGTAAAGGTTTATATATCACCATTAAGAGATACCAATGAGCTTAGTGTAGAATATTGAAAATTTAATGGGATGACCCTAGGTAGTGGATGTTGGGAACAAAAGGCCTCATCTCTAAAAGTCCGGCTTCAAACCACTCTAATGCCTAGAGTGATCTCTATCCTTTATCTTTTACTCATTTACCTAATTTCTTATCTCCCTTAGCTTAAATTAAATTGACTTAGAATTTTTTTATCACCCCTAGGTCCCCTTTCCCTTGATCATAGAAATCTTATTTATTGTATTATATTTTAGGCATATTAGTCCTTACCAAAAACACTCCTTGTTTTGATATTCCCCATTTAGCGAACTTCCTAAAGAACATTCCTAACATCTTATCTTAGGAGTTTGACCTTATGTTTGAATAACCTTAGTTTGGGAGTCCTTAATTTGTAATTTAGGCATAAATTAGATTGGATTCCTATTTACCCCCTCTAGGACTTTACATGTGGTATTAGAGTCTAACTCTATGTGAATAACTTACCTATTAGTAGAGTTGACAATTTGTGCTATCTAATCATATTGATCGATATCTATTGATTATCCTTATTTTTTGTGCAAGGAGATATCTCACGCTGATTTATAATGATGATGCAACTCCCATTTTTATGGAACTAATTATTATCTATGGATAAGAGGAGTGGAAACTTTCCTTTAATTTGAAGACTATGTGATATGGATAATATTCAAGGAAGGTCCTTATACCCCTTTTACTGGAAAAAAATATATGGAACGATCAAATATTATGAGTATTACAATGACTATGTTCATAGGATAATAAACTACAGCTATAAGGCCACACTTCTTGTCCAACATGTCGTGACCAAGAACGTCTATGATCGATCAAATATTGTTGGTCGGATTATGATATATGGAAATGATTGAAGGCCCTCTACAATGATGAAACTAAAGCCAAAAAGGATTCGACTATGATTTGTGATTTCATGCATTGTGTTCTTATAAGAAAACCTATTCTTTGTACTTGCACTCCATATAATTTTATCATTACTCTTAGTTAGTTGAGGTAATATACTAGCAAGACCACTTAAAGTAGGTGGTAAATGCCATCTTCCTCTAGTAAAACATTTCTCCACAACTTTGTTCATCCAAATAGTACTATCCTGAATCACTGTATGAAGTATAGTATTCACATTATCTCCTTTGATACAGTTGTCCCAAAACATGTAGGTGTGGTTACCACTTCTAACCTCATGAGATATATACTGCTAAGTAAGCATCCTGAGCTTAAGTAATTTTTTCCAAGTCCAAGTAAATTATTGTTTGATCTTAATCCCCCATATTAACACTCCTTTGAATATATTGTTATGAGCCCAAAGACTAAGAAAATTATCACTTCTTTGGTACATCCTCTAAAAAGTACTAAGTAGACACACTTTGTATAGACTCTTAAGATTAGGAATGTTTAATCACACTTCTGATTTACCCTTGCATACAATAACCCAAGCATTCTAGCTCTTTTAGCACCATTAAGGTTGCCCTTCCAAAGAAAACTAGACAATCTTTGATTTAGTTTATATATAACATTTTTTGGCAACATGAAAACCCTACACCAATATATGATTTTTCTAACTTAAACCATCCTAATCATCTCTAATTTCCCAACATAAGCGATTAGTTTGTTACTCCAGAGATTAATACTATTGTATATTCTCTATAAGTTTATTAGAATCTTCAGCATTGATCTTCTTAGATCTTAGAGGGGCTCCAAGATATCTAACTAGAAGAAACCCCTCATTGATATTCAAGATATAATTTATACTTTCTTTAATATGCTCAAGTGTATTTCCAAAGTGTATCTCACTCTGGTTGTGATCAATCTTCATACCAAACAATTTTAAAAAGGTGTTAAGTCCATCTTTAATAATGATTGCAAAATGAACATTAGCCTTCATGAAAATCAACAAATCATCTGCAAATATGATGTGATTCAACTTCAACTCCTCCCATTTAGGATGATATGAAAAGTTACAATTATCTTCATGCTTGCCGAAAAGTGAGGTAAAAAATTGCATACATATCACAAAAATATAAGGGAATAAGGGATTCCCTTGTGTAATCCCCCTCCCTCCCTCATAATATCCAACCATTTCTCCATTTATACCAATTAAATATGTAGGATTAGAAACACAAATCTTGATCCACTTATTCACCTTTTCAGGAAAACTTAGAGCCTCAAGAACATTGAATAGAAAACTCTAATTAATACTATCATATGCCTTCTGAAGATCAAAATCAATAGTACACCTTGGTGATAGGTTCTCCTTTTCATAACCATGTAAAATATCCTGAGCTAGAATGATGTTATCACCAATGTACCTATTAATTACAAAGGCTACCTGGTTGCTTGAAATAATAGAATGAAGTACTTTATTTAATGTATTTGATATGAGTCTAGGGATTGTATTATAAGTAGTATTAACACATGAAATAGGCATAAAGTGTCTCACATTAATGGGAGTTTGTACCTTTGGAATGAGTGTGATGTTTGTAGCACTAACCTCTTTAAGCATATAATTGTTGTCTAAGGTCTCTTTGATAGCTCTACATAAGTCATCCCCAACTATGCTCCAGGCTTGCTTATAAAAACATGATGTGAATCCATCAGGCCTGGGGCATTTAGCTTCATTAATTGAGAACAAAGCATCCTTTATTTTTTCATTTGTAAAAGGTTTACTCAAACTGTGATTTGTTCCTCAATTAGCTTAATATTTAGTAATTTCTTAAGAATATTAATTGAACACACTTCTTGCTCCTTATCTTCAGTTCCAATGTTGTTCTTATATAACTTGATAAAATCATCTTTAATTTGTTGAGGATTTAAAAGAATGTTCCCATCATCATGAACTAAAATACTGACTTTATTCTTGGCTTTTCTTCCTTTAATTATATTATAATAGTAAACAGCGTTACTATCACTTTTATTAGCCCATGTAGCTCTAGCTTTTTGTTTCAACACTTCTTGCTCGTGTAATAAAGCATCCTCAAGCTTCTTGAGAATAATTTTCTCTTTAGTCATAATCAATTCATTCCTATTTCCATTCTTTAGCTTGTAACCCTTCTAAATTAATCCTCAACTGAGTGATATATTAAGGACTCTTCTTGACGAATTTGATGTTGAAAGCCTTGAGAGATTTTTTGACTTCTCTTTGCTTAGTATATAATATGTACATATAAGACCTTTGCACTTTAATCTGCCATGCTTTCTTAATAACTTCCTGAAAATCAACATGTCTAGTTCATATGTTAAAGAATGTAAATGAGCTTGGACGTCCATTAAGTTGAGCTTCAATTGAGACACGAAACGCACAATGATCTAAGGTTGAAAGAGCTAAACATAGAACATACGAATGTAATTGATCAAACCATATCGTGTTGATAAGAAGCCTATCAATTCTGCTTGTTCTAAGTTGAAACATACTCTTATTATTCCAAGTATGGAAGTTCCTACACGTTTGATGTTCATACAATATAGCCTCTTCCACACAGTTATGAAGTGTTGTGCATATTTATTTAACTAATCACAATATAGTCTATCTTTAATTCCCAAAACCATCCAAACATATTGTTTTTATAAATGTTACTCCATCTAACAATATCTCTCTAAAAAATTAATCTCTCTTTATCATCACTACTAGCATATATAGCACAAAGAATCACCTAAGCATTGTTCTTGATGTCAGTAATTTCCACAAATATAGATTGAAATAATTCCTCTATAAGTTGTATTTGAAGTTCATTCTTCTTCCATACAATCCAAGCTCTTCCCCTGAGATCTTTACTGCATATCGTGAAATTGAACTCTAGTTTCAAGTAAATACATAATATGAAATTTCTATTAAACATGAAATTTGAGAAATATATTTGTCTAAGGCTATCTCCAATAGGTGCGCAATTGTAGCCAAAAACTACAATTTGGGATAGAATATGAGAAAACTGAACTCCAGTAGACTCCTTAATATTGGGTACCCCTTTTTTTAAAAAATATTTAGTCATATGTAGCTATCAAAAAACTAGATACTCAATTCAATAAATAAATATTTTAAATTATCTATGAAAACTAAACATATCTACTTTTTTTATATTAGTAAAGAATTGTAAATTGATTTTGAGCAAAAAATAGAATATAAATTTTAGAGTTGGGAAACTGAAATTAGAAAACTGTTGGAGCAAAACTGTTTCAAGAAATTAAAATTTGAAATAGCATAAATATTTGACTCTGTATTGTAGCTAAATAATCAGAAAGTTGATGGACTTAGCCTAAGGGTCTGTTTGTATTTAGGAGGGAATAAATAGTAAAGGAAAAGAAAAGAAAAAATTTAAAAGAAAAGAAAGGAAGAGAATTTTTTTTGTTTGGATTAGAATTTTTTATAGAAGAAGATTTCATAAATAATTTTGGATATCTTTTGTTTGATTTGAAAAAAAATACAAAAGAAATGAATATAAAAGATTTTTTTTTTTTTAATACATGAGTGAGCCACTTTGGACTCGGAGTAAATGACTCCAATGAGATTCGATCCCAGGACCTCTTGGTCTCTGCGGAGTAACCTAACCACTAGGCCAACTATCGATCTCATAAAAGATTAATTTTAGCCTTTAACCATTCATAAAATTCCTTTCTCTCCATTTGACTCCAATTTGGAGTAATTATAAAAATGGATACAGGAGGGATTTTTGGAATCATTTCATTTTTTTTCTTTTATAAAATTTTCTAATACAAACACAGTAAGAAATAAAAAATCATTTCTATTCCTTTACTTTCTTTCCATTTCTTTGAATCCAAACAGACCCTAAGGGTCATAATTAAACCCCTAACATTCCAATAAATATATTTATTATTTAAATTAGAAGTTTAAAATTTATTTTCAATTTTATTACTTTTTTTTGGTTTAGGTAGACGGTTGTATAAATAGAAAATAAATGTATACTATACAAAGGAGTTACCTACCTAGGCTCGAAAGCTTAAAGAGCAACTAAGAAGCTAAACACAACTAACTCATACTAGTACAAGCTAATCTCCCACTAACATCCAAAAATGAATCACGAGGGAAGAAGGAAAATAAAATGGAAAAAATACACCACTTAACTTCCTTGGTAACCGTTTCCCTAGAGGTAGAATCATCCCTCATAGCAAGGGGATTTCTCTCCTTCCAAATACAATACACGGTAGCTCCAAAACCAATTTTTCAGACTTTTCTCCTCTATTTTCTCTAGCTTTTAGCTTCTTGAGCCATTTCAAAGCACTAAGGAGTGTATTTATTTCCTTATTTATCCTTATCCAAATATTTATTTCATCCCAAATCTCCCTTGCATAAGCACAATTAAAAATGAAGTGCTTGTTTGACTCAAAGTCTTCACCACATAGAGCACAAAGTGGATCCAACTCCAAATAAGTCATGCGATCCTTAATTTAAGCCTCTCTCTCGTCTAAACAATAATTGCATGTTTAGGGATTGCACACGAGTCCGAAATAATGTTAGGCCAAGACTTTACAAATGTTTTTCGGCGAAATAAATCATACGGTTTCTTGTATAAAGCATATAGTTTTTTACTCGGTACCTCATGATTTATTTGATGTGCAATTCCCGAGGAGAACCACAAAGACAAGATGTTCTCGCGACCTTCAATGCCTAAGGATCCAAGAATAATATCCTTAAGCTCCCAAACATTCTTTAAAAGAGGGGAATCTCTGTGCCACTCCCAAAAGCCACAAGCTTGAAAATACTCTCCATGAATCCAACTAACCCAAAAAGAGTCATTTTTTCCACAATTTTCCAAAGCATTTATAGAAGTAATGTTTTATTCCATGCTCCTAAATCTTTCAACCGAGCCCACCTTCTTCTTTCGGTATACAAATTTAGCTCCAACTAACTTGAGGTGACTTTTTATCCCAATAAAAGTTCTAACATATACTAATAACATGATCTTGAACACCAATCGGAACCAGAAATATAGTAAACCAAAAACAAATGACGCCTTGTAGGACCGATCTAGTTAATTCCAATCTCCCTGGAAATGAGAGAGAAGAAACTATCCAAGTTCTCACATAACAATTAAATTTATCAAATAGATGTTTATAATCTCTAGAAAGTATAACAGAAGAGCCAAGCGGGACACCTAAATAACAAAAAGGCATGACACCTTTTTCTAAGAGCGATGGTGCCAAACCATTTTCAATGTCATCATTTGAGACTCAATATAAAAAATACTAGACTTTTCAACATTTAATCGAAGCCCGAACAATCACAAAAAATATATAAACTATCCATGAGAATTTTTACCAACTCTTTTTATCTTCTTTAGAAAGGTGCATTAAATCATCTGCAGAGGCGAGGTGGGTAATCTTTTCCTTTCCACGTTTAGGATGATATTTGAAATTTATATTCGTATTCTTCTTCAAAATCCTAGAGAAGTTTCAAGGCAAAGAATAAAAATATAAGGAGAAATAGGGTCACATTCCCTTAAGCTATTTTCACCTTTAAAGAAGCCATGAAGTTCACCATTTATGGCCACCGAATAAAAAGAAGAAGATACGCAAGCCATTATTCAATTCACAATTTTTTCCAAAAAATTTAATCCCTTAAGTACCTCATGAAAAAGTTCCCAACAAATCGAATCATACGCCTTCCTTATCTTTATCGTGCATCTCGATGCGCTACTATTGTTGTTGTACCCCCTTAGAAGCTCTTGCATAAGATGTATATTTCCAACCATCGATTTTCCCTCCACGAAAGCATTTTGGGATTTGTCCACTAAATTATTAAGAACCGGTTTAATCCAATCCCCCATAATCATGGTAATTGACTTATAAACCACGTTACAACAAGAGATAGGACAAAATGATCAACACGCGTTGGGTCTTCAATCTTGGGAATCAACGCTACAACAATATTATTTAATTGACGAAGCAAAAATCTGGAAAAGAAAAATTCACATGCCGCTAATATCACATCTTCACCAATAGTATCCTAAGTACGCTTAAAGGAAAGAGAAAAAAGCCATCGGGGCTTGGAGCTTTATCACGTGCTATCCTAAAAATAGCCTCTTTAATCTCAATATCGTTAATATCTATACACATATCAATACCTTGCTCAGGATCTACATGTGAGATTGTATCCTTTCTTCCCAATAAGACTTTAAAACGATCAAGAAAAGTTTCATACACTTGGACACTCGAATTAGATAATTCTCTATTAGAACAAATAATATTAGGTATGAACCGCTTTCTTTGCTTACTTTTTATAAGGTCATAATTTTTTTTAGCATCTATCACTTTTATGAGGACGGGCAAACTCAACCTTTTATTACTTTTTTTTGTTAGAGAAAACCAAGAACCAGTATCTAACACTATTACAAAGATTCAGTAGAAAGCTATCAGAAGCAATCAACGAAAAATCCCTCCATCCAGACAGATCTATATTTCTTCTCGTACACTTAGCTAAAGCATCAGCAATAGAGATAAACCTCCTGTTAATTTGGGAAATTTTCCAATTCACAGATTGACCTAACCATTTCCTAATTTCTGAAAGGATTGGTTTAAGACTCCAATAAAGTCCAGTCGTGCACAAGACTCCTTGAACTAATTCAAGGTTATCCGAGTAGAAAGAAACTATCTGGTGAGACAGGTCTTTACAAGATCTCATAGCCAAAACAACAGCCCAAGCTTTACCTTCAATAACAGAATTCACTTTGCATCTAATGTTTATTTCCCTCAAAATGGTGCTTTCCCTATTCACTCCAATTGCAGCAATGGCCGCCGGTTCATTATACGATTTAAAAGAGGCATCACACGTCCATACCATTTCCGCATCATCGCTAATTGCTGGATTACTAGTATCATTTTCCACCTCTTTCTTCATTTCACTCCTTTCCTCTTTATCCCAATCATTATAAGGGCCAAATAACCTACCTATTAATTCTTTTGATTTCCACAAAATATTCTTACAACTCCATTGTTTCCCTTCATGAAAGCACGACAATCTCTTTCCATAAAAACCACAAAATTGCCATGAGATACGCCGTTACAATTCTTGGGTCCCACCCATTATCCGAATAGGATTTGATCATTTTCATGAACCATTCCTCAATCGATCCCTCAAATTCTTTAAATATCTTAACTTGAAGCGGTGAAAGTGTCCATACCTCGATACTGAAAGGACATTTTAAAAGCAGATGATTAATATCCTCTATCCCCATCTCACACCACTCATATCCATCCATATTTATACATCTCCTCTTTTTAAGGTTCTTCTTAACTGGCAGAGCATTGTTACAAATTCTCCAACAAAATTTTTTAATGCGCGCTTGAACATTTGTTTTCCATATAGTATTCCATAATCCATCAACTTAACCTTCATTAATAGCTGAAGTTTGAGCTTCATTTGTTATTTCTTCATTGGCCAAAACATGATATCGGGACTTGGTCATATATTCTCCATTTTTATTAAACGGATACACAATTTTATCCTCCTCCTCAACTTGACATCGGAATTCTAACGATAAAATCAACAATTGTTTTTGGAAAAATCTTATAAACAATTTCCTCCTTCCAACGGCTACCATCTTTCGAAAGCAATTCACATACCAATTTATAGAATAATTATTACTTAATTCAAAAGAAAACTGAAGATACCTAACTTATAAAATATTAGAAATAAAGGACTTTTGATTATTTAAATGCGTATATGTTAGTGTGGACCATTTGTGTTAGCAAGTGGACTATGTTCCATCACTTATCGTATGGATTTTACTGTACCCTTCAGTTTATATGCATTTAGTTTTTCTACTTTGTGACTCACTCAATACGATGGTTGGCACTTGGCGCATCAAGTTTGGCTTTCTTCTTCTTGTTTACATTATTTTAGTATATTCCTGAATCCTGATATATTTTAAAATACTATCATTAATTTTTGATAATTACACATTGCTAGATATGTCACATTGCTGTGTACAAGTAAGGTCGAATGTTATTTCACTGATCAACAGTATCTTTTACGGATGGATTACGTTTTTATCCAGGTTTTAATAGTAGTATTTGGGTTTTATTTGCAATTCAACCTTTTCAGTTTAAGGGAGGTTTTATAGGATTTTTTTAATAGATTTTAAAAAGGAACAATACCCAGTTAATTACCTAAAAAACTTAAGAATTCTCAATTAATTATAACTTTAATTTAATTCTCACTTAAGTATAAAAAATTAAAAAAATTACAAATATACTCATAGACCTATTTATTTATTACTTTAATCATATAGAGCATTTAATTTTTATATTTTCACTATTTACTATAATAATATTTATTTTTCTATTTTTTTAATTTTTTTAAATATTTTTTTTCGAATATTTTTTTCCCCCAGAATTTTTTATTTTTTATTTTTTCCATGAATACGCAATTATAAGATTTGTGTGTTGTAGGAATACACAGAACTGGAACAATCAAAATCAAGTTTTGTGTATTCCAGGAATACATAAATTCGAGTTTTATGTGTTCCATGAATACACATATTTGAGTTTTATGTGTTCCATGAATACACAAGTATAAGATTTGTGCGTTCCAAGAATACACAATTATGAGATTTGTGTGTTTAGGAATACACAAAATTGGAACAGATAAAATCAAGTTTTGTGTATTCCAGAAATACATAAATTCGAGTTTTATGTGTTTCATGAATACACAAATTTGATTTTTATGTGTTCAATGAATAGACAAATTTAAGTTTAATGTGTTCCATGAATACACAGAATTGGAACAAACAAAATCAATTTTTTTGTATTTCAGGAATACATAAATTAGAGTTTTATGTGTTCCACGAATACACAAATTTGAGTTTTACGTGTTCCATGAATACACAAATCAGAGATTTATGCGTTCCAAAAATACACAATTTTGAGTTTTGTGTGTTCCACGAATACATAGAATTGGTACAAACAAAATCAAGTTTTGTGTATTTTCCACGAATACATAAATTTGAGTTTTATGTGTTCCATGAATACACAAGTTTGAGTTTTGTGTGTTCCATGAATACACAAATCTGATATTTGTGCATTCTAAGAATACACAAATCTGATATTTGTGCATTCTAAGAATACACAATTATGAGATTTGTGTGTTCCAGGAACACACAGAATTGGAATAAACAAAATCAAGTTTTGTGTGAAACACACAAAACCCTAAAACACAAACACACAAAAATAGCAAAAAAGTGTTGGACAAAATGATAATATATCAAGATAGTTAAAAACAAGTAAAAATAGGGTATACGCGGTTTTTATTAGTCGAAAAAGTACCCATTAAAATAAAAGTCAAGTACACACAAACAGATTCAAAAACAAATCCGGGAAACAACAAAATACATGAAAATAAGACAACCTACTACAAAAGAGGTTTAACCACACCATGGAATTTCCTTGAAAAGCAACACAGATGTTGTTGAAAGCAAATTCGAACAAAGCCACCACAACGGCATTCAAAGATTCCAAAGTATCACAGGACCGTTGATCTTCGAATAAGCAAATCTGGCCGAAGAGGATCGTGCTCGACTCCATTTTAATGTCAACCAGAGGGTGAATGAGCCTAGTCAAACTAAAAAAATGCCACAATGAATCCCATAGAAGACTTGGAAGAGCAAAGATCAACAACATTTTCACAACATAATGTGAAACAATTTGAACCACAAACAGAACCAGCCAAACGTTTGAAAGTTTCATTGGAGAGGAAAACACACCGTTGCAATAAACCAACCCTCAGTATCTATAAATACTCCAAAACAGTGTTCATAAAAGTAAAAAATACAAACTCCTAACTTATCAAAATAATAGAGCCCTGCACCAATGTAATAAATTAATGCAACAATAAAGATAAAAGTGAACAGATTCCAACTTAAAGGAACACAATATTGTATTTGTTCATTTGAATTAGAAAAAACAATTGCTTTCAATGTGTTCCAAATCAAGCAAAGATTGATTTTAATAACTGCACCTGTAACACAGACAGAATAAAAGGCTTCAACCGAAAACCTTTGAAATTTAACCCAACAAGCCGAAGCCAAGTGAGCGCAATTAAGCCCAGAAAATCTAAAGCTTTGAAATAGGTTAACACCATTAATTAATAATCTAGTCATCTTCTAAAAAACAAACCATAAATCAGAACAAAAATATCCAACACAAATACAGCTTACACTAAAAAGTTCAAATATCAATGAACCTGGAAGAACACCACACATTTGCTTAGCCAAAACATGTAACTTAGGAGCACAAACACAAAATTGCATATGGGCAATCCCGTAAATCCTTGAGGAAACTTTAAATGGAGACTGAAAAACAGCCTCCAAAACAACAACATTAATTTTACAATTGCTAACGCCATCAGATTTAGTTATATCTGCTAGTTTATCTACCATAATTATCTAAGGTAGCCTAACAAACAAACTAGTAAATGTTAAAACAAACTCAATTTCAACATTGCTAATATTGATTTCTTCTATACAATTCACAATAATATTTTTAGTTAGGCTTTTTAAGCCTTCAGTATTAGTAAGCAAAATGTCAGCCTTCAAACTGCTAACTAAATAGTCATACAAAGAAGAAATAGACAGTTTACAGATTTCAGGCAATAACATTTTATCCTCTAATTTATAACTAAAACATGTATTTGCTAACTTCTTTGCCGAAAGATCAAAATTAGCAAATATAAAAACAAGGAGGCCGACAAACTGACCTAAGGCCCATAAGGCCTGGTTCTCGTTATTGGGTTGTTGGTCAAGCAGGACTAGATCCACATCGTTGCAACGGCTTCGGTTGGAAGAAACGATAGAAATCATCGATTCCAGTGGTGTAAAAGAACACACAGAGGTTGCAGGTGAGATGTGGAGCAAGAGCGGAGTTCGGTATGGCCTGGGCCACGACAATGAGACTACGGGTTTGAATAGGGCATAGTTGGTGGTTGGGTTGGGTGTTGTAGGAGTGATTTTGTGGTTTAGGGTTTGTTTTTTATTTGCGATTAATAAAGAGAAAAAAATAATTTTCTTAAAGAAGAGAATCCTTTAAATCAATTTTATGATTTTGTGTGTTACGGGAATACAAAATCTATTTTGTGTGTTATAGCAACATATAAACCAGAATTTCGATTTTTTAAAAAAAAATTATAAATAAATTATTAAAAGAATTAATTAATTTTAAAATATATATATATATATATATATATATATATATATATATATATATATATATATATATATATATATATATAAAATATTTTATTAAAGTATTTTTTTAAAACCTATTTAAACGATTGTAGATTTAGATTAATCGCGGATAAACCGTATCTACCGTCGATGCAAATTTAATAAATAATTTTAAAATTTGATGATGTATAGATGAAGAAATGGTTATCTTGTGGTTATTTTATTTTTTGATGATATCTCCTATCTGTTCTCATTCTTTAAAAAAGAAATTGCATCTAGTAAATTTCAATCTCATATTCTTACGAGTAATATTCGGCTACTAATAATCACTTATCATCCAAAGTGCATTTTATGATTATCAATTGTTTGCTTTACTACTTGGATGAATCCTAAAAACAACACCGGCAAGAAACCACATGGCCCCTTTAAATAGAGACTACAAATGAATGCTTGGGAAACAATCACACATGCAGTTGTTTACTATACGACCCATGCCTCAATTCATGACAGCTATTCTTTATCATCTTACCCCAATCATACTAAATTTTTGTGGCGAACAAGAAACTTGTCAATGATTTTTTGGTTTTATGACGAAAACTAGTTGCGAAACCCCCTATAAGAGCTACATCTCACGACATGATTTTGTTAAAATATGAGTCCAATTACTTTGAGTTCGTTATATATTTATTGATTCGGAGACTTGTCATTCTATGCTAGCTTGTTATAGGATTTCAATCATTTTTGAGTTAAAAAAACAATTCAATTACTGTATAACTAATCGATATTTTGATTATAACTTACTTTAAGAAAAAAAAACTTTCAGTGATCGGTGCCCCTTCTCAAAAGTTGGAACCCAGCAGGGATTGGCCGGTGGGTAGTTGGGTTTGGGTAAGATATATTACTTAATATATCAAAAATCTTTTTATATAGAATTTAAAATATTTAAAGGATATCTTTACTTCTTTAGGTAAAGGAATATATTGTTTATTAGATAACAAAATTATTAACTAGTTGGGATTAACTTATTGACCATGGCCTTAGTTATTCAATCTAGTAGTGTAAGTTCAAACTGGGTCAATAACTTTAAATCTAAAGTGGCTCTCCTTTATAAAAAAAAAGAAATTAACAAAATGTAGTTCTTACTGGAGTAAATCAAACCGCAATTCATAAAAAAGAACTATATCTTAAATTACAAAAACACCCATAAAACTATATCTTAAACAACTATCAATCAAAACCAAACTCCTCCAACACCATCTCACAACTACTAGTAATTAAACTGCAACTTCAGTTTCAGAAATGATAAATCTATATGCACAATTAGGAATGTCAATGGGATGCGGGTATGCAGGTGTCCGCCCCACCTCACTTTAAACGGCGTGAGTTTTAAGGTACTAAATGGGGCTTGGGGCGGGTTGTGGGGATGGATTTTCAAAACCCGCACGAGGCGGGGCGGGTTGTGGGGATAAGTATTCTCCTCCCCGCAAACCCTCCCCGCATGTATATAATATATAAATAATATATTTAATTTATAATATGTAATATATATTTTAATTTTAATAATTATTCAAATCAAAGTTTGTGTGCGTCTATTACAATACACAAACTTTAAATTATTCAAATCAAAGTGCAACTCCAAGCGGAGAAACTGTCTAAAAATCAAAATACAAATGCAAATTCTGAAAAATGAAATATTTGAGAGTATAAATATTATAATTTTTGTAGTAATATAAAAAATTTGAACGATCAAATTGAAACCCGCGGGTTGAACCCACACCCCGCGGGAAATAAAAGAGCGGGGCGGGGCGGGGTGTGGGGAAGAACAACGCGGGGGTGGGGCGGGGCGTGGGGCTTCTATTTTTTTGTGGGACGGGGTGCGGGGATAGATAAACCCGCCCCAAACCCGCCCCATTGACATCCCTATGCACAATGGAAGAGCCTAATTAATGTAGATATAATATGAGTACAAGAAAAAAATATAATTTTCAAAAAAGCAAAGCTTGATTAGTTTTTTCTAATAAATTTGACCTGTATTCAATTAACACAAATTAACATATTTAAATAGGGCATAAACTAAAATCTTTTGGAGTTTAAAGTACAAAATCATAAAATTTAAATATTTAAACAACTTACAAAGTCATTGACAGAAATTTTAACATACAAAACTAATGATTTTGAATAGCATATAACATATAAAATTAATGATTTTGGATGACATAGCTGTCTATTGTGCATGAAAGACGCAACACATTAAAAAAGAAAACATATTGGTCCAGTTTTGACACAATATGCAAAAATTAGCGAAAAATATCTTTAAAAAATCCTAAACTCTTCAAGGATTTTTGGATTCTCAGATAATTCAAAAGATCCCAAATTTCCAATGCATTACCAATCACAGATAAAAACTAATAAACACAATTTCTATGTCCTTAATAGAGACAAATCATTCAACATACCTATACTTAGCATGGTGTCTTTTACTGATAGATATGAATCCAAATTGGAAAAGGATATACAAGTAAGTAGGAGATCATATGAATCCAAATTGGAAAAGGATATACAAGTAAGTAGGAGATCAAAAAATACAGTTTTTACAAAATGTTATCATAATTGAATCAAGAATTATATATAAACAAGAGGTTTTGGATTGTTACCTCTTACGCAGCAGAAAAGATATCAGTGATTGATTGCCAGTCATAAAACTTTTTACTGTGAAAAAGAAACTTTGTCTTCACACCCTAAAAACTTTGAAAATTTTGATCGGTGTGTTTTTTGTTTTGTGTAAAGAAGAATGGAGATAGTCAGAAGATTAAAAAAATGAGCGTAAGACATTTTTTTATCTCTTATCTGATAGAAATAAGTATCCAATTTAAACTTTAAGAGATACGTGGATAACTTCCACTACTTCCACCTAGGTTGTTAATAAATAAAATAATTTATTTATTTATTTCTCAAAGAAAAAGATTATGTGATTTTAAATTTTAACATTTTATTAGGTCAGTTAATATAAGAAGATATCTTTTTCATTCATTATAAATGATGTTGTAGAATTTTTCATACATATTAAAAAAAATAGGAAAATTTAGTTTGATTGATATATTTTTACTTATAAAAAAGTAAAAATTTATGAGATATTGTAGAGCAAGGTATAACAGAAAAATTTCATACTCCTACTTTATAAGTTAATGCTTTATCCTTTACTGAATGGTTAATAAGGATTTTCCTTTACAAAGTTGTCTCTTTTCGTTTTTTTTTTTGGGTCCAAATCCCTTTTCGTTATCCTGTCTTTTACTTTCCACGGGTGGAGAATAAATCTTTGCTACAATGGAATCTTATAAAAAGCCAAAAGGTCCCTCTCCACGACTACACCTATGAAAGCTTTTGTAAATTTCAAATTATTGGATTACCTTTTACCAATGAGGATCTCTTTTTTTTCTTTTATGAGAAAATTCAGAAATGTTATGCAATTGACTGATTGAGGTACATGAAAATTAAAATGTAAAGATCAAAAGTTAGTAGTAATACTTAATGAGAACTAAAATAATTTACTTTGTAAAGGTAATTTTTTTTTATTGATTTGAGACCGTTGTGACAATAATCTATCCAATTCCTATTTTTGAAACTCTCAAAATAATGTTATTAACCTTCGTCCTTTGCATCTTGGCTCTGCACCTAGCAGTTTTTGCAAGAACGTCCACTCGATCATTCAATCTTCTCGGTAAGTGCCGATAAGATATCGGGCCATTTTCATCCACCATCCTCCTAATTTGTCGAATGATCGGGTGAATCGTCCATCTTGCTGCTGATACCTGCCTAATACCTTGTATTAATTCAAGGTTATCAGAAACGACCGTCTTCGTCTTTCCTGGAAAGGCTTTACATTTTCCGGTTGCCGATAGAACCGCCAAAGCTTCTCCCTCTAGTTACGTGACACACTTTTGAGTCTCCATGAAGTTAATTGTAGTGTGGGGTGTGGTGTTGTTCCTTCGGACAATTCCAATTCCTGTTGCGTCTGCTCTGTTTGAAAACGACGCATCGCAATAAAATGTAATATCCCCTTCTGATAGTTCCTCGATCGGTAAATCATTCCTCCATGTTGGTATTTTGTCCTCCTGTTTTCTCCAGTCAAATCCATGTAGTTCTCCCATCATGTTGTGTACCGCCTTCATGACCTGATCGATACATACTGGTATCCCTTCCTGTGCCGCTTTCATTTTAGCCTTTCACGTATTCCAAAGTGTGATAAAAATATAATCTTTAATTTTCTGTTCCTCCCATCCACCTTGTGTGGAATAATCTTTGGAATCCAATCCTTAATGTCATTGATATTATCGGGTTGTATTTTAATTTGTAACGAGGTAGCTGCCCAAATAGTTTGTGAGACCTTGCAACTTGGTAATAGATGTTCAACTGTTTCCGTTTCTCCAGGACACCATTCGCAATTTGATGAATCTGCGCAGTGTCTAACAACTAGATTCTTCTTGGTAGGAATAGCATTGTTACAGACTTTCCATATAAAAGGTTAATTTTTTGCAGTGTTCTAAAAATCGGCCTAGGCGGCGCCTAGGCGCTAGAAGGTAGCTGAACTTCCAGAAATGGCCCAGGCGGCCTCCAGGCGGTCCCAGAAGGTCCTAGGCGGGTTTAGGCGGCGCCTAGGCGGACCTAGGCGGTCAGAAGCTAAAAAAATTAAAAAAAATCTATTTTTTAATACAAAAAATTAAAAAAATTATTTTTTAACACAAAAAATTATATAAATTTATTTTAACACAAAAAATTATATAAATTTATTTTAACAATTATATAAATTTAAAAAAATATCTAAATAAATATCAAAACCGCCTAGGCGCCCGCCTAGTACCCTGGGCGCTCGAAGGTGGTCGAACGCCCGCCTAGCGCCTAGCGCCTTTTAGAACACTGATTTTTTGTGAATATTTGTTCCCCAAACTAACTTCCATAGCTCTTCATTAATATGCGCTCCTGTTGTTGCTGATTGAGGCGCATAAATAACAGCCTCGTTCGTCAGTACTTTGTATCCAATCTTTTTAGTATATTCTCTATTTTTGGAAAACGGCCAGATGTATTTGTCTTCTTGGTCAGTTCCCAGCAGCCGTACCTTAGTTATTTCTGGTATAATGGGATGTGGAAAAATCTCATCAAGTAGATCCATATTCCATTTAGCCTCGTCCTGCTCCCATAGCTGGTTAACCTTCTCAATTTCACATCCTTCTCAATGTGTTATTTACATTGGTCTGGTTCATCAGACCAATGTAAATAACATATCATATATGTCATTTTCGAATAGTAGTAGATGTGTGTTAAATACCATTGGTTACCTAACTTTTTATCATATTATGTTAGTTGTATAGGGATTTCTTTTCTAAAAAATTCATTCATTAATTATAAAAAAAAAATCACCATAAAAAATGATTAATATCCAAGAATTTTTTCACTTTAGAATTAATTTTCTCTCACCACAATTGTTATTTATTTGTCTATAAAAACACTATACATTTTTTTCTTTTCTTTTTTGCCTTTTTTTACCACGGCCATTATCGATATTCTCTATATCTTCCAAATAGTTTTCATGTTATTAAATCATTTGATACCAACTATAACTGTGAACATCAATATAAAAGTGACAAGTAAAATTTTAATATAACTTCTTAAAAATTAATCATGATATATATATATATAATTAATGATAATATATTGTATTATGAGTCATTGTTAAATTTTGACATAGCCCGTTCTTTTTTTTATTCATTTTGCATTCTTGATATATTTTAGTTGTTTTTTAGTGTTTGTAATAACAAACAATAATTATATATTATAAAATATGATATATACCATAAGTTTGTGGATTACGGAACAAAAATGAAACAAAAAAGGTAGTTTGAGTTTTAGAAATTTTTCCATAACTTAATTCCTTTTTTGCTTCATTTTGCATTCTTGATATATTTTTTGTTTCTTTTTCCGTGCCTGTGAGTAACAATCAATAAGTATATATCATAAAATATTACATATATACCATTTATTTGTAGATTACAGAATAAAAATGCAACAAAAAAAGAGTAGTTTGAGCTATGGAAAAATTCCCAAAACTCGGATTTTCAATTCTGGGAATTTTTTCCATAACTCAAATTGTTTTTCTTTTTTGGCTTCATTTTTATCTTGTTTGGATTTTTTTAGTTCTTTTTTAATGTTTGTAAAGTAATAAACAATGAATATGTATCATGATACATATAATATATACGAAATTTTTTATGTTTTTTACCTTTGATTTGAAGAACAGTTTAAGATCTAGGAAATTCCCCCCAGGCCACAACTCAAACTGTTTTTCTTTATTGCTGTTTTTTTATTCTGTAATTCTAACTACTTATATTACTAATCAACGGTCATTCTACTACTCAAATTGTAAATTTCTCATTTCTAAAATTATGAGAAGCAGAGCTTTTCACTTATACAACTACTAAATGCTACTTAAAAATAGCTGACATGCTGTTTAAACATTATACTGATGGTAGGATGTAACTAGTAAAGTTTGTTGACCAGGATCAATTGTCCAAGACTTGTTAGTAGATATAGCAAAAGGTTTGTTACTTGCGGTATTAAAAACTGTTGGGAGATATAAAGTAGATTGGCGGAGCTGCTGTGGTAAAAAATGATAAAAAAGACTATGCCTTTTACGGGCTAATACACAAAGGTGCAGGGGTTTACTGAACATTAACTCTAAAATTTTTTTGAAACTATCAACGTATGCATATGCATGAGAACACTTGCCTCAAAAGAGATATAAAATCAATACAATGATAAGAGACTCCATTTTTTCCATGGGATTAGTCGGGTACGCGCAAGCTATCCCGGATCACCCATGTAACCAAAAAAAAAGACTCCATTTGTCAAAAATACACAATGCTTAACACGTCTAGTAATAGAATCATCATTTTATTATTCAAATGAGGAAGATGCCTAAAATTCTATATACTCGCAAAGATCACGAATTTCAATAAAATTAGATAATAGTTCTACGTAACTCTAAACGAGACATTAAGCTTTAGAATTGTTTCTAAGTGTTATCATTTGGCATTTAAACCAAGTGAAGTGGCTCACTTTAACTCAAAATTTAAATAGGTTATAAACCTCGTGATAGGTCGAGACAAATAAAAAATTGTTCGTTTCACTTAGGTGGTTAATAATATCTATTCACTTTTTTAACACAAATGAAAAGTGAATGAGAAATTGAGTGTTAAAAGTAAAGTGTTGGGATGAAAAATCTTGCTAAATTTTTAATTAATTAACAAGTTTTCAAAGTTGTATGTTTATAATGTATTAACATTCATTAGTTTTTTTTTTAAACCCTAAAATTGAAAAGGTGTTTACAACGGTTATTTCTGAAACAACACACCTCTTCTTTCTCAACAAACATTTCCTCCATTTTTAAAAGACACATGTCTTTTTCAACAGGTGCTTTGCATCTATAAATATTTGGCCAAATTTGTTTTCAAGCATTGAATTTTTACAAATAATTATTGCATAAAATAAGAAAGAGATAATACACTATTTAGGAGTTCAAAAGTTCTATAAATTTTAAGTGTCATATATACAGAAAAAGATCGTTGTAAGTAAAAGGTTGAAATCTTTAAAACGTAAGATACCAGTACGTGGCTAATAGGGCTGCAAACGAACCAAGCCGCTCGAGAGCCGCTCGAGCTCAGCTCGGAGAAAAGCTCGTTCGAGATCGGCTCGAATATAAACAAGCTCAAACTCAAGCTTCATTTTAAGCTCGATAAATAAACGAGTCTGCTCGAGCTCGGCCCGTGAGCTCGTTTAAAATTATGAATTATAAATTAATATATTATCTACTTATAAATATACTATTAATCCTTCCATATTAAATTGGAAATTTTAAATTTATTTAGACATTTATTTTTTTTATTAATGTTATGTTTCATATTTTCATGTTATACACTCCATCAAATACCAAATATTCATGATAATCTCATTTCAACCATAAAAAACAACTAAAAAAGATGGTTCTATAAGTTAAATAAACAAGTTATAACATTTCTGATTTGGATCATTGAAAGCTCGGGCTCGACTCGTTTAAATTTGAGCTCGGCTCGGCCCGGCTCGTTTAATTTTGAGCTCGGCTCGGCTCGAAAAATAAACAAACAAGCCTGTACATCTAGTATTCGGCTCGGCTCGGCTCGTTTGCAGCCCTAGTGGCTAATAAACCTTAAATATATAGAATCCAATCCTAACCTCGAACTAACACTAGGTGATCTCATTTAGTAGATAGAGCATCAAGATAAAAGAGATTCAATATGTTTAGGCTTCCACAATAATTGATTTGCTTTCTATATAAAAGTTTACTCTAAACCTTCTTAGCTTGGCTAATTCAAATTGAGCCATCTAGTCCCTTGTGGATGGTTGTAATGCTCGCGATTTGAAATAAAAAAAATTGAAGAAGAACCATACTGGATTATTCTCAACAATATGCATAGAGGTAAGCATAGATAGAATCAGATTGGAAGAATTTCCCAAAGCAACTCGAGAAAGAAGTAAACGACTAAAGAGCAAAATCACATATTCATATCTACGGCGATACAATTGTTTTGTTCGGAGGAAATAAATAATATCATACATGAAAGTTAAAAAGAAAGGACTCAACCAAATAGGTTGTAAATAAATTAAAAAAAAAAGAAATTCAATGAGACAATTTGATACTACATCCAAAAATAACGTACAAAACAAAAGAGGAAATTAGAAAATCTTAAGATACGTTCTATAGTTAGAACCTCCTTCATGTATAGTTAGAACCTACTAATATCAAAGTTTCGCCTAACACACCGAATTAGAAAATCTCATCAATCCATTCTCGGTTCTAAAAATGTGGTTGAATCTAATGCCCACTCCATGCAATCTCCATAATATTGGACAAAATAAGTTTGATAGACCATAAGTTGTAAACAATTTTTTCAAACCTAAAATACTTCAAAGGTTGTAAAAGGTTGTTTCAAACCCTATAATACTTCAAAACAATATGTATTAAATATTAATACACACCGTCTTGTTATAAAAGTTACAAGCTAAGTCACAAACCTACGGATAGCAAAAGTTTCACCTTCAATATATTATTACACCAAACTCTATATGGATAACATCACCCTTATCATGATCTGGACTTGTGCCCCTTAACTTTTTCTGGAATCGCATTTTGTGTATAATTTTTGTTGTTTCAAGCCCAGCCCACTTGATTAGGTTTACTTATTGGAGTGGTCCAAGTAATGTGCAAATCTTGGAATTTACACTTTTAGAGATTTTTCTTCTTTTTTGGTGATCGAGTATCTATATCTAGACAAAAAAACATACCATAGGTAAAACATAAATTCCTTTCTTTTAATTTTATACCTATTTCGTAAACCCTTGCATCATCATAGTAGTGTTTAAACTCACATAACCATTGATTTTATAAACTTTCAACTTATATAAAACAAATTTTCTAAATATTTACCAGAACCCAAATGCCAGATTCACTTACCGAATAAGCAAAGTTAAAAAGATCGAGATAATATATCAACAAACACAAAACACTAATACGCATTTAAATCCATACCAAAAAACAAGTTTCCAAGTAACACTTTTCAGTCAACAAAAAAATAAATAAAATCCCAAATAACTTATCCAAGTATACCTTCAAAAAACTTGAATAATTCATCCCCAAATCATCACCAAAAATGTACAAAAATCTCTCATACCCAATCACATTCCATGCTTTTCTACCATATATACACACACATCAAATCCTAGTTACATTTACTAGATTCACCCCAAAATTCTCCTTAAATCTGACTTCTGACTTTCATTAAGTCTTAACGGATATTTAACATCGATCTTGATCTTCAAATTACCTTTTTTCCTAGGATCTTTAGAGATAGGCATACCTTCATTAGGTACAATAATTTCTTGTCCCGGTTTCATAATCTCTGTAATAGGAATACTTAAGTTTCGACCATCTAATGTTGTTAATTCGAGTGTTTTTCCTATTAAGGATTCGAGAAGTGTAATCTCTTGACGGAAAATAAGATCATTACTGTCTCTTGTGTAAGTAGCGTGGGCCCGTTCTTCGATTACAAAGATGACATCAGCTGGTATGACACCTGGCTCTTTATTGCCCATTTCTGGAAATGTGATTTTTGTGCCCTTTTTCCAACCGGGTCGTATATCTATGTGTAGAATCTCCTCCACTGTTCGTGAGTTACTGCATATTAAGAGAGTGAAAAATCGAATGATAAGGGACTAAAATGTTACTTTTACAAGTTAAAGGACTAAAATGCCATATAATAATACAAATAAGGAACCAGATAAGTTATTCTATATAAACAGGCTTTACAAAAAGAGCATCATTTTCGTGTACATTATAAAAGCTTAAACAAGTAATCAGGCAAAACTCTAGATTTGACATTAAACAAAGCTAAAATAATTTCAGATATTAAAAACATATAAGATTTTTACGAGAAATATCTAGATAGTTTCTCATAATAAACGTATATCTTAAATCAGTAAGGTTTAATTTAACACGTAATAAGAATTTAATTATTGTGTATTACTCTGTATTTGTCTCTAAGCCCTGTACATATGTATATATAAGCAATCTTGCAAGCTTCAATAGCTTAGCAATGAAACAATCATTTATGTGGCGTGTAATTTAGGGATCTATATGCAATTATACGTGCACGATCTAACAAATTAGAGTCCCCTAATTGGGAATAAGTAGCTTATAATTAAGTAAGTGGTATCAAATAATAAGGCTTGTATAGTAACACCACATAATATTCATGATTTGTGCAAAAAAAATCTATATCCCTTTGTAATGGATTATAATGAAGATAACTTGAATTTATTATTAATTGGCAAAGTAAAAACCCTAACCCTAACCCTAATTGCATCAAATATTAATCCAACAGTTGAGAAAAAAGATTAATTTTTTAGGAATTCTTACCCAGAAATCTCTTTGATTGTCCTGGAGATTTTCATCTTCTTCTTAGCTCCTTTATACAAGTCCTCCAAGTTACACGGCAAAGAATTCTCCACCGGCGAAGCCTTCACCATCCCTCCTCCTCCACCCACGGCGTCACTTCCACCTCCCCTAGTTGAACTCCTAAAAAACCTATCTGGCGTAGGCGCAGTCCTCCCATTACTATGACCACCACTGCTACTACTAGCGGCGCCGCTACTATCCGCCGCACCGTTTCCAAACAGCTCGGCATATATTTCCTCCGCAGCCCTTGGATTAAACCTAAATGAAGGGTCTGGCGTGTGGTGCTGCTGCGGATTGGTACCAAAATGAGAAGCCCGATTCTGATGGGTATGATAATGATTCGACCCGGCCCGAGAAGGAGGAGGGTAATTACCCGATTTAAGTGGCTCTTCTCCATAAAGATCATAGATCTGACGCTTCTGAGGATCGCTGAGAACATCGTAAGCTTCGGAAATACGCTTGAATTTGGCTTCAGCTTCGTCTTTGTTATGGGTAGGGTTTTTATCAGGGTGCCAAATCATCGCTAGTCTTCGATACGCTTTTTTCAAATCCTCATCAGTTGCGTTGCGATTTACTTTCAAAATGTTGTAATAATCCACACCCATATCTTCTTCGTCGTCTCTTTAGTGGTGTGTTTTGAAGGTGTGTAAACAAGAGTGTATGTATATATGTAATATATATGGGTGTGTATGTATGTATAGGTCAGGCACTGAAGTGAGAATCTATTTTGTCGATTTTAGCGAAAAAAGGAAAGAATCTATTTTTATTTCCAATTTGTGTTGATGGAAAATGGAGAAATTCAGAAAATTCTTGATTTATAAGGATGTCAACGACTCAACGGTACATAGGGATTTTGGAGGCTAGGGGAGATCCAGTGGACCCCAATGGCCCACTGTCCTGTAACCAAATTGTGGCGAGGTATTGACCATGTCTATACAAAATAAAACATAAACATATTTTTAAAAGAAATATTTTATATTTTTTTACATCTTCTAACTTCATGTCTCATGATAATAATAAATTGTGATGCCTCTTATACTAAAAACAAATCATCTATTGCTTGTGTTGCCAGGGACTATAAAGGACGAGTACTAAAATGTGAAGTTTGAAGAATTAACGCTGATAATGGTTTAGAGGCAGAAGATTTGGGAGTTTTAAAGGCTTGTCTATGGGCTAAAGAACTCAAGAACTTCCACTGCATTGTGGAAAA
Source organism: Nemophila menziesii (assembly GCA_029959085.1). Classification (NCBI taxonomy): domain Eukaryota; kingdom Viridiplantae; phylum Streptophyta; class Magnoliopsida; order Boraginales; family Hydrophyllaceae; genus Nemophila; species Nemophila menziesii. The sequence goes on from JARWIR010000008.1 coordinate 30,365,978, forward strand.
CGATAATCTCCTCCTCATGAAGCCTTTAATTAGCAATTTTGTATTTAATTCTCCTTGTATAACGAATATAGTTAGAAGTGTTTATTTCGTTTCTGAAATTTGTAATCCATCTTTTTCGTACACTAAAAGAGATGGAAATTCGATAGCGGATTGGGCTTGCAAGAATTTGCCTTATGGTGAGTCGTTTGACTATTGTGCAAGCCCATTCCCTACTAGATTAGTTAAGTAGTTAGGCCTTGATTCGTCCCCGGTTGGGATAGGCTAACTTTTTGTAAGTGCTTGGTTTAATTAATATAAGCTTTTAGAACAAAAAAAAATGATAATAATAAAATTATTATATAAATTGAAAAGTTTGGATTATGGATCTTTGTTTTACGTAGGTTACTTGAAATTTATTCAATCGGTTTTGCACAGTGTTCTAAAAGACGCTAGGCGGTCGACCACCTTCGAGCGCCCAGGGTACTAGGCGGGCGTCTAGGCGGAGCCTAGGCGGTTTTGATATTTATTTAAATATTTTTTTAAATTTATATAATTTTAAAAATAAATTTATATAATTTTTTGTGTTAAAAATTAATTTTTTAAAATTTTTTGTATTAAAAAATAGATTTTTTAATTTTTTTTTAGCTTCAGACCGCCTAGGCGCCGCCTAGAACCTTCTAGGACCGCCTAGCGGTCGCATGGGCAATTTCTGGAAGTTCAGCTACCTTCTAGCGCCTAGGCGCCGCCTAGGCGGCCGCCTAGGCCGAGTTTTAGAACACTGGTTTTGCAAGAGGCGTTATGCTTTTTCTTGTGTGAGAGATCAAATTGTTAGTATTTGTTGTGTCTTTTATTGCGATGGTAACTCTTCACAAATAAAATGGAAAATAATTTGTTCCCAAAAAATTAAGGGGTATCAAACTAAAGGACTTATAAACTTGGAATAAATACTCATGAAAATATTGTGGCGAATCGTGTGTGAAAAAGATTCTTTATGGATCAAATGGATACATAAGAAAATCTTGAAAGATCGAAGTGTGTGAGGATGAGAAAAGGCTAAAGCGAACTCGATTTGTTGAAAAAAATTTGAAACTGAAAAACGAGATAAATTTTTTCTCGAAAGTGTGGAAGGTGAAAGATATTATCGAAGTGATTTGGTAATAATAGAGACACTAGTTGCAAAAAATGGACACGTTATTGTTGAAAATAGTAGCAGTGAAGATATATCATATGCCACTAATCTTCTAAACAAATAACATTTTGTTTTGTACAAGAAATCTTTTGATATTAATCGTCGTCGATTTTCTTCTAGGCTATGGACAAATATAGTTTGGAATTTTTGTTTAACCCCCAAGCAAGAGATCATTGTATGAATTGATTTACAACAAAAGTTAAGTCGGTGTACATGAAATTGGATCCTTTTTGTAGTATTTATGGTTATCATTTCAAAATAAATAAACGTTTTTTTTAGTGTGCTTTTACTAGCATTGTTTAGAAGTATAAGTCCTAATAGAGGGTGGGGGTTGGGATGGGTTAAACAAGACACTTCAAGAATCATTTCTAATTAAAAAACTTAATCAACATAGTTATTAATAGACATCTAATTTAGTCCAACCAACAAACTCTACGGAATAAATATAATAGAATACATGATTTGGAGGTTTTATGTTTCATTTCTTTTACAAGTTTTTTATTGTATGCTTTTTCAATAATGGAGCATGGAAGGAGAAGGAGAAGAAGGAAAATAGGGGAAATATATAATGGAATAGTTTTATAAATGATTAATGGGGTAAATAGGTAAATTTACACAAGGTGGAAATTTAAAAATTAATAAAATACATGTCAAAAAAATGAGCGAGTATAATGCACTCTCCGTTAAAAATGGAGGGGGGGGGTTCTGGCATTAATAAATAGTTCATAGGGTATAGGGTATTTAGGTATTGTTTTGAATCACGGGACGTTTCAGATTTGAAAAAAAAGTTCAGGAAAGGCATCAGTTGTTCGCCCTTTGATAATTGGTCGTGACAATAAACAAACACAATATACAATAATTATAGGTATATGTATATAAATAAAAAAACACAAGATTTTGTGGTAGTAGCACTCCCGAGGCACCATTCCACGACCAAAGGTTTCCAACCTTAAAAGTTTTGTAAGTTTTGAATATTATTCCTTGTTTCTCGTCAAATGTAGGTGAGGCCACAAATCTACTACTGCCATATGTATCAAACGAAGCTCTCCACGTGTTCTTTTATAACACAAACAAAAAAATGGACAACATTGATAAGACGGACGCGACGTTCATGTGGTGGTTTTTTGTGTCGCGTACGATGCATATGCATGACAATGTAAACTGTTGTCACTTTTGCTAATTTGAAACCTTTTATTTATTTAATGCAACATTTCCAACTGATATGATCATGTTCACCAAATCATTGGTTGGGTTTTCAAGCCTAGAGGTCCGACATTTCCTCTATTGGAGGTCTGCTTCTTCAACAGCTAGTATAACAACTAGTTTTTATTTTATCAATTCAATATCGAAAGTCTGCTACTTTACTTATCGGATATTCAAAGTCTTCATATAGGTTTCAATGTTCAGATGGACTTCAGGGGTCCATGAATCTATTTCAACTAAGGCCCGACTCTTGATCTTCACAACTAAAATCCTCAGATGTATTTCGTAGGTATAGCTTTTTGGTTCATCAGAGTTCTAGAATATACACACAAATTTTGTAAATACTATTTAGGGATCCGGTTCGACCTATGTTAATTGAGTCTTGGGTTACTGGATTAGCACGGTCTTCCTATCTCGTAAAATACCTTAAGCTTACTACAATGTCTCCAAACATAGAAATGGTTAGGTATGTAAAAGAAAAATATATATATATATATCACCCTCTTTCTATACACATGAGGCCTCATAGACCGTGGGTAATAAACACTAAAACTCTACACGCCCACAAGAGGCGCTGTATATGACTCTAGGTGTCGTCCAGTTGTACTTATCTCGTAACAAGGGAACAATCAAACCCTCCATTGCTTTATCATAAACCCGACTCCGATCATGTTGAGATGAACCTGCTTTAGTTATATAATTATAGATATGCACCAAATTAAATTAAGGATTACGACTCACTAAACTTCTTATGCCATCAATCTATACCGTCACCGGGCCCCTACTAGCCATCTCTCTCTTAAACAATGAAATAACCTCACATGAGGCCACCTAGATACATATATCACCTTTTTTAGTTTCATTATTTTATCACCTCTTATATATTACCTTATGAGGTAGTAATGTAAGAGATATAAAAAGTTAGATTAAATAAAAAAATTATATATATATATATATATATATATATATATATATATATATATATATATATATATATATATATATATATATATATATATATATATATATATATATCCTTATTTTAGAAAAAAAATATAAAAACATAAAGTGTACCACTCAAACTATTTGCATGTCGTTTGTGTCATTAAACGACTATAGTTAATATATGATTAACGATGTCATAAAACCAAAGATAAGAGACATAAAAATATTGGCCTTAAAGATAGGTGGCAGTTTTCAAAAGATACACAAAAACTAGAGATTAAACGTGTATTTAAAAAAGATCTTCACACTCCAAATCGAAAATTTGAGCGGGACGAAGATTTACTTTTAATTATATAGAGTTGAGAATTCAAAATTTAACTTTCTATTTAAGTCATGAAGAGAAAAGAAGCATCACCACCCTCCTATGACCCTCAACCTAAGACTCTGCCACCACCATCGATGATACTCAGCGTCACCACCAACTGGTGATCCTCAGCCCAAGACTCCGCCATCACCATACGGTGATCCTCAGCCCAAGAATCCACTACCATATTCAGACGATCCTCAGACAACAACGAATCATATGCCATCAGATGGTGGTGGAACACCAGGTATCGTCCTCGATATATAGTTGTTAGGTTGAGATTTTGAAAGTTTTGGACGAAACTTTAAGTTTGACCTGTAGTAAAAATACTACTAAATATCATTAAGTGATTTGTTTGCTAAGTTAACTGAATGTTAATTAAATAAGCGAGTCAATAGTATTCTAGTAAGTTTGAGGTAAGGAACTTCATGTATATGAAGGTTTGTAGAGAATATCTTCAATGTTTTCTTTAGCATTGTGATTTTCATGTATACAGTGATAAAAATATTATGTATAAACATGACATTTAATTTTTACTTAAAATATAAGTTAAAAATGTATCAAAGTTATAATTTACTAAAAACTTATATAAAATAAATGTAATATTATAGAATTTTCTACTATCTCATAATTATATATATATATATATCATTTCCTTATACAATTAGAGTTATTAGTCTATAAAAACCAAATACTCAAAACTCAAATCTTAACAAGACTAACTTTTTTTACCTCCTAAAAAATTCTTGAATATTTCACTTATTTCAATTCTGTCATCTATTTTTGATTAATCAATTCTTTTATATGTGTGTGATATAAAAGGTAAGGAATTAATAATTAATTAAATGAAACATAAAGAAAAAATTTAAATTTTAGATTAAAAAAAGAAAGTATATTCTAAACAAAAAAAAGTCAACGTTGAAAAAAATGAAACATAAAACCTAAAACTCATATCTTCACACTCGCGTACAAAAAACATAAAAAAACTCTTCTCAATCACCTTCCCACCAAGCCGATCTTGCACAAGAAAACAACCGCTACCCGGGAATCATTCCCCACCACCATCAACCCTGCTTGGCCACCAAACCCTTATTGTACGAGAAAACCGTCGCCACTAGAACCATTCTCTACCATCATCATACCGGCTTAGCTACATCATCACAATCGAAGAACCCAAATTAAGGTAAAAAAATTAATTTATACCATTGAAATTCTATAAAATTGATTTTATGTCATTGTATTTTAACATTTACTTTTTTTAATGATGAGTTTTAGATTTTATGTTTATTGTTTTTCAACGTTTAATTTTTCTTTTGAATTTTTTTAGTGTTCCAGGTTGTATATTTTTTTCTTTATCTTAAAATGTATAATTTTAATTGGAAAAGTTTTATATTAGGGTTAATGTGAAAATGCGTTTGTGTGTAAATCTAAAATATACTGTTAACCCACTGTTTTGTACTATCATACTATTGTTTTTTTTACTGTTAACTCACTGCTTTGCACTGTCAACCCACTATTTTTGTACTGTAAACCCATAATTTTTGTAGTGTCGTCCGACTATATTTGTACAGTCAACCCACTACACTAGATTCGGACGTGTAGCCCTTAATTTCTAATTGATTTTGCTTTTGTTTTTATGCACATGCAGGCTTGATGATTTAATGAAGCGATTTAATTATACTTTATAAAATATGAAATATTATGGAATGATTTAGTTTTAGAATAGATAATATTTTAATTATATAAATGTATCAATTTTAGAATTTTGTAATATAAAAATGTTATAATTATATAGTTTTTTAGTATGCAAAGTAAATACTTCCTTATGAAATGATTTGTTTGAAAAAAAAAGTACCTTGGGCATTTGTTTGGGTTAGACTTTTTTTACCAGAATCGGTGGGTCATGGACTTCATGGATAAATCAACTATATAATTATTTAAAACACAAATATAATTCATATTAATGATAAATATATTATTATCAACATATATTCATTAGTATTGAACTAGTGAATTAATTTTTAATGTCAATTTTTCACCTAATCACCAAATAAATTATTGATAATAATAATTTTATCAAACTAAGAGAAAATGAGATAGTAAATATCCAATGTTAGGGTGAAATTTTATACCTTCGGAGTGTTCTTTTCTACTCCGATAACCTTGAACTTATTCAAGGGATCAATCATGAATCAGCTCTTCGATGGCAAATTTACCCCCTTGTTGTCGAGATGAAGAACTGGCTCCTCAAATTTAAAGAATGGAAAGTCTTTCATTTCAAGAGGAAGTTTAACGGAGCTGCGGACGCACTTGCCAAGGTTACGAGAAGAAACGTTGAAGGACGTCAGTGTATAGTTAGTGGTAAAGTAGGCGATATTAATTTTCCTAATCAGTCTTGTAATGTTTAATGTTTTTTTCTTGAAAAAAAAAAAGGGTGAAATTTTATACAAGATTATTTTTTCAGAAATATGAATATTGAGAACTTGGTCATTGATTGTTAAGAATGAATTGAAAACATTAACCTAAACTGAAATTAACTTATATTGAAGATAGACTTTTGTATTTACTTAAGTAGAGTGTAGCAAACAGACAAAAATTAAACTAGGTCTCTTATTTTTTTTGGCCATGGGTGGTCGCCCATCATGACCTTGTTTAGATACACCCCTGATATCATCAAGCGATAGTAGTGAAGCATCATATGGTACGTAACATCAAGCGGTGGTGGCGGAGTAATGGGTATTGGATGAGAATTTCCTGTAGTTGGGAAATAGGCAGTGATAGAGTCTCCGCTTCCTTTCTCTAGACCACCCTTCATGATTTAATTATAAGTATTCCATTTGGAAGCTTGGTTACCATTGGTAAAGAATATTCTACTTAAACTATAAATCACATTTTATTGCTTTTAAGTATAAGTATACCTTCTGAAAGCTTGGTTGTTGTTGTTCTTAGATGTTTACTTAACATATATATCATACTTTATTGGATTAAGTATAAGTAATCCTTTTGAAAGCTTAGATTGTGATGTAACTAATATAAAATTGGCCATAAGAATACCCTCGATCAAAAGCTCATGAGCACCGTCGACGAATCCAAATAAAATAATTCCAGCCCCCGGTCTAAATAGCCTTGGTTCATATTTATTACAAACTTGACATGGACTAATGTAGAGTGATAATAATCAAATTACCCTTCTACAATGTAATATTGTTGACAATGGAAGAAAGGGGCTCATACTTTTGGGTGGAGGGAGCAAAATCATCATGTGGGTTACATATACATATGTCATAAATAATATCCCCCATGTCTAATGAAAAGTATAGGCTCTTTTTCATACACTCAGAGCAGGCGCATACTGAATCTTTAAAATAGAAGAACAAGGATGAGATGTTGAGATGCATAATTAGCTTCATAGGTTTTTGGGCAATCAAAATATTAAGGTGACATGACAAACAATTATAGATCAATACGCGTACCCCAATATTTGATCTTTATTCCTATACAACAAGGATAATGAGTTATAGAAAGCTATATATAGCAGTATGTTAAGTGGTATTAACGGGCTTTAATGGTAATTTTAAAAGAATCTTGAAAATCTTTTGTAAGATAATAGTATGTAACAAACACTTAATATGTTCACAATTATATCATGGCTAGTTTAATACTAGGTTGTGAAAATAAGCCAAACACATAATAGACAATAAATATGAGTTTAGGCATGGAGAAAACAAACAAGCGTTTCATAGTGGCTCAGAATTCTGAGGGCCTAATCCACCACCTAAGGCTTCCAACCTTAGGATATTAGTATCTTTCTAATGATATTCCTTTTGTTTATTCAAACTAGATAATATGGAAAAGCTATTACAACCTTTCATATCAAACGAAGCTCTTCACATGTTCTAAACGCAAAAACAGAAACATATGGGAAGAATCGGTGAACACATACACATAGGGTATACGTCTACCAGTTGTTTGTGGAGCCTGTGAGACACATGTATTACATGTGCTTGAGCAGTCTAGGCGCCTTTTAAGCTCCGTTCCGGGCTGACATTTCGACTTCCTAAATTTGGAAAAAGTCATATTCAATCCAATTTATTTAAAATTTGACTTTTAATTTTACTCTTAGTACAAATTTTGGGTCTTTCAGAATTTCAGCTTGCTCTAGAACTAGACACAAATTTTTAGGCTCTCTTTATTAATTTGAATTTGGGTTGTTATTTATTTTTCCAGATGCATATCTGGAAGCAATTAAAATAAGAATAATCTTATTACTAATACAATATTTCTACTTTTTAAAATATATAATTTAGCAGTTAAATCTCTTGATAAGAGGTTGTAATCTCGTAAGGTGAAAACTCTAAAACAAGATAAATTGGTTTTACATATATATAACTAGGATATGCCCCGTGTTTGAAGGCACGTGAGAAAAACTTAAACTTATTAAAGAGTAGAGTACAATATGAACATTGATTTTTTTTGGATGAAAATTGAATTGCTCGAGTTGTCTATTTTAAAGGTTAGATATAAATATTTAAAACACTTATATTTATAAGGTATAAAATATAAAAATTTAAACATATTAGTAGAAAATAAAAAATTAAATTTTTATTTAGAGGATCGGTTTTGAATTTACGTTTTCAACATTTTCATGTGTTTTAAAAAATAATAATACAAGGACATATCGTGGATTTTTTGCATGATTTAGGAACCTAGAGTGCAATTAAGTACAAAAAATTCCGAGTCCATCCAGGTTGTCGTAGACAGAGGCGGACCTATGTTGGGCCCAGAGGGGGCTCAAGCCCCCCCTGACCTTTTTTTTTTTTTTTTTTTAATATTAGTATTTTGTTGTTAAAGAAAGCTTTTTTTAATTTTTATAAGCCCATTAATTTTCTTTAACTTAACTAAAACATTATTTTCTATAAATTACACAGTATTATCTCTACAAATATTACTTTAATATCAATCTTTTACGAATTATTCTGGATTCATTCGACAGCCGCAACAATCTACTTCTTTACAAAAGTTAAAAAAATTCAGTAAGTTTTTTAATTTATGTGCTTTTTTAAGAATTTGAATTATTTTATGTGAATTATTTGGTTTACTTACTTTTGACATTGGCATTGACGTTGCCGGTTTCCACGGCTTCTGTTGAGAGGTTATTTTCTGCTATGAATATTATCAAGACTGATCTGCGTAACCGGATTAATGATGAATGGTTAAATGATTCTATGCTTGTTAACGTTGAGCGGGAATTATCTGAGTTAATTGAAAATGATGTAATCATGGAAATTTTTCAAAAAATGAAAACTCGAAAAGGTCAATTGTAGTTTGGTTAACATTTTTATAATGTAATAGATATTATTTTCATTGATTACCTAAAGTGTATTTTAATATTGGTATTTACATAAATATTGTGTTAGTATTAAATAACTTAAAAAAAGAGATGATGTACCCAAGTTCACTATACACCCTAAAAAAAAAAATTCGGGGCGCTGCCCCCGAACCCCCTTACATTTTAAACCCCCCTCAATTTTTGTCCTGGATCTGCCACTGGTCGTAGATGTAAAACTCTAGAAAATAGAAAGAAAATGGAAGTTGGGATGACATATAATTGATTAAAATTAGCTCATTTATCTTAAATAAAGTAAAGTATAAGTTTAACTTATAAATTCATATTTTATGGTCTATTATTCATAATTTTGTAAGATTTAGAATTCATGATAACAAATTATTTAGTCTTATCACATATATACTACTCAAACTTAAACTTGAACATGATTTCGAGAAATATAAAATAAGGTGAAGCTATTCTAATATAAATATTGAGATTTAACAACAAATGAATCACATGATGTTGTCCGGCTCCATCACCCTAAGGTAATTTTTATCTCCGAGACTATGAATAAAATTAATGTCACTAATGATTTAGCTAATTCCCTGAACTTAAAAATCCTTACCACTATCGAACCTGTGGGGAAAGCGGGGGGTCTACTTCTCCTTGCTGATCATGCCTATAATATATCTATTGAAAAACAGTCCCAATACTTTATTTACTGTAAGATTATTGATGACAATATGCATACTTTCTATACCACCTATGTATATATTCACCCTGATGATAACATAAAGGATAAAATACTCTTTGATATTAATGAAATTGCTACTTCTATTCCTAATAATACTCCCTGGAACATTCTGGGTGATTTTAATATGATTAAATCACCTGAGGAAAAATTAGGAGGCCTCACTTCCTCTCATACTGATATTATTAAATTAAACTCCTTTATGAATAACAATAACCTCCATGATATTATCTCTAAGGGCTGCTTTTATACTTGGAGCAATAAAAGAGCAGGAAACACCCTTATAAAAGAGAAAATCGATAGAGGTATTGCAAATGACGCCTGGGGTAATCTTTTTCCTAATGCCTGGATTACCTTCTTACCTGCTATTGGCTCTGATCATAGCCCCCTTATTTTAAACTTTACTGTCCCTAATATGAAAAAATCTCCTAGGTTCTATTATAGGAAAGACTGGAACTCTGATTCTGAAGTTACAAATATTATTTATGAACAATGGAAACTTCATATTAATAATATTGAAAAAGGTATCCTAAGATTTGGAAAAAAACTTAATGCTACTAGTTCTGTTCTTATTCAATGGGCCAAAACAAAAAGGATAAATAACAGAGCTCGTATAAAATCTCTTTTAAAAGAACTGGAATCCTTCAATGATAAAATTATTCATAATTATGATTACATTAATAATATTAATGCTGAGCTTGAATTCTTATGGAACAAAGAAGAAGAATATTGGAAACAACGGAGTAGAATACAGTGGGTTAAATTTGGTGACAAAAATACCACTTATTTTCAGGCCTCTGCTAAATGTAGAAGAAAAATTAATAAAATTTCCTCTTTAATGAATAACAATGGTATTTGGACCACTGACCCTATTGAAATACAAAATATTATTACTTCACATTTCAACTCCATTTTTACTACTGTGGGCCCTAGAAATTACTACTCTACTCTTGAAAAAATTGAACCTGTTATTACAGCAGATATGAATACTCTTCTTGAAAAGCCTGTTAATATTTCTGAATTGAAAGATATTGTTTGGAAATTGGGTAGTAACAAAGCCCCGGGCCCTGATGGTTTCTCTGATTTTTTCTTTAAACAACATTGGGAAATTATTAAATACGACTTAATGAAATTTATTACTGATATCTTATATAATGGCAGCTCCTTGGCCCCTATTAATGGTACATATATCACTTTAATACCGAAAATTGATGGGCCTGCTAATATTGGTCATTACAGACCTATAAGCTGTCCAAATTTTATTTATAAAATCATTGCTGGTATATTTGTCAATAGACTAAAACCTATGATGAATACTATTATTTCTGAGGAACAAACCGCTTTTATTCCGGGAAGAAATATCCAGGAAAACATTATAATAGCCCATGAAGCTGTTACTTACCTAAAAATATCCAGAAAGTCTAAAAATTACACTGCTGCTATCAAAGCTGATATTTCGAAAGCCTTTGAGAATGTGGAGTGGGATTTTCTAATTGATATGATGAGAAAAATGGGTTTCTCTGAAATTTGGTTAAATCTTATTTACAGATGTATTTCTTCTGTATCTTACTCTGTCATTCTTAATGGAAAATCTATACCACTTAATACTCCTTCTCGAGGATTAAGACAGGGGGATCCTCTATCCCCCTTTCTTTTCTGTATCCTCACCCAAGCTATAAGTTCTCTTATTAAAGATAAAGTAAAGAATAAGCTGATTTTGGGTATTAAACTTGCTCGAAATTGCCCCCCCTTATCTCACATACTTTTCGCCGATGATAGTCTTTTCTTTCTAAAAAAGCTAATCAAAATGAATTTGAACATTTTCTTGATGCTATTAATAACTATTCCCATGCTACAGGTCAAAAAATAAATTTAAACAAAAGTGGGGTTATATATAGCAAAAACACCCCAACTGAAAATATCAATAATCTTACCTCACTTATTAGAATGAATCACCTCCCTGACTTAGGCAAATATCCGGGCTTACCTTCTGACTGGGGTAGGTCCAAAATAAAATCTTTGGAATGGATTATCAATAGAATAAATAATAAGCTAAATCACTGGAATTCTAAGCTCCTTTCCTCAGGTGGCAAAGAAACTTTGATTAAAGCTATTATTCAATCTATTCCCGTTTATACTATGTCTCTTTTCCTTATCCCTATAACAACCTGTAATCTTATTAGTAGCTTAATTACTTCCTTCTGGTGGAACAATAATGGTGATAAAAGAATCCACTGGAATAATTTAAAAACTTTGGAATTACCTAAATTTGAAGGTGGTATGGGATTTAGAAATTTTGTGATCAAAACCTTGCTTTACTTGCCTCTACAGCTTGGAAATTAAACCAAAACAAACATAGTCTCGCTTATAAGATCCTCCAAGGAATTTACTTTCACAAAGGGGATTTTTTAACTGCTACCCCAAGTGCTAGTGCTTCATGGTGCTTCAAATACCTTATTAAAGGCCGTGATATTTTTAAAAAGGATATAAAATGGGCTATTGGTAATGGTAACCAAATTAATATATGGAATTCCCACTGGTTACATTCTAAAAAATCCATTTATAACTCCAATAACTCGACCTTAAATTTAGTATCTGATCTCATTAATAAAGACTCCAATACTTGGAACACAGAACTTATACTCAATACTTTTGATACTGCTACTGCTAATGAAATTGTTACCTTAAATTTACCTTTATCAAATGTGGCAGACAGAGTTTGTTGGAATGTTAATCCTACAGGTACATTCACAACAAAAGCTTGTTATAATCATATTATTTATAAGGATATAAATGCAGAAAAGGCTTTAAATCGTGTCCAGCCTTCCTCTTCATATAATAATGATGATTCTTTCTGGAAAAGGCTTTGGCTTCTAAAACTTCCTCCTAAAATACTTACCTTTCTTTGGAAGGCAGCAACTAATAGTCTTCCCACACAAAAGAATCTTTTCGACAGGAAATGTGCTTTAAACAGTTTATGTAAAATTTGCAATGAAAATAGTGAATCTATTGAGCATATTTTCTTCAACTGCCCTAGCTCTAGGGCCACCTGGTTTGCAGCTCCCATTACTTTCTTATCAAACTCGTCTATTACTCACAGGTTTGATGCTTGGCTTCAATCTCTTTTGAATCTTAAAGATTTTAATGCGAGTTAGATAGAAATTTGGTTGAGGTGGCAGCCTGGATTGCCTGGTTCTTATGGAAAAATAGGAATAAATTTATTTATGAAAATAAACCAATCTTACCTTTGATTATTACTAAACAAGCTTATGAAGCCTATGATGAATACAAAACTTATAATGTATCTGAGGCGAAAAACAACTATAAAAACAACACTGTCCCTTTCCTAAATACCACAGGTACTATTATTAATAATACTACTACACCTAGGACTAATATAAACTATACTTTACATCATAATCTGAATTATAATCTAAATATTATCTCTATCTATACTGATGCTTCTTTTGCTCCTCTTCTCAATATTGCAACTTCTGCTTGTATTTTCAGTAATGCACATGGCCTGTTTTTGGATGGATATACCTGGAAATACTCAGCATTTTCACCTATAGAAGCTGAATTAATTGGGATAAGGAATGCAATTTCAAAGGCAAAGACAAAGGCGCAACAGTTTCAACATCATCAGATTCAAGTTAAGAATGACTGTCAAAACATCGTGAAGATTCTTCATTCAAAGTGTTCATCTTGCGCTCCTCTACTCCAACCCCTTTTAGAAGATACTTTGCACCTAGCAAAAAACATGAAAATCTCCTACATACACATCAATAGGAGTTTCAACACATCAACTGATTGGCTTGCTAAACAAGAAATGCGAAATCTTCTTCCTAGCAATTGGGCCTCCAATCCCCCTTCCCAATTAGTAAAGCTTCTTTCTAGTGATTTTCTTGCTACTGGAGTAGGCTAAATTTATTGTAATATATCCATACACTATGTACCTTTACTTTTATTTAATCTATTATCTTTCGACTAAAAAAAGAATCACATGATAATTCAATAAGAATAAGTGACTGTTACGTGTCTTTATATGATTTCAAGTTTGTGTTGTCTACTATTCTACTATTTTAAGTTCGACACAACTTTTGAATCCGATTTAACAAACACTCCCCTTGCTTAATAGTCACTTGATTAATCGCATTCTTCGTGTCAGGCCTATTGGTTTTCAAAACACCACTAATTTTATCAATCTTGCAATTAATTTTCCTGCTTCAATAGAATGTGATTATTCCTTGAAATCAATCCCATATTTTATTAGTTAATTGCACTATAAGTCCCTATAATAAGGAAAATATCAAATATGATAGGAACGTAAATTTAATTACACGTCAATAAAATTTACCGACACACCAAATGCCAAATTATTTCTCTTTCATACTAAATATAACCTTTATCACTCCCCGAGCAAATCCTTCAAGTCTGAAATTAGAGTATAAATATAGTTCATGAGAATTATGACATATAAAAGAAAAGCATTTTACCTACATTTCCTACTTTCACATCTCACATAAAGAATGACATAATAACCTGCAAATAAAAATAAAATAAGATCTTGACATGGTATAAAAAACATTTTTCATTTCCCTATCTTAGAAAACATCTTATATGACTTTTAAAACTTATTACCACATCAGAAAATTTATTGACATAATAGATAGGGGGTATAACCAATTGCCTTTAACTTCAATGCATGTTCTCTTTCGTTCATAAAGAACTGAAGTAGTAAATGAATACATCTTAAAACTTTCCATCGATCACACAGATATCCAATATCCAATGGATCATTGAACTTGTTTGTCTATCCATATAAAGTATTGCTTGACCAGATGAGTAATGCTATGATCAGTCAGTCGACTCGAATGGTGCTCCAAGTCCCTCCCAAGAAATTACACCACCAAAAGGAGTGATGACAAAAACAATGATTTATTAGGAACATGGTGGACACACATCAAAATTTATAATAAAAAAAAGTTAGGACTCTACTGAGGATATGAACATAATAAAGGTTGACCCTGTTAAATATATTATTATTATAATATATTATTACCATAATATATTGTTACCTTATTAGACTAGATTATTTCCATATCGTATTTATTTCCTAGTTAGTTTAGTCTTACCTTACTTGTTCACCAAGTTATTAGTCCTATAAATAGGACTCATTCTATTGTATTAGAGAATCACCTCATTCACAATGTAGTTCTCTAGTATTCTCTTATTCTTTAGCCTTCATAGCTCTCTCTATTAATAATATATTATTTCCTTCTTCTCTTTTCTCTCTTCTCCTTATTAGAATATCTCACATGGTATCAGAGCCACAATCCAAAGTGGTTTCCCGTTATCGTTTCTTTCGCTTCCGCATCTCGTTAGGCCATTCAGTGGTCCCGTCTCGCTAGGCCATTCAGTGGTCCCGTCTCGCTAGGCCATTTAGTGGTCCCGTCTCGCTAGGCCCTTCAGTGGTCCCGTCTCGTTAGGCCCTTCAGTGGTCCCGTCTCGTTAGACCCTTCAGTGGTCCCGTCTCGTTAGGCCGTTCAATGGTCCCGTCTCGTTAGACCATCCAAAGGTCTCATCTCCGTATCTCGTTAGACCATCAAATGGTCTCATCTCGATAGCTCGTTCAACATTCGGTTTTTGGTTTTCGGTTCTCACCACTCCACCTCACCGCCACCCCACAACATCAACATTGTCACCATGTCAACTCCTCTGTCACGCTTCTCCACAACATCATCAACGATCCATATTTCAAACTCAAGTTGCTCTCTCTCCGACCTACTTGAGTTTGAGGGGGGTGTTAAATATATTATTATTACAATATATTATTACCATAATATATTGTTACCTTATTAGACTAGATTATTTCCATATCGTATTTATTTCCTAGTTAGTTTAGTCTTACCTTACTTGTTCACCAAGTTATTAGTCCTATAAATAAGACTCATTCTATTGTATTAGAGAATCACCTCATTCACAATGTAGTCCTTTAGTATTCTCTTGTTCTTTAGCCTTTATGGCTCTCTTTCATTATCAATATATTATTTCTCTTTTCCTCTTTCTCTCTTCCCCTTATTTAAATATTTCACTTAATTTAAATATCTCACAAACCCCACCTCACGGCTCAAGAAAAACTTCATATCCTTAAATTGGTTTTTGCATTCCTTTGTTTCCTCATCATTTTCTTCCTTCATCTTAATAGAATGATAGAGATGGCAGTTAACACAGCCAAGGAACGCCTGTATCCAGAAAAAAAACATAAAGGTCATACACAATAAACACAAAATATATATCTTAAAAAACAAGTCAGATTTTGAGAACCAACTTACCCGTATAATTCCTGAAAAGTTTCCAAAATCTTGTATTGATCACCATCAAGGCAAAAGTTGTTGGGATGTATGAGGAGTTACCCAAGTGATCTTTTGCCCCTCTAAATGTGCCTGTTAAGAACCGTGGTAAAGCATATGAGACACGGCTTAATAAAGCACAACACAATCACCATTCAGATTACAAGCCATGGTACCTCATAACATATCCTTCTTTCAGTAACCAAGGCTTTTCAGAGCTTATGCGTCTGGGTTATATATGCCTGCCATTCACGACTAAACCTTTTCCAAATAAAGAACAAGGAAAAATGTTATCAAGTGTATATTCTATTCTTTTCCGACATATAAATTTGCATAACAGAAACACTTTCATTAGATAGAAGACAATCTAAGTGTAATCACCTTTGACAATAATGAATCTTTTTGTTGTCTAGACCAGGAGTATCAGCAGGCAATGCAGCAAACAAGTTTATCAAAGACAGATAATATTCATCTAGATCTCTCGAAGCATCCATAAACTTTGGGTAACTATTGATGAGTCAAACCAACAAAACCATTATTACTCATATTCCTAAATACAATTACTAGTAATTTGCATCATGCAAAACAGCCAAATCTTAACGAATAAATAGCAAATATACCGACCTGCTATTTCAGAATCAAAACTTTTCCGGTTGTTGTGGAATAACAGTGTCTGTATTTTGCTATTATCTCAAAAAGTATATTTGTGATGCGATACCAATACCAAACATTGTGTAATGTGATATTTGTTATGCAAAATTGGCAAAAATAGAAAATAGCAAAATACACCGTGTTATTCCCACAACAACAGGAAACGTTTTAGTTTTGAAACAGTGGTGTATATTTGACTGTTTTCGCATAATAGAGGGACAGTTGATGCACATTGCTTGTAATTGTACAACTTCTAAGAGGAAGGAAGAAGATGAAGAGGAAACAAAGGAAAACCTATTTTAGGATATGAAGTTTTTCTTGAGCCCGGAGGGTCAACCTAATAGTATATAAGACAAAGTTAGTTAGTGAGTCATATGTGAATCATAGATAAAACAAAATAGTACAATTATTGTTAGTCATGCAATACCACACACAATGCTCTACATTGTGTACTATATATATTTACACCTTGTAAACAGTTTTATATAATTCAATATACAAATTTCTATTATCTTTATTCTCTTGTTAATATGGTATCATAGAGCCAGCAGAATTTTTTTTTCCAAAGCTTGTTTACTCTATCTGCCATTAATGGCGATTTCAAGCTTTTTTCTTCAACTATAATTTTCTTCTTCTTTCCGCTGTACTCTTACTATGGCTTCTTCATCGTCTACTCCTTCTTCTTCTTCTCCGATGATTACATCTAGTGCATCTATTCCTCCCGGATTATTTCTTCTTCGACAAAACTGGAGTGGTTTAGTGCAACTCAAACTGGATGCATCTAACTATGTCTTATGGCGAGCTCAGATTGAAGCTGTTCTTGAAGCCCATGGTTACTTAACTCGTGTTACTAATCGAGCTGTTATTCCAGCTGTTACAGATCCATTGTATTCTACATGGATTCTTGAAGATCAACAACTGAAGGTTTCTTTACTGTCATCAATGATTCCCTCTGTTTTAACTCAAGTGGTTAAGCTAGCTAGTGCGAATGATGTTTGGGTTAAGCTTGAGGAGATTTTTATCTCTCAATGTAGAACACACATACATCAACTCAAGATGAAGTTGTGCAACATCAAAAAGGATGATAAACGTATGTCTGAATACTTATCTGAGATTCAAGATCTATGTGATGGTCTTGAAACAGCTTCATTTGCACTTTCACTTGAAGACATCATTATGTACACTCTCAAAGGCCTTCCTCATGAATATAATCAATTTAAGTCAAGTATTCGGATAACTAATGCTCATACTTCAACATTAAGCTTTCATTCATTGAGTAGCTTATTAATTTCTGAAGAACTTCATATATTTATGGCTGATTCTACTGAAAATATACAGAGTTCTCACACAGCTTTATTTACTTCTTCCTCACCACAATCTATGCCTTCAAACAGAGGTGGACGTGCTTATTCACCTCGTGGTAGAGGTCGAGGTCGTGCTAGAGGAGCTTATGGGAATAATTCCTCAACATTATCACAAAATTCTTCAAATTCAGGTTATAACTCTTCGAATTCTTCTAATTCAAATCTACCTACCTGTCAGATTTGTGTTCGTTTTGGTCATTCTGCGATAGATTGTTATTCTCGTGCTGATTTTGTCACTTTCCCTTCACCAAAAGCTTTACAAAGACAGAGTTATTCAGCTCATAACACTACAATTGCTAATTACAACTCATCTAATTTCAATTCGGCTCCATCATCTTCATCCTCATCTTATAATGCTCCACAGTCATCTAATTATATTTCGTCTTCATCAAACTATAACCCGGAACTGTAGTATTTAGATGCTGGGGCTAATAGTCATGTAACACCAGATCAAGGTATGCTTCAACAATCTTCAACTTATTCTGGTGCTAATTCTGTAGCAGTTGGTAATGGTCATGCTTTGAATATTGCCAACATTGGGACTCGTAAGCTTTCCTTAAACAACTCACCCTTATATCTAAAATCTATATTACATGTTCCTAAAATTGCCTCTAATTTAGTCTCCATCTCTCAATTTACTCGTGATAACAATTGCTGTGTTGTCTTTAATGCAAAATCTGTGTCTATTCATGATCTAACCTCTCACAAACTCTTGTTTCAGGGCCCTTGTGAAGGTGGTCTATATCCTCTTAGAATTGAGTCAACCATGGTCACTCCTTCATCCATACCATCCAAGATTCGGTGTCTTTCTTCTTCAACAGTTTCTTCACAAGCTCAATTGTGCTACATCTAAATCTAACAAACTATCATTTTCTTTATCTACTTCTAGAAGTAATTTTCCCTTTAGTTTGATACATTCTGATGTATGGGGACCATCTCCCATTGCATCTTGTTCTTCCTTTAAATATTACATTGTTTTTATTGATGATTTCAGTCGATTTACTTGGGTTTATCCTCTTGTTCTTAAGTCAGATGTTTATAAAGTGTTTCAAATATTCTATGAAATGATCCTTACACAATTTAAACTAAAAATTCAAACTCTAAGGTCTAACAATGGTGGAGAATATACTAGCTCCCTTTTGCAAAATTTTCTTCAATCAAAAGGGATAATTCATCAAACCTCTTGTATCACACACCAGAACAAAATGGTATTTCTGAAAGAAAACATAGGCACTTGATAGAAACCACAAGAACCTTACTTGCTCATAGTTCATTACCTCACAAATTTTGGCTTGAAGCTTTATCTGCTAGTGTCTATTTGATAAACATATTGCCCACACCTTTACTTCTTAATAAATCTCCTTATGAAACACTTTATAAAGTTCTACCTTCTTACTCTCACCTTAAAGTCTTTGGGTGTCTTTGTTACCCATGGCTTAAACCTTATAGCTCTCATAAACTTGCACCTAAATCTGAAATGTGTGTTTTTCTCGGTTATTGCTCACATTCAAAAGGCTACAAATGTTATTCTTTGTCTTCCAAAAAGGTTTTTATCTCAAGACATGTTGTCTTTAATGAGCACCAATTTCCTTTTCAAAATTCCTTATCTATTGATGCTTCTCAACATGATCAAACATCTACATCCTATATTGATCTTTTTGATTCTCATATTAATCCCAATTCCATTTCTCAACCATTTTCATCTTCAATTACTTCTACACCTCAGGTCAATATATCTCAGCCTGACTTATCAAAAACTCAACCATCTCCTGCACCTATACATAACCCTTCACCTACACCTCCACCAATACAACCTAGACATCCTATGATCACAAGAAAACAAACAGGTTCATTAAAACCTTCTTATAAGTGCCAAAATATCTCTGTTATACCTCACCTTGTTGAACCTACTACCTTTAAGGAGGCTATCAAATCTCAATGTTGCTTAATGGCAATGGATGATGAATATACAGCTCTACAGAAACAAAATACTTGGGAACTAGTTCCACCTCCACATGGCCGAGTTCCCATTACTTGTAAATGGATATATAAGTTGAAAAGAAATGCAGATGGTTCAATTGCAAGATATAAATCCCGTCTTGTGGCTCGTGGTTTTTTACAAGAATATGGGTTAGATTACACTGAAACATTCTCTCCTGTAGTCAAACATCAAACTCTGAGAGTTGTGTTATCACTTGCTATTTCATCTAATTGGAAATTACATCAATTAGATGTATCAAATGCCTTTTTACATGGCAATTTAGATGAGGAGGTTTATATGAGTCAACCTCAAGGTTTTATTAACAAAGAACATCCGCATTATGTGTGTAAGTTGAAAAGAGCATTATATGGACTTAAACAAGCTCCAAGAGCTTGGAATTTACTTTTAACTTCATTTCTTGAGTCTCTTCAATTTGTTGTGTGTCCTGCTGATACATCAATGTTCACCAAAGGCTCAGGTGATAACTTATCTATAATATTGATTTATGTGGATGACATAGTTATTACAGGCTCAACTACAAATGAGATCTTATCACTTATATCAGCTTTGAAAAACCGTTTTGATATGAAAGAACTTGGTAATCTTTCCTATTTTCTTGGTCTTCAAATTCACTCTTCTTCAGATTGTATCACTGTATCACAGAGTTGTTATGCTACTTCAATACTAAATAGAGCTGGTATGAGTAACTGTAAAGCTTCTTCAACACCAACTTTGAATAAATACTCTATCAAATCTGATTTTTCACTTCACCCATTTGAGGATCCCTTCTTGTTTAGGAGTTTGACTGGAGCACTTCAATACTTAACCATCACAAGGCCTGACATAGCCTTTCCTGTTAACCAAATTTGTCAAGCTATGCACAATCCTACAAATGGCGATTTTGACTGTCTCAAAAAGCTGCTACGTTATATTAAAGGTACAATGGATTATGGCTTGAGATTTGTACCTTCTACTCCTGTTTTACGTGCCTATTCAAACTCCGATTGGGCGAGTAGCACTATTGATAGACGATCAACAACGGGTTATTGTATATTTCTTGGATCAAACTTAATTTCGTGGGGCTCAAAGAAACAAAGTACTGTTTCACGCTCCTCAACTGAAGCTGAGTACAGGGCTATGGCATATGTTGCAGCTGAATTAATGTGGATTACGTATTTATTAAAAAGTTTGAAGATTACAAGTCCAATCTCTACTATTGCTTGTGACAATCAATCTGCCATTGCTCTTGCTACAAATCCCGTATTTCATACTAGAACACGACATATTGATGTCGATTTTCATTTTGTTAGAGAACAAGTAAAGATGAAGAAACTTCTACTTCATCATGTACCATCATCATCTCAACTTGCGGATATACTTACAAAAGACTTACAACCTACAACCTTCACTTCTCTTGTAGGCAAACTTTCCCTCTTACGAGTTATCAGTTTGAGGGGGGATAGTAGTGTATAAGACAAAGTTAGTTAGTGAGTCATATGGTGAGTCATAGATAAAACAAAATAGTACAATTATTGTTAGTCATGCAATACCACACACAATGCTTTACATTGTGTACTATATATATTCACCCCTTGTAAACAGTTTTATATAATTCCATATACAAATTTCTATTATCTTTATTCTGTTGTTAATACAACCTTTGTTTGATTTGTTATGTCCATATCCTAAGTAATAAGTATCGTTCTAACCCTTTTTCCTAATTTTTTTTATGTGTGAGCACAACGTTCCTCACGAATCATTATTTTTTTTGTCATTATCGCTTTTGGTGGTGTGATTTTTTGGGAGGGAGTTGTAGCACCATTTCGAGGGCACTGGCCACAGATTACTCATCAGGTCAAGTATTGCAATATACGTTTTCTTTTCTCAGGGATTTTCTTATCAATTTAACCCATAAATTTGAAGGATTTTTTCATATAATTTGCAGATTGTGGATGTTCCAGCGTAGGGGAACCGGTTTCTTTTCATGAGAATATTAAGGCGCAATGGGTTTATGATTGTGTGAACTCACGTACGCATCGTATCCATAAATATCCGATCTATCAGAAGCAGCAGAGTAGTGGCCATATTTCTTTAATTTTGTGACCACTTATGGGTTATTAAGACTTTAGGTTGATTATCCTCGAATAGTGATGCTGGATTTTAAATTGGTGATTTGAGCTGATGTTTAATTGAAGTATATTACTTTTCATTCTTTCTCTTAGTATGATGTCATTTGGTAATACAGAGGGGTAAAAAAGGGTGTTATATGAAGAGACCTTGGTTGGGAAGAAAATGGAGTCATGTTACATCAAACAAGGCTAGGTGAAACTTGATTTGGAGATGTTTTATCAGGAGAATGTGCTATGATCAGCTGTGGTAAAATAATAAGCTACAACAGAAAATTGATAAGGAGCTAAATCCATCTATTGCAAGCTCCTAGTCTGGTATCCAAGGAAGCCTCAATTAAACTGCGTTTAATTGTTGTGAACTATGTGATTTTCAGATCAAACGGATCAACTGCCTAGTTTTTCACTCTCGAGAACAGACGAAAGAGATGTGTGACACATTGTTGGTACAATAATAGCGTTCTGGTTCTGCTAAGAGAAGATCAACTAATTTTTTATTGATACACTCTTAAGTGATATACATTTAAAGTTCGAAGTAGATTTGGATACATTTGAAAAAGAGAAGATCAACAAATTTTTTATTATCTTGAGTAAAATACATTTAAGTTCAAAATAGATTTGGAAAATGTGAGAATCAACTAAATTTTTTATTTATTATCCTGAGTGAGATAAAGTAGATGACCCTCTAAGCAGAATCTTATTAGGTGAGGAAATCCAAAAACCAATTGAGTACTGAAGACAACAAGATCCACAATTACAATTACCTAAAAGCTACCGACACCATTACCAGTAGAACAATAATAATAAGCAACAAAAATAAATAATCGAGCCAGCGCCTCAAATATTACATCTAAATGATATTGAGTTGGTGGAGATCGTGGACAATGTCAGCAAAAAAATGTTTCTCACCGGAGCTCTGACAGCACATACCTGCGGTGGAGGGCTTACCGAGTAGAGTTACAGGTGCAGCGATGAGAAGAGGGTAATCAGGAAAACTAGGCTACTCAACGGACATGGAGCTCCGCCTAGCTGAGGTGGATAGAACAGGAACCATAGAAGGTAGATCTCCCACAAGGGCTTACCAATAGTTGCTCAAACTGCACACGACGAGAATTGCTAGATCGGATAAAGGTTGGAAATGTTATGCTTCAGTCTCTACAAAGGATACGAAATAGTTACAGAATCAAATGCAGATCAACTTGTTTCAGTATTACGTGTAAAGTAATAAACCACCACTTAACAAGTTTCAAGGACATGGGACATGGGATGAGAGTTTGTAACTGAATGAACAAACTATATTAATTAAAAGAATCTTTAGAATTAGTGCATAGATATATCTTGCTTATTTTTTTGTTATCTTCTTCTATGAGAGGGACGCCTCCGCATGTCTTGTGTTTCCTTCAAATCCTCGAATACAAGTAAATTTCAGTTAATTCCTTAAACCATCAACTTTTGTATATTGTTCATTAATATCCTTTTAATTTCATAATAGGAAACCCCCTCCACTGTAGCAAGGAAGGAGAGTAGAGAAGAAACATCGAGGCTACTGATTTTTAAGATTTATAGAGGACTCTCTATATATAGAGAGAGAAAGAGGGGGAGAGAATACATATGTTTTAAAGAGATAGGGTCCCCTTTTACAAATTTCCAAGTTATAACATCTTATTAAGTTGTTACAACGTTGAAAGATTTACAAACAGAACCTACAACCCAAGAAACTTGTCTAAACCCAACTGACTGAACTCTTAGTGTTGGACACTACCGAACAACATGCACAAAAGTATATATGGGTGTAATCATACCTTAGTTCAACTAGATTAAAATCGATAAATCATATTAGTTCATATAACTTGCAATGGTATTAATGTTATTCGCTTCATTAATCATATGTCATAGTAATTTTTAGGAGAGATCCTAGGTATAGTAAGTTGACCTTAGTATGTTGGCATATTGCCTCCCTTATTAGGTTGTTTTAATGTGACAAATCCTCTTGTGTTTAGTGTGCTTATTTCTATTGTTATTTATATTCTATCTTGCACTCTATTTCATCAAAAAGCTCCTTCTTTATCTTGTTGTTCAACTTGATTGTTTTTATCTTAAGAATCTTATTCTCATACAAATGCTATTAACCTTATCTTTATGATTATTGAGAGTTAGCCTTGGTGTTCAACTTCAAAGATTCTTAGAATAATGTTTACAACAACTTTCGTGAAGAAGATTTATTGATCCAAGTCATTATCCTTCAAAGATTACTTGGCGCGGTACACCGCTGCGGTATACCGGACCAAGGTTGCGGACCAGGGCGCGGTGCAGTGACTAGCCCGTCAGTATGCTAGAAAATCAAACCACTGAAGCGCGGTACACCGCACGAATCTTGCGGTACACCGCAAGAAAGGGTTTTCTGCACAAAAGACAAGTCATAAGAAATATATCCGTTGGGAGATTAATAGATCCGTTGGACTCAAGCCTTATGACCGTTGGAAGCCATTTTCTACTATAAATTGAAGCTCTTTGAAGGCTACAACTACACCAACTAATTACAAACATTAAGGGGCTTAATTGCTATCATTCAAGAAGGTGTCAAGTGCTATACATAGTCAAATTCAATCTTAGTGAGCTTATAAATCCTTTCAAGGAGTTAATCAATTAAGCCACAAGGTTCTATCCACTCAAGAAGGAGTATACAAGCTTATAGTCATATCCACTCTATTAGGAGTTTAGTTACAAGCTTTAATTAGCAAACCTTTAAACACTTTGTTATTATCCTCTTAAGTCTAGGTCTTGTAATAGATAGATTAAGAGAGAATTCAAGTATAGGGAGTATACTTGGTGTCCTTGTGTTGTGATTACGCAAGTGGTGTGTCCTTCGTGTTATCGAAGAGTTTGTAAAGGTTATTGTGTTCTCGACCCGGATAAGAGAGACACGGGAGCTTAGTGAAAAGCTTGAAATCCTAAGGAGGCTTCCTTAGGTAGTGGATGTAGGGAAACCGAACCACTATAAATCGTGTGTATCTTTCTATCCTTACTCTATTTACTTTCCGCACATTATATGTTTGATTATATGCTTGCATGAATTCTATGATATTGTTTATCTAGGATATCCCAACATATATTCTTCTAGAGTAGTTTAAGATATTGGATTAGCTTTTTACTAGTTATACTTTTATATCAAACCTTCTCTTTCTATTGCATGATCCTATAAGAGTTTGATTTAATTAGTTGACCTAGAAGTTTTCTCTTAAACTTATTATTGTCCAAAAGATTTTTAATTAGGCATTATCTTATTAGTAATCCTATTCACCCCCCCTCTAGGACTTTCAATTGGTATCAGAGCCTAACTCTACGTGAATAGCTTAATCGTTAGTAGAGTAAACGATATGGAATTTAATCTTTTGGAAAGTTCGTGTTCTACTCGACCTCCACTTTTTGTAGGAACTTACTATTTTGCTTGGAGAACAAAAATGGAGGAATTTATAAAAACCGAAGATCCCGATCAATGGAGAATCGTAAAGGAAGGTCCATTTGTCCCTCATAAAGAAGAGTTAAATGAAGAGGGAGTTCTTAAGCTAAATCAAGAAGAAAAAGATTTTGATGAACTCACCATAGAGGAAAAGGCTAAGCTCACTCAAAATGCAAAACCAATGTACACTCTCATTCGTGGAATTTCCGAAGAAATTTTCTCACAAATGTTAGATTGTAAATCCGCAAAAGAGCTTTGGGATCGTTTGGAGTCTTTATATGGAATTGTCGAAAATGACGAAGAAGAAGAAGTCTCTATCCATGATGAATCTCACAACGATTTTAAACCTAATCATGAGGTAGCACTTTATCCTAACTCTTTATCTCTTCCTTACAATTATTGTGATATTAGGCAAATTTCATCCCTTCTCAAAATTCTTGATTCTCAAATCCATTTGAATAATCTTATGTTAAAAAAAGGTAATATTGTGCTAAAGAATTGTTTTAAATGTTGTATCACTTTGGATGATATTCTTGGCAATACTAAAAACCCGTGTTTTGAAAACATTTTTATTTTAAATAAATGGAAACATCCTTTGAAGAAAAGCATAGAAGGTTTTAAAAAATTGGATGAAGCGTTTTCCCTCGCTCTTGATACTTTAAAAAATCATCCTTTCTCAAATGTCACTCCTTTTGATCCAAATGACTTTTTCAAAGAAAAATTATATGTTAGTGAAAATTTGGATGTTGGAAAGAATGTGGAAACTTCTTGTTCAAAAACTTTACATGGTTACTCTATTCAAAAAAGAAGTTATTGCAACTATTGTGGTAAACCCGGTCATCATGCTTCTACGTGCCATTACCATGAACAACTTATTAGTGGATCTTTGATACCTTCATGGGAAAAACCAATATGGATCGTGACAAATGCTAACAACATTTCCGGATCCATTCCACCTCGGTTACCATAGTAATATGCATTGAAGGTGTTGAGCGTCAAGAAAATGGAATCTTATGCAAAAGGACGTTCAAACCTCATAAAAGGAAAATACGGTGAAATTCTTTCCTCTCTTGTATTTTTGTTTATGTTTTTATATTGTGTTTTATGTGTTTTATCAACTTGTGATACTATCTTGTTGTTCTTGACCTTTTACATGCTTAGTGTTGCTTTATTCTTGCATTGGGTCTTTTTGCACTTTTAGAAAACTTAGGGACTTTTGTGAAATTAACTGTTATATGAGTTTTTAGGTTCTCCTTGGCCTTTCTTTTCAAAACAAAGATGCTCAAAATTATTTTATATCATTCCGAGTCATTTGGGGTAGTTTCGATTGTGTTTCGGGTGTTTTTAAAAGAATCAAAAATTTCATTTTTGTTGACCAAACCGAACACTCGTGCGGTGCACCGGACGATTCCCGCGGTACACCGCACGTAAGGGTTTTGACAGATTAAGAACCCGTTTTTCAGTCTTTTCTCCTCATTTCTTCATTACATCTTCTCCTCTCCTCCTCCTTGGCGATTTCCGGCCACCCACACTCCGGTTCCACCACTAAAAACACCCTCTTTCACCACTTAAATCACTCCTCCTTCTTCCTCCTCCATTACCCACTTCGTTTTCCACCATGGTTAGAACCAAATCCATTGCTAACAAGAAAAAAGCTTCCACCGGAGCCTCCTCAAGCCGCCACCGTGAACCATCTCCGGCGAGGTCACCATCACCACCACCACCACCACTCCGGCCATTCGATGCTCTTCCGGGTAGAACGATTTGCCCCTCGGCTTTTCCCTCCGGTGAAAACTCTCTCTTTAGACTATTTTCAATTCAAAAATTTCATAAAATCTTTGCTTTTTCGGGTAGTCATTTGGCAATCGGGTTAATCGAAGATTTTTATACGAATTTTGAATTTAATCATGCTACTACTCCGATTAAATCAACCGTTTCGGGTACCGTTTTACGTTTAAAGTCGAATACTTTGTGCTCTAAATTTGATATACCTTCGGATGGTTTTAGCGGATTTTGGTCTAGTGGTTGGGATAATTCGAACATTGATATTGTTGCTCAAAATGAAGTTAATGAGTTTGTTAATAGTAGAATGGTTATTCCCGATGGAAATTGGAATATTCGTAACTTTGATCCGGAATTTATCGTGGCCCACAAGTTTCTTATCTCGGCCGTTATTCCGAAAGATAAGCATGACGCAAAACTTATCCCGTATGAAGCCTATCTTTTATTTTTGATCTTCTCCAAACAACCGATAAACATTATTGCGATAATGTTCAAATGGATGAATCACGCTCGTGCCTCTCGGGATAAAGTCCCTTACGGTATATTTCTATCCAAAATCTTTGAAGCTAATGATATTTCTTTTGGAGGGACAAATGTTAAACCAATCAATAAGTCTTGGAAATTCGATTATCTCACGATTTTAAGAATGAAATTTGTTATTTATAACAACACATATGTTTCGATCTCCACTATTAATCGTATCTCGGATGTTACTATTCGTAATCGCATTCTTGAAGCAAAAATGTGCACCGATGGTCCGGAGCTTGAGACTCTTCATTTAGTAGATAACCCGGATCAACAAAACCCCATTCCTAATGAGCCCACTCCAAGCCAACCCACCATTGTTAACCCTCCTAATCCATCCGGTTTTGAAAGCGCTATGTCTCGTTTCATGGATTATATAGGAAGTAAATTTGTGGCTTTGGAAGATAAAATAGAAAGGAAATTTGGAGTTTTGGAAGAAAAGATAGGGCATCTTACGAATGAGCTTTCGTGTATGAAAAGTGATGTTTCGTGTATTCGCGATGATATTGGAAATGGAAGAAGATCTAGGAGCCGCTCTCCTCGTGATAATCGTTAATTCATCTTGGTTTGATGTTTGGTGCTTGGTGTTTGGTGTTTAAAATCATGTTTTTATCATTCTTGGTGGTTTATGGATCTTTATATGCTTATGTGGGTATTTTAGAACTTGTTTTTATGATGTGTTTATGCTTTTTAAGTTTTTGTGGGTCCGTGTTTTGGACATCTAGGATATTGCTACTTTGGTTTATTTGGTTTTTATGTTAGGATGCTAAATGTTTTATTTGGATAATTGGTTAACTAGTTGTGTTTTTATCATGATTGTTAGTTGCTTATCTTCTTTGATTTGGTTTTTATGTTGCTAACATGTTCTTTGATGTTATAGGTACTTCTTGATATTGCTCCTTAGTCCCTATAGTTTGCTCCTTTTAGCTTTGGTCCTGAATAGTTTGAAATTTGCATTTCGGTCCCAAAATAGATTTTTCAAAATTGCGCTTAGTCCCCAAATTTTTGAAAAATACATCTTGACCTCATGCCTTTCAACAAAATTACAGTTTTACCCCTAAATCTCTTCAAAATGTTCTCAAGTGTTCTTATTAGGGAAAATTGTCAATCAAACGCTTACAAATTAAAACAAACTATATGCATTTTGTAAGGGGGAGTCTTTGCTAAATCATTTTTTTTAAGACTCATATGCTTAGACTAATCATTTATTTCATATCCTTGCAACTAATCGTTTGTGTCATTAGAAAGCATATGAAATCAAAATCTATCAAGGAGTTGGTAAAAATCTCTATCCTTAGCTCTTGCTTTACAAATATCTAAACTCTTGCAATCTTTGTTTAAAATCTATTCACTCGAGTTTTTGCTCTTCTATTTCTTAGTTGTTTTTACCCCATCTTTTTGATGAAGACAAAGGGGGAGAAATATTATGTGCACTAAAACTTTCAAAACTTGCACGTTTTAAAACTCACAAATGCATCTCAAATCTTATGCTTATTGTGAGGGGGAGCTTTATTTCATTAGTGCTTAAACTTTCATTTCATTCCTAAGGTGTTTTAGTGAAGGATTTGTCATCATCAAAAAGGGGGAGATTGTTGGCATATTGCCTCCCTTATTAGGTTGTTTTAATGTGACAAATCCTCTTGTGTTTAGTGTGCTTATTTCTATTGTTATTTATATTCTATCTTGCACTCTATTTCATCAAAAAGCTCCTTCTTTATCTTGTTGTTCAACTTGATTGTTTTTATCTTAAGAATCTTATTCTCATACAAATGCTATTAACCTTATCTTTATGATTATTGAGAGTTAGCCTTGGTGTTCAACTTCAAAGATTCTTAGAATAATGTTTACAACAACTTTCGTGAAGAAGATTTATTGATCCAAGTCATTATCCTTCAAAGATTACTTGGCGCGGTACACCGCTGCGGTATACCGGACCAAGGTTGCGGACCAGGGCGCGGTGCAGTGACTAGCCCGTCAGTATGCTAGAAAATCAAACCACTGAAGCGCGGTACACCGCACGAATCTTGCGGTACACCGCAAGAAAGGGTTTTCTGCACAAAAGACAAGTCATAAGAAATATATCCGTTGGGAGATTAATAGATCCGTTGGACTCAAGCCTTATGACCGTTGGAAGCCATTTTCTACTATAAATTGAAGCTCTTTGAAGGCTACAACTACACCAACTAATTACAAACATTAAGGGGCTTAATTGCTATAATTCAAGAAGGTGTCAAGTGCTATACATAGTCAAATTCAATCTTAGTGAGCTTATAAATCCTTTCAAGGAGTTAATCAATTAAGCCACAAGGTTCTATCCACTCAAGAAGGAGTATACAAGCTTATAGTCATATCCACTCTATTAGGAGTTTAGTTACAAGCTTTAATTAGCAAACCTTTAAACACTTTGTTATTATCCTCTTAAGTCTAGGTCTTGTAATAGATAGATTAAGAGAGAATTCAAGTATAGGGAGTATACTTGGTGTCCTTGTGTTGTGATTACGCAAGTGGTGTGTCCTTCGTGTTATCGAAGAGTTTGTAAAGGTTATTGTGTTCTCGACCCGGATAAGAGAGACACGGGAGCTTAGTGAAAAGCTTGAAATCCTAAGGAGGCTTCCTTAGGTAGTGGATGTAGGGAAACCGAACCACTATAAATCGTGTGTATCTTTCTATCCTTACTCTATTTACTTTCCGCACATTATATGTTTGATTATATGCTTGCATGAATTCTATGATATTGTTTATCTAGGATATCCCAACATATATTCTTCTAGAGTAGTTTAAGATATTGGATTAGCTTTTTACTAGTTATACTTTTATATCAAACCTTCTCTTTCTATTGCATGATCCTATAAGAGTTTGATTTAATTAGTTGACCTAGAAGTTTTCTCTTAAACTTATTATTGTCCAAAAGATTTTTAATTAGGCATTATCTTATTAGTAATCCTATTCACCCCCCCTCTAGGACTTTCATAGTACTCCGCGAATACTTTGGTGGTTTTTTGAATCTCGTGTTTGGGTTCTTATTCAACTCCACACTTAATCAAAGTAATATCAAGAAGTGTTAATTCGATGAAATTAAACATTCTAGTCTAAGTATTAAGACCGGGGACCAATTTTCAAAATAATTTTTTACAATAATGTATTACGCTCTTGATTAACCCATTAAAACTTGGGTTGGCCTGTTAATCACTATTCCAATTAAGTAAGATTCTCCAACACCAAAACCAACAAATAATAAAGAATCTGATTCTCGTGACCAAGATTCAGACTAATTCATACTACCTTGTTCTGTCAATGACTTGTAATTTGCTCCCATTTGATTCTTCATTTTACTACATTTTCTTCTTGAGTATAAACCTAGAAATATATGACTAACGGTCATATTATATGAGATATATATCTTACTAAAAATTCATCTATTAACGGTATTTAATTGGTAGCAGTTTGAAGTAAATGTAGCCTATTATATATTATATGAAGGTACTTTATACCGACAACCGTTCATCCAATTGCCATTGATTGGATGAAATAAAGACGACTCGTCTAATTAAATCTCCGTATCTAGTCATATATTTTAAAAATATGTTTTTACTAATTTTTATAGTTTATAAAAAAATAACATCAACCGCGGTGTTTTATATTTTTGCGTCCAATATGAAGCAAAAATTTTGAAGCGAGTTTTTTTCATTTTTATTAACTTAATATAATAAATAATATAATAATTACGGGTGTTGTATATGATATAAAAAAATCTACATCAAAATTTGAGCGTCATGGAATCATGAAGTTTTTGTAACAATGATAACATCATTGTGTCTTTTTTTCGAGATTCAACCTTACTAGAGAGTGAGCACGAGTATTTTAGTGAGCTTGCAACAAAATAGAATGAAACTATTCTACTAGATATAAGGTTGTGTTATATCTTGCAATTGGGTTAATATAATACGAGACAAAGGCGTGAAAAAAATATAAGTTTGTACTTACCGTGGTAAATTTTGCACAATTGTCAAATAAAGGGAAAAATTGTGAGCCATTTGTTATATCATCTCAGGTTCAACAAACATTTCACGTGAAAGATCCTTTAAATCCTTTGTGAAAAATGTGATCAACGCAACCTCTCGGGATATGTATCATATTGATAAAGATAGGTCGTTGTCAACTGAAGAGAATATTATTGAAAATGATACTAAAGATAAGGCTACCATGTTTGAAAGAAATGACCCTTATGATTTTTAAGATTTGGACGAGAGAGATTGGACCCGATATGATGTTAATGAAGATTTGTTTTATGATGTTTTGCATCAATTATAATTTCGAGATAATTTTAATTTTTTTATTTATGAAAAATTATTTAAAATAGTAAATATGTGGTGATGAATTTTTTTTTTAATCAAACTTTTTTTAAGCTTTATTTTACATATCATTTTATATGAATAATTAAATTAAAAGAACGAATAATCGATTTATTGATAAAAATAGTATATTAATTTTTTTTCTATACATCCGAGACCTTGAAAGGCAATAAACCTATC
The DNA here is from genome assembly GCA_029959085.1 of Nemophila menziesii. Lineage (NCBI taxonomy): Eukaryota > Viridiplantae > Streptophyta > Magnoliopsida > Boraginales > Hydrophyllaceae > Nemophila > Nemophila menziesii. Next base: position 30,398,512 of record JARWIR010000008.1, read on the forward strand.
TAAGGTTTACTAAACTCCCAAAAGAGTGCACAAGATATTCCCGAGGGATAGTCTAACCACATTTGTCCTTCGTTGGAAGCTTCCTTAGTCCTTCAAGGGGTCACCAAAGTACTTCGTATCGCCTTCCAAGTTTGTACCCATTTTTGCCATGAAGTCCGCACATTTATTTATGTGCGGAGTCGGGTACAATTACAAAAGAGAGGTAGTTTTAAGGAGAATAGTTTTTGATTTAGAGAAATAGACCAACATCTGTTTTTTGTTTTTTTGCTTTTGGTTGAGAATGAACTGGGTTAAGGAGTAAACGGGGAGCCAAAGATACGGGGGAGACAAAAAAATTAAAGTGAGAAATATGGTGTGAAAATTAGAAAAGGATTTAATATTTTAAAATTCTTTTAAATCTGTTATAAAATTTGATTTCTATTTAAAAAATTGTTATACATATTTTTTTTATTATAATATTTACTTTTTTAGTAAAATTATATTTTTATATTCATAATTTGTATATTTAATCAGGACTGGACAACAATATTCCAGAGATGTACAAGCGCTGCAGCAAGTCTTAGCTTCGGGTGCAGCAGCTTCCGCAGGGACTGGACAGCAAATTTCTGCTGCAGAAATCGAGTGGTGGAAACAGCAGCAGCTCCTCAGCTGCAAATCAGTGTCGAATGGGTTGTATAATAGAATCATTGATTTGGCCATTTGTTGGGAGATATGGCTGGACAGAAATAATCGTGTGTTCAATGGACCAGGTGATGGTAAATCAATGGTTGTGCGGCGATATAGAGCCGAAAATGTCGCAATAAATTATGTTTGCGCGTGGGGAAGGAAATTGATGTTGGGATAGTTGTATCCGCAAAGAGCACATTAGTAAAATGGGTCAAGCCCGATCTTTAGATTAAACTTAACATAGATGGAAGTCAATACAAAGGGTCCTCTAAAAGTGGTGTTGGTGGTCTATTCAGAGACAAAGAGGGTGAATATCTGGGTGGCTTCACGGGTCCAGATGTGTCATGTTCGGCTTTCCAAGTGGAATTAATAGCGCTCCATTTTGGATTATCATTGGCGATCAAAAGAAGTCACGAGAGAGTAGAAATTCAAACTGATCCGCTTGCGTTACACACACTAATGAAGGGCGGTGGAAACAATAGGGATTGGCTAGACATACTAATCTTGGAATGTAGAGAAATCCTTACAAATAACACTGGTTTTGATTTTGTGCATATCTTCTTCACTTTCAAAGAATAGTCTGGGTTGTTAAAATCATTGATTTTTGAGTTTTATTTGTTGGTGTTCTTGATTAAATTGGTGAATATATTATTTTTTGAATGCTCAATCATAAAATGCATGGTATATAGCAACTTAATTGGCGGTATATGAGCTTTGGTATATGAGCTTTTCTATACTATAATCAAAGTGTTTGTAGTTATGCTTTTAAAAAATGTAGTCTGTTATTTATGTTACCTATTTAATAGTTAATTGCATTGTTGGTCCATGTAAAGATAAAAAAATAAATCAGTAATGGAACAATGATTTTTTTCATAATGTTACCGAAAGCACTGAACGCTCAGGAAATGAATATGAAACTCTAACATCATAATGGGCTCGGCCCATTGCAAACCCCCATTTCTTCTTTTTGTCTATCAAAAGAGGAGTTGCATTTTCAACTTGCATATCTATTAACAATTGCTATGTCATTTTCCACCTCTCAGTAATGATGAAATAGAAGGTGATATAATCAAAATGTAAGGGCATTTTTGTCTTTTTCGTAATTTATTTTTATAATTGCTAATTAACTTAACATTACAGTGATATGGCAGGTCATATTGATCGATTTATAGCTGTGGTGGCCCACGCTCATGTACTTCAAGTGGGACCCAAAAAAGCTGTTGATGTATTAGCTGCTGCTAATACTGCAGCTGAAGTTAGTTAGACCTGGGGAAAAAGGTAATTTTTAATTGCACTATAGGTCCCAATGCTATAGAAAAATTACACTTTAGGTCCCTATACTTTTATTTGAAAATTGCACTATGTAATTCCCAAATTAAAGGAAATTTAAAGTCATTTGTTCATAGCCCAGTTGCTTTGAGACTTGTTAGGCGTGGAAAAAAGGTAACTTTTTAATTGCACTACTGGTTCTATGTTATAGAAAAATTACACTTTAGGTCCCCATATCAATTATTTTAAAATTACACTATGTAAGCCCAGAAATTTAAGGTCGTTCGATCATAGACTAGTCTTTTTGGAGTTAATTGCACGGTCCCTATGCAATAGAAACATTACACTTTAACTTTAGGTCCCTATATTTATTGTTTTTATCGCTAAGCTATAAAATTTTCTCGTTATCTAGATATGTAAGAGATATATCATCTGCTTTTGCAATGAATTGGAAGCAAGGAAGCTCAAATATCCCAACACTGGAACTGAAGCTTTGCTAATGGGTATATTGATTGAAAGTTTGTGTTCTTTTTTCCAGTAATTTCTAATTTATTTTGTATACATCTAATTGTTAGCTAAAATATATTGGTTATTTGCACCGTTCATCCATGTATTATTAATAACCATTGCAAATTTACCCCTCCACAAGGGTATATATGACTGTTTCACATAATCCATGGACTAATGATTCAATTTACCCCTAATTTGCTTACATATTAGTTTATTAGGAACAAGTTTAGCTGCAAAGTTGATGAAGGAAAATGAAATCACTTTATTCAAAGTTCTAGATGAAACTGTTAACTTGTTAGGTAAATCAAGTTAGGTAAATCTGAACAAGCTTAAGGGGCTCTTGATTGGCCAATTACCTAGAAATTAAAGTCAGGTAATTATGTTCTCATCATCGACTTTTTCAATTAGTCCCCATTGTTTAAAAAGGTGCATATAGGTGCTTTACTTGTTGGACACTGAATGTTTTAAGAGCAGGTGAAATAACAAATGCACATTTTCTTCTTGGAATATGGTCAGGGAAAGACTCAGCAGGGCATAAGATTATGTATACCTTTGGTTTTAATGATGATAAAGCTAAAAAGATTGCAAAATCCATAAGTTATTTCATGACTCAATTTAAGTTTTAAGCGTAATCTAGATATATTTCCTGTATTCAGATGGAACCTAGACCATCGAGGTATGACTATAACAATTCTTGTTTATCTGAAGAAACTTCAGATAAGATACCGATCAAGTTGAAAATTCGACGAAAAGTAATGAAACAATGGCAAAGAGGTTAATAATATATTAATGGAGAGTAAAGTAAAAAATGATGCCATGATTAGATAACTTAATGTAAAAGTACATTTTCTTATATGTTGGTTTACAATCATTATATTACTGGTACACAATATTACCAAATTATGTATCAATTTTTATGTTAATTTTACAGCTTGAAGCTATAGAAGTTATGACAATGGGAATATGGACGAACCCAAAAGTAAAAGTAGTAAAGAATAGTAAAGAAGTTTTGAAAATTTTGTTTGTAATCGGGATATGGATAATCGAAAAAGTAGTAAAGAAGTTTTGAAGATTTTGTGTAAACTATCAATGATTTTTAGGTGTTAAATTATTTTTTATGAAAGTATTAGGAAGTTTTAGAATTTTGTATTTTTAATTATAATTTTTAGCTTGTTAGACAATATATGACAGGAAGTTATGATTTGTATATTTTTTATGAATGAAATATATTTTTAATTGATTTTTGGTTTATATTAAGTAGTTTTTTTGTTAAAAAATATATGTTTATTTTTAATCAACAATACATATATGTAAAAAATTATTAAAATAATCTTCTTTTTATATACGATAGTTTAAAATTGTCGTTTATATCAAATAAATCTACAACTATGATATATAATAGGTGTCAGTGTTCTAAAAAAGCTGTCGAAACAAATTTATATAGACGGTAATCTTGTGACAACTAACGCAAATAGGCTGCAATCTTTTTTGTGTCGTCTTTACATAGGCGTCAGCTTTATAGACGACACTTTTCGCGGCAATTAACTAACCTCGGTTTATTAATAAACATAAGTTATAAGAAACCGCTTTTAACCCTAAAATTTGCCATGAATACTCATTTTTTTAGTAGTGATACTATGTGACTATAATATTCACATCTTATCGCACAATGCTAACTACTAATAAATAGGTTGATATGCATAAAAATGCTTCGAATATTGAGAAGTACCCAATATGGTGTTTTGATGGATTAGTTGAAATTTTGAAAGTTCTGTACGAAACTTTAAGTTTGGCCCTTAATAGAAATACTAATAAATATTGATAACTGTGACAATAATTGTGAAATAATTCTATTTAACTAAGTAATAAGTAATAGAATAGTAATTAAATAAGAGAATTAATGACAATTCTAAAAAATTTGAGCTAAGGGACTTGATATGTATGAAGGTATATATAAAATGTTTTTAATATTTTTTTAGTATTTTGATTTTCATATATATATTGATAAAAAAGAATAAATCAAATTGTATATAAAAGGACAACTCATGCTTACTTTAAATATAAATATAAGTTAGATTTATCTTAAATTACTAATTTAAGAATGTGAAATAAATATAATATCAAAGTATTTTTTACTATCTCCTAATTATATATCATTACCTTATGTAATTACCTAAAATATAAATATAATTCATATTAATATTATGATAAAAACAACATGACACATCATCATGTAGGTACATCACATGGGAATATATCCCAATATATTAGTTACATAAAAGACAAAATTGTATAACAAATTCTAGTAGAAAAGAATATTACTGATAGGACTTGTGCTATTATGTATATAGCACACTTTATGTACTATTCACAACAAGAAATACAAAAATCATTTTATCTCTTTTTCTCTCTCAATATGGTATCAGAGCCTAAGGAGGATTCACACTTAGCCTTTTCTTCCTTTTTCACCATTAATGTGTTGGGAAAAGGTTGGAATTCCTGTTCGTGGATCGTGCACAGAAGCAAATGAAAAGACAAAAACAACAAATTTTACGTGGTTCAACCAAAGATGCCTACGTCCACGGAGTAATCCAATATTATCACTCACACTATTACAACTTAGGTTTTATACGGAAAAACTAAAAACCCTCCACAAAATAAAGAATAAAGAACTCTCACACTAACCCAAGACTCTAATCACTATAGGTACGTTACACACTCACAGATAACTAACCTATATGATTTTCGTTTTTAGATATCTCGTGGCTCTCTTCTTTTCTCTCTTTCTTTCTCCTTGTCTTCAACCATCAACATATGGTACCTATTTATAGGATTTCACAACCCACCCAAACAAATGAATCTAGTCATCTTAAAAACTTCAACCCTCTTATGTTTTCAAGACAAACCCTTAATTTCTAAGACTATCACTTGGTTTCTCAAGACACCATTTAGTCTTCCAATGCAATGGTTCATAGATGTGAGTCAAATCTTAACCTCCCTTGACGAGCATCCCCAAGCACCTCGACAATATCGGATAATGAAACTTTCTTCTTGAGTTCCTTGACTTGTTTTGAACAAACACATGACGCTCGATCACCGGCACTTCTGTCATCAACTTGAACAGCTCGACCCTCCAAGATATATATATTCTTTGTGTTGATTTTTCCACTCATTATGAACCGGTCACGTTTAAAAAATTTACACCGGTTACCTCGACCGATGTATCTACACCCATGTGATGTTAACAATCCCAACGAAATGATGTTGGTACCGCTCGATGGTACATATCTCACGTTTGAAAAGGTTTGGTTATTGCCATTGTTTAGTTGCAAGTGGACACGTCCAATACCCTCGACCTTCATCACCTCGTTGTTTGCAGCAGTAATGTGACCATACTTCTGTCGGTATACAGAGTTTCAAACAAGTCCCGATCATTGCACATACGAACCGAAGCAGCCGAATCTAAGATCCATTCAGATTTCTTCATATTATACATAACAGTATCTGTAGTCACCGCAACAAATGCGACATCCTCTTCAGTAAGGTTTGAATTTGAACCATCCCCGGTCTTGACTTTTTCATTTGACAATTTGAAATATTTCAAGTCCTCGATCATTTGACGGCGCCGAGTTTGGATATGTCCTTTCTTTCCACAATAGTAGCATTATCGTTCGCTATGGTCACGACCCCGAGACCGCGATCTTCCATCTTTACGCAGAAAATTCTTCTCCTGACTCCTCCCTCGTTCAAATTTCTCTACAAAAAGTGCATTTCCATTTCCATTATCATTAGTGTTTCCTTTTACCATCATCCGTTCATTTTCACGAAAGAGTGCAGTGACATCATCCATACTGAGTGTCTTCCTCCCTACCAACATTGTCTGTACCAATGGTTTGTGAGACATCGGTAAGGAAGACAACAGTAAAAGAGTTTGTTCCTCATCCTCGAGTTTCTCATCGATATTTTGAAGCTGACACGCCAACTGATTGAATAAATTGATGTGACTTTGAATTTCCACTCCCTCCTCCATCTTCAAAGAGTAAAGTTTCATCTAAGGCATACTCGATTTGTCATTGATTTAGATGCATATATTCCCTCGAGTTTCTCCCACAACCCCCTCGGTGTTGTCTCCTTCATCACATTGAATTTGATCTCGAGAGAAAGAGCCAATCAAATCGTGCTAACAGCCTTCTTTCTCATGGAATTCCAATTAGCATCAGTCATACCTTGAGATTTTTCTTCCTCCAAAGCTAGGTCAATACCCTGTTGTACGAGAAGGTCTTGAATCGTGATCTGCCACACTGCAAAACTTACCTTACCATCGAACAGTGGAACTTCAAATTTCGGTGCAGACGCCATCTATCTTTTCAACTTCTATGCAACACAACCACAACTCTGATACTACTTTGTTAGGAAATTCCCTTTCGAGGATCGTGCACAGAAGAAAATGAAAAGACAAGAACAACAAATTTTACGTGGTTCAGCCAAAGATGCCTATGTCCACCGAGTAATACACTATTACCACTCACACTATTACAACTTAGTTTTTGTACAAAAAAATTCAAAACCCTCTCACAAAAGAAAGAATAAAGAAATCTCACACTAACCCAAGACTGTAATCACTGTAGGATCATTACACATTCACAGTTAACTAACCTATATGATTCTCGCTCTTAGATATCTCGTGTCTCTCTTTTTTTCTCTCTTTCTTTCTCCTTGTCTTCAACCATCAACATATGGTACCTATTTATAGGATTTCACAACTCATCCAAACAAATGAATCTAGTCATCTTGAAAACTTCAACCCTCTTAAGTTTCCAAGACAAAACATTAATTTTTAAGACTATCACTTGGTTTCTCAATACACCAATTAGTCTTCTAATGCAATGGTTCATGGATGTGAGTCAAATCTCAACATAATGGCGAATTTCTAAGTTGTTTTCTTTTACCTCCACTCATTCGATCCTTCCGCATTTTCTAATGGGGTATTCTTCAAGCTATACTCATCATATTACTTCCAGTTCATCCCTACCAGCAGGATTGCTCATTCTTCGTCAAAATTGGGCATCCTTGGTACAAATTAAACTGGATGCTTCCAATTACATGCTTTGGCGTACTCAGCTCGAGACGATACTCGAAGCTCATGGTTATTTACGTCATGTTAATGGGTCACAATTACCTCCCCTCCCCTCTGATTCGGTGTTCGCTACTTGGCTAATTGAGGATCAACAATTAAAGAACTCTTTAATTTCCTCTATGATTCCTTCTATTTTTTATCAAGTTGTTCGATTACAAACATCTGCTGAGGTGTGGCGCAAATTAGAAGAAATTTTTGTGAGTCAATGTAGAACTCATGTTCATCAATTGAAAATGAAGCTGTGTAATATCAAAAAGGGTGAGTGCAGTATGAATGATTATCTTTCTGAGATACAGGACATTTGTGATGGATTAGATACAACTGTAGCTTCTCTTCCTCTTGAAGACATCATAATGTATACTCTTAAAGGTCTTCCTATGGAGTATAACCACTTTAAATCCAGCATACGCATCACAAATGCACAGACCTCTACACTTACCTTTCACTCTCTGGGTAGTCTCATTGTCTCCGAAGAAATGCACATGAAAATGAATGAGGCTGCTGATAATTCTTCACAAATTCATACAGCATTGTTCACTTCATCTGCTTCAAATTCATCTGGAGGTCGTGGTTTCTCTAATCGTGGTCGTGGTCGCACACCATCTCGTGGTAATTACTCATCTGGTTCCTCTGTTTTGGTGCACCTCCATCATCATCATCACCACAAGGTATACATAAAAAATCTACCTCGAATTTTACATGTCAGATTTGCTTGCGTTTTGGACATTTGGCTATTTATTGTTGGTATAGGACGGATTTTGTAACATTTTCGTCTCCTAAAGCTCAAAATCGAACTACATTAGCTGCTTCTACTTCTGCAGCTGGACCTAGCTCATCTTCTCCTTATAATCCATAGTTGTGGTATTTAGATTTGGGTGCAAATAGCCATGTTACGAATAATTTGACATTATTACAACAATCTTTACCTTATAATGGTAGTAATACAGTTGCAGTTGGAAATGGTCAAGCCTTGGATATCACCAACATTGGGCATAGTAAGCTTGTTTCTCCTAACTTTACTTTTCACTTAAATTCAATTCTTCATGTTCCTAATATTGCGTCAAATTTACTTTCTATCTCAAAATTCACTGCTGACAATAACTGCACCATTTCTTTTTCATCTTCTTCTGTGTCTATACATGATGCAAATACTCACCGTGTTCTTTTTCAGGGCCCATGTAAAGATGGCCTCTATCCATTATGTTTTGGTGCACACTCAGTCTACTCAAGTCCATCTTCTTTTCCTTTGTGTTGTTTGTCCTCTACATCTACTTTTTCATCTGCTAAATTGTGGCATTTTCGCCTTAGTCATCCATCTACTCAGGCTTTAGCTCCATTATCCTCTATTTTAAAAGTCAATTTAGATTATTATGGTATTAGTTGTAAATCATGTGCTGTGTCAAAAGCCCATAAACTTCCATTTTCTTTATCAAGCTCAAAATCTTGTAAACCTTTTGAATTAGTGCACGGTGATGTATGGGGTCCATAACCTGTGTTTTCTTGTTCTTTTTAAAAATATTATGTGTTGTTTATTGATGATTTTAACAAATTTGTGTGGGTTTATCCCCTTAAACAAAAGTCAGATGTGTGTTCTATTTATCAAGTGTTTTCTAGTATGATTTTAACCCAGTTTAACACTCAAATTCAGACCCTTAGAACTGACAATGGAGGAGAGTATCTAAGCCATACTTCTAAAAACTATCTTCAAAATTGTGGAACTATACACCAAACTACTCGTCTACATACTCCTGAGCAGAATGGGGTTTCTGAAAGAAAACACATACACTTAATAGAGACTACATTGACCCTCCTTTCTCATAGTTCCATGCCAACAAAATATTGGCTTGAAGCTCTAGCAGCTGCTACATACCTTATAAATATATTACCTACACCTATTTTATCCAATTCCACCCCATTTGAACAATTATATAACTCTTCCCCAACCTACACACATTTAAAAGTATATGGATGCCTTTGTTACCCCTTGTTAAAACCTTACCCCCCTCACAAATTAGCCTATTTTTCAGGGTTATTACAGTTTTTCAAAGGGTTACAAATGTTTATCCATTTCTTCTCATAAATCTTTTATATTTAAGACATGTTCTATTTGATGAGTCTATTTTTCCCTCTCAAAATTTTCCATCATCTACCTCTTCTTCATTAGATGATTCTCATACATAATTTGTAGATTTGTTTGACTCTTCTATCAATCCTGCCATTATTTCACCTCTTCAGTCACAAGATGTTACTCATGAAATAATTCAATCTTCTGTTCATTCTCCACCTGCCTCACCTACAAATTTTACTCCCATTCCATCTTCTGAGCTATCTACATCGTCCTTTTCATCCTCTCCTTCTACTGAGCCTCCCTCTCCTCCCATTACTAGACCTCATCATCCAATGATTACACGTTTTCAAACTGGTTCTTTGCGCCCATCTAATAAGTGTCGGTCTGTAATTGTAAATTCTTTATCTTCTGAACCTTCTTCTTATAAAGAGGCTTCTAAGCATCAATGTTGGATGATAGCTATGGCTGATGAATTTCATGCTTTACAAAGTCAAAATACATGGAATCTTGTTCCACCACCTCATGGTCGTGCACCTATCACATGTAAGTGGATTTTTAAAATTAAACGAAATGCAGATGGTACAGTTCCTCGCTATAAATCTCGTCTAGTCGCTCGAGGTTTTCTTCAAGAGTACGGTTTGGATTATACTGAGACTTTTAGTACTGTTGTTAAACACCAAACAATTCGTGTGATTCTTGCTCTTGCAGCTTCATAATTGGGATATTAGACAACTTGATGTGTCAAATGCCTTTCTACATGGGCCATCTCGATGAAGATGTTTATATGGTTCAACCCACCGGTTTTATTGATAAGGATCACCCTGATTTTGTGTGTAAATTAAATTTCTCTTTGTATATGCTTAAACAAGATCCTAGAGCATGGTATGGACTTCTTGCTTCCTTTATTCTTAATCAAGGTTTTGTTATTAGCACAACCGACTTCTCTATGTTTATTAGAGGATCAAGAATTATTTAACTGTTATGTTGGTATATGTTGACGATATTTTGATTACAGGTGCAGATAAATCTGCTATTTGATCGATTGTTTCTTCACTCAAATATTGTTTTTAGTGAAGGATTTGGAACCCCTCTCATACTTTCTTGGTTTAGAAGTTGTGAAAGCATGTGCTAGTTTGGTGATTACTCAAATAAATTATGCCCTTTCCATCGTACAACGCGTTGGGATGAGTGATTTTCGAGCTTCTCCTACTCCAAAAATTAATAAATACTAGATTATATCTGCACATTTTCTGTTACCTTATGAGGATCCTACAATGTTTTGCAATTTGATGGAGCTTTACAATATCTCACAATTTCCAGATCTTATATTGCATATGCTGTTCTTTGTCAAGCTCTGTATCATCCTTCTAAATTTGATTATGAAGCCCTTAAGAAGTTACTTCAACACATTATGTACTATCTTATTCTGCTTCTTCTTCTATTAATATCAAAGCTTATTCTGACTCTTATTAGGCAAGTGACATACGGGATCGCCGCTCCACTACAGGTTATTGTATATTTTTGGGGTCTAATCTTGTATCTTGGGGATCCAAGAAGCAGACAACTGTATCAAGATCCTCAACTGAAGTAGAATACAGGGCAATGGCCTATGTATCTGCTGAAGTAAAATGGTTTACTTACCTTTTGAAAGATCTTTATCTTGATACAATTACTCTCTCATTGACCTGTGATAATATTCCTGTACTTGCGTTGGCAACGAATCTGTGATGTCTCCTCATTTGTGATAGATTTATGTTAGGATAAGACATCATTTTTAGTGTTTTAGGAGTCAATAATGTCGTTTTTCTTGAGAAATAGTGCACTTTCCTATTTTGAGTCTTGATTTAGTAAAATAATGTTTTTAGAGCATATTGGGTTTAATTGTTTATTTAGTGTGTAGCTTTAAAGATAATTATGGAGCTTAATTAGAGTCCAAGTCAAAGACAACAACTTATGGAAAGAGATTTGCATGGTAATTGGAGATAAGGAAACAAAAGCAAAAAAGATGGAAAAGGAAAAGCTGCCTAACTCTGGGATTCTGCATACACGTCCAAAGATGTGGCTTTTTACCTAAGAAATAGGCCGATTTTGGTAATTTCCTTCTTTAGGGTCAAGATAATTCTGTTGCGATTCTTTTGGTATCTTATGGAGCTCAAACCGACCAATAACGAAGAAGATATGCTCAAAACGGTCCAGCAGTGTTTATCTATATTTCCATACGAATTTGAGTTGGGCTAGAAGTCCAATACCTTACCTCTTCCTCAAGAAAACAAATTAGGTCTTCTAAACACCTATAAATACACCCTTATATCACTTGTAAATCATCCTTGCTTAGAGAAACCCTTAATATTATTCCTTAGTTTATTGTAGAGAGCAAGATGATGTCTTTTGTAATTTCTTTTAGTTTATTTCCATCAGGTATGAACTAAACTCCCCATAGCTTGGGTTCTGCATATGTATAATCTATGAATTCTAATTCTTCTATCTAAGTTTCTTTCTGAATTATATGTTTTAATCTGATATTAGCTTCTTACTTAATATTTGTTTATGTGTTTTGATTTAATGTCTTTCCTAGAACTGATCACTTTAGGATTGTTTAAATAGTAGTTAGATGGTCTCCTTGACAGGGTGTTTAACTATTGAACCACCACATAATGTCTAGTGTCGATAGTAGTTCTGACAAAACATGCTTCTAACTAGATAGTCATTAAGGTTTGTTTTAATCACCATATCACCAATTGATTGTAGTGTGCTGGATAGGGCCTTAGTGGCGTTTGATAACCCTATTTGAGTCCTCGTCTTGGTTGTGCCGTATACCAAGAGCTAATATTCTCCCTTATTAACTAGATTTATAGATAGGATTAGAAGGATTAGTGCATACTAGCAAAACCTGAGCTATACTTCTCATCTCATATTTCTTATCTTTTATTTTACTGTATTTATTTTCTTAGTTTAATTTGCTATTCTCGAAATTCATATCTCTTTATTTTCTGTCTTTAATTATTTGCTTCTTACTCGTTATTCCTACTCACGCGATTAACACACTTAAGTCCCTGAGAACGAACTCTATTTATCATTAAAACTTGCATATGTCCTGTAATACTTGCAGTACCGTGTCTGTCTAGGGTGAGAGTGCGTAGTTTCTTGGCTTATTTTAATCTTATTTTTATCACACCCTAGGCACCACCAAGTTTTTGGCGCCGCTGCCGGGGACTTGTGTCTCGTTAGCGTGTGGGTTATCTATTTCAAGTAGTAGTTTTTAATTAGTTTTATTTTCAGTTTTTAGTATAGTTTTTATTTTTTCGGATTTACGCTTGTGGTTTGCTTTAGTCTTTTTCAGGTTTTCACAGTGTTTAATTCTTGGCCTCCTTTATCGGAGCCTGAGAGGAGCTTCAGACCTTACAACAAACGAGTTCGTGAGGAAAGAGCATTGAGAAGAGTTATGACAGCCCAACTAAATCCACCAGTTGGAGGAGGTCAACAAGATCCTCCCCTTGGTCAACAAGATCCACCACTCGGTGGACAAGAAGGACAACAACTACCAGTAGGAGGAGGTAATGGGCAAAATAATCAACAGAACCGAGTTGAACAAGACCTACCTGGCCTTAATGTACCATTCCATGTTCAACCAATTGGTTACCGCCTCCTGAGATTCCGAATATCAAATTTAGACCCGATCCGGGTATGCTCAGTCAATTTCAAAGTTTCGGACTCTATACTGGTACAACAATTCAAGATCCGGTAAAAGCGATTCAGAAGTTCATGCAGATTTGTGATGCCTACATTACTCCTGGCATTACACGCGAGCAACTGTATTGTCATATGTTTTCGTTTTTCTTGACCGGAAGAGCTAGCGATTGGCTAGAAAGACAACTACATGGAACCATTCACTCTTGGAGAGAACTTCAAGCCGCGTTCTTTAACAGATTTTATCCGAAGAGCATGAGACTCAAAGATCAAGCCGAGATTGCAAGATTTGCCCAAGAAGATGGAGAAACAGTGGGAGAAGCATGGACAAGGTTTCAACAAAAATTAGCTAGATGTCCTCTCCATGGTTATACACCTGCTCTACAACTTGCTATATTCTATGAAGGACTTAATGATAAAGGTAGAGAAAAGGTGGATAACATTGGAAAGGGTAATTTTGTGTCCATGAATCACAATGAAGCCTCCGAGGTGTTAGAAAACATTATGGAACAAGAAAGAAGTTGGCCTTCAACGCGAGCTTCTGTAGCAAAGACCCGAGGAACGCTTCGTTTAGATGCAGAAACTGCAAACTCAGCTCAAATATCCGCTTTAGAAAATCAAATTAAAGAGCTGAAAATAGCAATGTAAAAGAATTTAGCCGCTGAAAAAGTAGTACAAGAGGCACAAGGTTGTCAACAATGTGGAGTTAACGATCATACATGGGAAGAGTGCGAATCAAATCCGCAATCTGTTTACTTTATATCCAATCGTGGAGGTTATCAATGGGGTAACCGAAACCATCCGGGTATGCAGTATTCAAATCCACAAGGGGCCGCTAATCCTGGTCATTATCAACAGCGCCCCCTGAAAAACTCTTTCCAACAGAGAGGTCAGTATCAAAATCAGAATAAACCTGCTCCCCCACAACAACCTGCTCAAGATGCCTATACCGATTCATTAGATCAAAAAGCTTTACCTCAGTACCCTCAAGAAGGATCTTTGGACAATCAACAGGTAACACAAGTTCTAGACAGTTTGACCACGAATATGAACGCTTAGGAAGAGAAGATCAGAGGACACGATGCCGTACTTTAGATAATACGTACTCAAGTAGAACAGATGAACAAAGTTTTAACAAGCTTTGTAGAACAACAGGAAGTAAAGGCAATCGAAGGAGGTGAACACAATGTTGGGTTCGAAGCTTGCAAGGCTATATGCCTTGAAATTGAAGAAACAAAAGAGGAAGTACCACATGCTGCCGTTAGTGCCGTGGAAGTTCCGAGTACTGAAGAAGAACCAACCAAGTCTAGCCCCGTGGAGTCTGATTGTTATGAAGTTTATGTGGAGGACGATCAAGAGAAAGCTGAATTTTTACAGCTACTGAAATTCGATCGGTTGTGGAATATGCAGCTGAGCTGGCTAAAGAGAAAGAGGAGGAAGACTCAAAGAAGGAGTCAAAAATTGAAGATGAAGTTGCACCTGCTGTGCAAGAAGAGAAAAAAGAAGAGAAGGTGGAATCGCCACCTATTGTTCAACCAGTGTCATCAACTATTCCTAATAAAAATCCTAAGGATGACACTGTACTCAAGACATTTGTAGAGGCGTATCAACCTGAAAATATCAACGCCCAAATGCTTGAGATTGCGAAGAGAGGACTTACACCGCAACAAGTGTTTACGCAAGTTATTCCTGAGAAAGAGGCGAGTGTAGAGATCCCGAGAGAGAACCTGAGGGTTTCAAGAAGAAGTGAAAGAGAGCTACCTACCAAGCTTAAAGATCCGGGAAGTTTCAATCGTCATATTCAACTACATGGTATGCTCAAGGTGAAAGCTATGTACGATGTGGGTTTTGGTGTGAATCTTATGCCTAAGTTTAAAATGCGACTAGTTGCCCCCTAAACTTTAACTTCGTGACTCGATGCCCCTTGTGACCATTTTCCGTCAATTTTTTCCGTTAACTCGCAGCATGGGTGCCACGCGCCGTTAACTCGTGACTCGTTGCCCCCTAAACTTTAACTTAGTGACTCGTTGCCCCCTGAACTTTTTTTTCAGAATTATTTTGACTCGTTGCCCCCTGAACTTTTTTTCAGAATTATTTTGACTCGTTGCCCCCTGAACTTTTTTTTTTCAGAATTAATTATTTAAAAAATCATTTTAACAGGGACAAATTTGGTATTTCAAAACTTCTTCTCCATGATCTTCTTCTCCAAAGCTTCTTCTCCATGATTAAAGCTTCAAAGCTTCAAAGCTTTAAATCTTCAAATCTTTAAATCTTCAAATCTTTAAATCTTTAAATCTTCGAATCTTCAAATCTTCAAATCTTTAAATCTTCGAACCTTAGATCACCACTACGAGCTTCTAAATTAAGCTATAATTAATACAAAAATTCAGTATCATCTTCTTCCTTTCTCCATGTCGGTCTTCCTGGCGCACGTTAGCAACAGCTACCCCATTTTCTTTGCTTCGTGATCTCTCAGATTCATTGTCGCCAGGTACGGTTTTGTAACAATACCCAACATCGAAAGTTTTCCATTTTCTCACTTAGATCTGTAATTTTTCTACTTTTCTTCTTTAATTTTTGTATATTTTTCTTGAATATATCATTCATTTAATTGAAAATCAATACCAGAAAGAATAGATTAAAAATTTGATAAAAATCGTGACTTTTTTTGGGTCTCCCATTGGTTTTACAAAAATTAATATAATGAAACATAACATGTTCACGTTTAGGTTGACAATATCAAGAATCAATACCAACTGTACAATGTATTGTAGCAAAAATCTTGACTCGAATTACAAAAGTAAAACGAAAAGATCTTGCGTTTTGAATATTGGATGTCAAGTTTAATGAATATTGGAAGAAGAATTTAAAGAAAGAAGGGTATGAAATTAATGAAGAGTTTATTCATGAAGATTTTTTTAATCAAACTTTCTCAATTAAAGAAGAAGAAGTGTAAAATACCCAAAATACCCATCTTTAAAAAAAAGGATATAATTAAAAATTTAAAAAAAAAAACTGGGGGGGCAACTAGTCACGAAATTAAAACTTTAGGGGGCAAAAAGTAGGGGGCAACTAGTCCACGCGCGCGTGTAATGCACGCTGCGAGTTAACGGAAAATTTGGACGGAAAACAGCAAAAAGGACTAACGAGTCACGAAGTTAAAGTTTAGGGGGCAACTAGTCGCATTTTAAACTTTGGGGGGCAGTCTGTCAATCGGGCCAAAGTTCAGGGGGTAAACAGTGTATAGGATTTATATAAACTTTAAGTGACCTTTTGTCAGATAGTAAATTTCTTGTACTTAATACACTTTTCATATCCTTTGCTAATATTTCCATGCTATCATCACTTGATCGCCCGTTTTAGGAATTTTCTTCCAACTCATTTTCCTTCCTTCGTCTTGAAGCGTGAAAAGGTGATGGGACCTTTAGCTCTTTTCACCTTATCACATCGAAGTTTCTCTTGACCGAGTTCAAGTTCTTTTGTTATTAGATTGTAGATAAACTCATGCACCAACAGTTTTGATAAATTCTTTGATACTCTAATCGATGTCACGTTTGACTGTTACATGTTGGAAGACCGAATAGAAGCTTTCAATAAAGCTAGGTTAGTATAAGAATGCTCGAGAGTTCTTAAGGTGCTTATGATGTTTGTAAACCTTTGATATATTGTATTCAAATTATCATTAACCTTAGTTAAACATAGCTCGTATTGAGTGATGAAGAGCCTAAATTGTGTGTTTTTGTCATCAACACTTTGATAAGATAGCTTCAATAACTTCTATATTTTATGACTTGACTTATATTCCCTCACTCGGTTATACTCTACGGAGCTGAAATAAAAAGTGAGTGTATTTAACGCTTCGTTGTCTTGGTAAGCCTATCAACATCTTGAGGAGTAAGATTTTTGTTTGTCTTTATAGTTTTGGCTTTCACGTCCTTGTAAGGCACAAAAGTACCATCTTGGTGGCGATCCAAAGCGCATAATCAAATCCTGATAAAAAATATATATTCTCTTCTTCAAATGGAAGTTATTGGGGCCTTCATAAAATGGAGGTCTAGTAGTACATGAACCGTCCACTTGGTTAGCTTCCTTGTCATATAACAACTATAGAAATGATTAAGTTCAAATTTTAGAAATGATTAAGTTCAAATTTTAAGTTGGACTCTGCGATATAGTCCTATAAAACGATGAAAGTATTATTGGAAAATAAAATTTATACAACCAAATCGATGCCTATTAGTCAAAAACTCTGTTAAACAATTCTGGTAGAAAATATAACCCAAAGTTTAAGAGCTAAACTACTTGATGCATTTTATCTAGTATGTAAAGTGCAAAAAATAAACAGTGAGAAAAGAGAAGCAATACACAACGATATATAAGGGTTTGGCTCTTAGAGGCCTAACTTCACTATCTGAGGTCCATTTTCCCCTTAGGATTTAAAGATCTCCATAGTCTCCCATGTCTCTCAAATTAGGTGAAACACAATCATTTATAGTGCCAGTTCACAAACCCGTGAAGCATTCTCTTGTGTAATCACCAACACAAGGACCCGAGTATACTACCGATACTCAAACAACGCTTTCAAACACTTGTGGACCCTTCTCTCGTGTTCACACTTATACGAGGATACCCACACTCTCTCCTTTCTACCAAAAAATAAGATCTCACTTCTATTTTAGAACAAGAGAAAACCCTAGGATGAATATTTAATTTACAATACCTAGAACTATACTTCTTGATAAGTAGACATAATTATTTGACTTGCAAATCAATTATAAAAAATATAACTTTGGATTTAAGTTTCTTTGGTAAATCTTCTTGAAGATCTCTATCTGAAAGCTTGATTTTTAGTCTAGAGTGAATCCATTTTTTCAAATTTGAAACCTTTTATTTGTAACAAGAAAATTTCCAACTAATATGTCACCGTGTCACCAAATCATCTATTAGATTTTCAAGCTCGGAGGTCCGACATTTACTCTGTTGGAGGTCTGGTTCTTCAACAACTAGTATAACAATTAGTTTTGGTTTAACTATTCAATATCGAAGGTACACTGTTTCACACATCGAATATTTAAAGTATTCATATAGGGTTTAATGTTTAGATGGACTTTGCGGGTCTATGACTTCGGTTTGACGGAGGTCCGACTCTTGATCTTCCCAAGTAAAATTTGTGCTCCGAAATAGATGGTGGACTTGGATTGAAAGACGTGGATGCTTGGAATAAAGCATTATCAATGAATATACTTTGGATGATTGTTGACAAAAATGATTCTATTTGGATTAAATAGATTTATGGAGAATATCTTAAATATATTAATTTTTGGGTGTGGAAACTGCAAAAGTTAGATTCTCCTATTTTAAAAACTATTTGGGAGTTGAAAGATGTGATTAGAGGTTCACTTGGGGTGAATGGAAGTGAAAGTATTTTGGCTCGGTCGTTCTCATCGGTATGCGATCATCTTATTATTAATGAGGTATCCAGTGATGAATTTTTTATGTTATATATAAGAAACCATATGATATTTTTCGCCGACGATCTTTTGTGAAACCTTGAGAAAATATTATTTGGGACTCTTGTGTTATTCCTAAACATGTCGTTATTTTTTGGATGACATTAAATGAGAGACTCAAGACAAAAGATCAAATGACGTACTTGAAATTGGATCCACTTTGTGAATTGCGTGGGGAGGATTTTGAATCGAATAAGGATCTTTACTTTGAATGTGCTTTCGCTCGGCATATTTGGGAGGAGTTTAGAAGGTGGTTGTGAATTGATAAGGATATGGACATCTTATTGAGTTTGTCGAAGTGGCTGAAGAAGCTCAAAATTCGGAAAAAATAGAGAAGAAAGATTTGAAAGGATAGCTTTTGAAGCTACTATTTATTATACTTGGAGGACAAAAAACAATCTTATAGAGACGAACCTTTTTCGAAAAAAGGATTGTCAAGGAGATTAAATGGTACACGTATACTATGTTATTCTCTTTGTTTACATTTTTTTTTTTGCATACATCGTTTACATTTTTAGATGATAGTAGGTTTTTAATTTGGAATAGTATGAACGTGTTGCTATCTTAATTTTCGAGTTTAGGTAATTAATTCCTAGGATACAATATCTTATTTATTTTAATATAACCGTTTACCTACTAAAAAAACGATATCAGAAATTACTTGGACTAGTTTGCTAAATTTGTCTTCCAAATCTTAGATTGTTTTTAGTCGAATCGCAGCAAAATTTGATTAATATAAAAACTCATTACGCGTTTTTTTTTTTTTTTTTTGCATACATGAGAGGCTAAAAAAAGCCGTTAGGAACAAAGAGTTACATGAAATACAAAAGCACTTATTAACTATCTAGTACAACTCTATTAGTTGCACATCCACTTCTATCTCGTGTAATCACCTTCCAAAGATAATCCGGAGGATCCTTAAATATCTCCGGTTGAGCACAACGCGAAGCTCCTTCTCTTGCAAGTCTATCAGCACAAAGATTAGCTTCTCGATATACATGAACAAATTCAATTTTCGGGAATTTCCGAAGTAGAACACAACACTCTTTTGCAATTGAAACATACCGACTACCTAAACTCCCACCGCCCTTCACTAGCGCGTGGAGTTTCCCCGAGTCCATCTCATAGAGAGT
This sequence comes from Nemophila menziesii, assembly GCA_029959085.1. Lineage (NCBI taxonomy): Eukaryota > Viridiplantae > Streptophyta > Magnoliopsida > Boraginales > Hydrophyllaceae > Nemophila > Nemophila menziesii. Next base: position 30,418,492 of record JARWIR010000008.1, read on the forward strand.
AGAGCTCCCACCGCCCTTCACTAGCGCGTGGAGCTCCTCCGAATCTGTTTCAATCACTATCTCAATGTAGCCACTGTTACTAGCCCATCTAAGACCAAAATGTAGCGCAAGTAATTCCGATATAAAAGGGGATACAAAATCACACGAGCCCAGGAACCCAGCAATACATGTTCCAAAACTATCCCGAATTATACCACCAATACCTGCTAAGCTTTTTGTTTTAACGAAGCTTCCATCTATGTTCATCTTTAGGCCCTTTTCCGGTTTTTCCCATTTTACCATAATATTATTGGAAACTTAACAATACCACCATCAAACGACTTGCCCCATGCAAGAATAAAATTACCCACGAGAGAGAAGATGTCTCTCTTTAATTCTAGTACATGAGGAATACTTTGCCCCTCATTAAAAACTAAACGATTTCGATTAATCCATATTGTCCATAGCACGGCAACAAACACTAATGGCCAATCAAAACCATTACATCGCGTCTTGGATCGAAGATGTCCTTCCACCCAGCACTTTATGCCCCCAGAAGGGGCTGAATTATTGTTTTCTGCAATTTGTACCGCTGCAGCAGTTTCTGGACCTGTACGGGTTGGTCCCAGCAGCTGCGCCACCTCTGGACAGCGGCCTGCAGCATTTAAAATATTTCTTGAACTCGCCCAGCATCTATTCAACTGTTCCAGGTGCATTCTGTCCTTGCTCTCCATCATTCCAGCCTCCGTTGCAGCAGCTGAAGTCCTTCCCACCGAGCCGACAGTAGCATCCAAAATTACTGCTGTTCTTCTTCCAGCCGAGACACCAGATGCATCCAGGAAAACAGCTCCAGCATCATCACCTCGGACTGCAGCAGAAGAACCTCCAAGACCCACAGCTACGGTACCTGCAAAATCAGAGGAAAAGCCCAATAATTTCCACACCATGGTAGCTAATTTACACTTTAAAAAAACATGCAAAATATCTTCCCTTTCAGCTCCACAAATAGGGCATCTTCGTGACTCAATAACATTCCTTTTGTAAAGGTTTTCCGCTGTGGGGACTCGATTAAGCACTAGTCTCCAAAGGAATACCCTTATCTTTTGAGAACATTTCAGTTTCCACACCAAATCCCACTCGAAAGACCCCTCTACACTACCTTCTATCGAGCTCATAAAAGCGGATTTAACGGAGAATATGCCTGAATTTTCATACTTCCAACTTACACTCGGACCAACATCATCATTTTGGACAATAAATCCATCCCGAAACATCTCAATACCAGCTAGTATAGCTTTGCAAGCATTCGATTCGTTCCCATTGCAATTGCGATTTAGTAGCCCATTCCTAAAATACTTATTTTTAAACACTTCCACCCACGCAACTGACTGCTCCTCTTGAAGGATTTTCCACCCAAGCTTTGCTAATAATGATAAATTGTATCTCTCAGCACCCCTTATTCCTAGACCACCATTCGCCTTAGATTTGCATACTTGCTCCCACGAAACCCAATGTAACTTTCTTTCAGAAGATGAAGAACCCCAAATAAATTCTTTGACCACTCTATCAATTCCATTACAGACATATTTTGGCAGCTTCATAACTTGCATTTGATACACGGGTATCGCGTTCAAGACTGACTGGGCAAGAGTGATTCGACCCGCAAGCGATAAAGTCTTTGTTTTCCACGAGGCTAATTTATTTCTCATCTTTTCCACTATGCCCTTATAGAACCCTTTTGGTAGTCTACCCGAGAGTATAGGGACTCCCAAATAAGTACCGAAGGATTTACTAAGGCAATACCCACTAGCCAAGGCAAGGTCCTTTTGAACTTGTTCCGGGACATTCAAGGAAAAATAAATTAGGGACTTCTCAGCACTAACTGTCTGTCCAGCTGGATTACAAAACCTATCCATCACCTCCTGAATAGCATGTACCTGCAATAAAGAGGCCTCACCAAACAATATTAGATCATCCGCGAAAAATAAGTGAGATAACTTAGGGCCTTGGCGACCAATTTGGATCTCTTTCCACTTCCCCGAATTGCAAAGCTCTTGAATAAGTAAGGATAATCTCTCCATACACATGACGAAGATATAGGGCGAGAGAGGGTCCCCTTGCCGGATACCCCGGTGAGGAGTAAACGGGGCTAAGGGTTCCCCATTCCAAAGGACTCGCATTTCATTCTCCTTCATACTGGACATGATAATCCTTATCCACTTCTCCGGAAGACCAAAAGTTCGCACGGTTTCTTCGATGAATTCCCATCTGATCTTGTCATAGGCTTTCGCGAGATCAATCTTTACCGCCATGATTCCTTTCCTTCCAGAAATATGGCGCATCCTATGGTCTACCTCCCGAACAAGCACCACGTTATCCACCGTAGAACGACCTGGCAAAAAACTACTTTGGCAAGGCCCAATAATGTTAGATAATATAGGCCTTAGTCGATCGACCATTGCCTTCATAATAAATTTAACTGGAGAATTAATAAGACTAATAGGACGAAAAAGGCGTACCCGGTTCGGGTCTGGTACTTTAGGAATAAGGTGTATAAGTGTACCATTCAGACCCGAAGGCAATTGACCAGTATCAAAAGCTTCACGAACCATTTTGCAAACCGAAGGGCCCACTGTGGACCAACATTTCTGATAAAAAGCCGCTGACATCCCATCCGGGCCTGGCGCCTTAGTCGGATTAGAATGAAACACAACCCTACGGATTTCTTCGTCCGAAAACGGAATTTCAAGGTCTCTTTTAACCACTTCCTCGAGAGGCCCTATAACCGGGAGACTAACCACCTCCATTAGGTCTTCCGGTGCAGCATAAAGAGACTCAAAATAATCACGAACTAAATGTTTCAACCCATCCTCTTCCTCAATCCAATTACCCGCATCATCTAACAATCTAGTACAAATAGCCTTTTTCTTTCGTATAGACGCTGCGATTTGGTAGAACCGAGTGTTCCTATCACCTGACTCCACCCACTTACTCCTTGATTTCTGAAAATACATAACTTCTTCTTGTTCAAGTACGCTCTCGTATTCCTTAGTTAATTGTGCACCCATATGCCGAAGAGAAGAGTTATACGAATCTTGGAGTGACTTTTGGATGCCTCTAATCCTTGCGCTCAACTCTCTTTTCTTGCGATTAATATCACCAAAAACTTCCATTTTCCAATTATTTAGATGATTCTGAATAGCCATTACGCCTTCTCCTACACCCAAGTTGTTACCTTCCCAATTTCTCTCTACGAAGTCAAGAAAACCTTTATGTAAGCACCAAGCGGATTCAAATCTGAAACGGCGAGTGTTTACTTTCGGTCTCTGGGCTGGGCAAACTTGAATTAGGATTGGCATATGGTCCGAGTGGACCCTTGCCAAATGGACAACTCGTGTATTCGGAAAAAGCTCCTGCCATTCTAGATTACCATAAGCTCTGTCTAAGCGTTCCATGATTTTTTGCCCCGAATTCCAAGAATCGCTCCAAGTGTAACGCGGTCCATTGAATCCAAGGTCTATCAGGCCACAACTGTTTCTCCACTCTTCGAACTTCTCCATTCGTCTCGAGACACCCGAGACCCCACCTCTCTTATCAATTTCTAACCCCACTTGATTAAAGTCACCAGCAACTAACCACGGAGATTGTATGTTGTGAAATGCATGATATAAAGCATCCCAAAGATCTTTTCTCCGTTTATAATCTGGACTGGCGTAAATTGCTGAAAACATCCATGATTTACACCCTTGTTGGCTAATCTCAATATTTATGACTTGGCGACCAGCTGAAAGAACCCTTACATTAATGTTCGAGTCATTCCAAAGCAACCAAATACCCCCACTATAGCCTTCTGAATCCACTCTAATCGAATTATCCTTTTGCAAAGTGTTGATAACTGTATTCGCGTTAATACCACTTATTCGAGGTTCCACAATTACTGTAAGCCACACATTGTTATTAATCATCATATCACGGACCACTTGCCTAAATCTGGGTTTAGCGGCACCATAACAATTCCATATCAAAATATTAATGGGATTTTTAGTTCTTTCCCAAGAGTTTCCTGAAACATTCACTAGATTCATTAAATAATTAAAATATAAACATGGAAGTACCTCAGGGCGCACTAGGCGCGAGCCTCCATATCCATTTCATCATCCGAGTCGCCATTGACTTGCTCTAGTTCATGCGTGACAGTAGGATCAGGCCCTGTTTCCTGGACTTGACTGTCCAGCCATGCCGCGTCAGTAGCTGCTCCGCCATCTGATGCGTCCCACAGTGGTTCAGGGATCATATCTGCAGCGCTACTGGACATCAGCTCCTTACCGAGCACCTGATTGTCCAATTCCAGGTGAATGTCTTCATTGCAGGTTCTGTGTTGAGGTGTGGGTGGACCCGAAACAAAGGCCCCAACTTTGGGGTTAATTGCAATAAGGCCCCTGTGGTCATTTACCCCTTCACAGATACTAACCTCCACCAAATTCTCATTATTACCTACTGTAGCAGCCCCAACCGAGAGCTGGTAGCTCTCTAAATTACCTGTTTTTTCCTTTCCCATATTCTCATCTAGCTTTGCGCTATTTTTCGCCACATTCGAACCCTTTTTGCCCACCTTCTTGCTCCCTTTTTTAGCCCCAATTTGCTCCTCCACAAGCCCAAAACCGCTCACTTCCACCTCATCTACTAACATACGTCTTTGCTCAAAGTTAGGGGAGTTAATAATCCCATGACTTTTGGACCCACCATTCTTTTTGTTACCCGTAGCATTTCCAAATAAACCTTTACCTTTATTTGTAGCTAATTTCGACCCCGAACTTTGCCCCTTATTCATTACACTTTGTGCATTAAACCTCATCTCACTTGGCATTTCTTCCATCCTAAGGGCATCAAAACGGTTTCCAAGATTGCTATTTGAAAGGTTTTTAAACGTTTTATTCGTAGTATTTTTCCCATTCCCTCTATTCCCTCGCCTCACCGTCATCCATTCACCGTACTTTTCTTTTGGCGCCGGTATCTCAACTACTTCTTCCACCATAGTTTCCTTACCTTTCCCAGTGTCCCGATCCTCTGTCATGTAATCTCCTAAGGTAGCCGGGCAATTCTCCCTTTTATGACCAAATTTTCCGCAATCAAAACAGATTAAGTGAAGACCTTCATATTCTACCTTACATATATCCGATCCAATTCGGACCTCAGGTTCTAGGGATTTTTTCAAATCAAGCTCAATTGCTAATCTTGCGTAATTCCCCCTTAATCTACCCTTAGTCATCGGATCTATCTTAATAGTTCTACCAAGTTTGTCACCAATCTTCCTCAATATACGCGCTGTGTAATTTTGCATACCAACATTAGAGATTCTTACCCACGCGGTGGTCTTCGTTATCGAGTTAGATGCAGCGTTGAAACTAGGTGTCCATTCTCTAACAATAAGGTAATGATCTAAAATCATCCAGGGACCCCCCGAAAGCGCGAAATCGAAATCACCCCTCAACTCAAACTTGACTATATAATACCCATGCCCCACATCCACTAACTCAAAATGCCCTTTGGGCGCCCATATCTGTCTTAGCTTCGAGAGTAAATACGTGAAACCTACCTCCCTCCCCAGTAGTCGAATAACGGCCGAATTGCGCCATAGCCTAACCCCCTCTTGTATTTCATCTCTAGTCCTAATAACGGTGGGGATTGAATCGGTTATTATATCCTCATCATCATCCTCTATTAGGTTTTCTAGTTCTAAGTAATCTTCCTCGCCCATTATATACCCAGTCCTAGTTTCCTCCTTATCTTCAATGATAGGTATAATTAAATTGTTACCCGTTACGGTTCCCTTCCAACCACCAAGATTATGTCTTATAAAAGGGCCTGGAATGTTACCTTTTGTTACAGCAGGTGCAGGAGATTGATTTCGCGGCGGTGGAGCACGGTCAGCCTCTTTGTCCGTTGGGATTATCACAATTGCGTCTTCCTTAGTATTCAATTCCTCCGGATTGATTCTAGTTCTCTTGCTCGTTCTACCCTCTTGAATGCCGGCAGTGAGTGCAGGAAAATCCTCCATTCGGAGGTCAGTAGCGTTAGGATTGGCCTGCACTGTAATCAATGCATTGTTGTTGTCCTCCATCGGCTCAGGTGCGCCTTCCGACGGTGGCTTCTCGCCGGCCTGGACTGGCGGCGCCGCAGCCATGGTGTTATCAGTTTCTGTTATTTTGCACGTAAAAGATGGAGCTTTTGTTTCTATCCGTTGAGAGCTTTTTAAGATTAAAATTAAATAATTTTAACTTGCGATTATTTTCTTAATAAATGTTAAATATTGAAATACAACACGTCACCTTTTCCTTGGTGGGGAAAAAAAAAAATGTGTTTACGCGTTTCAGTTCTTACGAATGCTTTTATACCTTTTACAGATAAATGAAAATCTCGTTTGAATTCTAAACTTTGATCACAACTTATTTCTAAATAATTTCATTTTAATTATTCGACCAAGTATTTTGTTGATTTTGATTCAATATAAAGTGCAATTGGTGAACCACTTCAACTACAATACGATGGACCACTATTAACCATCAAAAGTCAAAAGAAAAAGAAAAGAAAATTAGTGGAAGATCAGGATACAACACGGTCTAAGTTGTTAGAATTAAAATACAATTAATTAACCAGTAATCATTAAATTGACTAAGTCTCTTATGTTGAATATTTCTCAGCTCTGCCGTTCTAACTGCAGAAAGATATGGTCTTTGAACTAATGATTCAAAGTCGTTTGATTAGGTGAGCCTGCATTTAAAGGATGTCCCATTTTTAAATCTTTCACGAAAATAAACGATGTATGACCTACGACCCGGATTCAGATTTTCTTCTAATAAAAATTAAAAGGTAAAAGATTTAATAAAGTTTTTTGGGGTGTTTAGTGAATTAATGAGAGCCACGATACCCCTTTTCTTTTTCTTTGTAGGTAAGTATTTACCACCTTATTTCAAAAGATGGGGAATAATAGTAAATTCTCCTATTATCCTAAATATAACTATTTAACTCTTAATCATATGATCTTTGCTAATGATCACTTAATTTTTATGAAAGCTGATGAAAACTCTGTTAAGGTGGTTAAGGAAAGTTTTGATATATTTTCTAGAATGTATAGACTAAAGATCAAGAACAATGAAAGTAAAATATATTTTGGAGAGTATCTTTAAGTGTAAAGAGCAATATTACTAATATTTTGAAGATCAAAGAAGGAATACTACATGTTAGATACCTTGGAGTGTCACTCAACTCCAAGAAATTGAGTGTTGTAGAAGCTAACAAGTTAGTGGAAAAATCAGTGAAAGTATTACATTAGGAGCAACAAAATGTTAACATATGCAGGAGATTAGAACTTATAAGAGTTGTACTTGTGAGTAAAATCTCGTATTGGTGCAGGGGTTTTTTTGCTCCCAAAAATGTTATATACAAAATGAATCAAAGTCTATCTAGCTTCCTTTGAAAAGGCAAATTTGAAGGCTCTAAAGGTGCTAGAGTAGCTTGATCAAATGTTGCTAAAATTAAAGAATATGGTGGGTTAAACATACCTGATCTTGAGGCTCTAAATAGATTTTGCTAGTCTTTTGGAGAATGTATCAAAGAAATGGAACTTGTTAAGCTCTCAGACTCACACAAATATAATGAAAGGCAAGTGTATTTGGGAAATTAAGATCAAGCAAGACTTAGCCTGGATCTGGAAGAAGCTTCTTAAACTGGGAGGTTTTCCCTACCAGTTCATACTTGATGAGGTTAATAATGGTGCAAATACCTAAGTGTTTTTGGATAGATGTATAGAGGTAAAAATTGCAAGTACAACACTTAATTGGGAAGTATATAGAGATGGTTTATGGATGAACAAAATTGTCCAGAGTTGTTTAGTAAGAGGGAGATGACACTTTACAACTACTCTAAAAGGCTTATGATATAATACTTCAGAAATTATGTGAAGGAGATAATAAGATCAAATGGACTGGGTGTGTTAAGAACAAGTTCTCAATCAATAACTATGACTATGGTGAATATGCAAGGTTCCATACTTGAGTGGACAAGAACTGTTTGGCATAAACTCAATATTCCTAAATGTTGCTTATGTACTTGGCTTGCTAGTCCTAAAAGACTTCCAACAAAAATTTGTATGCTTGAATGGGGAGTGCAAAGAAATGCTCGTTTCATATTATGCCACAACTCCTTTGAAGATAGAGATCACATCTTCATCAAATGTTCATTCTCTAGAAGATTCATCAAGCAATGTGTGTTCAAAAGTCGAGGGAAAATGCCTGATGCTAAAGATTGGGATGAAATGATTGAATTTATTATGTTACAAGCTGATTATAGTTTCTATGATAATAATTATGTGGGTTGGTTCACTGCTTTTGTATACACAGTTTGGAATAACATAAATTTTGCATGCTCACAATTGAAAGTGTATCAATGAAGAGGGAGTATTGCACAATATTCAAATGTTTCTTTCTATAAAATTGATAAATTGCAAAAGGTTTAAGGTCATTTGAAATAGAGAAGAAATTGAAAATGTGTGGGGATCAATCAATGTGTTCAAGGAGTAATCAAAGTCTTTAAGTTTTGTATTAGATAGTTTAATTTACTATCGTGTAGTAGGCTATCCTATATAAGTATGAGAGACTCGATTTGAGCTCTCTAATGATGTAAAGAAATTGGTTTTGTTGAGGAAAAAAAGTAAGATAAAATTATAGTTGTAAGATTAAAATAATAATTTGTCTAATCTCGTTCATGTTTGTTAAGAAAACATTAAAAAACAGATTCCACGGTTCAAAATAGTGAAAAAAATTTCGCAAACAAGAAATTCATTGTTCGATGAAAAAAATTTAAAAAAATCATGAACATAAATATTAATTTGTCTCGTTCAAAAATGCAACTTTTTTTATTTTTCTAATTTTTTTAGAATTAATTATGACGATTTAAAAAAAATCCAGACGCGCGCGTGTGTTTGAATTAGTAATAGGTGGTGGTGGTGGTGATTGTGGCGGTGGTTGAGGTTGTGGTGGTGATGGTGGTGGTGGTTGTTGTGGTGGTGGTTGTGGGGTGGTAGGTGGTGGTGGTGGTGAGGTAATGGTGGTGGTTATGGTGCTGGTGAGAAGTTGTAATAGAATGGTTAAATTTAAATGATAAATAATAGAATAATTAAAAATATTATATTAAGATATTTTTTTAAAGATATTTTTAACAAATAATTTTATTAAAGAATATTTTTAGTAAATAAGTTTGTTAATAGGTTTTTATAGTAATGGTTCTTTTATTTGTTTTTTTATATATATATGGTTCTTGACAAGAAGAAAAAGAAAGAAAACTTGGGAACGGTAGGTGACACTTGTTAGTAGCTAAAATACTTTGTATATTTTCTTCTATCAATTTATATGAAAACTTAATTGGATTCAAACCTCTACTAATTCTGTGTAAATTTCTTCATTAATATTTAAACAAGAAAAGGGAGTTCGGTATCTCTTTCTAAAAGAATTGGTAAACAATCTTATCATGACACGAATACTTGCTTAATCCACATTTCAAGAATGATAAAATAACGGTCTTTTGATTAATCATTCAAGTCATTTGGTTTGGTGACTTTGCTGGAAAGACTTGGTAAAGTTTCTTATCAGGGGGAAGCACATGATGCATAAATTTGGTACTTGATTATGCACTATGATCCTTGATTATGGTTCTTACATTTTGTTTATTTGAGATTTCATTAGAAAATCATATAATTTTACTAAAATTTAATTCCAGAATTATGATCTAAATTAATGCGTCTCAATTAAAAAAAAAATATAACCTTGTCGTTGAGTATCACTATTATCTTTTTTAATACACCTGAATGCCATTTTAGACTCAAAGTCATTTTGACTCCAAATATCAATAAAATTCAATTCTAAATTTTTTTAGTCTCTGCTAAATAATCTAACCACTTGATCAACTACTGATTTTCGCATCACTTTCTTTTGTTGGATATTACTCAAAATGTATATCATTCAAATATTGTTAATGAACGTGAATTATAAGTGATATAATTATATTATTATTTTTATTGAATCATTATTTTTATTGAATCATTATTTTCTTTTCTTTTATGATTAAACTACTTATAATATATATCACGAATGATATTTGAGTGATACCTAATGTAACTTAATGAAGAAATATAATTATATTTTTCCTTTTGTTAGTAGAACGAACAACAGACTAATTAATTGAATAACAATAAAAAATTATACCCCAAGAAGATAATTAAAGAATTACACAGTTGTTGAAACAATATGTAAAAGAAACTAGTTTATGAGAGGATATATGGAGATAAGAAGAGCACATTATTATATATGTATCTTCATCTTACTTTGAGGGAATGTACAAGCCTTTTATATAGGCAATATGAGACTATCCAATTATCCTACTAATTACATAATAAGTAGGATGTTACAAGGGATAAATGTGAAGGTTACACCACCCCACTACTCTATAATATTAATAATAATATCCACTAAATAATATTTCATAACACTCCCCCTTGGATATTATTTCAATACGCATATGATGTTGCCTCGTTAAAAACCTCGCTAGTAAAACCCAATGGGAAAAAACTAGTCAAGGGAAAAAGAGTGCAACGCGTATGAATCTTCCTCTGAATGTGTGGATAAAACACCTTGATCATTAGTATTATCGACTTGTCTCATGAAATGGAAGTATCTTTGCATAAAATTATCAAGTGCAGCCATAAATTATATTGACATGATATTCATCTTGAACTTTACATCTTGGGCTTTTCTTGTGAATTTAAATTTGACCAAGTCGAGTTGAATATCCACCAAATTTTTATTGATATGCCTCGTGAAAACCTTACTAGGAAAACCCTGTGAGACAAAAACCGAGTGAAGGAAAAAGAGTACATGATCGTTATCAATAGCTTTTAATTTTCCTCGTTAAAAACTTTGTCAGGAATACCCTATGGGAAAAAACCTTGACGAAGAAATAAAGAGTGCAATACGTGTTGGTCTCCCCCTCATGTAAACGTATATGTGATGATCTTCAGTTTCGAATATAATCTCGATATTCAGTATCTTACACATTTTTATAATAGTAACTATAATTTCAAATTAAACAATATATGAAGTCATATCGTCATATAACACTAGAATGATCCACAATCATGTGCAATTTAGAGTAATAAGTATTCATGCATGTAATTATAAATAAACACATATTCTACTTATGAAATATAAAACAAATATATGGCAGATTACATGACAATATATCAGACAAATAAAGATTGTTAAAGACAACAAAAGTAATACAAATATCATTCTAACATATCCCGGGATTTATGTATACGCGTTTTTAGTCTTCTAAAGACTTTCATGTAATTTTCGTATCACACGATACATATTGGTAAATTTATTTTATCATAAGACGCACATGAAGTCCTATATGAAACTTTCAGGCAAATATTTTCTCCCAAAGGAGTACGTCATATATTCACGTTGACGGTGTGAGTATGATTATGCCTGACTGCGTCTTTTTATATTCGGCCAATTAATTTTTTTTCTAGTCGACATTATAGAATGGACTTCGATTCAAGATCCTCGTTTTTGTTTAGTAACTTTTAGATGATCATTTTCACATATTATTTGATCATGATCAAGTTGTTTTTCGATTCCATATATTTCTGTAGTAATATAATTGAATGAGATTCTTTTATCTCAATTTCTCAATACTGAGAAAATATTCAGGTACCTGGTACTCTTTTTAGAGTACTATTCTTTAGTTATATTTTCTACATTATCTCATGATAATTTTAGAAGTGCCAACTTGCTCATACTGCTCAATAATATGATATTTTAGAACCGACAGGTCGACCACGCTTTACGCGTTGCAATGTATTTTTTTTCAAAGGATATTAATTTGAGCAGGATCATTTCAAGCTTAATACGTGACTTAGTCACTTATGAATGCATCTTATTTTTACAATGAGCTTATAACTTTTTTTCGAGGATGAAGATGCATCTTATAAAAGATTTTTCAGCTCCCCTCTTATCATGAGAATCCTACTTTATGCATAGTATTTCAGTATACATATTTTTCATGTGGCAACCCCAAGATACATATCAATCATTGTAGATTGAAAATAGATTCTCATATTTGTGCATAATGGTGGAATATTTAGATTTCATGTTGCACAAGTAACAAAATATAGATGGATACTTTTGGTCTTTGACCAATGAGGGTATTCATGATTTTTAGTTGAACTTTTTTTTTTCAATATGACTGTATATGTGTATAAAGTTGTATGTCGATAAGTCATATTAGGCGAATTCACAACCAATTGTCTAGCAATTTTCTATTTCAAGAAAATATATATTCTGCTAGATCATATATTTCTCCCCCTGAATTTGACTATATATTGACTTCAAATAGTACAAATAAATTGGAGATAGCCTGGTAATATTTATTTTAAGATTTAAACAATATTGATAAATATTGTATTACTGGTTGTGGTTATAATCATGATTATATTCATGATAATAAATTTATATTGATAAACATGACGAAAAAGCCTAACCTATCAAAAGATTAGGGTCATCAAACTTATATAACTTCATGTGATGGTTTTGACCAATTAGTCATGTTGATGAGTTTTTATTAAAAAATAATATCAAATTTTTTGTGCATTTCGACCATATGAAACATCTCAATTCAAGATACTTTGTCATTCTATTTTTGAAATTTAATCGAGTTGGACTTGCTCATATTTTATCCTTTGAGAAGATACGATAAAGATTTAATATCCTTCATAGAAGTATAAGTTTATCCTCTCATAATTGATTTAATATTAGATTTATCCAAATGACATTTGTCACAAAAGAATTATGTCAAATAATCTTGTCAAATAATATTGTACAATTATGACATGATGATCGATTGGTCTAAGACACCATATTCAAGTTACACAATTTGTGAGAAAGTGGTGGTTCAAATCCCACTTCCAACGTTTAATTTTCTTGTAATTAAAATGTCAATTTTGATCCTATAAGGATTCATTTCAGAATTTATCTTTCTTTTTGTTTTCATGATTCAATAATCATGTCAAATACTCTTTCGCAATTTTATGTTCACGAATTTTTTTTTGATAACGTGTTTTTTTCAGGAATACGTAATTATTTCTCCAACCCCGTATGATTTTCAAAGTCAGTGACTAATATAATGTATAATTTTTCGTTATATCAAATGAATTTCTGATTCATGATAACTATACAAATCATGAGATTAGACTTTAAGCCTCGTTGGAGATAATATTGAAGAAATGTAATTTTTTTCTACGCATTCGTTCTTAGATGCGTTACTTTCTTCCCAAATGATTATTTTCACTATCATATGTGACATTCATATGGATTTCAAGGTCATGCCAAACAAACATTTTAACATTCAATATTTCATAGGAAATGATAATAGAATGTTTTTTTTTCATGTCATCAAGATGTATTTGAGAATTTAAGAGAATTCATCTCAATACTTATTTTCATGATTCAATAAATCATTTTTTCATAAAATATTGAGACTTTAAGTCTATAATTAACGAGATTATGATAAATAAATTTCATAATCTTTCATAGATGCTTTTACAATTTCAATTCACAATTTTTTTATTTTTTTATTGTGGTGTATTTGGATTACATGTCCAATTTTATTAATATAAGCCTTATTTTCTCACTTGATTTCAAATTCAAGATATATGACAAAAATATTGCTCAATATATGAACGAAAATTTATTTCGTTGGACTCATTTTCATGAATCATACTTTTGTAACAATTAGGCTTTGAATAATTTCACCATGAATTATTATCAAGTTGGACATTTCATAATAGTTTCATCAATTGTTTCTCATCAATATTCAAATTTTTTCTTGATAAGTTCATTGAAATGTTTTTTTTCTTTCTAAACAACTCGAAAGTTATTTTTTTCATAAACAAGACGAGTTTCACATTGCTTTTAAGCAATCATAATTTATAAACTGAAACAAACATTCAGTTGCTTATTCTCGTCATTTTTTTTCAATGATTGTAATTCTTTTCTTGAAGCAAACTTGTACAATTTCAAGTTGAATCTTCTCTTTCAAAATCATATATTTGAAGAGGTATATGAACTTCGATTAATCTTTACTCTCTATTAGAATATATTTTCAAATAGAGACGAAGTAATCAATTATATTATAATATAACATAAACAAATAAAAAAATATATCTTACCTCAAGAATTACTTACCTCTATATAACAAAAAAATTATGAAGAGTCTCAAATCATATTAGCTCGGTGGGTAAAGTCGTGCTGATAACGTGTTGAAACAATATGTAAAAGAAACTAGTTTATGAGAGGATATATGGAGATAAGAAGAGCACATTATTATATATGTATTTTCATCTTACTTTGAGGGAATGTACAAGCCCTTTATATAGGCAATATGAGACTATCCAACTACCCTACTAATTACATAATAAGTAGGATGTTACAAGGGATAAATGTGAAGGTTACACCACCCCACTACTCTATAATAATAATAATATCCACTAAATAATATTTCATAACAACAGTAAACTTATGCTCTACTTATGGAAAAGGTCTAGTGAAATTAAAGGTGGAGCAAAAGTATCTTGGAATACCGTGTAGTTACCACTTCAAGAAAAAGGTTTAGAAGTAAAAGATTTTTATATTCAAATCAAATTGCTTATTTGAAAATTTTATGGAATTGTTGCCTCCCCAAAAACATATTATGGTCAAATTGGGTGAAAAAATTCTCTTAAAAGATAAATTATTTTGGCAAATTAATATACCTCAAGATACCTCATGAGTCTGGAAAGATTCAGAAGATGAGACAGATTGCCGAAAAGTTCATCTCCTATCAAGTTGAAAATGGGAAGAACATCTAGATAGGACTATTGGATTCCAGAAAACAAGTGCCTTCATGATGTTCAAAGAAGCAATTTGGCTTCGCTTTCAAGATTTATCTATAAAGGTTATTGGAGATGGCCTGCAAAATTCAAGTTTATGGATAAAATTACTGATAACATTCTTATTGAGACAAATAAGGATGACATAATCAAATGGAAATGTACAAAAAAAATGAGTGTTTACCTTTAGGGATACTTATGAACAGCTGAGATTAAAGAACCCAGATAATGAATAGTTCAGAGTTGCTAAGAAATAAAGCTTACATCTTGGGGTTTATTATCAAACTCGATGTGTGAGTTTTGTAGACTAATAAGTGAAGATAGAAACCATTTATTTTGGAATCACTCATTCACAAAACGGATCTGCATTCGATGCCTCAATACTTATGGGGTAAAGATTAAGACGACCTCTTGGATAATGTTGATGGAGTGGTATACCAAACATCATAGCGCGGTAAAGCCATAGAGAATGATATTCTGAAGATTCTTATTTGATAGTTTCTTACAGAATTCGGATTGAAAGGAATAATAGGGTGTTTAAAGGTGAATACAAGATGCACGATGATATTTTTTAAGTTATTTCAATGGACTTTCTTGAGATTCTAGAAATATTTGAGAGAAGAAAATATGAGAAGACGATAGATCTTGTTAGGGTTAGATGAGAGAGATGAAGAGACTGTTTTTGTACTTGTTATGTACTTAGACGGTGTATGTTTGACTTTTGGAATTTAGTTGTCTGTATGAGGTAGTATTGGGCTACTTAGGTCAATTTAACCCACGAAAAGATTGATGAAATAAATATAACTACTTACTAATAAAACAAATTAAAAAAAATCTACACGGTTTTTCGCTTGACCATTAGGTGACTTGTTTCCCTCTTCAATTAACTAAACTTTTAACCTTTAATACCTATGCGTTTAAAATTGATGAATTTTCGTAATATGTGTCTTGTTTGGTTTTTAATATTTTTTTAATATATTTTTTAAAAGTATATCACATTTTTTTCTCTTTCGCCAGCATTAAAGGCATAAAATGACCAACAATATTATGTATGATATATTAAGCCATTTAGGTGTGAAATTATCAGCTTAATGTTACTTTACGTATAAAATATCTCTTTATTTATTTTTGGATAATTTACTCATGAAATATATGACCCACCAATTCTGATCAAAGAAGTCCAACCCAAATGAATTACCAAGATACCTTTTTCTTATAAACAAATAATTCCAGAAGGAAATATTTACCTTCCATAACTAAAAACTATATAATTAAAAGTATTTTTATATTATAAAATTATAAAACTGAAACATTTCTAAAATTGTAATATTATGTAGTCTAAAATTAACCCATTTCATAATATTTTTAATTTTATAACAGAAAATTAAATCACTTCCTTGGATCGTCAAACCTGCATGTGAAAAAAATAATATTAGAAATCAAGAATAAAAACATGAATAAAACGTAGTCAGTTGACAATACAAAAATACTAGGTAACACTAAAAAGATCGTGGGTTGACAATGCAAAAATGGAAATGTAAAGAGATGTACAAAATTATGGGTAATTAGTAATTAAACAGAGATTTGTGCTTAGAAATCAGTGCATTATGCAATGGAAAGACCGTTGTGAATTGTAAAATTGATGATTTGTGAAGTCATAATTAATGGGTTGTAGGCTTATAATAGTGGGTTATCTAATAAATGAATTACAACTGTAAGGTCAGGTGTTAATAGAAACAAAGTAATATGAAACATATATCCATTAAAACTTAAAAACAATCATACATAACATTGAGATAAGTCTCAAAATTCAGTTTTAATGTAATAAAAATAAACACAAACAACTGTGTTAGAAAAAGAGCTTTTATTTAAATATTAACAAATGATTCACCATTATTGCAAACTAATCTTGTAATTCCCGAATATCAGCTTGCTTGTACTTGATAAAAAACTTTGGAATGTTTGCTTAAAAGTCTTGAAAAAAAAAACCAACTAGGACGAAAATGAAAGATCTTCATGCTTAATCTCTTTCTGTTTAAACACTTAATTTGTGCTAAAAATGGGGACGTTGGTTTATTTAGGGGTAGGTATTTCATTAAGATTTGGCTTTCCTAAATTAGAACCAGGCGTGTGTAATATTTTTTTTAAATAAATAAAGGGAAATCTTGGCCTCGGCCTAGCTAACGTTCCGGT
The DNA here is from genome assembly GCA_029959085.1 of Nemophila menziesii. Lineage (NCBI taxonomy): Eukaryota > Viridiplantae > Streptophyta > Magnoliopsida > Boraginales > Hydrophyllaceae > Nemophila > Nemophila menziesii. The sequence continues at coordinate 30,435,647 of JARWIR010000008.1, forward strand.
CTGGACCGGTTCGGTCCGGTTCTTAGCGTTACTAGGCCTTACCGGACCGTTTCGGTCCACCGGTCAGGTCCGATTCTGTAGGGGAAATATTGAGACACGAATCGGTAAGAAGAACCGGTTTGACCGGTTCTGCTTTTTTTTAATAACTAATAAAATACATTTTACTTCTCTTGAATATTTTAAAAATCAATTTTTTTATTTTTTTCCATGATAATATAGGGATCTATAATGCAATTAAAACAAAAATAAATGCACTTCCTTTTTGCAAAGGAGGCAGATTTGGCTTATCAAGTGTAAAAGAACACTTAGCTGCACTAATTTTGTCATGATCATCTTGCAAAGCATCCTTTTTACAGTATTTTTAGGAGGTTCGAACCTAACCCAAGTCTGCTTGTAATATACAACATTAATTGCACAAAAATAGATTGTAAAAAAAGTCCAACTCCTGCAATAACATAACCCACATTAGGCAAGAAAATAAGCAAGAAACTACATGCAAACTTTGAGATATTTACTTAATTTAGTTCTACTATATGTGATCGTTTCATTTCAAGTAAAACCATTACCTCCAATAATTTCAAACTGTAAGATCTTTTACTGCATATTCATTATTTAATCTCGATATAAGATCCTCCATATCAGTTTTAGCAATTCCTAATTTCCTTTGCATATTCAAAACTACACTATTCAATTTTAACCTTTGAAATTAATTTTTTTTCAAAACATAAATAGAGGTTGGTGTCTCCTTGTGTGTTCTAAATAAACACACCTAAAAAGGCAAGACACGTACCACAAGTGTACTGGTCGTCCAAGTAATATCCGGTAAACGGGTGTTCGATCTCAGGGACGGATTGGATAAGACTAAGATGTTATGCCGTAAATAGGGATAGTTGTATAAATGCTAAGAAAAGTAAAGGGAATAGATATTTGTTTTTTTTATTAAATACTAAGGTGCAATTAAATTAAAATATTAAATAAATAATGCAACTAAGCTAGGCGCAAGTAAGAAATGAGTAAACGCGAGAGGGAGAGATAGTACTTGAGTAACGCTAGGGTTTCACCTAAACCTGTTAATTCAATGTCATGTTTAAGGGACGAATTTGTAATTAATATTAGTCGGGATTCGATATTCTCCTTACCCCCATCAGGGTGGACTAAGGAACTATTCTAGGGTGCTACAAACCCCGTCAAGGTGATTATAGTCCACCTTCGATTGGTCAAGTGTTCTATCCAATTGGCTATAGGATTAACTAAGACCGTCAGGCTCACTAATTTATATCCTACATTCATTACCTAATTCCATGACTAGACCCCCCGTCAAGGTGATCATTACACCACTATAATAAATAGCCTAGTCACTAAGTCCTATATTGATTAATTACTTCAAGAATAGTCATTAAGTGCAAGATAATGAAAAATACTAAATTACCCAATTCATATTAAATCTTACAATTCCAAAACCAAAAACATTAAATTAAACAAATTGGGGCTTAACCCATTAATGCGTTCTCAAGTACTAATTAAATTTAGCTCATGAATGAAATAAAAACTAAGAAAATAGAAATAAAGGAATTCATATTGTTTTACAAAAATAAAAAGATAAGAAACCTAATTAGGGAATTGATTTGGCTACGAATTTGGAGAAGATTACTCTCTATAGTTTCTTAGCTTCTTCTCTTCCTTGCTCTGACTTTCTTTCTGATGCTCTGCCTTGTAAATAATGAATTGTGTGTAAAAATAAAGTCAAAAGGTCCTTTTATACTACTAAAATCGGACTTGGGCTATTTTTAAAAGAATAATTAAATATTAAATGGCTCAAGTCCACTCTTCAAACCCAAAATCCCGTAACTGTTGTACACCTCTCACAAAAAAAACGGTTGTAACTTTCTCAATATAACTCTGAATTGACTCATTCAACTTGCTAATTCTTCGTAACTCGATAAGGCACGAAACTTCTTCATAACTCAGGGGCTTAATCCATCTTTAAGTGGCTCGAAATCAGCAATTACCATCAGCCTTCCAGATTTTCAGCTCAAAATTGTCAACTCCTCGAGATATTTCTTCTAGTTTTTGACTTCTTTACACGATCTAAGACTTCTATTCTTGATTCCTCTCCTTGCTAGTATTAGAAACCTACAAACTTTTCACTAAAACAAACCATATTACGCGCAAAAGCTTAATAAATCAAAAATACTAGAATTTAAGGATGGAAATTAAAATATAACGATTTAATACCAAAAGTCTATCGAATTAATCAATTAAACACCAAAAATGATGTCTCCTATAGGAATATAATTAGAACAAAATGGGAGACATCAGAGGCTCAGATCAGTAATTATATGGAGATATATAAAGAGCGTAAGTCTAACCATGCCATGGCTGCAAACCCAACAATAACCATTATCATACGGGTTGCCACGCCAAGATACGGGTCACATCACAAAACTTATTCCCCTTGTGCATAGAAAGATCGTCATTGAAAAAGCCTTATTTTCTTTATTTCATTGAAGAGTCCACATGACTTGAGTAAGGGACCATTGAAGTGAAAAGATAAACAATTTTACATTGATATAGAATTGGAAATCACTGGCTTTTGCATACAAAAATTAAAGATACATTCTCATTTGCCTCATTTGCTAATTCATCACACTAATAATGCAAAGTTTTAACATAACATAGGGACTTTCTTTCGTATTCTCTAAACATAGGGACTCAAGGTACCAATTTCGCAAAGATTGAGGGACTACTAGTATAAAATTCAACAAAACTACATGGAACAACTTGAATAACATCAACATCACACAAATCACATAAACCAGGGTCCAGAAATATATTTTTCAAAAACTTGAGGGATCAAAGCCATCAACTTACCCACTGAATCAAGCCTTAAACACTCACCACTTTCACATCTCTTCATCATCTCCATACCTTAATCTCGTGCAAACATAAACAAGGTAAATTACAGTTAGAAATCTACAAAATTAAATAGAAAAAATTGAATTGATTATATAATTTTTGAGCTTACTTGCTTAAAATATTACTCAATCCATGACAAAGAGAAAGGAAATCTAGAAATATCAATTCCTCACAAAACAGAAACAAATAGATCATCAGGTAACCAAAATTCCTCACAAATCAGGAACAAATAGCTCATCAAAAACAAAGGGCTAAGATTTACATACCCAAAGGAGTATTGATATAACACAAAACCACAACCATAATCCAATTTTTCAAAATCAAAATTTGATTTAAACAATCTCAGAAGATAGAAGAAAGATAATATCATATTACACAAACCATCACCATCAACATAACTAATAATCAAAGCTCAATCAAGCAATTTCAGAGAGAAAATTAGAGATACGATTGAAGAGAGAGAGAGAGAGAGAGAGAGAGAGAGAGAGAGAGAGAAAGAGAGAGAGAGAGAGAGGTGAGGAAAGGGGCGCTGGGGTTGGTGAAATGAATAAAGACGAGAGAGGGGAGAGTAAAGGGGCGGTGGGTTGGTGAGTAACATTAATAAAATGAAATAAAGAAGAATATATATATATATGCTTAACAGTCCAGACCGGTTCTTACCTTTTAATTTTTTTATGCGGAACCGGACCGCTAAGCAGTGGACCGGTTCGACCGGTTCGGCCCGGTCCGGTTCTGCACTGTTACTTCGTTACGGTTCTGGTTCTGGAACTGGCCGGTTTGGTCCGGTCCGTAGGACCGGTAGAAACTGTCCGATAGCCAGGCCAAATCTTGGTATAAATAATTTATTTTAGACCTTATAAGTAGTTAAACAAAACATAAACTTGCAGAAGGTGAGTTGTTATGGATTTGAACTCTTTAATCTAAAGGTAATAGAGATGAGAAAAACATAGCGGATTCTGACCTTCTCCCCTCTTCTTCACATCTCAATAATCCCAATATATGGAAAATAATATGGAATATGAATTGCTCTCCTAAGATTAAAAATTTCATGAGAAAAAGTGTTAAAAATAAAATTCCCACAGAGGTGAATCTTTATAATATAAAATGTACTCAATATAAAATTTGTAAAATATGTAATTGCAATGAAGAAACTACTGAGCACCTTTTGTTTGCTTGCCCTTGGGCTAGGTTGTGTGGTTCTTCTCCTCTTTAAATCTATGAACCTTGAATAATAGCACCTCAAGGATTGATGACTAGTTTTCACAAACGGTTGACTCTATGAATGCTATTCATGGTGAAGATCTTCAGTTTGCTGCACTTTTGACTAATATTTGTTGGCAAATTTGGAAAGGTAGAAATAAATTTGTATTCAATGGGGTTAAACCTGAACCTTTATTCATGTGTAAACTAGCTAACTCTAATTAGAAGGAATATAAATATGTGAATCAAAATCCAAATAATGGTAAAATGATAAAAGTGCTGAAGGATCCAGACATGGATTTCTCGGCCTTAACTGAAGGAACTAGTAAAAACCTTAGTACTAAAAATATTGGCAAATTTAGTAAATGGAGTCCACCTTCTACTAATATTATTAAAATCAATACCAATGCTAGCTTTACTTTATATGGTTGTGCAATATCTTACATTATCAGGGATTTTTTTGGAAACATGATTGAGGCTGGTGCAAAGGATATAGAGGCAAGAAGTTCGGTTGAAGCAGAAGCTCAAGGTGTTTTGTGGGGTTGCGAGATAGCGAAAGGTTTTCCTACCATTTCAACTATTATCGAAAGTGACTGTGAAGTGATAGTTAAACCTTTAGCTACTAGGACCCCTTGTAATATTCTTGAGTGTTGTAATATTATTAAATCGATTTACGGTACTGCGGAGACTTGTAATCCGCTTTTTTCCTTTGTTAGCCGCAAAGGTAATAGAGTAGCTGATTGGGTCTCCAAACATTGTAGGCAAAGTGTTTGGTGACTGTAGGATCTCCTCTCCTTCCCAATTAACTCAACTTATTTTACTTGATAAGCAATTATGCGGTATCGGGTAACTTTTGTAATATTTAACGTTTTTATGTTTTTTAATATAAGTAGTTGGCAAAAAAAATCTAAAAACTCTTTATTTTTTCGTCTTAATGATAGATCATAGCCATATAATATTTTAAAGAAATACCCTCTTATATATAAGACAAGGATATCACTTGAACCCACAGTTTCCCAACATTTCTGGTAAAAGGATGCAGCTATTCCATCTAATCCTGGGGACTTATTAGGATTAGACTGGAATACCGCCACCCTAATCTCCTCATCCGTGAATTCCTTCTCCAAGATGCTCCTCTCTCCTTCTTCCAAGCTGCTTCCATGCGGTAATGCAAAAGGACCAACGAAATTGATCGGTTTTGAGTATAAATCAACAAAACAGTTACGAACTAGAGAACATGACGCTTCCTCCTCCTCTATCCACCCATTTGAATCCTTTAGTATTTGTATCCTAGACCTCCTCTTCCTCTTAATCGTGGCTAGGATATAGTATCTCGTATCTCGATCACCCGAGCTGATCCACTCCTCCTTCGAACGCTGGAACCAGAAAATCTCTTCCTCCTCCAGAACACTAAGGTATTAATGTATTAGTCTCTTTCCCAACCTAAATAAAGATGCATTATAAGAACTCAGTAGCGATAAGTGTATCCCCTTAAGTCTTGCCAAAAGCACGCGCTTCCTCTTGTTAATATCCCCAAAGACAACTTCTTTCCATTCCATAAGGTGATCCGTCATATCCAACAAGTTCTCCCCTAAATCCGAGTTATCTGTTTACCACTTATCCTGAACAAACCCCTTAAAGTCTCTATGTAAACACCATGCAGTTTCGAATCTAAACTTCTTGACTGGTCGTGATTGATCTACCAAAACTAACTGAATCGGGATAGACGCGTGATCCGAGTGTCTACGATCTAAATGAGAAACCTTTGCATACGGAAAGAGTGACAGTAAATCTATATTACCATACGCTTTGTCCAATCTTCTAAGGATTCTCTGACCTGTATTCCATGAATCACACTACTAAATCTCGGGTCCTCAAAGCCTAGATCAATCAAATCGCAACTATGTCGCCACTCTTCAAACCTTTCCATTCTACGTGTAATTTTGGGTTCCCCTCCTTTTTTATCCACTTCTTTACCCACTCGGTTAAAATTGCCCGCAATTATCCACGACTTCTGGATATTACTAAAAGCCTTGTATAGAGCGTCCCAAAGTGATTCCCTATCTAATGCTTTGGGGTAAGCATAAACAACCGAAAATACCCAGGATTCACAATTATCTTTAGATAACTCGATGTTTATAACTTGATTACCAGTCGACAGAACTTGAACACCAATGTCTAAATCATCCCAAAGAAGCCATATACAACCCTTGAACTTTGATGCCTCCACCCTTGCTGAGTTCACTTTACTCAAACTTCGAACAATATCATTAATGTTTTAGTTATCAATAAATATATCATTAAAACTTATATATTAACTTGATTTTTTTTCTTTAGATTTTAATTTTTTTCATTAATATCACTCACCACACACTTTTTGTAATACCAATGATTCATGAAAGCTTCTCATCAACCATAATAAAATATTTTGTTCGTTAATAACTCAAACTCGACTAAAAAAAAACTCGTTCGATATGTTAACATACAATTTTTAAATATTTTAGCTTTACTCATTAAAATTTAAGTCGGATTGACTCGACTCGAAAATCTTAACAAACAAACTTGCACATCTAGTATTCATCTCAACTTGGTTCATTTACCTCCATAATTAGAGTTCAAAGTCAAAGAGTACCTTTTTTTTGGGGTTAGGTAAATGGTTGTATTGATGAAAAATAATTGTACACTATACAAGAATTACCTACCTAAGCCAAAAGGCTAAAGATAGCAACTAAGAAGTTAAAAACGACTACCTCATACTAATACAAATACAAGCTAATTGCCCACCATCATCTATAAACGAATGATGAAGGAACAAGGAAAAATAAAATGGAAGAAATGCACCATTTAATTTACTTGATAACCGTTTTTCTAGATGAAATTCACCTCTTATAGCTAAGTGATATCTCGCTTTTCAAATACAATACACGGTAGCTCCAAATCCAATCCTCCATGCTTTTCTCCTCAATTTTCTCTAGCTTTAAGCTTTTTAAGTCATTTCAAAGCACTTAGGAGCGTGTTCATCTCCTTCCAATCCTAGGCAAGACTTTATCTCAACCCAAATAGCCCTCGAATAAGCACAATAAAAAAAAGGTGCTTGTTTGACTTAAAATCTTCTCCACATAAATTACAAAGAGGATCCAACTCCACGGTCAAAGAGTACTTTATTTAGGAGTAATGATATATACCACCCAAATTTCACCCAGTGACGTGAATTGATTGGTTAACAATCGTTAATTAGATCAAGAAAATAAATAGATTAACAATTACAACTAATCAATTCACGCCACGTCATTAGATGGTATTTGGATAGTATGATTTTGGAGGGTATAACAAAATTGTTTGACCACCATAATACATGTCTTAATCATCGAATCCTGAATATTCATAATTGAAACTCAATAAAATCTTATATTAAGAACAATTACTTCCGCATAAATACTGATTAGGGCCCTCGTAACCACTAGTTTAGTTAACATCGACCTAACTATTAACTAACCTCTCACACTCACCCGTAATGGTCACAAAACATCCTAAAGTTGACAAAAGTGGCAGAAAGTCAGAAACTAATAAAATATAAACTTATTACTAAATCAACTACCTTTTCTCATTCTGAACCCGCGTTTTTTCTTTTCAACTCCTCCTCTCTCTCTCCCCCACCATCATGCTCTTCTCTTCCTCCTATTCCGTCACCACCATACTCCACCACCATTAACGACAGAGAAAACCCAGAACTCAAACCACTTTACATAGCTTAAAACTCAACCCCAAATAAATCAATGGGAAATTGCGTCGCTTGCTTAAACATCGAAGATGAAACCCCACGAAAGAAAAACATTAAACCCGATCATCAAACAAGACCTCGACAGCGTCGTCCAAATCCTTACGCCGGTCCACCACGTCCGCTCCAAGTCCTCAAAGATACGCTACATAAAACCCAAATCTCCGATAAATACATACTAGGCCGAGAACTTGGACGTGGAGAATTTGGTGTCACACACCTCTGTACAGACATAAACACACGCGAAGCATACGCGTGCAAATCAATATCAAAAAAGAAACTAAGAACAGCAGTAGATATTGAAGATGTTAGACGCGAAGTATCGATAATGTCAAGCTTGCCTGATCATCCAAATATCGTGAAATTGAAGGCAACGTACGAGGATCATGAAGCTGTACATATAGTTATGGAGTTGTGTGAAGGTGGTGAGCTTTTTGATCGGATTGTTGCGAGAGGACATTATAGTGAGAGAGCTGCAGCTGGGGTGGCTAAAACTATTGCTCAAGTAATTAAAATGTGTCATGAAAATGGTGTTATGCATAGAGATTTAAAACCTGAGAATTTCTTGTTTGAAAATAAGAAAGAAAATTCAAGGCTTAAAGCTATCGATTTTGGATTGTCTGTCTTCTTCAAACCTGGTATGATCCTCATCGCAGTGATTTTAATAAAGTTATATTATTCTAGGACTTAATTGCGCAATTGGTCCCTCTATTATGCGAAAGGTATATACCTTTGTGTCAAATATATCCCAGGAGTAGATTCACAACGTTAACCTATAATACAGGGGTATTGCTAGTACTTTCTGATACACAATATATTTAGCTATTTTTCATAACACTTGGATCAATAGTGCAATTTATATTTCATGCTAAATAGTACACCGGAGAATATATAAAAGATATCTGGCCTCTAAACGGAAAAAAGGATCTTTCCAGGCCAGCAGGATTTAATAGATCTGCCCTGATTATGAAATTAATTTAAGTTCTGATTATATTTTTCTGGAAATTAATTGCACTTATTATTTGTTGCAATTTTTCTAAAAATTACTTGTACAATCGGTTCCTATGTTATGTGTAATAGCCAAATATGCCCCTATGGAGGCGTAGATTTACAACGCTAACGTATAATAAGGGGTATAGTTGAAATATTCATACATGGCTAGATTTAGCTATTTTTTACATAACACAGGGACCAAGGTGCAATTTACTGTATTTTCCGATCCCATCAATATGGTATCTAAGTAATTGAGAAGATTATACTATGATGATTAGTTACGTTGAAAATTCTGGTTATAGAACCAGATGGGATTAGCTCACTGGCCAAGGCCTTGGTCTACCAATCTAGTGGTGCAGGTTCGAACCGAGTCAATGACTCCGAGTCCAAAGTGGCTCTCCTATGTAACCAAAAAAAAATTCTGGTTATATTTTTTCTATGAGTTAATTGCGCAATTGGTCCATGTGTTATAGGAAATTGCCTAACATACCCATAAAGTATCAATTATACCATTGTGTTACTTTTGAAGAATTGTAAACTCAGTGGAGGAGTAGATTTACAACTTAAAGTTTATATACATTTTGATACACGGTATATTTTGCTATATTTCATAACACAAGGACCAGCGGTGCAATTTACTATATTTTTCTATTACCGTGAATATGGCATTAAGTTTTTTTAATCATTATGCTGTAATAAATTGTTTCGCAAACTAATTTTAATTTATTTCCATGATCGATTAACTAAAATGATCTCTTTACAGGTGAGATATTCTCCGAGATTGTGGGCAGTCCTTACTATATGGCCCCCGAAGTTTTGAAGCGAAACTACGGACCCGAGGTTGATATTTGGAGTGCTGGGGTAATTCTGTATATATTGTTATGTGGTGTTCCTCCTTTTTGGGCAGGTATTGTAGTTTTTCAAACTTGGGGGTAATTCAGTAGTTTTATTGTTCTTACGTTCAAATTTTATCTGCTCCAGAAACTGAACAAGGTGTTGCTCTAGCAATTTTGCGTTCACATATTAATTTCAAGAGAGAACCTTGGCCCCAAGTTTCCGAAAGTGCAAGAACTTTGGTTAGGCAAATGTTGGAACCTGACCCAGCAAAACGATTGACTGCTCAGGAGGTGCTCGGTAAGTATGTGTGAAGAATTCTGGAGTGTATTTGCATAGTTAGTCCCTTTGGAATCCGGAATTAGCAAATACATCCTTGTGTCATGAAGAACACTTCATATACTCTACTGGTTATAGTACTCTGCAATGACCAAGAGGTTAAATATCTATATGATGTAGTAAAAAGAAATTGCTACGTTTTCTCGCGTAGTATTGAATGTATTTGCAATATGAAGACCTAAACTACAATTTTTGCATAATAGAGGGGCCTATAGTGAAATTATGTACAAATTATTCCTATTTGCTAGAACTTAAACTGAAAAGTAGTCATCATCTTTAAGGATACGATTGCAACATTTTTCGATATCTTTTTTTAGTAGAAAAAACATTTTTCCAATATTACAAGGACATATATTGCGTCTTTCATGACATAGGGTATATTTGCCTATCAGATATCACATGGACTAATTGTGCAATCTATTAAAAAAAAGTTAGAAAGATGCTTATATTAGATTCAAGAATCAAGTCTCGGCTATTTATAATAAATGTTTTTGAACCATTTTCAGATCACCCATGGATTCAGAATTCGAAACGAGCTTCAAATGTACCATTAGGAGATATTGTACGGACCAGGCTCAAACAATTCTCTGTTATGAACAGATTAAAAAAGAAAGCATTAAGGGTAATTTTCTTTTGTATATATTAACATCTTGCTATAAAATTTGAAAATACTTTTTCTTACCGTTTATTAACTGGTGTAGGTAATTGCGGAGCATTTATCAGCTGAAGAAGTGGAAGTAATTCGAGATATGTTCACTCTAATGGACACTGACAACAATGGTAGAGTAACATATGAGGAACTACGGGCCGGGCTTCGGAAAGTCGGCTCTCAATTAGCAGAACCCGAGATAAAGTTGTTAATGGATGTGGTAATGTCACCTGCACATATACCATTTCTTGCATTTATTTTTTTGAGATTTTGCATTTTACCTCCTTGTATTATTGGATACTCGGTTATTTGATTTCACACGTTGATTTATAAATTTGCGGAATTAATTGAATAAACACATAATCGTTAGTGTATCCTTTTATCAGGCGGATGCTGATGGAAATGGATTTCTGGACTACGGAGAATTTGTAGCGGTCACGATTCATTTGCAAAAGATAGAGAATGATGAACATATCCGCAGAGCATTCGTGTTCTTCGACAAAGATGGAAGTGGTTACATCGAGCTTGATGAGTTACAATACGCTTTAGCCGATGAATCAGGCGAAACAGATTTAGATGTTTTAAACAACATAATGCGCGAAGTTGATACAGACAAGGTTAGACTCTAGACTGAACCTTCATTATCATTCTTTTATCTTCCCTAATCAGACGGTTTAAAATAATATTGAATCGTATTTTAGGATGGTCGAATCAGCTATGATGAGTTTGTGGCGATGATGAAAACGGGAACGGATTGGAGAAAGGCGTCAAGACAGTATTCAAGGGAAAGGTTTAAGAGCATGAGTGTTAATCTTATGCGTGATGGTTCATTGCAGCTTAAGGATGGAATTACCGGCCAATCTGTTGTCGTTTGAGGTATATAGGATATTGATTTTTTGAAAGATTGTGATAGTTATAGTTTTCAGATATCTATATTGTTTGGTTTGTCTGTATAGATAGTGAGTAAAATTTGTGTTATTGTTCAACATGCCCTTATTTTTGTTATTTTTACAGTGTATAGATGTTTGTATATTGGAATTATGTTGTATAACTTTTATTACTCCCCATTCATAAAGTTGCCACTATCTCTGAAAAATAGTTGGTTATACAAAAGATTATCCATTTGAAAAACGTGTTAGCCACTTTGGCTTCAGATTATTATTTTGATTCCAATAAAATTCGATCCTAGGACCTTTTGATATTTGCTAACCACTAACGAATATTTTGACATAAAGTCTCTAATCTACATTTTTGGTTAGACGCATATACTTACCAAGCACACTCGGTATCTTTCTTCTCCTTGTAATAAATACTCACCATGAAGCGTTGTTATGACCATATTTGAAATGATAACCAGTTCACACCCATATTTTGCAAGAGAGCATCTGAATTCTTTACACAGTATAAGCTCTCCAATTGACTTTAAGCCTTCCTACCATTCACTACTTTGTAGTTTCCTATACTTATGAAGGTTAAGTAGGTTATCAAATAAACCATGAAAACTCTAGGCAGTTTGATCGAAAATTAGATTGTCAACTTCATGTGTAAGTAGGGTGGAAATCGGAAGGAACGGATCAAAGAAAGGGTCTTTTAGAAAAAAAATTATATCTTCGGGAATAGAATTTTTTCATTCCAATTGCGATCCAAATTTTTGGAACTACAAAAAAAAACTCGGAGTTCACCAGAAATTTGGAAATTCCGGAATTTTTGGTTTGGAACTTTTAGTTCGAAATTTTGGAACTTTTGATTTGAAAATTACAGAAGAAATAGTGACTTTTTTTTGGGTTAGGTTAGACCACCTCTAGTAGTTGCGCCAAATGAATATTTTACTGCAAAACAATTTAAAAAAATACTGTATAAGACCAAATTGCTCACTTCAACCGTCTCGGTGGGTGGGAAGGTGAGTGTGCACTGATTTCTTTTTGTTTTTTTGTTCCAATGCAGGTGTGAAGACATTTATTTTTTAGTTAAAATAACTTATATTAAAGGGATAAGGACGAGAGTAGTTAACCTATTCCAATAAAAACAAAAAAAATAATCGCATCGTTATATATTAAAGTTCTAAAATCATAAGGCAAATTACAAAACCATTTAACATGTAATTTTTTTTAATTATGTTCATTGTTTTCTTTTTCAAGCATAAAAAGAATATTTCATTGTATGTTCTGAAATTTTTCGACGTTTCCAGTTGTATACTTTTGTTTATCTTAAAATTTATTATTTTTTTAATATTTAGAAGGTAAAATCGAAAACAAAATTTGGATCAGAAAACCAAAAATTTCAGAACTTCATAAGTAATTCCAATTTTGATCTTTTTTGAAAAATCGAAAATCTAAATTTCGAAACATTAAAAATCTGTTTCGAAATTAGAATTTTCGGATCCAGTTTCTTGCCCTAATTGTACTTGAAGATCCAATGTGAGGGGGAAATGGATGAACTTTAGCACTAAGATCAATAATTGTGACCTGCAAATCAGTTTCAATAGCGCACTTAACCAGCCATATAATAGTTTTAAAGTCACCTCAGTCAGTATCCATTAGGTACTGATTGTGAGGGGTGTAAGAGTACCGCGATCTATACAACTCCATGGTTAACCTCTGGGCACCTACATAGTTTTTGATAGATTTAAACGAACGCAAACATTGTAAGAGATAAAAAAACATATGATCCCCATTTATGAATTCTGCCAACACCGGTGTGATCCCATAGACTGCAATGGAAACACTAGACAACCCATTGTTACAAATTCATGAAATCAACTAAAATTTCGATAAAGTGCATGAATAACAAAACCATTATAACCTTTACAATGATGAATGACATAGAACAAAAAAAAATTTGGGACAAATCCCACCAAAATCAGTGACATTGACAAAAATATGCGTATTGCATGTGCAAGCTATGGACATGCTTTACAATACAATATTTATAACTACATGCAGGGGCGGATCCAGGAGAAAAGTTGAGAGGGGCTTGAAATATATGGGGGTTCGGGGGCAACGGTCCCGGAATTTTTTTTTAGAACGTATTTTAAACTTGGGTACATCTTTCCGTTTCTTTAGTTATTTAATACTAGTATAATATTTATGTAAATATCAATATTGAAATACATTTTATGTAATCAATGTAAATAATAATAATACTAATTTCTTCTCTATGTATTATGTAGCATAAAAAGCGATTAGAACGAAAAGAAAAAAACCACTATTTAGTATAGACTTCTAGAGAATTTCGGCGATGGATTAAACTAAAAAACCAAAATTTAAAAAGGACATTAACTATTTTATTCATATGAAAGAAAATTTAAATTTCCATCTTATAATTTTATTAATAAATTTTAAATTCGTATAAAAAAATTAATAATTCATGTACAATTATCCAAATTCTTATAAAAACACTCGAATAAAAAAACTTGCCGATTTTTTTAGTTTTTATAAAGAAGTGGATTGCAGTCGTAGAATAGATCCAAAACTATTTGTAAATTTGATTAAAGTAATTTTTGTAGAGATAATATTGTATAATTTATAAAATATAATATATCAAATAGAATTAAAAAAATTATTAAGCTTATAAAATTAAAAGAAAATTACTTTAGTAACAAATTATTACAAATATATAAGATAATTTTTATTTTTTTTGAAAAAGTCAGGGGGGCTTGAGCCCCCTCTGGGCCCAATGACCATCCGCCACTGACTACATGCATTATGCATAACAAAAAATCAAATCAATGACATGTATTATTTGGTGCTATAAATCATCATCATCTGGCAATATTATAAGAATAAAATCATACAAATAAATAAACATCACTAAAAACATATTCAAAGCATACATAAAAACAAGCATGGAGATTAAAAAACATGAATTAAATGAATTGAATTTTAAAAAAATAGAAAACATAACAATGTACTTAAATAATTAATTTTACAAACGAATATGTTATAATGAATATAATGCAACTAATTTCGCTAAAAAGTAGTTATTCAAATGCTGAAATAAAAAAAATGATTGATTTACCACTAGAACAATGAAAATTAAATTCAAATTCATTTACACATTGTAAAAAAAAAAAATAGAGTAAATACATTGTAAGAAAGCAAGAGTTGCCATTAAAGAAGAAGACGAAAAGCTTGAAGTTTCGACAAAGAAAGAGAGAGAAGAAGAAGAAAAAGAGAAAAAATGTTTCATTGATTCATTGTTTACTGCTGTACACCTATATATACTTGTAGTCTATTAAGAATAATCTCTAGCTACTAGTCTAGATTCATTTGAGTTGAAATGTAACAATTCGATAACTAACTAACTAACTTGACTTTGTTGACTCAAGTTTTTCTTTATTTACAACTTCAATCCCTGAAGTTATTTTGTTTAGATTTTTCTTGTCAATTGTTGCTGCTATATTTCAAGATCCCCCCACAAGTTGAACGTGACTATTATTTATGTTAAGCTTGGTCAAAATATGATGGAAAACGAGGGAACCAAGAGGTTTTGTGAATATATCTGCCAGCGGGAAGTTTGAAGGAATAGAAAATAGCTTTATTGTCCTTGAATTGATCTTCTCACGAGTAATCTTACAATCAATGTCAACATGTTTAGTTCTTTCATGTTGAACTAAATTAGTTGGAATAGCTATAGCTGATTTACTATCAGAAAAGACTAATGCAGGATGATCATGAGGGAAGCCATAATCCTTAAGTGCATAAAGAATCAATTGTATCTCACAAGTAGTTGCAGCTAATACTCTATACTCGACTTCAGCAGAGGATTTACTAATAGTACTCTGCTTTTTACTCTTCTATGAAATTAAAGAATCACCCAAAAATATGCAAAAACCAGTTATAGTCCTCCTTGTATCAATACAACCAGCCCAATCACTATCACAAAAGGCTTTGAGTTTGATTTCTGAAGATGATGAGAAGAAAATACCTTGTCCAGGGGTCATCTTGATGTATCTTAATATTCTTTGAGCCGCATTCCAATGATTTTTGGATGGACTGGATGAAAATTGAGTTAAACAATTTACTAGAGAAAGAAACGGCTGGTCTTGTTATTGTAAGGTAAAGTAGCCTTCCAATAACTTCTATAAGATATAGGATTATCAAGTAGGTCTTCAGAGTCCTGTTTAAGTTAAAGATTAGGTTTCGTAGGAAAAGCAGCTGGTTTTGAACCTGAAACACCACATTCTTCTAGTATATCTAATGCAAATTTTTGTTGGCATAATGTTATACCTTTTGCACTTCGAGCAACCACAATACCCAAAAAGAATTTCAGTTCACCAAGGTATTTAATAGAAAATTCTTGATGAAGATAAGCTTTTAAAGATTGAATTTCCTCCAAAGAATCACTAGCTAGTATGATGTCATAAACATAGACAAGAATTGCTATGAAAGTTGAAGCTGAATGTTTGATGAACAAACTAAAATCACTGTCGGAGTGTATAAATCCATAAGCTAAAAATGCATTAGATAGCTTAGCAAAGCACTGCCTTGAGGCTTGTTTGAGGCCATACAAGCTCTTTTTGAGCTTACAGACCGAGTTTGGAGGTGCTTCAAGGCCTGGAGGAACTGTCATAAAAACCTCTTCATGTGGATCACCATGAAGAAACACATTATTGACATCAAGTTGATGAGATGCCAATTTTTAAGTGCTGCTAAAGTTATCATGAGTCTGATAGAAACAATTTTAGCAACAAGTGAGAAGGTGTCAAAAAAAATCCAATCATTCTTGTTGATTGTATCCCTTGGCAACAAGGAGAGCTTTATGTCTTTCTAAAGTGCCATATGCCTTATATTTTATCTTGAACACCCACTTACAACCTATGGGAGTCATATTCTTAGTTTGAGGAATAATTTCCCAAGTTTGTTACTTTCAGGAGCTGATAGTTCTTTTTGAATTGTGGATATCCATTCAGGGTTGGAAGAAGCTTGTTTGTAAGACCTTGGTTGAGTTAAGGTAGTGATTGCAGCAACAAACTTAAAATGTTTTGTTGAAAGTTGTTTATAACATATAAATTCAGTGATAGGATAGATAGCATCTTGTGTGTTGGTTAGCTCAGGCTTGTTTGAAAGGCAACGGGAAGCTGAGGGATATATATAGTCTTTTAGATAAGCTAGAGGGTTTTTTGTTCTTGTAGGTTTAGTGGGTTGATGTTCAAGGTTAGTAGTATTGTTATTGATAAGTTTAGTTGTAGGAGAAGGAGATGAAGTGTGTGGAGGTGTAGTTTTTTTGTAAGGTTCAGTGTATGAATTTGATGATGGTGGAAATAAGAAGGTACGAAGGTTTAAAGGTGTGTAGGAGGTGTAGTTTATGAGAAAGGAAATATTTTCTGATGAAAGATAACATTTCTTGAGATAAAGGTTTGGTTAGTTTGAATATCAAGTAGTTTGTAACCTTTAGTGGCTGTAGGATAGCTTCAAAAGATGAATTTCTTGGCTCTTGGATCAAATTTAATTTGGTTTTGGGTTAATGAAGATGCATAACATAAGGAGCCAAAGACACGCAGGTGTTTGAGGTTTGGTTGTTTCTTGTAGAGCATCTCGTAAGGTGATAAATGTCTAGGAGAGGAGTATGTAATCGATTTATAATGTGAGTAGCTGTAAGAATAGCTTCAGGCCAAAATTGGATAGGTAGCATAGATTGAATAATAAGCGCTATAGTTCTTGTCAAGAGGTGTTGATGTTTCCTCTCCACTAAGCCATTTTGTTGTGGTGTTTCTACACAACTTAATTGATGATTATGTCATTAGAAGCATAGAAATCTGTGAGTATAAACTCAGGTCCATTGTCTGATCTGTGCTTCTTTATCTTTATATTGAATTGAGTAAGGATTAAGTTGTAAAATGCAAGTAGATGAGTTTGAGTTTCTGATTTGTTTTTCATCAAACAAATCCAACTGCATCTAGTAAAATCATACACTATAGTTAGAAAATATTTGTAACCACAATATGAAATATCCTTGATAGGGCCCCAACTGTCACAATGGATCAAATCAAAACAATTTGAACTAAAATAAGTAGAAAATAGGAATGTAAGTTTCTTTTTTTTTAGCAAAGTGACAAGTTATACAAACATTATGATGTAGAAATGAAATAGTAGGGTTTATATATTTCAAAACACTCAATTTAGCAACAGTGGGATGGCCTATTCTGGAATGCCATAAATCAAATTTCTCAGTTGTAACAGCAAAACTTTAATGAGTTTGAGTATTTTAAGTCATGTAGTATAGACCATCTTTTTCATAAGCAATCCCAATCATCTTCCGAGTTGTTGCATCCTATAATATGCAATAAGATGGAAAGAAAACAACCATAACAGTTGAATCCTTAGTGAGTTTAGAGATAGACAACAAATTATGTTTGAAAATAGGCACACACAACACATTTTTATGTGTAATATGATTGTTTATTGTTGTATGTCCTTTGTGTGTAGCATATACTAGCTGACCATTAGGTAAAGTAACAGGTATATGTACCATAGTAACCATATGAGTATAACAAGAAGATGAGTAAATGAGATGGTCTGTGGCAACTTTGTCAAGAATCCAAGATGAAGAGGTACAAAAATTACCTTCTTGAATTGATACTTGATGCACAGCTGGTGTAGCAGAAGATGAACCATGAGCTAATGTCATAAGTTTGCTCACTTTTTCAGGTGTGAACTCATAAAGGTTTAGTGGTTTACTAATAGCTGCACTTTCTTCATTCATGACACAATTGGCCTTTGACTGAGAAGTGTTGAAGTTTCTCTTGCCTTTAGTTCCATTCCATCCTACATGATATCCATGAATATGGAAGCACTTATCAATGGTTTGACCATCGTAACCACGATGTGTACATATAACCTTCTTTCTTTCTGCAAAATAGCTCGGTTTTGAAGTATTATTGGCATAAAAAGCTTGATTATAAGAGGTTTGAACATTGTTTGTAATGGATCTTTGACTCTCTTCTTGGATTAACATAGCAAAAACAGAATTGATGTGAGGCAATGGATCCATTATCAAAATTTGACTCCAAACGGCAGCATAGGAATCATTCAATCCAATTATAAATTTAATGACAAAATCATTTTGTTGTCTCTCAATGAGTATATCAAACAACTTGCAGGTACATTGGTTCATAACTCCACAAGAGCAAGTAGGAAGAGGTAAAAAAATGCGAGTATTCATCCCATAAAGACTTGAATTGAGCAAAAAATCAGAGATTGAAGAAGCATTTGGCATAATTGAGCTTAGAGATTTTTCGAGTTGGAAAACTCGAGTTCCATTACTCTTTGAGAATCTTATCTTGATTTCATTATATAATTCAAACGCAGAATTAATATAAAGGAGTCTACCTCGAATTTCTTTGGAGATTGAGTTGAGAAGCCATGACAGAACGAGATTATTAGCTCGATTCCAAGCAGTGAAGAGAGCTAAATGTGTTAAAGAAGGTTGAGTAATTTCGCCATTGACGAAACCTAGTTTATTCTTGACAGCAAATGCGATTTCAATAGCACGAGACCAAGCCAGATAGTTATCTCCATCGAGTACTTCAGCAACAAGAGAAGCTCTTGTGTTCTCGCTAGCGTGGAGATAGTAAGGATTTGAAAAATCCTCAATGATAGAAGGATTCGGCGGCATTGTAGAGTATATACGATGTTACAGCGTCGACTATAGAGTGCGGAAGATAGATTTCATCTGATACCATGTACGAAAGCAAGATTTTCCATTAAAGAAGAAGAAGAAGAAGAAGACGAAGAAGAAGAAGAAGAAGAAGAAGAAGAAGAAGAAGAAGAAGAAGAAGAAGAAGAAGAAGAAGAAGAAGAAGAAGAAGAAGAGAGAAAACCGATTTCATTGATTCATTGTTTACAGCTGTACAACTATATATACTTGTAGTATATTAAGAACAATCTCTAACTGCTAGTCTAGATTCATGTGAGCTGAAATGTAACAATTCGGTAAAAACTAACTAACTAACTTGACTTTGTTGACTCAAGTTTTTCTTTGTTTACAACTTCAGTCCCTAAAGTTATTTTGTTTAAAAAAATTCTTATCAATTGTTGCTGCTATATTCCAAGATACATACTTGAAAACAAATTGATAATGTAAAATAAATCCAGTTAAAGTGAAGTTCAATCTGTAGAAATTTAAATTAGATCGGGAATAAAAAAATTGAGACTAATCAAAGAAAAAACACATGAAAAATAATGAGTTTGTTAAGGAAATAAGCACAACCATCTATTCAGTGATATTAAGGGTAATTTGGAAAAATTATATATATATTATTTTTAGATAACTTCTATGGAAAATATTATGACCAACGATGGAAAAGTTATATATTCTTTTTTTAACAGTTATATAATATTGAGTTGAGGTTTATTTGAGTTAAGAATCATTGATTATAGAGTAAATTGTTTAAAATATCATTTTACACGGTTTGTCTATCTTAATAAGTTCATATTTTCTCTCTAATAAGGTTAGGGGGTGGAATTGGAATAGAAAATTCTGATTTTTGGCCAATTCCAATCTGAAAAATCTATATTTGGAATTGATTTTTCATATTCCGATTTTTTACTTTTCGATTTTCGATTTTTCCGATTTTTTTTGGATTGGAATTGGAATTGCATTTTAAAATTTTGGAATTTCCGATTTCCAATATTTTTCCGTTTTTTCCAATTTTTTTCCGAATTTTTTTTCCTGAATATCATTTATATATTTTAAAATATTGTTATATAGTAATATATATTTGTAGACAAAAAAAATATCTACATATATAGAGGTAAAAACCTAAACAAATCCTACATAAACTCTAAACCTAAAAATTTGGGGTCAGATCTTTATAAGTTGATAATTTTTTCTCTTCCAAACACACAATATTGTCTCAACTAAAAGGTATTTAAGAATTAATTTTTTTGTGGAATATATATAATATATTATTTTAATGATTTTTTCTTTATCAATGAATTCAATATTTTGTGATAATATGAATCTAATTTAGTTTTCTTATAGGATCTTTTACACAAGTCTTCCCCGCTAGTGAAATATTTTTCGATGAATGGTACATTTAGCCGTTATCATGTGTGAACGAGAATTTCGTGCTATAGTATATATATCATATTTTGAGAATTTCGTGATGTAATTTATACCATTTTCTGAAAATTATGTATTGTATTGTGTACGATTATCCATTTATTTTGCAGGCGGGTGTTTAGGCTTTATTGCACGAAAGTGAAGTTTTTGCTAGTAAATTGTTTAAAATAAAAGTCTCAAATCATCAAACTTCAAAGGATGAATCTTACCTAATGAAGATTTGAGTATTTAAATATTTAGTATTGTTGGAATTTCAGTATTAACAATATAACCCAATAATTTACATCATCTCGAACTTGAAAGTTCAATCGTAGAACAATGTTTTTTATGTTTAAAAGTTTCATTTGTATATTTTTACCATATTCGTTTTTTAACTTTTAAAAATAATCAAATCTTAACTTTTATGAATGGCAATGGAAATAAAATTTCAAACTTTTCTAAATTTCTGAAAATAAATGTACCAAAGATTTCCAAAAAAAATTTAAACTAATAAAATATAGGATTTCCGAAAATTCTGAAATTTCAAAAAAATTCGGATGTTCCGAAATCTGAAGGGAATTTCGAATTCTGATTTTTTTTTATTGAATTTCGCTCTTCCGAAATTTTTTTTTTTTTTTTGAACAACCCCTTTCCCGATCCAATCCAACCGATTTCCACCGTTAAATAAGGTCTACGCATTTTACGATATACTTGTTATATCCTTAGTAGCACAAAAAACGTGTGTGTGTTCTTTTATTAAAGAATACATAATCATATCTATTGACAAATTCATTTCATATTTTTTGTGCAATCTAATATGATTTTTTTTTTAATTCAAACCATTTTTTGAACAAAAATCTTAATTTTCATTAAATTCCATATAAAAACAAGAAGTTTCATTTTTTTCAGGTATATTTTTTATCATTATATTTTTTTTTACCACGAGTGTTGTTATCAGCAGAGTTTCTGTTGATTATTATACATTTTTTTTGAAGTGTTTTTATATAATTTTGTTATTAGAAAAATCCCTACAGGTATGTAGACAACCAGCTACATTTGTACAGACAACCCATCACACTACCAAACATGCTTCAACCATCACTACCTCTACCACCACCATTTCTAGCAAATTTTTTTAAAATTAAAGTTTGACCGTCGCCGTCACCACCACCACCAACCAAATTTATTTTTTAGATTTTTTACCACAACCATATCCAGCCACTGTTGCTGCTACCACCTAATCCTGAAATTTTTTTCCTGATAAACTATTTTCGATTTCATTATTCGAAACAAAGAATCTATAATAAGAAACATTAAAATTATACTGCATACATAAAATTTCATTGTTCGGCACCAAAAAAAATTATTTTTTAGAACAAAAATATTATTGTTGAAAACAACGAAATGCACTATTCTGAACAATGAATTCTTTGTTTCTACCAATGAATATCATGTCTGTGAAAAAAGTTTGTCAAAAAAAAACCTGGAGTAGGTGGTTACAGCAGCAGTTACCATATGTCGTGGGGACATAAATTTAAAAAAGAAATCGGTTGAAGGTGGTGGTGGATGGTGCGGTGGTCACTGGTGGTGCCCAAAAAAATTTAAACAAAAACTAATTAGTGGTTGTTGCTGCAGCTATGGTCGGCGGTGGTGCCCAAAATTGTTTTCAAAATAAAAATTAAAAAGCTGGTCGGGGAAGGTGGTGGTGGTGGTTGTAGAGGTGGTCAACGGTGGTGCCTGAAAAATATTCAAATTTCTTTTGATACTGGTAGTGGTGGCTACAGTGGTGGTCGGTGGTGGTGGTGGCTGAATTTTTTTAAAGAAAAATTACCCTAAAATGGTGGTGGTGGCCATGTTGGTCGATGGTAGTGATGGTTGTAGGTTATAATAAATTTGGTTAAAATTAAATAATTTTTTCTTTACAGGTAAATAAAGAATAAAGTATTAAAAGGATCAAAGGTTATTTTTAACAAATAATTTTTTTAATGGGTTGTCTTTAATAAATAGCTCAAGTATATCATGAAATTCTATAATTTTATATTATATTTTAATTATTTTTAGTAAATTGTGAATTTAAAAATATCTTATTTTTATTTGAAATAAGAATTAGATGGTATATTAAAAAATAGTTTGGAGATATTCTAATTATTTTATAAGTATAAAAATTAAACATAAGAAGAAAAAGAATTTCAATTTCTAAAATATAATCTCAAAACTTAAACTAGAAAGATTACATCTTTTATAATTTTTTACTATTAATATTATAAATTATTGATATTAATTTAAGGAATTTAATTTTAAAATTTGCACATGACCTTTAAATAAACAGAATTCATAACTTTAAATTCAATCCTGGGTAACAATAAAAATTCAAAGTTTTAAAGAAAAGAGACCAAGTTGCAATTAAAACATCGTCTAAAAAAGAACCATTAAAACACGAATAATTAAAACATGAATAATCTGTATAATATATATCACCAAAATTCATACCACCTAAATACCACCCAATGACGTGGCGTGAATTGGTTGGTTACAAATCGTTAATGTATTTATTTTCTTGATTTGATTAAAGATTTGTAACCAACCAATTCACGCCACGTCATTGAGTGGTATTTGGGTGGTATGAATTTGGATGGTATATATCATTACTCTTTAACTAAATATAGTAAAGCATTTTAATACTATTACATGTAAATAAATCACCCAAACATAATGCCGTCTCACCAAATATTTTGAAAATATAACAAGTTTTAATTATTATCCTACACATAATTGTAAATAAATACGAAAACTTCTTATAAAATTTCAAGTTAAATCTTATATAAATTTAGAAAGAAAAAAACCACGATAAAAGTTAGGATGATTCACTTATAAACTCCATAACTCACCAATTCCGACCAAAAAGGTCCAGGCCAGATAAATGTTTGATATATCATTTTTTTTAAAATCATTCGATAAAAAAAATTACATTCCATAATTAAAAAACCATATAATCAAAAAAAATTATATTACAAAATTCTAAAGCCGGAATATTTCTATAATTAGAATGTTTTCTATTTTAAAACTAAACTATTCCATAAATTTTCCTATTTTATAACATAGAATCAAATCACTTCCTTGAATTGTCAGACCTGCATGTGTATAAAAACAAAAAAAACAATTAGAAATCAGAGGCTAAAAGCATACATAAGACATAGTGGGTTGACAGTACAAACATAGTCGGGCCAAATTCAGAGTACCACCTATCATAACGACCGCAATTCAAACTCCTATTTGATCAAAAAAGGTCTCCTTCAAATTTGTAATGGGTTTTATGTAGTATTCAAAACACTGGACGACTTTACAGCTTGACAGATTTATTTGGCAGATTTTTCTATCCTAAATCAACTTTATTTCCTTTTAACTATATATTTAGACTTGGATCTTCTTTCCTTAACTCCTTAGAATTTTTTTGGCATCTAATATATTTACTTTTACATAGGATATTCATATTTAACACGCTTTTATACCAAAAATGCTACAAAAGTAATAAATCTTCATAAAAGACATGAATCAACAAAACTATCAGATAATAAGGGAAAATCCCTTAACAATTAATATAACGCACCTAAAATGGTGTCTCGTGAATATACTAATTCATCACAAATATGGATACATCAAGACCCTCAACTCAAAGTTGTATCGTCCCGATACAATAAAGAATAAGAACATAGAGAAGTCTCTAAAAATTTACCTAAGTCAATTAAGCACAATGGAAAAGATAGAGAAGCGCGAGCAATAATCTCAAAGCAACTACTTATCAAATTTCATGTAATAATATTTACAAACTAAATTACCTATACAGTTATCATACAAACAATTAACACAGTTCAAATTCAAGATTAGATTAGCTTTGCAATGCACGAATTAGAGGTTATTCACTTAGGTTAACATGGGAGGCTATAAATTGTTCATTGAGCCTAACTGGTATCCAATGATCCATCTAACTACTCTCTATTGGTTTATTTATTCTTAAATCACATAACAAAGATTCATAAGGTCTTTAAGGTTGTAATGTTGGCTTAGGGACTGTATAATCGTATACTTGGATAATGTATAGTGAGCTTTTGGCTCTCTCCTCACCAACTATCAACGAGTCGCCCTAGAGCTTGAGTTACTCTCATAAGATGTTCTCACTCACTCCAATTATTTAATGCACTAATTAGCATCCCCAATAACCCAATAATAAAGCTTTAAGATGATCACATCAAACTCCCACTTTCCTGGTCCAGTTCATAAACTCTTTTTTTTCATATCAATTTTCTTTTGTACGTTAGCCATGACTCTTTTTTTATGTGAGATGTCATGCAACTTATTTCAACATATTTTTTTCTTTTCAATATTTTTCTTTTTCTTTTACCCCGGCAAAGGGTTACAATATAAAACAGTGGACCATCATCAAAATAGAGCACAATACATAAGCTCGAAAAATCCCAACCCAACATTGTTTTCTATAATGTGAACCCACCACCCCAAACTCAAGCTCTAAATCGACTGTCTAAGCATCACGATTTGAGTGCGGGCCATATGGAGTCCTAAAATATAAGGGAATGTCCTATAACGTGGCTAACAAAAAGGCTTTAGAAAGATTAGAAAGAGCTGATAAGGATATAAAAATAATAAATTTGGAAAAAAGCTAAATTTGAGAGAAGATACTCCAAAAGTTCAATGGTATGAGATTATTTTACATAAATGGATCCTACCTAAACATAGTTTATGTGGTTGGCTTGGCTGTAAGAACATATTAAACATTAAGGACATATTGATTAGGTGGGTCATGGATATGAATGAAACTTTTATCTTGTGTGGAATTGAGCTGGAAAATAGGAGTCATCTTTTTGTGGAGTGTAGATTTACTATATCTATTTGGGATGGTGTTTGTATACTTAATGAATGTACTTCTAATGGTATTTATTGGGATGAGATGTTGAGTTATATGCAAGACTTCAGGTATAATTCAATGAAGGATAATATGTATATACCGAGTTCTCTGAGCTTCATTTATAATATTTGGGATATTAGAAACAAGGAAGAATTTAGGAATATCAATTTAACGCATAAGGATAATTTTAGCAAGATTAAGAAGATGTCAAGGTCAACTTATGTAATAAAAGGAGGTTTAGTGTTTTTGTAGAGAATAGAAGGCTTACGGAGAAGTGGAATTTGTATAAAGCTTTGATATCTGATATAGAAGATTGAGTAGTTTGTGAGGTGATTGGTTGGTTGGTTTGTGCTGAGGTAGTTTGAGTTTGGTGAGAAGTGGTGTTATTTTCACAGGGACCTGTTTTTCAAATTATGTGGGAGTGTGGGACTATGTGGTTAAGATGTTGAGTAGGTGTTTTAAGGGTTGGATGAGCACTTAGGACTAAGGATCAACTTTGCTTTCCCAGTTTTGGTTATTTTCCCTTTCTAGTAAGTTTCCATTTTAGGAAAAATTATATTTTAAGCAAGTTTCTATATTGGGTAAGATTGGTTTTTATATGTTATGTAGGTTTCTTTTTTAGTAGTATTGTATAGGTTGTTTTGTTTACAGAATTTGACATATTGAGTCAATAAGTCAAACATGGGTTTTAAATTGTACACAGTTTATTTGATGATATAAGTGTTAATCCATGATATGAACTCTGATTTCTTGCAACTGAGAACCTAGATCGTATAATGATTAATAAATCTATCTCTAATAGAATTTTCAAGAAAAAATTATCTGGTTATGAATTAAAAGTCAAAGTAATCTAATTTTTTTTAGATGAAACCTCAAATAAAAAGACTAATTTTGAATTTTTCTATCAAATTATTAGGTTGTAAATTATTTTGAAAAATCTATTTATACAGATGTTGAAATGTTTAACACTATACTGAATTGGTATAGTAAGGTAACAGGGCAAAAAATTAATTTGAACAAAAGTGGTGTCTTATTTAGTAAAAACACCCCTTCTGAGGAGAGGATAAAATTATCAAATCTTCTCAGGATGAGGAGATTAGAGGATCTTGGTAAGTATTTATGTATTCCCTCTAGCTGGGGAATATATAGAGTCAAATCATTAGAGTGGCAGATTGAAATGGTTATCAAAAGAATGGATGGATGGGAAACAAAGATGGTCTCTAAAAGTGGAAAGGAAATTTTGGTTAAGGAAATTATAGGAGCTATTCCTAATTATATTATGTCAATTTTTTTGATACCTAATAAAGTTACTACTCATCTTACCTCTTTAATCTCAAATTTCTATTGGGATAATCAAGGTGAGAAAAGATGTCATTGGATAAAATGGCAAACACTAATGAATTCAAAATCAGATGGGGGTATTGGATTTAAAGATTTCCATACTCAGAACTTGGCGCTTTTAGCATCAAATACTTGGAAAAATTTCAATAATAAAGAGTCTCTTCTCTTTAAAATACTTAAAGGGAAATATTTTCCCTCCTCGAGTTTTCTGAATGCTTCTTTAATTAGTAAATTGCTCTTGGGGACGGAAAAGCATCCTTGGAGGCAGAGACTGTTTCACAAAAGATTTATTCTGGACAATTGGAGATGGTAAAAATATTAGGATTTGGGATGACCTTTGGATTCCCCTACTCAGGAATACTTGATAAACCACCTAGTGCTCAAGTTAACTTTATTCATGAACTGCTTTTGGAAGGAAAGATAAAATGGAATATTCACCTTGTTTATAACATTTTTAAACCTGGGATTGCAGCAACCATTTGTGGGTTAAATATTCCTAAAATCTCTTGTGTTGATTCTCCTTACTGGTTAGGGTCTAACACAGGGGATGTTTCTGTTAAGGATTGTTATAACTCACTATGGAGGGCTCAACAAAAGGCTGATATATCAAAAAACAAAAATAAAGGCCAATCTTCTTTGAGGTTGAAAGAATCGGACTGGAAATTCATTTGGAAAAGTAAAGTTATGCCTAGGGTTAAGAACTTTATATGGAAATGTTGTAACAATGGTCTTTCTACTAATGAGAATAAATTCAAAAGAAGGGTTATAGATAATTCTAAATGTGAATTATGTGATACTCTGAATCAACTGAACACTTGTTGTTTCATTGCTCTTGGGCTAGGGTTGTTTGGCTGGCTAGTCTTTTGTGTTTTAACTCATTGTGTGAGCCATCCTGTAATGTTCAAAAATGGATTCAATTTGTTAGGTTAAGCAGTTATGAGAAAGGTGATACAAACATGGGTGAATTGGCTTTTTTTATTGCTTGTAATATTTGGAAGGGAATGAATGAATTTATATTTGAAGGAGTTACTCCTGATCCTTTAAATATTTTACAAAAATCAATTATTGCCTATGATGAGTTTAGTTTCGCTAATAGACTAACTTCTGAGGCAAAAGAATTACATCTACACGCTTATGAGAATGGAAATCAGTCAATCTTTATTCTCCACAATGAGAATAATTTAAATGCTCCATCTTGCTTAGGGGTTTTAAATCTTCTAGATGGAAACCTCCTTTTCTAGGGGATTATAAAATTAATTGTGATGCCTCTGTCAATTTGTAAACTAATTGTGTTGATATTTCTTGTATCTTAAGGGACCATACAGGTTATTTGCTAGATGGTTTTGCAAGAGAAATCAAGGTTAATTCTGTGATGGAAGCTGAAGCGAGAGGGATATTAGCAGCTACTAAGATGACAACTAAAATCAATCAAGGCCAAGTGGAATAGAGAATGATAATTTATGTATTATTAATCAAATTAACTCTGGTTTTAATTTGTCGAGCATTACTAGAGTTTTGGTTAAGCAAATTATATTTTGTAAAGATTATTAAAATCTCTTATACTAGAAGAGAAAACAATAGGATTGCGGATTGAGTGACCAGACATAAACTGAATAACAATTTGTTTGGTCTTTGGAATGTCTCGATCTTCCCAATTAGCAATTTTGATTATAAATGATTTTTTTTTTTTGCATACATAAGAGGCTTTAAAGCCGGTAAGAACAACAGATTACATGAAGAACTAGGTCCTTATTAACTATCAACTACAATTCTAACAGTAGCATAACCACTTCTATCACGTGTTATCAAGTTCCAAAGATAATCCGGTGGCTCGTTAAATACAATGGGTTGAGATGACATTCTCGCCCCTTCTTTTGCTAGTTTATCAGCACAAAGATTTGCTTCACGAAAGACATGATTAAATTCATAAGACGGAAAACTTCTCAACAATGCACAACACTCTTTTATCATTGAAACATAATGACCTAAGCTCCCACCGCCCTTCACTAGCGCGTGGAGCTTCCCCGAGTCTATCTCATAATGAGTAGAACTCCCACCGCCCTTCACTAGCGCGTGGAGTTCCTCCGAATCCGTTTCAACAATCAAATTCGTGTATCCATTGTTACTAGCCCACATAAGACCAAAATGCAAAGCGATTAATTCAGAGATAAACGGAGATTCAAACGTACACGCACCCAAAAAACAAGAAGTGCAAGTGCCATCTTTATCCCGAATTATACCGCCAATACCTGCCAATCTCATCGCTTTAACGAAGCTATCATCTATATTAAGTTTATACCCGC
Source organism: Nemophila menziesii (assembly GCA_029959085.1). Classification (NCBI taxonomy): domain Eukaryota; kingdom Viridiplantae; phylum Streptophyta; class Magnoliopsida; order Boraginales; family Hydrophyllaceae; genus Nemophila; species Nemophila menziesii. Next base: position 30,464,965 of record JARWIR010000008.1, read on the forward strand.
TAGTAGGTTTTACCCACTTTACCATCACATTATTAGCCGTCTTAATTATACCACCATCGAACGATTTCCCCCAAGCTAGAACAAAGCTACTAGCTAAGGAGAATATATCCCTCTTAAGTTCTAATGCACTTGGTATATCTGACCTCTCATTAAAAATAACCGCGTTCCTTTTGCCCCATATAATCCATAGTGTCGCTACAAAAACATAAGGCCATTCCAAGCCGTCAATTCGTGCCTTAGACCGAAGATGGCCTTCGATCCAGGTTTTAATCTTACTTGAGTATGCAGTTACAGTAGCATTCCCAGGTTCATCATTACCCCGCTGCAATGTTCTCGGAGAAGGTGGTACAGGTCTCTGAAATCTGTGCTGCAAAATATTCGGAAAAAGAGCAGGTTCAGGTCCCTGATGTCCACGCTGCAGTCTTCCTGGAAATGCAGCAGGTATGGCTTCCTGATGTCGAGCTGATCCTCCACAGGCTGCACCTGTTCGCCGCGGTATAGGGTCACGACTCCTCAGCCAGGCGCTGTTGACATTTTCCAGCACAGTCCTGTCTTCCTCCTTGAGCCGTCCAGCCATCCTTCGTCCTTCATCCAGCTCCAAACCAGAAGTTGGCCCATCTATCCTTGCAAAAACACCAGCTGCTGCTCCGCGCCATACACCAGCATCATCACTTGTACAACCTGAAAAAAGACCAAGTAAATTCCACGCTACAGAAGCAATTTTGCACTTTAAGAAAATATGGGTTAAATCTTCCCTTTCGGCCCCGCACACAGCACATGATTGTGATTCTATAACGTTCCGCTTGTACAAATTTTCCGAGGAAGCGACCCTATTAAGCGCTGATGTCTCCCTAATTGTTCTTATTTTAGACCCTTAGGAGACATCATTTTTGGTGTTTATTTAATTAATTCGATAGACTTTTGAATGAAATATGCAATAATTCGGATTTCCCTTTTTATTTCTAGCATTTTTGAATTATTAAACTTTTGCGCGTAATATTGGTATTTTTAGTGTAAAGTTTACAGGTTTTTAGATGTTAGCTAGGAAAGGAATCCGAAGATAAAGTCAAAGATCAAAAGATAGAGTCAAGACTTGAAGAGAAATCCCGAAGATTTTATTTTAGAGCTAAAAATCCATTTTCCAGGCCCTTGATTGCTGTTTTCGAGGTACTTAAGAGCTGATTGAGCCGCTGACCTTTGAAGAGAAAACATTCCTTATCGAAGTACGGAACTTTAGCAACTGGAATGAGGTCAATCGGAGTTGTAACGCATCGGGAAAAGCAGTTTTAGTGAAGGCCTGTCATCAGTTACGGGATTTTGGGCTTAGAAAGTGGGCTTGGACATTTAATTAGGCTTTTATTTTCTGGTCCAAGCCCTAGTCCGAATTTTTAACTATAAAAGGAGGTCTGGACTCTTATTTTAAATACAATTCACTTTCCACAAGATTAAAAACACCAGAGAAGCTACAGCAGGAAGAAAGGAGAAGCTACAAGAGCTGGAGTGGGTCTATAGCTCCGTTCGTAGTCATTCTGATTCCGAAAATTAGGTTTTTCTTATATTTTAATTTTGTAACGAATATGAATTCCATTTCTTTTTATTTTGTTTTTAATTTTAATATGAGCTAAATTTCCATTAGTGCTTGAGAACAAACAATGGGTGAATCTTGATTTTATTATTATAACGAATGTTGAATTTGGGTTTATTGAATTAAATTAAATTAGGGCTTTTACTCTTTTCGACAATTTGTGAATGTTTACTGATTTTAGAGTCGCGAACTAAAATTAGGTATTAGTATCTAAGCTATTTCATATATGTGGCGTATGGATCATCCTGACGGGGGGTTTAGGTACAGAAATAATTGTTCAATCTAGGATAAAAACTATTGATTCTGACGAACTTAGTTAATCCTAGGGCCAATGTGGTAATAAATCTTAATCATCCAACGGTGGATCATATTTACCCTGACGGGACTAGTGACACTTTAGGATCGCCTTATAGTCCACCCTGACGGGGGTATAAGGATATTAGAATCCCGACCATTGTAATTGACTGATTTAACCCTTAAACAACATAAGTTAGAAAGTAAAATTAGGAGGATCCTTGCGTTCTCAAGTACTACATCTCATATTGCGTTTCATACATTTTACTTGCGTCTTAGCTTCTACTTGCATTTAATTATTTGTCTTTCATTTATTTAGAATTAATAAACAAAACCAAACAAACAATTTATTGTCTTTTATTTTCATAAGTGCATAAATCACTACTTGCTAAACATTGTGATCAACCATCCGTCCTTGGAACGAATCTGTATTATCATACATACTACTTGGGACAACCGTACACTTGCGGTTGTGGTTCGATTAGCATTTACATTTATTTTTAGAACACACAAAGGACCACCAAGTTTTTGGCGCCGCTGCCGGGGACGGTAGCGTGTGACCACGGTGTTTATCCTTTAGTGATAAGTGCATTTATTTTATTTTATCAGTTTTACGCTTTTTGTTTGTTAGCTTTTTCAGGTTTTTAGGTTTGGTGTATGCGAAGAAGGCTATTCAAGGATCTAGAGCCAACACCTCCGATCCTTAGTAATCCAGAATCGTTGATCAGACTTGCGAACAGAAGAAGAAGAGAACGAGAAACTTTAGAAGTAGAAGAATTAAGTAACAGAATGGAGAATATCATTATTCAAGGTCAACAGAATGGACAAGGCCAGTTAGATGCAAATGGCCAACCTTTAGCTCCAGGCGTTATTCCTCAAGTTCAACCACTAAATCCTAACCCTCCAGTCCAGATAGTGATGAATCATGATCCGTGGTTCACTAATGGCCCTCCAGAAGTTCCATTCCGCGCTCCAGCTATAGGAGTAGGTGCTCCAGATATTAATGTTCCGAGATTCCGTCCAGATCCGGGTATGCTAGCTCAGTTCCAAAACTTTGGAAATTTTCGCGGAAGACCATCGGAAGATCCTCTTAGAGCGGTACAAAAATTTAAGCAGATATGTGATTCTTATATCACACAAGGGGTTTCAAGAGAACAGATGTATTTTGCTGCTTTCAAATTCTTTGTCATTGATGGAGCAAGTGAATGGCACGATACGCAAGATCCTACGAGGATTACTAATTGGGACCAATTAGAAATCGCTTTCTTTGACAGGTATTACCCAAGTAACATGAGGTTAGATGCTGAACTAGAATTGACACAATTCCGTCAAGAGTATGAGGAAACTGTGGGTAGGAGTTGGACAAGATTTCAGATGTGTTTGCGTAAAGTTCCTAATCATGGCTTTTCAGAACAACAACAGTTAAAGATCTTTTATAGAGGCCTTGATGGAATTTCGAGAGAGAAGTTGGATACACTATGTGGAGCAGGTTTTCTTCAAGTTCAACCCGCTCATGCCAAGATCATTTTAGAGAGAACAGTCAAGAATGAAGTTGGGTGGAGCTCAGTAAGAACACCAGTCAAGGGAGTAAATAATGTTGACATAGAAGAGAAATTTGCTACGTTTGAGAATAAGATCCAGAATACCATAGAGCAACAATTGAAGCAGCTTACTCTAGCTGTGACAGAAGGATTTTCGGGTAAGAAGGTAGTTGTGCATGCTGCACAAGAAGTTTATATGTGTTCAATTTGTAAGGTAGATGATCATGATGAGGAAAGTTGTCCGAATAATCAAGAATCAGTGAATTTTATGTCCAACAGAGGTAATTTTAATTCGAGTGGTAATGGATATCAACCTAACAGAAGCCATCCTGGGTTTCAATATTCGAATCCTAATGGGGCAGCCAATCCTACATATGCGTATCAGCCGCGTCCCCAAGGTAACAACTATAATCCTAGACCACAAAACAATTATCAAGGAGGACAGAATCAGAATACTTATGTACCAAGACAAGCTCCTCAGAATACTTACGATGAAACGCTAAACCAGAAAGCTTTACCTGCACATCCACAAGAAGGGGTACTCACCCTTCAGAAAACTGTTGAAAATTTGATTGCTCTACAAGCACAAGCGATGGAACGTCAGAACGCAGCAATAGAACGTCAGAACGCTGCAATAGAAAGACAAAATGCAGCTGAAGCAAATATGAAGATGTTTCAGAATCAGCTGAGTCAAATCAGTAAACAGCTCAATCAACGTCCACAAGGACAACTTCCAAGCGATACGGAAAATCCAACACAACGTGAAGATTGCAAGGCTGTTACATTAAGAAGTGGTAAGAACCTCCTTCCACCTCCTTTTCCCGTTATGAAAGAGAAAGAAGTTCCAAGAAAAGAAAAGGAAGGGGGTGAGAAAGAGAAAGAGAATGAGAAAGATAGTGAGGTTGAAGAAATAGAAAGACCAAGAGAAATTCCGAAAAAGAGAGATGAAATTGTAAGCAATCGCCCTCCACCACCGTTTCCATCGCGAGTTCAGAAAAAGGGTGATACGGGTGATTTTCAGAAATTCTTCAATAGAGTGAGGGGTTTGAGTATTAATATTCCGTTACTTGAGGCAATTCGAGATATTCCTAAGTATACGAAGTTTTTGAAGAGGGCCCTCACTAATAAAAGGCCCTACTGTGATAATGAGATGATTGGCCTTCCTGAAGAGTGTAGTGCGATTTGCCAGAGCAAATTACCTCCGAAGTTAGTTGATCCGGGGAGTTTCACGATTCCCATATCGATTGGAGAAGAATGGAAGGGAAAGGCACTATGCGATTTGGGGGCAAGCATCAACTTGATGCCTAAGTCAGTCTTTGATAAGCTTAAAATTGGAAACGCAAGACCTACCTCTATGGTCTTGCAAATGGCGGACAGGTCTCTTGCTCATCCTGAAGGCCGTATTGAGGATGTCCTTGTTAAGGCAGGTACACTTATATTTCCTGTTGATTTCGTAATTCTTGAATACAATGCAGATAGAAATGTCCCCATTATTTTGGGTAGACCCTTCCTAGCTACAGGGAGGACATTGATCGATGTAGAGAATGGCGAATTAACAATGAGGATACAAGATGAGGAAGTGAAATTCAATGTATTTCGAGCCATGAAATTCCCAGATTCTCAGGAAGATTGCTTCAGAATGGATGTAGTAGAGCAAGCATCGCAAGAGGTATTTAATTGCTTAAATTTTGATGATATCTTGCAGGCTGCTTTGACATTAGATTCACCTGAGATGATGGAGGAGCTTACAGAAACAGTGGCAGCTCTCAATTCTGAAAATCCAAAATATAGGCGTCTTGCCTATGAACCCGTGAGAGAACCGGGGGAGATTATTCCTAAAAAGAAACCTTCAATTGAATCTCCTCCGGAGTTGGAAGAAAAACCATTGCCAGCACACTTGAGGTATGCTTATTTGGGTACTAATGAAACTCTACCTGTTATTGTTTCAGCTAATTTAACAGGTCCTCAAGAAGATAAACTGTTGCGTGTGTTAAGAGCCAACAAAGAAGCAATAGGCTGGACAATTGCTGATATCAAAGGCATTAGTCCATCCTATTGTCAACACAAAATCATACTAGAAGATGTTAATGCACGCTCAGTTGAAGGTCAGAGAAGATTAATGCCAGCCATGAAGGATGTGGTGAAGAAGGAGGTGATTAAGCTTTTAGATGCGGGGATTATTTATCCCATTTCGAGTAGTGAATGGGTGAGTCCAGTTCAGTGTGTACCGAAGAAAGGAGGGATTACAACAGTTCTTAATGATAAAAATGAGGCGATTCCTTCAAGAACGGTAGTAGGCTGGAGAGTTTGCATGGATTACAGAAAGCTGAACAAGGCCACCAGAAAAGATCATTTCCCTTTGCCCTTCATTGATCAGATGTTAGACAAATTAGCCGGAAGAGAATATTATTGTTTCTTGGATGGTTACTCCGGGTACAATCAGATTTACGTGGCTCCAGAAGATCAACATAAGACTACCTTTACATGCCCATTTGGCACTTTTGCATATCGCAGAATGCCATTTGGATTGTGTAACGCTCCCGCTACTTTTCAAAGGTGTATGATGGCCATCTTCTGGGACATGATAGATAATTTCCTTGAAGTGTTCATGGATGATTTCTCCGTGTTTGGTGATGATTTTGATATATGTTTGGATAACTTGGAGAAAGTGTTAGTGAGATGCAAGGAAACAGATTTGGTGCTCAACTGGGAGAAGTGTCACTTCATGGTTCGCGAAGGTATTGTTCTGGGTCACAAAGTTTCGAGTGCTGGTTTAGAGGTTGATAGAGCAAAGATAGAGGTAATTAAAACTCTTCCCCCTCCTGTTTCTGTTAAAGGGGTAAGGAGTTTTCTTGGCCATGCTGGTTTTTATAGGCGTTTTATTAAGGATTTTTCTAAGATTGCTAAACCGTTATGCAACTTACTCGAAAAGGATTGCAAATTCCTTTTTGATGAAGCTTGTTTAGCGGCCTTCAAAGCAATCAAGGAAAAACTCATTTCTGCTCCTATAGTGTTACCTCCAGATTGGAATTTACCGTTTGAGGTTATGTGTGATGCGAGTGATTTATGTATGGGAGCTGTATTGGGACAGAGAAAAGAGAAAGTTTTTCATTCAATTTACTATGCTAGTAAAACTTTTAGTGGTGCTCAGATTAATTACACAGTTACAGAAAAGGAGTTGCTAGCAGTTGTCTATTCGTTTGATAAATTTCGCTCTTATCTTCTTGGAGCGAAAGTTATTGTTTATACAGATCATTCCGCGATCAGATTTCTCATGGAGAAGAAAGATGCAAAACCAAGGTTAATCAGATGGGTGTTATTGCTTCAAGAGTTCGATTTAGAGATCAAAGATAGAAAGGGTTGTGAGAATCAGGTTGCAGATCATCTATCGCGTTTAGAGGGTTCAGAGATGAATAGTGGTACTGAAGCAGTTAGAGAAGAGTTTCCTGATGAGAGTTTATTCGTTGTCCGAGATTATGAGGCTCCGTGGTATGCAGATATTGCAAATTTAGTGGTGAGTGGTGTTTTTCCTGAAGGTTCTACTTATCAAGAAAGAAAGAGGTTAGCTCATCGGGCGAGACAGTTCTTTTGGGAGGATCCCTACCTCTACAAAGTTTGTGCTGACCAAATGATACGAAGATGTGTAGCAAGGGAAGAGACTCAAGCCATTATAGCCGGATGCCATGATTCTTTATATGGCGGACATTTTAAGGGAGATAGAACTGCTGCGAAGGTATTTCAATCAGGTTTTTACTGGCCTTCTGTTATTAAAGATTGTCATGAATATGTCAAGAGATGTTCGAGATGCCAGTTTACCGGAAACATATCCAAGAGGGATGAGATGCCACGTAATAATGTATTAGAGGTTGAGATATTCGATGTTTGGGGCATAGACTTCATGGGTCCCTTCGTTCCTTCAAATGGTAACCTTTATATACTATTAGCTGTTGATTATGTTTCTAAGTGGGTAGAAGCGGTGGCTTTACCTACCAACGATTCACGAGTGGTGATTAAGTTCTTGAAATCACATATCTTCACTAGACATGGCACACCTAGAGTGATTATTAGCGATGGAGGTACCCATTTCGTTAATAGATATCTGAAGACTATTCTAGAGAAATATGGAGTCAGACACCGTGTATCTACTGCATACCATCCACAATCCAATGGTCAAGCTGAGGTTTCGAACCGTGAAGTCAAGTCAATCCTAGAGAAAACCGTTGGTCCTACAAGAAAAGATTGGTCAATGAAGTTAGATGATGCGTTGTGGGCCTATCGTACTGCGTTTAAGACTCCCGTGGGTGCATCTCCTTATCGTATGGTGTATGGTAAGGCTTGTCACTTACCTTTAGAGCTTGAAATGGGTGCCTATTGGGCAATTGCGCAGTTGAACTTAGATCCTATCTTAGCCGGAAAGAATCGTATGATGAAGCTTAATGAACTTGACGAATTCCGATTGCATGCTTATGAAAATGCTAAACTTTACAAAGAAAATACAAAGAAATGGCATGACAATCGGATTCGTCCGAAGAACTTTGAAGTGGGGCAAAAAGTATTAAAGTATAATTCAAAGTTCAGCAATTTTCCGGGTAAGTTAAGATCTAAGTGGTCAGGTCCATACATTGTGACCAAAGTTACACCTCATGGGGCGATAGAAATAGAACATCCGCTAGAGAACCGTACCTTTATGGTTAACGGTCACAGATTAAAGATATACCATGGAGGTGAAGATACCAATCGCTCGGAAGATCCACATCCCGGGGAGGTCATGTATCTCCTCGAGAATCCTTAGAAGCGTGAGGTAACCCGTCGAGCTTAACGACGTTAAACAAAAGCCAATTACTTGTATATTAGCTGAGTTTTTCTATTTTTGCAATTTAGATTAGTTTGATTTTCGTAATTTTATTGTTTTTATTAAGAAATGAGGAAGGGTAGTTGTTTTTGATGATTTCAGGGGTAAAAAGGACTTGAGTTTGGGGTCGATTTGGCGAAAACTGAAGAAAAAGAGGTTGGATGTCCAGGAGAAACCGGGAACCCGCATTCCACAGAACCGGGTACCCGGTTTTGGTGCTGTAATTTCTGAAATTCCCTGACCCAGCGTCTTAGTGGCTCGCGTTTTCGTGCGTTTTGATTCGCGCCATCGACACAAATCCGGGTACCCGCATTTGGCAGAACCGGGTACCCGGTTTCGGAGCTGCTGATGGTGAAATTCTCTGGTCCAGCGTCTTGACGTGCTGCGTTTTGGCGCGTTTTGACTCGCGCCATCGAGAAAATCCGGGAACCCGCATTCCACAGAACCGGGTACCCGGTTTCGGCGAGCAAAATCCCTGACCCAGCGTCTTGGGGTCCAGCGTTTTGGTGCGTTTTCAAAAAAAAAAAAAAAAAAAAAAAAAAAAAAAAAAAAAAAAAAAAAAAAGAGTCCACAATTATTTTTCCGCGCCGTCACAGCGACGCGGAACCGGGGACCCGGTTTTCCAAATCCGGGAACCCGGTTTGAAAGCTGTGAGAGGCGGTTTTGGGTATTTTAACCTAGTTTTCTTAGCCTCTTTTGCAAGTTTTTACCTAAAACGCACCAATAGCCTCCCCACCTACGAAATTCATCTACCAAAACACTATATATCATCAAATCCTACCCTCTTTCACCACAAAAACATAAGATCAACTCACCTCCTCTCCAAAATAACATCAAATCCTTAGTTTTTCCCAAGATTCTTCTTCATCAAATCCTAAACTAAAACCCAATTCTCTCTTCTCCCATTCAAATTCATCAAGACCCATCTCATATTCACCCTAGTTCTTCAATTCCTAAGCCTCAAAACATCAAAATTCTAAACTTTTTCTCTAAGTTTTTCATTATTTGAAGTTTTGAGTTTGGGGTGAAAAGAGATGACTAACAGAACCGGTGATTTTCGAAGAACTGCTCCTAGAAGAAAGACCACCATTGGTGGTTCACAAGAACAAGCTATTGAGATTCCTGATTCGCGTCCTAAACGAAAAATTAACGAAGTTAAGCTTGATTCTAACAGAAAAGAAATCACAGGTCTAAAGCGGAGATTGATTGATGAGATAGAAAGTGAGATGGAACAAGAAGAGGAAATTGCGAAGAACATTGAGAAGGAAACTGAACAAGAGATTCCGGAAGCAACTGTTCAAAAACCCCCGCGTATGAAGATGTGGGCCCACAAACCTAAGAGGGTCTACACTTGTTGGAATACTCAAGTTCGTGAAAGAATTGAATTTTTGAAATTTGGTGAGGAGACGAATTTTCCTAAGGGTATTATGAGTAGTGATTACAAGGAATATGCTGTGACATGTGCTAAGTTTGGTTGGAAAGAGTTACAAGAAAGGAAGCTTGAGTTTATTCCTACTTTTGTGCGAGAATTTTACGAAGGTTTAGCTACCTCACATGATGCCATTGATATCCGCAAAAAGGTAGTTCCTTTCTCTATTGAACGTATTCGGAAATCATTGAAACTACCCAACTTTTCTGGAACATGCCCCTTCCAAGAAACTCTTAATGACCCTTCCTTTGATTTTGAATCCCTTTGGGGGACCGTGCTTGTTAATGGGACTAGCCCAATTCCTGAAGGTGAAAGGTATCCTGGACAGTTTTACAGCAGTAGTTTGACACCTCGTGCGAAGGTTTGGTCTCGTTTCATAATACCCACTTTCTTTGGTATTAAACACACTTCCGAGTTGAAGAAAGAGCACATATTTGTTATTAAGTGTATTTTGGAGGAGAAACCATTTGATGTTGCTAAGATCATTTATGATACAATCATGGAGTTCGCGAAATCACCAATGAAACAACAAAATCTGAAGTTTCCTTATACTATTACTCAGTTGTGTTTAGACGCAAAGATTCCTCGTAAGGACGCAGATATTGACATTGTTTCAGTTGGTGTGAGTATAGCTTTGAGCACAATCAAGAACATCCATGAAGAAGCAACACGAGCTACAAGAAGTCCAAGAACTCCTCAATCAAAGAAAGCGAAAACTGTACCTGAGTTGGAAGCGAAGATTCAGGTGTTGGAAGAGAATCAGGAGAGGATGATTGCTACCTTGGGAAACGTTACAAAAGAATTGGACCTGCTTCGAAATTTAATCCTAGGCGTAAATACACTTCAAAACGCGATTTATGATGCTGTTACGCGAGATAAAGGTCCAGAACGCAACACCGATAACCAGCCTCGCGCTGGTTAAGATACGTTTTCTAAACTTTCCTCTTAGTATATATTAGTTTAAATGCTTTATTGAGTCTTTTCGAGTCGTGGGGACACGACTCATTTTTGAGTTTGGGGTGGGGTTCGTTGCCTCATCCCAATTTTTATGTGTTATTTGCTTTATTTGCTTTCAATAAAAGAATTTTCGGAGTTGCGTTTGACTGTAGAAATTTTTAAATATCCCTTTAAGCATACTTTTGATAAATCTATGATAGTAAATAGTGGACTTTAGGGATTGATATAAAACGCACTTACAATTGCATGCGAACATAGGTAATTGATAGGAAAAATTAATTAACAATGCAAATGAAGTAAGCTTGTACTCAAGGAATATGTTTGGTGTGTAGAACGTGAAATCCTAATTAGTAGAGAACCCACCTAGATATGAACTAAAGACAAGCTATGTACTTAGGAAAATGATAGGGGCAGTTCTTTGTTAGCCATTTGTGCCTTTTTAGCCTTCTATCCCTTTATTAATTATTATCCTTCTTAGCCCACTTTGAGCCTTTAGCCTTTTCTTTGAAGCCACGATATAAGCCATTATCCCTTAGATTATTAGGCATGACCATATGACCCGCACTTGAATCACAATCCTGAGACATGTCTCGAGCTTGAGTTTGGGGTGGTGGGACCACATATGGGGACTTTAATGGGTTGGGATTGATGTGCTTTGTATTGTAGCACAATTGCAGATGATATATACTTGTAACCCTTTGCCGGGAATGTAGAAAAGTGAAAAAGAAAAAAAAAAAAAAAAAAAAAAAAAAAAAAAAAATGATGAAAAATTTTGAAAAATCATACAGTAGGATCCGGGAACCCGATTTCCAAAATCCGGGTACCCGGTTTTCCTCTGTACAAAAAAAAAAGAAAAAGAAAAATATGAAAGAATAAAACAGCCGGCAAAGTGGAATTCTTCTGAAAATCATCTAGTTTATAGTGGGTAGACATGGGACGCTAAATTGTTGCGTAATGGGTGAGTGAGAACATCTTTTTGAGCGTTAACTCAAGCTCGAGGACAATGTTGATGGTAAGTGAGGAGAGAGCCAAAAGCTCACTTCAAATTTACCAAATATACATCCATACCCGTCCTTAAGCCAATATTATAACCGTAAAGACCTCGTGATCCCTAAGTGCATAGTGAATTTATGATTCTGTTGATAGGGAATAGACTAGGTGGAGCGTTTAAAGCGATTTAGGATTAATGACCACCCTATAGCCATCATACAGAGATGAGTACAAGTGTAACCTTCAAGCATTGCGACTTTAATTTTATGATTGAGATTATTTATGTTTGATGTTGCATGATTAGTGTATGTAGATGTTAATTTTTAAAGTTTGCTATATGAGATTTATCTTAGGAATTGCTTTAGGGTTTATTTGCTAGCTTCTATGTGTTTATACGTTTGCTTCTACCCCTCGTTTTATTTTGTTTTGCTTTGTCGGGACGACAAAGGTTTGAGTTGGGGGTCTTGATGTCTCCCTAATTGTTCTTATTTTAGACCCTTAGGAGACATCATTTTTGGTGTTTATTTAATTAATTCGATAGACTTTTGAATGAAATATGCAATAATTCGGATTTCCCTTTTTATTTCTAGCATTTTTGAATTATTAAACTTTTGCGCGTAATATTGGTATTTTTAGTGTAAAGTTTACAGGTTTTTAGATGTTAGCTAGGAAAGGAATCCGAAGATAAAGTCAAAGATCAAAAGATAGAGTCAAGACTTGAAGAGAAATCCCGAAGATTTTATTTTAGAGCTAAAAATCCATTTTCCAGGCCCTTGATTGCTGTTTTCGAGGTACTTAAGAGCTGATTGAGCCGCTGACCTTTGAAGAGAAAACATTCCTTATCGAAGTACGGAACTTTAGCAACTGGAATGAGGTCAATCGGAGTTGTAACGCATCGGGAAAAGCAGTTTTAGTGAAGGCCTGTCATCAGTTACGGGATTTTGGGCTTAGAAAGTGGGCTTGGACATTTAATTAGGCTTTTATTTTCTGGTCCAAGCCCTAGTCCGAATTTTTAACTATAAAAGGAGGTCTGGACTCTTATTTTAAATACAATTCACTTTCCACAAGATTAAAAACACCAGAGAAGCTACAGCAGGAAGAAAGGAGAAGCTACAAGAGCTGGAGTGGGTCTATAGCTCCGTTCGTAGTCATTCTGATTCCGAAAATTAGGTTTTTCTTATATTTTAATTTTGTAACGAATATGAATTCCATTTCTTTTTATTTTGTTTTTAATTTTAATATGAGCTAAATTTCCATTAGTGCTTGAGAACAAACAATGGGTGAATCTTGATTTTATTATTATAACGAATGTTGAATTTGGGTTTATTGAATTAAATTAAATTAGGGCTTTTACTCTTTTCGACAATTTGTGAATGTTTACTGATTTTAGAGTCGCGAACTAAAATTAGGTATTAGTATCTAAGCTATTTCATATATGTGGCGTATGGATCATCCTGACGGGGGGTTTAGGTACAGAAATAATTGTTCAATCTAGGATAAAAACTATTGATTCTGACGAACTTAGTTAATCCTAGGGCCAATGTGGTAATAAATCTTAATCATCCAACGGTGGATCATATTTACCCTGACGGGACTAGTGACACTTTAGGATCGCCTTATAGTCCACCCTGACGGGGGTATAAGGATATTAGAATCCCGACCATTGTAATTGACTGATTTAACCCTTAAACAACATAAGTTAGAAAGTAAAATTAGGAGGATCCTTGCGTTCTCAAGTACTACATCTCATATTGCGTTTCATACATTTTACTTGCGTCTTAGCTTCTACTTGCATTTAATTATTTGTCTTTCATTTATTTAGAATTAATAAACAAAACCAAACAAACAATTTATTGTCTTTTATTTTCATAAGTGCATAAATCACTACTTGCTAAACATTGTGATCAACCATCCGTCCTTGGAACGAATCTGTATTATCATACATACTACTTGGGACAACCGTACACTTGCGGTTGTGGTTCGATTAGCATTTACATTTATTTTTAGAACACACAAAGGACCACCAAGCGCCAATCTCCACAAGAAGATTCGTATCTTTTGGGTACATTTTAGTTTCCATATAATGTCCCACCGAAACGACTCGATCTCTTCCTCTTCTTCCATGCTTTCGAATGCCGATTTAACCGTAAATGATCCCGAATTCGTAAACTTCCACGTTATTTTCTTTCCAAGATCATCATTTTGTTCCACGAATCCATCCCGAAAAGCCTCCACCCCGGCTAGGATTGCATGACAAATACTAGACTCATTCCCATTCTTAACTCGATTTAACACCCCATTTCTAAAATATTTGTTTCTAAGTATTTCCACCCACGCCACGGAATGGTCCTCTTGACTAAGCTTCCACCCAAGTTTAGCTAGGAGTGATAGGTTGTATTTCTCGGCACACCTTATGCCTAAACCACCCTTTGCCTTTGACTTACATACTTGGTCCCACGCGACCCAATGTAGCTTCCTTTCCAAACTCGAGGACCCCCAAATAAAATCCCTAATCACTTTATCAATCTCCTTGCATACGTACTTAGGTAATTTCAGCACTTGCATTTGATATACCGGCATCGCGTTCAAAACCGATTGAGCTAGCGTAACACGCCCCGCCATAGATAGTAACTTTGTCTTCCATGTAGCTAACTTCCCCCTCATTTTCTCTACAATACCTTTATAGAATCCCTTAGGTAGCCTACCCGAAAGAATAGGCACTCCTAGATATGTACCGAACGATTTACTATGGCAAAAACCACTCGCTAAGGCTAATTCGACTTGTACTTGTTCCGGGACATTCGATGAGAAATAAATCAGAGACTTCTCCGCGCTAATTGTCTGTCCCGCCTCTTTACAGAAACCATCCATCGCCTCTTGTATAGTTTGTACCTGCAAAAAAGAAGCCTCACCAAACAAGATTAGATCATCTGCAAAAAATAGGTGCGATAACTTAGGACCTTGGCGACCAATCTGAATCTCTTTCCACTTCCCCGCGTTACACAGATTCTGAAGTAGAAGGGACAACCTTTCCATACACATGACAAAGATATACGGAGAGAGAGGGTCCCCTTGCCGGATTCCACGATGAGGTGTAAACGGGGCTAACGGTTCCCCATTCCAAAGAACCCTCATTTCATTATCTTTCATACTAGACATAATGATCCTAATCCAACTCTCCGGAAGACCAAATAATCTGATCGTTTCTTCAATGAACTCCCAACGAATCTTATCGTAAGCTTTCGCGAGGTCAATTTTAACGGCCATGATTCCTTTTCTACCTTGAATATGACGCATCCTATGATCAATCTCACGAACAAGAACCACATTATCAACTGTCGATCTACCCGGTAAAAAGCTACTCTGGCATGGTCCTATAATATTCGAGAGAATAGGCCTTAACCTATTGACCATCGCCTTCATTATAAATTTAACCGGGCAATTTATGAGACTAATCGGACGGAACAGATGTACTCGGTTTGGGTCGGGTACTTTCGGAATAAGATGTATTAAAGTACCATTCAGATCCAAAGGAAGGTGACCATTGCTAACTGCATCCCGAATCATCTTGCAAACTGATGGCCCCACTGAAGACCAACACTTTTGATAAAAGGCTGCTGACATGCCATCCGGGCCAGGTGCTTTAGTCGGATTAGACTGAAATATCACAATTCGAATTTCTTCATCTGAAAATGGTTGTTCTAAACCCCTTGTGACTTCGCTATCAAGAGGTCCAATTATCGGTAAAATGTTCCCAACCATACAATCCTCCGGTTCCGTGTAAAGAGTTACAAAGTAATCACGAACCATATCTTTTAGCCCTTCCTCCTCTTCAATCCAATTGTCTTGTCTGTCCAATAATCTTGTACAATTTGTATTTTTCTTGCGTATGGAAGCCGCGAGTTGATAGAACCGTGTATTCCTATCCCCTGACTTAACCCACGTATCTTTTGATTTCTGAAAATACATCATCTCCTCTTGTTCGAGAACGCTTTCATATTCCTTTGTTAGTTGAGACCCCATATGTCTAAGTGAAGAATTATACGATACCTGAAGTGACTTCTGAATACCTCTAATTCTAGCACTTAGTTCTCTCTTCTTACGATTAAGGTCCCCGAACACCTCCATTTTCCATTTGTTTATTCTGTTCTAAATCGACACTATACCATCACTAATACCCACATTATTACCTTCCCAATTCTCCTTTACAAAATCTATAAACCCTTTGTGAAGACACCACGCTGCCTCAAACCTGAATCTCCGCGAATTCACCTTAGGCCGATGAGATGGGCATACTTGAATTAAGATTGGCATATGATCTGAATGGACCCTTGCCAGATGTATAACCCGCGTACTCGGAAACCAGCTTTGCCATTCTACATTACCATACGCCCTGTCCAATCGTTCCATAATTCTTTGACCCGAATTCCAAGAATCACTCCAAGTGTAACGAGGTCCCTCAAATCCCAGATCAATCAACCCACAGCTATGTCTCCATTCCTCGAATTTTTCCATTCTTCGTGAGACTCCAGAGGTCCCTCCCTTCTTGTCTATCTCTAGTCCGACCTGATTGAAGTCCCCAGCAACTAACCACGGCATTTGTATATCATGAAAGGCATGATGAAGTGCATCCCATAACATATCTCTTTGTTTATAATCCGGGTTAGCGTATACAGCCGAGAATATCCATGATTTATACCCTTTCTGGCTTACCTCAACATTTATAACCTGACGACCAGCTGATAACACTTTTATATTAACGTTCGAGTCATTCCATAATAGCCAAATTCCCCCACTATAACATTCAGAATCAACCCTAATTGAATTGTCTTTCTGTAAGGAATTAATAACATTGTTCGCTGTTACACCACTTATACGGGGCTCCACAATTACAGTAAGCCACACATTATTGTTTGTCATCATGTCCCGAAGCACCTGTCTAAATCTCGGCTTCGCCGCTCCATAGCAATTCCAAATTAATATATTGATGGGATTTTTAGAATTCTCCCACGAATTATCTGAGACACTTAAGTAATTCA
Organism: Nemophila menziesii; assembly: GCA_029959085.1. NCBI lineage: Eukaryota > Viridiplantae > Streptophyta > Magnoliopsida > Boraginales > Hydrophyllaceae > Nemophila > Nemophila menziesii. Next base: position 30,481,652 of record JARWIR010000008.1, read on the forward strand.
TTAATAAAATAAAAATTAAATACAAGGGGTACCTCGAGGCGCATTAGGCGCGAGTCTCCATAATTGTATCATCGTCCATTCTTTGGTGCTCCTGAACCTGTTCTTGCGCCGTGGCTGATGAAGTTTCTGGAATTTGGCTCTCAAGCCACTCAGTCTCGCCGCCGTCTTCGCTAATCGCCACATCCCATAATGGGTCCGGAGGTAATGGGGCTAGGACCGCTGCTGTTGAAGCTCCAGCTTGTCTAGGCGAGTCCAAGACAGTAGCTTCTGCTGCTGAAATGGGCCTATGCTGAGGTGTTGGCGGCCCAGGATCAAAAAATGCAGAATTCCTATTTATTGCAAGAAGGTCCCTGGCATTCTTTTCCCCAACAGCTATACTAATTTCCACCAACCCATCTTTATCTATATCACTAACCGCCCCACCAGAGGGCCTGTTTTCACCTCCCAAAACAATTCCAGTAGCACCAATTCCACTACTCACTTTACTACCATCTGTTGCCTCCTTAATGCCCTTTTTGTTTCCCTTTTTACCTCCCTTCCTTGCCCCATTAATTACCTCAATATCTCCAATTTCGCTCACCTCTACCTCATCAATTAAAACCCGTCTATGTTCAAAATTCGGCGTCATTATTACCCCATGTCCCTTAGACCCCCCTGACTTTTTATTTGCGGTGTTAGTCCCTACCAAGCCCTTACCTTTATTGTAGATAGATTTCGAACCCGAGCTTTGGCCTCTATTCATTACACCTTGAACACTATGGTGCACCGTATTCGAATTTTCTTCCACTCTTAAAGCATCAAAGCGATTTCCAAAAGTGTTATTCAAGTGTGTTTTAACTGAATTATTCCCACTGGACCTCCCATTCCCTCTATTACCCCGTCTCACGGTCATCCAGTCCCCGTATTTTTCTTTTGGAACCAATGTATTCGTGATCACTTCTACAGCAGCCTCCTTCCCCATTGCGATGTCTCTTTCCACCTCCATTCTAACTCCTACATTAGGTGGGCAATTTTCCTTCTTGTGTCCGAATTTTCCGCAATCAAAACAAATCAAGTGGAGGCCTTCGTATTCAACCTTACATATATCTGTCCCAATCCTTACTTCAGGCTCCAATGGTTTTTTCAAGTCCAATTCGACTGCTAATCTAGCGTAGTTCCCTCTTAGCCTCCCTTTCGTCATTGGGTCAATCTTAATAGTTCGGCCAAGTTTATTACCAATTTTCCTCAATATACGTGCAGTGTAATTGTGCATACCTACATTCGAAACTCTTACCCACGCCGTTGTCGTTGTTATCGAGTTAGACGCCGCGTTAAAGGTAGGAGTCCATTCACGTACGATCAAGTAGTGATCAAGAATCATCCATGGCCCGCCTGATAGTGCGAAATCGAAATCCTCTCTTTGCTCGAACTTCACCATGTAATATCCGTAACCTACATCTACTAATTCGAAATGCCCTTTTGGGGCCCAAATTTGTTTTAGTTTCGAGAGCAGGTAAGTAAAGCCCACCTCTCTTCCTAATAACCTGATTACAGTAGTATTTCGCCAAAGCCTTACCCCTTCTTGAATCTCTTCCCTTGTCCTCACTACCGTTGGAATTGAATCAACAATTATATCCTCATCATCGTCCTCTATTAATTCCTCAAATTCGTAATAATCCTCCTCGCCCATTGCATGATTCGTTTTAATTTCATCTCTATCCTCAATAATTGGAATTAATACATTGTTCCCAGTAACAGTCCCTTTCCAATTACCAATGTTAGGCCTACTGTTGAATTCAGAGATATTACCTTTCTGCATTACAGCTGCCGCTTTGAAATTCATTGAAATCGGCGCAGCAGCAGATGGAAAAGGCGCAGCATTTACAGAATCGTCTATAGCAGGTTTGATCACATTGTTATCAGATGGATTCTCTGGATTGGAGCGAGCCCTTTTTCCCATCCTTCCATCCTGTACAGCCTCTAATAACTCAGGAAAATCCGTCATTTGCAGGTCATGGGAGGTGGAATCAAATGGTGTATTTACATTCGTAATAAATGATTTTGATCCACTAGGATAGATTAGTATTTACATTCGACAAAAAAACAAAGAAAATGAGAAATGTTGACTCGGTTAGTATTTTAACAACGTATAATGGGCCTAAATTTAATTTTTGTCCACGGTCATCAAAAATATATAAACGGCCCTAATTTCAAAGCCCAAAAACGGGTTCTACAATACGGCTTAGGGTTTCTTTCTTACAGTAGTATAAATACATCCTTAACCAAGTCTAATAACAGAACATTTCTCATTTTCTGTCTACTACAGTGGTCTTCATCTTCTTCCGTCGTTTGCCCAATCTCTTTTTCTCTCCATTTATTTATATATTTGTTCTTCTGTTAGTTATATGGCTCCTGAAATCGAGTCAACAGTAGGCGCCTTATTAATGGCGACCATTACTGCCGCAAGGAGCCTAAATCAAATTAAACTGGTTTCAAGACCCATAAATTTTTCATTTTTATTGTTTATGACACAATAAACCGGTTATATTTTCATTTTTTTTATTTTCTAGATATTATTGCCGCAAGATTTTTTTGTTATGAACATAAAATTATATATTTAAATAATTCATATTGAAATCAACTTTTTTTTATATTAGGCCTTTTGGTTAAAATCTTTAAATTGGATGTTCAATTAGAAAATTATCATTTGAATCTAAAGTGCTAAAATTATTGTTCTTTGCTTTTAAAAATGACTTATTAATTTATAAGTTTTTATGGAAAAAAGCAGTGATGAGAAAGCTAACATGTAAGGGAAGGTACAGCTTTGTGATGTATCTCCGATGCAATATTTTTGTTACGCTTGGCTTCTGAGATTTCCGATTTTATTTACAATTTTTATCATATTTCTACATCGAATATAGAATATCAATGCTAGAGATATTCTTTTTGTATTTATGTGATTAAAATAGTTTGATCTAAACATAAATTTGTTATTTAAATCGTTCAAACAATATAATTATTGATTTACAATTTCATTTTCTGGTGTTAATCATATTAATTTTTCGAATATTGAATTCCAACGTTGTTTAAGGGTGATTATTGGGTGAGTTTGCAAGTATTCTTTTTCTGTTATCAGAATGGTCTCCAAGAATTAAACTCCTTATTAATTAATGATAAACTAGTGTTGTCCTAGTTATAACACAGTTAACGATTCTTCAAAAGACACCAAAGACTATCTAATAATTTTTTCTACAGAATTGGCCCTTTCATTTTTTTGTGCCAAATTTAGCTCCAATCTACATATTTTTTTCCTCATTGAAACTTCAAACCAAAAAACACCGCTTTTCACTAGCCTTATGTTTTAAAAGGTGTTTGTGTGGCACAGCTTCCTGCAAAATCTCTCAAGTATTCCTCAACTGGCTAATGTCTTGTCCACCTCAAAAGAGTCATCTACACTTAATTTGACCCTTGCGTCTGGCTTATTCCATTTAACAGATTAGTCTTAGCCAATGTAATTAACCTACCAAATGTACCAAATGTAATTAACCTGTATAATTTCGGGTTAGTGTGATCGGGTTGGTCGGGTTATGCGGGTTTTCTAACCCGATGCAAACCCTTATCTACAATAATCACTAGTTGCATTAAAAACAATAAATTTCAATTTGCTAGTTGTTTTCTTTCTAGTTGATGGTTCAAATATCCTTGTATTTCTATTGCTCCAAATATACCAAATAAGTGCAGCCCCTGTGCATCGTTATTGCTATTTTTGGGATAGTATTTCATTTTAGCAAAATGCGCTAGTTGTTCCGTGTGGCGGCTTGCTGCTACTTGTAACAAATTAACTTATCTAGGAGCTCCATTTTGTTGTTGCGACACATCAGCATGCTGCGGACCAGGCATATGAGCCTTGTTCTAGGAGTTATTGATCTTCATCTTAGTGGACCTTATGAGCATGTCCATCTGCTGCACTTACTATGATGAGAAGGTCTCCCCTCCCCTCTCCACCCCAAAGCTCCTGGGGTACATAACTTAAACAACTCTCTATACTCGGTGCACCTTCGAAATAGATGACTAGTCTCTTTTTGAACCGCACCTTTGACAAACCAGATTATCCAATACTCCTTTCAAGACAAGATTCTTGTATTTAGAGAGCTTATCCCAAATAGGGTGCCATAATAAAATTTTGATTTTTTGTAGGTATTTGAGAGGCCAAATTAGTTCCCATCTGATTTTTCTTGGATCGGACTCTCAATGATTTGTTTAGTAATCTCACATATAAAAAACAATTCCAACTAGACCTTTGGTTAATAATTTTAAGGTTGAATTGTAAATACTTATATTTCTTATTTTTTTTGTTTTAAAAGTTTGAGGCTTGATTTTGTGGTTCAATTTGTGAAAGTTTACTTTTTAAATTCATTTTACTAATTTTTTGATTTAATATTTAAATTATTATTTATTATTTTCATATGTGAAAATATAATTTTGTTTAATTTGTGAAATAATTGAGATGCCATTGAAATTTAATTTTGTATAATCAACTCTTAATTTAATTTTTGATATGCGTAAGTAATAATTGTCTTATATAGATAGGTATAATGATTTGACCAAAACTGGACATCATTTTTTTTCACAAATTAAACAAAATTACAAAGTAAAGAAACAAAAATCACCTCAAACTTTATTCAATATACATACTTGTAATCTCCTCTCTCTTAACTATCTCTAGTTGAGTGGGTTTCACTCGTACTTTTTGTTTCGGTGACGAGCATACTGGAAAAATCTAGTCCTTCGGTGGTCTTTTCACGTCCTTCATTGACCACCTTTTTTGATACACGAGTGCTCCCAACTTCTCCCTCATTTGGCTCCTCAATCACTAAAGAATGACTTATTAATTTCATCAAACACTTGATGTGCCATAGTATTATTATATTTCTCTATCATTTACTTTATGAAACGCTTCACGTGCTTTAAAGTATCTTGTTCTAGCCTCAATATTAACCTGTATTTTCTCCATATGTTTAGAACAAGATTACCCGGAGTTGCACATATTTTCCCATCAATATCATCTTATATTTTCTCCATCATTAAACACTTGAGGCTATAATAAGATTCTTTAAAGCATTCGATAAGCAAATAATACATAAAATATGGGATAACATTGTGGCACATCAAGTGTTTAATGAAATTACTAAATCAAATTCTTTGGTGACTGAGGAGCCAAAGGAGGGAGAATTTGAGAGAACTTGTGTATCAAAGAAGGTGGTAAATGGAAGGCATGAAAAGACCACCGATGGACCCGATTTTTTTGAGAAACTCGTCGTCGATACAAAGAGTACGTGTGGAACCCACTCACCTAGAGAGAAAGTTAAGAAAGTAGATTACAAGGATGTGCTTTTAAACAATCAGAGTGCATCAGTGGGAATGTAACTAGAGTATTTTGAACCCGTAGAAGGTGAAACGCTACAACTCTTGGAAAGTGATGTTCTTACGATTGAACAGACTTTTGGGTTCTTGTTTATTGGGTATGGCTTGGAAGAAATTCCCAGATATGGAGGATATTAGACGGATTGTTACTTCTTTTAACTGATATTCTAGATTTCTTCGATTTTGGTGGCTAATTTTTAAATTTGAAAAAAATGAGGATAGAAAGAGTATCCTCACTAAAGGACCTTTTCTTTTTTATGGGCGTCAATGTTTTCCAACCGAGATCCCAGAGTTCTTTGATTTTGGTAATCTCGAGATAAATAAGATACTAACTTGGACAATTTTGAGAGAACTTCTGTAGTAAGCTAGAACGAACTATGGATTCATGAAATTGCATCGTAAATGGGTAAACTGATTTGCACGGATTGTATAACATTTGAAAGTGAGAATATTAGTTATGTGAGAGTGCTTATTGAGTTGGATTTGAGTAAGGACATAAAATATGGGGTGGATTTTGGATCACAACAAAAAAAACATTGTGTTAATATAGAGTACGAGATTTTACCTCCTGTTTGTTCAAACTGTAAAACATTTGGCCACTTAGGGAGAAAATGTTTCTATATTCTTAATAAGAATGTTTGGGGTAATAGAAGTAGTGTTTTATTGGGTGTGGATAAAGGTAAAAGTGGCGTAATTCCAAGGACCTGAGGTGCAATTTACAGTAAGAAAAGAAGGCGCTAAGCATCATATTAATATTACTGCTGCTTGTAGAAAAATAATAGAAAAAGAATAATAAACATTAACTTATATTAATAAAGCTACCGTTGCATGTAAAAATCTTCATGTGTGTATGGGAGTTAACACTGTTGTGACAGTAGAACAACTTGGAGTTGATGATCAATTGAATGTCGTTGCTGATCAATTAAATATTGTTGTGTCATATGAGCTGAACGCGGGTGGTGGTAAATTCACGCCAAGTCCTAGCAGTTGTAGAATACCGATCAATTACAGAAACTATTGGACCTTAATCTTGAGTCGGGATTGGACAGCAGTTGCTAGATTTCAACATTTCAGGTGGGGTCGGTTTCACGCCAGCTGCAATTGTAATGTTTTCGGAATCGGAAGCGAATAATTATGCATCAAAAAAATCGAGAGATAGAGGTTAGTTCGAAAGCTCCGAGTGGTAGGGAATCGTGCATTAGAGGTGATTTGGGAGATGTGGTGATTTTGGGGGTTGAAAGTGTGGAGGAGGTGCCATTTGAAATGGTTAAAAGTTTAAAAAAAACTAAGAAACGCGAGGCGATTCATAAGAAACTTACACTAGTTAGAAAAGAATATTTGTGGCGAAAAAAGCAATATTGGAGAGCCAAGGGCGCGAGTCTTTGGAACGCAAAGAAGGGGAACCCTTCGTGAACAATTAATGATTATTATATCAATGAACACGAGGGGTTTCAGCTCTACCCATAAGAGACGAGGTGTGGTAAATCTTATAAGAAGGAAGAGTATTGATGTGTTGGGTTTATTGGAGACAAAAAGTAACAAAAAATGTGGAAAATTTCTTGATAACTATGCTAGTGGGTTGGGAATATGTTGATAATTTCGATCTTGTGGAGCACGGAAGAATTCTAGTTGTTCGGGACCTGAATAAAGGGGTGATGGAATTTCTTACTAGAACGCCCCAAGTTGTCCATTACAAGGTCGTATGTAAGCTATTTTATATTAGTCTTATATCTTCTTTATTTATGGATTTAATTATAAAAATTTGAGAAAGGATTTTTGGAAAACCCTTATTGATCATTGATTCTACTTTTGACGATTCATAGCTTCTCTTGGGGGACTTTAATAATATTCTTGCGTCTAATGAGAGGATTAATGGACAAAATGTTGCTTTGGGTGATTTGAGGAATTTACGGATTGTTGTAATTGTCTTGGGCTTGAATATATGCAATTCTCCGGATAATTTTCTACTTGGAATAATAATCATATCCTTAGAAAAATTGATCCTGCATTGGAGAATCGGAAATTTGAAGTTTCAGATAATTATATTCATGACGAGTTCTTACCTAAGTCTAGTGTGTCCGACCACTCTCCTTGAGTCGTCACATTATTTCTACAACACGTTGAAAGGATCACTTCGTTTCGGTTTTTTAATATGTGGGTGGAACATGCGGAGTATAACCATACGTTGGGAAATGGATGGAATGTGAGTCTTTTTTCGGGAAAAAAACAATACATATTAGGCCTTAGGTAAGGTGATCCTATCTTTCCTTATCTCTTTATTTTGTGTCTTGAATATTGTTCTAGGCTCTTGAAAAAAAAAATATGGACCTTGTTTTCAAGTATCATCCGAAGTGTGAAAATGAAAAAATTACGCATCTTCCTTATGTCGACGATTTAATGCTTTGATCTAAAGAAGATCATGTATCCTTATAAATTTTTTATGGATTGCTTGAAAAGGTTTGATGATTGTTTGAGTCTCCATTAAAATTCTTATTCATTACAGTATGCCAATCACTACCTTAATGTAATAAACCTAAAGGAGAAAACAAAATTACAGGTAATGATAGAATACATGAAAAGAAAGATAATACCTACGAAAACATATAAGAAAATAATGATAGTAATCATTAAAAAAAACAAAAATAATAACAAACAAAATAATAGAACTACTTAGTCTCTTATAATTAATATTGATATAATATAATATTCTAACCATAAAGCCTCTATTACTATTATTCTTATAGATGATTATGGATTATTTGTTCACGGATAAACTTGGACTTTTGAGATAGATTCAGCGAAACATTCAAAGACGATTGACAATAAAATTGAAACCTTGGTGGCGGCTAAGATATACCCAAACAAAAATATCAAGGTACTTAGCAACAACCTCAACAATATCAATCTAGCTTACTAATAGTAAAGAAAGTTGTAATAGAGCTACACAATTTTTTTCGAAAGATATTACTTCTCCAACATGTAACACTAGCCTATTTATTTCATATCAATAAAAAAAAAGAACATAATGTTATAAACTTATATGTGGATCCAGTCCATTGACTTGCAGCCCAAGCCCATTCAAATTAGGGTTTAGGGTTACCTATTATTTATAAATAAGAGTCTCTACTTTGTAATCCTTACACTTTCTGACTCTCAATAAGATTATACGTTTTCTCTCTTGTCTATCTCTTCTTATTTTATATTAAAGTTTATAACACGTTATCAGCCCAATAGCCTCTACCGTTTAACATTCAGGTAATTATTGTTATTTTTAAAATCATATAATATATAAGATCGTATTCTTTTTATATTTTATAAAAATTTGTTTGTAAAACTTTTTGTCTATTCTAAAAAAGAAGAAAAAATATTCGTCCATCAATTTGAATGGAAAAAGGAGATCCTTTGATCTAATAGATCCTTTAATAACCTTTGCTTTCAAAGGTTTCATCTCCTATGTAACAAATAGAAAAAAAATCTTTCGATTTTTTATCTTTAATACAACAATGAGACATCTTTCATCATTCTGAAGAAGAAAGAAAAAAGACAAAAAGAAAACAATTATCTTACGTTCATTGATGCGAACAAGAGAGAAAAGATGATAAAGCTTTGGTCAAAGAAAAGAAACAGAAATGTTACATGTGAACAATTATACTACTAGAACGGATGATTCGGGCTAGAGCTAATCAGGCAGGACTGATCTCCTTCAATCATATCTCAAGGAAGGTCAACAGTCAAGCAGATCATCTTGCGAAATTCGCTAGACACGGAGCTATTAGAACGGAAGATACAATCCGGACGCTTTCAGGACGGTTTAACAAGCTAGGAATTGGATAGAGGCCTAGCTCTTTGTTTTCTTTTATTTTGTCCAAAAAAAAAAAAAAACAATTATACTACTACTCCTACTTACCGGTCCAAAAAAAAAAAAACAATTATACTTCTCGGCCAAAAGGAAAAAAATTGTTTAAATATAATATGGTGGATAAAGAAAACAAAAAACAAAGAAAAGTTTGTCAATTGAAAAAAAAAACAATAAACAAAGAAAAGTTGGTCAATTGAAAAATAAAAACAAAAGAAAACAAAGATTATAGGTGCTTTATCAATTGCTGACGAAAAAAAAAAATTGGATTCATAAAAAGTTTGGCCGCGCTGTTTTGTAAAAAAGATTTAGATTGATAAGAATTTTGGCCGTGAACATTATTTCTTGATGGATTGATAAGAATTTTGGCCATGAACATTATTTTTTGATTGGATTGATAAGTATTCAATTTTTAAAATCTCATTTGATCATAGTGGAAAAAATAAGACACTAAATGTGTATTTAATTAACGACGGTGGAAAGAAAAAAAACCTACCTATGTATGATTTAACTAAGAGATTATTACCCAAATGGTCTTGAAAACACCACCTCGTGACCTAACAAGACCGGCTCTATAGCCTCTTCTTACTAAAGGCCACAAGAAAAAATTAACACTATAGACAAATTTTCCAATTACCTTCTTGCCCTTATTTGTTTTTTCTTCCTATATATAATAATTTATGTCAAATATATTTAATAAAACCTAAAAACTATTTTCTCTCTCCTCTCTCTCATATCCCTATCCCGTAATTCTCTTTCTCCTTTTTTTGGTTTTAGCAACAAAACCGAATCGGAGAAGCAAAGCAAATCGCCGGCGAGTTGCAAACCACCGGAAGGGGTAAAGGCTGATTTGGATAATAACCTGGGTATTGATAATATGGATGAGGCGGTGGAGCGTTCTGGTTAGGGTATTGTTGAGATGGGTACGGTGTTGCTGCCGCAAAAACGTAACGGTTTGATGTGATATCTGGTTGTGGTTGTTGAGCTGGAGGTGGTGGTGGTGGTGGTGGTTACGGCTGTTGTTTCTTCTCCGGCCGTTCATGCTGCTGCTACCTGCGTTCCCCATGGGATCAAAATTGTAAATTTTGAAATTCTCCTTAAAAAAAGAAAATCAATTTCTTCCACAAAATTGAAATTTTAATCGTGATAAGAAAATTGTGTTTAGCATATTATGATGATAGCTGAAATAGGTTATTGCCAAAAAAAGTGTTTTGAATTGTTTATAATCTTTCTTTTGGGTTTTTATATTGTATACTTTTTGGGTTTACGGACAAAGGAAGAAAAAAAAACGAATCTGATATCATCGCTTTCATCTAAGAAACTTGTTGATCTTTACAGTGGATTTGTTAGAGATTTCCCAATAGTATCAATTGAAGATCTGTTTGATCAAGATTATTGGGAAAATGGGCATCACTTACATCTTTAGTGGATATTCAACTAATCCTTCAACTTTTTTGTTGAGTATTCGAATTACATCACTTTTTTGTATTTTTTCTTTTTTCTTTTTTCTTTTTTTCCTTGTAATTATAATGTTATAATTTCATTTTTTTAATGTAAAATAGATTTTTGTATTAAACTCAATAACTTTTGTCTAAATGCTCAACACTTTACTAATAATATGAGAAATGCTCAGTACTTTTACTGATTTTACGAAAAACGCTCAGCAAGTTACTGAGCATGCTCAGCAAAGTTACTGATCAAACGAGCATGCTCAGCAAAGTTATTGAGCACGCTCAACAAGTTATTGAGCACGCTCAGCAAGTTACTGAGCACGAGCATCCTAGGCTCAGTACTTTTTCCATGCTCAATCCCCCAGACTCAGTACTTTTCCCATACTCAGCACCCTGGGCTCAGAACTATATTCTACGCTCAGAACTTTATTCTATGCTCAGAACTTTATTTTATACTCAGAACTTTACTTTACGCTCAGAACTTTACTTTACGCTCAGAACTTTATTCCATGCTCAGAACTTTTTCCGGCAGTGGCCGGAGGTGGCCGGCGGTGATCGGTGGTTGTGGTCGGAGCTGGAAATTATTTGATAAAGGAGGAGAGAGATTAATGGTAATGGAGGAGAGAGAGTAATGGTAGTGGAGGAGAGAGAAATAATCTATTTTTTTGTCTTATATGCACTAGAAGGGTAGTTATGACATTGGACATTTTATTGGCCTCTAAGAAGGAGAGAGGAATTGACTAGCTCCTAAGTGGCACATTGATTTTTCTCAAGTCTCCTTGGGTAATTGACCCTTTAACTAATCGTCGTTAAAAAAAATATATTACTATATTTTATTAATTACCTTTTTCTTTATCTTGGGTATAAAATACAAATTAATTTTTTTTTTAATTTTCTTTATATATTTGTTTATATTGATAATTATAAAATTATAAATTTTACAATTTTGTTAAGAAAAATACCTATTCAAAGTATATATCAATTATGATTATTTGTATATATTTTATGTTTATATCCTCTGATATAACATAGCCTATGAGAAAGAAAAATAAAGTATACAAAAATTATATACGTACCTTATACATATGTATCATCTGATACAACATAACTTTATGAAAAATAAGATATATATATTACTCGTGTGTGTATATATATATATATATATATATATATATATATATATATATTATGTGAATATCCTTCGATATCACATAACATATTGGAAAAAAAATCATATAGATATATATGAGTTATATATTATCTTATGCATATTCTCTGATATAGCATAATTTTATAGAAAAAAATCATTATAATGCATATAATATGTATTTTTTGCAAATATTTTGGATATTGCATATTATATCAGAAGAAATTTCATCAAAAAGTTAAACATATTAGATATTCTTATAAATCTCATATTGATTTAGATAGAGATTTTATACTCCTTTATATACAAGTTAAACGATATATAATAATTCTTATACTTTTGTATGAGCAAAAAATAGTCAAATTTGGAATAATTGAAAAAATACTTTTCACAATGTGGCTGAAACTTGTACTTTTTTTTTCGTGTTCATCTTATCTTGACATGAATTTATTCAGACTATGTTACCCTTGTCGAGAGGTTCACTTAGATATATTACACTTTGATGAATAATCATCTGTATGACCAGTTGATTCAAATCATCACTTAAAGTGAATAGTAAATTCATATCATGACATGATTTTACCTTACATATTAATATCATATTAATTATAAGAAAATGAGTTTAAAACTTATAAACATAAAATAAAATGAAATTTGTTATCAAGTGAGTATTGAGATATTATTTATATTTTACAAGGTTATTATCAGAAAATTTCTCATTATAGAATATTTAAAGTCAATAGACAAATTCAGGGGGAGACATATATAGTCTAGCAATATATATATATATATTCTCATATATTGAACTTTGCTAGACAATTGGTTGTAAATTTGTCTTATATAATTTTCTGACTCACAGTTTTACATAATTGTAACATTACAATAAAGTCCAACTATCAAACATGAATACCCTCATTAGTCAAAGATCAATATTATTCAATTCGTGTATTATTTCTTGTGATATATACTATAATTGTTCTACTGCAATACACAAAATAAATCATGAGTAAATATAAAATATATTGTTGATCTCCAATAAATATATGCAACTTAGATTTGCAAACTTAAAGAAAGTTATTTAACTGCAATATTTATAAAGACAAATTCTCATGACAAGAGGGATAGCTAAATATTATTTATAAAATGCATCATAATACTCGTTGATGAACTATGAGCTCAATGTTCTAAAACTAATGCATTCATAAAGTGATTAATTCACATATCAGCTTTAAAGGCTCTTGCTCCCATTGATGAAAAATCTATTTTAACGCATATAGCGTGGTCGACCTTTCGGTTCCAAATTTATAAAGTTGAGCCGTATGAGCAAGTTGGCACTTCCACAAGTTTAACATCATATTTATATTATGATGAAATAAAATAAATAATATAACTGAAAAAATATATAATACTCCTTTCAGAACATCAGGTACCAAAATATTTTCTTTTTGTTTAGAAATTGAGATTTAAGAACTCTATCAGTTATACTACTAAACTATGGGATCGAATCATGATCAAATTATATGCGCAAATTATTATATAAATATAAAAAGCGAGGATCTTGAATTAAAGTCAATTCAAAATATTGACGAGAAATAAGAAAATTTTGGCCAAATATAGAAAGACGCTCCTGCAGCAGATTCATACCCATATGGTAAATATGAACGTATGATCTTTTATAGCCTGAAATTTTATAAACAACTTCCGTGTGTGTCTAATGTAAACAAATTTATCGATGTATCTTATGAGATACAAAATTCATATGAAAGTCCTTAAAGGCCTAAAAGCGCTTAAATATAAATCCCTGGATATATAAATAGAGTTTCATTATCTGTCGTTAATTGTCTTAGATGTTGTCATGTAATGTACCATATATATTTGTTTAGTCTTTCGTAAATAGGCAATGTGTTCATATATGAATATGCATGAATACTTGTTATTATAACTGAATATAATTGTTTCTTACATTTTATATACATGTATATTTGTGTTTTGCATAATTTCAGTGATGTGTACTAGTATATTGCTTAGTCTAAATTATGGTTACACTTATGATACTGTTTGAGATCTTGAAGATCGAGAGTTGATGACAACTTGAAGACCATCACTGCTATACTCACATGAGCGGAAGATAAAATACGTGCTGCACTCTTTTTCTTTTCATCAAGATTTTTTCCATAATGTTTTTCTAAGAAGGTTTTTAACGAGGTAGATATGAAGCGTAAGGATGTCGTACTCTTTTTCCTTCACTGGATTTTGTCCCAAATAGTTTTTCCAGGAAGGTTTAATGAGGCATATTCTTAAGGACTGAATATCCAAAGGGAAGTGTTATAAACTCATATGTGGATATTCAGCCCAGTCCATTGACTTGCAGCCCATTCCATGAAGATTAGGGTTTAGGGTTACCTATTCTCTTTTAATATGAGTCTCTACTTTGTAATACTTACACTTTCTGACTCTCAATAAGATTATACGTTTTCTCTTTTGTCTATCCCTTCTTATTTTATATTCAAGTTTATAACACATAAGGCTAAGTCCAATAGCCTCCATATTGTAGCTTTTAGCTACAATTGGGGGTTGACTACCTTCTTTTTCATCTCCAAGAGCTTCTTGATTGTGGGGATCCCAATTATAGGGATCCCAATTCATGAAGATTTATCAACACATGTAGCTAGTTTGAGTTACTCCCTATCTCTATTATTCTATTTTTAAATTTTTTTTACATCAACTTTGTTTTTTGCTTTTTTACAAAGTATGAATATCTTTATTTTTAATCTATGTTTTCTTTAATAAATTATTGTTTAATCTATGGTTTTTTTTAATTAATTTTTTATGATTATATAATTTTCTTATTTTTTTTGTTTTCATAAGAAATTAGTATTAATTTTGTATAATCCTAAGAATACTTTGTTTTTTTTTATTTCAAATATATTATTAATTTTGTAATTTATATAAAAAAATATTAAATATTTGAATTTTATTTTTTTCAAAATTATGATTTATATATTAAATTATTTAAATATATTAACATCATATATTTTTTGTTAGAATATTTTTATTATAATTTTAAAAGTAAAATAATACATAAATAATTTTGAGAGAACTTTAAAAATTAATTAATTAAAATAAATTGTTAGGATAACATGAAAAGAGAGTTTTTTTGAAATTAGGAGGTTAAAATTGGAAAGCTATTGGAGTAGAGTTGTTTTAGAAGGTTAATATTTGATAGAGAATTGGTGTTTGACTCCCTATTCTGGCAAACTTATTGGGTAGCTGTTGGACTTAGCCTAAGTAGTAATTGAATTGTAAAACAGATTTTACTTGGTAATATAGTGATTGGGCCTCAAAGACTTGTCCAGTTAGTTCTTTTTTTCAATTTCCAATTAATCCATCTACCTGCCCAAAAAAAAAAATTAATCCATCTACTAGCTGTTTCTGAATTTTCTATGACATAGACTAAAACGCTGCTTTTTAAAATTTTAAAGTTTCAATTTTAATTATGTTCGAAAAAGAATCCCTCTCGTGATAGGACTATACAAGCTTTTGACCAGCATTGAACGTCTCTCCTTTCGACAAACAAAAAGAAAGATGAAAAACGTCTCCTTTCTTGATAAGCAAGAAACGTCTCGAACTATTACTATAATTTAATGGCTGTCCTTTTAGTCCACGCCTGAAGGTAACAGCTGATTTGGCTGTCAACTGTCCTGTTCTATTACTTGCGTGGAACATCAATTAGCCACATCTAGGGCCATTTAGAAATTGATTTGCCTTTTATTATTCGTTTTCTTATCACGTAATCTGACAAGGATTAGGCGAAAATAATTGGACACGGATTTTAGGCGAAAATAAAATCAATTAGCCACATATAGAGCCTAAGTCTTATTTTTTTTGGGACCTAAAGTTATTTTCAGAAATGAGGCCCTTTATATAGTTTTCCCAATTCAAGCAAATTTCTGTTATATAAAATAAGAGAAAATTACTTTTACAAATCTGAAAATCACAAACAGTACTGACAAAAGTTTAGTATAAAAATATACTTATAAAGTCCTCTAGTTAGAAAATCCTATTAGAATTTTTACTCCTATACTTCTATTTAGTTCGTCTTTGATGCAGACAAATGTTTTTTACATTTTAGTATAGACCAATGTTTGTTTGTTTGGAATATACCAAACAGATCAATTTGGTACATTCAAAACAGATCAATATTTTCAACTTGTTACGCACCAAATGCTATTATGTTTATTTTACATTTTATTACACAATCATTTTTTTTGTAATTGCATGATGGGTCCCTAATAGTATTTTTCTATACTTAGATGGTATTTGCTTATGTCGAGGTTAATATCCGGACTTATTTAGAAACCCGATTGAAGATATCGTGTCGAGATCCACCCATTAGTACGCGCCAAACAAAGTTTTTCCCGCGAAAACAACACACATATCTATTCAGAATAACTTTTTTCACGGTAAAAACGAATTGGTACATTCCAAACAGATCAATTTGGTACATTTCAAAGAGATCTAAATCTAAATATGAGCAAAAAAAAATCAGATATATATCACACATTTGAACTTCAAAACAAAAAGAAATCTTTACACAATTGATATTGGAATTTAAAAAAAAAAAGAAAAAATACTAAATATTTGAACATGAATTAAAACAAAGAAAACCGATGACGCAAGGCCACGAAGGCCCACTTCCCGCTTCACTCCACGGCACAACGCCTCCCCGCCGCCCAATCGTGGCCTTTTTCCACTAGTATTTATTTCTACATTATCCATTTCTACAGGTTTCCCTTCGAGTTCTTGGGCTTGATTCTATCTTTGTTGGGCCCACTGTAGGGCCAATACTTCTTCTCTAATATCGGGCACAAGTGCCGCTGAGAATTACCGATCAATATCTTTGTTTTCCGGTGGTTGAGTAGTATTTTGAGGTTGTACTTCTGTTTCTTCGCTTTGTTGAGATGAAAGAATCACATCAGGTAATGCCTCTAGAAAAGTAGGATCAATCGATGGTTGTTCTTATTCTGTGAGACCCACCAGGTCCATTCTTGGCTAAGGTTTTATGAAACTTCAGTAACACTATGAAGAGATGATGCATCTCTTGTACCAAAAGGAACATGTACAGAAACAGGAGGCGAAGATCTGAACAGAGTGATATACTATATGCGTCCTAGAAGGGGGGTTGAATAGGACAAAAGAAATTAATCGGCTAATTTTATTTCAAGTAAATAAAATTAAAAGCTAATTTGAATCCTATTGTATTAGCAAACTAAATAGTATAAAACTAGATAATCCTAATAGACAATAATATCAAACTATTCAAGTAGGCATTTTATCAAGCATATAGAGTGCGGAAATATAAAGAGTGTAGAGATAGAATACGATACACAACGATGTATAGTGGTTCGGTTTCCCTACATCCACTACCTAAGGAAGCCTCCTTAGGATTTGCAAGATTCTCAACTAATCTTCGTAACTCTTAACCGGGTGAGATACAAACCCTTACAACCACTTCAAAAACCCTTTGAAGGAAATACACTTGTGTTATCACCAACACAAGGAACCAAGCATAAACCTATGCTCACACTACTCTCTTAATCTATTACAAGAACTAAGAGGAAAGGGAAAAGTGTTTAGGGGTGCTTATAAAAGATTTGTAACTAAACTCCTAAATGAGTAGATAAGAACTAATTAGCTTCACAATAAATATGACTTGAATGCTCCTTTGAAACCTCCTTGAATGATAGAATTAATTGCTCTTAAGATTGGTAGATGGAAGGCTTGAGTTGTGTCTTGAATGAACTCCATTTTATAGCTGCAAATGTGGTCCAACGGTCATAAGGCTTCTCTCTAACGGATCTATTTTATCTCCAACGGATATAAGCTTTGTCCTCTTGTAATAGTGCAGAAAACCCTCTTGTGCGGTGTACCGCGGATATGGTCCGGTGCACCGCAGAGCTGTTCGACTTAACTTCGAGCTTACTGGTCGGACTATCCAATGTACCGCAACCCTGGTCCGTGCCTTGGTCCGGTGTACCGCGCCTAGGTCCGGTGTACCGTGCATTTCATGAGCATACTGACGGGCTATCCTGTGCACCGCGCTTCTGGTCCGTGACTCTGCGGTGTACCGCGTGATTCATCCGGTGTACCGCGGAGCTGCTCTTTTGAATATCAAGCTAAATACAAGGAAGTAAACACAACTAATCTAATGAGGGGTTTTGGAAAATATCTTAAGTGATACCAAAATGAATTTTAGTTGAAATGATGATTTGTCGAATATTAAAACGGGAATAAAAACAAGGTGAGGCTAACAATCTCCCCCTTTTTGATGTTTGACAAATCATAAACTTTTGAAGATGCCTAAGATTAAGTTTTGATCAAAAACTCCCCCTCAACCTAATCACTAGAGTTTTTATAAAAACTCCCCCTCACAAAATGCATTTGAAAAAGTTTAACTAAAATTTCTCCCCCTTTGTCAACAACAAAAAGAACAAATGATATGATTTTTTGAGAAAAATTTTAAGGGGTCAAAACACATTTTGAGTAATAAACAAGGACTAAAGGAATACAAGGATAACAATTAGATGCTTCAAAGAACCTATAAAATCAAGAAAATATTAGCAACAAGAGAATATACACAAAAAGCACTAAACAAAAATTGGCAAGATACGAAGGTTAGAGAATTTGCATGCCAGTCTCACAACGAATTTTCTCAAAAAGATCTTGGGGTAGAGGTTTAGTAAAGATATCGGCTAGTTGATTTTCGGAGGTGACAAATTCAAGAACAATATCCCCTTTTTGAGTGTGATCACGGATAAAATGATGACGGATTTCTATGTGTTTCGTTCTAGAGTGTTGAATAGGATTTTTGGTAAGATTGATAGCACTAGTGTTATCACAACGAATGGGAACACGATCATATTCTAGGCCAAAATCTAGTAAGGTTTGTTTCATCCAAAGAATTTGAGTCACACAATTTCCGTCCGCAACATATTCGGCTTCGGCCGTGGATAAAGCAACACTATTTTGTTTTCTACTAGACCATGAAACAAGGGATTGACCTAAGAATTGGCAACTACCACTAGTACTCTTCCTATCAAGTCTACAACCGGCATAATCGGCATCTGAATAACCTATTAGCTCAAAAGAGGTAAATCTTGGGTACCAAAGTCCTAGACTAAGGGTTCCTTTCAAATACCTAAAAATACGCTTAACGGCACTAAGATGGGTTTCTTTAGGAGAAGATTGAAATCTAGCACAAAGACACACGGGGAACATAATATCGGGTCTAGAAGCGGTTAAATAAAGTAAGCTACCAATCATACCTCGATATAGTTTCTCATCAACATCCTTACCATCTTCATCTTTGTCTAATTTTGTGGATGTGCTCATTGGAGTTCCAATTTCCTTTGCATCTTCAAGTCCAAATTTTTTGATCAATTCTTTTGTGTATTTGGCTTGATTGACAAAGATACCATCTTTCATTTGCTTGATTTGAAGTCCAAGAAAGTAATTTAATTCTCCCATCATGCTCATCTCAAATTCCTTATGCATGCTTTTAGAAAAATTCTCACAAAGATTTTCATTAGTAGCACCAAATATAATATCATCCACATAAATTTGAACAAGAAGGATATCTTTTGAAGACCTTTTTATAAATAAAGTGGAGTCAATTTTTCCTCTTTTAAAACCATCATCTAATAAAAATTTGCTTAATCGTTCATACCAAGCACGAGGTGCTTGTTTTAAACCATATAAAGCCTTTGAAAGTTTAAAAACATGATTTGGAAATTTTGGATCCTCAAAACCCGGAGGTTGTTTAACAAAAACTTCCTCGTCAATAAAACCATTTAAAAAAGCACTTTTGACATCCATTTGGTAAAGTTTAAAATTCATATAACAAGCAAAAGCAAGTAGCATACGAATAGATTCAAGTCTAGCTACGGGAGCGAAAGTTTCATCGAAATCAATACCTTCTTCTTGATTGTATCCTTGAGCAACTAACCTTGCTTTATTTCTAGTGATTATACCGGTGTCATCTAGCTTGTTGCGAAAAATCCACTTAGTGCCAATGATAGTAGGGCCAATTGGTTTCTCCATTAATGTCCAAACTTTACTACGCTCAAATTGATTTAAGTCTTCATGCATAGCGTTAATCCAATGATCATCCAACAATGCTTCTTTAATATTCTTGGGCTCAATTTGAGATAAGAACGCTTGATGAGCACATAGAGCAATAATACGAGAGCGAGTGGTAACACCTTCTTTTGGATCACCTAGAATTAATTCACTTGGGTGATCTTTGATATGTTTCCAACATTTTGGTAAATCCGTACTAGCTTCATTTGGCATTTGATCATTTTCCTTAGGAGATTCATCATGAGACTTTACTTCTTGAGTAGGAGATTCTAAGGATTTATCTTGTGGAGCATCTTCATGTAATTCAACATCTACTACTTTCTTGATATTAAAAGGATTAGTCTCATCAAAGTCAACATGCATAGATTCCTCAATAGTACGAGTACGTTTGTTGAAAATGCGATAGGCTTTTCCCTTAGTGGAATAACCAAGAAAAATACCTTCATCCGATTTAGCATCAAATTTTCCCAAATAGTCCCTAGTGTTTAAGATAAAACATTTGCACCCAAACACACGAAAATAAGCAATGGTTGGTGGTCTACCATTCCAAAGCTCATAAGGGGTTTTCTTAATAAGGGGTCTAATTAGAACTCTATTTAACACATAACAAGCCGTATGAACGGCTTCACCCCAAAAGTATGTAGGCAAGCTATGTTCTTTTAGCATTGTTCTAGCCATTTCTTGTAGAGTTCGGTTTTTCCTTTCCACTACCCCATTTTGTTGGGGAGTTCTAGGGGCCGAAAAATTATGCTCAATCCCAAATTCATCACAAAAATGCACAAAAAGAGAATTCACATATTCACTACCATTATCACTACGAATGCAAGTAATAGAGTAACCTTTCTCATTTTGCACCTTTCTACAAAGTTTTGCAAATTCATTGAAGGAATCACTTTTCAAAGCAAGGAACATCACCCATGTGAATCTAGTGTAATCATCAACAACAACAAAGACATATCTAGACCCTCCTAGACTAGTGACATCAACGGGACCAAAAAGGTCCATATGCAATAATTGAAGTGGCCTAACGGTGATGACCTTATTAATGGATTTGAAAGATGAACGATGTTGTTTACCAAGTTGACATGCATCACATAATTTATCTTTATCAAATTTGTAAATAGGCAAACCAACAACAAGATTTTTTCTAGATAATTTTGAAATTAAATCCATGCTAGCATGTCCTAAACGTCTATGCCAAAGCCAACTATCATTTACCACGGATAAGCATTTAATATGTTTACACATAAGACTCTCAAGATCAACAACAAAAACATTATCCGATCTTTTTGCAATAAACATAGTATCTAACTCATCATTTTTGAAAACAACACATCTAGATGCTTCAAATTTAACACTAAAACCAACATCACAAAGTTGACTTATACTAAGCAAGTTAAAAGAGAGACCCTCAACAAGTAACACATTAGAGATAAGTAAAGAGTTCATATTACCAATGTTACCTTTACCCAAAATGCGTTTCTTAGTGTTGTCGGCAAAAGTAACTCTATCACCTTTTGTTTTATATAAATTTGTAAATAATGATGGATTTCCGGTCATGTGTCTTGAGCATCCACTATCAAGTAGCCATATATTTTGCTTCTTGATGCTCAATCCCTACATACAAAAAATAATTTAAGCTTTAGGTACCCAATTTGGATTGGGTCCATGAGGGTTAGTGGATTTCCTTTTTAAGACCCATGTAGGCCTTTTCCAAATTGGCACAAGAGATCCTAAATCCAATAATTTACGATAGTAACAATGAGATGCATCATGACCAAGTTTTTCACAATAGGTGCAAGTGATAGAAGATTTTGAAGAGGATGGAATTGCATTTGAAATTTTTGATTTTACAAAGACATTTTTCAAAGGTTTTTGGTGAGTGAATGGATCATATCCAACACCACTTTTTTCACAAGCCATTCTTTGAGAACCTAAAATCAAATCCAAGTTTTCTTGCCCACTAGTAAATTTTAAAATAATAGCGTTTTGATCAATAATCTTTTTCTCTAATAAAGCTTTTTCTTCCAAAAGATTTTTCTTAATAAGATGAAGTTTTTCATTTTCATCTATACATTCATCACAAAGATTTTGACAATCTTCCAAAGCTTTCAAAACCTCTTTAGTTCTATTTTTCTCAAATTCTAAATCTTTTGTTAAAACTTTGTTTGTTTCAATAGAATTTAAAAAATCATTATAAAGAGAATCAAATGCCTCATGAATATCTTGTTCACTAGCATCATCATTAGTTAAAGAGAGTTTAGATTTAGGAGTTACCTCATCATGATTTGCCATAAAGGCAAAGTGAGTAGTACCGGTATCATCATCCGAAGAAGCATCTTTATCATTCTCAAGTTTTCCCATAAAAGCAACAAGATTGACATTTTCATTGTCACTTTCTTCTTCCTCTGAATTTTGAGTATCCCAAGTGATATTAGCATGCATTGCTCTCTTAGGTTTCTCCTTTTGAAGAAGAGGACAATAAGTTTTGATGTGACCAACTTTCTTGCAATGATAGCAAGTGGGTTCATCTTGTTTGATAGCTCTATCATTCTTCTTGTAAGGTGAGGAAGAACTTCCTTTCTTGGCAAAGCGTTTGTATCTCATGAATTTTTTCATATCTCTTGCCAACATAGCTACTCCTTCATCTTCACTAGTTTCTTCTTCATGTGAATTTTCTTCTTCACTTTCCTTCCTTTCTTTTCGTTCTTTCAACTTGGTACTCATGGCATGGAAAGCAATAGATTTCTTAATCTTTTTCTCCTCATCATCTCTTATCTTTTCTTCTTCAAGCACAAGCTCTTCCGTCATGAGGTTGCAAATGAGTTCATGAACCGTCATTTTTGAAAGATCTTTAGTATCCCTTATAGAGTTGATCTTTGTCTTGTATTTCCTTGGAAGAGCAAATAAGATTTTTCGGCATTGTTCCTTGTTGGTGTATTCTTGACCAAGAGTCTTCAAAGTGTTAACAATGTTAGAAAATCTTTGATGCATAGCATTCAAGGCTTCATCGGGCTCCATACGAAAAAGCTCATACTTAGTGATAAAGAGACCAATCTTAGTTTCTTTAATATCTTCCGTTCCTTGATATGATAGCTCCAAGAGTTGCCACATTTCATGAGCGGAGTTGCATTCACTAACTCTAGCGTATTCCGTGACACTTAATCCATTAATGAGAATGTTCATAGCTTTGTTATTTTTGGTGAGTTTAGCTATGTCTTGATCATTGTAATCATCTTCATTTTTCACCTTCGTAGTACTACCCGTAACATAAGGAATATAAGGACCTTTCTTGATAGCAAGCCATAAGAAGTAATCAATTCCTTTCACATGAATCTCCATTTTCTTCTTCCATCCAAAGTAGTCTTTTCCTACAAAAAGCGGAGGTCTAGTAGAACATGAACCTTCCGGTTGATTAGAATCCATATCGTATTAACTCTAGAAACGATTAAGTACAATAGAGCTAGGCTCTGATACCAATTGATATACTATATGCGTCCTAGAAGGGGGGTTGAATAGGACAAAAGAAATTAATCGGCTAATTTTATTTCAAGTAAATAAAATTAAAAGCTAATTTGAATCCTATTGTATTAGCAAACTAAATAGTATAAAACTAGATAATCCTAATAGACAATAATATCAAACTATTCAAGTAGGCATTTATCAAGCATATAGAGTGCGGAAATATAAAGAGTGTAGAGATAGAATACGATACACAACGATGTATAGTGGTTCGGTTTCCCTACATCCACTACCTAAGGAAGCCTCCTTAGGATTTGCAAGATTCTCAACTAATCTTCGTAACTCTTAACCGGGTGAGATACAAACCCTTACAACCACTTCAAAAACCCTTTGAAGGAAATACACTTGTGTTATCACCAACACAAGGAACCAAGCATAAACCTATGCTCACACTACTCTCTTAATCTATTACAAGAACTAAGAGGAAAGGGAAAAGTGTTTAGGGGTGCTTATAAAAGCTTTGTAACTAAACTCCTAAATGAGTAGATAAGAACTAATTAGCTTCACAATAAATATGACTTGAATGCTCCTTTGAAACCTCCTTGAATGATAGAATTAATTGCTCTTAAGATTGGTAGATGGAAGGCTTGAGTTGTGTCTTGAATGAACTCCATTTTATAGCTGCAAATGTGGTCCAACGGTCATAAGGCTTCTCTCTAACGGATCTATTTTATCTCCAACGGATATAAGCTTTGTCCTCTTGTAATAGTGCAGAAAACCCTCTTGTGCGGTGTACCGCGGATATGGTCCGGTGCACCGCAGAGCTGTTCGACTTAACTTCGAGCTTACTGGTCGGACTATCCAATGTACCGCAACCCTGGTCCGTGCCTTGGTCCGGTGTACCGCGCCTAGGTCCGGTGTACCGTGCATTTCATGAGCATACTGACGGGCTATCCTGTGCACCGCGCTTCTGGTCCGTGACTCTGCGGTGTACCGCGTGATTCATCCGGTGTACCGCGGAGCTTCTCTTTTGAATATCAAGCTAAATACAAGGAAGTAAACACAACTAATCTAATGAGGGGTTTTGGAAAACATCTTAAGTGATACCAAAATGAATTTTAGTTGAAATGATGATTTGTCGAATATTAAAACGGGAATAAAAACAAGGTGAGGCTAACGCAGAGGCGAGCATGGCTTGGTGTAGAGAGATAGGAGGTCTTGGGCAGGATGGCTTGGTGGTGGGGGCGCTGCTACTTGGAGTTGGAGATGGTGGACGCGATGTTGCTGGTGGTCGTGGCTGTTTCTTGAAGGTGAATTACAAAACCTTTAAAGTGAGGGTTTCACTAAGCAAAATCACAACCTAAACCACAATTTTTTACGGGCACAATCACGAAACCTATGCGTGATTTTTGACAGGCTCAATCACGAAACCAAATCAAGACTTTTATCAGCTCAATATCAACCCTTAAGCCACTTCGATCACACGAATCCTATGCCTCTACTCTAATATTAGTATCACCCTTATAAACTGGAGCTTAAGTATATGTGTTTATGAATATTACAGATAAGAATAAAAGACTCCTCAAGAGTAGATATGGCCATAAAAATTGTTGAACTCCTTAATGTGTGGATTGAGCAATAATGGTTGTTAAAAATATTCTTCTTGAGTGTATTAAAATTTGATGATCTTTAAACTACTTCTTGCGTGAATATAACAATGAAGTGACTCAAGCTAATATAATGATAAGAAAGTGAAGATTATAGTTTGATGTTTTTATGGGATAAATTGGTGATATGAAAGTTGTGTCTGCAAGATATATTTTTAATGCTCATCTGATGGGGGTATTTATTGAACAAAATGACCCCAACGAATTTGTAAAATGAATTATGGCTAGGATGAAATCAGAATCCTGTTTTTGTTTATTATAGGGCCCCGTTTTGACACTTATACTATTGCCCGTTGCTATATTTAATGATCAAATAATTCTTTTCCAAATCGGGATACCTCTTTATGCATAAAAAGAGGATTCCGTTTTATATAGGGATGACATTTTTGACCTAAAACGGGATCCCAAAAACTCTATGTATCTCCGGATTGACTTTTCGCGACATTTCTCAAATGAAAAAACTTTAAACACAATAAATTTTAGTTACGAAGTTATAAGAAAGATTGTAGTTGAGAACATTGACTAATTCAAATTATATAACAAGTCATGGCCAAAAAATGGAAATATATGTGCTAGTGAGGAAAACATATTTTAGAATAAGTAAGGATGCTTAGATGCTCTATACTCTACCGTAGTATGTACTAAACGACTTTATAAGGATATTATCAGTTCATGTAATTTTTAGATAATTATCACACAAGAAGTTATGACATAAAATATGTTTATTGGATGAGAACGTGTAATCATGTGTTTAGGCATAGAAATGATGCTTAGATGCTTGTACAGAGTTCGAATCTCCTCCGTATCAGGTGTTAAGTGAGAGGTACAAGGTTCGAACCCCTCCCTAAACATGGGTAACCTAGTTTTGATTTACTTGAGAATATATATGGGGAGACGTTTATATTTCCGTGAGATTAGTCGTGGTGTGCGCAAGTTGGACCGGATCACCCACGTACCAAAAAGAAAACATTGAATATGCTATGAATATTAAGAATAAAAAGTTTATAATTGACCACTTTAACGTACACAATACACATAACAAGTTATAAATATAAGGGTTTGTTTGGATTGAGGAAAATTGAAAGAAAGTAAAGGAATATAAATGATTTTTTATTTTTACGATGTTTGTATTAGAAAATTTTATAAAAGAAAATAATTGAAATGATTCCAAAAATTACTCCTATATCCATTTTTATAATCACTTTAAATTAGAGTCAAATGGAGAGAAAGGAATTTTATGAATGGTTAAAGGCTAAAATTAATTTTTTATATTTTTTTTAATTCAAAGAAAAGATTTCCAAAATCATTAATGAAATCTTCTTTTATAAAAAATTCTAATCCAAACAAAAAATTTCTTTTCTTTTAAATTTTTTCTTTTATTTTCCTTTATTATTTTTTTCCCTCCTAAATACAAACAGACCCTTAGTTAGTTTTTTACCATGAATTGTTTTAAATGTGTTTTTCTAATTATTGGCTCTAAATGAAGTAAAAAAAAAGGTATTGGCTCAAAATAATATGTAATTTATTTTTTTAAAATAAAAAAGAATTCACCAACTAAGCCTCACCAATAAGTCAATGCCCACGAGCACACTATATAAAAATCCAACAAAGTCAAAAAGTAAGTCCAAAATTATAGCAAAAAATATGGGAAAAAGATAGTGAAAAGGTAAAATCCGCGTGATTTTACGTCCACGTGGTACTAAAATACATCACAAAATGCTCAAAAAGTAGGTTAAAATAAATAATTTACAGTATATTTTTTGCAGTGATAAACACTCCCACATTGCTTGGAAACTCTGTGAGTTGACAACAAAGGGCGTAGTGAGAGAAAGCAAACATAACACAGCCGCCTCCCTTCAAATGCTTTCTCTCAAGAACTCTTCTTTCTACTTTCTCTCTCTAAAATATTGCTGATTCTTTCCAGTTTAAGATACCCTTTTCTCCATTTTAGGTACTTCTCTACCTTTTCCTTTGTTTTATGTAATTTTTTCTTGAAAGATCGCTCTTTTTTAGCTGGGTTTGAGCTGTTTTCTGTAGACGCGGTTTTGATTCATTGATTTTTTTAGTGAAAGGTTTGATTTTTTAAGGTTGTTTTAGTGATTTGTAATGTGGGCTGTTCTTGATTTTTGCATGTAGATAGTTTTTTTATGGTTATGGTTTATGTTTGTGTTTGGGTGAATGAGTAACGAAGGGGTGTATTTGGATCTGGTTTGATGGATTATATTTCGGGTTTTTTTCATTTACTTTTGCTTTAGGTTGAGATTACTGCTTTTCGTGTAATTAATTGTTCATTTTAGATAACGATTCAATTTTTATTGAATTTTGGTGTTGGAGAAGGGTTTGAAGAAACCCTTGGAGTTCATCTACTGGTTGTACATTTACATTTATTTTGTATGCATGTGTATGACAAATTGAAGATGTTTATATGATTTTTTTGAGGTTAGAAATTAAGATTGAGGGTTACTTAACCTAGTGTTTAGGTATTCTAACACATTTCAAGATGTTTAGATCAAATGTGACCCTCTTTATAATGAAAAACAGAATTAAATTTCTGTTCTGTGTATATACTTTAAGAGGATAATTGTTAAAAAGTTATGTTTATTTGGTTCATTATTCTCCACTTTACTCTTTATTGATAAACAGCTTCTTTCAATTGTATAGTTATATATTTACTGCAAGTAAATTATATTTATCTCTTCATTTTATCGAATAGACTGATTAAGTTTTGAGTTTTAATATAAATAAATAATGTCCTGGTACAGAGTAACGTTGAATCACTCTGTTTGACAAGTTCATTCATGATTTTCTGTTTGGGTCAAAAGTTCATAATAATTGTTGACATTTGAAACATTTAGCTTTACTTTATTTATTTTAAATAGTCAAGGTTCATCTCCTTTATTATAAATTCTCGTTAAGTCCTTGTAATTTGTATATTTTGCGCAATTAATAACATTTTTTGATAAATAAAATGCAGATTATGCTTAGATCAAAGCAACTCGGAACACTTTCACAATCCGCTAAAGCTTTTCTCTTTTGCGGATCAAGATGTAGTGCTGGAGATGGATCTTCTTGTACTTGTACAGAAGATGAAACTTGTCTTTCAAAAAGACCTCAAACTCAAAGAAAAAATCAGCTTCATAAACTTCATATTTCACCTAATGTTATATCAAGACCTTCTTCAGTTTCATCAGCTTCTATTATATCATCAGATCCTGCAAAAGCTGTTCAAAAAGTCGAAATTACCCCTGCCCCACATACCCCACATACCCCAAATGTTGTTCACAAGTCTGGTTTAATCGAAGGATCTGAATCTACTAATTATAGTGTTTATAATGAAGGTAATAATGAAACTTCACCTCATACAGGAGATCAATTTGTGAAAGCAGGTATAGCTGCTGTAAATTATTTATCTGATTTCGTAAATTATCGTATTCCAAGCTCCGATCACTCGAATATGAACTATATGGTTAATCCGAAAAAACCTATTACAAATATTCGCCCCTCGAATATCAAATCTTCACGAAAGGGCGAAATAGTCCATCAAAATTCTTTCTTTGAGCCTGGTTCAGGATCGAATCTCCCAACTAAAAGTCAATCCGAGAGATCTATTCCGGTCAAAGGTCCTATCCCAAATAATCATGTCTCGAAAAGCCGTGAATATCAAGATAAAAGAAGACCAATGCCACAAAGATATAAAGGTCCATCAAATGTACGGTCAGGATTTGCTCCGATCGTACGTCCGTATCAAAATTCAGCTCAAGTAGTCGAAAAAGTGTCGCTAATTTTACAGCAGCTAAGATGGGGTGGGCCCACAGTAGAAGCGCTTACAAAACTTAACTATAAACTAGATGCTTATCAAGCGAATCAAGTTTTAAAGCAGCTTCGAGATTATAACGTGGCTTTAGGTTTTTTCTATTGGCTAAAAAATCAACCCGGGTTTAAACACGATGGACATACATACACTACAATGGTGGGTATTCTCGGAAATTCACGTCAATTCAATATTATAAACAAGCTTCTCGATCAAATGGTGAATGATAATTGTAAACCAAACGTGGTAACTTATAATCGTATTATACATAGTTACGGACGTGCGAATTATCTAAAAGACGCTTTAAATGTTTTCCATCAAATGCAAAAAGACGGATGTGCCCCTGATCGTGTAACATACTGTACATTAATCGATATACACGCGAAATCAGGGTATTTAGATGTAGCTATGGAGATGTATCAAAGAATGCAAGAAGCTGGACTTTCACCTGATACTTTTACTTACAGTGTTATTATTAACTGTCTTGGTAAAGCTGGACATTTAATAGCTGCACATAATTTATTTACTGAGATGGTTAAACAAGGGTGTAAACCGAATTTAGTTACGTATAATATAATGATTGCTTTACAAGCTAAAGCAAGGAATTATAATAGCGCGTTAGAGCTTTACCGAGACATGCAAAACGCAGGTTTTGAACCTGATAAAGTAACGTATAGTATAGTTATGGAAGTTTTAGGGCATTGTGGGTATTTAGAAGAAGCTGAGGCTGTTTTTATGGAGATGAAAGATAGAAATTGGGTCCCGGATGAGCCGGTTTATGGGTTATTAGTCGATCTTTGGGGTAAATCCGGAAATGTCGAAAAAGCACGTGAATGGTATCAAGCGATGTTAAACGCGGGTTTATGTCCGAATGTACCGACTTGTAATTCATTGTTGAGTGCGTTTTTACGTGTTCATAGGTTAAACGAAGCGTATAATTTGTTACAGGGTATGATTCGATTAGGGCTAAATCCGTCTTTACAAACGTATACTTTGCTCTTAAGTTGTTGTACGGAAGCGCAGAATTCAGTTGACATGGCGTTTTGTGGTGAGCTTATGGCGGTGACACGTCATCCCGCGCATACGTTTTTACTAACTATGCCACCGTGTGGGCCCGATGGACAGAATGTTCGTGACCATGCTAGTAATTTTTTTAATTTAATGCATAGCGAAGATAGGGAGAGTAAACGAGGGTTAGTTGATGCGGTAGTGGATTTTTTACATAAAGCGGGGTTAAAAGAAGAAGCGGGGTCAGTTTGGGAAGTGGCGGCTTTAAAGAATGTGTATCCGGATACAGTTAAAGAGAAGAGTTCGTGTTATTGGTTGATTAATTTACATGTGATGTCAGATGGGACAGCTGTCACGGCTTTATCGAGGACATTAGCTTGGTTTAGGAAGAAGATGATTGAGTCAGGGAGATGTGTGAGTAGGATTGATATTGTGACCGGGTGGGGTAGGAGGAGTAGAGTGACAGGCGCGTCGCTTGTGAGGGAATCTGTTATGGATTTGTTGAATGCTTTTGAGTTTCCGTTTTTTGTAGAGAATGGGAATAGTGGGTGTTTTGTTGGATGTGGTGAATCGCTTAATAGATGGTTGTGTCATTCTTATGTTGAGAGAATGCATTTGTTGTAGGTTTTTATGGAGGGTTTTTAAGGTTAAGAATTTTGGTTTTTTTTTTTGAGGGACGGTGTATGTGTTTTTTTAAATGCTTTTAGATGATGTACTTGACTTATTAACTATGAAGCTACTATTATTATTTTGCAAATCTATTGCAATTTTGTGTGAAACTTAATCCTTTTTGATAGTTTGTATCGAACATATATACAAACAAAACAAACCCTTGTGGAATCATTTTTCACGCAAATTTATCTTACATGTAAGTCCTGCCTTTACCCTAGTCATTTGTAAACACTATTTTTTAGAAATCTGCAAAATATTCTGAAATGAAATTTTGAATTCAATGGTTCAGTAAAACATTTGAAAAGAAATAAGTATGATGTTTTTTAAGGGTTTCAAATGAAAAGTAATGAATGATGTATTAAGTTAGAATTGTTTTTTTTGAGAATATTTGTTGCTTGTGTGGCAGTGTTGTATAACTATGAAATATTCCTTGTAAGCAATGATGGCCCTTTCGACTAGTTTCTAACTTAGAAAATAAGGTAAATGTGCCATTTACCCAGCCAACAATACATTGCAGGAGTGACCGTTGGGCAGTATTATCAAAGGCACACAATGCATGCACCTAGGCGATAGGGCGAAGCAAAACACGTATATGAATACGTCCACCTTATTTGCGCATCTTGTGTGCTTAGTTTATAACTAGAGGCACGCGCTTTGTTAGCCCATAACCAAATGCACCATTAAACGAGTTATTGCTATTAAATGTTTTTTTACAGCTAAATCCATTTTTCAACTTCTTTTAGGCAGTATAATTTCTGCCAATCCTGTCTTAATCCCTATGACCAACTACAAGCCACAATTTCTGCTCATATTTTTACAAACACGAAGCCAATGGTGAACCCTAAGTATAGATTAAAATATTTGCGCTCAGGGCGGATTTAGGATCGATTTCTGAGGGGGTGTAACAAATTAGGAGGGTTTGGGGCGGCATACCCGTTCTTTTTGGGATAATTTTAGAGTTAGGGGAGGGAGTGAACTTTAGACTCGAGTGGATATAGAGGAGGGGGGTGGGGGAAGCCGACTTTTATCAGATACTTTTCGCATTTTCTCCTTATTTTATCATTGTGTCCAAAGGGTTGGGGTGGGGGCTGCGGTGAGGGGTGGGGCACCCTTGCCCACCCCTAGATCCGCCCTACTTGCACTTAAACTGAAGTAGCGCCATTAGTTGAAGAGTAGGGGGTCCTAGGTGGCGCATTGTGGAGGCAAACCAAAGGAAGAGTAAAAGGAAAGTTGGTACTCAAAGAAATCACTGAGTATCGGGGAAAATCTCTAAGTATCGGAATAATTCATTAAGTATACTTAGTAAATCTCTGAGTATACTCAACAAATGCACTGAGTAACCCAATAAATGCATGAAATTCATTTCTATCATAAAAAATAATAAAATGCAATATTCAATCAAAGGAAAAAGAGTATGACACTTTAAGAATAAATAAACAATATTAACTAAAGAGCTCCAATTTGCTGAGTATACATTATTAACTATACTAACAAAAAAGCTCCAAAAAAAGCATGATAACATGCCATGGATCATGAAGACTAAAACAATGAGAAAAAATATTTTAAAAAAAAAAAAAAAGCTGAGCACTCCATTTACTCGTCGCAGCTTATCAACATCCATTTACATACCATGACTTTGACAGTGGAGCTCTCTGCCATGGATGAACCCATAGAACTCACAGTGTTTCATTTTTTTTCTTTTCCCAAAAACCAGATATGCTCTTCAAACTCGAGCTGCTCGCCTCTGAACAAAAAGGATCTTCTTTCATTAACGAGCTTTTTCTATTAACCATCTTTTTCCATTAATTAATGAGTTTATTAAGAACGAGCAGATATCTATTAACGAGCTTCTTTTCCATGGCTGAGATCTCCTACTACTGATGCGAACTCAAGAGACAAGATCTCCCCTTCCATGGACGAGATCTATAGTGAAAGGGCTGGAGCTTCAAAAACTTATCACCATGGTTGTTGATTTGGAAGTGGAGAAAAGAGAGAGGGGGTAGAGTGCTTTAGGGTTTTTGATTTATATCTGCAATTTAATATATATATATATATATATATGAGGGTATATTGGGTAGTAGAAATATGGATGTATGGTGTTAGATATTTTTATTGACCTCGAGTAAGAAGAGTACGTTAGTAAGGTGTGACTAGCTTTTAAGGAGGTTTTTTAAGACCCGTTGGATAAAAATATCAATAAAAAAGTTGATATCTAAAACATATGAAAACCATAATAAACCACACAAACAAGTTCCAATATTTTTTCCCTTTGAACAATATTAAACAAAGTTGTAAATTTTGTGTTTTTTATATAAGTTATATGATTATTGTTAAAACATTAATTTATATAGGTTCATGATAATGCTGAGTAAGAAATTTCTTTAAAAGGCCCCCATATATCACAATGTATTAAATCAAAACAAGATAAGGATTTAGTATGAGATACAAGAAAAACCAATTTCTTTTGTTTAGCATAATGGCAAGTGCCACATACATTCAAATTCTAAATGAAATGGTAGGATCTATAGCTCTAAGAGCAAGAAGTTTAACTGTAGAGGGATGGCCAAGTCTTGAGTGTCAAAGATCAAATTTCTGGGTAGAGACTGAGAAAGAATAAGGTGTTTGTATAGGTGTTTGAAGGTAATATAAGCCACTATTTTCATATGCAATCCCAATCATCTTTTTTGTCTTTGTGTCCTGCAATTCACAATGTGATAGAGAGAAATAAACTGATATGTTAGCTGATTTAGTTAATTGGGAAATGGAGAGTAAATTGTGTTTGAACAAGGGAACACAAAGGACATTTGTCAATGTAATGGACTTATTAAGCTTGATACTCCCTCCTTTATGAGTTGCAGAGATTATGTTACCATTAGGAAGAGATACATGGCTGTTTACTTTAACATATCCATTAGTGCAAAATGTGGGTGAAAAAATGGTTTGTAGCACCCGTGTCAAGAATCCAACAAGACAGATCAGTAGAATTACCTTCTTGAATGGAAACTTGATGAAAAACTGGATTTGATTCTGAAGCTACATGAGCTAGAGCCATTAGCTTCCCTATTTATGCAGGAGTCAATTCATAAAAGTTGATATTCTTAGCTTCTTGAGCATATTCCTCAGTTGTGATTGCACAGTTTGCTTTTGAATGATTTTAAATAACACGTTTGCCTTTAGCCTTTAGGACCAGTCCATCCAATGGGATAGCCATGTAATTGAAAGAACTTCTCAATAGTATGACCTATGTATCCACAATCTTATCACCATAATAACTTGATTTTGATACATTTTTTGTGTAAAACACATGGGATGAAGAATTATCAACACTATTTGTGAGTAACCTCTGGCTTTCTTCTTGAAGCAACATAGCATATACAGAGTTAATATTTGGCAAAGGGTCCATTAGTAAAATTTGACTCCTAACTGCGGAGTAAGACTCATTCAAAACGATCAAAAACTTGATCACAAAGTCATATTGCTGTCTTTCACTAAAAATATCAAGTATTTTACAGTTACATTGACTCATATGACCACAAGTACACATAGGCATGGGTCGAAAATGAGTATATTCATTATAAATTGATTTAAATTTGGCAAAGTACTCAGATATAAAAGAAGAATTCTAAGTTATTGAGCTTAGAGATTTTTCAAGATGGAACACACGTGTGCCATTGCTTTTTGAAAAACAAGTTTTTATCTCGTTATAGAGATCATAAGCAGAATTCACATAAAGTAAACTACCTCGATTTTCTTTAGAAATTGAGTTGATAAGCCAAGAGAGTACCAAGTTATTAACTCTATTCCAAGCAGGAAAAAAAAGAGGTCTGTAAATGGTGGTTGATGAATGTCGCCATTGATAAACCCTAACTTGTCCTTGACAGAAAGTGAAATCTCGATAGCTCTTTCCCAAGAAAGGTAATTATCACCACTCAAGACTTCAGAAACCAAAGAAGCACCTGTATTTTCACTTGGATGGATGTAGTAAGGACTTGAAAGATCATCTGTAACTTGTGTGTGTTGCGCCATAGTTGTGAAGAAGAATATAGATTACGTGATACGGAAGCAATTTTTGTCTGATACCATGTAAAGTTATACAATGCAAAATTCATGACTCCATTAGAGTAGGGAAAGAAGCAGAGCAAGAAAAAGAAGAAGAGTAGGTAGTAGAATAGATTTCAATTATCGTGTCTTTGAGAGAGAATTATACATGTATATATACAACTCTAATCTTGCTTGTTAACTAAGCTACTCTAATTATACACAGCTAATGACATCTCATTTGTTCTAACTAACTTCTAACTGTAATTCGAATAATTGCAGAATGGTCCTTGTAGTTTCTTTATTTCTCGGATAGCTGCTGCAATTCTTTCTCTTCTATTATTTTGGTTGTATTCCAAGATATAGAGTTTTAGAGTTTTGGATTTATGTGTGTAATTTGATATATATAGTAGGTAAAAAATAATAAGGATATATTAGGTAATGTGAACATGGATGTATAGTGTTAAATATTCTAATTGATCTTTAGTAATAATATTAGATTAGTGAAATGTGACTAGCTTTTAGGGAGAATTTTTCAAAAGCCACTATATAAAAATCTCAATAAAAAAAGGTTTAATATCTAAAACATAAAAAATCATAATAAAACACAAACAAGTTCCAATAAACTTTTCCCCATAAACAATATTAATCAAAGTCGTAAAGTTTATGTTTTTTATATAAATTATATGATTATTGTTTACACATTAATTTATATAGGTTTTTTTTTCTTTGGGTACGTGGGTGATCCAGGTTTGTTTGCATGTACCACAACTAATCCTACGGGGATATACACACATCCCATGTATATTCCCAAGTAAATTAGAATTAGGTTACCCATGTTCAAGGAAGGGTTCAAACCTTGCACCTTTTACTTTACACAAGTTAGGAAGGAGTTATTGTTGAAAAAATAGTAAGGCTCTGACCAGTTGAGCTAACCCAACTGGTTAATTTATATATGTTATTGATAATACTTATTTATCGTATATATTAATTTATATAGGTTCTTGATAATACTTATTTATCGTATATATTAATTATATTGATTACAGTTGATAGGTATATCGATAGAAATGGTAAAATTAATATAAATAGTGATTTTAAGAAACGATATATATTTAGAATACACCATAAAATTATATAACCTTGTAGTATTTTTAGAAAACTTTTGGTAAATTATAAATTTGGGACAAATTAATTTTAAAAAAAAATAAACAAGATGTCGTATTCATAGATATTAAATATCTTCAACTCAAACATCATATTATCACTACTAATTTTTTTTTCTAAACGAAATCCATTTCACGACTCTTGAATATTTTGTTAAATTTTAATAGAAATGATTTTCATTCGTATCAATAATACAATTTAATATTTTGTTCAAGATCTTTAAATTTAACCAACCTCCTAAATTTATGTACCCGGCCCAAATGATATATTTTTTAGCAATGTTAATGATTTTACTGAGTTTGTTACAGCTTTTCGGGGATCAGGTCATCTAAGGTCAAGGTTTGTTTATATGGTTAATAACTATCCTAGCCTCTATGCCATTTTTGGTGGATCGGTTAAATGACAAGTTCAGAAACTTGAAAAACTTGGTTAGGGGATGCCGCTCCATTTATATTAATGGAGTAAAATTGAGCACATTTAACTGGAGGTGTGTTATCTCTTTGGTTGCGGTTCACGATGGTTACCACCTCTGAGCTCTCTATTGTGATTACCCATCTGATAATGTTGGTGCTAGAGAGATTGAGTGGGCAAGCCGTCTTAACTATGTGATGTTGTTTTTAGAGGATGTGGAAGGGGTGCTTGAAGAAGAGCAGTTGGAGGCTGGTGATGGTGTGGAGGCTGGTGATTTGGCACACTAGTGATTTTGCTGGTTGGTGATTTGGCAGGATTGAGGTATATGTAGATATGGTTGCAGCTTGGTGATGTAGCAGCATTTATCCAAAATTTTACATTTGTTTGTGAAGTATTTTTGATGTTTCTGTGTTACAAAGTTTAAATGGTGTTATGTTTGTTATGTTGTTAAAACGTTTAGTGTTACAATTAGTTGTAATCCAAGTTTGGTATTTTACAGTTTATTATGTGTTGTCGTTGTTATGATGTTGAAATGTTTTTAGATTCTCTGTTACAATTTACTTGCAATTGAAGTTCGTATCCTGTTGTCTTCTTTAAAAAAAAAAAAACCAACCTACTAAATTTATGTGCCTTTTCCCTTTTCAGCCAAATCCTTCTTTCCCTTATCAAATACCCAAACCCTCAAACTTCAAAACCATTCTCGTTCCGTCTCAAAGATCAGACAAAAAATTTAAAAATACCACTGTGATGTTATTCCATGTTGCACTATTGGTCCCTTTGAATATACACCTTTTCAAACAATATATCAATGGTGTATTTGGCTAATTCATATAACACAGGGACTAATCATGAAATTTCCTCTACATATTTTAATATAATTCAATTAAACAAGAATATTTGGCTAATATTTATAACAACTCTGACTAATCATGCAATTTTCACAACCCTCTATAATTTACTCCTAATGATCAGTGTTATATTTGCTTATAACAACTGGACCCATTATGCAATTTCCACTACACTTTGTAATTTACTCCTACTAAACATCGGTATATTTGCCTAATTCATATATAACAAGTGGACCAATCATGCAATTTCCACTACATTTTGTAATTTATTACTGTTTCATACGTCCGGATTTGCTCTGATCGTACGTTCGTTTTAAAATTCAGCTCAATTAGTCGGAAAAGTGTCGTTAATTTTACAGCAACTGAGATGGGTGGGCCCACAGTCAGGGACGGATCTAGGTAGAAGGATTTGGTTCCCCCCCGCCCCCCTTCCCTGAAAAAAGGAAATTATTAGACTTCGACCCCCCAAAATTTTCCAAAACCTTTACTTGGCCCCCCAAATATTAAATCCTGGTTCCGTCACTGCCCACATTAGAAGCGCTTACAAAACATAACTATTAACTAGACGCTTGTCAAGCGAATCAAGTTTTAAAGCAGCTTCGTGGCGTTATGTTTTTTCTATTGGCTTAAAAATATGCCCGGGTTTAAACACGATGGACATACATACACAACCATGTGTTAGACAACCGATTCTCCCAAAAGCTTAAGCTAAGCTTAAGCTATCAGGAGGAGTCATCTTATATATTATATATGAGTTTTACATGCTCATTACGCCCCCTCACGTGCAAGCTAGATTCATGTCATTTTTTTGCATGTCTAGTCTTTGCTACGTGAATTTTTAAATTGGGTGACGACGGCAAGACTCGAACCCGCGACCTCTTATGGATCTAGGCTCTGATACCATGTTAGATAACCGATTCTCCCAAAAGCTTAAGCTGTCAGGAGGGGTTATCTTATACATTATATTTTGAGTATTACATGCTCATTACGCCCCCTCACGTGCAAGCTAGATTCATGTCATTTTTTTTGCATGTCTAGTCTTTGCTACGTGAATTTTTTTTAAATTGGGTGACGACGGCAAGACTCGAACCTGTGATCTCTTATGGATCTGGGCTCTGATACCATGTTAGACGACCGATTCTCCCAAAAGCTTAAGCTATCAGGAGGGGTCATCTTATATATTATATATGAGTTTTACATGCTCATTACCATGGTGGGTATTCTCGGAAATGCCGTCAATTCAGTATAATAAACAATCTTCTCCATCATATGGTGAATGATAATTGTAAACGCATAATCGTATTATACATAGTTATGGACGCGCGATTTTTTTTTGTTACATAGGAGAGCGACTTTGGAATCGGAGTCATTGACTCGGTTCGAACTGCACCACTAGATTGGATGACCAAGGCCTTGGCCAGTGAGCTAATCCCAACTAGTTTACACGCAAATTTTTTAAAAGACGCGTTAAATGTTTTCCGTCAAATGCAAAAAGACGGATTTGCTCTGATCGTATAACCTACTGTACACTCATCAACATTCACGCGAAATCAGGTTATCTCGATATGACTATGGAGATGTATCAAAGAATGCAAGAAGCTGGACTTTCACCTGATACTTTTACTTACAGTGTTATTATTAACTGTCTTGGAAAAGCCTTTCATTTAACAGCGGCACATAATTTATTCTGTGAGATGGTTAAACAAGGGTGTAAAATGTTGGGAAAAAGTTGGATAAAGTATAATAGCGAGTTAGAGCTTTACCGAGACATGCAAAACGCAGGGTTTAAACCAGATAAAGTAAAATATAGTATGGTTATGGAAGTTTTAGGGCATTGTGGGTATCTAGAAGAAGCTGAAGCTGTTTTTAAGGAGATGAAGGAGAGAAATTTGGTCCCGGATGAACCCGTTTAGGGGTTATTAGTCGATCTTTGGGGTAAATCTGGAAACGTTGAAAAAGCGCGTGAATGGTATCAAGCAATGTTAAACGCGGGATTATGTCCGAATGTACCGACTTGTAATTCATTGTTGAGCGCGTTTTTACGTGTTCATAGGTTAAACGAAGCGTATAAATTGTTACAGGGGATGATTCGATTAGGGCTAAATCCGTCTTTACAAACGTATACTTTGCTTCTAAGTTGTTGTATGGAAGCGCAAAATTCAGTTGATATGGCGTTTTGCGGAGAGCTTATGGCGGTGACACGTCATCCCGCGCATACATTTTTACTAACTATGCCACCGTGTGGGCCCGATGGACAGAATGTTCGTGATCATGGTAGTAATTTTTTTAATTTAATGCATAGTGAAGATAGGGAAAGTAAACGAGGGTTAGTTGATGCGGTAGTGGATTTTTTACATAAAGCGGGGTTAAAAGAAGAAGCGGGGTCAGTTTGGGAAGTGGCGGCTTTAAAGAATGTGTATCCGGATACAGTTAAAGAGAAGAGTTCGTGTTATTGGTTGATTAATTTACATGTGATGTCAGATGGGACAGCTGTCACGGCTTTATCGAGGACTAGCGTGGTTTAGGAAGAAGATGATTGAGTCGGGGAGATGTGTGAGTAGAATTGATATTGTGACTGGTTGGGTAGGAGGAGTAGAGTGACAGGCGCGTCGCTTGTGAGGGAATCAGTTATGGAGTTGTTGAATGCGTTTGAGTTTCCGTTTTTTGTAGAGAATGGGAATAGTGGGTGTTTTGTTGGGTGTGGTGAATCGCTTAATAGATCGTTGTGTCATTCTTATGTTGAGAGGATGCATTTGTTGTGGGTTTATGGAGGGTTTTTAAGGTTAAGAATTTTGGTTTTCTTGAGGGATGGTTGTTTTTAGAGAAGGGGTATGTGTTTTGTTAAATGCTATTAATGTACTTTGACTTATTAACTATGAAACTATTGTTATTTTGCAAATCTACTGCATTTTTTTCGTTAATGTTTCTCGTAACAAACTTGATTCTTCTTCAATAGTTGTTAACTTAGAAAATTAAAGGTAAATGTGGCATTGCAGGAGTGACTTTTAGACCATCATTTATCTTTAAAGTTTTGAACAAAAAAGAATCTCAAAAATCTTGTTGATTGTGTAGCAGTGTTGTGTAAGGGGATTAAAAAGTGGGGCGATTTCAGGGAGCTTTTATTTATAATAACTATGAAATATTCTTTGTAGGCAATATTTTTTTTTTAAAATGTCCCTTTAGACCAATTTCTAACTTAGAAAATAAGGTAAATGTGCAATTTTAATACATTGCAGGAGTGACCGTTGGGCAGTATTATCAAAGGCAAAGCGATAGGGCGAAATAAAACGCGTATATGAACAGATCCACCTTATGCGCGCATCTTGTGCGCCTAGTCCAAAACTAGATAATCAGAGGCATGCGTTTTGTTCGCCCATAACCAAATGCACCATTAAATGAGTTATTGCTATTAAATGATTTTTATAGCTACATCCATTATTTAA
This sequence comes from Nemophila menziesii, assembly GCA_029959085.1. Taxonomy (NCBI): domain Eukaryota; kingdom Viridiplantae; phylum Streptophyta; class Magnoliopsida; order Boraginales; family Hydrophyllaceae; genus Nemophila; species Nemophila menziesii. Next base: position 30,522,175 of record JARWIR010000008.1, read on the forward strand.
CTCCTTTTAGCAGTAAAATAATCTCTGACAATCACGTCTTAATCCCTAAGACCAACTACAAGCCAAATTTAGTACTATAAATAAAAAATATCTTGATTGCTCATATTTTTTATAAACACGAGCCAATGGTGAACCCTAAGTATAAACCAAAAGACTTGCGCTCACGGGTCAGGAGGATTCATGATCGATTTCCGAGGGGGTGTAACAAATTAGGAGGGTTTGGGGCGGCATGTCCGATTTATTGCAAGGTTAAAATGTCGTAAAAAAGGTATATCTAATAAATGTCTATAATCTATTACAAAATCATTATGCAAAAAAGGCAGAGAAGGTTGGAAAAGCTCAAAACTCCGATCGTCGAGGAGAGAGTAGAAGTTACTTAGCAAGCAGGAGAACCGCCAGATAATTTCCGAGTTCATGAGATAACACAAGGAAAGCTCACATAAATGGGGGCTTAACACCAAACTTGGATCTTGCGGGACAGGAAGAAAATCCCCGTTGACCAAGCTTATCAATGAGGGTGACATGACTAAACGTGTCGAATGCACATGCAACAACTTAATATTTTCCCATTATAAGCTGTCTCAAACAATAGGGTAACCTCAGTAGAAAATTCCTCTAACTCCCGGTACTAAGCAATGAAGATTATTCGGGCTGGATGACGCTGAGACAACTAATGTACCGTCTTCTATGATAGGATAATTGTATCATGAGACAATTTTTTTTTGGGGGGGGGGGAGGGGGGGTTTAAGGACTTATTTGAGAGATTATTCTCTAGTATTTGACGTTTTATGATTTCTTGTCTAATTTCGGTTATATTGTTACTTTTAGAGATTTTGTGGGTTAAATGTGTGTGAAGTGCATAGCTATTAGGTACTTGGATGATACAAACCTTGAGATGATGATAAGAAGTCAAGAAATAAAGTACAATCCCAAGTCACAGTGTTAAAGGACTAAAACACCACTTTTGGAAAGTGTTCACCGATAAGACTTGGAAATTGACTTAAGAGATACACCACGCGCAATCGGCTAACATTATGAGCGATCCCTTTGGTTTTATGGCTCTACTTGAAGTCAGGAGAACGTGAGAGGTATTGGTTTGTACTTTGGAGTTAATATGAAGAGTTATTGAATTTTCCGCTGTCATGGTTACCAAACCGTATTCCCTTAAGATGATTTTGGGTTGACCTTGGACCACTTAAATGGGACCTGCAACTCTAAATTACATTTTTAAAACCCTATATATCCAATTTTTAAGATCAAAATGAGTGTTGCATAATTTTGAAACGCTTAGGAGTAGCCATTAACGCCTGGAAAAGGAAGAACTAAGGGTTCAACACCATTCCACCTTTCTATCATCAATTCATCATAATTTTTAGTGTAACTCTTATGCCTTATTGTTATTATCTTGCATATGAGTATGATTATCATTTTCTTTCATATTTTCCTTATGAACCAATAGAGATTTTTAATATGTATGCACCCTATTTTTTGTTAATGACGTTTGGTTGCATTTTGGGACTAATCTATTGAAATGAATTGTGTATTTATGATTTGGTATATATTTGATTGTTGAATTCAACTCCTTCTCCAAGTATAAGGTTGACCTTAGTAATTGGTACTTTCACCAGGAAGTGTGGTTTGGGTTAAGGAAAACAATGTATAATTGTCTGGTGTGTGTTAGTGAACCGGGAGGTCTTGACTAACCGGATAGTCATTTGGGTAAGAACATTAGGTGCCGATCACCATTGTTGAATACACTCAGGAGAGGTCTCTAGTGTAAGGTAGCTCTCTATATAACTGGGAGGGATTTAGGGAGAGTGTTGAAACCCGACTATTACATATAACTCAATTCGCCCTTAAAACAATAAAGTGTAAATTAAAAGCTAGTGGAGATTATTTGCGTGTTCTCGAGCCATCCTACCATATTAATCTCTTATTTTCATTCTCATCCACTAGTTTAATTTATTTTCACTTTAGTCCTTAATTGAAAACCCAACAAATATATCTTTTACCTTCTATAATTGCAACTTAACCCTTATTCACTTTATAAAACACAAAGGTATGAACCTCATAGTTCATGTGGAGAACGATAACTCTATATACGTACCTATTTATTACTTGTAAAATCTGTACACTTGCGGGTAGTATCTCACTCGGGTGTTGAATTATTTGTAACACCTTTGGGGATGACAATAACTCCATTACTCGACCCTTGAGCACCCCCGACCACTTCTCGGCCACCTCTTCCACCTTTCAAACCTCACCGCCACCTAATTAGCCTAATCGGCATAATCCCAAAACTTCTCATAATCCTCCCAATGTCGTATCACTAGTCCCCTAGCCTCTTCCCTCTCAGCGAGAAGCCACCTAATCATGGCAAAGTCTTCTCCGCTACTTGAAGAGGGACATTTAAACACTATGTGTCCTTCCATTTAATACAAAAGTAAGTCCCAAACACGTTTCGTCTATCAAAAATGAAAATTCAAAAGAATGACGAAAAGTAAAAGCTCAACTATAAAAGCCAAATGATCAAATGTTACGTAATGAGGAAATGGAATAACGCAGCAGAGAAGTAGATATAGTGTCATCCAACGACTGAGTAAAGCCAATGGGATAAGGTGAAGGGAGCAAGTTTCTTAGGCCATGTGACCTCATTGCACAAGAAGAAGTTGGTGATAAAGATGAAGGAGATCTCCTCCATTTGGCCAGATGGACACAAGATCCACCTTCTTCCCCCCAGATTTGGGGAAGCCGGCCATAGCCAATGGAAGAAGGATTTAATGATGACCAGTCATTCATATCCTATAAAGATAGTATGAGGAATATTTAAAGGAAACATAGTGAAATAAAAATGGATCTTCCACAATATTTATAGATGGACAAAAACACTTCAAATTCTCAAGGTATTAAATGTCAAACACTTGCACAACGACGTAGGAATTCCTAAAAAATGGTAGACAATTGGTGTCGACTAGGGCGTGATAAAATAATATATAAAAGAAGTGCAAAATAAACACCCTAGTCTAAACACGGTACTGCAAGTATTATAGGACATATGCAAGTTTTAATGATAAGACTACGAAAGTTAGAAAGAACTTATGCAAATATCAAGTGCAAATATGAAATCTAGAAGAAATAATACGCAAGAAATAAAAGACTAAATATATTTTTAATTGTTTTTTTAGAATAAAAGATTAACTAAATAAACTAAAGACAAAAAAGTAAATAAGAGAAGAAAAGAGTATGAGAGTTTAGCTCGAGACATAGCAAGTAATCCCCACTAGCCTTGTTTATTCTAATCATGTAAGGAAGAATTATGTAGAATTGCAGTAACTAGGATTCTAAATTCCTCGCTACACCCGTCAGGGTGGACTAGGGTGGCGAACTCACAATTACGAGGGGGCTTAAATAGCGTGCTCCTATGCCACTAGGTTCCTAGATGAGTCTGGCCTTCTAATGATGATCTGTGGTTAAATCATACCCTAATGGTTATCTAGTTAGGCAAGCCCGTCAGGATCACTACCGCACACTAGACGTTTATGTGGGTTTTCAATAATTAGACAACCCTTCCAGGTGGCCATCTAACTACTATTAAGGTAATCCTATACGTTGCGCACCGCAAGGAAAAAGACAATAAATCAAAGCACATAAAATAGAGAATAAAACAGTCATTCATTTAATATTTATCATCCCAAAATTAAAATAGATGTAAAACAGGTCTAGGGTTCATACCCATATGCTAAATCTCAAGCTAAATTAAATTAGTTCATACTAGAGAAAGAAAAGAAAACAATTACAAATTTGGAGGCTTGTGAAGACATGATTTGGTATTCAGCTCCTTCCAGACTTCTCTTCTCTTGATGTAGGCTTCTTCTTGGCTTAAGGATTGGCCAATGATGTGTTTCTACTGATTAGAGGGTGTATTTATAGGGAATAGGAAACCCTAAAATGTTTTCTTGGAGTGGTAGACAAGTATTGGACTTCTAGCCCAGCCCAAATTCCTAAACCTAAAATACATAATAGGTAATAAACCTTTTCTTTTTTGTTTTGGTCGTAACTTCTTCAATACAGCTCCGATTGACGCGTTCTGTATATCGAAACTAATCGTCTCAGAAAGATCTACAAGTTTTCTTCAGACCATTCATCCAAATTCCCAGCCTTTTTTGAGTTATGATCAATTTTGTGGACGTAACTGCTGGAATTCAGATTTATTTGGCAATTTTATCTTTCCAAACTTATCTTTTACTTCCTTTATCTCCAATTTCCATCCTTATTTTATTTCCATTATCTCTTAAAATTGATTTGGTATCTAATTAATTACCATATATCTTTAAAGCTTCATAATTAACTAACAATTAAACCCAATATGCTCTAAAATTAATCAATCATCAAATCAAGACAAGAAATAGGAAAATATAATAATATGAATAAAAATCAGTAATTAAATTATTAAATACACCTAAAATGATGTCTCCAGCTAAGATTAAATCATCACAAATAGGGATACATCAAGACCCCCAACTCAAAGTTGTATCGTCCCGATACAATATAGATAGAGAACAGTAGGGTAGTCAAATAATAATCAGAGAAGAAGAAGTAGGAGGAGAAGAAGAATATAACATAATAAATGAGACTAGAGAAAAATATCTAAAAAGTCTCATGTAGTAATTCTCAAGAAATAATGCACACGTATGCTTAATATACACATAATCAACATTCCATAAATTCAAGTCCAGATTAACATCGCGATGCCAGAAGGAGAGGTTTTCAACTCAGATCATGTTAATGGCTATAGGTTGTTCATAAGTCCTAATATAACATCCAATGGTCCACTTACCTATAACCTAATAGCTTCATTGTTTCTCCACCGAGTAGCTAGAAATCCTAAGATCTTTATGGTTATAACGTGGCTTAAGGACGGTGTGATATATTTGGATAATGAAAAAGTGAGCTTTTGGCTCTCTCCTCACATTCCATCAACGAATCGCTATAGAGCTTGAGTTTCACTCGAAGATGTTCTCACTCAACCCAATTTTTGATGCTTTGATTTTCATCCCCAAATAAAACCTTCTTATGATGATATAATAAATTCCACTTTGCCGGTCGAAATATTTTTCAATCTTTTCATATCAATTTTTATCTTTTGTATAGCCATGACTCTCTTTTTGATGTTGAGATATCATGCTAATTTTTTTTTCTCATATATTCTTTTCAATTCATGCTTTTCAGCTTTTTCATTTACTATTACCCCGACAAAGGGTTACAATAATAACTTTCATCATCAATAATATCACAATTACAATTTCCCAAACCCAATGTTCCCAATGATCAAAACCATCAACCCAAACTCAAGCTTTAAAAACGACTTGTCTCAGGTTTTGAGATTCGAATGAGGGTCATATGGATAAGTCCTATAAACTAAAGGGTATGGCTTATAACGTGGTTAAATAAAAGGCTTTAGAAAGGTTCAGAGGGGCTAAGACGGATAAATACTAATAATCAAATAAAAGGATGAGAAAGCTAAAAAGGCTTCAAGTGGCTTCAATATGAAAGAACTGCCTTATTCACTTTTCTAACTACCGGATTTTTGTTACTTTTTCACTACTAGTTCATAGACAAGCGGGGTTTCAACTAATTTCAAACCTCACGTTCTACACACCAAATAACTCTCCCTAAGTTTCAACTTGACTTCTTAGCATTGCTCATTAATCTTTCCTATCTTTTATTTCCTGTTTTCATACATGCATACTAAACATATTTGTGACACCGTTCAAAAACATACTACTCACTATCATTGACTTAATTAAATCATGCTCAATAGGTACATTCACTATATTCTATGCCAATTCAAACCTAAAAAATTTAAATTTTATGCAAAAACAAAAAGGAAGATGAGGACAATGAATCCCCACCCCCAACTCAAAAGTGAGTCGTGTGCCCCACGACTCGAAAAAACTCAATAAAGCAATAAAATTTAAACCTAAACCTAAACTAATGCATACAAGCAATTTAGAAGAAGAATTAGAATGGGGTACCTGGCCATAAAGATCTATCAAATCATCTTCCGAAGAAGAAGAGTAATTATCAATATCCAAGTCTTCTGTTACTTCGTCTATTACGTGATTAATCCTTTAAATTTCATCCCAGCAGGTGTTGAATTGTCTACTTAGATTACCAATTTCTTCCATTAATTTAACTACCCATGCTGGTTGTGTGGATATATTCTTTGAATTTCCATTAAGATTTGACAAAGAACTTTGATCTTGGATTGGTGTTTTTGCTTTATGCCATGGTGGTACACTTAATTTAGCTGTTAATTTCCTTCGTAGTGGTTGTGTTGGTTCCTCTATCTTTGGTTTCTTTTCAATAGGCTCATCAAGATCAATGGCCTTTTCTTTTGTGGCTCCAGGCAATTTCTTGTTCTTCCCTAAGATTGAACACTTCCTCTTATAATCCATAGCATTCGTTCTATTTTTCATCTTTGAATAACCCACAACTCAAGTTACACTCAGGATAGAATAAAGTTATGAAAGATTGGTGTGGCTTGATTTTGTTGTTTGGATGAATGATTATCAATGGTAGAAGAAGGTTTTTTTGATTGTTTTTGGAAGAATTCGTGATAGCTTGATGATCTTTGGTGGTATTTTATGGTGTAGTGTAATGAATTTGATGAAGAAGATGTGTTTATGGAAGATGGCGGAAAGATTTGATGTTGTTGTTGTGTTTGTGTGGAGTTTTAATCAAGCTTCAAGGTATAATTATAAGGTTTTGGTCTGAAAAATTCGTGTTGTAGAGGTTGGAAGAGGCTAGGTTTAGCTTTGATAAGGTAAGAGTCCAATTAGAACTCTTTCTCTCTTTTTGAACTGCCATGGTGCGGTGCACCGGAAGTGAGGCGCGGTGTACCGGACGTAAGCACTGATCAAAACTGTGGGCGCAAAGTGTGGCTACAGTTATCTATAGGACCTCTCGGCAATAAACAATAATTAAAAACCTTCGCCACGGTTTTCTTCCTTGTGGTGCACCGGACCATACCTGCGGTGTACCGCAGATATGTTTTGGATGATATTGAAAAATACGTCTTTTATTTTCCTTCCAAATCATGGTTTCTCCACTCCATTGGATAGATCTCGAAAAAATACGCGATTTAGACTCAAGAAAAAGTGAATTCCGATACCCGAGCGCGAAGTTATGCCAATTCGAACTTTTTGTAAAATTTTCCACGCTGATAGGTGCGGTGCACCGCGGATACCTGCGGTGTACCGCAAAAAGCTTTTGTCCAGCACTTGAAAGAGGCTAAGAAGTGCATAGAGAAGTGGAGTGACATATATAATCCTTTAGGTAGGGTGGAGCTTGGCGATTCCTTGTTGGTTTAGTAGGTTGTGAGGGTTCAATGGGAGGTGTAGTACTTGTGGTGGGAGATGATGTTTGTTGTACTAGGTCTAGGTATTTGGATGTGGTTGGAGGAATAATGAGGGTTTGAAACACATGTTGTTTGGTAGTTTTTGAGAATGGAAATATATTTTCATGAAACCGCATATTTCTTGAAATAAAGGTTTTGTTGGAAGAGATTTCTAGTAACTTGCAACCTTTAATAGCTAGAGGGGTAACTCACATTTTATTGCTCTAGTATCAAATTTTGATCTGCCTTGTTGAAGGGTTGAAGCAAAGCATAGAGACAAAAATCTCTCAGATGGCTTAGAGTTGGTTGTTTGTTGTATAGCATTTGATATGGAGACAAGTTGGCTCATAATGGTGTAGGTAACCTGTTTATGAGATAGGCAGCAGTTATTATAGATTCATTCCAAAATTGTAGAGGCGATTTGATTGAAACTTGAGAGCTCTAGCAGTCGTAAGGAGGTGTTGGTGTTTTCTTTCTACAAGTCCATTTTGTTGTGGTGCCTCAACAAAACTCAATTGGTGTATAATACCATAAGTTGAGTAAAAATTTGGGAGAAGAAATTCCATTCCATTGTCTGACCTTAGTTATTTAATTTTGATTTTAAACTGAGTTAAAATGAGATTGTAAAAGTGTAGGTTGTGAGTTTGTACTTCAGATTTACGTTTTATTAGATATATCCAAGTACATCTTGAATAATCATCCACTATAGTTAAGAAAAAACGGTTTCCTGAGTAGGAAAGTTCTTTAAAAGGCCCCCATATATCACAATGTATTAAATCAAAACAAGATGAGGATTTAGTATGAGATATAGGAAAAACCAATTTCTTTTGTTTAGCATAATGGTAAGTGTCACATACATTCAGATTCAGAAATGAAATGGTAGGATCTATAGCTCTAAGAGCAAGAACTTTAATTGTAGAGGGATGGCCAAGACTTGAGTGCCAAAGATCAAATTTTTGCGCAAAGACTGAGAAGGAATATGGTGTTTGTATAGGTTTTTGAAGGTAATATAAGCCACTCTTTCATATGCAATCCCAATCATCTTCTTTGTCTTTATGTGATAGAGAGAAATAAACTGATATGTTAGCTGATTTAGTTAATTGGGAAATGGAGAGTAAATTGTGTTTGAACAAAGGAACACAAAGGACATTTGTCAATGTAATGAACTTATGAAGCTTGATACTCCCTTTATGAGTTGCAGAGGTTTTGTTACCATTAGGAAGAGATACATGACTGTTTACTTTAACATATCCATTAGTGTAAAGTGTGGGTGAAAAAATGGTATGTAGCACCTGTGTCAAGAATCCAACAAGACAGATCAGTAAAATTACCTTCTGAATGGAAACTTGATGAACAACTGTATTTGATTCTGAAGCTGCATGATCTAGATCCATTAGCTTTCCTATTTCTGCAGGAGACAATTCATAAGAGTTGATATTCTTAGCTTCCCGAGCATATTCCTCAGCTGTGATTGCACAGTTTGCTTTTGAATGATTTTGAATAACACATTCGTCCTTAGCCTTTATGACCAGCCCATCCAAAAGGATTGCCATGTAATTGAAAGAACTTCTCAATATTATGACATGTGTATCCATAATGAGTGTAGATAATCTTCTTCTTATCACCATAATAGCTTGATTTTGATACATTTTTTTGTGTAAAACACATGGGATGAAGAATTATCAACACTATTTGTGAGTAAACTCTAGCTTTCTTCTTGAAGCAACATAGCATATACAGAGTTAATCTTTGGTAAAGGGTCCGTTAGTAAAATTTGACTCCTAACTGCGGAGTAAGACTCATTCAAACCAATCAAAAACTTGATCACAAAGTCATATTGCTGTCTTTCACTAAAAATATCAAGTATTTTACAATTACATTGACTCATATGACCACAAGTACACATAGGCATGGGTCAGAAATCAGTATATTCATCCTTAATTGGCTTAAATTTGGCAAAGTACTCAGATATAGAATAAGATTTCTGAGTTATTGAGCTTAGAGATTTTTCAAGATGGAACACACGAGTGTCATTGCTTTTTGAAAAACGAGTTTTTATCTCGTTATAGAGATCATAAGCAGAATTCACATAAAGTAAACTACCTCAAATTTCTTTAGAAATTGAGTTGAGAAGCCAAGAGAGTACCAAGTTATTAGCTCTATTCCAAGTAGAGAAAAGAGAGAGGTCTGTTAATGGTGGTTGATGAATGTCGCCATTGATAAACCCTAACTTGTTCTTGATTGAAAGTGAAATCTCGATAGCTCTTGCCCAAGAAAGGTAATTATCACCACTCAAGACTTCAGAAACCAAAGAAGCACATGTACTTTCACTTGGATGGATGTAGGAAGGACTTGAAAGATCATCTGTAACTTGTGTGTGTTGCGCCATAGTTGTGAAGAAGAATATAGATTATGTGATACAAAAGCAATTTTTGTTTTGATACCATGTAAGTTATATAACGCAAAATTCAAGACTCCATTAGAGGAGGGAAAGAAGCAGAGCAAGAAAAAGAAGAAGAGTAGGTAGTAGAATAGATTTCAATTATCGTGTCTTTGAGAGAGAATTATACATGCATATATACAGCTCTAATCTAGCTTGTTGACTAAGCTACTCTAATTATACACAGCTAATGACAGCTCATTTGTTCTAACTAACTTCTAACTGTAATTCGAATAATTGCAGAATGGTCCTTGTAGTTTCTTTATTTCTCAGATAGCTGCTGCAATTCTTTTTCTTCTATTATTTTGGATGTATTCCAAGATATAGTGTTTTAGAGTTTTGGATTTTTGTGTGTAATTTAATATATATAGTAGGTAAAAAATAAATAAGGGTATATTAGGTAATGTGTACATGGATGTATAGTGTTAAATATTCTAATTGACCTAAGGAAATTTGATTAGCGAGATGTGACTAGCTTTTAGGGAGAATTTTTCAAAAGCCACTGTATAAAAATCTCAATAAAAAAAGGTTTAATATCTAAAACATAAAAAATCATAATAAAACACAAACAAGTTCCAATAAACTTTTCCCAGTAAACAATATTAATCAAAGTCGTAAAGTTTATGTTTTTTATATAAATTGTACGATTATTGTTAAAACATTAATTTATATAGGTTGTTTTTCTTTGGGTACGTGGGTTATCCAGGTTTGCTTGCGCGCACCACAACTAATTTTACGGAGATATACACGTCTCCCCATGTATATTTCCAAGTAAATCAGAATTAGATTAACCATGTTCAAGGAGGGGTTCAAACCTTACACTTTTTACTTTACACACGTTAAGGAGGAGTTATTGTTGAAGAAATAGTAAAACTCTGACCAGTTGAGCTAACCCAACTAATTAATTTATATAGGTTATTGATAATACTTATTTATCGTATATATTAATTTATATAGGTTCTTGATAATACTTATTTATCGTATATATTAATTATATTGATTACAGTTGATAGGCATTATCGATAGAAATGGTAAAATTAATATGAATAGTGATTTAAAGAAATAATATATTTAGAATACACCATAAAATTATATAACATTGTAGTATCTTTAGAAAAAATTTGGTAAATTATGAATTTAGGACAAATCAATTTAAAAAAATAAATAAACAAGATGTTGTATTCATAGATATTAAACATCTTCAACTCAAACACCATATTATCACTACTAATTTTATTTTCTAAACAAAATCCATTTCACAACTCTGAATATTTTGTTAAATTTCAATAAAAATTATTTTCATTCGGATCAATAATACAATTTAATATTTTGTTCAAGATCTTTAAATTTAACCAACCCACTAAATTTATAAGCCTTTTCTCTTTTCAGCCAAATCCTTCTTTCCCTAATCAAATACCCAAGCACTTCTACTTTATAATCATGCAACTCTAACTAATATACTCCAATTAAACACTGCTATATTTGGCTAATATCTATAACAACTCTGACTAATCATGCAATTTCCACAACCCTATGTAATTTAGTCCTACTGATCAGTGTTATATTTTCTTAATTCTTATAACAACTGGACCCATTATGCAATTTCCACTACACTTTGTAATTTACTTTTAAAACATTGATATATTTGCATAATTCATATATAACAAGTGGACCAATCATGCAATTTTTACTACATTTTGTAATTTATTACTGTTTTCATACGTTTGGATTTGCTCTGGTCGTACGTATGTTTCGAAATTCAGCTCAAGTAGTCGGAAAAGTGTCGCTAATTTTACAACAACTGAGATGGGTGGGCCCACAGTCAGGGACGGATCTAGGTAAAAAAGATTTGAGGCCTGGCTCCCCCCAAATTTTCCAAAAAGTCCATTTTCACCTTTAAAAAAAATGAAAAAAATTTCGGAAACCTTTCGTTGGTCCTCCAAATATTAAATTCTGGTTCCGTCACTGGACACGGTAGAAGAGCTTACAAAACTTAACTATAAACTAGACGCTTGTCAAGCTAATCGAGTTTTAAAGCAGCTTCGAGATTATAACGTGTCGTTAGGTTTTTTCTATTGGCTAAAAAATTAGACCGGGTTTTAATACGATGGACATACATACACAACCATGGTGGGTATTCTCGGAAATGCGCGTCAATTCAGTATAATAAACAAGCTTCTCCATCAGATGGTGAATGATAATTGTAAACCAAACGTGGTAACGCATAATCGTATTATACATAGTTATGGACGCACGATTTCTTTTTTCTTTTTACATAGGAGAGCCACTTTGGATTCGGAGTCATTGACTTTGGAGTGAGCTAATCCCAACTGGTTTATGCGCAAATTTTCTAAAAGACGTAAATGTTTTCCATTAAATGCAAAAAGACGGATGTGCCCCTGATCGTGTAACATACTGTACACTCATCAACATTCACGCGAAATCAGGTTATCTCGATGTGGCTATGGAGATGTATCAATGAATGCAAGAAGCTGGACTTTCACTTGATACTTTTACTTACAGTGTCATTATTAGCTGTCTTGGAAAAGCCGGTCATTAACAGCTGCACATAATTTATTGTGTGAGATGGTTAAACAAGGGTGTAAACTGTTGGGAAAAAGTCGGATAAAGTAACATATAGTATAGTTATGGAAGTTTAAGGGCATTGTGGGTATTTAGAAGAAGCCGAAGCTGTTTCTTCGGAGATGAAGGAGAGAAATTGGGTCCCGGATGAGCAGGTTTATGGGTTATTAGTCGATCTTTGGAGTAAATCCGGAAACGTTGAAAAAGCGCGTGAATGGTATCAAGTGATGTTAAATGCAGGTTTATGTCCGAATGTTCAGACTTGTAATTCATTGTTAAGCGCGTTTTTACGTGTCATAGGTTATCCGAAGCGTATAATTTGTTACAGGGTATGACTCGATTAGGGCTAAATCCGTCTTTGTAAACGTATACTTTGCTTTTAAGATGTTGTACGGAAGCGCAAAATTCAGTTGATATGGCGTTTTGTGGGGAGCTTATGGCGGTGACACGTCATCCCGCGCATACGTTTATACTAACTATGCCACCGTGTGGGCCCGATGGACAGAATATACGTGACCATGCGAGTAATTTTTTTAATTTAATGCATAGTGAAGATAGGGAAAGTAAAAGAGGTTTAGTGCGAAATTCTTCCATACCCGGGGTGTATGTGCGCCCCACGCGGATGATGCCACGTGGTAAGGAAGATGTGACGTGGAAGAATCGTAGTGGCTGCAATTTATATTGTTTCTTTAATAGAATAGTGGTGTTACCATATTACCCCACCACCATAATTATTACCGGTCATTCATTGATTGGTTAAACATAAAGCTACTTTTAGTGTGTTGTCTAATCATGTAAGGATAATGTACTCTTTACTTTCTAAACTAACCATTCTCAACTTATGTAGTATAGCATGTCACTTTAGAGAAAGGTTTTACTGTAATGAGAATCCATTGCAATGAGAAATCCTTGCAATATTCCATGCTAACAATAGAATATCACACTAAAATGAAGAAAAAATGCATAAAGAGAAAAGTCCCAAACCACAATTACACAAATACTTCTTTTTATCATCATCATTATCATCAATGTATACAAAGTGTGTGCATGTTAAAGAACTACCCTGAATCTTTACTGTCAATAATTCTTCATATTACTTCAAACAAAAGATGAGATCAGTATAAAAGATTATAGAAAGGAAGGAACATTGGTATCAAAATTTCTCCCGATTATAGAATAGAACCTCATCAACTCTTAATAACACTATCAGTGAACACAAGGGGACTTCACTTCACTTATGATCTATAGAAACCTTGTATCAAATTTTTTATTATGTTGATCGATCGTCTAAAGAACACTAAATTTCCTATATACACCTTCCTGACCTGTATAATATCCAAAAATCCAAAAAATTACTCATTTCTCCTTCTTCCACCCAACCTTCCTTGACTATGTAGATTACAATTTTTCCCTTCATATCAAACGAGGCATTCTGCAATTTGGAATTCGAATGATGCTAAATCTGCTCCTCCTTCTATGCATGTATGGTATGTGATGTGATGTAACTAATTTACAACTTCGAAAAGACGGACCTGAGGTTGAAAATGCCCTCTTTTTCACACATTGAAATGACATTATTCCAATCACCAATCACCTATGCATGACACATACATCCATTTAACACATGATACATACATCAGACAACATGAATTATAAACATCGGAGATATTAAAATGTTTACCTTTACAGTATTGTCATTGTGCATTTAAATCTGATCTTCAATTGCATTTATGTGATGTAACAAACAAAGAAATAAACCATACATCAAGAAAATATGATATAAACATAGGAGATATAAAAATGTTTACCTGTGTTGTCTTCATACATAATTCAATGCTCTTTATCATGACTATATATGCAGAATAATGATTATGCTCTCCGTAATAGCAAACCTATCATATCAAAATTTAGTTATTAATCGAATTTATTTGATTATATTTATGTAGCAAGATTAACTAATAATGATTCAGACAATCTACTGAAAGTCCAAGAATCAATAAATATCCAAGAATCATACCACTGAAACCAAGGCATGTGTGTTCATAGGATCAAGCAAAAGATAAAGAACACTAATATCCATCTCTGTGGATAAAGCTGATAATGTTGCCTTTATATCATCAACAATTTCACAAGTGTATAGCCATCCTATAACTGCAAAATACAATATCTCGATCATGGGAAGAAAGATAAAGTAAAAAAACTTAATATATAAAAAAAAATTACCAGTCATGAAAACATGTGGTGGAGTGGAGAGTGTATGATGTATATAGTTAAGCATTCCACATCCTCTAGCTTCTCGATCACAAGCTAACTGATGTTTCCTCTCAACAAGGTTCAAAAGCTTATCAAACAAGCTTTCAGGACACATGACCTATAAAGTATAAACAAACAACCCTATAAATTCATTGCTTATGTCATTAATGGTGTATTATACGCAAGAAGAGAAGACATACCTTCATAGTTCTAAGGGAACTTGTTCTTATGTATATACTTAAGTGTCTCGACTCGATCCCACATTTATAGCACTTCATCTGTTTAAGATGTCCATTCTGAATTATGAATGTGTGATACAGGCACCAATTTTGCAATCCCAAGAGCCCACTGATTCAGTATCGAAAAACTTGATACTGTAATTAATGAACGATGAAGACAATCAAAGATTTGCCCCTAATACTTTAGATCCATCGTTCATATGACCCAGCAGGTTTATCACTACTATAAGTGGGAGAACTTTTTAATCAATAATAAAAAAGCATTAACAATATTTACTTCCCGAAAGAAACTACTATCGGGATATAGGTTGCTTAGAGTAATTCTAAGAGACGTAGGAGCAATAGCTTCTGTAGATTCTATGGTTAGAGCTGAAAAATATCATACATACAGAGCAAATATAACAAATGGATCTCCCACATGAAAATGTTTAGATAGTGATCTCCGAAGAAATTCGAGATGCTTAAGTAAATGTAAAAAGACACACTGTTGCAAAAAAAATTGCTGAATTTGAAAACTGATTAAAGGTTCAGATTTTATAGAATTTATAATCTTTATAGTGAAATTTAGGAAGCAATTATATTCACCAAATTCATTATTAAGTCTAGCCATACACATCAACTTCATTTACATTCTGTAGCAGGACTTCAATAGATGAGACGTTAACATCACCTTTTTCTGATCGTGACATCAGTGGTGACTTATATGACCTCTGAAGAGATATTTAAATGCCTTGGAGTTTGGCCAACGAGAGCCTTTTTTCCTGAATATAACCCCAAATACATTTGATTTCTGTGACCATATATGTCCTTGTATAGCTGAGATGTTGTATCCTATTATCCCACCTTGTTTTCCATCCCATTTATCTTGCATAAATATGTTAAACTCTTTATGCAAACACCACGCCAACGCGAATTTGAACCAGGTTTGATGGGGTGGATGGTGAATCAGTATAGCCATATGGGTAATCCATCCGAGTGACCTCGATCCAAGTGGCTAACTTTTGTGTGCGGAAAACGAGTCTTGCCCTTTCCAGATTCCATATATTAAACTTTTTAACATTAATATCTAAAATATAAGAAAAAAAATCTTTAATAAAAAACATAAACAAAGTTCTAAAAAGAAAATCTCAAGGAATAAAATTAGACAAAATTACATAGACTATGTTTTATAAAAATTAATTACTATTGTTTAAACACTAATTTATATAGGCTCGTGATAACACTTATTTATATAATTTATATTTATATTTTTTATAATTAATATGTGTATCGATAAAAAAGTAAAATTGTAGTTAAACTACTCTGCAATAGCCACAAGATCCTAGGATAGAATTTTACTGGAATCAAAATGATTCCGATTTCAAAGTGACTCTCATATATATATATATATATATATATATATATTTTTTAAAGTAAAATTAAAATGTATATATTGATTTAACAAAATTATATACATTTAAAATATACAATATAATTTTACAATACTTTTATGTAAGTTTTTAATAAATTGTGACTTTAAGATAAATATCAAATAAAATTAAAATGTCATATTAATAAATATGTAAAATATTCCAGTAACACTATAAATACAAAAAGATCTATATGGTAAAAAATTATAGTTTTCGAACTTTCATATATTTTTCTACCGAATCATTTCTATATATAAGGTCACACGTATACTAATGAAATCTCTTTGACATTAAGTGAAATTTCATGAGAAACTATGTTTATCAATATTAAAGGTTCAATTTAATGATTTGTCCAAAACTTTTAAATTTACATAATCAAATTTGAGATACCATAACATAGATATTAGATGTTGTATATCCTAATCGAAACCAGATTCAGTTTTATATGGCTTTTCAACTTCAAGAAGGTCGTCTACAGATTTTTTGATCGGATTTTCCTGCGTATAGCAATTCAAGTTCAAGTAGTTTGACGTGGATGGATGGAACTTGTTTGCATTGACTTTCTTAAGGATCAATTAATCAATTCTTTTAAGAACCGATACAATTCATGATTTTGCCCACTATTTGAACCTTTGTTAATGAAGTTTTATGGCCCTAGAAGAAGGAAAAGATTTATTTGAATCACATTTCACAGTTTTTATGATTTTAATTTGATCAAGGTTTATGCAAAAAGAGTTGTCCAATAATCTAGATATTGTCTATATGATTGGTAAAATATTATTTTATGTGTCCAACAATATACGATATGAAAGAGATAACCAAATATATGGGATGTACAGCAGTTTGGAACGAGTTGCCAGGTCTCTAAACGTTGCTCGTGTTGCTAGGAAAAGTCATTGAGTTTGTATCATTTCTCCCTATGAGGTCTTCAGATAGAACTATGCAGAGATGGAGAAGAAATTTAATATATATATATATATATATATATATAGATGAGGACCCAAAAACATATTATCTAAACCACTCAGTCTCAACTTATAAAACCAATAAAACCACTCTGAAAAGATTCCTTATAAAACCATATTCTATCTAAGCCACCCATTCTCAACTTATGTAGGAATTCATGTCACTTTAGAGAAAGATTTTACTTGCAATGAGAAAACCTCGCAATATTCCAGGCTAAGTTGCAAGCAATAGAAGATCAAATAGGAAAGGAAGAAAAAATGCATAAAGAAAAAAGACCAAAAACACAATTACACAAATAATTCTTTTTATCATTATCATCATCATCATCATCATGAATGCATATAAAGTGTTTGCATGCTATATAACTATCCAAAATCTGTATGAGAATAATTTTTCATAATACTTAAAACAAAAGATAAGAGTAGAACAGAATATATAAAGGTAGAAACATTGGTATCAAAATTTTCCCCCAATTATAGAATAGAATAGAACCACCTCCTCAAGACCTCAACTCTTAACAACAAACACTATTAGAGACTTCACTTCACTGCATTTCATTTCATTTCTGATCATCTATACAAACCTTTCTTTTGTATCAAAAAATTTATGATTTTCATTCATCCATTCTCTAAACAACACTAAACTTCCTGTATACACCCTCCTCCCTCCTTCCCTTTATATTATCCACGAATCCAAAAAAATTAATAATTCTCCTTCTTCAACTTTCATTTACTGTCTAGATTTTACAATTTTGCCCTTCATATCAAACAAGGCATTCTGCAATTTGGAATCTGAATGATGGTATGTAACTAATTTACAGCTTCGTAAAAAAGAACCTGAGGTTGCAAATGCCCTCTTTCACACATTGAAATAACATTATTCCAGTCACCAATCACCTATGCATGGTACATACACCAATTTAACACATGATACATACATGAATTATAAACATAGGAGATATTAAAAAAATGTTTACCTTTACAGTGTTGTCATCATACATAATCCACTGCTCCTTATCATGACTATACGCAAAACAATGATAATGTTGTCCGTAATAGCAAACCTATCATATCAATTTATTTTATCAGACAGTCAAATAAATAATTACTATTATTATGTCCAGAAAACATACCACTGAAACTAAGGCGTGTGTATTTTTAGGATCAAGTCCACGATAAAGAACACTAACATCCATCTCTGTGGATAAAGCAGATAAAGTTGCCCTTATATCAAAAACACTTTCACAAGTGTTTTGCCATCCCAAAACTACAAAATACAATATCTTAATTAACAAGATGAAAGATAAAAGTAAAAAATATATATAAAAAAAATTACCAGTCATGAAAACATGTGGTGGAGTTGAAAGTATATGATGTATATAATTAAGCGTTCCACATCCTCCAGCTTCTTGATCACAAGCTAACTGATGATTCATCTCAACAAGGTTCAAAAGTTCATCAAACGGGCTTTCAGGACACATTACCTAAAGATTATACACAAACAAAAACACATTAACTCATCGCTTAGGTCATCAATGGTGTTTTATACTCACGAAGAGAAGACTTACCTTCATAGTTCTTAGGGCACTTGCGTTTATGTTATGAAAGAAAGATGTATACTTTAAATGTCTAGACTCGAGTCCACATTTATAACAGTTCATACGTTCGAAAATATCCATTCCGAATAATGAATGTGCGATACACGCACTGTTTTTGCAATCCCAAGTCCCTACTGTTTCAGTATCGGAAATACCCGATACTGTAATTAATGAACGATGAAGACAATCGAATATTACCCCCAATACTTCTGATGCATCGTTCATTTGACCCTGCAGGTTTGTTCATCACTCAGTTAAGCAAGAGAACTTTCTAATCAATAAAGAAAATAGAAAAACAAAATTTATATTTACCTCCTGAAAGAAATTACTATCGGGATAAAGGTTACTTAGAGCAATTCTGAGAGATGTAGGAGCTATAGCTTCAGAAGAAGCCATACTTAGAGCTGTAAAAATATCGTATAGAGCACATATAACACATGGATCCCCCACATGTACATGTTCGGATGGTGGTCTCCGTAAAAATTCATCGCGGAATCTTCTCAGATTCCATAATGACTGTAAAAAAAAGGCGGAGTAATTAATTATATAGATTTGTTATGAAAAAATTAGGTGAATTTGGAAAAAAAATAAAATAAGACAACGAACCTGTATAATGACATTTAGGAAGCAATTATATTCACCAACTTCATTCTTGAGTCCAGTACCATACACATCTACTTCATTGATATTTTCTAACTTGATGTCATTAGTTAAAACGCTGACATCACCTTTTTCTGGTCGTGTCATCAATGGTGACCTCTGACGTGCTTGGAAAGTATCTGACAACAGACAGTAAAAAATAATTTACATGGTCTAAGTCATACTTCGATAAGAAAATGGTAAAAAAATAAAGGTAAAAAGAAAGTAGATACCTAGACTTTGACGAACAGCTCTCTTAAGATCAGCTTGGAATCTCTCTTCATCATCATCCTCTGCGTGAAGCTGTCTTAATGACTTTGTTCCATTATCACCAGCAGAAGCTTGATCTAATTTACACCACAAAATAAGGGTATAATTGTAAATTGTTCATTCTTTCTGAATAAAAAGAATAATTCATTCAAAATTGCAGAAGTAGACCCTGTACTTACCCTTTGCATTATCAGAAGATCTGGTGAGTACAATTTCAGAGGACACAGATTGATTAGTGGGACCCTTTTGCCTTCTACCTCTCCTTCCTGAGCGTTTTTCTACAGGCAAAATTGTTTCTTCTAAAGATCCTCCTCCATTGGGTAAACCTGTAATATAATCAAATTATAAATATCACACTTAAATATTAATATAATAAGTTATTCGAATTACCAATTTTTGTAGCAGCTCCATCAGCAATACTCTTTGGAATCATCATACCTTCACTAATGCTTGGAAATCCATTACTTTGCATCAAGGGTTCTTTAAACTGAAGATTCAAAAGTTGAAATTAATTTCAATAAAGTCCTTCAACATTAGATTCTACAAAGATTATGATTTCTCACACATACTCACCTTCTTACTATTATTATTACATGTTTCATCAGCTTCATAAACAACAAGTTCTTGCTTGGGGTATAAATCAAGGAGCTCTAAATTTTCAAATTCTGGAACAGCCATTTTAGTAGCAAGATGCTTCTGTTTAGCTTCGTTTTCAATTCGCCTTTGATATTCCAAAGTTTCTTCAAGCTTTCTTTCTTCAGCTTCAAGCTCAATTCTTCGTTTATACTCTTCTTCTTGCTCTTTTAAAGTACCAAAAGTCCCACCAAGGGTAATTTCGGTATCCATATCTTCTTCATCATCTGGATATGAGCTGCAACAAGAGATTTTTCAATATTAAATAAGGAAATAGTTACTAAAAGAAGCTTTAGTAGTGAAAAAAAAGATATACATCTCTTCAGTTGTCTCGTGTTGAGTCAAATATAGCTCATTTCCACTAGTACTCTGGAAAAACAAGAGTAAATGATAACATATATAAGTACAATTCATACAGGAACTTCAAAAAAGATCTGAGAATTACTTTAAACCTTTGTTACCTTCAATTTCCTATTCTTTTTTTTGTCTTTTGATTTTTCACCTTTCTTATCATCAAGAGCAAGCTCAGCTAAAAACGCTTCCCTAGCAGCATCAGATTTTTCTGTTGCATCTTTTTCAGCCAAATCCTCTAAATGCACCTAGAAAAAAGAGAATTCAATTTAATAAAAAACAAACTATATGAAAAAAGGATTCAGTTACAAGACAAAAAGTATTAAAAGACGGACCCGCAAGAATGACTTGACTAAAGGCACTAAGATTGACCGATAGTCAAACGAAGAAACAGGCTCGAGCTTAAGTTCATATCGTTGCATCTCAGTTAAAGTCCTCATGATTCTAGCATCAACTTTGCTTAGCTGTAATGCCTGAAAATGTGAGATAAAAATGTCCAAGGGGGGTAAAAAGAATTATATAAAATCAAATAAATCACACCATTTGGTCCCTTTGTTATCAGAATTACCCAAATATACCCTAACAAACACAGGGTATATTCGACAATTTCGCATAAACAGAGGGATCAATAATGAAATTTACTGACCTCAATAGAAACTTGTTCTTTCTGTCTTTGTAATGCAACTTCAACACAAGAATCTATTTGAGATTCTTTATCTTTAGCTCTCCAATCAATATCTTCACCAGCTTCTAAGTCACAGAGATGAGATGTAACACCAAGGTAAGAAGCTTCATCATATCCAAAATGATTCACTTTAAGAGTTTCTGAGTCCTTAAGAATATTAGTTACTGCCTCTAATTCAAATCTATTCCCAGTAATTGCAATATTATTATTATCCTTATCACTTTGAATAAGCTCATCTTGTCGTTTTTTTAACACCTCACCATAACCTTTACACGTAGGTTCAGTATTATCCACTCGTTTTTTACTTTCTTGTAAACAAAGCTCCTCTACAGCTTGTAATGCTTCTTCATACCCTACATGTTCGTATTTTCTCTCACATAAACCCTGTAAATTGTAAAATTCTTTCTCGAGTAGTTCAAGAATCGCTACACCTTGTTGTGATTTATCGTCTTTTTCACGTGCCCAATTTGCTAATGAGTCCCCACTTGAGGGACCTGAATATATCCAAGATAAAAACGCATGGATATCAAAAACTACTTCTCCATTCTCATAGCTATTCGATAAAGTTACTGTCTTAGAATCATCGGACACAACAGTATGGTTAAGGAATCGTTCATCAAACAGTAAAAAAGAAGAATCTGCGTTAAAAATTAGTTTCTCCAAAGAATCGACAACACTAAATCTCCGATTCAAGCTCAAATCTTCCGAATTATTACTTTTCTCGGGATATCCACTTAATCCACAAGCTTGAGAAAGCTCCTGTAAGAATTTCAAGACTTTTTTAAGCTCTGGGGCATTCAAAAAGCATAAACACAGGGGTGTTTGATACACATTGTACTTGAGAAGTTGAGAACCATGAGCAAGACCTTGAAGCTCCTCACATGCAAATTGTATAACTTTGCTTAAATGACTTGAAGCAAGGTATTTATTTTTAATAAGTGTTTGAAATATCAAGTTGATTCTTTCGAGAAGCTTAGCACGTTCAGGATCATCAGCTATTGGCCAATTCTCTGTATCAGCTAACTTACCATCACAATCCATCCACACAATATCAGTATTCTTTTCATATTCTTGATTCTCTGGAGTAGTAATAACTATGCAATTATCATCGGATCTCTTCTTTTTTGGAGATGAATCCCATGCATCTTCATCGCAATAACTATCAGCAAAGCAGTCTTTTGAATCTTCATCATCACTTCTTGGGTATGATTCATCGAGAAAATCAGGAGCTTTGGATTTCGATTGTTTATCTACTATATTTAATGGCTTCCATTGACAGTTTAGAAGCATTTCAATCCACTCATCACTTACATTTTGTGGCAAAACTGTCTGCATTTTCGGTAATAAAGCTCCCATATGTTCATGTATAGCATGGTGCATGAATGCATCAGCTTCGGAGAATTTCTCACTGCATCTACAACACATCCAGAACTTCCATGATTTGTTAGCTTCACCATATGTTAAAGCTTCGGAAACCACTTCATAAGCTAACCCATCTTTGGATAACGATCTGTAATGTGCCATTAGATCCGATATTCTAACTTTAGACAACTCGATTTGCATATCGACACTGATTGAGTTCATATATAATCGGACCCAGTCACGTTTTTCTGCAGAAGAAGCGTTTTTCTTGGCATTTACACTCTTTCTTCTCTCCCCTAATCTCTGACCTGATCCAGAAGCTGAATCTAACACTTTATCACCTTCGTTTTGGGATTGAGGAAGGTCTGATTTCTGTTGTAACAGCCTTGCAGCAGCTACACGAACTTCGATCTCTTTCCTCCTTTCTTCAGGGGTTTTAGTGGCTTTCTTAATCTCGTTAGGTCTTCTTGTTTGTACTATTCTCAGCTCCATTGGATCTTCAGCAGCTCTTCTTATCGGAATTAACCTAAATTTCTCCTCTCCATTTCCTAAATTCTTCATCCAAGTTGAGATAGATGCGATATTCGATTTCTGAATCAATGAACGAAGCTCATTTTGCACGTGGGATACTCTTGCTTCGGCTGTTGATATCTTAATTTGAGCCTCCTCTTGCAAGCTCTCCTTTGCAGGATCAATCGGATTCTCAATTGCTAAAGCCCTTTCACACTCTTGTACCACCTCTTCGTACTCTTTCCCCTCATTAGCAGCCTCGTATAATAGATTTGCGTAGAAATGAGCATACTCAACTGAATTAGGGGATAACGAGACAGCTTTTCGAGCACTCTCGATCCCGTTTCTCAAATGCCTCTGTTTAGCATTGGGATCATCTATAATCGAAGCTACTTTCACACATACAGTGCCTTGTATACGGTAAATCAAAGCCAAGTTGTGCGGGTTACTATCATTATCATGCTTAGTGCTTAAATCCTTCATCGCTCTCAAAGCTTTGGTGTGGTTCCCTTTCCGTAACGACGATAAAGCACGCTCACATAACAGCTTAATTGAAGGGTTTGGGTTTTCGGATTCAACTACTGAAGAGGAATCGAAAAGCGAGAGCGCGAGCGAGTCATTTGTGTTAGAGGATGGGGTTAGGGTTGCTAGGGTTTGGAAATTCTCAAGGGAAGTAAGAGCAGCAGCACCGCCTCCCGAAGCGGCCGCCACCGGCGGCGGCGGCGGCGAGGGTTTGGTGCGAGAAGCGATGGCTCGCTTCTTATTCCCCATAACTAACTATCCTCTATTCCAATTCAATCTCATGCATATACAAAGATACCTACATATAATATGAATATGTATGTATAGGTTGAGATATAGATATAGAGAGATAAAGTAGAGATTGAGTAGACGGAGACTTACTTGGAAAGGTAGATAAAGAAATGCTAAGGTATATCGATCGATGTGTGTATATATATATGAATATATGAATGAATGTGTATCTATCTTAGAGAGAGTGTCTCTCTCTGAGTGGGTGTTCGGGTACGCACCTAACCACGGGGGTGGGTAAGGAGGGGAAGGGCGAAGGGGAGAGGGAGAGTGGAGTGGGGGTTGGAGAGATGTGTACTACGATACTGTCGTTTTGCTCAATGTATATATCTATTGCATTTTTAAAATGGGACAATCATTTTCTTGATATTTTATCATGAGGTAATTGGAGAAAAATGCCTCCTTAATGAGGCTACTAATTTTTTAATGCCTCTCACTTTTTTATTTAGAGATAAATGCCTAATAGAAAAATTATTTATAGAAAACATCCCCTTTATATTTTTTTATACCTATACTATCCTTATTATTAAATATATATTTTTTTTTTAATACCTATACTAATTTCATCACACGCGCGCGTCCGTGAAATTTTTTTAAAATCGCCATAACTAATTCAAAAAAAATCAGAAAAATCGAAAAAAAATCATATTTGGATAGATCAAATTAATATTTACGTCTATGATTTTTTTCGGAATTTTCGGAATTTTTTGGTTTTTTTATATTTTTTTAATTTTTTTAATTCGCAGAATATGGAATTCCATGTTTTAATCATGGAATTCCATGTTTTAAACAGTGAATTTCGTGTATGCGGGAAACAAATTCCTTATATCAAAACATTTAAAACATGGAATTCCATGTTCTGCGAATTAATAATTCAAAAAAATACAAAAAAATAAAAAAATTCAAAAAATTCTGAAAAAAATCATAGACGTAAATATTAATTTGCTTTATCCAAATATATAAATTTTTTATTTTTTTAATTTTTTTAGAATTAGTTATGACGATTTTAAAAAAAATTCACGGACGCGCGCGTGTGTTTATTAGTTTTTGTTTTGTTTTTTTCTAATTTCTTTTTTTTTTTAATTGTTAATTATAAGGGTAGTTTGGGATGAGGCATTTTTCTATAAAAAATCTTATGATAGGCACCTTTTTTTAAATAAGTTTTTTAATAGGCATTTATCTCTAATTGGCTCTTTTATCATTTGCTTAATTGATATTTTATATTCTTTTTAATTTGCGTGGTTAGATCTAAGCGCGTGACATGTAACGCGTATATTTTATCCTCTTTCAAGAAATGGTGCACGAATCATCCTAAAAATAACCTATTTGACTATGTTTCAATACAACCGATATTGTAATCTTTTTGGGCCTAGGTTAATTGAGGCACAAGTATGATTTACCTCACCTATTGTAACAACTATTGCAATCTTTATGGTGTAGGTAGTAGATGGTATGTAAATTCTATTAAATAAGTAATGTCTTGATTTGTTATTCAATTTGCACACTATTTACTTCTTGAAACTATGATGTAATAAGAATTGTTCATGTTTCACTAAATCCATAATCTAATCATACATCTTAATAGATTATCCATATGTCATTATATATCAAATCTAGGTCAAGTTGAAAATTGACTTCAATCATGATCTCATTAACGTCTCTACTTTCCTCCATACATACTCATTAGTGTAATGTCACAAGTTAAGCATGAATTCGTTTAGCCACGCATCATAGTGCGACAAAATATCTCTCTAAGAATATGCTTGAGGATAATTGTTTTAATTGTTTTGCACAACTTTTTTGGTACGTGTTATGCAAGACCTACAAGATGAACAATAACGTTAGCACACAAAGAGTAAGTCTCTTGTAGGCCCTCTGGCACTTAGGTTAGAAAATACTTATGTATGGAGCCACCCAAATAATAATTTGGAAGAGGAAAAGCTAAAGAAAAGACTCTTAAGTGTTTGCAGAGTATAAATAGTAAACATCAATTACCTCATCGGAATGGAAATCAGTGACTATTTATAAGTGTTTGGGACATTTAGTATAGTTATTGGATGTGTCATGTGTATAGGTTAATCATTTGAAAGTTTATAATACTTTTGTTCGATATTAATAAAACGTGTGTTTGATTTGACCAGAGGTCGAGGCGATTTGACCTGGGCCAGAGGTGGTTGTGAAGGATTGTGTGTGCGCCTATTTTCCTAAGATTGTATCTCAAATAGGTTAAGGCCATGGAATCTGGAGATGTTGTTATGCGTAGGTAGCATTATGGTCAATTATCTTGTATTTTAAATGTAACTAGGATATTCCTTAAGTATATGACATAGTTGAGGTATGCTTAAGCTCTTTAGGTGGTAACACATACCTATCGTCTAATTTAAGGTTTATATCCTAAGGTGAGAAATCTTGGATATATCACTTGGAGTATGACGAGACTCACGTGTCGGTCGTGGATAGGCCTAATTTCTACATAGATAGACACGTAAGTAAAGAGTCAAGCATAATGTACACAATCTTACCGAATGTATCACATTACTCAAGTAGATCGCAACAGCAATTGGTACTCAACAATAACTTCCATGTCCCAATCGTGTATAATAAGATCTTCAGAATTTATTGCCCCGACTAGTTTGATCCACAATATATGAAAACCAAACACGATATGGTTGAATCGCTACAAAATCTACCTCAAATCAACTATCTTAACCCTCAGTCAACTAGAAAGTGTCTTGCAAGTTAATACGGGTTGGTAGCTTCAGAAGGAATTGTATTTGAAGGTTCACAAAGTTATTAAAAAGGATCCTTGTACCAAGTGTATAATCTCTTTGTTGTTTCTCCTCAAACAGATTATTCCTTTTGCCCATTAGTCTATGGGGTATTAGCAATTGAACCTGAAATAGGCCATTGACTTGGATAATCTAACATGATATACGTATACCATGAATAGTTATTATCTTACATGTGAGTGGGATACTATTAAATTATCTATATTTTACACTTTAATTTTACAACTTTTATCTTCTCGCTGAATTTTAATTGGGGAAGATCCATCTCTAAACCTTCACTAACTTGAGCATCAAAGTAACTCTAAGGGCTCTAATACTGGGTGTACATTGGTTCATATTGAGTTTTGCAAGTTTGCATTGTAGTATAGGTAGATGAAGAATTTCTATCCAAGCAGCTTATGAGGCAAACCTCAAGCACGCCACTTCGAGATGACATTTTCTTGCTCAATCATTTTGGCATCGTTTGTGGGAACTGTTATAATTTCTTGATTTGGATGATTAAGAGCACATCAAAATTAAAATCACGCATATGCAAGGGATCACAATTCACAGAGTAGTTTGGGAATTATCTTACTCGCGAAGGAATATGTGAAAACTATTGGGGAAGCACATACATGGATGGGGTAGAATAAGAACTATTTTCCTATCACTTCTACGTTCAAAACTACATGTTCTTGTTGATTTCCAGAAAATTATCTATCCAGATAGAGACAACTCATGCAAAACCTATTCTAATTTTGAGCTAGACCTAACCCCATAACAGATTAAGTAACTCGTCCGCTTGAAGAAAATGTCATTATAGTCGCGTGTGTAGAGTCCAGTGATTTGCTCCAGTATAGTGAAAGTATCCATAGATATAGATATGCATATACAAAAATTAAGCATGAGGTATGCTTGAGTGACATCCTATACAAACAATTATGGGTCAACCCAAAGACAACAAAAAAATTGTTAGGTAATCTTATTGACGGACTTAGGCGCAGGGTCCTCGTAAGCGCGTTACTCGTCACTAAACAAAAGGGAGTTCTTCAACAGAAATTGGAGCGAAAAATAACATTTTTTTCCTAGAATTCCAAGGATATTGTTGACATTGACACATCCATTATGGCGATATAGTTATGGCCCACATGTTTTTTTGGTTGAGCCAAGCGTATTATGTTCTCTCACAAGAAAAATCTAATCATCAATGAAGAATTCGAGTAAATTCTCCCAACCAACCATATATGTGAGGTAAAATATCATGGTTGATTAGATAATCTTTTTTTAGTACCTAAGCCAAGTGGTAAGTGGCATATGTGCATCCATTGCACAAGTAGTCATAAAGTAGGCCCTGAATGATTGCTCTACATCATGAAAAAATTATCGAATAGTTGAAGTGAACATTAGCCACAACATTTAAGGTCATTTTCAAATGATATAATAGTATCCCCATATACCTTGAAGTCAAGGGGAAACCCCCAATTATTACAGATAATGAATTGTATTGTTATTGAGTCGTGTCATTCAGTTTTGAGAATATTGGTGCACATAATAACGCATGATCAACGAAGCCTTAACATGTCATATTAGGATTAACATGTAAATATATGTGGATGATATATTGTTAAAAAATCATACTTTTAGACAAATCTAGAGGATTTGGATAGTGCATTTTTTATAATGCAAAAGGTGGACATTTATTTGAACCTTAACAAATGTGCTTTTGGTATGACCAAGCGTGGTGACTAAGCCAAAGTTTTCAATCAATATCTTAAATGGTATATGGATCTCAACTAGTTTGATATTCAATATGAGCTGGTACTTATATCAAAACACAATCCCTTGAATATTTTGTCATAGAAAGCACTTCAACTTATATTGAACTGGAGGCTATGCCAAGGGGTTGTTTTCCCAACACCACGATACTTAGAATCTAAGTGGACAGTGCTTCAACGAACAAATGAATGGATATTTCCTTTCCATTACAAGGTCAAAAGATAATTATTTATATGTGTCATCTACTATAACTTTAGAGAATCTAACAACAAAGTTAAGTATCAGATGTTGATAGTTGTGTTAAAGGCTGTCTTTTACCTTGGGGATCTCCACATCTAAGTAATTTTTTATTTCCAACTTGTCATTGGTTAGGTTAGTAAGAAATTTATAGCTAGAAATAATATAATGGCTTCATATATAACCAACTCTGCCAATCTCAAGGCATTCATATAGACAATTTTCATCTCTAATGTTCCTCAAGAGAAAAAACCACGAGTTGATGCATTGTAAATGATACTGGTTGATAATTGACTATCTGAATATGTCACTCTTCAACAACTAGAGAAGATAATATTCATGTCGTGGTGGGTGATAAAGTCTATTTGTCGATCGAATCGTGGCCATTTACTACACTTATTAGGAACCAATGAGGAACGATATATATTTTGTAATATACATGAAAGTAAATCCATAAATCATATTAGATGTCGATCAATTTTGAAACATGTAGTCATACATGGGTACTTTAACCTTTTCTATACAAGATGCTAATGAGCTAGTTCAAACATGTGACACGTATCAGGAATTCTCAAGAACCCAACATCAACCGACATCGATGATGTCTCATATATTTAGTATTTTTCATTTCTTCTAATGTGGACTTGATATCCTCAGACCCTACCATATAAGACAAATGAGGTAAAACATAGTACATTGATGTCGATTATTTACTAGATGGGTTAAAGTTTTTGTTATTCCTCCCTCCACCTATAACACTGCCTGGCATTTCGTTATTAGGCAAATCAAATGTCGTTTTAGGTTGCCTTGTATCATCATTATAGATCAAGTCTCCCAAGTTGATTTAGATAATTTTTTGAACTAGTGCAATGAGCATAGAATTTTCTCTGCTACTCTTGTGTATCCCACCCTTAGGGCGACAAGTAGGCCGAGGTTTGCAATAACACTCTAAACAATGAATTGAAAAGTTTTGTTAAAGACATTGTGTTGCCTAGGTCGATGCCTTGCTAGTATTCTTATGGGCCTATTGCACCAATATCTACTCGGTGACCATGTAAACATTTTATAGTATGGTATTGGACATGAAATGGTGATGAAGGTGGATCTCACCATTTTTTCTTCTATGTTCAAGAAATTTGATATCAGTAACAATGAAGGCACTCAAAGATCAAGCTTAATTTTCTTGAGAATACCTAAAACCATGCCCCGATTCGTTATAATCTTGCTAATTTAGTTATAGATAACACTTTTAAATGTCAGGTCAAGAAGAAGCATATTCTTATTGCAGACATGGTGCTACATAAGCAAATCGTCGCCATGATATATACTTGCTTAAATTTAATCCCAACCAGGAGTGGCCTTAGAAAGTCACTCATTGAGTACAACTTGATTTTTATCGTCTTAAAGAGGTGTAAGTTGATTAAGTATTAATGCACATGTGGAATGTTGAACATATTTGATGATATATCCTTATGTGGTTGTGTGGTGACTTAGCGCGATATGTAGTCAAGTATTTGTCCATTTGGCCCGGGTCATTGAGTTACGATATAGGTTTTTGTTGAGGCAGATAAGTAACTATATATGATTACTTGTAATCCTCTTTACATCTATTCGTTATTGATCATATTTTCCAGTAACGTATGAATTATTCTCATGAACATCTAGGTATCGAGATACGACGAGATATTCTTCTAAACCTCTAAATCGTATTTTTGGCCAAGTATGTGTCCTTATCTCAACCCTTTAGGTCATCGATCGACTATGATATGTTATCTTAAACCTATATTCCATTTATATACGATGATTCATTCTATTGAACCTACATATCCTATTTTTGGTCAAGTACGAGTCATTCTCACGAACATCTAGGTCATTGACCAACAATAAGTTGTTCTCCTGAACCTCTAGGTCATTGATATATAGTGAGGCATTCTCCTAAGCCTCTATATCATATTTCCCGCCAAATATGAGTCGTTCACTTAGTCCATCAAAAAATACGAGTCATTATTTTGATCATCTAGTTTAGTAAACTACAATGAGGTATTCCCGTAAACCTCTAAATCATATAAGCAAGTCATTATTTTTTAACTCTAAGCCATCGACCAACTATGAGTCATTCTCTTGAATCTCAAGCTCATCGATATGCAGCGAGACGTTCTCCCGAACATCTTAATCCTATTTTTGATCAAGTGTGAGTCGTTCAAACCTCTATACCATCACCCGCTATGTGAATTTATCTTGAATTTCCATATATTGTGAGTCGTTCTCTTGAGCCTTTATATTATATCTCTTGATCAATAATGAGAGCTTCTCCTAAACCTCTAAGTCAATGATTTGTCATTCTCTTGAAGCTAACCTGAGTGACTAACTATGAGTCATTTTCGCAAACCTATAAGTCATGTCTTCAACCCATAATTACTTTCTTATTCAAGTGTCAAGGTCTTAGAATTCCAAGTCCTTACTAAGATGTGTTGGGATACGTTCATGTATATATAAGAAACAAAAAATCCCAGGTAAAGTCGTTAAAAGGGTGTTTCCCTCATACTCTCAACTCATTTGATCATCTTTTGGATGTTATCTATCTTTTATATTCCTCGACAAACTCACGCTTTTAGATGACAAAAAAATTGAGATGATTATTTTACTCATATCTGAAGGAAATTTTGCACTTAAAATTGTCACCTTCTGAAAAGTCATTCTCTAGATATATTTGAAGACAATATGTCACATATACCTTAATATCCAAATAACAAATCATGCGGTAGGCATGGCTAGTTTCGTCATATTATAAGATTAAGTCCTAGGAAATCCCTATTAGGAAAAGGATTAATGACCAAAAGGGTCTATAATATATATTAATTCCTATATACATAATTTTCTTTTATTCTCTCCAATGGATCAAAATAAAATATTTCGATGAAATTACGATGGTTGTTGTTAATGCATCCTAGAAGTGAGAGCGGAACAGAGAACATTGTTTTGTCTTTTATGATTTTTCTTTAAAAAAAATCAACTTATTTATAGTTTTTGTTTTTTATGAATATCCTTTTTTATTTTACTATAATTTATAATGAAGGAGGGATATTGTTGTCCTATAATGGTCAAAGATATGTGAGACCTTTTATGATCCATATATTATCCTCTTAAACTTTGTTAAGTCATTAACCCGGAGGAAATCAATTATTTCCTAATTTCCTAGTTTAAATATCCAATTATGCTTTTTTTGTCCTTTAGACATGTATATGGAAACTGGAAAGCCTAAGTGCAACTTTACATTTCTACGAGGTAAAGGTTACATACTCATCATAAGGATGGTTATTTTCATCTGGCAATGGTCACTCGCTTCATACTTTGCGCATAAGAAAATTCCCTAGTATATATCAATATTATAAATCATCACATGTCATATACTCTGGTTCATATCGGTCTATTGACCTATGAACCTTAAAGTCTTGTTTAAATTTAACCTTACAAAGACTATCATAAGAAGATTTTACTTTTCCTATAGATTATTCCTCCATCTTATTTAAACTTGATAGTTCTTACTTTGGTCGTAATACAAGCAATCGGTGCTTTACCAATGATGGATAACATGGAAAACTGACTCTTTTACATTACCATGCCCTATGTTGTATTAGATGCTAATTTAACTTTCAAAATTTCAAAGCATTTATTTCTAGAATTGATAAATAAACTGGGTTTAAACAAGAACACATAATAATAGGATGGATAAGGAAATATTTTTGTTAATCGAAACGCCCTTGGACCTATGCAAAATTGATGAAATTAAGATATAGGGTTGACTACTACTCTTTGCCAAAAAAGGAAAGTACACTCTGTCAATATTGTACGACCTAGTTACCAAGTAGGTTGGCCAATCCATCTTATTCAAGCTACTCATCAAGGTAGGATGTTGGAACAAAGACTCGGTTGACAAGGCATTCACCATCTAAAAACTTGTTTGCAGTTAGTTTCTACACTAACACTACTATATAATCTAGCCTTCTCAGCGATGACTTGCACCCCTTAGCCTATAATTGACCCACTTTTGACTCTATACGAGCCTCCTCCTTATGATCATGCTCAAGCGCCTCTTTTGTCTTACAAAGTTCCTCTGCTATCTCCTCTCTAGTTTGTTAAATGCTATGGATACCAACCGAATAATGTTCCTTTTGCATCCAGGGCCACAAACTATTGTTCCTTCTATCGCAACAAGTTGTGCACCTCATTCATCGTATTTGCCAACTTTTCTCTTGGAGTTAGTTGGATGGCGTGATGTAATAGGTCCCCAACTTGATCATAGATTTTGTTGAGTATTAAGTGTATTTTACCTGGAGTTCAGGTTCAAGAAAACTATTTTTGGCTCCCTACACACAAGCAGGGGGCGACCATTGTCCCTTTTGTTAGTGCCAAAATTGAAGTTCTATATTTTATCATTTCTCTTGGCTAGTTACAAAAAGTAATGTTTAAAAAATTGGTATTATATGAAAGGAAGTATGAATTATATAACCAAGGTTGTGGTAAATTGTAAGAGATACAATTAATTTAAATGTTATCTCATCATCAAGTTTCCTAGAAAATATGCCAAGGTAGTGGATCGAAGAATCATACATATTGTTTCCTCGAGTCTTTTAACATTTCCATTATTACTCTTTCTCCACTACATCATTTGTCAAACATTATATCTTGCATATGTAGAGTTAAAAAAAATTAAATAGTGTGTTGATGTGTGAGTCAATTTATACACCAAGTACTATATTTTAAAATTTCTCAGATTGGGCCATAAGTCTTAAATCTAAGGGGTAATTGATATGCCTTGTACTCTTAAGCATAACCTCGGATATAACATTCCATGATCATATCAATATGTATCACATGCCTTGAGTAGACGCAATGATAGTTGTCACTCAAGCATAACTTCCATGTTCCAGTCATTCTCACCATGATCTCGTGAATTTGTAGGCTCAACCATTTTGATCCACAATCCAATAGGACGAAACATGATGTGTTTATACCACCATAGATTTTACCTTAGCTCATTTACCTCGACCCTTGGTAAACTTAGAATGTATTTTGCAATCTATCAATTGTTATCAAACTTATTGTACTCACGCTACTAATAACTATTGTTTTATCTTATGGTTGAGGTCACCAATAAATTATCGATCTTTAATACTTTTGTTATACTAGTTTTTTCTTTAAATTTTCTCACCACATTTTATCTAGGGATCTCCATATCTAAAACTACACTGATTTTAGTGTCAAAGCACCTTCAAGAGCACTGCTCACGGGTGTATAAATGTTATTGTTACTTTTTTTTACAGGTTCAACTTGAACTGCGAGTAGATGAATGAGTTTTATCCAATTAGTTTATGATATATACTCAAGCATGCCACTTGGTGCATTATTACAATGCTACTTGTTATGATTTATCAATCAATTATTACTCAAGCATGACGTGGAGGTGAGGCGATGCCACGTGGCTTTGACTAACGGTTGACTTGCAAAATTATGAAAAAGGGCAAACAATGTCACACAATCTTAATCATAAGGGACATTTGAGGTATTCTGAAACATTAGGGTCCATCAGGGAAA
This sequence comes from Nemophila menziesii, assembly GCA_029959085.1. Lineage (NCBI taxonomy): Eukaryota > Viridiplantae > Streptophyta > Magnoliopsida > Boraginales > Hydrophyllaceae > Nemophila > Nemophila menziesii. Next base: position 30,556,697 of record JARWIR010000008.1, read on the forward strand.
ATCACGTTAAAGTTGAAAAGTCAAGGCCAAACCTTATTCAAGGCGTGAAAAGATAAAAAAGTGAAGCTCAAGTGCAATTACTAGTAAAACTTTGAAATCAATGTGAGAGTGCCACTACACACAAATAGTAAAGATTCCGATCAAACCCCTGGATATCATGATGTTCCTTTGAACCTGAAGCACATGAGAGGAAACAGTTCACGATTTGGAGTTGAGATGACAAATTTATGCTAATGTTACCACGGTGACTCGAACTTTCCCAAAATTGCAAAAAGGCCTCGTGGGACACACTTGACCTACCTAAATGGGCCTATTAAGAAGGAAAATGTTTTTTGACTTTAATATATTAGTTTTATGCTTGGAAAAGAAAGGAAGTCAACGAGGGGAAAGAATAGAACCACATGGGAAGGAGGAGAAACAAATGGAGGGGGTAACACCATTCTACCACTTTACCATCATCATCATTTGTAGTATAACTCTTATCTCTTTCCAGTTCTTAGATTGAATATGATTATCATTGTATCTTATATTTTCTTTATGAACTAACTATTGTTGGCTTGAGATGTTTTTGTATGAACCCTAGACTATGATTTGGGCATTATTTGATTGTATTGGGATTGCTTTTGATTTAAATGAATTGAAAAATAATTGTTGTTTATAATTCTTGTGATAATTGTGGAATTCAATTGTGTTAGCCATATAATTGAGTGGGATAACGTTTTACTACACCCATGAGGGGGTTTGATTAGCGGAAATAGATTTCAAATATTCAATGTTCGATGTTTGTCTAAGAATCGGGAGGTCTTGGCTAGTCGGACAATCACTTAGGGTATAAAATAAAAGCATTAGAAGACTTTGTAGGGTCACTCGGAAGAGGCCACTAAAGCTGGATAATATCCCCCTACTTACCCGAGATGGACTTATGATGAATTTAGAAACCTAATTTAGCAACAAAATCACTTTTCACCCTTGAGTCAAGTAACAACAAGTCATAACTAGCGGTGAATACGAGTATCTCGAGCTATTTTATCATACTTTCTATTTAGTCTTTCTTAGTTGGCATTATTTATCTTTCAAACGTAAAAATCTGCACTTTAATCCCTATCTTTTATTTTGATTATAAAAACTCAAACCCAATTATTATCATTTACATTCTTGTTTACCTCAAAAAATATCCTAAACATAACTCTAAAACACGAGCCTAACTTCATAGTTCCTATGGAGAACGATTAACAATACTTACTTTTATTACTTAGTACGACTCGTATACTTGAAAGAAGTACCCCCCCCCCCCTGAGTGTGGTTTTTATATCACGCCTCTAGGATCACCAAACATAGACAACTAAATCGGGTTATCAAGTTTTGTTCAAAATGACGCATCACAAAATCAACATGCTTCTTGTAAAGCTCTTTAGGTTGATCGAATGAGTTGGAATTTCATCTGGAAATCTAATATTCTGACAAAGATTTGTATCTTTGAGAAGAAATGCTATTGAAATGCGATACCAATAAGGGGAAATAATTTTATGAGAAAAATATAAGAAATTACCTTTATGCGAGTTTTGTGGACAAGATAATGAGGACGTTGATCATCTTTTACTTGAATGACCATCAATGTTTTGGGAACTAGACTAGTTCAATTATACAAATCCATATTGACTGATATGCAAGTTTTTCTTTCGGCGATTGGATCTTGAAGATTGTTCACACTTACTCAAACGAAGTTTGGAAAAATCGGTTATTATTGCATTTCTTCTATTTGCCTTAGGAAAATTTGGAAAGCTCTTATGAAATATTTGTCTGAAGTAAGTCAATGTGACTTTAGAGTAGTTTCTTTTGATACACATGATCTTATGGAAATAATTTTTGGTAAGGAATGGTGTTTAAGCATTGATAAGGAAGAAATTCTTGAAGGATCATCTTTTCTTGTTCCAGAATTTGCATTATCTTCTGTAAAGCATATTTTTTCAAGGAATCCGACCAAACTGGTATTGATGTGGTGGTTATGGAAAAGGATGACCACATTATTAATCATATAGTTAAGAATGTGTTGGCTAAGTCAAGTCTCGAAGGGGAATCTCCAACCTTCCAAGAAACTTGTAAACCTGGAATAAAAGATCATAATCATACAATTTCAACTTATACAGACTACCTTGATTTAGTTCAGGGTGTTAAAAAAACTGCTAACAGCTAAATAGATTTTTCAGCCTACACTAAAGAGGCATATCGTATGTCTACTTTAGCATGAAGATGTGGATATTTTTAATATCCCAAGGAAATATAATAAGTTGTCTAAATTTTATGTAAATGTTTTAGACAGAATATTTTGCATGAAAAATGGAACATTGAAAATCTACATTTTGTCTGGCAAATTGGACATGACAGGTGTTGGCTAAAACTGAAGGCGGATTTAATATCACTTCAAATGTATGTAGTGTATTTCTTTTCAGTTTGTTGTAATATTGATGTAAAGTGTGATTTTATTAGTAAGTTTTTTTAATCAAACAAAAGACAAAAAAGTATATTATGGGATAGTAAGCCACAACTCCGCCGCTAATAGTATTTGAAATATGATTTTTTGTGAATGCATATCTAGTTATGTACTAAGTGAAATCGAAAACTTGATAAGAAAAACAAAAATTCAAGAATAATTGTTGCAGAAGAAAATGAATCTAAAGTGGTTGTAGTGATTGATGTATGTTTAATATATGTATATATATATATATATATATATTGTTAAAATAATATGTAAAGGAAACTAGTTGATGAGAGGATATATGGAGATAAGAAGAGTATATTATTATATATGTATTTTTCATCTTACTTTGAGGGAATGTACAAGCCCTTTATATAGGCAATATGAGACTATCCAACTACCCTACTAATTACATAATAAGTAGGATGTTACAAGGGATAAATGTGAAGGTTACACCACCCCACTACTCTATAATAATAATATCCACTAAATAATATTTCATAACACTCCCACTTGGATATTATTTCTAAATACGCATATGATGTTGCCTCGTTAAAAACCTCGCTAGTAAAACCCAATGGGAAAAAACTAGTCAAGGGAAAAAGAGTGCAACGCGTATGAATCTCCCTCTGAATGTGTGGATAAAGTACCTTGATCATTGGTATTATCGACTTGTCTCATGAAATGGAAGTATCTTTGCATAAAATTATCAAGTGCAGCCATAAATTATATTGACATGATATTCATCTTGAACTTTACATCTTGGGCTTTTCTTGTGAACTTAAATTTGACCAAGTCGAGTTGAATATCGACCAATTTTTTTATTGATATGCCTCGTTAAAACCTTACTAGGAAAACCCCGTGGGACAAAAACAGAGTGAAGGAAAAAGAGTACATAATCGTTATCAATACGCTTTTAATTTTCCTCGTTAAAAACTTCGTCAGGAAAACCCTGTGGGAAAAAACCTTGACGACGGAATAAAGAGTGCAATACGTGTTGTTCTCCCCCTCATGTAAACGTATATTTTATTATCTTCAGTTTCGAATATAATCTTGATATTCAGTATCTTACGAATTTTTATAATAGTAACTATAATTTCAAATTAAACAATATATAAAGTCATATCGTCATATAACACTGGAATGATCCACAATCATGTGCAATCTAGAGTAATAAGTATTCATGCATGTATTTATAAATAAACACATATTCTACTTATGAAATATAAAACAAATATATGGCAGATTACATGCTAATATATCAGACAAATAAAGATTGTTAAAGACAACAAAAGTAATACAAATATCATTCTAATATATCCCGGGATTTATGTATACTCGTTTTTAGTCTTCTAAAGACTTTCATGTGATTTTCAGTATCACAAATATATATTGGTAAATTTATTTTATCATAAGACGCACACGAAGTCCTATATGAAACTTTCAGGCAAATATTTTCCACCAAAAAAGTATTTCATATATTCACATTGATTGTGAGAGTATGATTATGCCTGACCGCGTCTTATTATATTTGGCCAATTAATTTTTCTAGACGACATCATAGAATGGACTCCGATTCAAGATCCTCGTTTTCATTCAGTAACTTTTACATGATCATTTACACATATTATCCGATCATGATCAAGTTGTTTTTCGATTCCATATATTTTTGTAGTAATATAATTGAATGAGATTCTTTTATCTCAATTTCTCAATACTGAGAAAATATTCAGGTACCTGGTACTCTTATTAGAGTACTATTCTTTAGTTATATTTTTTACATTATCTCATGATAATTTTAGAAGTGCCAACTTGCTCATATTGTTCAAATTTATGATATTTTGGAACCGACAGGTCGACCACGCTTTACGCGTTGCAATGTATTTTTTTCAAAGAAAATTAATTTGAGCATGATCTTTTCAAGCTGAATACGTGACTTAGTCACTTATGAATGCATCTTATTATTACACTGAGCTCATAACTTATTTGCGAGGATGAAGTTGCATCTTATAAAATATTTTTCAGCTTCCCCTCTTATCATGAGAATCTTGCTTTATGCATAGTATTCCAGTATACATATTTTTCATGTGGCAAACTCAAGATATATATCAATCATTGTAGATTGAAATAAATTCTCATATTTGTTCTTGATCTCATCTTTGTGCATAATGGTGGAACATTTATATTTTATGTTGCACAACTAACAGTATATAGATGGATACTTTAGGTCTTTGACCAATGAGGGAATTCGTGATTTTTAGTTGGACTTTTTTTCAATATGACCGTATATATGTATAAAGTTGTATGTCGATAAGTCATATTAGGCGAATTCACAACCAATTGTCTAGCAATTTTCTATTTTAAGAAAATATATATTCTGCTAGATCATATATTTCTCTCCTTGAATTTGACTATATATTGACTTCGATAGTACAAATAAATTGGAGATAGCCTGGTAATATTTATTTTAAGATTTAAACAATACTGATAAATATTGTATTAGAGGTTGTGGTTATAATCATGATTATATTCATGATAATGTATTTATATTAATAAACATGACGGAAAAGTCTAACATAGCAAAAGATTAGGGTCATCAAACTTATATCACTTCATGTGATGGTTTTGACCGATTGGTCATGTTATGAGTTTTTATTAAAGAATAATATAAAAAAATTGTGCATATCGAGCATATGAAACATCTCAATACAAGATATTTTGTCACTCTATTTTTGAAATTTAATCAAGTTAGACTAGCTCATATATTATCCTTTGAGAAGATACGATAAAGATTTGATATCCTTCATAGAAGTATACGTTTATCCTCTCGTAATTGATTTAATATTGGATTTATCCAAATGACATTCGTCATAAAAGAAGTATGTCAAATAACATTGTATAATTATGACATGATGATCGACTAGTCTAAGGCACCATATTCAAGTTACACATTTGCAAGAGGGTGGTGGTTCAAATCCCACTTCTAACATTTAATTATTTTGTTATTAAATGTCAATTTTGATCCTATAAGGATTCATTTCAGAATTTATCTTTCTTTTTATTTTCATGATTCAATAATCATGTCAAATAATCTTTCGCAATTTCAGGTTCACGATTTTGTTTATGATAAGTGTTCTTTTCAGGAATACGTAATTATTTCTCCAACCCCGTATGATTTTCAAAGTCAGTGACTAATATAATGTATAACTGTTCATTATACCATACGAATTTTTGATTCGTGATAACTATATAAATCATGGGATTAGGCTTTAAGCCTCGTTTGAGATAATGTTGAAGAAATATTTTTTTTCTACGCAATCGTTCTTAGATGCGTTACTTTCTTCTCAAATGATTATTTTTCACTATCATTTGTGACATGCATATGACTTTCAAGTATATTGCTCAATATACCAATGAGATTTTATTTCGTTAGAGTTATTTTCATGAATCATACTTTTGTAATAAGTGGGCTTGAATAATTTCACCCATGAATCATTATCAAGTTTGATATTTCATAATGGTCTCATCAATTGTTTCTCAATATTCAAATTTTTTCTTGATAAATTCATTGAAATAATTTTTTTTCTTTATAAACAACTCGAAAGTTATTTTTTTCATAAAAAAGACGAGTTTCACATTGCTTTTAAGCAATCATAATTTATAAATTGAAGCAAACATTCAGTTGCTTATTCTCGTCATTTGTTTCAATGATTGTAATTATTTTCTTGAAGTAAACTTGTACAATTTCAAGTTGAATCTTCTCTTTCAAAATCATATATTTGAAGAGGTATATGAATTTCGATTAATCTTTACTCTCTATTAGTATATATTTTTAAATAGAGATGAAGTAATAAATTATATTATAATATAACATAAAAAATTAAAAAAATATATATCTTACCTCAAGAATTACTTACCTCTATATAGCAAAAAGAAAATTATGAAGAGTCTCAAATCATATTAGCTCAGTTGGTAAAGTCGTGCTGATAACGTGTTAAAATAATATGTAAAGGAAACTAGTTGATGAGAGGATATATGGAGATAAGAAGAGTATATTATTATATATGTATTTTTCATCTTACTTTGAGGGAATGTACAAGCCCTTTATATAGGCAATATGAGACTATCCAACTACCCTACTAATTACATAATAAGTAGGATGTTACAAGGGATAAATGTGAAGGTTACACCACCCCACTACTCTATAATAATAATATCCACTAAATAATATTTCATAACATATATATATATATATATAGCTGTTAATTGTTTAGAAGGTCTAAAAATATATGTTCTTAACCTTAAAAAGTCTAGTTTTTTTTCCGTCCCCAACAGATCCAGTTATTAGTGGGTTACCTTTGTTTTTTAATGGGTTGCGAGTTTTGTTTAATGAATTATGTATTCTTCTAATAGATTGTGTGTATTTTTTTTAATGGGTTGCATGCCTTTGTCAATGGGTCAAACATATGTGTCTTCTCTAAAATTGATATGAACCTTAATAAACAATAATATGTTATATGAACCTTTAGAGTCAATCACCCATATGAAAAATAGGGTTAACTTGAATTTTATTGAATTAAAAAAATAGATAGTGAATTGTTTAATATAATTTGTTAGTGAAATCTAAAAATATATATAATTTCTTAACGAATCTTGAAAATCCTCTTTTTCATGATTTAAACCGTCCACCACAAAAGAATTAAAACTAATAAAAACAAATCAAAGATAAAAACTCCTAAAATCTATCTTCTAGTAACCCTTGTATATAGTTAATTATAACCCAAAAATTCTTAATTCACAAACAAACCATACCCAATTTCTGAAAATCCTCGTAACCTCTCCCTCACTAGAGCTAGGGTCGGGTTCGTGGTGTTGCAAAGTTTGTCTTTGTTGTGGTGCAGAGCTTAGCTTCATCAATGGCCATCATGGAGCTTCAGGTCGTTTTCAGGCAAACCACAATTAGGTTTGGCTACTACTAAGGTTTATTATTTAAGATATGTGGTTTACAGGCGAGTCCATGGTGTGGTTTGTGGTAGATCAAGTGGTGAGTGTAAATCTGGGTGGTGATTGGTGGTTCAGGTAGTGACACATTGTTTTTTGGCTGATAATCTCTGCTAAGGTGTATGCGGAGATGGATAGCGGTGAGCAAGCGTGTTTGTAGTGGTACAGGCTTCGTGGAGTTTGTGTTTTAGCTAAGGTTTCAGATCTTTTTTTACCTCCATTAATTGAGTCACATTTCAAATTATCGGTTTGGGTAGTTGAAGACATCATGAATGTGTTAGTTTTTTTATCTTTTCTTTAGCATCTTATTACTGTAATGATCTTTTAGTTTATTATGTAATTCAATTACAATTATTTTTCATCAAATATAAATTATTTGTTTTAATATCATTAATGTTATAGTTAAAAAATACTAAATAACCAAATGCTCGCTAAAAAACCAAACTCCATGTTCAGTTTTTTTTAACATACTCGGTGATTTTTCAAGTATACTAAGAGACTTTCTAAGCATACTCATAGTCATCTTGAGTATACCTAGAGATTTTTTTGAGCCATTCAAAGACACTTCGAGATGACTCATTGACCTATTAAGCCGACTTAGAAACATACTGCCCAAACTTAGAAAATTGATGAGCTGACTCAAAGATTTGTCGAGCCTACTCAAAACTTTACTCGAGCCTACTCAGAAATTGCCACTTGTTTTTCCTCTTATGTGGTTTTGTTTTATTTGAGATTATTTTAGTATTTGGCCACAACCAAACTTATGTGTGGCCTCTAAAAAGAAGAAATTTTCTTTTCTTTCCTTATGTGTAATAAAATAAGTGCTCAAGATCCCTTGAGTCGATTTTCCTCAAAAATTATACACAAAATAAATAAAAGAAAAAATAATCAATTGTTAATCAGAACTGTTCAGTGATTAATAATCAATTGTTAATCAGAAATGTTCAATGATTAGTTGAACATATTCTTTTTATTAGGAAAACTACCAAATACAGATACATTTTTATGGTATGATAACATGGTAAAATTTACTATAACTTCAAAAATATCTTTATAGTTTTCCAATTCGTGAACAACATTCTTTTTCAGTTACATATCAATAAGGTTGATATCATGATTTATAACATATAATAATAAGTTGTCACATGTTGGAAATCCACATAAAATATTTGTCTCTTCAAAAAATCATGCTATTTTTTTTACCATTTGCATGGTCAGAGCCAAGATTTTTCTCCTAGGAAGAGAGGAGGGGTTAAATGTTAAAGCAACTTGTAGGGTTACAAAAATTAGAATTAATTTTTAGTTCAGAAAAGGTAAAAATCTTATACCGACTACAATAAGATTTAATATTTAAACTAAGAGGGTAATATATATTATTACTAAAAATATTTGATTTAAAAAATAGTTAATTGTTCAAAAGATTCAAAAATATTTTCTCTCACCTTTAACAAGTCAAAATTTTAAATAGTTGATGGATTACGATTTTTTAATAGATATATTTTTTAATGAGTTACGAGTACTATTTTATAAGACGCGCATGTATATCAATGAGTTAGCTACATGTATGGATCTGGTTAAACAAGAATTTTTTTTACATGACTTTTTAGACTCGGTGTTATTAACACGGTTCAAATTTGTACTGCCGAAATAGATAATTAAGTCTTTGGCCAGTTGAGCTAACCTAACTAGTTAAACAACAATTTTTCTACATTAAACTATAAGTTCAAGTGCCTTTAAAAAAAAATTACAAATTACACTTCAGACACATACACACCCCAAAATCCGCCATTGACCATTTGTCATACTACATGGAATATTTGGTATTAAACCCATTTTAATTTAGGTAGAGTGGATTGGGCTTGAAATAAGGGGTATTAACTTTATAAGGCCAAATACCATTGGTGTTTATAATATAAGTCCAAAACTAATCCCTTCTTAACTACTCTAATTAGGGTGCAGTGAAATACCAAAATACCCCCACCCTGGAAGCCCACTATGAAACACCCAAAAGCTATTCCCCAAACCCATTATACAGATCCCATCCCATTTAATCTACCCTCCCCTCCCGTCTCTCTATCTTCTCTCTGCATCCCACCATGGACGAGCCCAGCAGCAACGAAACCCACCCACCCCCCCCTCGATCTGAGCTTCATCACAGAGCTCCCCACCACCCCCCTCGCCGCCCCTCCACCATCACCAGTAATGAAGGATGCTCAGATCTCGTCGCCACCACCATGAAGGAGCCCCCCACCGTCATCACCGTGAAGCATAACCGAGACCCACCCCCTTCGATCTGAGGTTCATTCCGGGTCTGCATATGGAAGCCACCGCCGCCGCCATGGAAGCCACCTCCGTGAAGAACCGACGCCAGCGAGGACGGAAGAAGAACGGTGCCCCCAAACCATTAACCACCACCACCGCCGCCGTGAAGGTCCTGCAGAACCGAAACCCCATTCTGTTCTCTCTCTCAGTCTCTGCAACAAGGCGCACCACCACCACCACGGCGCACTTCGTCCATCACCGTCACGGGTACAGCCCACCTACTGCACACGCGAAAACGCCGCTGATGAGGAACCCCTTCCCTCGCTGCTGTGTGGGTCTCACCTTCCCAGCAGATCAGATCTGAAGATTAATAGTACAATATGATATATTTCCTTTTTAAGTTTTGTTTCACTTTGTGTTTTGGTTTCAGATTTGCTGCGTTGCTGCGTTGCTGCTAGGGTTCCGTGAAGAATGTTGGGTGAAGGGTACAGCCCAATAAAGGTGGTTTGGGTCATTGGGGTGGTGGTGTGGGTCATGGGTCTGTAACCCTAACGAGATGGGTCCGGACCCATGTGGACAAATAACAAAATGACTTAAAAAATTAAAAGAAAAAATTAATTAAAACAGCTGTGGGTCCGGACCCATAGGTGTATATTTCACGGACTATGAAAACATGTACATGGGTCTGGCCCCATGCCGAGGTTATGTAACAAAAAACAGGTCATGGGTACGTACCGTAATCGGGTAAAAATACAAATTAAAAAATTCGTGGAAATGACTAAAACAATTCAAAAACAAGGTGAATAAAAAAATAAAAAATTCGTGGGTGCGTACCCATGACGAACAAAGGGTAAAACGGACAAAATTCTAATCAGAAAACAAAAAAATGGCTTTAAAACATAACTTTTCCTAATTTGGCTTTATAATATAATGTTGGCCAAATGTTGGCTTCAATTTGTATTTTCCTCTTGAAATAACGAGATGAGATGAGATGACACTTATGGACCTTTCGTCCTCTTTTATTTATTTGTTCGGTCAAAAACTTACGGACTTGCAAAAACGAAATGTCTTGTTTTTATTTACTTTCGGACATTGCTGAAGTTTTGATGGAAATGTGAATTGCACTTAGGTATGGCAACAGATCAGTTTTTTGTAATAAATCCAAAAACCATAATCATAATCGTTTTTATAATAAAAAACCATATCCTAACGGTTTTAACCATCTGTTACATTTTTCAAAACCATAACCGTATTATTCGGTTTCGGTTTTTTAAACGGTTTTGCGGTTTTTAACCATATTCAAATGATAATTTAGTAAACACATTAAATTTCATAAAATAAAACCACACATATAAAAAAAAACTACAAGGTTTAAAAAATTGTGTTGGTATTTGATTAAATTGCATGTTTATTAGTTAATTGGTTATATCCTAGTATTTTGATTTTGCTTTTAGAATTTCAATATATCTAAGTTAGCCTAAATTATTATAAAACTTGAAAAATATATATGATAATAAATGGTTTTCGGTTTTTCGGTTTTATTTTTATCAAAAACCATAACCTAACGGTTTTAACCATCATTACACTTTTCAAAACCATAACCTAATGGTTTTAACCACGGTTATATAATTCGATTTTCAATCGGTTCGGTTATCATGGGTTTCGGTTTTTAATCGTAACCATTTCCATCCCTAATTGCACTGTCTTAAATCTGACATAGTTTCAAGGCTTAAATTTAGAGTAATAATACATATCGATAAAAGTTCGTACTATTAAAATATTTTCTTAGGCAAAATTGATAATATAACAAGATTTGTAAATATATGTTATTAATTTTTTTATTTATTAATTTAACTTTATTTTTCTATAATTTATATCGAATAAAAATATACTATATTATTGAGGTGGCCACCACGACCCATAGACACAATATAAATATGCCTATTTTTAGCAAAAAAAGACTTAATAAAAATAGTTTTTTGTCCCAACTAATTTTTCTAATTTTATTATGAATCTGCATATATCATAGATAATATTTTAATTATATAATTTTTAATGATATGTCCAAAAGAAAACTTTTAATGATATATTAATTTTTTCAATTTTTTTTGTTATATGGGTGATCCGGGCTAGCTTGCGCACACCCGACTAATCCCATGAGATATACATGTCTCCCCATGTATAATCTCATGATAAATCAGAACTAGGTTACCTATGTTCAAGGAGAGTTTTGAGCCTTGTATTTTTTACTTTACACCTGTTAAAAGGGGGATTCGAACCATGGACCTCCCCTTTAAATAATGAAAAAATAACAAGGATATAGTTAGTTGAGCTAAACCAACTGGTTTTTTATTTTTTTATTTTTTTTTCAATTTCATTATACTACATCTAATTTGTCATCAAAACTTATTTTCTTTTATCCTACTAAAAATTGATAAAAAGAAAAGAAGCAATTTTACTATAAATAGTTTAATTCGAACCATTCTAGTGGGTATATGTTATAGAAATTAAAAGTCAAAGTTAATTAGATTTAATAAATATAGTTGCAAAAGAATTTGAATTCTCTTCTAACTTGATTTCTATACTAACTTTATTAACTCCAAGCATAATAAAGTTATTGGTTTTTAGCATTATTTTTATTTATAATTTATTTCTTTCTCTTCCTATTATATCTTACATAGTAATTCAATTATAAATAAAGATAATGCTAAAAATCAATTATTTAATTATGATTGAAGTTAGTAAAATTAGTATAGGAGTCAAGTTAGGAGAGGATCCAAATTCTTTACAAAAGATTAATTTTAGTTTACTTAGTCACAGATTTTCTTATTAGATTATTTTTTGTTTTCACGACTTAAATGCCATTATATAGTATGATAACTTGTATATTTGATGAAGAAAAAAAAGAAGGAGCTGAGAAAAATTTGAACGTTTCTTTTTATATGTAATGTCATTATCAGATTCCCATTATCTTAAAACAATGGAAGTTACCAAATCGTGCTTAAACTACTATTTTATATTTTAAATTTCAAATAATAATTAAATCATCTCCACATCGATGGAAATAATAAATAAATATATATTTATTTCAATGAGAAAACATAAAGACTTCTTGACTTTTCTTTTTAATGAACTTTAGCAAATTTAAAGGTTCAAATCTAGATGATCGATCCTCAACCTTTCTAAAGGGCTAGAGTTAAAGAAGGAGATTAAGTGACCAAAAAAAATAAAATAAAGAAGGAGATTATATCTTTAGCTAGCAACTTTATCTTAGCATGGGGTAAATGTTACGATAGTGGTATAACTAGATTAGCAACAAATGTAATGGTCAGATGGCTAAAACCTTGTAATGGGGTGAAGCTAAACATCGATGGAAGCTTCTCTAATAAGGAAAAGAGGGCTGGGATAGGAGGGTTATTGAGAGACAAGTATGGGTCTTGCATAGCGGGATTCATGGGTCCTTGTACTGTTATTTCGCCTCTTGTCTCTGAACTTTGTGCATTGCTTTTTGGCCTTAGATGGGTCACTAGCAAAGGCTATATTGAATTGATTATTGAAACAGATTCGGAGGAGCTCCACGCGCTAGTGAAGGGCGGTGGGAGCTCAACTCACAATGAGAGGGACTCGGGGAAGTTCCACGCGCTAGTGAAGGGCGGTGGGAACTTAGGTAGTCGCCATGTTTCAATGATACAAGAATGTTGTGCCATTTTGGGTAAATTCCAAAAGATTGAGCTAAATCATATTTTCCGAGAAGCCAATAGTTGTGCGGATAAATTAGCAAAAGAAGGGTCAAGAATGTTTGGTCAACCATGGGATTTTGTGGACCCTCCTGAGTTTTTGAATCATTTTATTAGGAAAGATAGAAACGAATGTGCAACTACTAGAGTTGTACTAGTTTAATAAGAGCTTCTGTTCTTCTTGTAATTCTCTATTCATAACGGCTTTCATAGCCTCTCATGTATGCAAAAAAAAAAAGGGCTGGATTGAAGATCGGAAGTTGGCCACCTCCTTAGAGGAAAACACATTACAGATTAGGAGAAGTTAATTAGCCACCTAACCTATATTAGAATAAACCCGCTTCATATGTTAGAGTAATTTAAAACCTTAATTTTGTCAACCCCTTCATATATTTTTGTTTAAAACCTTAATTTTGATCCAGTGTAGGGTTTGATGAGTTGATCATGATGCGCAAAATAATAACAAATTTACTCCCCCAATTTTTAAGGTTGAATTCTTTTAAAAGAAAAGAAAAACATGCAAAAAAAATTGAGATGCAAAGTATCAAACTATCATACCTTTAACATGCAAATCAATCATATGCCATGCGAGCTACCTCTCTAAAGGGTGTTTGTTTGCAATTAATGGAATATTAATCTGGTTTATTAAGACACTGGATTAATAAAACAATTTATTTTTTCTGACCAATTCAGATCTAAATGGCTCTTAAGTGGTCTGTTTCATTAAAATTTTAAACTAAGTCTAAATCATTCAGACATTGCCTCTTAACATAATAATATCTATCCAACTGTTCATTCAACATTTAGACTTATTACTTAAAAAAACAAATGCCACCTAACTCAAGTTCAAGTCTGAATAATTGGTCTCAACTAGTTTAAAAGATTGACAACAACCACCTCTACGAGGAAAACTAAGGCTCAGCAAAATTTACCCAATCCATTGGGCCATGTGAAACCAAATCCGAAACCATACAAAAGAGATGTGTGAACTCGGAAATGCTGAAGATATTGGGTGTAAACATTACTACTTACATTTATTTTATCTGGAGTGAAAGACATGGTAGAGAGCATGGTGATAATGAGCTAAACGAGAACAGGTTGTACAACAAAATCATCACTTATGCAGCTATCAAGTTGAGAAGTAGAAGTTTCAAAAATAGTAAAGCTAGAGAAGTTATTGAAAAAATCTGTAATAGTTAGCTTTATTTTCTTAATTGTTATTGGGCTGTAATAATTAATAGTTATTGGGCTGTAATAGTTGAAAGTAAGGATAGGTGAAAGTGTGGTCCATTTATTGTGGGCTAAAGTTGTAATGTCTTGACAATTTGAGTTTTCATATATAAAAAGTTTGATTTGCCGATGAAAAAAAGTTGTAATGTCTTGACAAATGTCTTGACCATTTGTTTTACTTATATATATCAAACCTCCTACTTACCCTTTGCATGATCCTAAGTGTTTGATATGTTAAGTTGTTTTAGAAATTTTCTCTTAAGCTTATAATTGTCCAAAAGATTTTTAATTAGGCACTAATCTTATTAGTAATCCTATTCACCCCCCTCTAGGACTTTCAATTGGTATCAGAGCCTAACTCTACGTGAATAGCTTAATCGTTAGTAGAGTAAACGATATGGAATTTAATCTTTTGGAAAAGTCGTCTTCTACTCGACCTCCACTTTTTGTAGGAACTTACTATTTTGCTTGGAGAACAAAAATGGAGAAATTTATCAAAGCCGAAGATCCCGATCAATGGAGAATCGTCATGGAAGGTCCATTCGTTCCTTATAAAGAGGAGTTAAATGAAGCGGGAGTTCTTAAGCTAAATCAAGAAGAAAAAGATTTTGATGAACTTACTATTGAGGAAAAGGCTAAGCTCACTCAAAATGCAAAACCAATGTACACTCTCATTCGTGGAATTTCCGAAGAAATTTTCTCACAAATGTTAGATTGTAAATCCGCAAAAGAGCTTTGGAATCGTTTGGAGTATTTATATGGAATTATCGAAAATGACGAAGAAAAAGAAGTCTTAATCCATAATGAATCTCATGATAATTCTAAACCAAACCATGAGGTAGCACTCTATCCTAACTCTTTATCTCTTCCTTACAATTATGGTGATATTAGGCAAATTTCATCCCTTCTCAAAATTCTTGATTCTCAAATCCATTTGAATAATCTTATGTTAAAAAAGGGTAAAGTTGAGCTAAAAAATTGTTTTAAATGTTGTATCACTTTGGATGATATTCTTGGCAATACTAAAAACCCTTGTTTTGAAAACATTTTTTCTTCAAATAAATGGCAACATCCTATGAAGAAAAATATAGAAGGTTTTACAAAATTGGATGAAACTTTTTCCCTCGCTCTTAATACTTTAAAAAATCATCCTTTTTCAAATATCACTCCTTTTGATCCAAATGGCTTTTTCAAAGAAAAATTATATTTAAGTGATAATTTGGATATTGGTAAGAATGTGGGAACTTCATGTTCAAAACCCTCACATGGTAGCTCTACTCGAAAAAGAAGTTCTTGCAATTATTGTGGTAAACCCGGTCATCATGCTTCTACGTGTCATTACCATGAACAACTTGAAAGTGGATCTTTGATACCCTCATGGGAAAAACCAATATGGATCGTGACAAATGCTAATAACATTTCCGGATCCATTCCACCTCGGTTACCATAATAATAGTTATTGAAGGCGTTGAGCGTCAAGAAAACGGAATTTTATGCAAAAGGACGTTCAAACCTCATAAAAGGAAAATACGGTGAATTCTTTCCCTTCTTCTTTCTTGTTTACGTATTATTATGTGTTTTATGTGTATTATCCTCTATGTGCTATTATCTTTTGTTTCTTGACCTCTTTATGCTTAAATGTTGCTTTGTTATTACTTTGGGTCTTTTTGTACTTTTAGAAAACTTAGGGGTACTTGTGAAATAAACTGCTTTATGAGTTTTCGGGGTTTTCCTTGGTCTTTCTTTTCAAAACAAAGTTGCCCAAAATTATTTTATACCATTCCGAATCTTTTGGGGAAGTTTCGAATGTGTTTCGGGGGTTTTTAAAAGAATCAAAAATTTCATTTTTTATGCCCAAACCGAACACTTTTGCGGTGCACCGGACGATTCCCGCGGTACACCGCAGGTTAGGTTTTTGACAGCAATATTAGGCCGTTTTCTCTTCTATTCTCTTCATTCCACCATTAAAACATTTCCTCTCCTCCTCCTTGGCGATTTCCGGCCACCATAGCTCCGGTTCCACCACCTAAAAACCCTTCTTCACCTCTTTAATCACTTCTCTCTCTCTCTCTCTCTCTCTCTCTCTCTCTCTCTCTCTCTCTCTCTCTCTCTCTCTCTCTCTCCTTCATTACCCACTTCCCCTTTTCCACCATGAGAGCAAAGAAATCAGCACCTAAGAAGAAAACCACCACCGATGCATCCTCCAGTCGCCGCCGTGCTCCCTCTCCGGCGAGGTCACCACCACCTCCTCCACTCCGGCATTTCGAACCTCTCCCGGGTAGAACTTTTAGTGATTCGGCTTTTCCAACGGGTGAAAATTCTCTTCTTGAACTATTTAAATTTCAAGGTTGTGATAAAATCTTTAAATTTACGGGTACTCAATTAGCTAGTGGGTTGATTGAAGAGTTTTACACTAATTTCGAATTTGATAGTGCAAATAACATGGTAATATCTTTAGTTTCGGGTACCCCATTACGGTTAAAATTACATGCTTTGTGTACTCGTTATAGTATTCCGTTCGATGGATTTAGTGGATTTTGGTCAAGTGGTTGGGATGGGTCTACTCTTGATATAGTTGGTCAAAATGAGGTTATGGATTTTGTCAATAGTAGGATGATTGTTCCCGATGGAAATTGGAATTTGCGTAGTTTTGATCCGGAATTCATTGTGGCTCATAAGTTTCTCATTTCGGCCATAATACCGAAGGATAAACATGATGCAAAGTTAATTCCGTATGAAGCTTATCTCCTATTTTTGATCTTTGCTAAGCGTCCGATTAATATTATTGCTATTATGTTCAAATGGATGAACCATGCTAGAACCGCAAGAGATAAGGTCCCATATGGTATTTTTCTTACTAGGATCTTTGAGGGAAGTGGAATTTCGTTAGGAGGAACAAATGTGAAATCTATTGATAAAGCGTGGTGTTTCGATTATAGCACAATCAAGAAAATGAAATTTGCTATTTATAATAACTCCTATGTTGCTCATTCGGTTATTAATCGTATTTCGGATGTTACTATTCGTAATCGTATCTTACAAGCTAGAGAAGAAACTCATGGTCCGGCACTTGACACCCTTGAGTTATTGGATATTCCGGGTCAACAAAATCCTATCCCAAATGAGCCTCCACAAAACCCCACTCATGAGAATCCTACTAATCCTTCTAGTTTCGAAGGTGCTATGTCTCGGTTTATGGATTATATTGGTAGAAAATTTGAGGTTTTAGAGGAAAAGATAGAAAGAAAATTTGGAGTGTTGGAAGAGAAAATAGGCCATCTTGCTAGTGAATTATCTTGTATGAAGAACGATGTCTCGTGTATCAAAGATGATGTTTCACATCCTCGAAGCCGTTCTAGGAGCCGCTCTCCCCGGGAATTTCGCTAAATGATCTTGTTGGGTGTTGGTTTATTAAAATCTTCTTTTTATTCTCTAAGTGGTTTATGTGTTTTTTTTTTTTTTTTTTTTTGTCTTGGACTAAGTTTGTGTTGTTTTTGCTTTAATTGTTTATGGGTCCATGTTTTGGACATCTAGGATATTATTGCTACATGTTTTATTTGGATAATGGTTTAGGATGCTTTATGTTTAACTTGGTTTAATTTGGATATTTGTTTTAGTATGCTATGGTTTTATTTTGGAAATTTTAAATGTTTAGTTGCTTCAAATTTATACTTGATATTACTAACATTTTCCTTGATGATATAGGTACTATTGCTCTTTTATCCTTGATCTTATCCTATATTGCATTTTAGTCCCTATAGTGTGTTCAATTTTTGTCTTTGTTCTTAAAATGGTTGAAAAATGCACTTAGGTCCCTAAAAGTTTTAAAAATTGTCTCTTAGTCCCCTAACTCTTTGACAAATGACTTTTTGGCCCTATATTTTTCAAAAATTACATTTTACCCCTAACTTTCTTAAAAATGATTTCAAAATATCTTTTTGGGGAGAAATTGTAAATCACACTTTTACAAAATTGAAACAATCTTTATGCATTTTGTAAGGGGGAGCTTTTATTAAAACTCTAATGCTTTGGCTAATCTTTTATCTCATATATTGCAACTAATCGTTTGTGTCATTAGAAAGCATATGAAATGAAAATCTATCGATCAACGAGTTGGTAAAAAGTCTTCATCTCTTAGTTCTTCAATTATCTATCTTTGTGCATCTCTTTCTAAAAATGTTTTAAATCTCCAAACTCTTGCACACTCTTAGAAACGTTGTTTAAAATCTATTCACTTGAGTTTTTGCTCTTCTATTCGTAGTTGTTATTATTAACCCCGTCTTTTTGATGAAGACAAAGGGGGAGAAATATGTGCAACAAAACTTTCAAAACTTGCACACTTTAAAACTCACAAATGCATCTCAAATCTTATATGCTTATTGTGAGGGGGAGCTTAATTTCATTAGTGCTTAAACTTTCATATCATTCCTAAGGTGTTTTAGTGAAGGATTTGTCATCATCAAAAAGGGGGAGATTGTTGGCATATAGCCTCCCTTAATAGGTTGTTTTAATGTGACAAATCCTCTTATGTTTAGTGTGCTATTTACTCTTGTTATACATATTCTTTCTTGCACTCTATTTCATCAAAAAGCACATCTTTATCATGTTGATCATAACTTTATTGTTATTTGTTATGAAACTAATTCTCTTACAATAAGTTTAACCTTATCCCTGTGTACATTGAGAATTAGCCTTAGTGATCAACTTCAAAGGTTCTTAGAATGATGTTTCCAACAACTTTTGTGAAGAAGATTTATTGATCCAAGTCATTATCTTTCAAAGTTACTTGGCGCGGTACACCGGACGAAAGGCGCGGTACACCGGACCAAGATTGCGGACCAGGGCGCGGTGCAGAGGCTAGCCCGTCAGTAAGTTAGAAAATCAAACCGTTGAGGTGCAGTACACCGCACGAAATCTTGCGGTACACCGCAAGGAAGGTTTTTCTGCACAAAGTTTAAGTCATAAAGAATATATCCGTTGGGAGATTAATAGATCCGTTGGACCCAAGCCTTATGACCGTTGGAAGCCATTTTCTACTATAAATTGAAGCTCTTTGAAGGCTACAATTACACCAACTAATTACAAACATTAAGGGGCTTAATTGTTATCATTCAAGAAGGTGTCAAGAGCTATACATAGTCAAAATCAATCTTAGTGAGCTTTTAAATCCTTTCAAGGAGTTAATCAAATAAGCCACAAGGTTCTATCTACTCAAGAGGAGTTCACAAGCTATATAGTTCATATCCACTCTTTTAGGAGTTTAGTTACAAGCTTTTATAAGAAACCCTTTAAACACTTTGTTTCTATCCTCTTAAGTCTAGGTCTTGTAATAGATAGATTAAGAGAGAATTCAAGTATAGGGAGTATACTTGGTATCCTTGTGTTGTGATTACACAAGTGGTTGTCCTTCGTGTTATCGAAGAGGTTGTAAGGGTTATTGTGTTCTCGACCCGGTTAAGAGAGACACGGAAGCTTAGTGAAAAGCTTGAAATCCTAAGGAGGCTTCCTTAGGTAGTGGATGTAGGGAAACCGAACCACTATAAATCGCGTGTATCTTTCTATCCCTACTCTATTTACTTTCCGCACTTTGTTTGTTTGATAATATGCTAGCTTGATCATTGCGATATTGTCTATCTTGTTTATCTAACATATAGTCTTCTAGAGTAGTAAGATATTGGATTGTCGATTTACTTGTTTTACTTATATATATCAAACCTCCTACTTACCCTTTGCATGATCCTAAGTGTTTGATATATTAAGTTGTTTTAGAAGTTTTCTCTTAAGCTTATAATTGTCCAAAAGATTTTTAATTAGGCACTAATCTTATTAGTAATCTTATTCACCCCCCCTCTAGGACTTTCACACTACGAACCATTAATGCAAGCAAACCACCCATGGAATTGTTCTTAGGCAATTCGTCAAGCACTTGGCGATTCATAAGTTTTTCCCAAACATTAGTCGTGAACGAGCTAACAATATTCTCTAAATTTTCCATACCAATTATTGAATGCCCTTTTTAATTCTAGCACCTCTGCTCCTAATTTTATATTAAAATTTTCGAACTTCTTCTCAAAACCAAGTTTAGCAGTGGTCTTACTAACTTTTGCAGCCTTAGGCTGACTCCAACAACTTCCTAACTCTAGCAAAAACTAGATTAAGGAGTTGAAAATCCAGTATTAACCTTCCAACAACTATCCTAAAATTTGGGATACCAATTTGAAAACCAATTTTTTTTCGTTTTATATCACCATATGTAGCGAGTAATCACTTTAGCCATCCATTTTTTTTCTTCAGTTGCTTCCTAGTTTGATGTATGTAGATGCTTTATTAATTTTTTTTGTTAAATAGCATGTTAAATTTTTAAAAGTATTAATATTAAAAGGTATTAATATCTTTTAAAATTCCACATGCTATTTAACAAATAAAATAAAATTTAATATGCATATACAATATAGGGTTAATTCCCTCTTAAATCAAAACAACAAACCAACTTCCCATTTAGATTACACCTTAATTTAGATGAAAAGATTACAAGAATACCTTTATTCTAGTTGTTGTCTTTAACCAAATATATATTCCCATTTAAATCATATATTATCATAGATGTGAAAATCCACCTATTACTAATTTATCGTACGCATACGTCCGGGAATTTTTTTTAAATTCATCATAACTAATTCTAAAAAAATCAAAAAAATACATTTTTAGATGAGACAAAATAATATCTACGTCCATGATTTTTTTGATTTTTTTTTGAATTTTTTATTTTTTTGATTTTTATTTTTCAATTTATTTTAAGTGGGATTTTGTCCAATTTCTAATTTTAAAATTAGGATGAATTTGTCTCATTTTCATTCTAATACTGAGATGGGATTCGTCCCATCTCTATTATAAGATGAGATTTGTCTCAGCTCTATTGTAAAACTAATTAAAGGAATAATATGTTGGAGATGGTGATGTGCTATTTCGTGAGACAAAAATTTAAGATGGGATTTGTCCCATATCTGGTTTGTCCCATCTAGTTGACAAAAAAAAAACTTGTCCCATCTCTAAAAGGTAATCCTTTTAGACTAAACAACTTCAACATGATCATGAGATCATGAACCAATTGACATAGGATCTATAGTGCAATTACCCCTACAGTAATCGACTTTTTCATATGCATACATAACTTTCCATTAATACAAAAAGCAACATAATAGTTAAAAGAAATACACGTATGTATAATTACATCATGGCTTCTTGAGTAATTTTTCAGCAACTTTATAAGAGTTTCAGCACCAAGACATTCACTAGTCTGTAATAAATTATTAGTCTTTTTTGAATTAATCTTTGACCCAGATTTCCATCCCAATTTTTTTTCTGTTCTTGTGTACTGCACTTAAAAGCCACAACAGGTAATTCTTCCCTAAGATATTTTAACCATTTTCAGCAGATTCTCTTGGTACCTATGATATGCAAAAATTCTAATTATACCCCTGTATTTTTAAAAATAGCAATTATCATCTGAAAAAAGTATTATCTTTAGCTATTTACACAACCAATCATCAGTGAAGGTTAGTTTTAAAATTATCTTAAATTACTAGTTAAATTACAACATAGTTTGACTTCTACAGAACACATAATCCTTCTTGCAGCTGAAAGGTACTTATGTTGATCAATAATGTACAACAAGATTTTCAACTGGAACCACATTTATAACAGCTTCAAGCATGGGAATAACACTTCTAGGGGTCCCGGTTCCAATTGTATCACCAAGAGAGATTTCATAGCATCCCATTTCATGAAGTTGCTTAGCCACGTAAGCAACTTGTGAAGGGGAAATTGGTCCTTCAACTGGGCATCCGATAGCGCATGATACATACCCACGAATTGGAATTGAAAGCTTTTTAGCAGCACCAATAACAGCACGATAGCGCTCAAGACTCTTTTCAATACTACAGTTTATGTATGATTTTGAAAATCATACGGGAGTTGATGCCACTTCTTTTGCCCCAGCAGCTATGGCTGCTTCGAATCCCTTCAGATTAGGTGTTAACACAGGCAAATTAGCACCTTCCAGACCCTTAATTGCTTCCATTACATCCTTCGCATCTGCCAGCTATTTCCAACAAAAAGAAGGATGGGCTAATTGCATCTTTAGTCCTTGTGATTTCCGAAACTTATAGTCCTATAGTCTGTGTGGTGGTGGTGGTGTCCGGAGAGGTGGGATTGAACTTGGGAATGTGGGTGGTTGCGTAATAGCGGTTCTTATAATAGGTCTGTGTAAATAAAAATCAAAATAAAAGAAGATATTGACTAGAGGGTAAGAAAGTAAATTGCTAATGAATTTTTAATTTAAATGGAAACAACTTAATTTATTTGGGAAGAAATATTCACCTGTCAACATTTGGGCACAGACAATGTAAATCATGATTTAAATAGGCATTATCCCTACAATATATTTCTATTATTTCAAAAATGAAAATAGTAAAAATTTAATATTTTAACAAAAAAACAAGTAATATATTTTCTGTAAATAATAAATATAATCAATATATTTTTATAAATGAAATAATAAAATTTAATATTCCAAAAAGAAAACAAGTAACATGTTTTCTGAAAATAATAAATATTTAGCAAAAATAGTTATCATTATAATTCAAATATTAAAAAAACTTTTAATATTCTAAAGATATATAAATAACAAAATTTCATTATAAAATATAAATTAATTTAATAAAATTAAGATAGAAAAATGACTAAAATAAAATTAGAATATAAATTTTTGAAATTAAAAAATTAAAATTAAGAAGGTGCTTGGGTAAAACTATAATAGAAAATTTAAAATAAAAATAAAAATGAATATTTGGCTACAATTAAAAACACTTGGTCTTAAAGAGGAAAAAAACATTAATTACCTTTTTTGTCTCGATAAGTGGACTAAAAAATTATGGTGTATATCCCTCATTCACTGCCGTATAAACCACTAGCTGGTTTAGGTATTAATTGTTGGATTGAAATTATGCTGGATAGAGTCCATTCTAAGTAGGACAACTCTTGTTTGTTACTTACTATTATTTTCTACTTATGAACAATTTGGATTATGCGTGATAAAATAGTTATTGAAGACATCCCTATCAATTATGATACTTATTTAATTCTAATGAATTCTATTTGCAGAGACATCCTATACTGTGATATAATCTCTTTGGATAGTCTCCCACATCCCCTAGTTTTTGACACCTCTATTTGAAAATCCACCTCTCCAATTTGGATCCGACGTCCCCAACACCAGAAGATCAATGTTGACACATCCTTTAAAACTGGGAAAATCTTCTCAGCCGCCAAAGCCCGTGATAACAAAGGAGAGGTAGTTTCAGGTTTCTCCATGAATTCCCCTGCTAGCTCCAGTTTCGAGGTGTTGGAACATTTAAAGTGGAAAGAAAGGTTTTTCCACTTTCCCACATCGGTGGGTAAGAAGGAGAGTAAGCTCCTTTTAGCCATTGTGATGGCATTAGCTTCCAAAGATCACAACCCTATGCACATGAAAAGGCATTGGATAAGCCCACACGCGCGGACCACCACCACCACCACCACCCGCCCGGCCGGCCCGGCACTGACACCGGCGACGGCGGCGGCGCCGAGGGCGTGGGCGTGGGCGTGGTTGTGGATCGTGGTTCGTGGTTCGTGAGTTCGTGGGGGAGTTTGGGGAGTCAAAAAATGAAAAATGAAACAAGTTTTACTATCAGCTATTATAGGGTCGCTGGCAATCAATCAGAAGATAAAACGTAAAACAAAGACTCCACCAATCACGCGTACGTTAAAGATTATTCCATCAGATGGCCAAGTCAACCAGCGGTTACACAAGCTTCCAAAACGTGTGGAATAAGAAGTCAACTAAAACATGTGATTAAAAGGATCAATCGGAAACCGTCAATCAATCAATGGAGGGAATTATGGAATTGATTGATCGGTTACAATTGACAAAGGCTTCAAATTCTCCTCACCCTATATATACGAGCTCATTCTCCACCAGAAAACACAACGAAAATCACAACAAAGCAAAAGCAAAACTCTCTCTATACTTCACTTCTCCGAAATAAGAATAGTAGTAGTCTTTCCGTTTGGAGATACCGGTACGCCGGAATATCTTTTTAACGCTAGGATTATTTTCGTGTACTGTTTTCGCTTTTCATTCCGTGTAAGTGTTTGATTTTCGTTTGTAATCTCAATTCGTGTAATAGTTAGTTTACCATTAAGTTGATTTTACACTTCTTTGTTTTGAATTGCCTTTCTTTCTTTTTCGTTTCAAACGGTGATTTTTTCACTCACACGAGGCAGAAGTAAAGGCACTTCGTAGTGTTCTACGGTTTGTCATTGACAACACCTCTACATGCACCAGTATCGAAGCTGATGCAAAATTAGTTGTTGTTTATGCTTTACAGTCTCCTGTCGTGTACTGTTTTTGGAAGAACAGGTCTATCCTGGAAGACATTAGAAGTATGGCCTTAGTTCATTCTCAAGTACATATTTGTAGGATTAGAAGAACTGCAAACTAGGCTGCGGATTAGATAGTGAAGGTTTTTCAAAATTTTCTTTACTTATTAGTTGGATATGTAATTTACCTAATGATCTTGTTTTTATTTTATATATTGACAGCATACTTTTGATTTATCTGAAGTGGGTTCTGGTTTATCCTCTTTAATATATCCTCTTTGATATAAGGCCTTTAAAAAAAAGAAATTGGCCGCATCGTTGGGTTTCGTTGAGAGAAGTAATTTATTAGCAGCAATTTCTGACTTTGTTGGCTAGAGCAAGTTGAGTCACCGACTCACCGGTGTATTCTAGTCATAACGTCCCACAAGAAGATGCTAAGTGAGTACATAAAATCTTTTGTATGGTTTTATTGCATATGTTTAGGTGAGCAAAAAAGTCAACTTTGATATAAAAATTGTCTAGTTGACAAAAAAAATATAACTAAATGAAACTCCAAGTTATATGAAATCGACGTAGATATTCATTAAAGGTCACAATGGAGAACAGCAAATATTGGCATATGGCTGTGGCAACCATATGGTATCAATGCAGCAGCCAAGCATCAATAGCATTTGGCATCTACACACCAATCTTGAAATCAAACCAAGGCTATGAGCAATCAACTATTGACAACATCTCACACCTCTATGACATAGGAGTCTGCTCAGGAATCGTCTATGGGATCTTGTACTCAGTTTATTGCAAAGCCTATGGTGTTGACAATCCATCATCATCATTTATGTGGTTATTTTTCCGACCAAGCGGACTGTGGATTGTCAACTTAGCCGGAGCTATACTATGTTTCGTCGGTCACTTCTTTATGTGGCTTTTGGCCATGGGAGAGATTCCTAGGCAAAACGTGTGGTTGATGTGTCTATTAATGTTTGTTGCTGTTAATGCTCAGACATTTTTCAACACCTCCAATTTTGTTATTGCTTTTGATAATTTTTCTCGGAAAAATGGAATCATTGATTTTATGAAGGTACGGTAAATATATAGGTTTATGTATTGTATTATGAAATGCATCTTTTGATTCTTTACTTGTTGTCTATTACAGTATCAAAATAAATTTACTAACATGTTAGGATATATCCAAATTCTCTTCAGTCTCGATCCGTATGAGATATTTTATTTAGACTGGGTAATATTTATTGGTGAACCAGGTCAATTTTTTTTTTTTTTTTAACTAGAAATCTTTGATAAAAATCGGTTTTCGCTATCCTTTTTCCGAATCTAAAATTCATCTCCAAGCATAAAATTATTCTAATTTCTTTTTGTTTGTCGACCCAAATCTCACTATTTTTTTTAATTTTTTTAATACATGAGAAAGTCACTTTAGATTCGGAGTCATTTCGACTCCAATAAAATCCGATCCCTTAACTTCTTGGTCTCTACAAAATAGTCTAACCACCACTAGACCAACTAACGATCTCAATCACTATCTTTTCATGAACTTATTATTGGTCAACATTTATTATTTATATTATTGGCTTTTAAACTATATCTTTAATGTGTTTACATGGGCTACTTTGACTATTCAAACTATGATTTTGATATTTTTCTTCTTCTTTTATAAAATATTATATGTACTTATTGTTGTTTAAGAGTATGTTAACTTATTATACTCCTACAATTTCTAATTAAATTAAAAATTATATTAAAATCATATAAAGAAGAATCTTATTGCACTACTTGCATTTTAGTATTATATGAATTTCTTGTTACTTTGAACAAAAAAACTCAATCAATAACAATACATGAGATTGAGTTAAATCGTGTAATCTTATCTATTTAAATAAAAGAATGGTTACATGATAAACAACGATAATAGACCTTATAGAATATATTTGGGATATTATTAAAGTCCTTCTTTAATTACTACTAGTAAAATACTTATAATGTCTTGTTCTTCTTTCTTCAGGGTCTCATAGGTCTAGGAGGAGCATTAGTAATGCAAGTGATATGTATCAAATTACTCAAAGACAAGCCAAAGACGTTCCTACTACTTCTTGCATTGATACCAAGTTTCATATCAATTTTGCTTATGTCTATGGCTAAAATCCAAGATATGCAAACTAGAGATAGAAAGAAAAGTATATGATCAATAGTTTCTCATTGCTTTCCATAATAATTGTTTCAAATCTCATGTATTTTAAGGATGTTAATGTTACAATTGTCATAAGAAGTGTAAAAAAATCCCTTCAGGGTTAAAAACAACCATGTAAGTACAACAATCAATTTCAATACTGATTACCGAGTAACTTATCAAACAATTTAAGTTTATGAGTTCTAAACTTTTGAAGTAACTTATAATCAAGATGTGCTAGTAGAAGCTTTAAATCTGTTTAGCATAGCCTCATAGAAGATCTTTGTCGCCAGTGGCAAAGGTTGATAAGGAAAATGATAAACAAAAAAAAAATAGAAAATTAGGTCTTCAACCCTAAGGGCCATAATTTTTTTTGTTTTAAATTATATTTTATTATTATATAATGTTTCAACAAGCTCACTAAGATAAAAAAGAAAGACTTTATATACCTACAAATATATGATAATTACAATCGACAAGTGAACAACACACATTAAAGACACTTAGCACCAACAATGTCAATACTGAGCGGTGTCATGCCACAGCAGCTAGTTATAATGAGCATGATATGCGGTGACACTGAACATGCTTTTGCGGTAACATTAAACACGATTCGTGGTGGCACTGAGCATACTTTGTAGTAACATTGAGTACAATTTGTGGTGGTATTAAGTAGGGGAGATCACATGTTAGTTTTACCCCAATTTTGAGGTTAGGTTAAACCAAGGGTTATAAATATCAGTTTAAGGAATTGCTAGGGTAACCCAAGGGTAGGATAAATTCATCTCTACCTGGTGATAAATAAAGGATCCGTACCCCTGTTGATCTCTCAGAAATTTCATAAAACGGGCTTTCTAGAGATCCCCAATGACCAATCCTCGCATGAATTGCTAAGGATCCAATAAGTCCAACATTGATTCCTTCAGATGTGTCAATTGGACAAATATGTCCATAGTGACTAGGATGGATATCTCGTATACGGAAACTAGCAATTCGCCCTGTCAGTCCTCCAGGTCCCAAATAACTCAATTTTCTTCCATGAACTATTTGTGTCAATGGATTAGTTTTTTTACCCTTGGATTAAACTTCGATTACCTTCGGATTACCCCCATTGGTCAACATTGGTCAAACTTGTTACAACACATTAAAAAGTAGAAAAAAATGACTAAAAATCTGGAATAACTTGAAATCATTATACTACGAATTAACTAGTGTTACCTATTACAAATGAACTAGATTAAAGTTACAATTTTGATATTACAAACCAAGAAGAACTAAATAGTTCATAAATTGAATAGTTCAAAATAAGTTACAATTTAAAGTACAAAGTCTTATACATTACATAACTTTTTCCAAAACCTAGTAAAAAAATTCCTTTTAACTTTAAAAGCCTTCATAATCCTAGGTTGATCAGGGTCTTTGTAATCATCTCGAGTGCTTATTATCCTGTTAAGCCCTATATATCCCATTGGCACACACAATATGTTAAGTTCAAAATTTATTTAGAAGATTTAGGACTCAGAATACTCAAACTCATCATAGACCCAAAAGTTTTACAGTTTTAGGGACCAAATTACAAAGTTTTAAGGACTAAAATGCAAAGTGTAGTAGATTTAGGGACTGAAATATAAAGTCTAATAGTTTTGGGGACTGAAGTGCAAAATCTTACTAGCCTGAACCCCCAAGAAGTGTTACTTCTTTTTTCTATCATCACATGCCTCATGTTTAGATTATAAAACATCATTGGCCTCAGAAGGGGTTATATTACAAAAGAGAATCCCGGAAGACCATCTCAGCAATATATAAGTACTCCGACCTAGGCGATAACTACTATTGGCTATCAAAACCCTGTTTTATAAAACAAATATGTATTGAAATTGCTTACCAGGATTCCGCTGTCATTTTCTTTGTAAATCATCAAATGGTTTGGGCCGAGCTTTCAGAATTCATGTCGAAAGTGCCTATCACAATTAGCAAGTGTAAGCGAATCAGTAATTAAGTAAAAGAATGACACTAATATATAGTTAAATTAAAATGTATCAAACTCGATCCATAAGATGTATCTGATCCATCAATTATTAATTTATCTATTAGATTTGTGTAATATTTTTTGTTTGTAACTGGTTAAGATTTCACTATCACTTGCTGCTATCAAACTCACCAATAAATCTTATTATAAGAACATAAATAGTAAACTAAATTTTAGTATCGTAAAATTCTTTCTACATGTAATAAACTTGCCAGAATGTATCAATTTATCTTATTATTAGCAAGAAGTAAGACATAATGATAGACTTACTCGTTTATTTTATTAGAAACCATATCCTAACGTTTTTAACTATCCGTTACACATTTTAAAACCATAACCGCATTATTTGGTTTCGGTTTTCTAAATTGTCTTGCGGGTTTTAACCATAACCAAGTGATAATTTAATAAATATATTATTTTTCATTATCAAACAACACATATAAGAAAAATTTATGAGGTATATAAAATATTGTGTTGTTCTTTGATCAAATTGCATATTCATTATATAGTTGGTTAAATTTAGTATTTGGATTTTGGTTTTAGAATTTAAATCTAATTTAACTTAGATTATAATAGAATATGAAAATATATATCAAACGGTTTTCGGTTATTCAGTTTTATTTTTATCTGAAACCATAACCTAATGGTTTTAACCACGATCATACAATTCATTTTTTTATCGGTTCGGTTATCACCAGATTCGGTTTTTCACCGTATCCAGTGTCATCCCTGTTATAAATACATTATATTATTCTTAAGATTAAAAGCGAAAATATATATAAAAGCAAAAATATTGAGAATAATGCATGCTATCTTCCAGTTTCTCTTCCAACCGCTCATTCCCTTCACCAACAATGGGACGTGTGATCAGAGGTCAACGTACGGGTCCAGGTGGAATCTTCAAATCCCACACTCACCATCGAAAAGGCCCAGCCCGGTCTGTTCACTCAATTCTGGCGAACGTAACAGTTATCTCAAAGGAGTAGTCACCAAAATCATCCACGATCCAGGTCGTGGTGCTCCGTTAGCTCATATGACATTCCGTCATCCCTTCCGTTACAAACACCAGAAGGAATTATTCATAGCTGCTGAAGGAATATACACATGTCAATTCATATTTTGTGGTAAGAAAGAAAATCTAATTGTTGGTAATGTATTGCCATTAAAATCTGTTCCTGAAGGTGTCGTTGTTTGTAACGTTGACCATCATGTTGGTGACCGTGGTTCGTTAGCTAGAGCTTCCGGTGATTACGCCGATGTTATTAGTCACCCCTGAGACAGATCCCGAATCCCTGGGGGAATGGTTCACGAAGATTTATACCGGTGACGAGACGATGACATGGGATAAGCACGTAGTGGAGTCATATGTGATGCTAACCCTCTGGAACATATGTAAACATAAAATGAAAAGTTTACACGAAAATACAACACTAGATATAGATACGGTTCTAGTGGCTACTAATGCAGCTATGAAGGATCTTTTAGGCCACGATTGGATGGACAATACTCCGCCTCCGAGACGGGAACATGACACCACCAATCCTAACCCGTGGAATCCAGAAGAACTCGCGGGTACACAAGTTATTTTTACTTGCGACACATCTTTTAAGACACGAATCAAACAAAGCGGAATTGGGATTGTACGAAGAGATACACGTACGGGCTATCGAGCGATCTACTCGAAAACGATCTGGACAAATTCACCAGCGGAAGGAGAGGCGATAACAGTCCTGAAAGCAACAAAGATGGCTATGGACAGCAGGGGACAAAAAACTATTACCGGTTCAGATAACCTTGACTTGATACAAGCTACTAGGTCGCTGCCAGCGGCGTGGTGTAAGGTCAAACCCTATGTCAAGCATATCATCGCGTATGCTGTGAAACATGGTCGGATGTTCTTTAAGCATATTCCGAGACGTCTCAATGTCATATGGCTAACCTAACCGCACAGAACGCTACACAACGGGGTTCTATAAATGATTACCAGTTGGATCTTATACATCGACTTTCACGGCTAGGAATTGGCTAAACGGTGATTTGTAATTTGTAATCTTTACGTTGGCCAAAACAAAAAACCCAAAAGAAAATAATAATAATGTATAAAACATAATTTACAAGCAAAAAAAAAATAATAAGTATAAACACACAAAACCACTCATCTATTCTCACTTACCTCAACGCCGCCACACGGAGCTTATTCTCCAGCTTCATCAACTCTGCTAATTCATCAACCAGCATAGACTATAGAAGAACCTAAATCAAGGTAAAAAGAAGTAATCTATTTATTGCAATTAAAATTCTAAAAAGTTACTTCAAAATAAAAACTTATTTTAATTTCAACCTAATTTCAACACTTTTACAATTTTTCAGATTTAAATTTATGTTAATTGCACTTGTCTTTACTACACAAAACCCTCAATGGTCATATTTATGTGACCGTTGGAAAATTTTACCGTGATGCGCTGATAATAGCGTATCTGCAGAGGGGGGTGTTTTGTGAGTTTTGTGGTAGGCATGATTTTCGGGGAATATTGAAATGAGTAATATACTCTTATACTGAATTTTTTTTTTTTGCAGTATTTACCCATTTGCGCCAGTTATTCAAAATGGGGAAAAAATTGGAGCTCTTGGATGATGATGATGAAGAAATTAAAATAAACAAAGAATTTGTTGTCCGTTATGAACACAATAAAAAGCGTGAGGATTTACACAGACTTGAAGAGCTTAAGAAGAAAGGTGTAATTGATGATGATTCTGAATCTTCCTCAGATGAAGAAGATGAAGTAATCACAGCAAGTAAGAAAGATGATTTGAAATTTCTCGATGCTTTAATCAAGTTCAGAAAACAAGACCCTTCTCTTAAAATCAAAGATGCTAAGGTTTTCTCTTCCGATTCCGAATCTGATTCCGATGATAATAATAACTCGAAAGAGAAAAAGAAGAAACCCATGTATTTAAAAGATGTAGCAGCTAAGCAATTAATCGAGGAAGGTGCAGATTTTGAGGAAGAAGAGGATAATGAGGAACATGTGAAGAGTTATTTCGAGGAGCAAGAAGATGCAAGGAAGGAGTTTTTAAAATCGTTAAAGGAAGCTGAGAATGATGAAAATGGTGAAGGTGAATTGTTGATATTGAAGGAAAATCATGGTTTAAAAGATGAAGAAGATGATGAAGTTATCGAGGAGAAATTAGATGAGTATTTTGGTAAAGATGAGAAATTAGATGAGAATGAGATGTTTTTAAAGGAGTATTTTCGGAATAGAATGTGGGAAGGTAATGAAAATGGTGTTAATGGTATTAATGGTGATGAGAATTTATTAGAGTTATCTGATGATGAAGATGCTATTGAGAAACAAGAAGATTATGAAAGAGGTTTTAATTTTCGATTTGAAGAAAATGCTACTGATCGTGTTTTGGGTCATTCGAGAAAAGTTGAGGGGTCTGTTAGGAAAAAAACAAATACTCGGCAATTACAACGTGAAAGAAAAGAGGAAAGAATAGCTGAAGCTGATTTAGAGAGAAAAGAGGAATTAAAAAGGTTAAAAAATTTAAAGAAAAAGGAAATGAATGAGAAACTTATGAAGATTCGTGAAACAGCTGGGATTGATAAAGATAATGTTAGTTTACTTGATATTAATGATTTAGAAGATGAGTTTGATCCTGATGAACATGATAAAAAGATGAAACAAGCTTTTGGTGATGATTATTATAATTCTCAAGATATTAATCCTGATTTTGCTAGTGATGATGATGATTTTGAAAAACCTGATTTTGATAAAGAAGATGAATTGCTTGGATTTAATGAAGGTTCTGGATTTTTGTCTGTTAGGGATAAGGTTTTGAAAATGAAGGGTGATGACGTGGCGGAACAAGGTGAGGAAGGTGAGGAAGGTGAGGAAGGTGATGAGGTGGCGGTTAAGGAGGGAAAGAGGAAGAGAAAGAAGAGAAAAGAAAGTGAAGTGGAGAAAGCGATTAGAGAAGAGTTAATGGAAGAGTATTATAAATTGGATTATGAAGATACAATTGGGGATTTAAAGACTAGGTTTAGATATAGACCTGTTAAAGCTAAAAGATTTGGGTTAAAGACTGAAGAAGTATTGATGATGGATGATTCTGAATTGAATCAATTTGTTTCAATTAAGAAATTAGCTCCTTATAGGGAAAAAGAATGGGAGGTTCCTCATAATAAGGTTATACAGCAAAAAGAGCTTCTTCGTGAAAGTGTTGTTAATAAAGGTAAACGAAAGAGAAGAGATGATGATGAGAAAGATAAAAGTAGTAAAGAGATTAAAGAGGATAAGGTCAAAAAAGTCAAAAAAGAAAAGAAGAAAGAGAAAATTGAGGAAGAAAAGGAGAAGATTGAAGAATTGGGTGAAAATGAAAATAAAATATCTCGGGGAAGTAAAAGAAGGTTACGTCAAGCTGAGCTTAAGAGAAGGCAAATGGCTTATGGGTTAATCCCCTCCAATCCAAAAACCAAAAATTAGGTAATTTACTCAATTTCTTGTTATTGTATTTTAAAAATTTTAGTGCATTTTTGTATATTAAGAATTTTGATATCTGATACTTAGTTAACATTTGCAGATTACAAGTGATTGATTTACAAAGGCATACATGAAGGATGGATGATATATCAAGCTTTTTTTTATTTTTCTATGGCATTTGAGTTTTTTGGTTTGTTTATTAACCGTTTAAAGGATAATGGATGTCAATTTTGTGTTGTAACAGAGCTTTTATGATTTAGATGTTTCAGATTTTGCAGATGAAATGTTGGAACTTCTGTGATTTTAGTTATTATTTATGACAATTTTGAGTTTTTGTTAATTTTTATCCTGCTGGTAAAAAGAGTAAGGCTTGACTAATGTTTGCTTTTGCCTGGTTACTCATCTACTGGGTTAATCATATTGTTAATTTGTCCACAATATGTTTTAACTAGGGTGTTTGGAAGTTGGAACCAAATTTTTTAAGTTATTTGCACTATAGGTCCCTATATTAGACAAAAATTGAGCTAGGGAACCATTGAACTTTATGCATATGTCAACTATCAGAAACCAAAACAGCTGAAAGTGTTGGAGAATAACATTTTGAAAAAGTATTAAGCCTTGAGACGATTAGTGTTGTTTTGTTAAAAACAAAATTCTGTTTGGAGGTTATTGTGGAAAATTGAAGATTTTATTCTTTCAGTTAAAGGTCCAACTAATTTAATCGGATATTTATATTTATATATATATTTAAAATAAATTAATTATATCCCCGAAATCCCGAATCGGAGTTTTTTTGAAGATATCGAATCCTCGAATCGCATCCCCGCACCCGCTCTTGTGCAACCTAGATGGAGAGCTTCAGGGTCTACCTAAGTTAAAGAATATATGTAGGAAGCTTCCGGAAAAATTTCACTCCTTCGGAAATTTGGAAATTTAATATCTCTTTATGTTTCCAAATGTCACAATGTAAGATATTTACTCTTGCCACCTATGGCGAAAATACTCGTTAGTCCGAAATTCTTGAGATTGGAGTGTCTAACAGATGGAAGCAATAGTTGGAAGGGACAAAAGAGTAATATCTGAAATGGAACCCATGGAAGAACGCACCAACATAATTGAGTTTCCTAAGTTAAGAAGCTTGCGAATTTGTGTGCTTGGAAACCTCTTAATGCCTGAAAATGTTGATCTCGAGCTTCCTTCGTTACTTCATTTGGTGAGGGATCTATGCCCCAAAATGAATAAATTTTGTGCCAAAGGACTAAGCGGAAGAAGTCTTAACAATGTGCATGTTAAGTACTCTATCTATGATTAGGGGAAAGCAATGGCGAATCTAGAAACATTAATGAGGGTAGGCTGAATATAAGGGAGGTTCATGGGCAACGCCTCCGATATTTTTAGGTATTTAATATAAATCACATGAAACTAATGAATCTATAAATAATATCATATCAAGATAAAAAAATTATAATGGTACTCTAAAACCAAACAAATAAACCAAAAGAAATTTTAAAAAATGGAATTATTATCCTACGATTTTTAATTTTTTTATTATAATTAAATTAATCAATTAAAGAATCATTTTAATGATATAAATAAATATATATCTAATAAATAATATTTATTACATTTAAAAAAAATCATACAAAATACCTAATAGAAAAAATTTAACAATATATTGAAAAAATTTAAATAATTTAAAACATACTGGTAGTGAATAATAAATTGTGTATATCGATCGGTTGTAATTTTAATTTGTGTAAAAATTATAATAAATTCTGAAGGCTAAAATGTATAAGTAAAGTTAAATAGGCTAAAAATCTAAAATAATTAATTAAAATAAAAAAAGAATTTTTAAAATTTGAGGGTGGGCTTAAGCCCAACCCTTGCATAGATGCATCCGCCAATGGGGGAAAGTGGGGTTGATTTCCTGGTTGAATGTATATTATATTTCTTAAAATATTTACTTGTATTTATAAAATTTGATGAGGATTAATTAATTGACGTTCGCTCATAAAAGATTATAAATTAAAGATTCATTGTCTCAATGGTTCTAGAAAATTAAGAGGCGTGGTCATCGTTATTACCAATTCTACTTTTTAGTCGGGTAAGTCCTACTCTTAAGTTGTATAAAATCTCATTGATGCCGTAAACGACTAGAGAAAATATTGTTGCTGAAAAGGAAAAAATCAAAATATAAAGACAGAATTCTTAGCAAAATCAAATGGCAAAGATCGACAGTTAGTTTAGTTGTTATGTTCCGTCCAACAACTACTTGATTGAAAAGTCAGAACTAGGAGTCAAACACGGTGTTTTTATCAAATAACAATTTTGAAAACTGTTTATTCTAACAGTTTCTCAATTTCAACCTCTCAATCTTATTTTAAATTTATTTAGACAATTTTACAAAAAGGTCTAGCGATCGAGTCTTATTAGAATCAAAATGATTCTGAGTCTAAAGTGGCTCTTATATATATTAAAAAAATCAAAATAGCAAGAAATTTCGTTTTGACATATCTAATTTATAATGCCGCTTTTGATATTCTAGATGACAGACGATAGGGCAGCACACGGGTCGGTTAACCGACCCGTAGGGGTAAACCCAATACCCAACCCTAATTTTCGGTTTTCATTTTTTTAAACCCAATAACCAATATTTTTTATTGAAACTGTGCGGGTTGGGTAGGACGGGTTAGGGTCGGGTTAGGGTCGGGTTCGGTTATGTTCTAACAATAGAATTTTTTCAAAAAAAGTAACTATAATCTAGTAACTTTCTAAAAACAGTAAGTTATTGAAATTACAATAGTTTTTTTATATAAAACAGCACTACATTACTATTACAACATTGAACCACTTATAAAATTACAAAACATTGAAAATTTGCAAGCTAAATTGTGCATAGCAAAGATCTTGTACAACAGGGGTGTAAATCCTTTAGTGATTCCAAAAAGAACTTCAAATCCAACATAATTCCTGTAAATTTGCATCACAGAAGAGAAAAAATTGTTAAATATAGTTAGCCTCAGATTTGTATCATCATTGGCTTAACATTTAGCCTCAGATTTAATATCTTCATTGGCCTTTTATAATCTTAGGGACATTTTAGGGACAAGGGACCTCTTTTGAAAATTACAAGTTACTAAAGATTCAATTAAGTAGTTGCCAACTCAACCTTATATTCCACAATGGATCATACACAATTACACATAGTTATATTGAGGTGTAATCATGGGGTGGGAATATGGGAGATGCAAACATTATTAAATTGAAAATCTAATAACTTGTAAGATTCGAAAAGATTCATTATACCTTAAGGTTATGGGTTACAAATGTGTTAAAGTCGACTCTTAGGTCACACTCAACTCATACCATCCAACATAACCTGTAAAAGAGAAGAAAAGACAAAAAAGTTAAGATCAATTGAAGTTTTATCTAATTATCTATAATTGTATTATTGAAAAAACAGAAAGTGTTAGGGAGTAATACCTGAAATTGGCATAAGAAACAAAGCATTAACTTTAAGCATTCAAATCCATCACCAATTCATCTCATTGTTTTGAATACATGCAAGTAGGCAACATACAGAGACATTAGAAATCAATGTTTCGATTTATAACTATCATATTTGCATTATAAAAACAACCCAGTAACAATAATCATAGTCTCATACTCATAATCAACTCATATTCATAATCAAACGTAATAACAAAGTTCAAAATCAACCAACCAAAAATCAGTTCAAAAACAAACAAATACGGGGTTACAAAACAATCCAGTAACAATAAATCATATTCTCATACCCAAAATCAAACGTAATACAAAGTTCAAAATCAACCAACCGAAAATCAGTTTCAAAATCAACAACCCAGATACAATAATTAATATACGAAACTAAAATGGGTTTTTCTTTTCATAAACAACAACAGTACTCAAGCTATTAATTAGAGAATACATCGGCTTAAAAATACACAAGGATTAGGGTTATTAATACCTGATAAAAGGGGGTTTTAATTTAAGAAAAACAAAGCCGAGATTAACCCTTTTAGAGGCCTCCTCTAAACCCTTCTTCTCATCTAGTAAACCGGCATATAAACAATCGAACAAGTTAACCATGATACAATACCGCACTTTTTAATCGGCGGGATTAGACGGGGATAAGGAAGATGCAGGGCTAGAAGTTTAGGGTTTTCGAGAGCCATGGAGAGAGACAAAGAGAAGGCTGTTTGAGAGAGAGAGAACGCAGTGATTGGAATGAGAGAGGGGTCAAATGACCCTTCGTGTAATGAAGAGTGAAAAGCAACGAAAACAAAAGCAGCGTATTCCATACGCTGCAATATCTTAGTATATATATAAAAAAAAAAAAAACCTGTTTCGGGTCGGGTGCGGGTAACCGCGGGTTTGGCAAAGCCAAACCCACAGTCCGACCCAATACCCAAATACTTATTTTTTTTGGCCCAATGGGTTCGGGTGGGGCTCGGTTTGGGTTTTTTCGGGCCGATTTTGGGTCGGTTTTTTCGGTTGGGCGGGTTTGGGTCACCCTTGTGCAGCCCTAACAGACGAGGTTAGTCTATGTCAGTATTAGATGATGGGTAGTCAGCTTTATAAGGAAGAATAGATTTTGAAAATTTTAGACAAACTTTTAAATTTAATTAATTTATTAATTAAATAATTTGTATCAAATGTAAAAGAATATACAAGAATTGTTTAATTGAAGTGTATAGTTTTAATACAGAAATGCAATTTTTTTTTGTTCGGAAATAAGGAAATGCAATTGGTTACACCTATATGATGAAGTTTGAGGAAAAGCGGTACATATCTATTAAGAGGTCTATTAACTATTAAGGCTTAAAAATCTATTGTATTTTGCTTATTATTTGGATTTTATATTTATAAGATAATTGAAAGTCTATAGAGTAACTACAAAATAACAGGTTGACCAAAAAAAAAAAAACTATAAAATAACATCTCATTACTATTTTAAATTAAACTTAAAATTTGTACTAACTTCATAACTTAACACAAATTCACATGAAATCATAAAACATATTTTAACATTATTCTTTTAAAATATTACATAGTTATATAAAAACAAAAAAAATAAAAATAAATAAAAATAAAAACAAATTATAAATATTGTCATCATCATATAAAAATCAATTATAAATCACTATTAAAAAATTATAGAATTACAATGCTAGTTATAAAAATTTTACCAAAAAGTTTGGGTTATATAAGAATTTAGACAAGTGTTTGTATTAACTATTAAATTCATAAATAAAATTTTAAATTGAACTTTTATCTAAGAAGAATAAATTTAAGGAATTTTTTTTAGGATACTTACTATTTCAAAATTTAGACAAATAGGTGTCAAAAAGTCAAAAAAGAAAAGAAGAAAGAGAAAATGGAGGATGAAAAGGAGAAGATTAAATATATGGGTGAAAATGAAAATAAATTATCTCGGGAAAGTAAAAGAAGGTTACGTCAAGCTGAACTTAAGAGAAGGCAAATGTCTTATGGGTTAATCCTTTCCAAACCAAAAACCAAAAAACTAGGTAATTTTTTCAATTTCTTGTTATTGTATTTTTCAAAATTCAAGTGTATTTTTGTATATTAAGAATTTTGATATCTGATACTTAGTTAACATTTGCATATTACAAGTGATTGATTTACAAAGGCATACATGAAGGAAGAATGATATATCAAGCTTTTTTTAATTTTTCTATGGCATTTGAGTTTTTTGGTTTGTTTTTTAAGCGTTTAAAGGATAACGGATGTCCATTTTGTGTTGTAACAGAGATCTTATGATTTAGATGTTTCAGATTTTGCAGATTTTGCAGATGAAATATTGGAACTTCTGTGATTTAAATTATTATTTATGACAAGTTTTAAACAAATGTTTTAAGTTTTTCTTCTTTGGTGCTGTGCTTTAGTATTTCTAGGAATAGATGATGGTTGTTTGTTAATTTTTTTACTCTGCTGGTAAAAAGAGTAAGGTTTGACTAATATTTTCTTTTGCCTAGTTACTCATCTGCTGGGTTAATCATATTGTTAATTTGTCCACAATAGGGGTGGAATTGAAATGGAAATTTCCGATTTCCGACCGATTCCGATCTAGTTATTCCGCATTTGGAATTGTTTTTTTACCTTCCGATTTCCGAATTTTCGAATTCCGATTTTTCCGACTTTTTTTAGATTGGAATTGGAATTACATATTGAAAATTTGGAATTTCCGAAATCCGATCTGATTTCTATTTCCGGTTTTTTTCCGGTTTTTTCCAATTATTTTTCCGAATATTTTCCTAAATAATATTTTATATTTTGAAATATTTATATATTTATATATATTAATATATAATATATAATATATAATATATAAAATATAATATATACATATATGTAAATTTTAAAATAGATGCCGAGGTGATTAAAATGAGCAAAGAAAATTTCAAAAAATTTAGCTACTGTTGCCACTTCAAATCAAGCTAAAAATGGTTCAGTGAAGTCATATGCAAAATCGCTTTGGAACGGTTGACAAAAAAAATTGAAGGAACTAATTCGCAATTTATAGTAACTAAAAGTGCCACTAATGATATGGGCTAAAAATAGAACTTGTCTTTTCACCTCAAGTGTTGTAAAAAATATTACTTTTTTTTATTTTTGTATCTTAAAATAAAAAATCTGCAGAGACTAATTCGTAATTTAAAGTAAGTAAGGGTGCTACAGACTCTTTTTTTTTTTCTCCAATAAGGGTGCTACAGACTAAAAATAGAACTTGTCTGTTTACTTTCTTTTTTATTCCAAATCTGCTACAACATATATAACTCCTATAATTCTAATGATCACGTGTATACCAACAAACTTTTTGAATTTGAACATTCCACTGAATTGAGTTAATAAATAGGATTTAGAAAGTTTAGAGGGTGGAAAAGAGATTCACGGGTATGTTTTTAGGCATTTATTCTTGGAAGACATAACCGCCCTTACTACTTTAATGTTCATGTATGCAAAATGTGGTGATTTGGGTAAATCTTGTAAAGTTTTCGTTTTAATTAAAAAAAAGGATACAATTGCTTGGAATACAATGATAGTTGCTAACTCAATGCATGATAAAGGAGTACAAGCCTTGTCTTTTCACTTCAAGTGTTCAAAAAATGATATTCTTTTTTATTTTTGTATCTTAAAAATAAATAAATTAGAATTTCCGAAAATTCCGAAATTCCGAAAATTTCCGGGTGTTCCAAAATTGGAACGAAATTTTGAATTCCGATTTTTTTTGGATTGGAATTGGATAAGATTTTGCTTTTCCGAAAAAAAATTGGAAATTTCCGAACAATACATTTTCCGATCCGATCCGGCCGATTTCCACCCCTAATCCACAATATGTTTTAACTAAGGGGTTTGGAAGTTGGAACCAATTTTTTTGAGTTAAATGTACTATAATTATTATTGATAATAATTTTTTGTAGCATCATTCACTTCTAGTTTTGTACCTTTTCATTTTCCAGTATCAAGTTTTATGCATAGTTTATTTCATTTATTAGTCTCTTGATGAGAAGATGTGGGCCTGTTTTGAAGGGGCCCACAAAGCAAAGTGAAATTTGAGGTCAAATGGACTATCTCCTTATGATGGTCTACGGTACGCAATAGTATCTGGCTCCATTAAACTGTTACAAAGTCTCCAAAGACTCGAGGTCAAATGGGCTAAATCACTTGAGTAGTCTTTGGTTTCACAGGTATGTTAGTATAGTATCAATGGAGAGCTTCAGGGTCTACCTAAGTTAAAGAACATATGTAGGAAGCTTCTGGAAAGAATTCACTCCTTTGGAAATGTAACAATAGCTTTTAAGTTTTGAAATGTCACAATGTAAGATATTTACTCTCGCCACCTATGGCGAAAATGCTCATTAGTCTTGAAACTCTTGAGATTGGAGTGTGTAAACAGAAGCAATAGTTAGAAGGGACAATGAGTAATATCTGAAATGGAATTCATGGAAGAACGCACCAACAAAATTGAGTTTCCTAAATTAAGAAGCGTGCGTATTTGTATGCTTGGAATATTTTTAATACTCAGTTCTGAAAATATTGATCTCGATCTTTTTCACTACTTGCATTAGTGACGGATCTATGCCCCAAGATGATTAAATTTTGTGCCAAATGACTAAGGCGGAAGAAGTCTTAACAATGTGCATGTTAAATACTCTATCAGGGAAAAGTGGGGTTGATTTCCTGGTTAAATGTATATTAAATTTCTTAAAATATTTACTTGTATATATGAAATTTGACGAGGATTAATTAATTGATGTAAGGATTGTAAATTAAGAATTCATTGTCTCAATGTTTCTATAAAACTGAGAGGCGTGATCATCTTTATTAGTGATTACTTTAGCTAGCCGTGTGAGTCTTTCTCTTAAGTAAAACAATTAAAATCAAAATATGAAGACAAATTAGAACAATCCGCTATTTAACAAATTAGAGATTGTTGCTGAAAACGAAAAAATCAAAATATGAAGACAAATTAGAATAATCAAAATGGCAAGACAAAACTCTTTATTTAGTTTGAGAGAAAAATGTACTATATAAGAATAGAGGGTATCACTAATTACGGTCTGACAGTTTCGATTTGACATATCTAATTTGTAATGAACGTATTTGACAGATTAGATGACTGGGTCAAACGATGATTAGTCAGAGCGTATATGTGAATTTGAAAATTTTGGATAAAATTTTAAATTAAATTATCATATTGTTTATATAATTTGTATCAAAATGTAAAAGTAAATATACAAGAATTTTTTAATTGAGGTGTACGCGTCCAAAAAAAAAAAAAAAAAAAAAAAAAAAAAAAAATTGAGGTGTACAATTTTAATAAAGAAATGGAACACGTATATGATGCAGTTTGAGGAAAAAGGATATATATTTATTAAGGCTTGAAGATCTATTGTATTTTGTTTATTATTTGGATATTTTATTTATAGGATAAATTGAAAATTTATAGAGTACTTATAAAATAACACTTCATAATTACTTCCCGTTAAACTTAAATTTGTACTAATTTCTTAACTTAATAGAAATTT
The DNA here is from genome assembly GCA_029959085.1 of Nemophila menziesii. Classification (NCBI taxonomy): domain Eukaryota; kingdom Viridiplantae; phylum Streptophyta; class Magnoliopsida; order Boraginales; family Hydrophyllaceae; genus Nemophila; species Nemophila menziesii. The sequence continues at coordinate 30,599,591 of JARWIR010000008.1, forward strand.
CACATGAAATTATTAAATTTTAAGACATTTTTACATTATTCTCTTAAAATATTACATAGTTATATAAGGGTGAATGTCCAATAAGCACCTGCCACCTTAGCCACTTGCCCATAAAAGGCACTTAAGGTAAATATACCTTAATACCCTTACTGCTGTCTACTGCCGTCTTCTGCTGCCGCCAAGAGCGAGTAATGGGAATGTTTCCCAACACTTGTGCAAGTACACTTTTGTAAAGGTTGAGTAATGAGAATGTTTCCCAGCACTCGTGCAAGTACACTTTTGTACTTGTGGGCTAATGTTGAGTAATAGGAATGTTTCCCAACACTCGTGCAAGTACATTTTTGTACTTGTGGGCTAATGTTGAGTAATGGGAATGTTTCCCAGCACTCGTGCAAGTACACTTTTGTACTTGTGGGCTGATGTTGAGTAATGGGAATGTTTCCCAACACTCGTTCACGTACACTTTTGTACTGTATGCTGCTGCCAAGGGTGAGAGAGAGAGAGACAGAGGAGATATATATAACTAACTCAATGTATACGAACTAACGACTAATAAACGGACGGCGGCTGGGGTGAGGGGGTAAAATAGGAAAGGAAAAAAAAGGAGTGCCTTTTATGGGCAAGAAGAAAGCGGTGGGGGTGAGAGGGCATTATTTCTAATTTGAGGTGTTTCTTGGGCAATAATCCGTTATATAATAACAAAAAAATATATAAACAAATTATATTTTATAATAAATAAGTATTTTTTATCGTCATGTATAAATTAATTATGGATCACAATTAAATAAAAATAGATTTGCAATGATATTTATCAAAAGTTTGCCAAAATGCTTGATTTATATGAGATTTTAGATAAGTGTTGGTATTAACTATTAAAATTCATACATAAGATTTTGAACTTTTATCTAACATGAATAGATTTAGGTAAAACCTTCCAGGGATACTTATCGTTTCAAAATTTAAATAAATATATATCTAATTTTTTGATTTTAACAATTAGGTAACATTTTCGATTTGGTCCAAATGTTAGTACACACCGTTTAGATATAACTATTAAGTGTTGACGTTGGCAATGATATGGACACCTAATTGTCCTTTCAAAATTTTCGGGTACTTGTTTGTCAACTTTCAAATTTCTTGGGCCTCATTGTTTTGTTTTATAATCAAAAGTATTTGTCACTTAAGCACTTAAAATGAAATAGACGGTGGATACTAATAATTGGACCAAATAAAAAACTTAGGTACTTATTTATCTACTTTACCGTTCGTTAGTACCTTGGTAAATTTTTCCATAGATCTATTATAAAAGGAATACATACACCTAGAGTACCCAAGGAATTAGCAATTGCTTATATAAGTATCAAAAAGGGGATTAATAATTAACAAACATTCAAATATACTAGATAAGAAAGCTAAAGAGAGGTAAGAGAGTTTTCTCCTAGATCTTCTTGATCTAGCGCCTACCACACGGGTTTTTTCCAGATCTTTACCTACGCGATGAACCCAACCCGTTCAACCCAAGATCGAAGAGCTTCTCCGTCCGTTTTGGACCCGGGAGATGTCCCTCTTCCTAACCACGCCTCCTCCACCAAATAGCCACTGGACCCCATGAACCTCACGTCATAGGCAATCTGGATCCCCGGTCTATCAATGGCATGACTAGCCTCACGCTAGATCATAACCTACCGGGTATTGGTCTTCTTGGTTCATCCATTGGAGAGAGTGTGGAGCATTTCAAGAGAAATTTGGGGATCTCAAACCCTAATTTAGCTTCCTTCAAAATTGAAGATTTGTCTAAGATAGCTTGAAGATCAAAGAGCCCGTTGTAGTAAACACCTTTGTTGCTCCTTCTACAATGGATACAAACGAACCCCTCCCTCCCCCTAGCTTGGCCGAGCTTTCTCCTCTTTTGGGGGAAAATACGAGCGATGTTATCAAAGGTTCGTACGCTATGGATGTGATAAATGGGTCTCCCGATACATCTATTGAATCTAAGGCTAAATTTCTTCATGTTTGTGGGACATTTGATAAGCATATAGTAGAAAATATTTGGGATGAACTTGTGGCACACAAGGTGTTTGATTAAATTACCAAGTCACATGCTTTGGTGATTGAGGAACCTAGAGATAATGAAGTTGAGGGCATTCATGTATGTAAGAATGTGGTCAATGAGGGCGTGAAACGACCACCGAGTGACCCGTGAACATGACTTGAAACTTGACGCCGAATGTTCTCTTGAATAATAGAAAGCCATCGGTGTGAATGGAGCTTAAATACTTTAAACCCGTGGAAGGAGAAATGTTGTAACTCTTAGAGAGTGATGTCTTAACAATAGAGAAAGCTTTTGGCTTTTCACTAAGTGGATATGTTACCGCAAAAAAATCACCGAATATGGAAGACATAAGGAGGATTGTAAAGGAATGGAATGTCAAACGCAAAGTGCGGAAACACCCCACCGGATGGTTAATATTTAAGTTCGAAAAAGATAAAGATAAAAGGAGTATCCTTTACAAAGGTCCTTTCCTTACGTATGGACGTCTCCTTCTTCTCACGGAGATCCCAGATTTTTTTCGATTTTGGTAACCTCGAGATATATAAGATACCTACTTGGGTCATACTAAGGAAAATTCTGGAACAAACTAGAACAAATGATGTCTTAGCTAAAATTGCTTCACAAGTTGGAAAACCGATTCGCACGGATGGTATTACATTTGATAGTGAAGATATAAGCTATGCGAGAGTACTTATGGAATTGGATTAGATTAAGGAAGGAAATATAAAGTGGAGTTTGGATCGCACAAGGGTAAAAAGCATTGTGTTGAGGTTGAATATGAAAATACCACCTTCTTACTCAGAATATAAAGCATTTGGGCATGAAAGCAGTAGGTGTTTTTATATTTTAGATAGAGATGATCGGACAAGAAATAATACTGGATTATTGGGCGTGAATAAGGGAAATTCGGTAATTAATTCTTGGGGAACTTTGGTGCAAAAACCTGTAAATTTAGGGAAGAAAAAACTGAAGCAAATCAGCGTCACTCCTGCAAGTCCACATAGCTCTTCTCGGCTGCAAATAGTCCACCAAAAAGTTGCAGCAGCAGGTCCTGGAAATCTGCACCAGCTGGACTGCGTAATTCTACTGCTACAGCTCCATCTTCTCGGGTACAGGTGGATACAATAGGTTCTTCGCTGCAACGTGTTTCGAATAGCTCAGCCTCCGGAGGAACAACTCACAAATATGCCAATGGAGAAACAGTGCATCAGTCTCCAAAAACTGCTCATCAGTCCAGAAAAACAGGTTAGATCTTAAAACCATCCCAGAACTAGATAGCAGCTGTGAAGTTCGTTCCATCCGAATAGGTTCGAGTTCACGGCCAGCCGCGTTAGTTGTTTTTTCTAAATCCCGAAGCGGAAAAAAACTTTGCTTTAAACTGCGATAGAGGGATTATAAAAGTTGAATGTGATAAGGACGTTCCTTTCAAGAAGGTTATCAGTAAAAAGACCAAGAAGCGTGAGACGAGCTATAAAAAACCCGCTTGCTAGAAGGGAGTATATTTGGCAAAAGAGGCAATATTGGAAAGCTAAAGACGCAAGATTAAGGAGGGAGAATAAGGGGAAACCCTCTGAAAGTTCTCAATGATTATTACAAGTTAGAACACGAGGGTTTCGGTAGACGAGGCGTAGTTGATTAAATAAGGCGTAAAAATATTGATGTTTTAGGAATTTTGAAGACAAAAAGTAATATCGTTCATGTAGATCACTTTATGAGTCGCATGCTTAGAGTTTAGATGTGTGTAAACAATTTTGACCTTGTTGAGCATGGGAGAATTCTAGTTGTTTAGGAGCCGAACAAGGTGCAAGTGGAGATTATTGAGAGAACACCTCAAGCTATTCATTGTAAAGTTGTGTGCCAGGTTACTTCTTCAAGCCTTTACACCTCTTTTATATATGGTTTAAATGATAAAAAATTGCGTAGAGATTTGTGGAAGAAACTTATCGATTTTGCCGCTACCTTTGATGATTCGTGGCTTGTATTGGGAGATTTCAATAATATTCTAGCTTTAAATGAGAGAATAAGAGGCCAAAGCGTTACACTAGGTAATTTTGAAGAATTTGCGGATTGTTGTAATTGTTTGGGGCTCGAAGATATTCAATATACTAGACAATTCTTTACATGAGATAATAATCATGTCCTTAGCAAGATCAATCGTTCCTTGGGTAATCGGAGATTAGACGTCAGATCATTATATTCACGTGGATTTCTTACCTTAAATAAGCGTTTGGTAACTATTTTCTTACAACACGTTAATCGAGTTGTTCTGATCTGGTTTCTTAATATGTGGATAAATAGAATTACAACCTCATGGTGGAAAATGGGTGGAATAGGAATTTTATTACGGGTACTAAACAATACATTCTTTGCCAAAAACTAAAAGCGTTGAAATTCGATTTCCGTAAGCTTAATAAAGAACATTTCTCACATATTTCTGCAAGAGCTAAGAAGGCAAGGGAGGATTTAGAAAAGGCCGAGGTACTTTTCCAACATAATTTTACTAATGATTGTTGTTTTGATGATTTAGTTTGGTTTCGGACTAAGGCGAGAACTTTTGAGAAAGCCAAAATTAGCTTTCTCCAACAACAGGCTAAGCTTGGCTATTCTTCTCAAGAGTGATAGATGTTATAAATTATTTCATGGCCTTATGAAGAGTAAACTAAGGAGGCGTTTCATACCTAATATTATCTGTTCTAACAGAGAATTGTCAACTTCGAGTGTTCAAGTGTATGAAGCCTTCCTTGATCGCTTTCAAGTCTTATTAGGTACTAACGACATAACCTCACACGTAGATCCCGATGTTTTCAATTGGGGGAGTACTCTTTCCCATGAACAAGGTGTTGATATGTGTAGAGAAATTACCGATCTTGATATTAAAGAGACGATTTTTCGGATAGAAAATGCAAAACCTCCCGACCTCGATGACTTTTCTTCTCTTTTCTTTAAGCAAACTTAGGCCACTATTGGAGGAGATTTTATTTAGCGGTACGCAAATTTTTCTCTTCCGGATTTTCGCTTCGACAATTAAATACTACTATCATGCATTGATTCCCAAGAGTGAAGAGCCGACTTGTGTAGATCATTTTCGCCCTATCTCTTGTAACGTGATTTATAAGGCGATTACCACGATTATGGCAGGTCGGCTTAAACCGTTTCTTGATAAATTAGTGGATAAATCCCAAAATGCCTTTGTGGAGGGAAGATCGATGGTTGAAAACATACACCTTATGCAAGAACTATTAAGAGGGTATAATAACAATAGTAGCTCATTGAGATTCACGATAAAGATTGATTTTCGGAAGGCTTATGATTCGATTTCTTTGGATTTTCTTCATAAGATACTAAAGAGCTTGAAATTTCCAGAAAAATTTATGGATTGGATATTGACTTGTGTCTATTTTTTTGTTTTATTCGGTGGCCATAAATGGTGAAATTTATGGTTTTTTCTAGGTGAAGGCTTAAGGCAAGGTGACCCTAAATCTCCTTATCTCTTTATCCTTTGCCTTAAATATTTATCCAGGCTTTTGAAAAAATACGAATATTAATTTCAAGTATCATCCGAATTGTTAAATATGAAGAGGAAAAGATAACTAACCTTACTTTTGCGGATGACCTAATGCTCCTTTCTAAAGGATATAAAGAGTCTGTAAAAATTCTCATGGATAGCTTGGATATTTTTGGTGATTGTTTAGGGTTTTAGCTAAATGTTGAAAAGTCTAAAAAAAATTTATATTGGGGTTTCAGATGATGACATTGAGAATGGTTTGACACCAACACTTTGGAAAAATGGGTCATGCCTTTCCGCTATTTAGGTGTCCCTCTTGGCTCATCCGTTTTACTTTCATGGGATTATAAACCTCTATTTGATAAATTAGAAGGTTACATGAGTCTTGGAAAGCTTCTTTCTTTCATTCGCGGGGAGATTGAAATTAATTAGATCGGTCCTTAAATGTTATTTGTTTTTGGTTTACTATATTTCCGGTTCTGATTGGTGTTTGAGACCGTGTTATTAGTATCTGTAGAAACTTTTATTGGCCGCCTCAAATTTGTTGGAGTAAAATTTGTATATCTAAAAAAAGATGGTGGGCTTGGATTGAAAGATTTAGGATCATGGAATAAAGCATTAATCTTAAAATTGCTTTGGAAGATTGTGGACAAAAAAGACTCGCTTTGGATTAAGTGAATTCATAGAAGGTATTTTCAAGCTATATTGATTTTTGGGAGAGGATCCCAAAAAATGGAGATTCGTATCTCTTGAAAAAACTTTGGGAACTTAAGAAAATTATTCGTGTGTCATTAGGAGTTGAAGGTCGAGAGTGTATCTTGGCTTTGTGGTTCTCCTCGGAAAATGCACACCAAATAACTCATAAGGTATCGAGTTAAATTTTTTATACTTTATACAAAAGACCTTATGATTTCTTTCGCCCAAAAACTTTTGTGGAGGTTTGGGCTGATATTATTTGAGACTCGTGTGTAACTTCTAAACATTCAATTATTGTTTGGATGGCTTTGAGGGAAAACCTTAAAATTAAGGATCGCATGACTTATTTGGAGTTGGATCCACTTTGTGCTTTATGTGGGAAAGACTTTGAGTCAAACAAGCACCGCTTTTTCGATTGTGCTTTTTCGAGAGAGATTTGGGATGAAATAAAGACTTGGCTAGGGATTAATAAAGGATTGAATACTCTATTTAGTACTTTTAAATGACTCAAGAAACTTAAAACTAGAGAAAATTGGAGAAGAACGGCATGGAGGTGGTTTTGGAGCTACTGTATATTGTATTTGATAGGCGTGAAATCGCCTTGCTATGAAGGGTGATTCTACTTCTAGGGAAACGGTTACCAAAGAAGTAACATGGTGTATTTTTTTTCATTTCGAATTCCTTGTTTCCTCATCATTCATTTCTTAGATGATAGTGGAAGATTAGCTTGTATTAGTAAGAGTAAGGTGTCGTTTGATTTTTTTAAATGATAAGTACTCAATGCTGAATAACAACTGAATATAACTTATTATGTTAAGAGTTAGTGTCTGAATGAATCAGACTTGGTTTGAAATCTTAATGAAACAGACCAGTTAAAAGGTATTCAGATCTGATTTGGTCAGGAAACAAACAGTCTTATTGATCCAGTGTCTTAATGAACCAAATTCAGAGCTCATTAAGTGCAAACAAACACCCCCTAAGTTGTTTAGTTTATTAGTCGCTATCTTAAATTTTCAAGTCTAAATTGAGAATTCTTTTGTACAGTGTATATTTATATTCTATTTATACAACCTTTTACCTAACCCAAAAAAAGAGTATCAGAAAGACACAAAGCAATACCCAACATTTAAAAAAAAGTTTCTATTGGTACCTTGATAATTTTAACATTAAATGTAACATAGATAAAACCGATATTTTATAATTAAAAAATATTTTTGACAAAAAAATCTTTTAACTTGAATAAAATTATAAAACTAAGCCTACAATCTTCCGTTGAATTTAAGCTAAAAAGTTTGTTTTTCGACCGGGCTAACGGTATCCCACCGATTTCATTTGGATCGGTTTTTATCGGTTTTTTTCTTATCATTCTGGTCCGGTCTAACGGTCTTGGCCTTACCGGTCCAGTTCTGTTTTACCTACAAGGTAAATCCGGACCGTTCCTATGGACCGCGTATTCCGATTCTTACCGGTTCTGGTTTGGTTCATTAGCCGTTCTTGACCGGTCCTAGCGGTACTTTTTTCCAAAGGTCCCTGTATTATGCAAAAAGTGAACTATCCTATATTATGTGAAAATAAACATATATTATTGAATTAATTGCATTAGAGGTTCCTATATTATGCAAAATATTCTATATTTTTTTCGAGTTAATTGCACTATATAACCCCAAATTACTCTTTAGGTCTCTGTATTATGCAAAAGTTCAGCATCACGGATCCAAGCTTCTGTGCCAAGCTATTCCGAGATGAGTAATGATATTTGTCACCTTTTTTTATCACTCTTTTATCACCTCCTAAGTGTATATCTACATGGACCAATGAATTGATTTCTCTATCCTATTTAATTTTTCTCTATCTGTTATTCAAGGAAATTAAAACATATACATAGAAGGGTGATAAAAGGGTGACATGAAAAGGAGTGACATATATCATTACTCTTCCGAGATAACTGGGCATAGGCTAGGATTGCTCACTACTATCCATTGCCTCTGCAAAATAAGATATTATTCAGGTCCTTTATCTTTCACCTTTTTGACAATTTAGTCCCTTATCTTGTAAACATAACATTTTAGTCCTTTATCTTTTAAGTTTGTGACAACTTTAGGTCCTTTTTCCATATCCATTACATTATATGCGTTAAATCCAAGTAAGGGACACAGGGACTAACATTGTCACAGAGTCGAAAGATAAGGGATTAAAATGTTAAGTTTGCAAGATAAAGGGCTTACATTATCACAAAATAGCAAAATAAGGGATTAACATGTTATTTTTTGCAATATATTAGACTAAACTGTCAAAGTGTGCAAAGATAAAGGACTAGATACGTTATTTACCCATCAAAATTTGACACTCTGATATAATACCTGAGTAACACCATTTGTCTTACACAGAAACTTATCAGGCCACAGCTCGTAAAAATCCTATAAAGACAACATAAAACTAATTTAATGCTGTCCCTTTAGAACTATAATTTAGTTATTTGGTAGGAATTTACCTTAAGCAATTTTGTTTTCAATAATTCAAAGTGTACTTTCGCAACAGCATTTACAGAAAGGCAACAAACAATTTGACAAATTTGCCATCCGAATACACTCTCAAGTAAAACGTAATATCCAAAAATTAGAGGGTATTCAAGGTGTACTTTAGTTGAAAGAGAGTTTAGCAAAATGTATAAACAAGCAACAAAAACTTACCGTCTCTCATGGGGTCCAAACATTACGTTCCTCTCCCAATACTCCAAATTCAATTTTTTTTTTTTTCTAAGCCAGCCAGAATATTTTATTAAATCAGAACTAATAAGTTTTTACATATTTTTGACCTAGTCAAAATTGACTAGTCAGACAATAAAACATAAAGTACCACTACAAGGCAAAGTACATCCACATTAGACACACGCGTATACTTAAAGTACACAACTAAATCTTGACTTTCATTTCTATTTCTCTCTCCACCGTAACGCCTCCACTTCAATATCCATTCTCTCAAATCTTTTCAACTTCACCATGTTCTCCACTACCCGATTTACTATAACACCAACAATGGCTTCCTCCGTACAGCAGGTGTGGCTAAATACTCGGTAATTTCTCTCTTCCCATACCGTATACACCGCTATTGGAAGAGTCAGGTAAGCTACTTCATCTTCAAGTTTCTTTCTGTTCTTTTTCCCAAATTCTTCAATTAATTTTCCCCAGTTATAGATCTGATTTTGGGATTTCAATTTCTTGTTGCAGAACTCCCAGATTCTTCTCGTAAAAGGACATCCCCAAAAGAGGTGGTCCCTATCTTCGCTATGCATTTTACAGAGTTCGCATAAAGGGTTTGAGATGGTTCCCCAGCTCATTAGTCTTTGCTTAGTTGGTAACCTATCCAGATTACATAGCCAAAGTATAAACTTGTATTTAGGTAAGGCTTTAGACTTCCAAATCGTATTACTCCATTTATTTATAGCTCCTTTAGTTCTTAGCTGTTCATATATGTCTGCAAATCTGAATTTTCCATTTTTGGTACAGGTACAGTATACAGAGTCCTTTCCATCAGATAAACATATGCCTTTTGTAAGTTCGCTCATGAACCCCAATCTAGCTGGCCATTTCCAAGTGCTCTTATAAATAAATTGAGCCACTTTACTATCTACATAGTAACCTGAAGCCATATTACCACAACTAAGTTCACTCAAGCTCTTCTTATTGGGTAACCAGTAGTCCCACCATAGGGCAATATCCTTCCCATCGCCTAATTTATATCTGAACAGCCCTTTAGCAAGTTTCCTAACTTTTAGTAGCTTCCTCCAGCCCCAAGAGCAGTCAACTGGGATATTAATTTGCCACACTGATTTTCCTTTGAGGTGGTTAAGTTGCAACCATTGAGACCACAATGTCTCTCTTGGAAGGCAACAACCCCACAGCAATTTCAATTTTAAGCATGTTCAATCATGTTATGCAAGTTTACACTCAAATTTGGAATCACAATTAGTAAAAACCGAATATTCAATTCAATTTATTCTTATTCATATGAAATAAAATCAATTTACGTTAAACAGATACAGATCTCTAAAGAATATATACAACTATAAAATCTATTCTAAAAGCACCTATGAATACTATCGAAATCGTGATAATAATTCTATTCAATAACATAAAAAAATAGATAATGAAATGGGTTTATGGAGAAGATGATACCTTTGGGGGTGCAGAAAGAGTTGTCGATGAACAAGAAGGTTTGAAAGAAGTCAGAAAGTTCTAATTGTCGTATAATCTTTTTTTTTTCTTTTTGGGTACCCTGTTGTATAATCTTTGAACAGAGATACCATCTCTCACAATTAACAAATGAATGAAAAAAGAAACATTATATAGGAGGCTTACCGGTTCTGTTCGGATCGCGCTACCGTTGCCAGGTTAACTTGTTTTGTAACTAAATTTGAATTATATTGTTAGTTTATATTTAAATTCTCATTTTAGTTTTATGAATATGTAGAGCTTGATATTTCAGTTTAGGTGTAGAACTCAAATTATGTTAATAATATTAGACGGTAGTTTTGCATGTTGAGAAATTGTCTCTCCGCATGTGGCGTGTAACTTCCCAACCATTCCTGGGTGGTTATTTCAAAGGGGGTGTTACAGGAACCTCTAGTCTAGTTGCTAGATGGTCCTAGAAATCACGATTAAATAATTTGTGGGGGAAAGACACGTAGGATATCGAATTTGTCAAGCCCAAGACTTCATACATAGCGTCCCCAAAACCAGTGGAATATGCATGTATGGTCTCTTTATTACATCGATGGATGCTCTCTTAGCAGTAAGGAGTTTCCTCGTCCTGGCTTGCTGTGAGGAAATCCGGCCTTCAAATTCTCAGAAAATTGGGAGAAGTATTTGATGGTATGGGGATTTAGCTTAATAAACTCTCGTTGTAATCATCCATAAAGGGTTGAGGGGAAATTTCAACATCTTAACCGGTAATGAACACCATATGTCCTCCGTACATATTAGTGTGTCACTGTGTTGGTCCCGATCCGTGGATTTGTCGGAAGATGTTATGCATGGCGGTTTAAAATTTAGGGGCATGTGAGTGTCTAAGATCTCCTAGATTAACAGGTTTTGTTGATTGAATTCGGAGTCCCTATTAGCTTAAGGTGCCTCATGCCATCTTCTTTGCGCTTTACCATAATTTTTTAAGCCTCTGAGGGTTCATCTTTTGGACTCACATATTCTCTAGGATGTGTCATCATTGTCATACTAAGGCAAAACTATAGTCCTCTCATCTTAAACCGGGTCTGAGATTTCATGAAGATCGGAGTAAGGGTATCAGAGCTTTCCTATCCTAGTAAAGGGCTTGGAGATAAAGGTTATTACGGGGTTTCATTTTGTATAAAAATATGACTATTTGGGTAAATAAAGGTAAGGAAATCTAACCATTGAATTTTTGTTAAGTAGGACTAGTCGCTTGAGGTTCAAAACTAAGCAATGCTTGGTCTTCTAGCGCTTACAACTTGTTGGAAATTCTGTAAAGCTTGTAACACCACAATGGTGAAGGTATTGCACCAGTTGCAGATCTATTATTGTGACAAGTTGTTACTTTTTGGGGTTGGGGCCATTATTCGATGCATGTGGTTCTTACTGAAGGTCCAAACCTTCACTGATGGCTCGAGAGTCATAGATGCAGACAAGGGTGGATCCAGGATGAGACTCCTGGAGGAGGTGAAAATATAGAACAATCAACAGGGTTCCGGGAGGGCTTGGCGGACGCGAATTTTAGGCTTGGGGGACGAAAGTCTATTTTTTCAAAGTTTTTTTTTTCACAAAACAAAAAGAATTACCTCGGGTAAGTAAAAGAAGGCTACGTCAAACTGAACTTAAGAGAAGTAAAATGGCTTATGGGTCCAAACCAAAAACCAAAAATTAGGTAATTTCCTCAATTTCTAGTCTAATTAATTGACCTGGTGTTGATTCTTTATCATTGTATTTTCAAAATTCAAGTGCAGTGTTACAAATTGAGAATTTTGACATCTGCTACGTTGTTGACATTTGCAGATTACAAGTGATCGATTTACAAAGGCATACATGAAGGATGACACATCAAGCTTTACTTATTTTTCTCTGGCATTTGAGTTTTTTGGTTTGTTTATTAACCTTTTAAAGGATAATGGTTGTCCATTTTGTGTTGTAACAGAGCTCTTATAATTTAGATATTTCAGATTTTGCAGATTAAACGTTGCAACTTCTGTGATTTTAGTTATGATTTATGGCAACTTTTAATCAAACATTTTTGAGTTTTTCTTCTTTAGTATTTCTGGGAATAGATGATGGTGGTTTGTTAAACTTTTATCAAAGAAATTTTACAAATTTTTAAGGATAAAAACTGTAGTTAATAAACTCTATCAAACTGGGAGTGACTTTTTTGATAATTGAATAAATTATATGGAAAGGAAAATGCCTTGGTAGTTAACCATCGTTACCGAGTTTTGATAAATAAATGTCAAAATTTTCAATAATGACAAATAAGTATTCAGGATTATATTATTTCTTTTCTGTTAAAATCTATTTTTAGTTTTGATGTTAAATGCCACACGGCGCTTGCATGTCGTTTCCACGTAGGCGCCGCGTAAACGTTACCTAGACACTACGTGACACTTAACGTCGAAACTAACAATAAGTATTAATGGAAGACAAAAAATATAAAATTTGGATACTTGTTTATCATTTTTTAAAACTTACATATTTATTTGTCAAATTTTAAAACGGTGAATATCCACAGAATATTTTTCTATATAGAATAAAGAGAAATTTTTGACACTGTTGCATTCTTTTTGTAAAAAAAAATACAAATAACGATTTCAAACAATTAAGGAATTATATGGAACAACTTGGAAAAAAAATCACCAAAAAAAAACACAAATCACATGTCAACTCATGAAGAATCAATTAAAAATAGTAATACTTCAATCATTTTTTTCCGCAAAGCATCTTTCAATAATTCTTAAAAAAACCAAAATAGGGATACTTCAGTTTCACAAGGATACAAGGTGTAGGATTGAAATACAGGATACAACATTTTGTGAATCAATTTTGAAAAGGGAGGCAATAGCGGTAATGAAAATATCATCTACGTATAGAGATTCTTCTAACAAAGAGAAGACGATTCTCTTCGATAATCTTGAGCTTATACAAGGTATAGTCAAGTGTCAGCAACAAATTGAAAAACTCTACTGATCATCAGAAGTATCCAACAGAGATGGCCGGGGAGTTTGATCCGATCACCTTCATACACAAACCACAGAGACTGAACGGTCAAACGGATAAACTTGCAAAGATTGCTATACATGAAGCTACTCGAGCACAGAGGTCAGAAGGCGGAGGTCAGAAGGTTATAATAAGATAGTCATAGGATGCGTTTACGACACAAACTTTATTTTCTCATCCGTCCAAAAAATAAAAACGATTAAGTGCCTGTAAGGATTTCTTGGAGAATTGATAATAAAGGAGTTCCAATTCTTCAATATAGTTTATTTGCCATTCTATTGTTAGATTATAGTTTTTCTTTTTGGTCAAAAGAACTGTCTATCACCATCGAGTGGATCGTAACAATTGCTGGGTATCAAAGAGTTTAATGTACATTATGTAATTAAATGGTGTTAAACAAAATATTCTAGTATCAACATTAAGTGGTAATGAAGATCCCGATTTATTCATATGGAAAATCTCAGAAAACTGTAATTGGATACTTATTTTAAACAACGAGATGACTGGTACTTGATTATGGAAATAAGTTCATTATTAAATTTGAAGTTGAATCCCTGGATATCAGATTTACAACGGGTCCCTCTAGTTTAATTCTTGATGTTCATTTTTCATAGCATTGTTCACTTCTAGTTTTGTACCTTTTCATTTTCCAGCTTTGAGTTTAATCCAATGTTTTTTTCGTTTACCAGACCCGTAAAATTAAAGCCCTAGGGGCCTAAGATAGCGAGAAGTGGAGCAATTTGGGTTCTGCATGTGAGTTTTCTGCTTGTAAAGCTTCGCCACTCAGCAATACACCGTTTGTAAGCTGGTGTAATCTATTTTTCTAAGAATTTTGGGTCGTGTTTTAAGGCCTTGACTAGGTATTTGGCCTTAAAACATGAGTACTGAGTGGCCCATTAACAGCATAAATCTCACACTCGGAGCCCATGGGCATTGCATAATCCAAACGGGCCCATGTCTTCTGCACTACGTCACTGGGATTAGAATTGGCTTAGGAAAATTCCTCTAATTACTTAAAGGGGTGTATTCAATTAGGAGTTTGTTGGATCTTTTTGGACTTTAGAAATCCAGAGGTATCATTGACCAAAGGTCTATCGGGTCTCTTTCTGTTCTTCGGACCATATTACTATCTCGTTGTGATGGTCTATTGTATGTTATAGCAAACAACTCCATTAAATGAATAAAAGGACTCCAAAGGATCTGAGGTTAAATAGGCTAAATCACTTAAAGTAGTCTTTGATTTCACTAGTTGGCTTACAAAGTTTACTCGATAGTCTAGAATCAATGGAGCTTTAGGGTCTACCTAAGTTAAAGAACATATGTAGGAAGCATTCGAAAAGAATCACACCTTAGGAAATGTGAAATCGCTTTATGTTTTCAAATGTCACAGCGTAAGAAATTTACTCTCGCCACCTATGGCTAATGCTCGTTAGTCTTTTGATATTGGAGCGTGTAAACAAATGGGAGATGGGACAAAAAAGTAATTTTCAGACTCTGAACCCATGGAAGAATGCACAAACAAAATTAAGTTTCCTAAATTAAGAAGCTTAGGAATCAGCATTTATTTGTGTTGAATTTGATAAAAATGAAGAACACAGGTATTGCAGAAAAAGTATATCTTTTATTGATCTGTAATTGATTTATTTATAGAAGGAATTGAATAACGACTTCCTAACTTTCAGCTCGTTTAAACTCAACTAATCCTAACTTTCAGCTAATTTAAACTCAACTAAAATCAAGCTAACAGACCAGTTCTTGACTCCTAAAAATCAGCTAAGATCTGATTTTCTAAAACTGAAAAAACAAATCCATCTCTAAGAAATTCGAATCTAGCAACTGGAAAAGACTTAGTGAAAATATCTGCAATTTGGTCTTCAGTTTTGCAGTACAACAACTTTACTTCACCATCTTTCTGGATCTCCCTGAGAAAATAATACTTGACCTTGAATTTCTTAGTGCTTCCATGAAACACCGGATTTTGAGAAATAGCACTTGCTGCCTGATTATCTACAAAAATCTTAGTGCTCTTCACTTGAACTTCTTCAAGATCTTCCAGTAGCTTTCTAAGCCAAATGCTTGATTTGTTGCTGCTGAAGCAGCTATAAATTCTGCTTCTGCAGTTGATTGGGCCATAACTTTCTGCTTCCTTGAACACCACGAAAAACACCTAGATCCAAGAGAAAAACAGTAACCAGATGTGCTCTTTGCATCATCTTCTGAACCAGCCCAATCACTATTCTGAATAACCAAATAGTTTGAAACTCTGACTGCAGCCAAACTTGACTCCAAAATTTAGAGTTCCTTTCAGGTACCTCACCACACGTTTTGCAGCCATCATATGTAACTCACTAGGACAATTTAAGAACCTAGAGAGAACACTTACAGAATAGACAATGTCTGGCCTTGTGGCAGTGAGATACATTGAGCATCCAATGTGTCTTCTGTAAGTCTTCTCATCTGCTGCATCAGCTCCATCTTCCTTTTGTATCTTTGGTTTGAGAATCATCGGGGTACTGACTTCTTTGCATTCTTCCATTTGAAATCTCTTTAAGATCTCCTTCAAATACTTCTTCTGACAAATGAACACTTCATGCTCACTTTGCTTCACTTCAATGCCTAAAAAATAGGACATCTCCCCGAGACCAGACATCTCAAATTTCTCCATCATCTTCTGTTTGAAATTCTCTATTTGAGTGACATTGCCACCTGTGATTAACAAGTCATCTGCATGTAGAGAAACAATCACGATCTCAGTACATTTCCTCATGACATAGAGAGTTGACTCACTTAGGCTTTTCTTGAACCCAAGATTCATCAAATGCTCATCTATCTTGCTATACCACGCCCTTGGAGCTTGTCTTAAACCATAGAGAGCCTTTTTAAGCCTGTAGAATTTCTCTTCTTGACCTCGAACCAAGAAGCCTTCAGGTTGCTCTCTGAATATTTCCTCTTTAAGTTCACCATTCAGGAAGGCTGACTTTACATCAAGTTGAATGAGTTTCCAACCCTTTTGTACAACAATTGATAGAAGCAAACGAATTGTGTCTAACCTGGCCACTGGGGAAAAAGTTTCAGAAAAATCAACCCCCCATATTTGTGCATAGCCTTTCACCACTAGCCTTGCTTTATGCTTGTTTATTGAGCCGTCGGGATTAAATTTAGTCCTGAAAACCCACTTCACACCAATTACTTTTCTGTCACGAGGTCTTTCTACTAGCTGCCATGTCTGATTCTTTTCAATCATAGCTAACTCCTCCTCCATTGCAGCTAACCACTTCTTATTTGTGCTTGCATCTTCATAACTTCCAGGTTCAAGAACTGCAAAGTTGCATCTTTGATAAATGTCTGCAAGTGACCTCGTTCCTCTAACTGATTCATCATCTACCAGTTCATCATCATCAAGATTAGCCATCTGCTTTTCCATTTCTCGTTCCTTAGACCAGCCCCATTTCTCTTCTCCAAGAAAATGAACATCTCTGCTCACTATAATCTTCCCCTTTTGAGGTTGATAAATTCTATAGGCTTTTGACACTGCACTGTATCCTATGAAGACTCCAAGTTCGGTCTTCTCATCAAGCTTATCTATCTTTGCTCGAGGTATAAGAGAATAGCAAACACAACCAAAAACTTTAAGATTTTTGAGTTTAGGCTTGATGTTATACCATGCTTCATGTTGAGTCTTCTTTTCCACTGCTTTTGTCGGCAATTTGTTCAACAAGAACACTGAAGTGTGAGCAGCTTCAGCCCAGAAACTCTTTGGAAGACCCTTCTCGTGCAACAAACATCTAGTCATCTCCATTATAGTCCCGTTTTTCCTCTCACTGACCCCATTTTGTTGAGAAGAGTAAGGAACCGTGAGCTGGTGCTCAACTCCAGCTTCTTTGCAGTATAAATCAAATTTATCAGAGGTGTATTCAGTTCCATTATCAGACCTAATGACCTGAATCTTGCAGCCACTTTGATTTTCAATTCAAGCTTTGAAAGTTTGAAATATACCAGCAACTTCTGACTTAAACTTCATGAAATATATCCAGCACATTCTAATGAAGTCATCAATAAAAATCACAAAGTACCTGCTCCCATTTAATGAAGGAGTTGCTTGAGGACCACAGACATCAGAGTGGATGAGCTGCAGTTTTGTAATGGCTCTCCAGGTGGACTCCTTGAATGGAAGCCTGCTTTTCTTGCCAGATAAGCAAGCTGTGCAAGTTGGTGGCTGCTCATCCATGTCAGGCAATCCAATTGCCATCTCGTTTATTTGCATCAACTGTAATGCATTGTGATGAAAACGACCCAACCTCTTGTGCCAAATCCCTGATGAGTGAACTTGACTAGGACAAGCTGTATTTTCAAGTGGATTCAAAGAATAACTCTTTCCTTGCATCTTAATTCTGAAGAGTTCTGTACCACTTGCATCGATTATCAGACATTTTCGATCCTCAAAGACCAATTTGAAGTTTTTCTCCAATAATTGACCAACATTTAGCAAGTTTTGATCAATCTCAGGCACGTATAGAACTTCATCAATTAATTTCGTACCTGAGCTGCTCTCAATTGCAACTGTCCCTTTTCCTTTGACAGAGATGAATTCTCCATTGCCAATCTTCACCTTGGATTGCACTAACCTGTCCAGCAGCTTAAAAATCCCTTCATCACTAGTCATGTGACTAGTGCAGCCACTATCAACCAGCCACCCATCACTTGAGGCACACGCAGTAAAACAAGAAGCTGCAAACAACTACTCTTCTTCTTCGTGGACAACAGTTTGTGCTTCTCTTCTTGGCTGAGTGTGCTTGTCTGGGCAAATCATCTCAGCGTGGCCCATTTTCTGGCATCTTCTACACTTCATGTCTGGCCTCTTCCAACACTTATAATGAGGATGGTTCTCCTTACCACAGTGTTTACAAGGTGTAAGATTTCTTCCTTTGGGTCCCTTGTCAGTTGCACTTGTCTGTGCTTCCTTCTTCCCTTTCCATTTTTTTTCTTTACCTTTAGGACCGAAATGAAGTTTGGCTTGTAAGGCTCCTTCAATGACCCCTTCTTCACGCATCATCCTTCTTTGCTCTTGAGCTTGCAAAGCACTAAGAAGTTCTGCCAATTTTAATGTTGACAGATCTCTAGTGTTCTCTAGTGAAGCGATGGTGGCCTCAAATCTCTCAGGTAGAGATACCAAGACCTTTTGCACGAGCCTATTGTCCTTCATTTCAGTTCCAAGAGCCCTCACCTGATTGGCTATATGTACCAATCGATCAAAGTATTCCTTGATTGTCTCTGATTCCTTCATCTGCTGCCTCTCAAAATCACACACTAAATTTAGCACCTTCATGCCTCTTATCTTCTCATCTCCCTTGTATTCTTCTTTGAGAAAGTCCCAAATTTCATTGGCTGACTTGAAAGACATGATTCTGCTAAATATTGCAGGAGTTACTGTAGAGTAAAGACAAGATTTAGCTCTAGCCTTTCTCTGTTTTTTCTCTCTTTGGATTTTGATTTGGGTTAGAGTAGGATTGTTGGGAAGATCAGGAATCTCGTAATCTTCTTCTATTGCTTCCCATAGATCACAACCTTGCATATAAGCCTCCATTTTGACAGCCCAAGTTTGATAGTTGTCACCGTCAAATTTTGGTGGAGACATTGCAGAGAAGGAGTTGTCTTCCATTTGGTGAGTTGGGAAAACTATTTGGTGGATGAAATCGAATTCGAATGAATCACTCAACCTCACAGATCCCTTAAGAAATAATTGCTCTGATGCCACTGTTGAATTTGATAAAAATGAAGAACACAGGTATTGCAGAAAAAGTATATCTTTTATTGATCTGCAATTGATTTATTTATACAAGGAATTGAATAACGACTTCCTAACTTTCAGCTCGTTTAAACTCAACTAATTCTAACTTTCAGCTAATTTAAACTCAACTATAATCAAGCTAACAGACCAGTTCTTGACTCCTAAAAATCAGCTAAGATCTGATTTTCTAAAACTGAAAAAACAAAGACCTGATTTATCTAACAATTTGCAAAGTTATTTGCAACGAGAAGATATAGTTGAAAATAGGAGCACCAATCATGTAGTATTGGAACAACTTTAAGCATTTGAACGGTTTTGTTTTGACAATTTGATGTGCAGAGACGCCAGTTTCACTTTCAGACGATGGCGTTAGGCAGTTTAGTCAAGTCTACAAGCAAGACCAATCATGTGAATTTAAAGAATTTGGACAAAATTTTGAATTGAACTGATTATATCAATATAAATACTTTGTGTTATGTAACACACTTTCGTAAGAAATTTGTCTAATCGTTGTGTATAGCTTTAATTAAAAAAAGGAATTAGATAGATATCTATTAAGGCTCAAAGACCTCTTGTATTATGTTTACTATTTGGATACTTTGTAAGTATAGTTGAATATTTATAAAGTTCTCGTAAAATGACACCCCATTATTATTTTAAACAAAACTTGTACTTGTGCTAAACTCATAAGTTAACAAAAATTCACATGACATTAGTATAAAATTATATAATTTTATGACATATATTAATGATACATCATTCTTTTAAAGTTTTATACACATAACACTTATATAAATTATATAAATATAAAGTTTTATACACATAAAATTAACATACAATTTACATAAAATATATAAATATAAATTATGAGAATAATTTCCAATTAATTAAACATCTACACTTTTTATTTCCAAAAAGAAAGAAGGTTTTGACTTTTTATTTCCAAAAAAAAAAAAAGGTTTTGACTTTTTATTTAAAGAAAAACACCTCCGTGGATATGAGTGTTTCAAAGATTGACAACCGAGTGTCCAAAGTTTTAAAAGTGACAAACAAGTACCTAAGTTTTCATTGTATGTCTTTCATTAGTACCTACGGCTACTTTTGACGTGAAGTGCCGCATGACGATTGCGTTATGTCTTCCGTTAGTACCCAAGTTTTTGAAATTTGAAGTAGTTTTATTGACTATAGCACTGTGTCAAAAATATTTCAAGATAAAACTCATCTAGTATGTACCAAGAACGAATAATTCTAAAAAATGTCATGCCATCTTGGAAGGCATTGCGTTAGTTAGTCGGATATCTCGATGGGTGATACAAGAAGGAAAGAGCGTTGCTCTTTGGCTAGATATTTTGATAGGAGAGTCTCCTTTGATAAATTTTGTCTTGCAACCAATTGGTGATGCTATCCATTTTAACAAGGTGGCATCATATACAAAAGAGGACGCGTCGTGGGATTGCAATCGTTTTCAAAACAAACTCCCATCCTCAAAGTTAATAGTAATTACGTGTGTAAGTTTGACTTGCCATAATAACTCCTCTGACTTCTTATCTTGGAAAAATGAGTTACAGGAGGTTTTCACGGTTAAGTCGGTATATTGGGCTACCAACCCGAATGATGGAAATGACAAGTGGACTGGGAGAAGATATGGAAAACGCGATATCCACAAAAAAGTAGGGTGTTATTTTGGCATGCGGCTCACGACAAGTTAGAGACACGAGTCAATCTTATCAAGAGTAACTTTGAGGAAAATGCTACTAATTTGTTTTGGGAGTGTGAAAAATTTAAAGTTGTAACTTTGAGGAAAATGCTATTAATTTATTTTGGGAGTGTGACAAATTTAAAGTTGTGTGGAATTAATTGGGAAGGAAATTAAACGTGTTAATCGAAGAAGGGTTTAATTTGTTGCCAACAATCTTGCATGGAACTTAGGTGACTACAGTAACATTAATATGGGACTTCAAGAAAGTGATCTAGCGAAAGTGTATGATATAAGATTAGGTGGTGTTTCATTAGATACTCAATTGAGACGATAAGTGTTCCTCTACGAGGAGATTGATCAAATACCTAACTGGAACAAAAGAAGATTTACTAGGTGGTGTAAAAGGAGTTGTGTAAATCCAAGAGTAGTGGAGGTCTGGGATATCTAGAGATGAAGGACATGATAAGACCCTTCTTGGTAAGTTGAGATGGAAAATCGTTTATGATAATTTGGTTATACGGACTCAAGCTACGCGTCAAAAGTATTTAAAGAGTACTTCTCTTCTCTACGGGGTATAATCTCACAACTCACAAATATGTCGAGCCATCGTGGAAGGTATTGTCATGGTTACTTGGGGATCTCGATGGGTCATTTAAAATGGTAAAGATGTGGCGTTTTGGCTAGATGTTTGGGTAGGGAACTCTCATCTAATTGATTCGGCTTGATGATCCATTGATATGGGTGTGATATATAGAGAGGTCAAGAAGTACATGAGGGACGATGGATCATGGAAATGGGAGTGGTTTCAATATTTGATTTCAGCCTCTAAGGTACTTGATATTACGGGTATTCACTTTGGGGATTCAAGAGAAAACTTGGATTTTCTTTCATGTGAAAGAGAGGTGAGGGGAGAGTATTCGGTAAAGTCAGATATAATGAGGGAAGACGTCCAAGAAGCGGAGGATAATGCCATAATGGTGTAGAATGGGAGAAAGTATCAAAGTTTAAATGTCTCCTGTGTGAGACTTATTAAACAGGGAGTGGATATTTTGGCGGTCTGTCCGTGTTGTGGTGAGTGGGAGGAAGGTGGTGTATGGGTGGATATTAATCGTGAGATTAGTATAGTCCGAGCGAGGGGTTAAAATCAAGGGGATTTGGATTCATTATTGAATTTTCCTTCTGCAGAACCGCCAGATCATATGAGTGATTATTCTAGGGGCATGGAGAAGCTGCGTGACTCTTGTAGGGACCAATCTGCAAAAGCCCGTCCAACACAGATTTCTGTAAAGTCTGTACATGAGCTTTATAACTCAGTTCCATATGGTTCGTGCCATAAGTCCGGTCAGCTGTGGATCACATATGTTCGATCATTGGAGTTCGAGTCTGGATCAAGTTCTGTTGTGCACGAAGAGAACAAAACCTATTCAAGTGAGTTTCAAAGGGGATAGTGCATCTCCTGGTTTTGCTCAAGCCGTTCTTAGCACTTAATTAAGTAGCAGGTCGCATGAAGTGTGTGAAAATTTGAATCAGACGCATGAAGGCAACAACACCTCAGCAATTCCAGCTATGAGTTCTCGAACTTTTGGTCAGTTGTGCCATGAGCTGGGTCAGCCATGAATTACTTTTTTTTAGATCATTGGATTTCGAGCCTCTATCAAGGTCTGATGTGCATGAAGAGAACAGAACCTGTTCAAGTCAGTTTCAACAGGATAGTGCAGCTCCTGGTTTTGTTCAAGTCAGTTTCAACAGGATAGTGCAGCTCCTGGTTTTGTTCAATTCGGTTTTAGCACTTGATTAAGTAAGCAGGTGGCATCAAGTGTGTGAAGATTCGACCCTAAACCCTATGTCCTAAACCAATCCGGCGCATGAAGGAGATAACATCTCAGTGATTCCAGTTGTGAGTTCTAAAACTTTGGGAGGTGGAACTGCAGTAGAGGACCGCCATTCGGGGCCGTTTTTGCCTAGTTCCGGGATGTTAATGAACACTTGGTGGAATTGGAATCTTTCGCTGAAATACTTCTTTGCTGGAACATTTTCTTTGGGGCCATCTTGTGGAAGATTTAGATATCGAGAAGTGAGTGTGTGTTTCGAAACATGCCTTTCCCAAGATCTTCCGTTATTATAGGTAAATCAAAGTTTGTTTGAGGGAATATGCTAAACCTTGGAGTAGATCAATATGAGGACTTACTAACTGGCGTGAGTGAGTTGAACTAGTATGGTGGGTTAGACCCTTTTGAAGGGTGGAAACTCAACACCGATTGAAGTTTGTATTGGCGTAGAGGAGTTGGGAGAGTTGGTGGAATCATTAGGGACGATAACAGGCGGTCCATGAAGGTCAACTAGTAGAGCATTTAGGAGCAGAAGATCTTGAGATCGACGTGGACTTAAAAAGAGAGTTATCATAGCCTTGGAACAGTCAATTAGTGGTAGAGGACAGGGGAAAAGTTGGGTTGATAACGCTCGAGCAATTTTGAGAAGAAATAGTGAAATACTTCTTTCAAGATTAGAGATATGTACATAGAGGCTTATACGTGTGCCGATTGGATGTCGTGTGATATAGTGTCTATCACAGATTCTCGTCTAAGGTACATAGATCTTCCCGACAACTTATGGATGCTTATTACTCGAGACAAAATCGGTTGGAAGGTGCCAAGGATGGTGTATAGTCCTATCGATGTTCGGGGTAAACCTGCAATGTCTGAAGTTAGAATCAAATTACCACTGTCTTTTTTGGTTGTTATTTTTTTGTTATGTAGGAGGTCCGAAGTCCGTGGTAAAATTTTGTTGAGCTAGTCCACTAGAAGATTAAAAAAATAATACGGGACTTCAAGATCATATTATTGAAGACTTATCTGTTAACAATAATTCTACAGGAGCTTCACAAGTGGATCTTTCAACTAATCTTCCTCAGCACTCACGAAATGGAATTCTTCACTACAGGGAGAATCGATCTAGTTAGCAGCTTGAAGAGTGGCTTGGTTTGAACCTTGGTCAACAAAGAGGAGTTAAAGCAACCTGGCCGAACGCCCCATGATAGAAACGAACAGGTGGCCTTATCCTTATAGGGAGCCAAGAACATTTTTGGTGATCAACAACAACTAGGAACTGCTGTAGGGATGATTTATCTGCTATTTGGTGAAATAAAAACATTCAGGTAAGTCTTTTTTTTTATGGTCTATCTTGGAAGGTACTATTTGGAGCGCTGATTGAGGTAATAAGGTAGGCGCGGATTAATTTGGTATTTAATAATAGTGAATTCTCTAATGGTGCGATGATCATCAAAAAAGTAAAGTATCTAGCACTTAATTACATAAGGGGGAGGGTCGCATATGGTAAGACTTATGTTGATTTTTTTTGGTGGTAAGAATTATGTCGATTTTTTTGGTTGGTGCAAACCTATGTGAGCGTACAAGTTTAATACAGATGGAGGTTGGTGGTGTGATTAGATATACTGAAGGCAATTGGATTCATGGTTACTCGATATAAGTCAATCGCTACTCTCCAGTAGTTTTGGAATTGATTGTACATAAGGTTAAGCAAATCAAAATCAGAAGGCCAAACCAAATAAAAATACTAAAAAAATCAAACAAAAAATCCAAAACCCGAAAAACCTATTGATTCGGTTTCAATTTTTACAAATTCCGAAAAATCTAGTTCAGTTTGGTATAGTAAGCAAAAACCGAACTGAAAAACCAAGAGAAAACGAACCATAAAAATTCGAACCGAAAACCTTAATCATTAAAAATTTAAAACTAATGGGTTATTCGTATAAGTGATATTCCATGTTCCGCTACCAGATTGGATTTGAAGAAAAAGGTAACAGGTAAAAGAATTACATGTTTGGCTTAATATTATATGATAGTATATATGCTATGTATATTGTTGATCTTATGTATGTACGAATGGGAAGTATCAGTCCTTGTGTGCATTTCTTTGGCCTCTTTTTATAATTAGCAGTATAATTAGCAGTAAGAGACTAATTACTCACAAGATATTGATATATTCTGAATTTAATTTATTATCTGGACTTGAATGATGTTTAATTTAGTTTACTAAGTCCTACATACTAGGCCGTTTTAGGTCGTTTCACCATGGTTTTCAGACCTCCTTTGTAAAAAAACTAAAAAAATACTGTATTGGCAATATGCAAACTCCATTTTAGCTTTAACTCAAACATCATACATATTTTCCAGATTACAAAGTGAACTAAAAACACACCTATAATAAGTTTTATTCTAAACGAAAAAGAAAAAATAGAACACCCAATAATAACCTTACCGTGAAAAGGCTATCATACTAGTTCTTGCTATCATACAGATCAACTAAGATCACCACAACTATAATCACCGAAAAACAAGCCACTCTCTTCCTCAGGATAAGCATCATCGAATAAACATGCTTGTGCCCATAATATTAAACCAAACCCGTTTTATGATCGGATGGTCAAAAGATGAAGCATCATCATCTCAGTTAACATTAGCGATTGCTCGCCTACGCTCTAATACCCTTCTAACTATAACATCTCTATAAAATTTCCTGGTATTGAAAAACAAAGCTAAAGCAACAAGGAACCCAAAAAATGTAACACAAGCCATAATAAAAAACGACAACATAAAGCAACTAGTTCCCCAACACATATTCCCTTCTCCCGACGCTTCTTTATCGTAAAAATAACCAATCACCTTAACCGAAAGTAAATACGACCCAACCGGACCAGCAATAGTGATAGTATTAAATATCGTTCCGAAATGCGACTTTCCAAATATCTCCGAAGCAATAGTAGGCATTAACGACCATTGTGACCCGTAACAAACACCGACCAAAACCGAACCAACGTATAAAGCACCGGGTAAACCGGACCCGATTAAAGCATGACCAACACTCATAAAAGCTAGTGTAATCGCGATAAACAAAGGCCTTGACCACCCTTTCGTGTGTAGGAAATAATCCGATACAAAACCGGCTCCGAATCGACCAAGGAAATTCCATATGCTCCATAGAGAAACGAAAGCACTCGTTTCCAAGCTTGTGTAACCGAGAGATTGACCGATTTGACTAATATTATTCACCGTTGCTAAACCGGACCCCACCCCACATGCGGTTGTGAGTAACAAAAACCAGAAACTAATCGTGCACATTGCTTGCAAAAGATTTAGTTTTCGGTCAATTAATTCCGTCTCTTCATTAGGACCACCCGGTACTTGATGGTATTCACGAAATTCGTCTCGTTCTATTACTAATTCGTTTCTTTCGAGTAATAAACGGATTTTACGATGATGTTTACGGTGTAGGGCTTTAAGCGCGATAGAAATAGGTGATACAAGTAAAAAGATGAGTCCAATGAACAAGAGAATTCTTATGGTTAACCGTAACGTGACGAGGCTTTCTATAACTATAACCGATGTGAGATAAGCGGCTATAAGAAGGGCGAGAAATGAGAAGCCATTTAAGTGCTTCTTTTCTTCCAATTCGTTTCTTTTGAATATTCGTACGAAGAACATAAATACTAGAGAATTAAGAGTCGGCAACAAAGCTAGCATCAAAAGGTATGTAGTTGGTTTGTTTTGGAAAAGTGTTTGGTATACTTGAATCAGTATTGCCCCACTTAACCCGAGAAATCCCTATAAATGGTCAATCAAGAAATTATTAACTAAAAAAGAAATTGAGAAACTGAGACAATGGTTAGTGTAAATTATTTGATCACCATTTTAATTTTATTGGTAGCATAATTTAACATAAGAATCGAAAAGGTTGCAAAACAAATAAAATTAAGGGACTAACTTAGTAATATTAGGTAAAGGTAAGGGACGAAAGTGTAAATTGAGTAGAAAAAGAACTAACCTTCATAATCCCAACAATGGTGCCACTATAATTCGGAAAATTATGAACACCAGTAACAACATTAGCAGTATTTAAAAACGTGACCCCATGAGCAGCTAAAACCATATAACCGCACATAACTAATACATGTGGTTTAGGCAAGTATCCTACAATAGTCAACCACATTAACAGATACCCAACAAAGCATTGAATCGCGCCGACGAATAGGACCACCCATGGTCCACCGCAACGACGGTGGCGGCCACCGCCTAAGGCGGTGGAATGGTAAAGAAGGCCGGAGAGAAGTCCGATATTGGCACCAAAGTCTTTGAAAACGGAAACAAGATCGAGAGTGGTTTGATCATAAGATTGAGTTGATTTGAGAGCTTGTGAATAGATACTGAAGGTGTAGAGAGAGCCGCTTGTGGATTGGATCCATATGCTTGCTACTGTTGATGTCCATTTGTTAAAGATTATTGTTCTGAATCGTGGGTTGAAATCTGGGCCGTCTTCTTGGCCGGAAGACGATGACATGGTTTAGTTGGTCGTGAAGACAATGATGTTAGAGATTTGAGCTGTGTAGTAGAATGATTGTGCTTATCATGAGTGACACTTGTCTAAACTATACGATTTGGGCGAAGTTGTTAAGGAAAATGTTAAAAGAGGAATCTTAATGTCGACCATCTCCAAAAAAAAAAGTTTTAATTTTTTGTTCATCTATTTTTTTTTTCTTTTTCAAAATTGTTCATCATAAAACCTAGTTATTAAATTCTATTTTAACTTAGAGGAATATATGTTTTTGTTCTCAAATTCTGAAATCATATTTTTAAAGGCATGGTTAGATTTTATGTTTTCTAAAGGCTTGATTATGATTTTTCTGATTTCTAGTTACATTTTTAGGGGTATATATCCGCTATTTTAATTTTTTGGGGTATATACCCACTATTTTAATTTTTTTAATTACATTATAAGTCCTTGTTGAAAATTTTTTGTTCTAATTTTCTGGTTCAATGTACCTTTTTCTGCTAAGGTTCGTGTTATAATTCAAGGTCCATGTTATTCCAACTCAATGATAAAGATCTTTACCCACAAAAAATGCAAAAAAGTGGGTATATACCCACAAAAGCTACAAAACAGTGGGTATATATACCCACTGAAAATGCAAAATAGTGGGTACGTTAACAGATCTAGATTTGAATAAACAGATCTGGATCGATGAAGTGGGCGATGCTCATGGTGGTGGAGGTGGCATCGTGAGAACGGTTTTCTTAGGTGTGACCTTTTGTGGCCTGTTAATGGTGGTTATCTTGTACAAATGAGCGGAAGAAATGACTTGCTTGAGTGGATTACCCCCAGAAAATACAAAACAGTGGGTATATATATACCCCCTGAAAATGCAAAAAAGGGGTAAATTAGTGGAGGTCTGGATAAATAGATCTGAGATCGATGAAGGCCGTGGTGCTCATGGTGGTGGAGAAGAAGAAGGTGGGGCAGGATCTGACTATGATTTGTGCTGAAGAAGGTGGACAATGGCCAGATCTAGAGAGATTTTTTACCCTTATAATACCTAATTTAGCTACCAAGGATGTATAATAATGAAGATTTTTTAATATATTGGAGCAGGACCGCAGAGCATTCTAGCTACTAATACAATATTCTTCATTTTTAAAAGTTCTTTTCTTTTGGTACGTAGGTGGTCCGGGCCATCTTGTACGTACCACGACTAATCTCACGATAATATACAATCCTCCTTATGCATATCCCATAGAAATCTAAACTAGGTTACCCATGTCCAGAGAGGGGTTCGAACCTTAGGCTATACCTCTATTTACACATGAATTTATCTAAATAACTCATTTTACAAGTTACACCACTAACTTTTTTTCCTTTTGTTTAACACCAACATTGAAGTAAACTACTCAACAAAGAGATAACTTTATAATATTTAATCTAAGAGAAACTACTTACAACTAGCAGAGTAATAGAACATGGTACATGACATAAAAATGGTTTGACACCTACACTCTTGGAAAAAGGTATCATGCATTTTTGTTATCTTGGGGTCCCGCTTGGCTCTTCCGTTTTGATTTTAAGAGATTATAAACCTCTTTTTGACAAGTTGGAAGGTTATGTGAGATCTTGGAGAGCTTCTTCTCTTTCTTTTGTGGGGATATTGGAACTAATTAGTTTAGTCCTCGAAAAGGTTATTTGTTTTTGGTTTAGTATATTTTCGGTTACGATTGGTGTTCAAGATCGTGTGATTAGCATTTGCCGGAATTTTTAGTGGGAGAATATACCTCTTCAAGTTAGTTGGAGCAAGATTTGTGTACCAAAAAATAAAGGTGGACTTAGGTTAAAAGATTTAGAAGCATGGAACAAGGAATTACTTTTAAAAATGCTTTGGAAAATTGTGGATAAAAAGGATTCACTTTAGATTAGATGGATTCATGGAGAATATTTTCAAACTTGTGGATTTGGGAATGGAAACCGAAAAAAGGTGATTCTCCTTTATTGAAGAATGTTTAGGAGTTAAAGGATATTATTTGTGGGTCCTTAGGAGTAGAAGGCCGAGAGAGTTTTTTGGCTTTGTGGTTTTCCTTGGGAAATGCGTGTCACATTACACATGGGATATCAAGTAAGGAATTTTATTCTTTATATAAAAACCCTTATGATATATTTCGTCGAAAAATTTATTAAATCTTGGGCGAATATTATTTGGGGCTCATGTGTATTTCCTAAACATGCAATTATTGTTTGGACGACTTTGAGGGAGAGGTTTAAAACTAAGGATCGCACGACTTATTTGGAGCTGGATCCTCTTTGTAATTTATGTGGGAAAGATTTTGAGTCAAATAAGCACATTTTTTTCGATTGTGCTTATTCGAGGGCTATTTGGATTGAGATAAAGTCTTGGTTAGGATTGGATAATAAGATGAACACGCTTCCAAATACTTTCAAATGACTTAAAAAGTTTAAAGTTAGAGAAAATTGGAGAAGAAAAGTATAGAATTGGGTTTGGAGCTCCCGTGTATTGTATTTGGAAAGCGAGAAATCACCTAGTTATGAGAGGTGAATCTGCATCTAGAGAAACGGTTACCAAGAAAATTAAGTGGTGCATATATTTCATTTTATTTTTCTTGTTTCCTCATTATTCGTTTATGAATGATTATGGGAGATCAACTTGTATTAGTATTAGATAGTCGTATTTAATTTTTTAGTTGTTATATTTAACTTTTTGGCTTAGATAGGTATATCTCTATGTAGTGTACAAGTTATTTTTATTAATACAACCGTTTACCAAATTAAAAAAAAAAAAAAAAAAAATTGGTAGATTTTACTTAGAAGAGTAGAGTTTCATGACAATACTTATACGGTTGAAGTTGACAATGCCTTCTGTTTCGCCAAGATAAATTGTTACTCTCACTAAATCTTCTGTTATCTCCTTTCAATTTTCTTCCGCAGTAACCTTCACGCATGATAGAGAGCGACGAATGCTGCTAAAGTAGAATCATTAATTAAGATGATCACACCTCTCAAATTTCCAGAATGAACAATTGAGACACCGAATCCTAGATTCAAAATCCTAAACAAACAAGATATCGATTATTTAATCTTTATAATAATTCATAAATATAAGTAGGTATTTAAAGAACTTAATAATACCTTCAACCAGGAACTAAATTCATCAACTCCAATCCTTTTCTCCTGACCATATATAGAGTATTTAACAAGCACATGGATAAGAATTCTTCCGCTTAGTCGCCCGGCACAAAATTTAGTCATCTTGGGGCAACGATCAATTACTAATATAGTCAATGATGGAAGCTCGATATCAATGTTTTCGGAACAAATCATTTGGAAATTTCCAAGCACGCCAATTTGCAAGCGTCTTAATTTCGGAAACTCAATTTTGTTTGTGCGTTGTTCTCCATCTAAAACTACTCTTTCGTCCCTTGACTCCCTTCCAATGATCGCTTCCATCTCCTTACACGCTCCAATCTCGAGAGTTTCCAGACTGACGAGCATTTTTGCCATGGATGGTGAGAGTAAATATCTTATATTGTGACATTTGAAAACATAGAGTGATTTCAAATTTCCGAAGGCGTGAACTCTTTCTGGAAGCTTATTACATATGTCCTTTAACTTAGGTAGACCCTGAAGCTCCATTGATTCTAGACGATCGAGTAAACTTTGTGAACCTGATCCTTCAACGTTTAAACCATTGAAATCAAAGACTACTTCAAGTGATTTAGCCCAATTAACCTCGAGTGTTCGGAGACTTTGTAGCAGTTTAATGGAGTTCGATGCCACAACACACACAAGACCATCACAACGAGATAATAATATGGTTCGTAGAACCATAAGAGACCCAATAGACCTTTGGTCACCCACTACACACCTTATGCCATTCACACCTATAATCTCCAAAGACTCCAAGTTGGGCAACTTGACCTGCACAAAATCATTAAATTCTGTCAATTTATCATACATAAACTTTATGTGATTTCTTCTTAATAATTGAAAGAATTTCTCATGCCAATTGTTATCCCCGTTTAAAGTGAGAATTCCTTTGTTTGAAACTTAACATGGGACAATATATAACCCATTGGAATTCAAATTCAAAGTAATAAGAGTGATAAAATGCAAAAAAAGAGACCAACTGTTGGAGTTTAAAGGGCATCAAAATAGTACATCACACCTTTTTAAAAAGAGTGCCACCACCTGACTCAGGGACGAAGCTCTTAAAATTCTCTACCTCACGGAGTCGTAGAATTTCTAGTTTTGGAAACTCTACATCACCTGTATCTTGTGTATTGACTTGGTCTTCTGAAAAAATTGTCACCAACATTGGACAATATTCTATGTTTATTAGTTGAAGTTGATGAAAGCACTTCACTGAAGATTGTACAAATAGGCTTCTTAGTATATCACACCTTTTTAGTTTGAGAATCTTAAGGTTGCAAAGGCTTGGATGTTCGATACCACCCCATAAATGTTTTAATGCACGTACCTCGTATAATTTCACCTCTCTTAGTCTAGCAAACGATCCAAGTGGAAGATATCCATGACATAATTCTTCTAGATTATCTGCTTTGTGAATAAATAACTCTTCTAAATTGATAAAAGCACCACCACTGCTCATGCTGAAATTAACGGCATCAAAAAGAAACTTCAGATCACAAAATTTCAGATTCAATCTCTTTAGATTGACATATCCTTTTCCATCCAATTCACCTTCCAGATTACTTAACCCTTTTACTGTTAGTGTAAGATCTTCAGTTTTCCTCAATAACATATGGATAGTATGCTCTTTTAACAAATCAAGATCAATTGTTTTGAGACTCAATATGTTTCCAAATTGGAATTCTCGAACACCTTCAAAAGCGACTGTGTTTGTAATTTCGAATCTTACAAGCTTCTCAGGATTCAACTTTCTTAGAAGTTGTTCTATCAAATGATTATCATTTGCACATAATTGGATAGTCTGCAGATTTAGTAATGAACTTATTTCTGTAATGGCTGCTGAGTTTACATATTCTCCTTCACTGTCACATTCTTCAAAATAAGAGCCCGCATATAATTCTTCTAGTTTTTCCAACCTCACAAGAATACCAGATGGAAATGGAGGACCTTCTGTTAATCTCAAATCTAAGGATTTCAAATTGCCAAGTTCACCAATGTTATCAGGAAAATGTTCAAGAACAGAGTCATAAAAGCTCAGAATTTCCAAATTCTTTTGCCTTCCGATGATTGACATATCACCATATAATGTGCAATCCTCAAGGCATAAAGTTCTAAGGTTTACTAACGATTGGAATGATGATGGGAGTTCACCGATAAAGCGAAATAGTTCTAGAATCCTGATATCTTTCATCATGTTGAAAAAATCCGCATGTATGTGGACCTTATGATATTGAAAATTTAATCGCAGAAGCTTCAGTTGTAGACACTTTAAGCCTGAGGGAAGGCTATCTATTTCATCAAAAGTAAGTGAAATAGCGGTAGAAAATGTATAGCTTTCTTCTTGAGGCCAGTTCATCAATCCATTATGCCTTACCGTTTGAATATGCTCTCCTGAAGAAGCAATTGATAGACAAACATCCCGTACAACATCATGCATCCTTACATGCTTATCCCCATTACCAGCTAGTAATAAATAACAACTTTTCAGCTCATCTACTATTGAATATACTTTGTCTCTAGCTTGTGCCATTGTTTTAACATTTCTAAACAAATTCAACCCCATGGCATATCTAACTAAAGCTTCAAGTGAAATGTTATAATCTTCAGGGAAGAGAGAACAAAGTAGAAGTAATAATTTTGAGTCATCATTTTCCAAATATCCGTAGCTTAACTTTATTCTTGAGTACACTATATCTTCCATTCCTCGAATACTAATTACAACTTCTTTCAGTTGTAAAAGTGCATCTCTCCATACATGAACCTCTTTGTTTTTTAACGCCTTACCGACCGTTACAATTGCAAGAGGCAACCCTCCACATTCGTTCACTACTTCTTTCGCGATGTACTTTACATCATCCGTTTGGTCTGAAATTTTTGCAACCATTTCAAAAAGATACCACGACTCTTCGCGTGATAACACTTCAACTTCAAAGGTTAGTGCCTTCATGTCTTTGCAAGCCTCTTTATATCTTGATGTTAACAAAACTTTAATCCCTTTCCGCTCATCTTCAAAAGGTATTCCGATACTACGAAGATTGAGTTCTTCCCAAACATCATCTAATATTATAAGAATTCTTTTATCGTTATTCATTAATCTTGTATATAGGCGTTCCGCCCTTGGACGATCAGTCTTTTCCTTAATTTCTAATCCTAAACTTTCAGAAAGTTGATCTTGGATGTTTGAAACAACTAGATTGTTAGACACAACTGCCATAGCTACCTCATCGACTAAATTTAGAGCTTTCACTTTATCGACAATTTCTTTCACAAGAGTTGTCTTTCCCACACCAGCCATGCCACATATACCAATCGTATGGATGGAATTGTCTCTTAACGCTTCCATAACATCATTCTTAATCCTTATTCTTGATACGAAACCATCAAAAAATTCACCCGGTGATGCAAATGGCATTTTTCCTGGTGGTGCTGGATATCCAATCCTTTCGAATCGGCTTTTGTCCAAAAGATCAATAACCTCAACAGTCTTCCTAGAAGAATTTTTGCTCAGTTTATACCGAGAATGTAGTTTCGGACACTTCCAATTGAGATAAACCCATTGGGAATTCTTTGTATGTTCCAATAGTTTATACGCCTCTTTCTTGATATCATCGACCTTTCTCATCCATTCTAACACATCAGGCCCAATAACTTCAGCATTTCTTTCAGCTACCTCTACTTGTAGTTTCACTGCATCTTCTTTAACTTCAAGGTTTTCAACTTTCTCTTTCAACTTCTTTATGTTGGTGTTGTAGGTGAACAAATATTGAATTTCTTTCCAAGTTCGATTACTAAAACTTTCGACAGCTTCTGAAGTAACGCTGATGGCTATCTGCTCCGCCATTTTTTTAGTTCTATTTATCTCCCCTTGCTCCTCTAGCTACTTCCTTCCTTTCAAATCTTGCAGAAACTAATGGGTCCTTTCACTAATAAGACGGAATTTTAACCCAGCCTCAATAAAGGGGGTAAGAAAACGTGTAAGCACTAAAAACCACAAATTTCGGACAAACAGTGTAACAGCAGCAAAAGTTAATCTCGTCAAACCATATACATACAGGTACATCATTCAGAGACAATATTTGCATAAAGGCGTACCTCACTGTTCCTAGTCAAACTTGTAGCAGCAGCAGCCTTAGCTCATCAGCATCAACAGTGGATTTCTAATAAAGAACTGAAAGATCAATGAAAGCTATACTGTACTAGTGCTTCTTTCTAAAAGATATATGTAGACAAGAGAATTATTTCCACTATGTAACCTTAGATTTATCTTCTTCAAATAATTCAATCAGGGACGGAGGCTTTTTACACCCTTAGCTCACAAATCAGAACAGGCTGAGAGTGGTGGAGCAAATTTATATTTATGGTGTTGAATTTTTTGGTTTTTAGTCATTTTTTTTTTTTGATTTTATTGACTTGTGGTTTTGATGAATAGTTGACTAGAATACCCACTACTTTGAATTCGGAATCATATTGATGATAAAAAGGTTTAATCTCAAGACCTTTTAGTATTTGCGAAGTAACCTAACCACTAGACGAACTATTGATCTTTTACTTAATCATATTATAAACATATAAAACAAATATTAATAACTAAATCAAAATAAAAATAAATAAATAAATAAACAAAATAAGAATTAAATATAATTCTCCACCCACACACGCTTAGCCTGCAGAAGCATTCGAACAAAAAATAAAGAAAAAAGCATGTATCGTAGATAAGGAACATCCGGGAAAAAAAAAAAAACTTGCACAGAGCTTAAGGTTTAGTTATTTTAATCAAAAAAATTGAAAATTCTACATAGAAGAAGCATCCTCTTTGTTGCAAATCTAGATTTTTGTCTACAAAACCTAAAAGAAGAAGCGTGCGACTATCATCTTCCTTATTTTATTCCGCAAGCCCGATTCATAGTTTACATCTCATTCCATTGATCGGAGTTCCAAATCTTAAACTCATACAATTCGTCATTCCTTATTTTACAGTTAGTAATTCCTTCTTTACGGGTTGTAATTCTTTCTTTTACAGTTCGTAATTCCTTTTTTTACAGTTTACTTTTTTTACGGATCGTAATTCCTTCTTTTACACTTCGTGATTCCTTCTTTAACAGTTCGTAAATCCTTTATTAACACTTCGTAATCCATTCTTCTACAGTTCGTAATTACTTCTTTTACTATTCGTAATTCCTTTTTTCACGGTTCGTAATTCCTTTTTTCACGGTTTAT
Organism: Nemophila menziesii; assembly: GCA_029959085.1. Taxonomy (NCBI): domain Eukaryota; kingdom Viridiplantae; phylum Streptophyta; class Magnoliopsida; order Boraginales; family Hydrophyllaceae; genus Nemophila; species Nemophila menziesii. The sequence continues at coordinate 30,635,285 of JARWIR010000008.1, forward strand.
AATTCATTTTTCAACGGTTTGTACTTCCTTCTTTCACGGTTCATAATTCCTTCCTTTACAGTTTGTAATTCCTTCATTAACACTTCGTAATTCCTTCTATAACGGTTTGTAATTCCTTCTTTAACAGTTCGTAATTCCTTCTTTAACGAATCGTTATTCCTACATTGACGGTTCGTTATTCCTTCATTAACGGTTCATTCTTCCTTCTTTAACGGTTCGTTATTCCTTCTTTACGGTTCGTTATTCCTTCATTAACGGTTTGTTATTCCTTCTTTAACGGTTCCTTATTCCTTCTTTAACGGTTTGTTATTCCTTCATTAACGGTTCGTTATTCCTTCTTTAACGATTCGTTATTCCTTCTTTAACGGTTCGTAATTCCTTCATTAACGCTTCGTTATTCCTTCTCTAACGGTTCGTAATTTCTTCTTTAACGGTTCGTTATTCCTTATTTAACTGTTCGTAATTCCTTCTCTAACAGTTCGTTATTCCTTCTCTAACGGGTTCGTTATTCCTTCTCTAACAGGTTCGTTATTTCTTCTCTAACGGTTCGTTATTTCTTCTCTAACGGTTCGTTATTTCTTCTCTAACGGTTCGTTATTTCTTCTCTAACGGTTCGTTATTTCTTCTCTAACGGTTCGTTATTCCTTCTTTGACGGTTCGTTATTCCTTCATTGACGGTTCGTTATTCCTTCACTAACGGTTCGTTATTCCTTCACTAACGGTTCGTTATTCCTTCACTAACGGTTCGTTATTCCTTCTTTAACGGTTCGTTATTCCTTGATTAACGGTTCGTTATTCCTTGATTAACGGTTCGTAATTCCTTCATTAACGGTTCGTTATTCCTTCATTAACGGTTCGTTATTCCTTCTTCAGCGGTTCGTAATTCCATCATTAGCGGTTCGTAATACCTTCTGTAACGGTTCGTTATTCCTTCTATAACGGTTCGTTGATCCTTCTTTAACAGTTCGTTATTCCTTCATTAACGGTTTGTTATTCCTTATTTAACGGTTCGTTATTCCTTATTTAACGGTTCGTTATTCCTTCTTTAACGGTTTGTTATTCCTTCATTAACGGTTCGCGATTCCTTCTCTAACAGTTCGTTATTCCTTCTCTAACGGTTCGTTATTCCTTCATTAACGGTTCGTTATTCCTTCATTAACGGTTCGTTATTCCTTCTTTAACGGTTTGTTATTCCGCCTTTAGCGGTTCATAATTCCTTCTCTAACGGTTCGTTATTCGTTTTGTAACGGTTCGTTATTCCTTCTTTAACGGTTCGTTATTCCTTCATTAACGGTTCGTTATTCCTTCATTAACGGTTCTTTCTTCCTTCTTTAACGGTTCGTTATTCCTTCTTTACGGTTCGTTATTCCTTCATTAACGGTTTGTTATTCCTTCTTTAACGGTTCATTATTCCTTCTTTAACGGTTTGTTATTCCTTCATTAACGGTTCGTTATTCCTTCTTTAACGGTTCGTTATTCCTTCTTTAACGGTTCGTTAACGATTCGTAATTTCTTCATTACCGGTTCGTTATTCCTTCTCTAACGGTTCATTATTTCTTCTTTAACGGTTCGTTATTCCATATTTAACTGTTCGTAATTCCTTCTCTAACAGTTCGTTATTCCTTCTCTAACGGGTTCGTTATTCCTACTCTAACGGGTTCGTTATTTCTTCTCTAACGGTTCGTTATTTCTCTCTAACGGTTCGTTATTTCTTCTCTAACGGTTCGTTATTTCTTCTCTAACGGTTCGTTATTTCTTCTTTGACGGTTCGTTATTCCTTCTTTGGCGGTTCGTTATTCCTTCACTAACGGTTCATTATTCCTTCATTAACGGTTCGTTATTCCTTCACTAACGGTTCGTTATTCCTTCAGTAACGGTTCGTTATTCCTTCACTAACGGTTCGTTATTCCTTCACTAAGAAACTAACGGTTCGTTATTCCTTCACTAACGGTTCGTTATTCCTTCATTAACGGTTCGTTATTCTTTCTTTGACGGTTCATTATTCCTTTTATAACGGTTCGTTATTCCTTCATTAACGGTTCGTTATTCCTTCATTAACGGTCCGTTATTCCTTCTTTAGCGGTTTGTTATTCCTTCTTTAGCGGTTCGTAATTCTTTCTCAAACGGTTCGTTATTCCTTCTGTAACGGTTCGTTGTTCCTTCTCTAACGGTTCGTTATTCCTTCTTTAACGGTTCGTTATTCCTTCATTAACGGTTGGTTATTCCTTCATTAACGGTTCGTTATTCCTTCTTTAACGGTTCATTATTCCTTCTTTAGCGGTTCGTAATTCTTTCTCCAACTGTTCGTTATTCCTTCATTAATGGTTCGTTATTCCTTCATTAATGGTTCGTTATTCCTTATTTAGCGGTCCGTTATTCCTTCTTTAGAAGTTCGTAATTCTTTCTCTAACGGTTCGTTATTTCTTCTGTTATGGTTCGTTATTTCTTCTTTAACGGTTCGTTATTCCTTCTTTAACAGTTCGTTATTCTTTCTTTAACGGTTCATTGTTCCTTCTCTAACTGTTTGTTATTCCTTCATTAACAGTTCGTTATTTCTTCTCTAACGGTTCGTTATTCTTTCTCTATCGGTTCGTTATTCCTTCAGTAACGGTTCGTTATTCCTTCTTTAATGGTTCTTTATTCCGTCTTTAATGGTTCATTATTCCTTCTCTAACGGTTCGTTATTCCTTCTGTAACGGTTCGTTATTTCTTCTCTAACGGTTCGTTATTCCTTCATTAACGGTTCAGTATTCCTTCTTTAACGGTTCGTTATTCCTTGTTTAACGGTTTGCTATTCCTTCATTAACGGTTTGTTATTTATTCATTAACGGTTCGTTATTCCTTCATTGTCGGTTCGTTATTCCTTCTTTAACGGCTCGTAATTCATTCTTTAACGGTTTGTAATTCCTTCTTTAACGGTTCGTTATTCCTTCTTTAACGGTTCGTTATTCCTTCTTTAACGGTTTGTTATTGTTTCATTAACGGTTTGTTATTCCTTCTTTAACGGTTTGTTATTGTTTCATTAACAGTTTGTTATTCCTTCTATAACGGTTCGTAATTCCTTCGTTAACGGTTCGTTATTTCTTCTCTAACGGTTCGTTATTCCTTCTTTAACGGTTCGTTATTCCTTATTCAACAGTTCGTAATTCCTTCTCTAACGGTTCGTTATTCCTTCTTCAACTGTTTGTTATTCCTTCATTAACAGTTCGTTATTCCTTCTCTAGCGGTTCGTTATTCTTTCTCTGTCGGTTCGTTATTCCTTCAATAACGGTTCGTTATTCCTTCTTTAATGGTTTGTTATTCCTTCTTTAATGGTTCATTAGTCATTCTCTAACGGTTCGTTATTCCTTCTGTAACGGTTCGTTATTCCTTCTCTAACAGTTCGTTATTCCTTCATTAACGGTTCGTTATTCCTTCTTTAACGGTTCGTTATTCCTTCTTTAGCGGTTCGTTATTCCTTCATCAACGGTTCGTTATTCTTTCATTAACGGTTCGTTATTCGTTCAATAACGGTTCGTTATTCCTTTTTTAACGGTTCGTTATTCCTTCATTAACGGATCGGTATTCCTTCATTAACGGTTCGGTATTCCTTCATTAAAGGTTCATTATTCCTTCATTATTGGTTCGTTATTTCTTCTTTAACGGTTCGTTATTCTTTCTTTAGCGGTTCGTTATTCTTTCTCTAACGGTTTGTTATTCCTCATGTGACGGTTTGTTATTCCTTCTTTAACGGTTCGTTCTTCCTTCTTTAGCGGTTCGTTAATCCTTCTTTAGCGGTTCGTTAATCCTTATTTAGTGATTCGTTATTCCTTCTTTAGCGGTTCGTTATTCCTTCTTTAACGGTTCGCTATTCCTTCATTAACGGTTCGTTATTCTTTCTTTAACGGTTCGTTATTCCTTCTTTAACGGTGCGTTATTCCTTCATTAACAGTTCGTTATTCCTTCTTTAACGGTTCAAAATTCTTTCTCTAACGGTTCGTTATTCCTTCTGAAACGGTTCGTTATTCCTTCTTTAATAGTTCGTTATTCCTTCTTTAACGATTCGTTATTCCTTCATTAACGGTTTGTTATTCCTTCATTAGCGGTTCGTTATTCCTTCTCTAACGGTTCTTTATTCCTTCTTTAACGGTTCGTTATTCATTCATTAACGGTTCGTCGTTCCTTCATTAACGGTTCGTTATTCCTTCTTTAACAGTTCGTTATTCCTTCTTTAACGGTTTGCTATTCCTTCATTAACGGTTTGTTATTTATTCGTTAACGGTTCATTATTCCTTCATTGTCGGTTCGTTATTCCTTCTTTAACGTTTCGTAATTCATTCCTTAACGGTTTGTAATTCCTTATTTAAAGGTTTGTTATTCCTTCTTTAACGGTTCGTTATTCCTTCTTTAACGGTTTGTTATTGTTTCATTAACGGTTTGTTATTCCTTCTTTAACGGTTTGTAATTGTTTTATTGATGGTTTGTTATTCCTTCTTTAACGGTTCGTAATTCCTTCTTTAACGGTTCGTTATTCCTTCTTTAACGGTTTGTTATTCCTTCTTTAACTGTTCGTTATTCCTCATTTAACAGTTCGTAATTCCTTCTCTAACGGTTCGTTATTCCTTCTTTAACGGTTCGTTATTTCTTCTCTAACGGTTCGTTATTTCTTCTCTTACGGTTTGTTATTCCTTCATTAACGGTTCGTTATTCCTTCTTTAACGGTTCGTTATTCCTTCATTAACGGTTCGTTATTCCCTCTTTAACGGTTCGTTATTCCTTCTTTAGCGGTTCGTAATTCATTCTGTAACGGTTCGTTATTCCTTCTTTAACGATTCATTATTCCTTCTTTAACGGTTCGTTATTCCTTTTTTAATGGTTTGTTATTCCTTCATTTACGGTTCGTCATTCCTTCATTAACGGTTCGTTATTCCTTCTTTAGAGGTTCGTAATTCCTTCTTTAAACGTTCGTTATTCCTTATTTAACGGTTCATAATCTTTTTTCTACGGTTCATAATTCTTTCTTTAATATTATTTAGATTTAGTACTATTTTTTATAATTTATTATTAAGTATATTTTTTTAAATATATTTTACAAGTTCAATTAATATATAAATATATGATTAAATATGGGTAGGAGTGTAATTTCATAAATTTAAATTTATTAGAGGAAGTAAAATTAAACTTATGAATGAAATACCCATAAATTAAGCAATGTTATTTAAGACAAATCACTATTTCTTAATCAAAGAAATTACATTAATCTAGTAAATCAATTAGACACATGACGGCATATTATTGGATATTACTCGTATATATTATACGAGTATGATATAAGAGAATTCCATAAACTTTATCAATTTTTCAATTATTGTATGAACTCTCCACTAATTTGATTGGTACTGGATAAAATATTAAATAATAATATAGAGTCATTGTTGATAACATCTTTATTAAGTTCTTTAATTTTTTATAAGTCTTTAATAATTTATTTTATAAAAAATACTTAATAAAGTAATTATTTATAGAAAACATCTCTTTTCTATTTTTTCATATCTTTACTACCCTTATTATTAAATATATTATTTTATTTTAATACAATATTAATTTTTAAATATTAAATAAATAATAGGTTACTTCCACCACCACTACTAGGGCTGCACACGGGTCGGTTATCCGACCCGAAGTGCTAAACCCTTCACCCAATCCGAGGGGTGCGGGTTTGGAATTTTGAAACCCTAACCCTATTTTAATTTATTAAATCTGTACGGGTTGGGTACCCGCGGGTTGGGTGCGGTTTGGCTCGGGTGCGGGTCTGGTCAACAATTAGTCAAAGTACGTAAAAAATATTGTAAAACACCAAAACATTCCATATATAGAAACTTAACAGAATAAGAAAGTTACTATATATAGTAACTTTCCTCAACCAAGTTACAAATCAGATTACAATTTAAGATTACATCTTAGATATTACAACAAATGACCAAACAAACCATTACAAATTACAAGTTACACAAAAACCATTAGAGAAGTTTCAAATTACACAAAACCAAATCAACCATTGCTTTACTTATACAAATTTTTCATACAAATAAGTTTAAATGCAACCTCTATTGTGCAAAATAGAGAAGATGTACAAAATTGGTTGCATTATCTTCCTTGCTTTCAAAAACCTTGCTACTTCTTCCAAAATCCAGATGCAATTTTCCTGATTTAATCAACAAAATTCAAATGGAAGTTGTTATATGTAAGCCTCAGATTATAAGTTCATCATAGGCCTTAGGGATCACCTCGGGACAAAGGGACAAGGACTACTTTTAAATATCACAAGTTAGTCTCAATTCCAACTAAAATTGTTGCCAACTCAACCTTGGTTTCCTTAATTACCATAGCCTCATACCTCTATAGTTTTAAACTTAATCATAGGCCTCAAAAGAAAGGAAACAGGGAGATGCAAAACAATATAAGTTGAAAATTGAAAATCCTTGAGATAATATAAAAGTGCCACTGATTTATACCTTAAGGTTATTGGTTACAGATGGGTTATAGTGGACTCAGGGGTGGTCTCACTCAACTCATCCAAGCCTAAATAACCTGTTAAACACACAAAAGTATAAACAAACACAAATTCAGATTGAGTAGCAAATATGAAATCACAAAAAATATGAATGTTACAGAGATATACCTAATTCAGCTTCCAAATCCTCAATTAGCTTTTTTGAAGTGTTTAAATTAATTGGTAGTGTAGATTTCAACCAATTTTGAGTACAAACAAGTGCTTCCACTGTTTTTGGAGATAAAGAACTTCTGAATTGGTCAAGAACTCTACCACTAGTGCTAAAAGCAGATTCAGAAGCAACTGTTGAAACAGGGACAGCTAGGACATGCCTTGCCATCTCAGATAATGCTTTAAATCTGAAAGAATTGAATTTCCACCAACTAAGAACATCAAATTTGTCTGTCATTTCCTCAACCTCTTCATTGAGGTATCTTTGAAGTTCATTGCCCTTGGCAATGTTTTTTTCAGCCATGAAAGATTGGAACCTATTCCCAAGAACACTGTTAGAATCAATATTAGTCACTTCAGGACCAGAACTGGAATTCCCAGTTCCAGGAGCAACATTTTTTGAATAGCAACCAAATAACCGAGTTAAAACATCTTCAACTCTAGTAATCAAAGCACTTGATTGAGCTGGAGTATACATGAAGTTAAAGTAGCAAGTTAAATATTGTAATTTTTTTCTTGGATCCAATGCAACTGCAACATATAACAATATATTTATACTTTGGATTCCCCAGTATTTAAGGAATTTGCCCTTCATTTTTATAGCCATTGCCTTCAAAACCTCACAATCTGATCCACACAGTTCCTCAATCTTTTCCCAAATTATAACAATTTCATCAAAGAACAGGTTTGAAGTAACAAACAAGGTTCCTGAAAATTTCTTTGTTGAGTTGTAAAATAATCTCAGAAACTCAACAAAAGATGCAGCATTTTGCCAATCAATAAAATTGGGAGATGGTCTTTCACATTCAGTAGCAAAGAAATCCTTATAGTTGTCATCATGTTCATTCATTGTAGTAAAAACTGTTTCAAACTTAATTGCAGATTCTAGCATTTTATAAGTTGAATTCCATCTAGTTGGTACATCAAGACTTAGTAAAGCCTTTGATTCAATAGAACAATTAGCCATAGATTCTTTAAATGAAATAGAACGAGAAGGAGAGGACCTTACATATCTTACGGCCTCGCGAATATTTTTAATAGAAGCATCAATTTCAGTAAGTCCTTCCCTTACAATTAGATTCAAGATATGTGCGCAACACCTTACATGAAGCAACTCGTGATTTAATAAGGTTTTGGTTTGTGTCTAGCGTTTTTCACCAAATATTTAACAGTGACAGTATTTGAAGAGGCATTGTCAACTGTTAAACAAAGATATGACTCAATCTCCCACTCCTTAAGTATTGATTCAACAACTATACCTATTGTTTCCCCCTTATGGTCCTCAACCATACAAAAACCAATGATTCTTTTTTGAAGTACCCATTCACAATCAATATAATGGGCTGTGAGACACATATAAGATAGATTTTGATTAGAAGTCCAACAATCTGTTGTCATACTTATTCGCATCCCCTTCAATTTTTTTTTAAGCTCATTCTTTTCCTCACCATATATTGACATACATTTCCTCATTATAGTCATCCTTGAGGGAATCTTAACATACTTGGGTTGCATCACATTAAAGAACTTCTTAAAGCCAATACCCTCCACAAATCTGAAAGATAATTCATCCAAGATAACCATTTCAGCCAAAGCTTTAGTACAGGCCTCAGCTGAGAACACATAAGTAGCTACTCCACCACCAAACTCTTCTTTGTTTAACACTAACTGAGTTTGTCCACCTTCTAGAGGGGGGTAGAATGGATACTTTTTGCATCTCCTATGATTAATATGGTTGAGCATATTAGAGGTACCATGTCTCCTTGAATCAGCTGCATAAGAGGTTTCACAACACTTACACACACCTCTCCTTACCTTGTTCTCATCTACTATTGGATCAAAAACTGTCCAACAATCATCAATTATCTTAAGCTTCTTAGCATCAGGTTGTTTTGCACCTACTGGAGGTGTATGTTTAGATGAAGTAGTAGCATCATCAGGAGTTAATTTTACTCCTTCAGTTTGTGTTGAAGAGCTAATATCAGTTGATGCCTCATTTACAATCACCATCACACAATTTATATCTGCAATTAACATATAAACACTTAGTCAACAAATTGTGATATACATTCTACAATAGCTAGAAAATATGTTAGAAATAAATCTTGAGAAATAATTACCTTATCTGATTCTGACATTAACAAAACACATAGAGGATTAACAATCCAACATCCAATCCAACATTGCGAGAGGAGTACATGCAAAAATAACATCATAAATCATCAATTTAACTTCAATCATCATAAAATCAACATCATAACAAAGCTATAACAATTACAAAACCAATCTTAAACTCATTTCCTTTTCAAAACAGATAATTTCCTTTTCAATTTCTCAAAATCAGTTAGGGTTTTTCATTTCAAAGACAACAATACTATTCAAACAATTCATTAACACCACATATGAATAACGAGAAATAGGGATTAGATTTAGGCGCGTAATACCTGATTTAATCGGCATAAGATTTAAGAAATCCCAAATCGAGACGTTAAAGCTTTTATAGGCTTCAACTAATCCGTTATCCTCTAGTAACCAAGCATATAAACTCTCAAACACCTTAACATTGGTCAAATAACACAACCACGGTAGCAACTGACGAAAATCATTCAAGCAATTAATGCGACCCATTAATTTAGGTGGAAATGTTTAATGCGGTGTACTAGGCCCCCTTTTAACCGGCGGGATTTGACGGGATGGAGAAGATGAGCTGAGGTAAAGCTGGCTACGATTTAGGGTTAGGGTGAAGAACAGAGAAAATGGGGGCTTCGAGAGAGTGGTGAGAAGACAGAGTGGGTAAGGTATGAGAGAGAGAGAGAGAGAGAGAGATAAAGTGTAATACGCGTAAGTGACCCTTCGAATGTGGAAGGGTTTTTGTTTTTCAGTTTTATAAAATATCTAATATACATATTATATTAAAAAAAAAAACGAATATTCGGATCGGGTTGGGTACCCGCGGATCTGGGGTAGCCCAGCCCGCAGTCCGACCCTAAGTTAAAAAATAAATAAAAAAAACCCTAGCGGGTGGGCGGGTGCGGTTAAGTTAGGGTCGGGTGGGGTCGGTTTTTTCGGTTTTGCGGGTTTTCGGATCCCCTTGTGCAGCCCTAACCACTACCATTACCACCACCACCACCACCACCATGTATTTAATCACCACTACAACCAACACAACCACCACCACAGCAAGCACCACCACCACCACAACCACAACCACCACCACCACCACTACCTATTACTACTAATTTCATCTCACATGCGCGCGTCCGTGAAACTTTTTTAAAATCGTCATAACTAATAAGAAAAAATCAGAAAAATAAAAAATTTGCATTTTTTGATAAAGCAAATTAATATTTGCGTCTATGATTTTTTTGGATTTTTTTTTATTTTTTTTGGTTTCTTTTGTCTTTTTAATTATTTTTTTCGCAGACATGAAATTCCATGTTCAAAACATAAAATTCACTGTTTGAAATAGTGATTTTTTTTCGACGTTTTAAACATGGAATTCCGTGTCTGCGAAAAAAATTAAAAAAATCACAAAAAAAATCAAAAAATTTCAAAAAAATTCATAGACGTAAATATTAATTTGATTTATCCAAATATATATATTTTTGATTTTTTGATTTTTTTAGAATTAGTTATGACGATTTTAAAAAAAATTCACGGACGCGCGCGTATGTTTATTAATTTTTGTTTTTTTTTTAATTTCCTTTTTTTTTAATTATTAATTATAGGGGTAGTTTTGGATGAGGCTGTAATCTATAAAGTATCTTATTGTAGGTACCTTTTTCTAAATAAGTTTTTTAATAGGCATTAATCTATAATTGATTCATAATTTATTTGCATTTTCACCCAAATCTTCAATCTTTTCCTTTTCATTCTCTATTTTCTCTTTCTCATTTTCTTGACTTTTTGGACCTTAACTTCTATAGTACTTTTCTCTTTCTCATAATCATCTTTCCTCTTTCTTTTACCTTTTTTCACAACACTTTTACGAAGAAGCTCCTTTTGTTGTATCACCTTAGTATGAGGAATCTTCCATTTTTTTCCCTTAAGGAGCTAATTTCTTAATCGAAACAAATTGATTCAACTCAATTGTTCATTATCAAAACTTCTTCAGTCTTTAAATAATCTCACTTGGAGACATCATTTTAGTTGTATTTATTAGAGTATAAGTCGATTTTTTACACAAGTTAGTACACTTTCCTATTTTGAGTCTTGAATTAATTATTTATTATTTTTTAGAGCATATTGGGTTTAATTATTTATTTAGTGTGAAGATTTAAAGATATATGGTAATTAATTAGAGTCCAAGTTGGTTCCAAGAACTAAAGGAAAGAAGATAAACATGGGAATTGAAGATAAGGAAACAAAAGCTAAAAATATGGAAAAGGAAAAGCTGTCATAAATCTGAATTCGAGCACCTACGACCACAAATCAGCTTGTATCTCAAAATCGGTGAGGAATTTGGAAGAACGGACAAGAGCAAAGTTAGAGATCTTTTCGATACGATGAATTTTGACTACTCATTCGCGTCAAACGGATAAGTATTGAAGCTGTCAGGACCAAAACAAAAACGGGACTGATTCCATATTTTTGGGCTACGAATTTGAGTTGGGCTAGGAGTTCAATATTTACCTTCTCCTTCAAGAAAACGAATTAGGTCTTCCTATACACTATAAATACAGCCTCTTAACATTAGAAAATCATCCTTGGCTAAACCTTAAGCCAGGAAGAAGCTTACAACAAGAGGAGAAGTCTGGAAGGAGCTGAACACCATATTATGTCTTCTTCTACCTTCAAATCTGTAATTCTTTTCTTTTCTTTTCTTTCTATAGTATGAACTAATTTACTTTAGCTTGAGATTTAACATATATGTATGAACCCTAGTTTTTCTATTTGATTTGGGATACTACGGTATTTAATTGGAATTCATGTTTTATGTTTTGTTTATGTGTTTTGATTTAATGACTGTTTTCCTTGATAATGCATGAGTATAGGATTACCTTAATAGTAGTTAGATGATCACCTTAGCTGGGTGTTTAACTATTGAAACACCACATAACGTCTAGAATAAGGTATAGACCTGACAAATCAACATAACTAGATAATCATTAGGGTATGTTTTCACCACTATCATCATGTTTGGAATTGAATTGCTTAGGGCTTTAGTGGCGTTTGATAACCCTAGGATTAGGCTGCCTCATGATGTGTCCGTAGCCCCCTTAGTCGCTCTCAAGGTCTAAGGTATGGAAATTTAGAATCCTGATTATTTCATATTACATTATTCACCCTTAAACGACAGAATAACCAAAACTAGTGGGGATTACTTGCTAATATCTCGAGCTAAACTATCATACTATCTTCTTCTCTTTGCTTATTTATTTCATGTTTCTTAATTTATTAGTTTAGTTTTCTTATTTAAAAACCAATAAAAATCTATCTTTCTCTTCTTTACTCTCGCGTATTATCTGTTCTAGCTTAATTATCTGCACTTGATATTTTGCATAAGTTCTCTCTAACTTTCGTAGTCCCTGAGGAACAAATACTACTTATTCATTAAAACTTGCATACGTCCTGTATACTTGCAGAACCGTGCGCAGCCTAAGGTACTTATTTGCGTTTATTTATCTATTATTTTATAACACCTTAGGCGACACCACCCGCAAACCAGAAAATAGGCCACACAATAACAAAAATTCATGGATGGGACCATTCATAGTCACCGAAGTTGTTTCGGCAAAAGTAATAGAGATCAGGCTCAAGAGGGGTATCAAATGGATATTGGTCCATAGTCTTGCTCGTTGTTGGGGAGGCTATATACGAAAATCCTGATAGAGGTAACGCGTCTAAATTTGAAAGAAGTTAAACAAAAGTGATATCCGGGAGACTACCCGCAATTTTTTTTATGTTTTTAAGTCTTTAGTTTAGATTAGTTCTTTTTAGTAGATAGTGCAGTATTGAGGAAGGTATTAGTGTTTTTAATGTGCATGTACTTAAGTAATCGAGTTTAGGAAAAGAAACGAGAAAAATTGGCGAAAAACAGATGTACCATGCGGTACACTGCACCATCATTGCGGTGCATTGCACCGCTAAAAAGCGTCACAACGGTAGAGGAAATCAGGTACACGTGCGAGAGGACAAAAAGAAATCTATGTCGGAAATTCGCTCAAATCCGTGACACGGTGCCATCCAGCGCGCTCATGCGGTATACCGCACGAGTTCCGCGGTGCACCGCCCAAAGAAAACAGTCACCACGGTTCAGCTATTTAGGTCCAGCGACGAGGCTCACGAACCAGACCGTGTCGTTACTCGTGCCAGACCGTGACACGGTCCAAAACAGAGCGTACCTGCGGTACACCGCATGAAGGCAAAAACCGTGACAACGGTATATGAAATCAGGGTCCATGCGGAGGCCCCATGGCCTATAATGTATCATCAAGACTGTGGCATAGGGGTGAACAAAAGATGCATGTGGTACACCACACCTCACCCGCGGTGCACCGCACGGCGCTGCCAGAATAGGGATTAAAGAAGAGGTTAGTTTATACCTTCGAATTTCAAAACCTTAAGCGTTTCTTTCTTCCCCAAAGCTAACCTCAATTCCATTAAAGCTTCTACAAACATTCACCACACATCAAAACCTCCCCTATCACCATAAATCAACATCCAATTTCTTCCCTACATCATTATAAAGAAGATTCAACCACACAAATCAAATCAAAACCAGGTGAGCTAGCTCATCTGGCCAGGGCTCTGTCTCTCAAGTGAGAGGTACAGGGTTCGAATCCCGCAGGCGGCAGAAAGTTATTAGAGTTTGGAAAGTTCTCTCAAGTGAGAGGTACATGGTTCGAACCCCGCAGGCGGCAGAAAGTTATTAAAGTTTGGAAAGTTCTCTCAAGTGAGAGGTACATGGTTCGAATCCCGCAGGCGGCAGAAAGTTATCGAATCTCGCAGGCGGAAGAGAGTTATTAAAGTTTGGAAAGTTTCCAAGGTTCGAAATCCTCCCCAGAACATGGGCAACCTAGTTCTGAATTGCCTGGTTGAGGGGAATTGCCTGGAGGTATGGTTGAGGGGAAGTCATATCTCCCGGGGGACTAGTCGGGCGTAAGCCCGGGAACCCTCGTCATCAAAAAAAAATAAATTAAATCAAATCAAAACACCTAGGATCCAAGAATCAAAAGCCAAAATTTACAAATCTTATCTAACAATTTCTTAAACCCATACCAATCAAGCAAGATTTCATCCTACCCACATAGAGAAAAATTTCAAGAGTGTTCAAAAATTTCAAGAGTGTTCAAAGCTTTGAGTTGGAGGTCAATTGAGATGACGAAAAGAACAAAAACATTATCTACAGTTAGGGAGATGAAGAAGAATCCAAGTAAGGTGCTATCCTATGCAAGCAGGATAGAGCTGATTAAAGTGGTTCTAGTCAGTAAATTATTTTTTGGTGAAGGACTTTCTTGCTCGCCAAACAAGTTATTTACAAGTTAAATCAAAAAATGTCTAGTTTTTTATGGAAGGGCAGTCTGGAAGGAGGACAAGGTGCAAGAGTTTCCTGGGAGAACATTTGCTATAACAAAGAAGTTTGATGTCTAAACATCCCAAATATAGATAATATCAACAAGGTTTGTTTACTTTTTACCTTCTGGAGATTCTATTCTCAGAGTAGTAATCTTTGGAGTAAGTGGGTAAACATAAACATTATAAAAAATAAGTGTATTTGGAGCCTAATTTAAGCAGCATCGCTCTTGGATTTGGAAGAAAATACTTCAAATTTGAAGTGTTGCTTACAAATTCATACATCATGAAGTAAGAAATGGTAAAAAAAACTTTTATATTATAGGATAAGTGGATGTACAAGGAAAGTGTTCAATACATTTTTAACACTAATATTGATTAGTACAATTCCTATTGCAATAAGACAGTAGCTGATTATTATGGAAAGGTTAGATAGAGACTTCCTCCATGTGTTGGGAAAATTTTGCCTCTAATTCAATCAATTTCTCTATCTCCTGGGAATGATAAGATTTCTTGGAGTGAGAATAAATAGTCGCAATTCTCTTTCAGGAAAACGCTCAAATGTAAAGGTGAAGCTAAAGATACAGTCTCATGGAGTATAATCGTGTGCGCAAAGAGTTGTGTCCTACAATGTTCGTTTATTGCGTGGTTAGCTGTTCGGAATCGTTTTCCTACAAGAAACGTGATGATAGAATGGGGTTTGTCAATTTGCCCGCTATGTGTCATGTGTAAACAAATCAGCGAAGATAACGAGCATATTTTCATAAATTGCTCTTTCTCTAAGAACATTCTTACCCGGATTTTGAGGATTTGTGACATTAGCAATTCTCCCAATTCGATAAGGAATCTAATTGGGATTGTTTTTCAATCATGCCCCAATTCAGAAATTCTCCTAATTACTAATACGTGTATCACTCTATACATCTATTTTATGCGGAGTGAAAGAAATAGTAGAAACCATCAAGGAGTCGAGATGAGTGAAGATCGGGTAGTCAATCAAATTTTATCCTTTACAACTACTAAGTTGCGTCGAAGGAGGATAAAATTCAAAATGCCTATGTTATTTGTGAAAGAATGTAATAGTTAGTGTGTAAAGGTTTTTCTGTCCAAATGTCTTAGTTTATAGCTGTGTAGCCCAAATATCTTGTGTGTGTATGTGGAGTAGCCCATTAGTTAGGTGTTGGGCTTAATGGTGTAAGGATATTGGCGATTTGAACCTCATTTGTTAAGAAAAATGATTTGCTGATAAAAAAATATTATTTTAAAAATATTCTTTAAACGATAATTATAATAATTAGTTTTTTTTTAGTCGAAAATGAAATTCATTAATTAAAAATATTCTTACAACTTAGCCAATTCCTACTGGACGAAAATAACAACAAAGAACGTTAGCTGATAGGAGAATAGGAGTGAATCTCCAAAGGCTATACAAAGAGGCTCTAGGCTTTTGTTTAGCCACTCCATCAGCATTCATGAATTTGGATCTCATAACTGAATAAATTTTCAAGTTAAACAAGACCTTACAATTTCTAAACTTCTTAACTAACACTCTTACAGTACTAGTTTGGAAACTTAAGTTGTTGCAAATTTCCACAAAGTTTGAAATAAAAGCACAAGCTACATTCTTTCCTTTTCTTCTTATAGCCTCTGCTTTGGTTTATGACTTGAATTCCAGATTCTTAGCATGGCCTTCTTCCATTCTTGCTGCCTCATAATCTGTAAAAACGAAACAGTGTACATAAAGGTAGAAATAACTAACTCCTGTCTTAACAAGATAATCAAGCCCTGCACCAATGTAAAAAATTAATGCATCAAAACATATTAAATTATTCAATTTCCAACTTATAGTAACACAAAACTGCATTTTATCCTTTGAGTTAGAAGAATAATCTAATTTCAATGTGTTCCAAATCAAGCCAGACTTGATTTTAATAATTATCCCTAAGTGAGAAGGAATGTGAAAACAATATCTCTGTTTAGCCAAAAACATGAGAAATTTAGCCCTAGAAAACGAGATCATTTTAGCACAATTAAGTCCAGAAAATCCGAATCTTTTAATTGGGTTAGCACTAAAGTTAACAGTATAGAAAATTTCTTCCAATGTTCTGTTAGAAAAGTCTAAACAATTGGTTTTTAAAACCAACTTAACCAAGTAAATATTAGTGTCTTTAGACACCTTATTCACTTCACAAATAGTAATCTTATGAATAGAAATAGCTAATAAGTTTTTAAAACTCAACTCCTCTTTCTCAATCATATTAATGCGAAAGAACAAAGTCTTGGGATGAACCTGATTAGACAGCAAAGCTTTTACATACACAAGTTGGTATATAATGTTCGAATTCTGCAACCTAGATTTTTCAGCAAGTTGATGTAAACAGATTTCACAAATAAAAATATTATCCTCATTTATGGAATTTAAAAAAGTATCTACTAATTTATAAAAACTAGCAGACATTAATACAAAGAGATTCGAAATCTCACCAAAGGCCCAAAGGGTCTGGATTTCGATTTTGGGTTGTATTACTGGCAAGAATGGATCTGCAGTTCGAGATCCAAGTCTAAACTGGGTCGGCCGTGAGAAACGGAAATCGGAGAACGCAGCTTTGAAACGGCGGCTGTGAGAGCAGACCGGCAGCCAGAGTAGAAAGGGATGAAAAGATTTGGTTTAGTAAGGTGAGGAAGATGATTGCTTGGTTGAGAGGAGGAGGTTGCTGCGAGGGTTAACGGTGGAGGATGAGAAGCGCTGATAGGGGGAGGTAGGACAACCCATCAGAGGAGGCTGTAATGGTTAGAAGGGGCTGGGTTAGGGTTTTTGGGACTAGTGCTTGTGAGCATATTTTGGGCTTTTTTCCTCGTGTGAATTTATAATAATTAGTTACTATAGATATAATTTATAATATCTATAATTTTAAACCCAGATTGCAAGAGTTAGTATGACCTGATCATCTGATCGAAGGATTCCCTCATTTTTTTACTTATTAAAAATAAATAAATTATATCTATGTTTATATATAGGGATAATGAATATTATGAACATTATTTTTAAAAGAGTAATGTATGGTTAAAATATGTTATAATTATATAATTTTATATCAAATTCATAGATATTTTAATTAAAATGTGAGTTTAGCAGAAATCTGAATTTTGTTTTTTAAAACAAATATATGTCATTTTATAGATATTTTAATTACCTTATAAATAAAAGAATTTAAAAATAGTAAACAAAATATCAGGCTATTCGAATAATCAATATTTTTTTCTTTTAACTCAAGTTTCATATACATATATTTTATTTCATTTTTTAATAAAATATATAAATTTCTTACCATTCTAGTAAATTTTTATTACATTGTTATATAAATTATTTATATAAAATAATAAAATTACTATAAATTTTTGACCAAAATTTTTAAATCTTGCCTAGAGATGTGACAAACCAATAATTCAGGCTTGCCCATAAACTTAACCAATCATTAGTGTCCATAGTTTCCTCTTCCTTGTCCTTAATTATAATGTTAACCAATCATTAGCGTTCCTCCTCCTACTATATGGCGTCTAAGTGATCCTTGTAATAATTTATAACTATAAGTAAACATTTATTTTAAAATTTAATATATCTATATCAACCGTTGTCTTTTTACCCGACAGTAGATATAATATTTAACATGCACATTTTTAAAAATTATTTCACTTAGTCTTCTAGCACAAAATAAAGCCATCTTCGCGATCAATCATCAATTCGAACAACGGACGAAACTCAAGATCAACATTTCCAAAATAGAGCATTTGTAAGTTTTCAAACACAAATCCGCAAGTCTTTAAGAAACTCAATTTTGTTTGTGCATTCTTCCATGTGTTCTAACAAATCAACAAACCCGCATTGAAGAAGAAAAACTCATAAATATTGATAAAAAGTTGTTAATCATAACAAACTAAAATCACAGAAGTTCCAAGGTTTTATCTGCAAAATCTGAAACGTTTAAATTAGAAGAGCTCCATTACAACACAAAATGGTCATCCATTATCACTAGCCTTTAAACACTTAATAAAATAAACCAAAAAACTCAAATGCCATAGAAAAATAAAAAAAGCTAGATATATCATCCTTCCTTCATGTATGCCTTTGAAATCGATCACTTGTAATCTGCAAATGTTAACAACCTATCACATGTCAAAATTCTCAATATACAAAAATGCACTTGAATTTTGAAAATACAATAATAGAAAAATCAACACCCAGTCAATTAATTAAACTCAGAATTGAAGAAATTACCTAATTTTTGGTTTTTGGTTTGGACGGAATTAACCCATAAGCCATTTGCCTTCTCTTAAGTTCAGCTTGACGTAACCTTCTTTTAATTCCTCGAGATAATTTATTTTCATCTTCACCTAATTCTTCAATCTTTTCCTTTTCATCCTCAGTTTTCTCTTTCTTCTTTTCTTTTTTGACTTTTTTAACCTTATCCTCTTTAGTCTCTTTAGTAGTTTTCTCTTCCTCATCATCATCTCTTCTCTTTCTTTTACTTTTTTTAACAAGACTTTCACGAAGAAGCTCTTTTTGCTGTATAACCTTATTATGAGGAACCTCCCATTCTTTTTCCCTATAAGGAGCTAATTTCTTAATTGAAACAAATTGATTCAATTCAGAATCATCCATCATCAATACTTCTTCAGTCTTTAACCCAAATCTTTTAGCTTTAACAGGTCTATACCTAAACCTAGTTTTCAAATCCCCAATTGTATCTTCATAATCCAATTTATAATACTCTTCCATTAACTCTTCTCTAATCGCTTTCTCCACTTCACTTTCTTTTCTCTTCTTTCTTTTCCTCTTTCCTTCCTTAACCGCCACCTCATCACCTTCCTCACCTTCCTCACTTTCCTCCGCCACATCATCACCCTTCATTTTCAAAAACTTCTCCCTAACAGACAAAAATCCAGAACCTTCATTAAGTCCAAGCAATTCATCTTCTTTATCAAAATCAGGTTTATCAAAATCATCATCATCACTAGCAAAATCAGGATTAATATCTTGAGAATTATAATAATCATCACCAAAAGCTTGTTTCATCTTCTTATCATGTTCATCAGGATCAAACTCATCTTCTAAATCATTAATATCAAGTAAACAAACATTATCTTTATCAATACCAGCTGTTTCACGAATCTTCATAAGTTTCTCATTCATTTCCTTTTTCTTTAAATTTTTTAACCTTTTTAATTCCTCTTTTCTCTCTAAATCAGCTTCAGCTATTCTTTCCTCTTTTCTTTCACGTTGTAATTGCCGAGTATTTGTTTTTTTCCTAACAGACCCCTCAACTTTTCTCGAATGACCCAAAACACGATCAGTAGCATTTTCTTCAAATCGAAAATTAAAACCTCTTTCATAATCTTCTTGTTTCTCAATAGCATCTTCATCATCAGATAACTCTAATAAATTCTCATCACCATTTATACCATTAACACCATTTTCATTACCTTCCCACATTCTATTCCGAAAATACTCTTTCAAAAACATCTCATTCTCATCTAATTTCTCATCTTTACCAAAATACTCATCTAATTTCTCCTCAATAACTTCATCATCTTCTTCGTCTTTTAAACCATGATTTTCCTTCAATATCAACAATTCACCTTCACCATTTTCATCATTCTCAGCTTCATTTAACGATTTTAAAAACTCCTTCCTCGCATCTTCTTGTTCCTCGAAATAACTCTTCACATGTTCCTCATTATCCTCTTCTTCCTCAAAATCTGCACCTTCCTCGATTAATTGCTTAGCTGCTACATCTTTTAAATACATTGGTTTCTTCTTTTTCTCTTTCGAGTTATTATTATCATCGGATTCAGATTCGGAATCGGAAGAGAAAACCTTAGCATCCTTGATTTTAAGAGAAGGGTCTTGTTTTCTGAACTTGATTAAAGCATCGAGAAATTTCAAATCATCTTTCTTATTTGCTGTGATTACTTCATCTTCTTCATCTGAGGAAGATTCAGAATCATCATCAATTACACCTTTCTTTTTGAGCTCTTCAAGTCTGTGTAAATCCTCACGCTTTTTATTGTGCTCGTAACGAACCACAAATTCTTTGTTTATTTTAATTTCTTCATCATCATCATCCAAGAGCTCCAATTTTTTCCCCATTTTGAATAACTGGCGCAAATGGGTAAATACTGCAAAAATAAAAATCAAAAACATGATTATACAATGTACCATGTATTTTTCACCAGTGATAAACAATCATTCAAGACAAAGAACTTCAAAACCTACTTATTTTCCTTCATTAAATTTCTCCGCTCACTATCAAATGAACACAACTAAAAGATGAAGTGAAAATACAAAGAAAGTAAGAAAAAATTATCATAGTACATTTTTTGACTAAGATAATGAGTAGATAATTCTAATGGCGATAGAATAAAGAAGCTGGTGTTGTAATTAAAAAATTGATTTTGGGTTATTCGATGTTTCAATGGTCCGTGATTGTTAAGTTTAAGGTTTTCTAACCGTTGCTGTAAATCTTAATTTCCTGGAAAAATATCAAAATTTAACGTATAACCAAATTGTTACTCCAAACAATTAGCTTCTGCAATTAATGGACCCAAAAACTCTACGCTCATAAAACCTAACCCATACGCAAAATTCTCTACGGTCAAGTTTAGAACCATTAAGATTTAATAAGCAAAAAAAAAGTTTAACAACTATCGAAAACCTTAAAAATCCTAAAAATGTAGGAAAATAACAGTTTGAAAAAAATCGAAATCAAATTTATGTAATTCTAGGGTTTTATTTACAAAAAGATTTATATTTTTTACCTTAAAGAGTTGGTTGCTGTATAGTAGGTTGTTCGAGGAGGAGAATAAACTCCGTGCGGCGGTGGTGATGGATGCGGGTAACTAAACAGCCGTATGGTATGTGTGAACGTTTACTTGAGGGCTTTTCGAACAAACGCTTAACTGGGCTTATTTAAAAACCCATTAAAATTAGTTATTTGAGTATTGAGGTTAGATAAAGACTAACTTGTGATTGTTAATGGGTTTGGAGGACGCACCATGTGGTGGTCCAAGGAAAAGCCTTCACTAGTACGCACACCAAATATCGTGTGTTGGGCCACAATGGGTAATTGGACTAATAATTAAGAAGGTATATGTTTACCATGATAAAAGGGCAAGTAATTGAAGTTCAAGTCCAATTTAAATTCGTTTCCTAACAATATATGACAGGATAAACATTGCCTTACTATGATATTAGCGGATAGATTGAAACCTTGTTTAAATAATATAGTGGATAAAGCCCAAAATGCGTTTGTTGAGGGTAGATCTATGATAGAAAATATTCACCTTATGCAAGAACTATTTCGAGGTTATAATAATCAAAGTAGCTCATCAAGATGTACTATTAAAATTGATTTTAGAAAGGCGTATGACTCTATATCATGGGACTTTATTTATGAAGTTTTAAAGGGATTAAAGTTTCCGGAAAAAATAGTAAATTGGATTATGGTGTGTGTTTCATCTCCGTTTTACTCTTTGGCTATAAATGGAGAAGTGCATGGTTTTTTTAAAGGTGAAAAAGGCTTAAGACAAGGTGATCCTATGTCTCCTTATCTATTTATTCTTTGTCTTGAATATTTCTCTAGGCTTTTAAAAAAAAATACTTGTAATGGTTTTAATTATCATCCCAAATGTGAGAAGGAAAAAATAACACATTTAGCTTTTGCGGATGATTTAATGTTACTCTCTAAAGGTGATAAAGGTTCGATTAAGATTCTTATGGATAGTTTAAATGAGTTTGGAGATGTTTCGGGGCTTCGGTTAAATGTTGAAAAATCTAATATTTATTACATAGGTATCTCAAATGATGATTTGATTAATGGGATTATACCTACGAATTTTGAGGAAGGGACTATGCCTTTTCGTTATTTAGGGGTCCCGCTAGGATCTTCCGTATTATTATCGAGAGACTATAAACCTCTTTTTGATAAATTGGAAGGTTATGTTAGGAGTTGGAGAGCCTCTTCACTCTCATTTGCGGGTAGATTGGAATTGATTAGATCGGTTCTTCAAGGGGTGACATGCTTTTGGTTTACGATTTTCCCGGTTCCGGTTGGTGTTAAAGAGAGAATTATTAGTATTTACCGTAATTTTTATTGGGATAATAAGCCACCCCAAGTTAGTTGGAAAAATATTTGTATGCCTAAAAATGAAGGGGGACTTGGATTAAAAGATTTTGAAGCATGGAATAAAGCTTTACTTCTAAAGATGATTTGGAAAATAGTGGAAAATAAAGAATCACTTTGGATTAGGTGGATTCATGGTGAGTATTTTAATAGTAGTGGTTTTTGGGAATGGATTCCTAAAAAAATTAATTCCCCACTTTTGAAAAATATTTGGGAGTTAAAAGAAATTATACGTGGGTCCCTAGGTGAAGAAGGAAGAAAAGAAATATTAGCTTTATGGTTTGCTTCCGTTAAGGCGTCTCGATCAACATATGAGGTAAATACAATAGAGTTTTATGATGTATATAAATTCCCTTATGATTTATTTCGTCGTAAAGCTTTTATTAAACCTTGGGCAAATATTGTGTGGGATCCGAGTGTATTTCCGAAACATGCAATCATTGTATGGATGGCATTAAAAGAAAGACTCAAAACTAAAAATAGGATTACTTATATGGAACTTGATCCACTTTGTGATTTGTGTAAGGAAGATTTTGAATCGAATAGGCATTTATTTTTTGAATGCTCTTTTGCTAAGGCTATATGGGATGATATAAAAATGTGGCTTGGACTAGACAAGGAAATGAACACTATTCTAAGCGCTTTGAAATGGCTTAAAAAATTAAAAGCTAGAGAGAATTGGAGAAGAAAGGCTTGGAAAGTGGGTTTTGGAGCTACCGTGTATTGTATTTGGACGGCGAGAAATTACCTAGCCATGAGAGGTGCTTCCAAGACTAGAGAAATAGTAACCAAGGAAATTAAATGGTGTGTTTATTCTATCTTATTTTCCTTGTTCCCTCGGCATTCTTTTTTGGATGTGAGTGGAAGGCTAGCTTGTATTAGTATAGTATGAGGTAGTTGTTTTTTTATATTCCTTGTTGCTACCTTAAGCTTTCGAGCCTAGGTAGGTAACACCCATGTATAGTGTACAGTTTTGATATTTTAATACAACCGTTTACCCGACCCAAAAAAAAAAAAAAAAAAAAAAACATTGCCTTCAATGATTTAGACATATATCCTTTGTTACTTTGTCAAATTTAGTGTATGACCAGTCAAAACGACTGAAATTCAAAGATATATCTTCTGGTAAAATATCTTCTCCAAATTCATAATAGATTTTTTACAGTCTTCAAAATATTGGACGACTTTTCAGTATGGCAAATTTACTTGACAATTTTTTTTTCCTAGTTCAACTTTGTTTCATTTTCTCTCACCTTTAATCTTCTTTCCTTAATTCCTTGACATTGATTTGGTCTCTAAATATTTCCTTTTACTTAAGAGTTTCACAATAGCACACAAATTATACCAAATATGCTACAAAAGTAATAAATCTCCAAATCAAGACACAAATTAAGAAATTATCTAATAACAGGGGAAATCCCTTAACAATTAATTAATACACCTAACATGATGTCTCAAAATTAGATTAATATATCAAAAATATGAAGATGTCAGTAATCACCAACTATGAACTACAAAAAGATAGTTTGAAATACCAACCACATATAAACCTGATTGAATTGCGTTTAAAATTGTAACCAAATATCGCATTCCGGCCTAATGAAATTAACGATCTCCACATAATAGAAACATTTTACATTCGATGAAAACACTTAATCTTTTTTTTATTAGTAATTTGAAAGTCGTAAACCAAACTTTAGAGTAGTTTATTTATATAAATATTAAAGTTTATACTAAACATGAACAGAAGATCACATTAATAATAAAAGAGATATAATTAAATTGATATATCAAACGATATTTAAAAACAAATTAATTAAAATTCAGGAATTTTGATTAAAAATTGTTTGTCTTACGAAGTTTTTATAAATTTTTTTTTAAATATTTGTATTCATCTATAGGTAGGATATTTGATTCTTTTCTAAATTACTCCTTAATATGTTATTCATTTTTAACAGAAATAAAAGTTAGATTCATCACAAACTCATAAATTACTAAAAATTTATTGAAATTAATATAATATTTTAAATTTCATGAAATCTTCTAAAAATTTATGATCAAAAGTATCCCAATTAAAACTCTTAAAATCTTTTAATGCCTTTTTACGTTGTTTAGTCCATCTACTCGTCTCATTAAATTAAATAGTTAACATCTAATTATCGTTTTATATATAAAATATCCTTATTTTATTTATTTTAAATATTAAATAAATAATTGGTCACTACCACCGACTCCAACCACTACCACCATCCCATCTGCCCACCGCCACTATTTATTTCTATATAATGTTTATTCAGTGCCTTCCATGAGGAAGCGAGTGGCTTGTTTTTTTGTTGACCGTAGTCAGTGGCGGACTTAGAGGTTATAGTATAAGAGGCTTAATATAATAGGAGGTTCGGGGGCAACCCTTCTGAACTTTTTTTAAAGGTTATCGACTAAATATGACATAAAATGCAAAATTCATTAAATTTTAATAAAAGGTCAAATAAATATATAATATTAATTATAAGTGTTTCCTAATAAATATGGCCGGTGACTGAGGAAAACTTTCTTTGTTTTATGGTTTACACTTTACAGGCTACAATAAAACAATAGGTAAAATAAAAAAAATTACCAAAAACTGTTTTCAACTGGCTGTACAATAAGTAGAAGAATTTTTTTATAATAATTTGATAGAATAAAAATAAAGATTTTATTAAACTTATTGTTAAGGGTTTAAAGACTAATTAATATATATTAAAAATAAAAATAAAACTAATATAATTAAACCTAACTATAATTATAATCTAAGCCCATTTTTTTTAAAAAATTAGGTGGGTTTCGGCCCACCTTGGTGTGGTTGTAGGTCCGCCACTGACCTTAGTAATATAATATTTGTATAATAGTATTTTCTGAAAAGCGCTAGGCACTAGGTTAACAGTCGGCCACTTCGAGCGTCTAGAGGACAAGATGGACGCCGAGTTAGACCTAGACATTTTTTTGTTAGACGGTTTTAATATTTATTTATAAATATTATATATTATTACTATATTTATTTTTAAATATTACACAGTATATTATAAAATATAAAGAAATATATTTGAAAAAATAAT
Organism: Nemophila menziesii; assembly: GCA_029959085.1. Lineage (NCBI taxonomy): Eukaryota > Viridiplantae > Streptophyta > Magnoliopsida > Boraginales > Hydrophyllaceae > Nemophila > Nemophila menziesii. The sequence goes on from JARWIR010000008.1 coordinate 30,660,775, forward strand.
ATAAAATTATATATTATTTCTTATATACATATTTATATAATTTTTTAATTTAAAAAATAGAATTTCTCAAGTTTTTGTATTTGAAATATCTTAATCTCTAAAGTGTATAGACTGCTGCCTGAGTCAGTCTAGATCTGTCTAAACCCACTTAAAACCTTTTGAGACCACTTTCAACCATATTTAGAAGTTATGGTATATACTAATGGCTATGCAGCTGTCTAAGCCATTTTTTACAAGAAAGCTTTTAACAGTGAAGATATTATTAATTGGGTTTTTTTCTTTTTTCTTTTTACGTTAGAATAAAAGATATTATAGTAGGTGTTCTTAGATCACTTTTTGTAATCTAGGAAATATATGTGATGTTTGAGTTGAGGGTGGTAAACTAAGTGAGCCTAGATTACTAAAAATAATATATGGATTCAATTTCATATACACAAATTTATGGAGTATAATTTTATCGGTGTTGGACAGAATGTAAAATGTGCAATGATTTTAGTTGAGAAAAAGACAAAAAATATCCTCATATACTAGAAAGACAAAAAATATCTAGTAAACAACTCCCACTTTAAAAGAACTCATTTGTGCGGGAACATGCATTAGTTTCCATTATATATTCATTCGAGTCATTGGTTTTTGTAAAACTAAAACAAAGGTCATTTGCTTCAACTACTGTATCTTCAAACTATGGTTTCAAAGCTCCTAGATACAAGGACTCCTCCAAGAAAATCCGTTAAAAAGTACATAAATTAGAGCCATCTTGGTGTCTATTTGTTAATCTCGATGTTAATGCCTTTTCATGATACTACTATTTACATGGAGAAATATTTTTCCACTCCTCAGAAATATTATTTGTTTTGATTTTTAACTCCCATTTAAGTTAAAAGTATATACCTCTTGAATCTAAAGCCAACACGTGTGTTGACTAATTAGCACGTAAGGGAGTTTCATAGGAAAAATCTTACTTTTTTTTTTTTTTAAAAGTATGTTAGAATTATTAAAGAGCCAATTGTTGATTGATGCCTATTAAAAAACTTATTTAGAAAAAGGTGCCTAGGAAAAAATATTTATTGAAAACAGCCCTTTCCCAAAATTACCCTTATAATTAACAATTAAAAAAAAAAAAAACTAATAATCACACGCGCGCGTCCGTGAATTTTTTTTAAAATCGTCATAACTAATTCAAAAAAAATAAAAAAAATAAAAAAAAATTATATTTGGATAAATCAAATTAATATTTACGTCTATGATTTTTTCGGAATTTTCTGAATTTTTTGATTTTTTTTTGATTTTTTTTTTCGCAGACACGAAATTACATGTTTTAAACATGGAATTTCATGTTTATTTCACGGTTTAAAACATGGAATTTCATGTTTAAAACATGGAATTCCATGTTTAAAACATGAAAATCCGTGTCTGCGAAAAAAAAAATCAAAAAAATTCAAAAAAAATCAAAAAATTCAAAAAAAATCAAAAAAATTCATAGACGTAAATATTAATTTGCTTTATTCAAAAATACAATTTTTTTAATTTTCTGATTTTTTTTGAATTAGTTATGACGATTTTAAAAAAAATTCACGGACGCGCGCGTGCGATGGAATTAGTAGTAGTAGGTGGTGGTGGTGGTGGTGGTGGTGGTTGTGGTGGAGGTGGTGATGGTTGTGGTGGATGTAGTAGTGGTTACATACATGGTGGTTGTGGTGGTGGTTGTGGTGGTGGTTGTGGTGGTGGTTGTGGTGGTGGTGGTGGTGGTGGTGGTGGTGGAGGAGGAAAAAGAAGTACCCTATTATTTGTTTAATATTTAAAATTAATATTATATTAAAATAAAATAATATATTTAATAATAAGGGTAGTAAAGGTATAGAAAATATAAAGGGGATGTTTTTTATAAATAATTACTTCATTAGGCATTTTTTTATAAATAAGATTATTGAAGGCACAAAAAAACAATTATAGAGTTTTATGAGGATGTTTTCAACAATAACCCCATTATTAAATGAATGATTATTTAATTTATTAATTCTTTCATGTTTATGGGAGAAGTGAGAAAAACTATTTGTGTTCTAATAATCTTACCTTAATTTTTGTGAAAAAAAAAATGTTTGAATTACTAAAATTCAAGAGATTTACTTTATTAATTCTTTATTTCTCTTGGGAAAAGTGGGAGTATGTGTTAAAAAGTCTCACCTAGAAAATAAAAAAGAAAATAAAAGCAAAAACCGATAAAAAGTAAGGGTAACGGTTTCTGAAGTTACAAGACTTGGTGAAAGAAAACGGTTAGCTTTAATGACCATTGGAGAGGCATTAAAGTGACGGTTTTTTGTCTTGCCACAAGACTTGGTGGAAAAAAAACGGCTAGCTTTAATGACCATTGAAGAGGCATTAAAGTGACGGTTTATTGTCTTGCCATTTATTCTATAAATAGTGACCTTGTCACTTGCATTCCAAGAGAAAAAAAAAATCTTGAGAGAATAGCAAAATTATTTTTGAGAAATATAGGAAAAATATTCTATAGAGAATCGAAAAGTTATTCTTGAGAGAATAGAGAATAGATTATAAAGAACTAAGAATTTAGAAAAATAGGAAACTCTTCTCTCCATAATTAGTCAAATATTTTTTTGACATAGAGATTAGAGTGATACAATTGTTAGAGATACCGGTTCTACCGGAATATCTTTTTTAACGCCGCTACACTTTTTCTTAGTGTATTTGTATCCGTTTCCTTTTTCTCTAAATTTCTGTGTAAGTTCTAATTATCTATTTTTCCATGTAATAGCTGTAGTATTACATACTTTAGATATATTTATATTCTTGTTATTCCATTTTCTTGTAATAGTGGTTGTATTACTTTCTTTTGGAATATATTTATATGAAATCCATTTTTTTCTATTCTAGTGATATTGTTAGATTTTTCCACCAAAGTACCCATAAATTAAAAAGTCAAGTACAATCAAACGAATTAGAAAACAAATCCAAAAAATAGAAAATTACATAAAACAACCTACTACAAAAGAGGTTAAACCAAACCAAGAAATTTCCTTGAATATCAACAAAATCCCTGTTGTAAACAAACTCGAACAAAGCCACCACAACGACATTCAAAGATTCCAAAGAATCATAGGACCGTTGATCTTCGAATAAGCAAATTCAGCCGAAGGGGAAAGAGTTTGACTCCATTTTAATGTCAGCCAGAGGGTGAAAGAGCCTAATCAAACTGAAAATTGCCACAGTGAGTCCCATAGAAGACTTGGAATAACGAAGATCAACAATTTTTTCACAACCCAATGTGAAACGATAAGAGCGACAAACGAAATCGGCCAATCGTCGAAAGCTTTTTAGGAGAGGAAAACACACACCCCATGTAATACAGCAGACAAGATTCACCATTGCAGTTAAACAACCTTCAGTATCTGAAACTACTCCAAAACAAAATAAACTATTTAAACATTGTTCAAACAAGTTAATAAAATAAACTTACGAGTTATCAAATAAATAGAGTTTTGCACCAATATAAGAAACTGATACAGTAATAAAGGTAAAGGAGAAATCTTATTGTTTATACACCGATCCTTCAAAAGGAATATAGAGTATTTTTACATTTGATAGGATATGTTGAAAAACACTAAGGATGATTTACAGTCCTGCCTGAATAGATTACATATTCACTTAATTTTAATTTTTAACAATTTGTTTTGGGTCTTCTACCAAAAAACGAAAAAATATATATAACTCTGAAAAGAATTCGGACCCAATGCCTCAAAAAATTATAAGTAAGCCTAACTATCTCTTTTTTACAAATATTAGATTTTATTTCAATATCCATTGAAAAAAGCATTTAACCATTATAGGTAATTGCTAAATAAATTTAAGCATCCATCCAAAATATCTTAATTAAATTACTTAAATATAAAAAATAATCTTTAATAATTTTTTTTATTAAAAATCTATCTCTAAAAAAAGTCACTATCAATCTTTCTATACTTAAATTTTAATATAATATTTATTTATTTTTAATATTAATAAATAACAGACCACCACTATTTACCATTTTTTTTATTTAATTTCGACCGCCATCACTGACCGTTGTAACATCACCACCACCACCACCTTTGGTCAAATTTAAAAAGAAAAATTGAAAAAAAAAATCGACCACTGCTTCAACCACCGCCATCAAAATCACCACTACCACTACCACTTTCGGCAATTTATTTTTAAAAATATTGAATTCTTTTACCACCATTAGCTAGTTTTTTTCCTGCCACTGTCACATCCGGCTACTGCTGCTGCAACCCTCTACTATAGAATTTTTTGTTCCGACAAATTAATACCATAGACATGAAATTTCTTGTCCGGAACAAGTAATTCATTGTTAAATACATTGAAACTATTTTGCATACATGAATTTCATTGTTCAAAACAAGAAAAACATTCTTTAAAACATTATTTCATTGTTAAAAACAACAGAATTCGCTGTTTCGAACAATGAATTCCTTATTATGAACAATGAATTTCATGTTTGTGAAAATAGATTGCCGGAAAAACAACTCCTGGAGTAGATGGTTGCAATAACAGTGGCTGGATTTGGTGGTAACTGGTTTTTTTTTTTTCAAAAATAGGTTGGAGCTGGTGGTGGTACCCAAAAAAAATTAAAAAATATCTGGCCGGAGGAGGTGGTGGTGGCTGCAAGCTGGTCGATGGTGGTGGCCAAAATTTTAAAAAAACTGGTCGAAAGTGGTGGCTGTAGTGGTGGTAATCAGAATTTTAAAAAAAAAAACGTAGAGGTGGTGGTGGTCGGAAGTTGTAATAAGATTTATTAAATTTAAATAATTTTTTATATAGATGAATAAATAATAGACTGATCAAAATAATCAATTAAAAGTATTTTTGTTAAGAAATAGTTTTAATAAAAGAAATTATTGGGAGTTGTTTATAACAAATATTCCCTCCGTTTCATAATGTTTGTCCACTTACTAAAAATGTAGTTTCAAAATATTTGTCCACTTAGAATATCAAGACACATTTTTCCTCTTTGTTCCACTATTACCCTATTAAAAAAATTAAAATTCATGTTTCCAATACACATTAAGATATCAAACACTTTATTAAGGATATTTTTGTAATAGGGAGTGTAATAATTGTATTTCTTAATTTGTTTGAAAAGCAAAATGGACAAACATTTTGAAACAGAGGGAGTAAGTTTTTTGTATGATTGTTTTTAATTGATGGCTCAAATAAATTACCCTATTCTATTCCTTTCTAATTATAATACTTATACATTGAAATATACCAGAGATAGGAATCTCAACTCTTATCAAATACTAAGTGTGCCAACAAGACAATCCACTAACACTACCGTTTCCTTCATACACTTTAGCTTACACTTCACTCTCACCCATGTATACTTGAGACGACCGGAACCCTAGCCGCATTCCAGCTTTCCACAACCATACCTCTAATTTCAGTTTCAGATAGTATTTATGTTCCTGGATTCCTTTCCCTCCATATCATGTTACACACCGCCATAACTATCCTCAGCAACCGATTCGTCTATGATTTTGAACTATGGTGTTTGATGAAGTGGTTAATCACCTCTTCCCACGACTAGATATGGAGGCTAAATTCATGTTGATATAGCATTGTGAGTCAAATCTCTCCTATTCTTTTGCACTCTCAGTTTCAAAACAGGTGGTTTCAGTCTTTGTTGATCAGGTGACAGTACTTACATTTTGAGGTTATATATGTGCTCCATTTAGCTTGTCTTTGTTTGGTAGGTAGTCGGTTTAGAATATCAAGCCATAGATTGAATTTGTGTCTTGATTTGAGCTTTTTGTCCTAAACTAGCATGTACCATTTAACTTCTTGTCGAATTAGCTCATAAACATCATATGTGACAAAAAAAATTATTTAGTACCTTCCTAGTGCATTATATCTTCTTTTTGTGAATTGATTTCTACTTACCTTGGGTGCTCTTTCATGAATTTCAGCTTTGATGGCCGCCTCCATTGATCCCCTTGTATAAATCGGATCAACTTTATATTCTTGTAGTAAACGAGTATTTTGAGTTCACTATTTTGCATATTTGAGAGGATTTTTTGGTCTGGGATCCAATTGTCCCACAAAAGTTTTAGTTTCCCATTTCTGACCGATATTTGATAAAGTCTTTAACTGAGTCTCTTACTTTGAGGATTTCCCTCCAACTCCATGAGGTATTTGTTGGTATTTGACCTTACCATATGGACTTGTTATGTAATAGCACTGAGTGTACCCATGTTGACCAGAATGTGATCTTTTAGTACAAAATATCCAAAGTAGCTTTATGATTTCTACCCTATTTTGTACTTCAAGGTTTTCAATCCCATGTTCATCTTCTTTAGTTGGCAAACATACTTTGTCACATGCCACTTTTAATCCCTTGTATATGTGTTGATACCTTTCCAAAGAAATGCAGTCATTTTGTTGTTAATTTGTTTGATTATTTTAGTTGTCGAGACAAATACACTACACAAGTATACTGCTAAACTACTCAGCACAAACTTTATTAAATGTGGTCTTCCTCCATATGATAGGATTCTAGTACTCAAATTCTCAATCCTTTTAGTCATTTTGTCAAGTATTACCTTGCATTCCTGAGCATTCAAGTTGCATATGATTAATGGGACCCCCTAGGCATCTCATTGGTAGTTTTCCCTTAGAGATATTTAATAATTCATACATTCAGATATTGACCCCTATGTTACACCTTCCATGTAATATGTTGATTTTGACATTACTTATCTACATTCTTGATAATCTATAAAAGAGTTGAAATCCTTTGTGATGAGTATTGTTGCAACATCTGAGGGTTTGAAGAAAACCAACACATCATAAATGAACATGATACGATTCAGTTTGACTCCTCTGCATTTGGGATGCCAAGTGAACTCCTCATGTTTTCCCATTTTGTTTAATATTTGTGTTAAAACTTCCCCGCAATAAAAAATGGGTAGGGGATATTGGGGTTCCATTTCATCTTTGGAATACCCCATAATTCCAACATTGAAAGATATAGAATACCTTGGTGTATATATGCACATGGTCACCCATTGTATGTATTAGGGAGGGTATCCCATAGCTTGAAGCGTACATATAATGAATCTCAAATCAGTTGTATCATAAGATTTCATAATATAATGTTTTATAACATATATCTAATTACATGCTTTTTGTTATATCCCATTACTATCTCATGTGCTATTAGAATATTTTTCCCAATTAATCTTCCAAGTAAGGTACAAAAGCAGATTGGTTATGTGAGATTATCCCTTCCAATGTACTTTTCAGTGTTTGTGATAAGAATAATTTATATACATGTATATATCACATTACAACAGGATATAGGTTTAGTATTTAACACTTGTAGGATTGTAGATCTTAGGGATTAATAATATGATTGTTGCATTCAGTTCTGTTAGTATCTCCCTGCCCTGAATGCACTTTTAATTGTTTCACACACCTCATTTCCCACTATGTTCAATACTTTTTAAAAATGATTGATCATAACCCATATAGGCCTAGAGCTTTACTGTTGCCTCTATTAAACATTTTTTTTTGACCTTTTCATTTGTTATAGGTGATGTGAGATCACATGTCTCCATTGCACTGATTTTATTTTGGCATACTTGCTGGATACACTCGAAATCAAAATGTTATGTTGTTACCCTAGGTGTACCAAGCAACTGAGTATGATACGTAATGAATTTCTCAACAATATTGGATCATTCATATATTACTCTTCATATGAATTGGTAATGGCTTTGATGGTATTTACTAGTTTAATTTCTTTCATCATTTTGTGAAAGTATGATGTATTTGATTCACCTCTGTCTAGCCATATCTATTTAGATTTTTGTTTTTCCATTGATTCTTCAAGTAAGAGAGCCTCAAATATTAATTGAAGATTTGAATTTTCTTGAATTAATAATTCTTGATTTTCATCTCCTGACATTCTTTGTATATTTATTTCATGAAGTTCGACTTTCATTTGTAATATGGTCTTCGAGATCTCCTAAAAGTATCTTTTGTTAAACTCTTTAAGTTTCACTTTAAAAAATTTGAGTTTGGTAACCAGTCTATACATATGTGATCCCTCTATGTATGTGTTCGATTTATCAGTTACAAACTCCTCAAACTCAGGATTAGTAGACCATGCATTATAGCATTTAAATGGACCTGGTTTTCTTCTCTCTTCTTCTAATACTTTTATGATTTTGCAACAAAAATCTGACAGGTCTAGTGGTTGAAGAGTAAGGCTTCTCAATGAGAACTGATGTAGCCATTTTTCATTCACAAGGATCCTAGCAAGTCTTGTAGCTCTTATCTGATCACATGTTTCTTTGTTTGTTTAAGTGAACTTTGATCCATGGTAAAGCATGTATGTTAATACAAAATCATTGACACATCTAATCATATCTCTAGCCCCTTGATCTCGTATTGTGGATCTTAAACTTTCCTTGATATCTATAATTTATTAAAATAACCTTGTATAAACCAAGTGTTATCTTGAGCCACATGTCCCCATTCACTCAATTTATACCATAGAGGGCATCAAGTGTGGGAGATTTCTCGCATTTATTCGGGTGAAGTAAAACTGATTATTCGACTTTATATGCTTTATTTTACAAAATATTGATTGGTTATTGCAGTCTTGCATCAAAACTTATATTTTATTTGGGTCCCAAAGTAACCATCCTCTACCGTATGGGTCTTTGCTATAATTGTAAATTACTTGCCACTTATTGTATTTAAATTTCCATAGTTGCTGGGTCTTATCCTTAGTCATTTTAGTTTCAACAAAGGATTATAACTTATTTTTTATTTGCTTGTCTTAAGAACTCATTCTACTTTATTCTTTTATTTGAACCCCTCGTATTCTATGTATATATCATGGCATAGTTGGGTTTAAGGGTTTTATCCTTAAGTCATCCTCCAATTAAACATTTCTTGTAGTGATTTGTCTTGCTCCGTAAGAGTCTGGAAGCTATTTTTTGTTGATATTGGTATTGGTTGTGTTGACTTGGACCTGCTCCCATGTCCCACTATGCACCAGCCTACCTTAACGGGTACATTTTCCTTGTGTACTATGGTTGAACTGGTAGTAATGGCTTAAGGTTGATTATTCTTTGGTACCCATACTTCCTTCATTTTGTTGAGTTATTTGCATCTAGCAAGGTTATGACCTAATTATATCTTGCAGTGAGTACAGATAATGGCTATCCAAGTATATCCTACCTCAATTTCATCTATTCTGACTTTTCCTATAGCTAGGTCTAAGCTCCTAATTGCCTTTTTGTGTAAGTCAATCTTTACACACACTTTAACATAGCTAAGTCTTGTATATGTTGTTGTTGTTTCATCCATTTGTAGTGGTTTCTCCATGGAACTTGCAACTACACTTAACCTTTTTTGAAACCATAAATCACCTGGTACTTTTTCAACTTGACTCATACTAAGACCTTGGTTTATTGGATGTGAGTTATAATTCAACAATTCCTTCCTCAACGAGTATCCCCGAACATCTCGACAATCTCATAGAATCTTTATTCTTGTGTTTCATAGACTTGTTTTGGGCAATCACTCATCGCTCAACCATAAGTACATCCTTCATCAACATCTAAAAACTGAATTTTAAATTTTGGTGCAGACGCCGTCTTTTTTTTCTGGATTTCTATGCAATACAGCCACGACTATGATCCCTACGTTCACATTATAACTCAGTTTTTGTAAGAAAACCCATAAAATCCCTTCACAAAAAAATGAACAAAGAACTCTCATACTTAACCAAAACTCTTACCACTATAAGATCGTTACTTACTTATAAATAACTTTTCTATATTGAATTTCTCGTGTCTAGTCATCTTCTTCTTTTTCTTTTTCTTTTTCTTTTTCTTTTTCTTTTTCTTTTTTTAATGACATTCACAATTTAACCAAAACTTTTAAACTTTTAAACTTTTAAAACAAATATTAATAATTAAGAATACTTGTTTTAACCCGCTAGGCTAGTTCAACGGGGTCTATTTACGTTTGAGGTTTGTTTTTCATTTTTCTTTGTTAATCTCCTCAATTAATTAGTTCATTAGATATGAGTCATACTCAACAAAAAACGATGATTGATTGATATCGCTAATCATTTAAGTTTTTTATGCGCGTTGATAATTGAAAATGGTATTCATGGCTTTGTCATTAAAAGGTTCCGAAATTTAACTCTAATGACCTTATTAAGAATATCGTTAAATGAATCACGCCTTTAGGAGAGCAGATGTATATAAAACCATATAATTTGTTATTTAACCACATAAGACTTTAAGAAGAGTTGGTAACTAAATTACTGCAACATGCGATTCTTAGCATGGGGTAAATGATGCTTAGTTTCAGAATTGTTTTCATCTTCCATCTCTTGTTGCTTTCAAGCAATTCATCATCCCACCCTTTGGCTAAAAGTATAAGTAAGCCTTCTCTCTATCTTCTTCACCATTCTTCTGTACTTTAACGGAAACTTTTTCTTCTGTGTTATGAAGCTTCTCAACTTCCTAATGGTCTATGCCTAGAGAAAATCGGAAACAGTAGCTATATCACTATGGTTCCACACCCTGACGGCTCTAACCGTGTCTTTTTATCGAATCTTCAAGGTAAGATATGGTTAGCTAGTGTTCCAGAAGAGGGATCAAAACGGCTTTTACGAGTTGACGAATCAAAGGACCCCTTTCTCGATATCAGTGATCAAGTTCTTTCTAATACAATGATCGGAATCGCATTCCATCCAAACTTCATACATAATGGTCGATTCTTTGTCTCGTATTATTGCGATAAGATGCAACATCCAAGATGTCTCGGTAGATGTTCATGTAACACAGATGTACAATGTGATCCCTCTAAAGTTACGGCAGATAATGGAATTAATCCGTGCCGGTACCATGTTGTTATAGCAGAGTACACTGCGAATCTCACTTCAACTGAGCATCATCTGGTATATATACATCCTCCTCATAGGGACCCATAGTTTAACTTTTGCAAAATATGGATACCTATAGTGCAATTAACTTAAAAAAGACACCAACAAACATGTGTTACTTCGCCCAGCCTCATCCCACAAAAATAAATAAAATCATGTTTGAGGCCTGAGGCCCGAGATCCGCGTTTAAGATCCTTTGTCATAAAAACTTTTTGTTACTTTAAGCAGGGAAAAGGAGCTAATCAATCGGAGGTTAGGAGAATATTCACGATAGGCATTCCGTCCCGGAAAACACTAGGAGGTCAAATTCTGATCGGCCCAGAGGACGGGTGTTTATACTTTATGTTAGGCGATAATTCACGCGCATATGATCAACCTAGTTTTGCGCAAAATAAGAAATCGATGCTCGGAAAAATTTTGAGGCTTGACATTGATCATATACCAAGTAAGCATGTCACTTTATTGTTTAGAACTTTGTGGCCCGAAAAGATCAGGAGTCGATTCTTTCGGCCTCAGAAAAAGAGGCTGTGGGCCCATTGAAGGCCCATAAGTGTGGAAATTTAAATTGTGTTATGTTCTATTTTATAGGTGAAAAAGAGATACACGACCAAGAGCTATGGGGAAACTACTCTATACCAAGAGATAATCCTTATATTGCCGACAAAGAATCTGCTCCCGAGATTTATGCGTGCGGTTTAAGACTTCCTTGGCGGTGTAGTTTCGATTCCAAAAGGCCTTCATACTTTCTTTGTGGAGATCTCGGACAGAATCGGTACGAAGAGGTCGATTTGGTAATTAGAGGTGGAAATTACGGATGGCCTTATTACGAAGGCTCTTATCCTTTTCAACCCGAAGGACGAAATAGTAAAAGTACACGAAATAATCTCATATTTCCTATCATGGGATACAACCACTCACAAGTTGCTAACAAAATTGGGTCAGCCTCGATCACCGGTGGCTTTGTCTATCGGTCTACTACAGATCCGTGCATGTATGGAAGGTAATGGTCTAAAACGTAATTTACCTTTGTACGAGGGATGTTATAGCAACTACCCCCGTTTTAGTTTTGTAAGTTATAACTTTTGATAGCAACTTATAACCATCGGATTTATTAGTATAATTTCAGGTATTTGTACGCGGATATGTATGGACAAACTATGTGGGTAGGCATTGAAAGTCCAGAAAACAGCGGAAAATTCAGAAGTTCAAAGATTAACTTCAGATGTGCTCATGACTCTCCAATGAAATGTGCATCATCATCGGTTAATAGTAACTTGCAATCATTTGATTTAGGATATGTAGCTTCGTTTGCTGAAGATAACCGAAGAGATATCTATTTGTTAACAAGTAATGGTGTCTACAGAGTTGCACGTTCGAGGCGCTGCAATTATCTGTGTTCGAAAGAAAGTGATGCAACTATCAAACTATGTTCTTATGTAATCCATGGAAGTGTTTTCAATTGTATACTAGCTTTTGTTTTGATATTGTTGCTTTAGAATCCCAGAGTTATTATATTTTTGAGGCTTTTTATTCGCTTTTTGACAAAAGAAATAAAAAATGCGTCTCCTTTCTTGAATCAAATCATGAATTTGAATTACTTCATTATCTGATATGTGTATAGGGGATTTGTCAATAAGATCCTTAATGCCAATCACGGGACTTGGAACCAAAACTATCAAGATCTCGATTCAATTTATCTTTATAATGCCCTCTGAATGAACAAGCAAATAGGTTTGTTGTTTATCATAAACCATCAAAGCGAGTTTTGAAAGTCGTAGTGGCAATGATGCTTTTGTTTATTTTATTAAGAGCGATTCTCCATACATCATCTTGTGGACCTAAACTTATAAGAGCCACAGAAAGCCAACAGGCATAACAAACAATACATGGCATCAGACAAGGGCGGATCCAGAAATTCACGGTTGGAGGGGATAAAAATGTACACAACCGGGGGGTTGAGGCGGCCGACCCGGAAAATTCTCTTGGGATATTTATATCTCCGGAAGGGCTAAAAGTCTAATATTTAAACTATTCAAGTTAGGAGGAGGAGTGGTGGGGGGTGGGGGGAAGGATTGGGCTAAAAATGTACATGCCATGGGGTTTGGGACGACAGATTCGGAAATTCTTTTGGAATATTTTCTAACTTGGGGAAGGCTAAAAGTGTAATATTTAGATTAGAGACTTAGGGGGTAAAATTTAAATTAAAAGGAAAAGATGAGAGGAGCTGGAGTCTATTATTATATTAAGAATTTTTAACTTAAAAAACAACACCAATATTTCACTATAGCTCGGGGTTGGGTTGCAGCCCTCCCCCATTCGCCCTTAGATGTGGTTGTCAAAATTAAGCTCAAACGTCTTGTGGTAAAAAAAATTACTAAAGAAAAACTCTGTATGCTCCATATGCGATCGATTTATGGGGTTTTCACTTTTTTTTTCACTCTAAAGAGACTAAAATACCCCCGAATGCAAATAATATTTTTTATGAAAAAAAAAAATCTGAACTTCCAAAGCTTCTATGGAATTTCCCGCGTCACATTTGAAAGTCGGTTAGGAAAACCTCTATAACAAAATTTAATATATCCTTCAAGAGTTTTATATATGAATTAAAGGACACTAGCATCGAGATCTAGTAAAGGTATACTACAAGTTGTTGCTCAAGCATTCATTTTCAAAGATAATAATTTTAAGGTTTTTATATATGAGAAGTCTTCAAACTTGGTTGCATCCAACTTTGCAAATTAGAAACTCGACTTTTTGATGGAATTAATGTTGCTTGTGCACAAGATTATCTTTTTCTTCAACGTAACATGACTACACGTATTGAGGAAACGGTGATGATTCTCATAATTGAGTGTAATAAGATAGGGAGGGATGGCTACTTAGAAAAAGAAGGTGGAGATAATTTCGAACAAAATTAAGGATCACGGGGTATTTTAAATGAAATATTTAAGGGTTATTTGTATATTTTATCTTTTCCGTTAAAAACATTTGACGATTTCTTCAGTGTAATTATTTTGTGGAGTAAGTTTTCGTGGCAATTTTTTGTACAAAAAGGAGTTGGAGCTTAATTTTATAGATTTCGGGGGGCCTCTGGTGCCACTAACCCAACAAAATTTTAGCTATATGTCTTATCCGAAAGTAGGGGACTCGTTTTAATTTATAAGAATTTCGATCCAACGTACACGGACTTAATTGTCAAATAAAGAGGGAAGGAAAATTTATTTTTGTTAGGTCCATATATTAAATTATATTTGATCAAATACAAAAATACCATCAAATCAAACAAAAACCATAAAAAAACAAAAATACAAATGACAATTTGAACATTGAATATGTTCAGGGAGCCATTGAGCACCGATTATTGTGTATCGTTAATAATCGATCACTGACCACACTTGTCAATGAGTTAACAAAAGGCAGCATTAAGCCTGCTCTAAAAAATATATGAGCATAAGCATGCTAAAAAAATTATATGTTTGCTACAAAAATCTTTGAGCATGTTCATTACTTTTGTGGAGATTGGTTTTTTAACTGAGCATACTCAGTGTTCAGAGCGAGCCTTTTTATATATTGAGCATATCTTTTTATTGAGCTTTTTTAGTGTTCGGACCATAACAAAAATGAAAAAAAAAACTAACGCAAATTTAGATGAAATAGTAGCACTATTTATAACTAATAAACAATTTAATGTACACAATTACGTTATTATGTTGCAAAAAAAAAAAATTCACCCAGGGTATAACTCAATTGATAAATATCATGGCTATAGTTGTCGTGACTACCTTATTGACAGGTGGGGGTTTGAACGTTACGAGAAATGAATCCCTTCAGTGCAACTAAGGTAGTACTTGGACCTCTCCAAGTGAGACACAATCTGCTATTTACCTATATACATCAACATCGGAGGTGGAGAAAAAGCATGATCTATAAGCTCGAGTTATAAAAGTAGTCGCTGGTGAGGACAATCATGAGTGTGTGGATATTTAAAAATAATATCTATTGTGTGTGTATGGTATAAAATTATAGGGATTAATGATGAAATTTATCCTGTATAACAAAATTGGTTCAAGTTATGTTTTGTAAATTCGAATTAACATGTTATGCGAAACTGTTGGACGAAAATCAAAGATTTGATCGGGTTTTTTATCAAGAATTCTAGATTTTTTATTCATGATTGGTACGATAATTACAAGTTCAAATCCATTAAAAAAAAAATTTTTGGACTTTTTTTATTAATTTTGATTTTTTTAAGAATTTGACAGTCGGTGATGGTGATCGCGAATAGATGGCTAGATTTGCTAGCGGTGGCGGTGGTGGCCAAAGAAGATGATGATGGTGGTGATTTTCAGAGATGGTGGTGGTGGTGGTCGGAGTTGGTATTGGTAGCCAACTATTTGTTTAATATATTAAATTGAGTAGAAAACAAAAGAAAGCCATTGAAGAAGAAGAAGAAGAAGAAGAAGAAGAAGAAGAAGAAGAAGAAGAAGAAGAAGAAGAAGAAGAAGAAGAAGAAGAAGAAGAAGAAGAGTGTTTTTCATTAAGTGTTTTGTATCTTATTATACAATGTATATATACTACTTCTATCTAAATGAATCATCCTCTACTATTGTCTAGATTCATTTATCAACTAATACAAAGATCAAAACAGAACGACTAACTAACAATCTAACTATCTTAGTTGTCAAGTTATTTGCACTCCAGTCCCTGTATTATGAGATAACTTGTGCAGCTCCTTTTTGTCCAATATGATAGCTGCATTCCAAGATCCCCCCACAAGTGGAACATGGATATTGAGAATGTTCAACTTGGAGAGATTGTGATGAAAAGCGAGTGAACCAAGACACTTGGTAAACATATCAGCAAGATGAAGATTTTAAGGAATTTAAAATAGTTTTATGATTCCTGAAGCCATTTTTTCTCTTGTGATCTTACAATCAATGTCAACATGCTTTGTCGTCATGTTGCAATGGGTTTGTTGACATAGCAATCGCAGATATACTGTCAGAGAAAACAAGAGCTAGGAATTTATGAGAGAACCCATAGTCATGCAATGCATAAAGTAACCACTGAGTCGCACAAGTAGTAGCTGCAAAGGCTCTATACTCAGTTTCAGCTGATGATTTACTTATAGTGCTTTGCTTTTTACTTTTCCGCGAGATTAAGGAGTCACCAAGAAAAATGTAGAAACCTGTGATGCTCCTCCTTGTGTCAAGACACCATGCGCAATCACTATCACAAAAAGCCTTCAACTTTATTTATGAAATTGAAGAATAAAACACACCTTGTCCAGGAGTCATTTTGATATATCTTAATACTCTTTGAGCTGCATTCTAATGTTGTTTCGAAGGTTTATAGAGGAATTGGCTTAAGCAAGTAACTGAGTAGGTAATAGCTGGCATAGTAATGGTCAGATATAACAATCTTCCTACTAATCTTATGTAGGATGTAAGATTGTCAAGGAGATCATTATGTTCATCATGAAGCTTCAGTGTTGTTTCCATGGGAAAAGACACAGATTTTGCTCCTAAAACCCCACACTCTTCTAAGATGTCAAGAGCAAACTTTCTTTGGCATAAAGATATACCTTTTGAGGTTCTTACAACTTCAATACTAAGAAAAAATTTGAGTTTTCCTAAGTCTTTAATTGTGAATGTTGAATGTAGATATTCTTTACGCATAGTAATCTCTTGTATTGAATTACAGACCCATATAATATCATCCACATATACAAGAATATGAAGTAGAGGTTTTAATGAACAAACTATAGTCACTATTTGTTTGTTTAAAACCATAAGTAATCAAGGCGGAGGAGAGCTTTTCAAACCATTGTCTATAAGCTTGTTTTAGTCTGTACAAACTCTTATTTAGTTTACAAATAGAGTTAGGAGGTACCTCAAGGCCTAAGAGGAACATTAATATACACTTCTTCTTTAAATCTCCATGTAAGAATGCATTGTTGACATCTAGTTGATGTAGATGCCAATTATTTATAAATGCTAAAACAATCATCAGTCTAATTGAAACAAGCTTTGCTATAGGTAAGAAAGTGTCAAAAAAATTGAGTCCTTCTTGTTGATTGTAACCTTTGGCTACTAATCTTGCTTTGTGTCATTCAAGAGTTCCGTCTGCTTTGTATTTTAACTTGAACACCCATTTGCAATGAATTGGAGTCATGTCAGAGGTCAAAGGAACAATTTTCCATGTGTTGTTCTTCTCTAGAGCTATTAACTCTTGATGAATAACATTCATCAAATCAGGAGAAGATAAAGCTTGTTTGTATGTTTTTGATTTATTTATATCACTTATAGATGCTACGAAAGATCTATAATTTGAAGACATCTGATTTGAACTTAAAAAACCACTGATGGGATAGAGTATACCTTGTGTAGATGAGCCTTCTTGACCTTGAAGAGATTGAGACTTGCATAATGAGGTTGAGGTTATATAATCTTTGAGATAATATGGTGGTTGTCTATTTCTTGTGGGTTTGGTTGTGTGTTGTGTACTTATTGTAGAAGGTTGATGAGTAGTAAGTGTAAGAGGTTGTATATCTGAGTAGGTAGCCGAGGATGGAGGAAACATAAAGGTATGCAGATTTTCAGTTTGTAATGTATCTGCAAAGGGAAAAATCTTTTCATAAAAGATGACATTTCTTGAAATGATAATTATGTTTGAAGAAATGTCAAGTACTTTGTATCCTTTTGTAGCAATTGGGTAACTTAAGAAAACACATTTAACTGCTTTATGATCAAACTTGGATCTATTATGTGTGAGTGTTGATGCATAACAAAGTGAACCAAACACTTTCAAATGCTTTAAATTTGGAGGTTTGTTATATAGAACATGATACAGAGATATATTTTTAAGCAATGGGGTAGGTAATCGGATTATCAAATGAGCCGCTATAAGAATAGATTCAGACCAAAATTTGAGAGGTAATTTGGATTGAAACATAAGATCTCTAGCCATAGTTAAAAGACGTTGATGTTTTCGTTCAACAAGCCCATTTCGTTGAGGTGTTTCAACACAACTCAGTTGATGCATTATAACAAGAGAAGAGTAAAAATTTGGCATAAGAAACTCTTGACCATTATCTGATCTAAGTTGCTTTATCTTGACTTTAAACTAAGTTAAAATAAGATTGTAAAAAGAAAGTGAGTGTTGATGAACTTCAGATTATTTATCATTAAGTAGACCCAAGTACATCTTGAAAAATCATCAACAATGGTGAGAAAAAACCTATGATCTGTATGAGATGGTTCTCTAAAAGGTCCCAAAATGTCACAATGTATAAGCTCAAAACATGAAGAAGTTTTACTTTCAGAAAGAGGAAAAACTAAGTGTTTTTGTTTAGCAAAATGACATGACTCACAAACATTACAATTGAGAAAAGAAATTGAGGAATCAATTTCCTTAAGGGCTTGTAATTTTGCATTTGATGGATGGCCAAGTCTTGAATGCCATAAGTCAAAGCCTTGAGTTGAAGCTGCTAAAGAGAAGATTGAATGTGATGAGAAGTTTAGATGGTATAACCCTTGTTTCTCATATGCAATCCCAATCATCTTCTTGGTGTAGAGGGCTTGTAATTCACAATGAGAAGAAAGAAACACCACAAAAATGGATGAATCTTGAGTAAGTTTAGATATAGACAGTAAATTGTACTTAAAGATTGGAACACATAATACATTCTTTAAAGTAATATGTTGATTAAAAAAAATATCTCCTCTATGTGTTGATGACACAATGTGTCCATTAGGTAAAGTAACATGAGTATGATCATTTCTCATATTGCTAGTGTAAATTTTAGTAGAATAAACCAAATGATATGTGGCTCTTGTATCAAGAATCCAAGATGAGTTTTGGAAAATACATTCTTGAGTTGAAATTTGATGTACAACTACATTTGTTGTTGAAGTATTATGTGCTAAAGCCATTAATTTCCCAACTTATTCAGGAGTAAATTCATAAGAATTGATAGATTTTGGCTCATTAACACCTTTCTCGGTTAAATGAACGCAATGCGCTTTATCTTGATTATTGTTGAACCTTTCCCTTTTGGACCATTCCATCCATTTGAATTTCCATGAAGTTGAAAACATTTTTCAATAGCGTGACATGTATAGCCACAATGTGTACGAATGACCTTCTTTTTCTCATTTAAATAACTTGTTATTTGTTGATTCTTTGTATAAAAGGCCTGAGTGGATGAAGAATCAAAATAATTTGTGATCATACGTTGACTTTCCTCTTGGATCAACATAGAAAACACCGAATTTATGTTAGATATTGAATCCATAAGCAGAATATGACTTCTAACCACTGAGTAGGATTCATTTAATCCAATCAAAAAATTCATGAAAAAATAATTTTGTTGTCTTTCAATGAGTAAATCAAATCATTTGTTTGTACATTGGTTCATGAAACCACATGATCAAGTAGGCATAGGGCGAAAATGAGAATATTCAGCCCATAAACCTTTGAATTTGGCAAAGTATTCAGAAATCGAATTAGAATTTTGAGTAATGGAACTTAAAGATTTTTTGAGTTGGAAAACTCTTGTTTCATTGCTCTTGCGGAAACGAGTCTTGATTTCATTATACAATTCATAAGCGGAATTAACGTATAGTAAGCTACCTTTGATTTCTTTGGAAATGGAGTTGAGAAGCCAATAAAGTACTAAGTTGTTTGCTTTGTTCCAAGCTGTGAACAGAGTTAAATCAGTTAGTGATGGCTGAGATATGTCGCCATTGATGAACCCAAGCTTGTTCTTTACAGCTAAAGAAATTTCGGTTGATCGTGACCATGACAAGTAGTTATCCCCGTAATAGCTTCGGAGATGAGTGAAGCACCTATATTCTCGCTAGGATAAAGGTAATAAGGACTGGAAAAATATTCGGGGATGGAATTAGTATGCGCCATGTATGATTTGTTTATTCTTTAGTGTTGATTTGATGAAATACGAAGCTCTACATCTGATACCATGTTAAATTGAGTAGAAAACAAAAGAAAACCATTGAAGAAGATAATCAAGAAATATTGCAGAAAGTTTTGCGGGAGAAGAAGAAGAAGAAGAAGAAGAAGAAGAAGAAGAAACAAAGTGTTTTTCATTAAGTGTTTTGTATCTTGTTATACATTGTATATATACTACTTCTATCTAAATGAATCATCCTCTACTCTAGTCTAGATTCATTTAGCAACTAATACAAAGATCAAAACAGAACGACTAACTGACTAACTAACTATCTTAGCAGTCAAGTTGATTACACTCCAGTCCCTGTATTATGAGATGACTTGTGCAGCTCTTTTTTGTCCAATATGATAGCTGCATTCCAAAATATAATTACAAAACAAATGAAAATTATATGAAATAAAATAATATATATTTTAAATTATTGTATTTTAAATATAAAATGATAGGTATGTTGTTATTGAGCGAAGTAGATGAACTAAATATAAAATCATCAAAAGATAATTAAGAGTTTTAATCGAGATACTTAAAATTTTGGTAGATCATAATTTAATGAGCTCATCCTATTGGGTTCTCGAGAGGGTTGCAAGTGTTAATATGAGTGAGATCAGGGGCGGATCCCTGTAAGGCCTAGGGGGGTTCAAGCCCCCCCTAACCCGTAAAATTTAATGATACGTGACTGTAATTTTATCCTAAAAAATAATTAGCCCCCCTATAAATATTTATATAAAAAGTGAATACACTAAAGAACATATAAAATATTGTGTCTTAGGGTGTGATTGGTAGGCAGTAATGAGACCAGTAATGTAATGGCATTACTGATTTAGACATGATTACTGTGATTGGTACGTCGTAATCAACTCCGTAATACCATTCATTCCGTAATCACATTACAATGAAAATTGAGTTTTTCATTACATAGCTACTACCCATGAATGACCCATTACAATCGTAATCGTAATGGATATTTTCTTTTAACAAACTAAAATAATTTTATTAAACTTAACATATAACACAATTTTATCATATCTTTTTTTATTAAATCAAATATGTAAAAAATTTATATTATTATTTTTAGAAACTCAAAAAAAATTATATTATATTTATATTTACATACATAAATCGTAGATAATTACATAAAATCTTTATATATCAGTGATATATTTCACTATAATATACTAAAAATTATAACAATTTTTTTTTATTATTTCTCACATATTCATAAATCATGAATCAACATTTATATCAAAATATTAACATGAAATTAAAATTAAATTATTAAAATTTTATTTCTTTATAACAATTAAACAATTTACCTAACCAATAACTAACCAATTGAATTCTAAATTATATCAATTATACTACTATCATACATTTTCAATAAAAGTTAAAATCAAAATGTATAGATATAAGATTTATCGAACTATATATACAAATTATTTAAAAGTATTAAAATAATTTATTTTTCAATATTCTGTTTTATTAAAATTATTTATATTTTATAATAATAAAGTGATTACCTTATATCTAAAATAATTTATTTACAATCTTATTTAATTATACTAGTTATTAGCACAAGGTTGAAATCAAGCAGGCCATTACATCCTCATTCAGATAGCATACCAATCACTCTATAATGATTACAAAGTTCATTACATTCCCAAACTCATTACATTACTGATCTCATTACATTCCTGCCTAAATCCATTACATCATACCAATCACTACCTTAGTGGTTTAGTATCTTTACATATTATATTTTGATTTAGAGGTTGGGGGTTCAAATCATAGCATTTACTTTATTTATTTTTTCCAAATATACATATAATAGAAAATTATTTCCAAAATAAATTTTCGATTTGATGATAGTATTACTTAGTAATTTATTATTTAAATCACTCTAATAAATTTATAATCTTTAATTTTTATAAATGATTTATTTCTCATATTTATAAATTATAATATAAATATAACATATGGTATATTAATATAATACTAATGATACTATATAAATTAAATGTATATAATAGTGTTGGTTTACATATTTTTTGGGTAATTAAGAACGGGTAAACTCATCAATAAAAGAGACGATGAACATAATGGTATTAGATTCTTATATTAGCATTTTAACCTTCTAGTTATGTGGTTATGTATCTTATTTTTACCTTAATTTTTTTTTGGAAGGATTGATTCCCGAACTTCTATATATTTCAAGCCCCCCCCTCCTCCCCCCCCCCCCCCCCTCTCAATTTAGTTTCTGGATCCGTTCCTGAGTGAGATAGTGGATGTTTTGATTGACGGGTATACTAATTCAAATGTTACATTTAAATTACTTGATCCTTTGTTGTAGAGTTTTAATCGAGATATTTTTGTTATAATTTTTAAAAACATATTATGAAATTTTAAAATATTATATTAATTTTTTTAAATTTTTAGTAAGTTAAGTATTTGTGAGGTATCTAATTTTTAATTTAATTAAAAATGAGATAACATGTTATTGAGTAATCTAGAAACAAAACTCAATACTAGTGAAAAGAATACAAATATTAAAGAAATATAAAAAACGTTGAATATCAAAACTTTTTAATTCAAACTTTTTAAAGCTATAATTAATTTGTCATTCCAAATATCATTTATTACATTGTTTTTTTTTTGACATATTTGATATATCGTTAAATTATACCTTTTTTACAATTATTGTGACTATGTCCAAAACAAAACAAAAAATTAGCATAAATTTTAATATTTATATAAGTGAACTATTCTAAAGTTTAGTTTAAGACTTTCAAATTTACAGGACAAATTTTACTTAAAGTGTGTTAGAAAAAAATCTGACAATTTGATACTGAGGGAAACTATTACCTTTACCAATACCTATATCTCTATGGTCTTAGTACTTTATCTTTTTTAACACAACATTTTTATTTATTTATTATATTGTTAAAGTTAGTTAAGTTAATTATAACCATATTAAATAAAATATTATACACACTTATTCATATACTTTTCCCAATAAGGAGAAGAAAGAGAATTTGAAAGCATCAATTCTCATTTAAGAAAAAAAAAAAATGACAAACGTTACTTCTTTGATATGAAATGTAATTACTCCATATGAATAAATTTTCAATTTGCTAAAACTAACTTTTTACAAACAATTATTTGGTTGGATTAGTGAAAAATGCTAATAAAATTCTTAACAATTTTTTTTATTGATTATAAAAAATAAGTTTATTATAATAAATTAAATTTATGTATAATTAAAGAAAAATGCTCTCAGGCACATTTTTCGATAAACCCTCCCCCCCACCTGAAACCCGATCTACAACCCTAAACCACCGTCCAACACCACTCTCTCACTTACACCGACTCCTTATACAACCCTTATTTCACATCGGCTTCCTTTATCCTACCCTCTAACCTTCCAAAACCCGAGTGCGCTTTATTCTTCTAATCAATAAAGTTCATATTATCGATTTCACTTAAGATCTTTACAGATCTATGAAACTCGAAGTGTTCTTTGTATCGTTTGCGAGTATACGTTTTATTAAAATCACTATCCAGTGCTTTGTTGAGTTTTCTATTACGTTAATCTTCTAGTCCATTAGAGTTATGGCTTATAATGGTGAATCGGAAGATGATTTCTGTCTCTCTCCTGATAAAGAGGCTGTTTATTCTAAATATGATGAGCCAAAACTCTTGGTTCGAGTGGTGGCTACAGGTATTATAAATCTAAACTATCTCAAAAAGATTATTATCCAATATTGGGGTGTTAAAGGTAGAATTAATGTGGAAAAGATTGGTATGAATATCTTTACGGTTCAGTGTGATAGTGAGAAGGATTTGGAACTTCTTTGGGATAATAGACCATATCATATTTTCGGCTTTCGTGTTCTTGTTCAAAAATATGCAGAAACAATTAAGTGTCCTTCTCTTCTTGATGAAACTGCATTTTGGGTTAGATTTACAGGCATTCCACCTTTGTTTATTAAAGAGGCTAATGTTGAGAAAATAGCATCTAAAATTGGGAAAGTGATTCAGGTTATACTACCAGATCCTCTTAAGTTTAAGTAGGACCCTACAATTAAAGCTAGAGTTGAATGCTCAGTTAATAAACCTCTTCAATCTGGTTTAAATTTTAAGATTTCTAAAGATCAAAAAGTGTGGATTTCTTTTCAGTATGAAAAATTATTTGATTTCTGTTTTAAATGTGGGATTCTTTCACATAAGGAGAAGGATTGTGACAATCCTAATAATCTATTATCAATGAGATTGGGAAACTGGATCAAATTTACAGTTCAAGAGAAATTCATTTTTAAACCTGTTAAGAACAATGCTGTTACTCAAAAGGTTAAAAAGCCTTTAAGGAAAAAGTATAAGAAGGTTGAGAAAGAATTAGAGGAGGGAGAGATTGATGCCTCAGGTAATATTTATGTTAAGAACAAAGATAACAAAGTTCAAAATTCTTTACTTGTCCCAACTGTTCAATTGGGAACAATGATAGTTAAAGGACCAAAGTTCAAATCTGAAACAAGGGCTTTGGGTACCGATGAGGTACTCAAGCTTTGTGGTGCAAATGAGGAAAATCCAAAATTGAGCCCTATAGTTGTTCTAGATCAACTAGTCACAATTGACCCATCTATTACTCAAAATTCTTCTGATAATATTAGTTTTGGATCTATTGAAAGAACTAAAAAGGTGAGAGAGGACTTAGGTCTATCTCAGGTTGATGAATTTGAATCAATTGTTCCAGCAACTCTCATAACCTCTGTAATAGGAGGGGATGATGAGATGGCTGAACAAGAAGAAATAGATAAGGAAATAATTGAGGGTGAAGATGATTGTGGCATTGAGAAATGGTATGAAGAAGGAATGATGGAAGGTCTTGAAGCTGAAGAGGTTTACGGGGTTGACCCAAATCAACCCCAAAACCACCAATGATTCAAGCCTGGAACTGTCAAGGCATTGGCACAGCCTTGACAGAGCTGAGCTTGATTGATATGATCAAGGCTCATAAAATAGAGGTATTATTTCTTTCTGAAACTAAGCGCAAATTTGATTTTTTACTTTCCTTAAGTACTAAAATTGGTTTGGTTTTAGTTGCTCAAATAGACCCTGAAGGTTTATCTGGTGGAATTGCGGTTTTTGTAAAGGAACCTAATCTTTTTAATCTTATTTACTCTGATAAGAACTTGATACAGTGCACTTACTTGGGTCCCAATTTGTATCTGTGTAAAATTAACTTTGTTTATGGCCCTCCGGTGGATGAGAATAAAGGTAATTTTATTAGAAAGCTTAATGACTTGAGATATGTATCTAATATGTGGTGTTATATGGGAGACTTTAATTTGATTAGATTTTCCTCTGAAAAATTGGGAGGAGAAATTAATGCGAATCATAAGAAAAATATGCTACTTTTTAATACCTTTATTGACTCTAATTCTTTGCTTGATGTCCCTGCCTTTGGATGTAATTTCACTTGGTCTAACAAGCGAAATGGAAACCGGCAAATAAAGCAAAGATTAGATAGAATATTGGTAAATGATGAATGGATGAAGTGTTACTCTGATACATGGAATGACACTCTACCCCCTACAGGGTCTGATCATTCTCCTATCATTTTAAAGTTTGGCATCAACAAAAACAATTTTAAAAAGATATTTGTTTTGGAAAAAGAATGGATCTATGATAAAAATCTTTGTCAATTGATAAGGAGGAATTGATAATCAGGTTACTATATGGAATTGAGAGGTGTTTATAAGTTTAAATACAAATTATCTCAGTTACAAAGGCATATTTCAAAGTGGGCTAGACAGAGAATCCTTAATAATAGGATACTCATCAATTATAGCTTATCTAAGATGGAAAAATTATAAATGAGCCATACAGTGATGAGAATGACTCTTCATTAAATTCTCTGAGTATTGAGCTTAAAGAATATTGGAAAAAGGAAGAATTATATTGGTCCCTTAGGTCAAAAAACAACTGGCTGAAATTAGGAGATAGAAATTCTAAATATTTTCATGCTATAACAAAAGTGAAAAGAACCAGGAATAAAATCCTTAAACTTAAGGATGGTAATGGTAATTGGATATGCAATAAAGATGATATTGTTGGAGAAATTACAGGATATTACAATAATATTTTCAAGACAGTAGGAGTAAGAAATTACTCCCCTATACTGTCTAAAGTCAAAAAAGTTGTAACTCAAGAAATTAATGATAACAAAGAATTACTTTATTATCTAATTACTCAAGAAATATTTTAGTATATTTAACGTTTAATTATATAATTACTTTTCATAACAAAGAATTAAAGTTTGTCTTAAATAAGAACTGATGTTTTCAAATTCTCTCTCCTCTCTGTATTGGGAAAAGTATATGAATAAGTGTGTAGAATATTTTATAGTCAACTTATCTAACTTTAATAATATAATTGTTAAAGTGTAGCAAAGCATCACCCTATTACCCGTAGGATATTAGTACATGCTATTATCCATTAGATAGTATAGTACATGCTATTATCCATTAGGTAGTTTACTTTATTATCTATTGTGTAATATCCCTTGTGTATTAGTGTGATATGTATTTCTCTATATATATAGAGGATTAGTGTCTTGTGAACACTAAGCATTTTTATCCAATTTCAGCTTCAACATGGTATCAAAGCTAGGTTAATTTCGTTTTTCTGAAAAAAAAAAAAAAAAAAAAAACAGCAGCAGTTCGTCTTCCTCATTTCACCACCACCAGCAAAACCCTAACCCTAGCCGCCCCTCCACACACTTCCGCCACTAAGCAAACCACGGCACCCACATAGCTCCACTCGCCTGACCATGGCGACCACACGGAGGTCTTCCAACTGTTCCGACGAAGCTGCAGCGCAGTAAAAAAAAAAAAAAAAAAAAAAAAACAGCACAGCAGCGTTAAAACGCCGATCTACGCCGATCCACGTCCCGTAGCCGCGCGTGAGTCACTCCAGTAGACTCGCCAGACGATTCCGAGCCAGCCATGGAAGCCCGCCGCTGTCAGCCGCGCGTGTGTCTCACGCGCCACCAGTCGCCGCCGCGCGTGTGTCTCACGCGCCACTCCTCGTCGGACAGTAGGTTCGGTTTTGTCTCCTCTTTTCGTTTCCGCTGTTTATTTAGTTTGATTCCACTGTTTTAGTGCCCGTTTGGTTATAAATAGGGGTATAGTTATTGTGTATTTTGTGGTGTTATGGAGGCCTTACAAGAACAAGATAGTAGTTCTAAAGACCCTATATCTAATGTATCCCGTTCTACTTTGTCGATTAGTAGTCCTACTTTTTCGGGTACCCCGGTTATTACCACGACTAAGCTTACTAGTAGTAATTATTATCGTTGGTATTCTTCGGTTAGATTGTGGTTTCGTGGGCATGGTTTTATTCGTTATTTAACAGAAGATTGTCCTAGTAATGCTTCTGTCGATGAAATTACACTTTGGGAAACTGTTGATTGTCAACTTGCTAGTTATTTGTTACAGTCTATTGACCCAGAACTCCATGATATGTTTGATTATGAGTCGTGTAAACTTATGTGGTCTATGGCTAAGAGTTTGTATAGCAGTAATGTGACTCGAGTTTATGATGTGGTTTCTGACTTGATGCAAATTCGACTCGACGAGAAGGGACTCTCTGGGTGGTACGGTCATTATCAGCGCTCCTTAACTGAGTTTCGTTCAATCTTTCCTCCTACTACTGATATGGCAGTTTCTCGTGATCAGCAAGAACAGTTGTTTGTTGTGCTCATGCTTCGGAGTCTTCCTTCTCAGTATGACGCTGTTCGTTCTCAACTATTGTCTAGCAAGACCCTACCCGCTATGTCTGAGGTGTATTCTACTCTTGACCGTGCTTGTCTTACTCCTAGTGTATCCGAACCTTCAGTCGATCGTTCTGCTTTGTTGTCTCAGCCCGATAGTCGTAGGGATAGTAGTATTCCCCGAGATGATATTTCGAGTGGTTATCGTGGTCGTGGTCGTGGTTATAGTCGCGGTAATGGTAGAGGTAGCTTCACTTCCCGATCTCAGTGCTCTTATTGCCATAGAGTAGGACATCTTCGAGATAAGTGTTGGGACTTGCATGGTCGTCCATCAGGTGTTGCTCATGCCGCTCAGACGGATCCGTTAGAAGTCTCTTTATCGGGTGTTGGTCCTTCAGAGCGTGTCCTTACTGTTCCAGAGGATCGATACTCTCAGCTTCTTAGGTTAGAAGCATCTTTTCAGGCATCTCAATCTTCTCATACTCACGCCAGCTCTTCCACTGCTTGTCTTTCTCATACTCAGTCTAGCTTAGGTCCATGGGTAATTGATTCTGGTGCTTTTGATCACATGACCGGTAATGTCCACTTACTCTCTGAAATTCGTACTGGTCCTTCTCATAATGTTACACTTGCTGATGGCTCTTCCACCTCCGTTCGTGGGGTTGGATCTGCTCATCTTTCT
This sequence comes from Nemophila menziesii, assembly GCA_029959085.1. Lineage (NCBI taxonomy): Eukaryota > Viridiplantae > Streptophyta > Magnoliopsida > Boraginales > Hydrophyllaceae > Nemophila > Nemophila menziesii. Next base: position 30,689,180 of record JARWIR010000008.1, read on the forward strand.
TCTACTATTTCCTTAGAGTCTGTTTTATATCTCCCTAAATTCTCTTTTAATCTTATGTCAGTCAGTCAACTTACCAAGCGTCTTAATTGTTCTGTGATATTTACCCCTGACTCTGTGGTTGTACAGGATCTTCGGACTCAAGAGCAGATTGGTACAGGGCGTGAGGAGCGGGGTCTTTACTATATGGATGTTCCCTCTTCTACTGCTTGTCTTGTTGATCTTCCGTCCGAGCAGATTCATTGTCGTCTTGGTCATCCATCGCTTCCTACCCTGAAGAAAATGGTTTTTGGTCTTAATCATGTTCGAGAACTCTCTTGTGAGTCGTGTCAGTTAGGAAAACATGTTCGTAGCTCTTTTGTTAGTCGTGTCAATAAGCGAGCTAGTTCTCATTTTGCTTTAGTTCACTCTGATGTTTGGGGTCCTTGTCGTACTACGTCTCGAACTGGTTTTAGATATTTTGTCACCTTTATAGATGATTACTCTCGTATGACTTGGTTATATCTAATGAAAGATCGTTCAGAGTTGTTTTCTATTTTCACATCATTTTGTGCCGAAATTCATACCCAATTTGGTGTTCCGGTTCGTATATTGCGTAGTGATAATGCTAAAGAGTATTTTTCGTCATCCTTTCACTCTTTTATGTCTGAGCGTGGGATCATACACCAGTCCTCATGTGCCCACACTCCACAACAAAACGGGGTCGCCGAAAGAAAGAATAGACACCTCATAGATACGGCTCGTACCCTTCTCCTTCATAAAAATGTCCCGTCTCGTTTTTGGGATGATGCGGTTCTCACGTCTTGTTATCTCATCAACCGCATGCCATCCTCTGTATTACATGATCAAATTCCTTTCTCTATCCTTTTTCCTAGAGACTCTCTCTACATATTACCCCCTCGAGTCTTTGGTTGTGTCTCTTTTGTTCATATGCTTTCTCCTGGAACGGATAAATTAGGTGCTCGATCAGTTAAGTGTATCTTTCTTGGGTACACTCGCTTTCAGAAGGGATATCGTTGTTATTCTCCTTCTCTGAATCGGATGTTTGTTTGTGCTGATGTTACATTTCTTGAGTCCTCATCATACTACCCATCTAGCATATCTGATACTGCTATCGAATCATTGGCTCCTCCGGTCCCTACCTTTATTTCACCACCTCTTGTCAACATCCCCGCCTCCTTACCGGTTTCTATAGTCCCTCCAGTCACATCTCGGTTAGATCAACCCGATTTACAAGTTTATACTCGTCACCCTTCTCCACCGACAACGCCGCTTGCCTCGCCTGTACCGCTTTGCTCGCCGTCTGTGGATCCGGTGTCCTCCGATTTAGATGTTCCTATTGCTCTACGAAAAGGTATTCGAAATTGCACCACTATACATCCTATTTCTTCTTTTGTGTCTTATGATCATTTATCACCTTCTTATGCGTCCTTTGTTACTTCACTATCATCTATGTCTGTCCCTACTTCTCACACAGATGCTCTTACAAATCCTGGTTGGCGTGATGCTATGGTCGAAGAGATGACTGCGTTACATTCTAATGGTACTTGGGATTTAGTTGATCTTCCAAGTGGAAAATCCCCAATTGGTTGTCGATGGGTGTTTACTGTGAAAGTCTCTCCAGATGGTAAAGTAGATCGCTTGAAGGCTCGTCTTGTGGCTAAAGGTTATTCGCAGGTTTACGGTGTTGATTATAGTGATACTTTTTCACCTGTTGCTAAGATGTCTTCTGTTCGTATTTTTCTCTCTATGGCTGCTATGCGTAAATGGTCTCTTCATCAACTGGATATTAAGAATGCTTTCCTCAATGGAGATCTTGAGGAAGAGGTGTATATGGAGCAACCTCCAGGGTTTGTTGCTCAGGGGGAGTCTCGTAAGGTGTGTCGATTGAAGAAATCTCTTTACGGATTGAAACAATCTCCCAGGGCATGGTTCGGACGGTTTAGTGAATCCTTACTTGAGTTTGGTTTGACACGTTGTGGAGTTGATCACTCGGTATTCTATAGACATCTTTCTGGTCGAAGTCTATTATTAATTGTGTATGTTGATGATATTATAATTACAGGAGATGATACATCAGGAATTCAGAATTTGAAGACATTTCTTCAGAAGCAGTTTCAGACAAAGGATTTGGGACAATTACGCTACTTCCTTGGTATTGAAGTGGCACAATCAGATAAAGGAGTATTCATATCACAGCGAAAGTATACCTTAGATACATTAGAAGAGGCCGGGATGCTTGGTGCACGACCATGTGACTCCCCAATGGATCCAAATGTGAAACTCATACGCAATGAGGGGGATCTATTCACTGACCCAGGGAGGTACAGAAGATTAGTCGGGAAGCTTAATTATCTTTGTCACACACGACCAGATATCTCATTTGCTGTTAGTGTTGTTAGTCGGTTTATGGATTCACCATGTGAGAGTCATTGGGAAGCAGTTATACGTATTCTTAGATATATCAAAGAAGCTCCTGGAAAAGGGATATTATATAGTGATCGAGGTCATACAGAAATTGTTGGTTATTCTGATGCTGATTGGGCAGGATGCCCAGATGATCGACGCTCCACCACTGGATATTGTGTCTTCATAGGTGGAAATCTAGTTTCATGGAAAAGCAAGAAACAAGACGTGGTAGCAAGATCAAGTGCTGAATCTACATATCGTGCTATGTGTTTGGCCACTTGTGAGCTAATATGGGTGAGAAATTTACTTGCAGAAATCAGAGTCGATTGCCCTAATCCTATGAAACTTGTGTGTGATAATCAGGCTGCCATACACATTGCTTCAAATCCGGTATTTCATGAGCGTACCAAACACATCGAGGTTGATTGTCACTTCACCAGAGACAAGATTTTATCAAAAGAAATTGTAACGTCTTATGTTAGTTCCAGTGACCAGTTAGCCGACTTATTTACTAAGTCTCTTAGAGGACCTAGAGTTGAGTATATATGTAACAAGCTAGGCACATATAATATATATGCTCCAGCTTGAGGGGGAGTGTTAAAGTGTAGCAAAGCATCACCCTATTACCCGTAGGATATTAGTACATGCTATTATCCATTAGATAGTATAGTACATGCTATTATCCATTAGGTAGTTTACTTTATTATCTATTGTGTAATATCCCTTGTGTATTAGTGTGATATGTATTTCTCTATATATATAGAGGATTAGTGTCTTGTGAACACTAAGCATTTTTATCCAATTTCAGCTTCAACAATAATAAATAAATAAAAATGAGGTGTCAAAAAATGAAAGGACTAAAACTATAAGTAAGGACATGGATGTTAATCTAGGTAAGAATTTCTCATATTTCTGTTTTAGGGAGATCATTAACTTCATTTGTTTTATATTCATCTCTGTATATATTCATCTCTTGTTACACTAGTTTTATTATTATTTCCAAACCTCTTTTTTTTGCTGTTGTATAAACTCCTTTAAGATCTTTGTTTATAAAATATTTTAGATAAGAAAATTATTAAACAAGAAAGTGCAGAAATATAAAGAACACCAAAGATTTATTGTGGTTCAGCCAAGAATGACCTACATCCACGTTGAGCTCCAATGAAAGTAGCTCAGTCACTATAATGCCACGAGTATTACACGTTTCAGTTTACTTCTCAAGTTTACACCCAAACTAATCGAATGAACAAGCTTCACCAGAAATCTCTAACCCTAACTTTGTGTTGAAGGCTATCTAGTGATTAATCAAGAGTATTATCATAATTTACAAGATAATTACAAATCAAGAAGCTAAACTATATCGATTACAGAACAAACAAGAAGAAACCAAAGGTTTGTTTCTAAACTAGGGCTTAAAGGTTGAGAGAGATGAGAGAGACGCGTGAGTGTGAAGAGAATGGATTGATTGACTTCGGTAAAAAATCTTTGCCTTTTATATGAGACATAACCAGAGAGTGCATTAGGAGTGTCGGATCAAACCAGTATCAAGAGCCACAAATGTGTCACGTCACCACGGGACTAATAAGAGTGTCAAATACCTTTGCCTAGAATAACACTTTGCCCATATACATAATGTAACAACACATACACACACACACACACACACACACACACACATATATATATATATATATATATATTCAACATTTGCTAATGATTTCAGCTGATTCATGTCATTCACGTCATAAAAAATTATTAATAGTATTCTTTTAAGAACATATACCCTTCTGAATGAAGTTCCCCTTTCTTCCTTTTATATTCATCACTTATTTTATCGGTGATCTTATGACTTTTGAAAGAAGCATCTTTGCAGATTCACTATACCTTTTTTACACACATACATGCCATGAAGGATTAAAAAAAATCTTCAAACGAGTTCATCAAAGAAAGCATGGACGAGACCATCAAAGATAGTTTTCGCAGTATTTTTTTTTCCAAATTCCCACATACCCTATTTTAACCGAATGAACAACATATGTGCGGTACATATTATTTCTTATCTTTTTAAAACCTTATCATGTTTTCTAAGTTTTAACTTGCAAAACCTCATGTAGAGTACATTTTTAGCGATGAGAAAATTATCCTTGTAGATTTCATTAGTGAGACTCATCTAAAACGTGAAATGCAACCCAGTCATGAGAGTATAAATTACAGTAGGGTTGGACTTGGGGATTGCAACCCTCCGATATGAAGATGTCGTGCGAATTTGTTCAGAAAATTGTTAGAGATATGACTCAATTCTCTTTAGTAAGGTATGGCCCATTAGTTTAATAACCCTAGTTCGATGACTTCCAGATATATACACATTACATGTGTATTAGTATTTACACCCTTTAGAATATAGTCCTCCTTGTAATATCTCTTTTATTATAGTGAAACTCTCTCTTCTTCTCGTGGTTTTTTCCCGTCTTGGGTTTTCACGTAAATCTTGTGTCTATTACTAACTTGTGTGCTTTATTCATTCGATCCTATTATATCAAATTGGTATCAGAGCACCAGGTACTTGAGGTACTGGGTTCGAGTCTCTCCAGCGTCACCCACCTCGTTATCTCCACGTGCATGGCTTAGATCAATCCATCTCATCTACGTGCATTGCTTAGATCAATCCGTCTCTTCTGCTAAGCATGCACGTCTCCTCTAAGCCTGCACATGAGGGGGCGTGTTGGAGTATAAATCTCCTATAACCTGTTCTCCGCCTTCTTCTACCAATTCGAACTTTTAGTTGAGTTGACAAGTTAACATGGTATCCGACCTTTGCTCCAATGACTTCAATGCTCTCTGTAAGTCCAAATGAATTGTTAGACACTCAACCATTCCAGGTACAACTCAGCAAAATGGCGTAGCAGAACTATGAATAGAACAATTATGAAAAAAGTACGTTCAATGCTTTCTAACTCTGGTTTATCAAATATATTTTGCGCCGAAGCCGCTTATACAACTACTTATCTTATCAATATTTCTCCATCAACTGCCATTCATAACAAAACTCCACAAGAGGTATGGTCTGAAGCTGCTCCAAAATATTCAAATCTTAAAGTTTTTGGTTGCCCAACATATGCACATGTTGATAATGGTAAACTGGAACCTAGATCAAGAAAGTGTATCTTTCTCGGCTATAAATCTGGTGTTAAAGGTTATAAATTATGGTGTCCAGAAACCAAGAAAATAACAATTAACAGAAATATTATTTTTGATGAAAGTGCTATGCTTTCTAATTTACCCTCTAATGATAAAGACCAGAAGAAACTAAGCACAGAGGTTAATTTGCCAACAGAATCACAACTTGTACCCGAACCTACATCTCAGAATAATTTAGACATGCATGATGGTGGTGATATCACTTCACCACAACCACCATAGTATTCTATTGCAGCAAATAGACCAAGGAGAATTATTAATCCCCCTCGGAGATTTTCCACAGCTGATTTGGTTGCTTATGCTTTGATTAGCACTCATGATAATTCGGATGATATGAAGGCTAAGCCGGTTACGAATTCTAAGTTTGAGCTTTGCTCGAAAATAGTTGGTATTTACATTTTGAATTAAACCCTTCAGGAAGAGGAGAGATATTTGAAGATCGGTGATTTATTTTCTTGACTCCTTAGCGGATTTTTCATCAAGATAGAGATATTTTTCAAGGTGGAGATATTTTTTTCGAGGTGGAGATATCGTAAGGTTTTTGGGCCCAACTTAACAAATATGGGTCAAGGTGGAGATTGTTAGAGAAATTTTTTTCGAAGTGGAGATATCGTCAAGTTTTTGGACCCAACTTACCGAATATGGGTCAAGGTGGAGATTGTTTGAGATATAACCCAATTCTCTTTAGTACGGTCTTGCCCATTAGTTTAATAACCTAGTTCCCTGACTTCCCTATATATACACACATTACATGTGTATTATTATTTAAACCTATTAGAATATAGTCCTTGTAATATTTCTTTTAATATAGTGAAACTCTCTTTTTTTCAGTAATTTTTTTCTGTCTTGGGTTTTGTTGTATAAAATCACTTAGAAAATAGTTTTCGTTTGAGGCAAAACACATTTCCAAACCCAGAAAACAAGATCAAAAGAAAATAGTAGCGAAAAAGAAAGAACACAAGATTTATCATGGTTCAGCACAAATATGCCTACATCCACGTTGAAGCCCTTCTTCAGAAGATACTTCACACACTAAAGAACACGGTTACAGCCTCAGTATCAATCTTACAGCACAAATCAGAATAGAACAATCTAAGGCTTCAATATGAAACCCTAATCTACCAATCGAGAAATACTACTCAATCAATCAAGCCAGATGCTTGATTTCCCTATTCTAATTGTTGATCTTTATAGTATAGATTCAACAATATTACAAAACCCTAGGTTTTAGTTGCTGAGAGAAATGAGAGAGAAGAGGCGTCGAAACGAAGTGAAGAGAAGAGAGAGAAGACCCGCTCGTGAATGAGGGTCTAGGTTATTAAATAGCGTGACATGTATAGCCACAATGTGTACAAACGACCTTCTTTTTCTCATTTAAATAACTTGTATTTGTTCATTCTTTGCATAAAAGGCCTGGAGTAGATGAAGAATCAAAAGAATTTGTGATCATACGTTGACTTTCCTCATGGATCAACATAGAAAACACCAAATTAATGTTAGGTATTGGATCCATATGCAGAATATGACTTATAACCACTGAGTAGGATTCATTTAATCCAATCAAAAACTGCATGACAAAATTGTTTTGTTGACTTTCAATGAGTAAATCAAATAATTTGTTTGTACATTGGTTCATGAAACCACATGATCAAGTAGGCATAGGGCAAAAATGAGTATATTCATCCCATAAACCTTTGAATTTGGTAAAGTATTTAGAAATCGAATTAGAAGTTTGAGTAATGGAACTTAAAGATTTTTCGAGTTGGAAAACTCTTGTTCCATTGCTCTTGCAGAAACGAGTCTTGATCTCATTATACAATTCATAAGAGGAATTAACATATAGTAAGCTACCTCTGATTTCTTTAGAAATGGAGTTGAGAAGCCAAGAAAGTACTAAGTTGTTTGCTCTGTTCCAAGTGTGAACAGAGTTAGATCAGTTAGTGATGGCTGAGTTATGTCGTCATTGATGAACACAAGCTTGTTCTTTGCAGCTAAAGAAATTTTGATTGCTCGTGACCATGACAAGAAGTTATCTCCAGTAATAGCTTTGGAGACGAGTGAAGCACCTATATTCTCGCTAGGATAAAGGTAATAAGGACTAGAAAAATCTTCTGTGATGGAATTAGTATGTGTCATGTATGATTTGTTTATTATTTCGTGTTGATTTGATGAAATGTGGAACTTTACATCTGATGCCATGTTAAATTGAGTAGAAGAAGAAGAAGAAGAAGAAGAAGAAGAAGAAGAAGAAGAAGAAGAAGAAGAAGAAGAGTGTTTTTCATTAAGTTTTTTGTATCTTGTTAACAATGTATATACTAATTCTATATAATTAAATCATCCTCTACTTTGTCTAGATTCATTTAGCAGCTAATACAAAGATCAAAATAGAACGACTAACTGACTAACTAACTATCTTAATTAGTTGTCATGTTAATCGAACTCCAGTCCCTGTATTATGAGATAACTTGTGCAGCTCTTTTTTGTCGAATATGATAGCTGCATTCCAAGATAATATTTAAAAACAAATGAAAACTATATAAAATAAAACAATATATATTTAAAATTATTGTATTTTAAATATAAAAAGATAGGTATACTGTTATTGATCGAAGTAGATGAACTAAATATAAAAACATCAAAAGATAATTAAGAGTTTTAATCAAGATACTTGAAATTTGGTAGATCATAATTTAATGAGCTCGGCCTATTGGGTTGTCGAGAGGATTGTGAGTGTTAATATGGGTGAGATAGTAGATGTTTTGATTGACCACTAATTCAAATGTTACAGTTAAATTACTTCACCTTTTGTTATGGAGTTTTAATCGAGATATTTTTATTATAATTATTAAAAACATATCATGAAATTTTAAATATTATATTAATTTTTGTAAATTTTTAGTAAGTTAAGGATTTGTGAGGTATCTAATTTTTAATTTAATTAAAAATAAGATAACATGTTATTGAGTAATCTAAAAAACAACTTAATAGCAGTGAAAAGAATACAAATATTAAAGAAATATATAAAACTTTGAATATCAAAAAAAATTTAACTCAAATTTTTTAAAGTTATAATTAATTTGTCTTACAAATATTAAAGAAATATAAAAAACTTTGAATATCAAAAAAATTTAATTTAAAGTTACAATTAATTTGTCTTTCAAATATCATTTGATACATTTTGATACATTGTTTTTTTATTTTGGACATATTTGATACATCCTTAAATTATACCTTTTTTACAACTATTGTGACTATGTCCAAAACAACCAAAAAAAATTAGTATAAATTTTAATATTTATATAAATGAACTATTCTAAAGTTTAGTTTAAGACTTTCAAATTTTATTTTATTTTGTTTACAAGGAGACCTAAATAGATCGTGAAATTCTACGCTAATACACTGTCTAACAAACATTTATTGAATACAACTCGGAGAGTCTTCCATCTTATTTGATCCCGCGTGAGAAACTTCCACACACCTTTGGGAGAATCTGTGTACCAGCAATAATGCTCCTCCTATAATAGCCCAGCACAAGCTAACAAGTCCGTACATACCAAGACTTTCAAATTTACCGGACAAACTTTACTTTAAAGTGTGTTAGAAAAAAATCTAATTTGACATTGATGTGAATATTTATTTCTACTTGAAGTGGGTTAGAAAAGCTTTGTAACTTGACATCTGTTATATGGAGATCATTAACTTCTTATATTCATCTCTCTATATATTTTACACTAATTTTATTATTATTGTCAAACCTCTTTTTTTTGCTAATGATTTCAGCTGATTCATGTCATTCACGTCATAAGAACATATACCCTTCTTAATGAAGTTCCCTTTTCTTCCTTTCATATTCATCACTTATTTTATCGGTGATCTTATGACCTTTGAAAGAAATGTCTTTGCAGATTCACCAGACCTTTTTTACACACATACATGCCATGAAGGATTAAAAAACTCCTTCAAATCCATGGACGAGTTCATCAAAGATAGCTTGGACGAGACTATCAAAGATAGTTTTTGCAGTAGTTTGTTTCCCAAATTCCCACATACCCTAATTTTAACGAATGAACAACATGTACGGTACATATTATTTTTTATCTTTTTAAAATCGTATTATGTTTTCTAAGTTTTAACTTTCAAAACCTCATGTACAGTACATTTTTAGCGATGCAAAAATTATCCTTGTAGATTTCATTAGTGAGACTCATCTAAAACGTGAAATGCAACCCAGGCATGACATGAAGGGTTGGACTTGGGGATTGCAACCCTCGGTCTCAAGATGTAGTGCAAATTTGTCCAGAAAATAAATTGGGTTAAAACCGTGCATAATTCTTCATTGTGTTGGATTGACATGGTGTTTAAAATGCTGGAACGGAATATGACTAAGCCTTCACTATAAAGCTATAATTATTTTTTATGTTTCCCATTAAATTGCTAGAAAATTGTTAATTCATAGTCAAGGCAATTTCGAACAAGAATGGAGATTACAAATCAGACACACCACACAAAGAAATGTGTAGAGGATCTTTAGTATAGAAAGTAAAACAGATTCTTCAGAAGAAATATAGAAAGTAAGCTCATTGCTAAAGCATGTTCTTATATTGTAGAAATTAAGGAAGCCATGTGGATGATGTGAATCAATAACATAAACGAGTATCAAAATAAATAAATCATAAGCAGCGACTATAAGAGCAATATGCTGATGAATACATGATACTCTTAGAGGTCTGTAACATCTTCAATCACTTTGTTTTCTGGTTTAGAGCTAATATTTTTTACTTTTTTGCGTTTTAAGTGAGCTTGAATCTGATGATCATAGGATGGTCCGACTAGATTTGTGTTTTTTGTTTTTGTGCTTTTTTGTTTGATCTTTTATATATACAAAATTGTATTTAAAAGAGCATTCAATTTACTCTCTACTTTACTTTGATACGAGTGTAAAGACCATTTCCGTTAAGAGAAAAAGAGAAAGAGGAAGATATGGGATGGATCGGAGAGAAGATCGATTCAATCAAATCTATACAGTAAAATAACTCCTCACTCAAGTCGCCATTCTCAGTTCATTTCCTCCCTCCCAGACTCTCTCTATATATCATCAGGTATGTGAACGTATAGATTTGTGGTCGCGTGTATGTATTGATTTGTATGATTCATGTTATCTATTCTTCATTCATTCAATTTTGTTCGATACTAACTTTGTTCTGACATATTTTTCATATTCTGCCAAGCTAGATGGTTTATTTAAGGTTTTAATTGAGATTTGTAATGATTTTGTGATGTAATTTTGTCATATTTTGCCAAGTTAGATGGATTTTGTTTAAGGTTTCAATAGAGATTTGTAATGGCACCATGATGTGAAACCAGATTGTTAAGAATCCAAAAATTCCAAATAAAGTAAAATTCATGTCTAACTCCACAAACAAATAAGAGCTACTCACAAATCCAGTCTTTTTAATAAACCAGAAACATGGGCAGATTCTGAGGTACTACAAATTTGCACGAGTGAGTATATATATAGTATATGTTTAGTGACATTATGTAAATATCATTGGTCGGAAAGGAATATTTATTGCTTACTAATTGTTTTTTATTTGATTAGAGTATGTTATTGCTCATCCATGAAGCTTTTAAAGTGGACCCTGAAGCTGAGATCTCAAACGGGGAACCAAAAGAGAGTGAAAAGAAAGAAAAAATAACTATTGAAGTTGACTTTAGAATGTGGGAGAGTTGCAAAATTGAAGAGAAAGATTTTTCACCTGAAAGAAAGTCGGAACAGGAATCTTTTGACGATGATATTGAGTCAAAGGCAGATTTTGGTGAGATGGTGGCTCAGTTAAATGGTTTTACCTTCATCATAAAGTGTTAACAATGGTGATTGCAACATTGAAGCAGATAAGTCAGAAAAAAAAGAAACATTTTATCAGTAAATTTGAATGCTTGCTCAAGAAAATTCTCTATCTTTCTCATGAATCTTTTACATATCTCATGATAATGTAATAAACTATTTTTACAGTTTCAGTTTTTAATTTAAAATGTTACTCTTTATGGTTTTCTGTTTTTGTTGCTATGCAGATTATGCTTGCAATTTTACATATGCTTTAAAAGAAAACCCATTTAAGGTGGAGTTTATGCTTATGATGATTATTCAAAGAGAAGAAAAAATTTGATACAACTTTGAGATAAATGGGTCTTATGGTTGGTCAATAAAATCTTACGAGACGTTTTAAGATGTCATAGTGTTTGACATTATATGAAGATCTTCCCATCTTAGTTTGAAATTCCTTTGGATTAAAATGAGTTTGGTGGGTGTGAATGGTTGATGTTGCAGAAAAACATGGCATGAACTAAAAGAAGTCGAGATATGAGTTCTTGGTCACTAGTAATTGATAAGTTTATGGTATTTAATTTATGACCGTCAACGATCTGGCAAGTTCATGTTACGAGTTCAAATATATAATAATACAAGTGGTCAAAAGTGTTTAAATATATAAAACTCAATTACCCCTAGGTAACACTTTTATTTTTATAATATCATTTCCTTGATAATATACATAAAAAATATTTTATTTTTTTCACATCTTAAACTAGGAACTCAAAACCCTCCTTACACAAACAAGAAAGTACATTTCCTTTCCTAGTAAACATTTAATTCATAAAAATGAACCCAATTACAAGTCAGTCTATAACTCATAAACCAAATATCACATTAATTGGAAAGAACCCATATTCAACATCATGGTATGTCATTATATTATTAAAATTAGCCAATATATTCATGTGTTAAATTTGCAAATATAAGTTATAATATATATAGATTTACTATCTTGAAGTCATATACTCCCACCCCACTCCAAAATATATACCTAAAATCTGAAAAATACAATATAGATCCCCAAATTCTAAAAAATCACCTGATAACTGGATAGTGAATCATATGATTCTTTTATCACTTGAGCATATTAAAAACATGTCCAAGGATATTTAATAAAAAGATCTAGATATACATATTTGTAAAGACCCGGAAAAAATAGAATCATCTGTTTAATAATAACCCAAGTCGAATGAGGATTTTTTGAACATTTGTGGCTTGAATAACGGTTTATGTCAACTAACTACTACCACCAAGGTCTGATGAGTGTAACTAACTCTAAATCACGTTATTCTCGAACAAATTTAATCATAACTTTTTCAATTAAATTTTACCCACAAACCTTCATATATATTTTGATATAACTATGTAATATTTTAAAACATTAATGCAAAAATATGTCTTCAAATTTTAGAATTTCATGTGAATTTGTGTTAAAGTTATGAGATTATCACAAATTTAAGTTTTGTTTAAAATGATATGATTTAAGAGTATTATGTAGATTTTTAATTACCTTATAAATAAAATAAAATCCAAAATACATTGCATTTTCAAACCCCGATAAAAATATGCTCAAACTTTCTCACATATTCCAATTGTACATCCCGATTAAACAAATCATTCTTGTGAAAAAAATTAATTGTGATACAAATTATTTATATTAATATGATTAGTATAATTTAAAATTTTGTCCAAAATATTCAAATTCATATGACTAAACACTACCACAACAGTTATAAATCATAGCCAGATCTTTTTTAGAATAACTGCCATTTTGACTCCCTAGTTGTCGATAGCATACTATCAATTCTGTTATAAATCATAGCCAGATCTTTTCTAGAATAACTGCCATTTTGATTCCCTAGTTGTCGATAGCATACGTGAGAACAGGACATCAATTAATTAATCCATAAATACAAGTAAATATTTTAAGAAATTCAATATACATTTAACCAGGAACTAAATTCATCAACCCCAATCTTTTCCCCTTATCATAGATATAGTTTTTAACATGCACATTGTTAAGAATTCTAATTCCGCTTAGTCTTTTGGCACAAAATGTGAGAAATCAAACATTAAGAAACCTTCCAATCAAAAATAACAAAAATAGATAAAAGTAGAAACAAAATGCAACTCTCCTTAGAGCATCTAAAATACACCATGGCGAGTTTTAGGTGAAGAGCATCTCTAGCTCTAATGATTCGATTACAACATTAGTTAATTAATAAGAGTAGTTATTGTACACTAACTACTGAAAATAAGAAAAATAAAAGATTAAAATCTCCATTACTTTTTTTTCCTTTTTCCACTACTTACTCAAATCTACATAACCCACTTAATACCTTCCTTAAAAAACTCCTTCCTTTACCAAGAATACTTTTACTCGTAACACTAATATTCGAGTTCTCTCACACAATTAGTAACAAAAATTATACTCTAAAACTCATCATCATCATCATCATCTTTCATCGGATCAGATCCAGGTGCAAGCTCATTAAGATCAAGAAAACGTCTCTTTTTCACACCTTCATTTTCAGTTTTTTCCGGTGATTTTTCCTTCACAATTTCAACTTCTTCAATTTCTTCATCTTTAATCTCCTCTATATCTTCATAATTCTCCTTTTCATTCTCATTCTCATTCTCATTCTCATCTTCAGAAAAATCCGAGTTATTATCATGTTTCGGTAACTCATTAACATCATTATCAGATTCAGACCATTCAATCGCTTGATAATTAATACGATTCCTTGTAGCTCTTTTACTTCTTCTTAACCCAGATTCAATATCATCAACAGATCTAAGTTTAGTACCTCTTCTAGTACGAGTCTGTAATTTTTTAAATTTTTTTCTTGGTCTATCACTATCATCATCACTTGCACTATATTCATCATTATATTCATCATTATCTTCTTCATCTTCTTCTTCTTCTTCTTCATCTTCAAGATTTTCATCATCATATTTATACTCTTCATCACCTTCAGAACTACTCGATAGTTTTTTCCCTTGTTTACGATTCTTCATATATTCATCATCATATATGACCTCACCTACTACATCATCATCACTATCAAACTCATTTTCCGAATAATCTTTTACTGCATATCTTTGTGGCCTTTTTCTGTAACGATTACTATACAAAAAAAATTACATAAGCGTAAATAAATTATGAATATTATAATTTTATAACATACCTTCGATCCGTTGTGTCTAAATTATGATTTTCGTTAAGATCTTCTTCATTAGATTCCTCGTCAGAATCTGAGGATTTAGGAGAGTTTCTACTAAAGGAAGGTCGTGAAAAATGTGAGGGACCCACTCCTCCATTTGTAGCAGCTATTTCAGGTCCCGAAGTATCTCTTCTAACAGTATGATCAGGTGATAATTGTTTCTTCCTAATAAAAAAAGGACTAAAACGTTAAATAAAACAGAATCGAAGGACTGTGAAGGTAAAACGATGCGTAAACGTACTTAGTTTCCTTAAGAGCTTCGTTAATCGATCTATCGTAATCATCTGTAGAAAAATCGAGTTTTTTTTAGCTATTATTATATAATACCCAAAATACCCTTGATCTGACTTACCGAAAGTATAGGTAACAGGTTTTCTATCACGGAGTGAACGTCCAGACATAAGCCCATCAACATTATTAATCATATTATCTAGTAACAGAGCTTGTCTATGTTGTCTCTTCAATAACTTTTCCTTTCTCTGTATAAACACGTAAAAAATTAATTAATTACAGAGCAAAAATTAATTAATTAATTAATTAATTACCCTATGAACTTTCTCAATCTCGGGAAGCATATCTCTTTTAAGTTTCTTCCCAAGAGAAGCTTCGGTTCTGTTCTGACTTAAAAAGAGTTTCTCCTAAAAACGGATTAAAAAACACGTAATATTAAATATAAAGGTAAAAAGTAATAATTTTAAAATAAAATAAAAACTTACAGAAACTTGTGTTAATTCATCGAAATTAGTTCCTATAGCTTCCCATTTATAAGCAGAATTAGGAATAGGTGGAACATTTTTTCCTTTTCCTCGTTTTATTTCAACTTTTCTAATTTCTCGGTAAAGTCTATGTCCAATTTCTGGATCATCTTCATACCTATATATATTATCAAAGTGTAGTAAATATTAAAAGTATTTTTTTAATTTGTGTAATATAAAAAAATTACCAGTATGATACACCTTGAGAATCGCCACCTATACGTTCTTTACGGAATGTTGAAAGATGAACGCCTCGTTTTATTGAATCGTCTATATAGTTTCGAATATCTTCTTGCTATAAAAATTAATTAAAATATTAAAAACTAAATTACAGTGATAATTGTGATAAAATATTTAATACCTCGACTCGAATATCACATAAAGCTTTGAGAATAATCACACGCACACCAGGGTCAAGTGTATTATAAGCTTCAATTTCGGCCCTAAAAAGAAGAAAAAAAAAATTATGTGGTTTTATTTGGGGGGTTATTATGTAAATTAGTGAAATTACGAACCCTTGTGCTGCAACTATAGGTAGTTCACCTTCAGCGACCTGTTATTATGTAACGAAATAAGTTAATTTGATAGATATTTCTGAATAAAATTAATTGATTTAAGATTAGGATTATATAATTAGATTAAATTAAATTTACCCAGTGCCACCAATCTCTCAATTTTCGACATAGAACTGTTACCCAAGTATTGTGTCCAAGTGCTGTTCGAGTAATAGGAGGTATCGCCTATAAAAAATTAAATTTACGAAACAAAATTATATATTAAATCTTTGACATAATTTGCATAGTAAACTGTATAGATTTAGTTACGAGATAACAAAAACATACACTGTAAAGCCAATACTCTTATGATTTTCTAAATTTGTATCAATCTACCTTATATACTCTGTGATTTCCTCTAGATTCCTAAATTATATCATTATTAAACCAGAATTTCCTTTCTAATCAAATCAAGCTTTATCGCACTATGTGGGGTCAGCTATATAGATCAGAATTATCTCACTTTACCAGTTTACATAAAAATTATTAATTTTTTCCCTAAGCAAATAGAAGGAATGGAAAAAGGAAAGAACAATTTGCTAGAAAAGATATAATTGATCCTTAGTAAAGTGCTGAATGTTCACAAAAAAGTAACTTTAAGTCTTCAAACACACATTGTGGAGCATAATTGCATGCAAAATTTCATCTTGCACAAATTTTAATAGCTTCGAAATAATGCACTAACCTTTAACAATGGCATGTGAATTTCACCTAAGGTCCTATTTGGGTTAAGCAATGCAGTTTCAAACTCCTCAGCTGAGAACTCTGCTTTGATATTCAATAAAGGCCTAAACACCTAATCAAGAAAACCCAATAAAAATTAACAAATCAAGCATTAAAAAACATAACTTGATTGAAAATTCAATAAAAATAACCTACATTAAGGAAATTAAGTATTGAAGCTAATTGCCACATGGATCGAATATTCCACCGTGGCAACTGAGAGTCCTCTGGCTCAGCTAACAATGGTGTAATAGCCTTACTATTACCACTACATTGTTGCCGTGAAGATAAGGAAACCCCATTATTATCATCATCATCGTCTCCACTACCACGCGCCTCCTCTTCATCTTCCTCTTCCTCCTCATCCTCGTCCATCTCCACTTCCTTGAGTAACTTTACCATGCGCTCCTTTCTCTTAACAGCCTTCCTTTTCTTCTCCGTAGCGGCCAAAGCAGCCTCGGCTGCCGCCGCTTGTTGCATCCTCTCCGCCGCTCTTTGTGTACAAGCCCTCGAAGGTCTTTCCCTTCTAGTAATTATCTTGTTATTGCCATTATTTGTATTTTCTTCTACATTATTGATGTTTTTAGGGTTTTTGCTTGGTGGGTCTTCGTTATTTTCGGAATGGATCGGAGAGGAAGAGGTTTGTGGTTCTGGGTCGGTGGTGGTGGAAGGCATGGTAACGGTGGCGATACTGGAGGTGGGATCGGTGAAGGATGATTCAGTACGACGAATTCACATGAGAGATCATCCGTTCGAAATGAAGATGCAAGACTTATTGAGAGAAATTATCAAAGTTGGGATTTTTAATTTTTCTTATCAAAATTGAAAAAAGCTGAAAAGGCTAAAAACCCTTGAAAATTATGCTAAAAATATATAATTTTTATGATAAATTTTGATTTTATTTGTGGGTTGTGTTGGGGTTGAGTGCCACTGTGGGTGTGAGGAGAGAGAGAGAGAGAGAGAGAGAGGGAGAGGGAGAGGGAGGGGTAATTGGAGAGGGAAGCAAGAAAGGGAGATAGAAAGTCTATTGGAAAATTTGATTGTGAGAATGAATATTAGGGCTTGTTTTAGATTATATTTCTTTTTCTTCCTCGTGAAGACTTGTTTAAAAAATCAAAAATATGTTAAATTATTGTAATCTCGCTTTTTAAAATGTGGTTTTAGGGTTAATATATAAATAAAAACCTCAAATTAAAAAATTATTTTGTAAAATTTTGAGAAAACTTTTGACAAGAATTCCTCTCTATACCAAAACTTTGTTGTTCTTGTACAAAGAATTTAAATCGGTATATATATATATATATATATATATATATTCCAAAAACACTTAAGCAAACATATATTTGGTCAGCTAGTGGCAGGAATTTTAGCTTAGCATTCTATCAGTAACTAGTCGGAATGGGCGAAGATCGACCATGTCAACAACAGTCCCACATCAACTGTTAAACAATCTCATTCCTCGGTTACACCGAGTCATATGCTTATTTATAACCTCCCTCGTCTATGATGTACTCTCAGATATTGGGGGATATCATCTCGACCAAACAAGTAGTCAGACAGTCGATGCAGATCGTGAAAGATATGATACCAAAAAGATCCACGCCAAATCAAATCTTCAATATTAAGGTTTAACCTAGAGATTATCAGGCGAAGATCCATCAATGGGTGGCTACTAACACTAGCCAGGATCTGAGCCCTAATTGGAGTCTTCTACAAGTAAACACTATGTCTATAGATACAAATAGTTGTTTTACTAACAAATATCTCGCTTTTACTCTATAATTATATATGTTATATACACGCTCAGTCGATTCTTATATCATTGAGGGCCTTTTTTTCGTATTCACAATACTAATTTGAGCGCCAAAGTGTCATCGGGGGCACATCCTTAGCCATGGTTTTGCAAGAATCGGTGACTATTTACCAGCCAACTTTTTGACCATTCTCGATCAAGTTCATCGGTCAATTTGAGCGACTAATTCATGCTAACACGGATAGCTAAGACCGACAACCCTATATAAATAGTAATTTCTGTGAGAATCATGAAATACTGCCCCTTCGTAACATTAAAAAAGCCTATCTAGGCTATGATGAATTCAAAAAAATTAGTAATGATATTTCTGAGGCTAAAAATGATGATTATCAAGAAACAAATAATGACTTAAATCTTGATGCTTGTGCAAAATCAAAGGTTAATAGTAATATAGTAGTTGTATATTACCTGAGTTTGAAACATGTAGTGATAACAACTTAAATAATACTTATACTAGTAATACTTCTACTAACACTGCTCAATAACCTGTACGTATACCTAACTGATTAAATAATAACTCTATTATTATTCATTTGGATGTTTCTTTTAATCCTAAACTTAATATTGCTACTACTGCTTGTGTTTTCAGTAATTCATAAGGCCTCTTTTTGGATGGACAAACACGGAATTTTGTAGATAACTCACTAGTAGAAGACAAACTAACCAGGATCTGAAATATAGTATCAAAGGCAAGAAATCATCACAGCCTTCGGTTTCATCTTAAGAATGACTGCCTAGCTATTATGAAGTCTTTTCAATCAAGAACTTCATATAGAAATAATTTTTTTTTAATACATAGAAACAAATTTTTACAACCACTTTTTGAAGATGTTCTACTTCTTAATCAAGGCATTCAAATCTTCTTCTCTCACATCAATAGGAGTTTTAACAGGACAGCTGTTTGGCATGCTAAACAGGAGATATTTAATCTCTTGCCTAGTATTTGGGCTTCCTATCCCCCTTCACAATTAGTTACACTTATTAGAATATAGAAATGACTTATTATCTACGAGTGTTGGGTAAAATACTAAACTTATTGTAATATATCCATGTTATTACTATTAAAATAATCTTTATTTTCAACTAAAACAAATAAAATAGAAGTTGTTTATATATAGCCTAAAGGCTTGAATTAAAGATATATATTGACCAAAATAAAAGTTCAAGAAAAATATTGACCAAAAAAATCAAGAAATATAATAAATCAAAAAGACATTATATAAGAAAGGAAGAACATTTAATATAAAATATTAATAATCTCCAAAGTTTAACCAATTTGGTGGAAAAAAAATTAATTAAAATATAATACTACAAAAGTAATTTGGATATATATATATATATATATATACTCATTGAAAAAATTACCTTTTTTTCATTACCTAACAGGTATCTCTTTGACCAAATATATATATATTGCTGGACTTCATCGACAGATGAACATGTTTTATTGTTGAGATATTATTGAATAGAAAAAAATATCGAGGTATTTATTTAACAAATTTCTTTGAGTTATATATGTAAGTTTTTCAAATGATTTACTATACTTTGCTAGATACTAATTTTTTATTTTGTTTATTTTTAAAGGTTATAATCACAATGAGTTCGAGTATATCTTTCATTACGAGTCCAGTTACCAATGATACGTGGGATTTTATAAAAGAACTCACTAAATCGGACGTTGAAGAAAGAAGAAATGAATTAAATCTTCCAAGAACAGAGTTTAATATGTTCGGCATCCCCAATATATCGGTGAGCCATATTCTAGCACTAACTGCTCAGGCTATGTTCATTGATGTTCGAGACATCGATACAGATACAGATGTAAAGATGAAGATCGTAGTAAGGGGTGATTCATTTTATCTAACTGGTAAATGGACAAAAGAATTCATCCAACGCAGAAAATTAAAGATGGGTCAAGTTATAGCATTACGTTATATGGTGGACCCTGTGGATAACCGGTTCGAGTTTACAGTGTTATCTAATAATTCATAAATGAACTTATTTTTTGGTATGTAATAATTCTTATTGGACTTAATCTTGAATAAAAAATAAGGTATGCTTCACTTGTATTAGTACCATTTATAATAAATTTGAAATTTTAATTTCAAAATATATATATTTTTGTATATTAAATTAATCAATTATGAACCAACTTACCTGTACAACTATTACTTGATCAGTTCGGCTAGCTCAACTTATGAGAACCCAACTATTTTTCCAGCACTTAGATGATGTGAAGTGAGGGGTACAAGGTTCAAATCACCTCCTTGAACATGAATAACCTAATTCTAACTTATTTGGAAGTACTGGTGTCTCTATATTTGTGATAAAATAATCCACTTATGAGACGTCATTTTAGGTGCATTATATCAATTGTTATCGGGTTTTTTCCCTGTTATTATATATTTTCTTAATTCATGCCTTGTTTTGGAGAATTATTACTTTTAGAGCATATTTGGTATAATTCGTGTGTTAATGTGAAACTTTTAGGTTTATGGAATATAATTATATGCCAAATCAATGTCAAGGAGTTAAGGAAAGAATATCCAAGGTAAAATATGGAGTTGAAAGGAAACAAAGTTGAATTGGAAAAGGAAAAGCTGTCAAATAAATCTGCAAAAGGTGAAGAGACGTCCACTGTTGCGGTCGTGTTGATAGGTTGTACACTGAATTTGGCCAAGTAACGAAGGAGATATAACCAAATCAATTTACAGTGTTTATCTTCTCCTATATTTTAGGAAACGAAATTGAAAATGAATAGGACTCCAATAACTTGACTTCTAGTCCAAGATTTCGACCTAACACCTACAAATACATCTATTTACCTCTATAAATATTGTCCTTGCTCAGTTGTTATTAGTCCTTAGTATCAAGTTTTATCATCCAGAGAAGCAAAAAGACCTAGAGAGGAAGACAAGAAGTTGGAGAGTCACAAACTTCTCTTCTCCATCTTATCCCTATATCATTAGGGTAATTAGTATTAGATTCAATAGCTTAACTATGTTCTAATCTCTTTATTAATTAGTTTTTTTTCATGTCTTTAGATATGAACTAATTTTCCCATAGCTCGGTTTTGCATATGTATACTCTTTGATTTCTATTTTATCTTTGTTTTTATGTTATTTGGGATTAAACTTTAAATTGATTGAGCTACTTAGTTACTTTATAAATCTATTATATGTGCTTAGACTTAATGTCTGTAGTTCTTACGGTTGCAAAGGTATAGGATTACCATAGTAGTTGGACGGTCACCCGAAAGGGGTGTTCAACTATTGAAACACCACATAAACGTCTAGTGTGCGGTAGTGATCCGGAAGGGCTTGCCTAACTAGATAGTCACTAAGGGTTTGAGATTAACAAGTGATCATTGTGCAGGGTCGCCTTACACAACTCCCCTGGTAAATGTTAAGTGTTAACTTGCCTCCTAAGTCTACCCAGAAAGGGGTTAGGAGGAATATAGAATCTTGACTATTTACAAAAAAAAAAAAACTATATTCAACCTTATAACTAGAATATTGATTTTAAAAGGATAAGTGTGTACTAGCAATCCTAAGCTATATTTCTCATCTCCATTCTTTAGTAATTATTTATTTGCATTATTATTTTTTTGAATCTGGAAACCAAATAAATATTTTCTTTTAATATATGTTTATTAACAAGTAAATTCTCCTGTACTTCTCTATATAGAAAAGTAGATCTAACAGATCAAATCCCTGCGAACGAACTTTACTTATTAACTAAAGTTGCAGACTATCTGTAATATTTATAGTGAGTTTCTCGTGGTAGTTAAGGGTGTGTGTCCTTTATGATTATCTTTATTTATTCATTATTTTATCACTCCTTTTCCCACACCAAGGTTTTGGCGACGCTGCGGAGGATTTATCTTTAAATTAGTTTAGTTGTGTTTATATAGTGTAGAAGTTTTTAATTGTTTTCAGTTTTACACGTTTTCTTTTTAGTCTCTTCTTAGGTTCTTTGGTATGTAGAATTATTACGCACCAATTAATACAAATATGCATGGGCCCGAAGTCAGAATTTCTATCAAGAAGGTTCGAGCTATCAAGTTCGAGCTCCACCACAGCCATGCATAATCCGCAAAAAGACTCCAATAATGAGGTTGCACAAATCCTGCAAAAATTTAATGAAATTAACACTAGACACCTTGCAACTCATGAAGGGAAAAGTCAAAGAGCAAGATGCAAAATTGGAAATAGTTGCTCTGAGGTATAACGGAAGATCAAGCTCCAAAGTCACTTCTATCTCATCCATAAAAAGGAACAAAAGATACTCTTGAAGTGAAGATCGATGCTACTGTATCCTTAGTGCAGCTAATACACCGACAATATTAAGCAATGGAGCAGAGATTAACGCAACTCACTACGATCAATCCACAGTTACAACAAGATTTATAGATGAGACTGGGCGATAGCAATGTTGGGTTTAAGGATTCAACCATAGAAGAACCAACCAAGCTTCAATGAGGTGACTATTGAGGAACAAGATAAGAAACAGGTTGAACGAGAATTTGAGCCTGCGGTTAGAGGAGTTGAACAAGAGACTAAGGAAGAAGGGAGTATTGCACCAAAGGTGCAAGAAGAAGAAGAAAGTAAGGTGGAGCCGCCACCTACACAACCGTTATCACCAATCAAATTTCACATAAACGAGGTAACAATTGAAGATTGGGATAGTGAGGATGAGGTTGAAAGTAGAATTGCAATGAGTATAGTAATTTTAACATTAGAAGAACCCACGAAGCTTAAATTAGTCAAAGTGATAATCAAAGATAGGGTTCAAGAGGTTGGAAAAGAAAAGAACAAGGTAGAGATACGTCCTACGCATCCGCTCCTATCACCACCATATCTACTAAGACTTACATATCCTAGTGGTGATACCAAATCTAAAACAAGAGTAGAGTTGTTAAGCCTAGAAGAAATCAACAACCCAGTAATTGAGGTAATTGAGAAAGAGCCTACTACACCAAAAGTCTTCAAAGAAATTCCTTCCTAGAAGAGTAAGAGTGTTGAGGTTGAGATAAAGACTATGGATCCTACTAAATAAAGCTTGAAAACAAAAGTTCCAAAGAAGCTACCACCAAAGATGCAAGATTTGGTAGCTTTATACCTCTAAATCAATATATGTGGTAACTTCGAAGCTAAGGCAATGTGTGACTTAGGTTCAGGTAGATATATCATGCCCAAGAACATGTTTGAGAACTTAGGACGGGAGATGCCAGAAGAAAAGACATCAATTTGCTAATCCTAATATAACTCCATGATAAAGCCATGGGAGTCATTGAGAACGTGCTTGTCCATGTAGGTACTTTAGCTATACCTACATATTTTGTTATTCTTGATAGCATTGCAGGTCAACACGTCCCATCAATACTTGGACGTCCATTCTTGGTGACAAGTCATAGCATAATTGATATTCATGAGGGTACGTGACTCTCCAAACTGAAGAAGAATCTGAAATGTTCCACTTTGTGGAAGAAAAGCCTAAAGAGTCACGTAAGGTCCCAACACTCCGAGTTGTGACCAAAGAGATTAAAAAGAAATTCCACCATGTAACCATGAAGAGAGAGTTGAAGTGAGTCTGGGGTTCGTGACGAGGTCGCTTGGAAAGCACCTAATCAAGAGAATAGGCCACGAGGATTCAATAATTAGTAGATGAGTCCGTTTGTCGTTACAAGAGTTGTTTTGGCAAAACAGATTGATATACAAGCTAATAATGGTTACAAACTTCGGATAGTAGATGTGAATAGCCTCACCCGCTGTTGGGGAGGCTACGTAATCAAGAAATAATCGAGGTAAAACATAAACTTTAAAAAATGTTAAACAAAAGTGATTTCCGGGAGCATCCCACAGTCTTCTATGTTGTTTTTTGTTTAGATTAGTTAGTTTATGTGTTTTTTAACGTATATTGCAGTGATGAGGAAGGTATGAGCGTTTTTGATGTGTAGGTATGCAAGGGTTCAAGTTTTGGGTTAAAAATTGGAAAAAATTCGAAGTTAAGGAGTGTTGGAAAGAGACGAAATTGCGGTACACCGCAGCTACTCGTGGTGCACCGCACCTATCGGCGACAGAATTTAACCAAAACTTCGAACTGACATAACTTTGCGCTCGGGTATCGAATTTCACTTTTCTCGAGTCTAGATCGCATATTTTTTCGAGATCTATCCAATGGAGTAGTAAATACCTTGGGTTGAGATAAAATAAAAACCCGTGTTTTTTCAAAAACCAGCAACTAGGTGCGGTATATCCCACCATAGCTGCGGTGCACCGCACCACGGAAAACCGTCACCACGGTTAATCAAATCAGGTCAAATTCCACGAGCAAAGAATGTACCATGCGGTACACCGCACCACTCTCGCGGTGCACCGCACCCAAGAACTGTATCAAGAATCGCGACGCGCCGTGCCACGTTTGAAGATCAGAAGATTTTTGCGGTACACTGCAGTGCAACGCACGACACGCAACAACAAAAAGAAAAAGAGTTATGCTTTTATAATACTTTTTAATCCTAAACCTTATATCTATTTCACCAAACCTCTACCACACATAAAAACACCACCAAATCACTATAAGATAATATCCAAATCCTTCTCTACCTTCGTATAAAC
The DNA here is from genome assembly GCA_029959085.1 of Nemophila menziesii. NCBI lineage: Eukaryota > Viridiplantae > Streptophyta > Magnoliopsida > Boraginales > Hydrophyllaceae > Nemophila > Nemophila menziesii. Next base: position 30,714,345 of record JARWIR010000008.1, read on the forward strand.
AATAATCAACTACCCACATCAATCCAAAACACCTAGAATCTAAGAATCAAAACCATATATTTCAAAATATTTTTCCAAAATTCCTTAAACCTTTATCAACAAACTTTAATTCCATCACACCCACATAGAGAATCATCATCCTTACACCTTTCTTAACCTAATCAACTCCTTAATTGTCTGTAATCAAATGGTAGTTCAAGAGTGTTTAAACCTTTGAGTTGGGGGTCAATTGAGATGATGAAAAGAACGGAGACACTATCTAGTGTTAAGGGAGATGAAGAACCAAATCAAGGTATTGGTGAGATCAAGAAGAAATCAATTGAGATTGGTGCAAGTTCAGGTTTAAAGGAAAAGGGTAAAATGGGTCAAGTAAGTAGAAAGAAGCTACCAATGGTGAAATTAAAGAGAAAAGCAGTTACATCTTTCAAGGAGAAATCACCACAACCTCTCTATATTGAGATCCCTACACCTTAGATGAGCAAAGCTTCCAAGGCCTTATTAGTTGCTGCCACAACAAAGATTCTTGGATGAACACCTTCGTAGGAGAGAGTATTCGAGAATGAAATTGAAGAAGGTGAGAACAAAGGATTTCTAGAGTTGTAAGATTGATTGGGATGGATCATATTAGGAGGTAAGGGAATGCACAATTGGTGATACAAGAAGTTTACATACAAGAAGATTATTGCACCCTATCTTGGGTATTGATCATGCGAGGCAATAGCCTCAAGAGTATGTTTTCTTTCTTCCCTACCATCTTTATGTATTTTCAATATATGTGTTAGTTTTGATTTATATCAAGTTTTTTTGAGTCATGGGGACACGGCTCATTTTTTAGTTGGGGTGTGGGGATTTGTGTCCCTTATCTGCATTTTTATGTGTTTTATTGCTTTTTAGGAAAAAATAACTTTTATGATAGATGTGATTAGATGTAGATTGTGTTTAATGGCTTAAAAGCATAGATTTAGTGAGTTAATGACAGTAGATAATATGTTTATGAGCTGGTTATTTTGTATGCTTAGAGTATAAACATGAAAACACATATTAATAGAAGAAAAGATTAGTAGGCAATGCAGAGTATGTTTACTCTTAGGGAGCCTTGCGGGGTGTGTAGGCCGTGAGATCTGAGCTAGTTGATAACCCGTTTGATGAACGTGCTAAAGGTGAGAAAGTAACAAAATTACATAGTTTAAAAAGTGATTAAGGTGGTTCCTTGATAAGAACCTTGTTTTTATTAGGTTGTTGTCCAAATTTATTAAATTTATCTCCTTCTCAGCCCCTTCTAGCCTTTCTAAATCCCTTTTATTAGACATGTTAAAAGCCATACCCCTTAGATTAAAAAGACTTTTCCGTATGACTCACCCTCAAATCGCGATTCTTAGACATACGTTTTGGAGCTTGAGTTTGGGGTGGTGGGTTCGTATTAAGGGAAATATAATTGGGATCGGTATCTTTGAGATTATGTATTATGCTCTATTTGATGATGATTCACTTGTTATTATTGTAGCCCTATGCCAAGGTAAAAGGAAAAGAGAAAAATATTGAAAATATAAAATAAATTTGTTGAGAAAAGAAGTAGCATGATATCTCACATCAAAAAGAGAGTCACAGCTAGCTTACAAAAGAAAAAAAATTGATATGAAAGAACTTATGATCTGGACCGCAAAGTGGAAGTTCTTACGTGATCATCTTAAAGGTTTATGTTGGGTTATTCGGGATGCCAATTAGTGCATCTGGTGGGGGCAAAGGTGTGATAAATAAACAGATAAATAAAGATAATAATAAAGGACACACCCTTGACTACCATGAGAAACTCAGTGTAAGTATTACATATCGTTTGCAAGTTTAGTTGATAAGTAAAATCCGTTCGCAGGGATTTAATCTGTTAGATCTACTTGTATTAAATAAGCGTAGATGAATTTAGATGTTTAGAATGAAATATAATAAGATGAATAATTATCTAATGTGAAATAATAAATAAGAATGCAAGACAAATAAATTAGGGTTACTAATATGAGCCTATCTTACTAAGTTGTTATTCTAACCTTAAGGGTGGATTGAGCATTATATATTAACCGGAATTCTAAATTCTTCCTAACCCCCGTCAGGGTGTACTTAGGAGCAACCTCTCCACTACCAAGGGACTTGTGTAAGGGGACCCTGAGTAATGATCGGTGGTTAAATCAAACCTTTATGGCTATCTAGTTAAGCAAGCCTGTTAGGATCACTACCGCACACTAGATGATTATGTGGTGTTGTCAATAATTGAATCCCCCTTCCGGTTGTTAACTCAATAACTAAGGATAGTCCTAAGATTGGCCAAATATAGGGCTGGAATAATAAGCCAAAGCACATAATACCAATATACGCCAAGCTCGAATCAATTAAAATAACAAACATAATTATGGAATTTAAGACAAAATAATAACAAAACCATTAAGAATTAAACTTATAGAAAAAAAGCTTAGAAATATGGTGAACCCACAAATTTATAGCTAATTATCCTAAATATAGAGAAGGAGAGATGTAGAAGAGGAGTTTGTCACTCTCCAACTTCATGTTTCTTGTCTTCCTCTGTAGGTCAGCTTGCTTCTTTGGATCATAAACTTGATACTAAGAATTGATATTCAAGCAAAGACTAATATATGGCTTAGGACTAGGAAAATACATGTTCACAATGATTAAAGGGTGTATTTATAGATAATAGGAAGATCCTAGGTAGAATTCTTGGAGTAGAAGTCAAGTAATTTGAGTCTAAGTCCAACTTGAATTCGTTCCTAAAATATAGGAGAGAGGATAAAACACGACTACCTTATTTTGGTCGTATCTCCTTCGTTATTGGTCCGATTTTTGCCCAATTTATATAGAAACGATCGCATCAAAAATATCTACACTTTTTCTTTTGATTGCTCATCCAAATTCCTAGCCAGAATTTTATATTTACTTGACAACTTTTCCTTTCCTATTTTATCCCTACTTCCTTTTATCTCTTAATTCCTTCCATATCTTCTTTTCTTATCTCTTTAGAATTGATATTCATATATATTTAAAGCTTCACATTAACACACAAATTAAACCAAGTATGTTTTAAAAATAATAAATCATCAAATCAAGACAAGAAATAAGAATTTTTCAAAATATGAATAAAAATCTATAATTAAATATTCAAATATACCTAAAATGATGTCTCCAACCTAGATTATTATATCACGAATAGGGAGAAATCAACATCAAACCATTGGGTTGTGTGGGAATATTTTATGAGAGTAACTCAAACTCTAGGGTGATTCGTTGATGGCTAGTGAGAAAAGAGCCAAAAGCTCACTCTAAATTATCCAAATATACGATCATACGGTCCCTAAGCCAACATTACAACCTTAAAGACCTTATGATTCTTTGCTATGTGATTTAGGAATAGTTGAACCAATAGAGAGTAGTTAGATGGATCATTGGATACTAGTTAGGCTCGATGAACAATTCTAAAGACTCTGTGTTAAACTGAATGAAGAACCTCTCCTTCGTGCACTGCGAAGCTAATCTGATCTTGAATTTTAACCATGTTGATTGTTTGTATGCTAAGTGTATAGATGATTTAGTTTGTAAATATTATTACATGAAACTTGCTAAGTAGTTGCTTTAGGATTATTACTCACGTTCTTCTATCTTCTTCCCTTGTGCTTAGTTGGCTTAAGTATATTTTTATAGACATCCCTATGTTCGTATTCTTTATTGTATCGGGATGATACCAATTTGAGTTGGGGGTCTTAATGTCTCCATATTTGTGATAAAATAATCCACTCATGAGACATCATTTTAGGTGCATTATATTAATTGTACGGGATTTTTCCCCATTACTAGATATTTTCTTAATTCATGCTCTAATCTGGAGATTTATTACTTTTAGTATATATTTGGTATAATTTGTGTGTTAATGTGAAGCTCTTAGGTTTATGAAATATAATTAGATGTAAAATCAATGTCAAGGAGTTAAGGAAAGAATATCCAAGGTGAAATCTAGAGTTGGAAGGAAACAAAGTTCAATTAGGAAAGAAAAAGATGCCAAATAAATTTGTCAAAGCTGAAGAGACATCCACTATGAAAACTGCAGAAAATTGGTTACAAACTTGAAGAGCCTTTAAAGGGTTGGATGGATCTTTCAGTTGCGGTCGTTTAGATATGTCGTACACTTAATTTGGCCAAGTAACAAAAGAGATATAACCAAATCAATTCATGTTTATCCTATCCTATATTTTAGGATACGAATTTGTAAAGGGATAGGGTTCCAATAACTTGACTTCCACTCCAAGATTTCGAACTAACACCTATAAATACAGATATTTACCTCTATAAACATGTTCCTTTCTCAGTTGTTCTTAGTCCTTGCTTAAATATTAGTCTTTAGTATCAAGTTTTATCATCTAAAGAAGCAAGAATACGTATAGATGAAGACTAGAAGTTGGAGAGTCACAAACTCCTCTTCTCCATCTAATCCCTCTATCATTAGGGTAATTTGTATTAGATTCAATAGCTTATCTATGTTTCTAATCTCTTTATTCATTAGTTTTATTTCTATTTCTTTAGATATGAACTAATCTTCCCGTAACTTAGGTCTGCATATTTATAATCTTTGATTTCTATTTTATCTTTATTTTTATGTTATTTGGGATTAACCTTCAAATTGATTGAGCTACTTAGTTATATATATATCTGTTTTATTTGCTTTGACTTAATGTCTGTAGTTCTTGCGGTTACAAACGTATAAGATTACCATAGTAGTTGGATGGTCACCCGGAAAGAGTGTTCAACTATTGAAACACTACATAAACGTCTAGTGTGTGGTAGTGATCTGAAAGGGGTTGCTTAACTAGATAGTCATTAGGGTTTGAGATTAACTATCGACAATTGCGTAGGGTCCCCTTACCCAAGTCTCATGGTAATTGTTAGATTGCCTCCTAAGTCCACCCGGAAGGGGGTTAGGAGGAATATACAATCCTGACTATTTACACAAAAAATAGCTCAATCACCCTTATAACTAGAATATTGATTTTAGAAGGGTAAGTGCATACTAGCAATCCTAAGCTATATTTCTCGTCTCCGTTCTTTTATAATTATTTATTTGCATTATTATCTTTTAAATCTGAAAACCATATAAATATTATTTCTTTAACTATTTGTTTATTAACAAGTATATTTTCATACGCATATCTATATACACAAGTAGATCTAACAGATCAAATCCTTGTGAACGAACTTTACTTACTAACTACACGTGCAAACGTTCTGTAATACTTGCAGTGAGTTTGTCGTGGTAGTTAAGGGTGTGTGTACTTTATTACTATCTTTACTTATTCATTATTTTATCGCACCTTTGCCCTCACAAAGTATGCATGGGGAAGTGTCCATGTTCGTTGTGAATTAGTCGTGGTACGTGCGTAAATCAAATCGAAAATGTTTCGAGTGAGCTACAAAGTTGTTACTTGTAAATATATAGACATTGAGGGTGGGTTTGCTTTAGCGTCAAAGCAATAGTTAACAAAAGAATTCATATTAAAATAGACTATATATACTGGATGTCCTATATATTTTAACGGAATTGACAGTTTACCCCCTCGATCGTATAAAATGTAAATTTACCTCTAATTTTTGTTTTCGTCTCTGGTGACGAAATCCATCAAATTCCTCCGTTAAGTAAACACGTTGGAGGCATGTGCAAGATTTAAAAATATTTAAAAACAGAATCCCTATATAAGAAAGGGGAAAAGGGTACATTTCCTATCAAATCTATGGTTATCTTCATCCGAACATGAAAAGGGGGGAAATAATTCAATTCAATCTAGTCAACCCTTAATAAACTTTGACGCTTATTTGAATCCTTTTCAATTGATTATAAGACCACAAGCATTTTATACTTGAAATAATCTCAAACAAACCAAACCAAATCAACAGAATTTTGAATTTGACCATCATGAACACCTAAAAGAAGAAATTCAGAAATTTGAATGCTTCATAACATATACTAGCATTTCTACGTGTATATATATATATATATATGAAATGTTTTTATCAATAAACACAGTTTTTTTTATCTTATTGAAGAATCTTGCAGTCAAGTAATGAAGAAATGGAGAAACCCAGATGAAAAAAGTAAACCCCACAGATAATCATCACCAGTCTACCAGCAAAAACACACACCAAGACACCATTTTTTACATATATCAACCCAAAATATAGCGTTGAATAATTAAATGGGAGAGAATGAAGATCAATGAAGGCGGTGGTGGCGGTTGCGGTTGTGGTGATGTACGTTGGTGATTGGGTTCTTTTCAGAGAGATTAGAAAAAAGAGAAGAGCAACACAACTACGATCCACCGCTTCGTTTGAGTCCATTTTCTTCACCACAGCACATATCAACGAACGATTCTCCCCAAGCCCAACATCACAGCAGCTATCCACACTATATCATGTGAATAATTGTTCCTTGAGACACCTCCTTGATAGGTGAAAAATGGAGTGAATGTAGAAGGTTTCAACCTAAAAAATTCATCCCATTTTTACAAAATAAGAGAATACATCGGTAAAATATCGTGGGTGAAGAAGAAGTTTTGTGATCTTTAAAGGATTTTTTAATCTGCATAAATAACTTCCTTAGGGTATGTTTGGATGGAGGGATTAGAAGGGATGGGATTGTATTAAAGGATAATGACAATTCCATCCCTTGTTTGTTTTGGAAATAAGTAGAGGGGATAGTTTATTAAAGGATACTTGCAATCCCTTACGAACCCATATATTCAATCCCTCCAATTCGGTGGGATTAGGAAGGAAGGATTCTTTTATTACGTTGTAATGTCTAAGTTACCCTTATTCTTTCTTTATAAAATATATTAATAGGGGTATATAAGTCATTTAGTTATAAAAAGAATCCCTTCCTTCCATTATTCTTCTAATCCAAACACCGGATAAATGTTATCCTTTAATAAAATCCCCCCTTCTCTTTTTATTCAATCCAAACAAGATTAAATGCTCTCCTTTCCATTCCCTTGTTATACTCTCCTTTCCTATCCTTTAATAAAAAATCCCCCCTTAATCCAAACATACCCTTAATTTTGCTTGAAAGGAAGTCACGTACCACTATTAAGAGCACAATTTTTTACCACCCAATAATTTCTCTTTAGTAGGCACTATCAGGTTTCTCTTTAAGCTCGTAAAAATCAAGTTATTTAGGAGGTTTAATTTCCTGGGTTTTTTCTTTTGAAGATGAATTTGAGGTTAAAAAATAGATGAATTTGATTTACTGGGTTATTCAAATATTTGATGTATTTGATATTGTACAAAAAGCAACGAAAGTTAAAAAGGAATGAAAAATTAAAAAGAATTATATTTCAACGTATTGGCAAAAAACTTTAGACAAAATAAAAGTATTAAACCTTTTATTAAACTTGTGGCTCAATACATGCCAACTATTGACTCATAGACACTAGTAGACGTTTTGGATAGTAGAGGATCCACACCTGGTACTTAATCTGATAATCGTGTATCAGTTTCAAAAAAAACATGACCCAAAAACTAATCATATACACAAAAAAACTAGCATTATCTGTTTTCACTTTCTTCTAGAGGTCTTGCTTTGCCTTTGACTTCAGAGTCCTGTGATTAATAACAACACACTCAAAGTGAAGTGAGTTCAAAATTCTGGTAATCACACGTCCCAAAATGTTGGTTTAGTCATTGATGATAGTTGGTCTTTATTTAAGAGAATAACATCTGTTAGGGGCGAAACTCCAATATTCATTGCTATAAGCTAAAAGACAGTTAAAAAAGTGTTGTGGTGTACCAATGGCAATAACAGTATTGGGAGGTATGCTCTATTCAAAAAAATGATACAGGCGAATGGTATGCTTTTTTCGCATATCTCTCTTTTTGAATAAAACATACCTTCCTTTAATTGTCATTAACACGATGTAACACTTATTTACTATCCTTCGACATATAGGCCATGACTTCTGAAGTTTCAATCTAGCAAATGCTTTTCTCTTAACAAAAGGCCAACTATCAGTTTCTAACTCGGCCCATTGGAACTTCTAACTAGTCTGATCACACTTTCTAAATCACAATTAATATTTTAAAATTTTCCATCTCATCTGATAGTGGAATCCTTGATGGATTAAAGAAACTGCATACCTGTAACGCTATCTCTTGAATGAGCACCTAAAACTTATTAAAATAAAATAAGTTTCGCACATCTAAGCCTAGAAATAATATAGTCAGAAGTAAGAATATATAAATACGATAGCAACATATCCCACAATTTCTCGAGACACGCAATGATGTACTAAATGATAAGTATAGTAACCGGAGCAACCACCTGGTTTTAGACGATGGAGGTTGTTATTTTCCGGCGGCGTTGAGGGGAGACGGAATTGAAACTTTGCTGGGAATATGACGGCGGAAGGAAAAGGTTTGCAGATCTACGAGGGGCGTGGACCATGATTACCGGAGCTCTATTGATTAGATAGATAAGGGGATCGAGATATCACAGGGCCAAACAAATAATGAAGTTTGTTCAGAACACGGGAGATTTGATGGGTAAGAACAGAAGAATGATGGATCTAACAGGAAAGAAGTTATAACGTGTATGTTTGATGTAATTAAACTTGATTGTATGTTTGATGTAATTAAGTAGTTAGGATGACATACGTAGGTTTCTGAAGATAAGGGGATCGGAGAAGAAGGATAAGGCGACCGGGGTTGGAAGAGATAGTACTGGACTGAATATATTATGGGAGTGTTAGAAAGAAAATGGAGTGTATAGGCTTTCTGTTTCTGGGATCCAATTTATTTCTTTTGGACTTATTGGGTCAAGTTAAGAAAGGAGAAGTTAAATGTCTATTGGGCCAATTTTTGTTTTTGAAACTTATCCATGATGAAATCCGCCCAATTCTTCCGATAAGTGAACATGTACGAGGTTTTACTCATATTTTAAAATTATTTAAAAATAAAACCTTTATATTCGAAAGGTCAAAAAGGGTCTTCCTAATTAACTAACTATTATCAGGATAATTTAGTAGGAAGGGGCTAAGGGGGTTCGGGGCAACGGCCCCGAATTTTTTTTTGTACGCGGTATTTACACTATAGATCCTTATATTGTGCAAAAATTGCAAAACCGGTCCTTATATTTATGCTAAACTTCACTATAAGGCTATATTATGTAAAGATTGCAATATAAGTCCCTATATTATGTAAAGATTGCAATATAAGTCCCTAATATTACTTTTTTTAATTAATTATCTTATAATTTTCTTTTTTAATACAAATAACATACTATTTTATAGTAAAAAAACAAAAAAAAACTTTTAAATAGAATAAATTATAGGTAAATAAAATAAATCTTAAAAGTTAGGAGGGGCCAAATGAAAATTTTAAAAAAAATTAAGGGTTAATTACTTAATTTTTTTTTAAGTATAGTTATGTTTTTTTTTTTTCCTGAAAAGTTAAGGGGGTCCATGGACCCCCTCAGAGCTATCTGCCTCCGCCCCTGATTTAAAAGAAATCAACTAATCGCTTCGTATATCCTGTAAAACATCATTTTCACACAGATAAATTAGAAAATTTACAAAACAAGAACAATGTATCGAAATAATATACTTACGAGGCTATGAGTATTGAAGAAACGCCCAAAAGTTGAAGCCTGTGACGATGGATCTGGCTCGTTGATAAAAATCGATCAATGTAATTAAAAGTGAGATATAATGTATCAGGAACAAACTTATATTCTTCAGAAAGGTCAACAAGTCAATCTATTAAAACTCCTCTCATGTTTGAAATTACATCTTGTTGCACCTTCTCTATATATTTGGGTAATGGCCTTCTCTTTTTCAACCGTTGTAAATTATAACCCCAAATCTAATGAACCAATTGTGCAAATATAATCCCCCAAACTAACATCAAGCGAATTCATAATTGTCCATATGAATCCAACCCATGATTGATTAACTACAATTAAACAACATAATTTTGAAGTTTTTGAAGAAATTAGAAATGTTAAATGAACCTCCATTTGATGCAAGTAATCACAAATATTAGTAACAAAGGTTGCACATGTATATGGATCTTCATGTATCACATTGATACCATCTATTTTATCTTCTTCCTTATTCAAAAACTTCTCTTTCTCATTAACATTTGGTTCAACAACCTTCCTTACTCCCATGTTAGTAACTAGGGTTCACCTGAGTGCAGAGTATTGAAGATGGGAATAGAGGCGTGTGGAAGACTAGAAGAATTTCTAGATCGTAATTCTTGTGAATTAGGGTTCCTTCTCCTCGATAGGATTTCTCGTGTTTTTTTTAATATAGGGTATTAACAGTGTTAGTTAATTAGAAGGCACCACTTTTTTCCCTTTCTAATATAAGAGTTTTGTTTTTAAATGACTTATAACATTTTTAATAAAAAATTATTAAAACCTCGCACATGCTTACTTAACAGATTAATTGGATGGATTCCGTCACCAGGGGGTAACGAGTCACAAAAACAAAATTTAGGGGGTAACGAGTCACAAAAACAAAATTCAGGGGGTAAATTTATAGTTTATAGGATCGAGGGGGTAACCTGTCAATTTCGTGATAATACAGGGAAACATGGGTATTTACTATATATCGTTATGAATTTGAAATGTAGGTAGGATGAATAAATTAGCCAATTCAGTTGTCTCATTGTAAGATTTTATCGTAGATGATTTCATGCTTTTAAGATTCAACAGTGATGCGGAAGCGTACGAGTTCCACAATATCTACGTCAGGGTTAAGTGTTGGCGTATAGCCTCCCTTAATAGGTTGTTTTAATGTGACAAATCCTCTTGTGTTTAGTGTGCTAATTACTCTTGTTATATACATCCTATCTTGCACTATTGTTCATCAAAAACACTTTACATATCATTCTTATAATATCTCTTTACATATACTTTTATTCATATCTTTATATACATTGAGATATAGCCTTTATGATCAACTGCAAAGTTTATTAGAATGATGTTATCTACAACTTTCGTGAAGAAGATTTACTGATCCGAGCATCACAGCAAAAGTTATATCTATCAAAGATGTTTGGTGCGGTACACCGCAGCTATGCGGACCAGGGGCACGGTGCATGGCTAGCCCGTCAGAAGCAAGAAAATCAAACCGTTGAGAAGTGCGGTACACCGCACAAGACCCGCGGTGCACTGCAGGTAAGGTTTTTCTGCAACAAAATGAGGACAAAAGGCATATAACCGTTGGGTGTTAAATGTATCCGTTAGACACATGGCTTTTGACCGTTGGAGGCTTATTTCAGCTACAAATAAGAGCTCATTGAAGGCACAACTCACACCTTCCATCTACCAATCTTAAGAGCTATTATTGTTATCATTCAAGAAGGTTTTCAAAGAGCATTCAAGTCATATCTACACATTTAAGCTTCATAGTTATATCTACTCATATATGAGTCTAGCTACAAACATTGTACCACCACTTAAACACTCTTTCTTCCTCTTAATTCTTACCTTGTATTAGATTAAGAGAGTATTGTGAGTATAGGTAGTATACTTGGTTCCTTGTATTTGTGATAACACAAGTGGTTTGCTTCAAGGTTGTGAAGTGGTTGTAAAAGGTTTGTAATCTCACCCGGGTTGAAGAGATACGAAGATTATATTAAGAATCATGCAAATCCTAAGGGGGACTCCTTAGGTAGTGGATGTAGGGAAACCGAACCACTATATCTCGTGTGTATCTTTCTATCCCTACACTATTTATTTTCCGCACTCTATATGCTTGATAAAATTCTTACATGAATAGTTAACTTATATTGTCTCTTAGTATTATCTAGTTTATAACTATTTAGTTGACTAAAGCAATAGGATTTAAATTAGCCTTTAATTTTATTTACTTGAAATAAAATTAGACGATTAATTTCCATAGTCCTATTCAACCCCCCTTCTAGGACGCTTATAGAATATCATTAAGGGTTTTAGTGTAAGGAGTAACAATATTGAGAAGAAAGACGAATATATTTTGTATAGATTGTTTCTTTATTCAAATCAAGGTTCACAGAGTAACTAATATATACACTTGGAGGATTGACAAATAGAACACAAGGCCGTGACCAGACGTGAATGACATGCCTCTCTCAAAATTTTATGGAACCAACAAACTTACTTGTTATACGGTGACTAAAGTTGAAACTGTCCATAATCATCCACTTGTTCCAGAGTTCTGCATCCATACTTACGCTCTCACAGGAAAGTCGATCCCCTATCTCGATCAAGCCTTATCGACGCGTGCTTCAGGAGTAAGCACTAACCAGTTTATGGATCAAGTCCGAGGTCGGTGTCTGTTAAGAAGGGCTTGTATAAGATCCTCGATAGGATACAATGTGCTGAAATAAGCAATGGAAATACTAAAACGAATTTGCTTTACTTGTACGAGAAAAATGCTAAAGATGGGTCGTTCTACTACGACTGCACTATCAACGGAGATAACCGACTCGATAGGATATGTTGGGCGGATGGAAGATCAAGGAAAAATTGGGTAGCTGTTGGCAGTATCTTAATATTTGATGCAGCATTCAAGACAATCTTGTATAAATTTCCGCTTATCGTTCTTACTGGAGTAGACAACCATCGACAAACTTGCATCTTTGCTGTAGTGTTGGTAAAAAATGAGACCACCGAAAGTTACAAATGGGTGCTACAATGGTGATGGTGTTCCCCCATGCACGACATCAATTGTGTAGGTGGCATCTTTGTTGGAACGCTTCCACTAACACGTCTATCAGGGATGTTACTTCCGTCTTCAATTACCACATGTCCTTGGATTGCACCGAAGAACAATTCGAAGCAATTGTTTTGAATGGTGTATCATTACGGACTAACACACTATGTGTGGAATACTAACATTTATATTCGTAAACATTTGCAGGCCGAGGCATATCTAAAGGGTCATTATTTTTGCATTGGTGAAGAGTGTGCAACGATGTAGGGAATAAATGCTACTCTAGATAGGTACTTAGGCAACAATAGGACATTATTGGCCTTTTTAAAATATTTTGATAGAGGGTTGGAAAATGTGATGATGAAAGTGATATATCAGGAGGCTAAGACTAACCACACTACGGTGGTCATAATGAAGAAAATATCCAAACTCGAGCATCAAGCATAAAAAATATTCACAAGGGCTCTATTCTTCAAGATTCGTAAGCAAATATCAAGGGAAACATGACTATATAATTCAGAGATGAAAGAAATACTTGGCGTTCAATCGTATACTATTTATGACAAATACTTCAACTATGTTTAGAATGATGTCATACCGACCACTACCAACGATAGACATTATGAGTGACTGCTTGAAGTTTCAATCACAAGGAATCCCTTACGGTCATATATTTTATGTATTGAGAGTGGACCATGTCACAAAGTTACCTAATGCTTAATTCTTAGGAAGTAGACACCTAATATAGTGTAGATAACCGTGAGGACAACTTATACAGTTACTCGACCAACGATATTGAAACCACTAGATCGAGGTTCATGAACTTAGTATTTAGCAAACTGGCGCTCTATGAAAAACAAACCCAAGAAGGGTATAAATTTGTAATGGAGACATTAAATGGTTGTGTTGGTCATATTAAAGATTTTTTTGAGACGATGCTTAATCGTGTTGAAGACGTGGAGAGCAAATCTAAAGGTGACCGATACATATGATAACCTTGAAAGAGCCCGGGATAGGGAGTAAACTGCTCAACATTCCTTCATATATTTGATAACCCTGAAAGAGCCCGGGATGGGGAATAATACCATATATATTTGATAAACGTTCCTTCATCTCCAATTAAATCAGGTGAAGAATTGATTTGGTAAAGAATTGATTTGGAGAATAATTGATTTGTAGAAGACTTGATTAATCGGTGAAAAAGGATTTGGGGAGGAATAGGTATAAGGAGGAGGTGGGAATTGAAGACAACAAAAAGGACGGTGGGTTGGTGTACATATTTATTATAACGTATATAATAAAAAAAGATATAAATGGATTATCGTTCCGGTCCGGACAGTCCATAGAGAGGAATTTTTTTTTGTAAGGAACCGGATCGACCAGTCCAGTCCGGTTTAGTCTATACTATACTATCGTTTCGTCGGTCCGGGGACCGGTCACCGATAACCAGGACCAAATGTATAGAGTGTGTTAGAGAAAAAACACTCAACCCTAAATCCTAAAAAACTCTAAACCCTAAAACCCAATTTACAAAATAATACTAATTACAAACGGCCCAATGACATGCACATTCCTCCAAAGCCCATTTTACAAAATACCCTTTTTTTCTCATTCTTTACCCTATTTATATTCTTCCTATGCTAAGCCCTACTTATCTATCTCCGCCAAGCCCCCTTCTTCTATCTCCCTCATTTCATTCCTCAAGAAGTCAAAGATTTTAAATGGGTTCTATCTAGATCTTCGAGGTATGTATATAGTTTCACGGCAATATTAATTGTTTTCCTATATAATTTTTTGCTCAAATGGGTTCAAGTTCGCCCGAACCGCTTTTATAGTTTTGCTTGATCCATTAGGTTATATGTTTGAACTTAATATAGGTTATATGTTTGAATATGTTTGATCTCAATTTTGGTTATGTTAGGTTATGTCAATATGTACTCTAGGTTCATTTAGACTTTAATATATATTATCTTGCATAATATAGGATCTTAGTCCTAATTCTTGGTAAATTTGATAAATTTGATAGTTTATTGTATTGCCAAAAGGCAAATTAAGTATAAAACACACAGGTACTTATGGTCCAATTACAGTTTATTGAACTGTATTTTTCCTGTATTACCCCTGTTTTTTTTTCTAAATTTGGGTAATGTTTTTTTGCTATGTAGGAGTGTTTGATAAATGGTTGCTCTTCCTTTCCTCATCCAAGATGTACCTTGGAGCATTTGAAGCATTTGAAGAAAGTCTTGATCTCATCCGTAGGAGTCTTTTAACATCTATCAAATGAAGATCAAAGATCGGTGGTGTACATGAAGATATGTGTACATGAAGATACGCTTAGAATCAATTCTATTTACTTTGAGCGGTATGAATTTCAAGTTTCTTATAGTGTTGGATTTTGGTAAAGTAAATA
This sequence comes from Nemophila menziesii, assembly GCA_029959085.1. Classification (NCBI taxonomy): domain Eukaryota; kingdom Viridiplantae; phylum Streptophyta; class Magnoliopsida; order Boraginales; family Hydrophyllaceae; genus Nemophila; species Nemophila menziesii. Next base: position 30,729,492 of record JARWIR010000008.1, read on the forward strand.
GAGAATGCTATTTAAACTGAATAGTAACACATTCATTTAAAATAACTAACGATTATTGTGTCATCAATATCCAAACTTTTGGAACCTGTAATTTACATTTCCAAAGATTTGGATATTGATGATGGAATAGACGCTTAAATGGATGAGTGTTTCTATTCCGCTTAAATACTATCTAGTCTCTACATCACCTAAATCCAACACTCTAAGAAGCTTGAAATTCATACATAATAATTATAATGACATGATCCTGGGATTGCCTTGAAAAATTCGTCCAAATTTGAATGATCATATATGCTTGAAAATTTCAACTCATCATCCTTACATATATCAAGATGGTGGACTCGGCATGATTCTTTCTTTGACAGGTGTTAAAAGACTTCTACTGAGGGTGTCAGTGGAGTATTTAATGATCATATCATGTTGCAGATATGCAAGAAATGTTTTAAGGTTGTTATAGATTTTTTCACACATTTTTCAGATCAATTTTGGAACTGGAAGCACAATTTAGTAGCCTTATGATAAATTTCACCTTTGAATGAGTCTTTCAGTAAACATAGAGAATTTCTATCTTCCAGCAAAATTAAATGACACTAACACAATTTTACTGAAAGGTAAAGAAAGACATACTTACAACATCATCTTTAAGTTTGTAAAGTGGCTTAACTTTTTCAGTAATCTATAAAATTACACACATACCTATTCTTGTTGACCATATGAAATACAATGAAGAAATTCTTCATGAAAACCACTCCAATAGTTGTTAGCAATCATGTAATTTATGGTTCTCAAGGCCTAAATATTAGGCAAACATATGATCATTGCATGTTTGATTTTCTTCCTAAGCAAGCCATCTTTAAAAAAAAAAACAAGTTTTAATATTTTTGTCACCCACGATGACACTTAACTAAAAGCAGTGTTTTCAAATATTTTTTAAAAATGAAATTTCTAAAATCGAGTTGCACCATTTGTAACCTTCTAAACTCAGGGATAGAGCAAGCTCTTTTGGTTGACCGGGCATGGAAAAGAGAAAGGATAGGAGGAGAAGAATAAAAAGCAAAGAAAAATAATATTAGTTCAATCAAATCCATCCTAGGTTGCAAGTTCATGAAGAATCAAGATGACTCAAAGAATCGATGCGCTAACTTACAACTGAAGGCCGAATGATAGAAATTCAGCAGGGTCATCTCTAGGGAAGCTATTGTAATTCCAAACTCAAATGAACGAGCACGAGTAGTTGGGAAGATAAGCGCAATAAGAGAAAAGAGAATCCACGTGAGGGGCCTCAAGCAAACACATGCTTGAACATCGTTGAGAGTGCGGAACCTATTACTAGCACCACCAAGAGTGATGACAATTTGGTGTTGAGAAATGCTTTGTGAAGGATATCGAGGAAGGAGACTATAAAGACTATGCCGAGGAATGTGACAAATCCGGTTGGAATGCATTTCGAGATCGAGAACTCTTTTGTTATCCATCTATTGTTCAAGAATTCTGTGAAGCACTTGCATTAGCGAATGCAGGAGATATTAAAGTGAGAAAAGTCCATCCATTTCTCGATAAAAAATATTCGTAAGACATTTATATTGCCAAAGTTGAAGGGTCCATGCAAATACTGTGAAGCGATTGAGAACAAAGACACCTCGAGTGGAAAACAATGTACAATCAAGTGTTAATCCATGGTCGAGAGCCACTCCCCAAAGGAGAGCGTTATGCAGTATTGAGTAGCGACTTGCTATCTCGCGCGCAAGTCTTTTTCTGTTTCACCATTCCCACTTTCTTTGGCAATATCCATATCTCCGAAGTTTCTTTGGACAAGCTACCATTCATTAAGTGTCTACTTGAGAAGAAAGAGACTGATGCGGCTTGCTTAATTTATGACACGATCATGAGTTTCGCGACATCTCCTAATTAAGATTCACAACCTTAAGTATCCTTGCACCATCATAACATTCTTTTGGAAGGCAGAGGTACCTAAAACAGATATAGATCATAATTTTTTGAAGGAGGGAAAGAACATCATCGAGATATCAATCGTTATTGTCTACAAAGCAGTCGAGAAAATGGGAATGGTTTTAGATGAGCACTATGGGGAAGAGAGACGTGGAGTACCTCAATCAAGAAAAAGAAACGCCGTGGAAGAGAATGATATGAAAGAGTGCATGAGAGTGTTAGAGAAGAACCAAGCAAGTTGAAGGATCAGATGGAAATGTTGTGAGAGGACGTCGCGTAAATAAAGGAATCGCTAGAAAGAATGGAAGCGAAGCTAGATACCATTCTAGTACTACTTGAGAAAGGATTAAATCCTCGACATAATCGTGATAGCGACGAGCCTAATGCCTGTAAAAATATGTTCCCTTATCTTCTTCATTCTTACTGTATATTACTTAAATTGCTTTATAAAGTATTTTCGAGTCGTGGGGACACAAATTAGTTTTGAGTCAAGGGTGGGATACGCGTTGTCCACAATCCTGTTTTTTATGCTTTTACTTGCTTGCGTTAGACAAAAACGATAATCATTTTTAAAAAACAGTATAAAGATTGATGTAGAATGTGGTGAAAGTACCTATTAAGCATAGTCCTAATAAGTTAATGATAGTAAGTAATGTGTTCTTGAACAATGTCATAGTGTGCGTAGTACAATTTACATGAAAACTTTAAGTAAAAGATAGAAAAGATTAATGAGCAATGCATAGAATAATATTTGAATCTTAGGGAGTCTTGAGCGGTGTGTAGAACTTGAGGGATGAACTAGTTGATAACCCTCCTAGTCTAGGAACTAAAAGTGAAACCATAACGAGATTCAGTAGTCAAAAAAATGAATAAGGCAATTTTTTGATAGCCACGTGAAGCCTTTATCTTGCTAACCTAATTGTAATTAAAGGATTTATCCATCTTAGACCCTTTTTAGCATGTAGACTTCTTTTGTCTCCACGATATAAGCCATAGCCCTTAGTTTATAGGACTTCCCATATGGCCTATACTCAAATCGTAACCCTAAGACTAGTCGTTTTTAGAGCTTGAGTTTGGGATGGTGGGATTCATCATTGGGAAACACATTGGGTGGGATTTTATGATTTTACATTTTGTGCGATGTTGATGAGATACTTATTGGAACCCTTTGTCGGGGTCTTTGAAAGAAAGTTGTGTAATGAAAGGAAAAAAGAAACAAAAATAAGAAGCATGTCAACTCATATCAAAACGAATGTCATGGCTATCTTACAAAAAAATGAACAAATTGAAAAGAAATAAAAACAACGTAACCGACAAAGTGGATGTTTTGGAAATCATCGTGAACTGTTATTGGGTTAATTGGGGATGCTAGTAAAAAACATCAAATTGGGTTGAGTGAGTATATCTTTGAGTATAAAATCAAGCTCTAGGGCGATTAGTTAATGGTTAGTGAGGAGAGAAAGCCAAAAGCTCACTTCACATTACCCAAATATACGTATCATACTGAACCTAATCCTACGTTATAACCAAAAAGACTTTAGGATTCCTAACTACTTGGTTAAGTCACAGTTGATTGATTAGGGAATATCTAGGTAGACAATTAGATAAATACCCTATAGCTGTCATATCAAACTAAGTGAAACCGCTCCTTCTTGCATTTTAAAATTGATTTGATCTTGAAACTACGATTTGTTGATTGTTTTTATATTATGTGTAGGTGAGTATTAATTCTTGAACATCAGTATATGAGATTTGTTATGGTAGTCCTTTAGAACCATTTATTATTATCTTCTTCCTCTTTGATTAGCTTGCTTAACATTTTCCTACTAGTCCTTAGTCTTATTTTGTTGGTACGACAAAACTTTGAGTTGGGGGTCTTGATGTCTCGTCTTTTGTGATAGAATAATTGTATTACAAGACATTTTTTCGGGGACTAGTGAACCTAAGAGAGGGTTTATACCCTAGTATTTGATGTTTCTTGCTTTCTTATTTTGAGCTTATTACTATTTTTAGAGTCTTTTGTGCTTTAATCGTGTGTTGAGTGTGTAAATTTTAGATACATGGTTGACATGGAACTCCAAGATGACATGGATAAGTCAATAAATCAACTCTAAACCCAAGTCGGCGTGAAGACAGCAAAAAGTCACTTTGGAAAAACTTGAACGCTTACCGACAAAGTCTTGACATAACTTGTTACAGCCACCATGAAGAATTGGTTAGAGATTTTGACACAGTTCCTTTCGATTTGGATAAAGATTGAAGTAATGATATGCTAGAAGTGACGGAAGTCGATTCGGACTTGAGACGAAGAAGTTGTGATAATTCTCCTACGGTGACTCGAACTTGGCCAACATAGAGTAAAAATAAGGTGGGCCTTTTGAACACTCTAAAGGGGCCCATATGGACCTAAAACGTTGTTGGACTCAAATAAATACATTTTTGAAGCTAAAAAGCACACACAATTCATATTTTCGAGAGAAGAACACGCCTGAAGCTAGAAGAGAAGAAGGGAGAAGGGTTTCAACAACAATTATACCATTCTTCATCATTTGAAGTCCAATTCATCATTTTTTTAGAGTAATTTTATAGTGTATTTAGTTTTAAGAATGATTTTAATAGTTTTAATTATTAATTTTCAGTATTTTAATATGATCTAAACACTTTTGTGCTTGAAAATAGCGTAAAATAGGAACCTTTGATGATTGACTAGGTATTTTAAACATTTGAGATATTTATATTTAAATAAAATGAGCATATTTTTGTTGTTTATATTTTTGCAATTATTGGGTATTCTTACCTTGATCAAGTATAGGGTAGTAAAAGTATTTAGACTATCGCCCATAAGGGGGGTGGGGGTTAATTACAGACTTAGGATATAAGCGCTCAGTGTCTGTTAGTGAGTTGGAAAGTCTTGACTAGCCGAGTAGTCAATAGGCTGTGAACCAATTAGTGTCCAAAAATATTATAGGGTCACCCGGAAGGGTCCCTAGTATCGTAGAGTAGCTTCTTATTCACCCGGGAGGGGTCATGCAGAGAATTGAATTCTGACTAACATAAAATAACCAATTTACCCTTACGTCTAGAAACATTGAATTGATTCACTTAGGGATTACCAAAAATGATCAATCACTACTATCTCATATTCCACATCTTTTCTTAGTTAATTTTCAATTATTCTTATGTATTGTTTGAATTAATTTTTTTAAAGGAAAGGAAAATAAATGATAGGAATAAATGTTCTTTTCCTTTGTTTGGATTCGATTTTACATAAAAGGAAAGTAATTCAATTTATTGCACAAACCTTTGAATTCCTTTAAAAATGTCAGTTATTTAATTCTCCTATTTTGGAATTATTTAAAAGGAAATGAAATAATTACCTTTTAAAATTTCTAAACCAACCTTATAATTTTACTATATTATACTTTACATATCCAAAAAGGATATAAAAGTACTTTTATATAAAATTATCCTTTCCTTTTTTTTAATATTGTGAATCCAAACAAGTGATTCCTTAATCAGTTATTTTTTTATAATCCAAACACAAATTTTAGTTTCTTTTCCATTCTTTTAATAATATTTTTATTAACTCTTTTCCTTTGTTAATATGAATCCAAACAATGCATTAGTCTTTATTTTAGTATTTCCTTATTCATTATCTTTCAGTTATCACATTTAGAGTAATATTCAGTAAATCAAACAAACATTCATTTTTTAATTATTGTATCCGCAACTAAATCACAGTAGTCATAAGCACAACTACAATAACTTGGATAATCCCTGAAATCCCTTTTAATTACCCAATTTTATTACTTGTCAATGAACCCCATACACTTGCGGGTGGTTAAGTCCTCTAATTTTGGAGATTATTTGTCACACTCACAGGACCGACAATAACTACTACACAAATATGGATAATATGCTAGACAAATCATTGTGTATTGATTGGGAACTATATAGAGTAATTAAAATGTAATCGAAAAGGCACATGAACCTGTAAATTTACAAAAGAATTTATAAGAATGGGAAAATGACTTGTCATGTACCCAACGATATGCTAACTGGACAAATAAGTATCTACACTTTCAATTTGAGCAATGAGGTACCCAACGTTTCATGTTTGTCCAACCGTTGGTACCCTTCGTTTATTGCACGTTAAGTGCCCACGTGGTAGATTAAGAAACAAAGGAAAAAAAAGGCAAGGAGATACCCAAGGTATTTAGGAAAGGACAAATAATTACTCATACTCTTGCCACATCAACACCTAACAATTGAATTAACTGTAGGTACTAACAGTTGGACCCTAGTGTGTTTATTAATCAAAAGTATATGTACTCAATTATCCAGTTAGCATGTCTTTGGATACCCGGCGTGTCAATTTTCCTATAAAAATGTTACATTTTTTGGTTAAAAAAAATTTACCAATAAAAAATATTGTTAAAAAACTCATTTCATTATGATTGAATGTCTAGGTCTATCTCAGGAAAAAGACATCTAAAACCCTAAATTTATGGTACCAGTGAGTAAATATATTTGTCTCTTACACGTAATACCAATTCAAGTTATATATATATATATATATTTATATAACTTAGCAATTAGTAAAGAAATAGATAGTTAATATATGATATATATTTAAAATAAAGAATAATTATTTAAAAAAATACAAAATTAAATTTAGTGCCTAACAAATTTTCAATTATCAATATATATCCATATAAAATTTGGATTTTTACCCATTAGAATCAAACCATTTAAGGTCAATCCTTTATTTACTAAACCGATTACCTAAAAACCAATTTTTATTTATTGATACATTTATTTATTAATTATTTCTAAATATTAATTACAATCATATATTGCATTGAAATCTTACCTATAATACTTTTATTAATTTTTTTGTCATTCTTATTCTTATTTGAGTATATATATACTAGGTAAAACCCGTGTCTGAAGACACTAAAGCAAAAAGGAATTCCATTGACAGGAATCGAACCCAAGTTCAAAAAAAAAAAATCTGTGTCTGAAGAAACTAAACAAAAATGAATTCCATTGACAGGAATCGAACCCAGGTTCAAATAAAATATATTAATAAGTGGGGCCAGAATCAATCCTGGCCACCACTTATGTTTAGCAGATTAAATCCTGGTCACCACTTTTGTTTAGCCAGATTCAATCCTGGCCACCACTTATGTGGGTAAATCTGGACCGTTGAAAAAACTCTGAAATATAATATATATATATATATATATATATATATATATATCACCTCTTATTTAAATGTTTTAAACATTAATAATAACATTTTTTTTTTTAATACCACATAGGATGATACAAAAGAGATAATACCATTATGAAATATCAAAAGGTGATATATAACATCAATCTTTTGTCCTCATTGAAATAATTATTTACATTGAAATCTTTTCATGCCAAATTGTTGCTTATAAAATATTTTTTTTCTTCAATTGATGTAAATATTAAAAATATGATTAAGATATTATTGTGAAATTAGTAACAAGAATATAGAAAATCTTAATTTGTCTTGTTTTACATGAAACTTTTTTAACTCCTTGGTAGATTTTTACATAATGTTGAAAAAGCAGAATGTTTTTGCATGTTGCAACTCGTTGAAATATATAAATTTATGTAGTTTAACTCACAGTAAGTCCAGTTAGTTGTATGTCTCTTTTTTCTTTCTTTTTTGTCGGTAATTAGTTGTATGTCTTAAGCCTGAATAGATTATCAATTAATTTCATAATGGCAATATATTTCATTTATGTAATTGGTTTTTACCTTTTTACGAGATTCTATAATAGGCGTGAACGACATAAAGTTGTGTATTATACATATGAGTAAATTCCATTTTTAGGCCATTACCCTATGGCCTAAAATCATTTTTAGGACGAACGTTTTAAAAGTACCATTTTAGACCAAACGTATTTAAAACGACCATTTTTAGGCCATTTTACTAATTTCATGAGATATTTCATAAATTTTAAGGACAATTTAAGCACTTTAAATAGATATCCTAGTTTGTGATTCACCCAAATAAAGATATAGTTTATTTGAAATGTCCAAATTGTCCTTAAAATCTATGAAATATCTCACAAAATTAGTGACATGGCTTAAAAATGGTCGTTTTGAATACGTTTGGCCTAAAAATGGCACTTTTTAAACGTTTGCCTAAAGTGTTTTTAGGTCATACGTAATGGCCTAAAAATGGAATTTGCTCTATATATATTAATTGTTCTTGAGAGATAGTAATCTGGTATTTTCTTGTCTCTCTCTGGCTATATACATACACTTTTTTTTCTTATCCCTCAATTTTTTCATCATCGATGGATTTATCATACATATATCACAATACTCCGTTTGATGTAGATGTGACAAATCAGGTCCTATGGACTTCTGAAGAAAACAAGATATTCGAGAATGCGCTTGCTATGCTTAATCCCAATTCTGAGGATTTTTTCCAAAGACTGGCTTCTACTGTTCCTGGGAAAACAATTCAGCAAATCATAGAACATTATGAAGCACTAGTTGAGGATGTTCATAACATTGAATTAGGTAACATTCCGTTACCCGATTACAAAAACAATAACCATGATAAATCTATAGGACCAAGCGACACGAAATATAAGAAGCCAGTGAAGCATTGGACTCAGGAAGAACACGGGTATGTTATTGAACTTTTAATTTTCGTAGTTTGCAGCGTCGCCACTCATATAGGGGTTACAATGTTATTGTTAAATATATTACCAACTCAATATATTACCTTATTAATTTAAAAATTTATCACTGGATGGAAACATATAAAGTTTTAAACTAATAAGGTAGTATATTTAACATTTCTGAACCACCATGTATGGTGCATCACTATGAAGAATCAAATTTCGCAGTCCCAAACTTTCCAAACCACCATCGACCCCCTTTTACTACATATATTTCCTATCCCCCAGTCATTGGCGTCATAATTGTTTGATATGGTTGTCAATATTTGGCATTAACCACCAACAATGGTGGTTTGCAATATCACCGACCACCACCAAATCTTGTGATCGACGAGCTTGTGAACAATTTTATTCGGTGGTCCATGACTTTGCTAATGTGTCTAAATGAGAACTATATATATTTTATAAATAAATATATAATTGTAGAGACATTTCCAAAAATAGTACCCTAATTTATTTTTAGTTTAACGCCCAAATATGATTGATGAATTATTCTAGTGTCCCAAAATATTAACTCTTTTTATATAGTATTATTTGTATTCAAACATTTTTTCCAGAACACGATGTTTATCATCCTTCATTGCAATATATCCCGATTACGTAATATTTTGATCAAATAATTAGTTTAGAAATACCATATGCATAATCATGTTTTGTTTAAGTAAAGAAACATAATTTTTTTTCTCATTGATTATATTGTTTAGAATATGTTATACTATTTGGGTGAGAATGAATGTCCATGTAAAAATGATATAAGTAATTATTTAAAGGGAAAAAGCCCTTCACGATACTCAACTTTTTAAAATTTGACAAATAGGTTCTATAGTTTCAATGTGGACAACGAGATACCTAACATTTCAATTTTGATCCAACTCTTAATACCTATAGTTAATTCAATTGTTAAGTGATGACGTCGCAAAAGTATGTGTATCTATTTGTCTTTTTTTAAACTTCTTGGGTATCCCTTTATGTTTTTTTTCTTTTTTTCTTAATCTTCCACGTATGCATTTAACGTAAAATAGATATCGGGTATCTACAATTGGAGAAAAATAAAATGATGGGTACCGAGTTAGCCAAATTAAAAGTATAAATACTTATTTGTACAATTTTATTTTGTTAATTACCTGTAACTTTTTCTTATATTAAATATAAATTTTTTTTGCTAATTATTCTGATTTGTTAAATTCTGACAGAAATTTTTTAGTGGGGCTAGAATTGTATGGAAAAGGGGATTGGAGGGCAATTTCAAGACATTGTGTACCGACCAAGACCCCAACTCAAATTGCAAGTCACGCTCAAAAATACTTTCTTCGCTTGAAGAAATAAAAAAACCCAACTGTGAAAAGAAACTCAAGTTCCTTCTGAAATTCAATTATGATTGCAATCATTTTTCTTCTTTTATCTGTTTTTAAGGAGATGTAGTTCAAATTATTATTCCAATTTCAGTATTTTGACATTCTAAAAATATTTTTTATTATAATTTAAACTATATCTTAAATTACTTTAGCTTGTATTTTATTATTTTATAATCGTTATTATCTTATGAGCGTAGAATATAATGGAAATATAATATGTTGACGCTATCACAAAATCAAAAGATAAAAGACTAAAAGGTTATGTTTACTCGATATTAGCCAAACTTGTTAAAAGGTCAAACATAAAAGGAATAAATACCTTATTTACCCTAAAAGTTAAGCAAGATCACATATCAATATTCAGTTCACTCACGAACTCAGCAGATAAATTAAAATTAGGACTAATTTCATTTGATCCCTTAATTATTTATAGTTTGACAGTTTAGTCCTTTATTTTGCAAAGATAACTTTTTTGCCATGGTATGACATTTCTCTCTTACTCGAGATACTAGTTGGGGTCCTAAGCCATACGGGAGGCATTTAATCTTGTACCTAATTGACATCTGATATCCTTGATATAGGTACGTATGGTTACTATTTTGTCTTGGTCCAGTTATATGAAGCGTGAAAGTACTATCAACCTAGTGGATAGGCGTGGCCCCTTCCTGAACCTCCGGAAAAAGGGGTGTCAGGCGGCGTCTGAAGTGTCGACCTGTCCCAAATGGTATAAGAGCCTACTCGTCTCAGTTAAACCGAAGTCGTCCTGCAGAGACATCATTTGGGGACAGATGCAGAGAGCATACTGGTTTGGTCGATCAGGAGGGCTTGCCAACCCAAAGGGGACATCATTGGCCAGGAAGGTCCATCATTACTTTACTTGCGAGTGATGTTGTCATGGTGTTGCGAGGAGGGGGCCTAGCGAGTCGGTTTTGTAGAGCTTCCGCAAAATAGGTAGTGGTTGATATGCACGCTTGGGCGAGGTATTACCAAGACAATGGTGACATGCACGTGCATTGGCGGGACAACTTGCGTTGGGGATTGGTCATAGCGTGGTCTATTTTCTGGGGGAGGGTGTGTGGCGCAAGCGACAACAAAGACAATCCTTTACGAGGATGTTAGCAGTTTGAGTGGGAGAGTTTGTCACGGGATGACATTTCTCTCTCACTCGAGATACAAGTTGGGGTCCCAAGCCACACGGGAGACACTTGATCATTTGCGTAACTGACATGTGATATCCTTAATATAGGTGCATATAGTTATTATTCTGTCTTATTCCGGATATATGAGGCATGAAAGTGCTATCAACCCAATAGATAGGCGTGGTCCTTTCCCGAATTGCGGGGAGAGAGGTTTCGTGCGGCGTTTGAAGTGTCGTCCTGTCTAATTTTAGTCCCCTATCTTTCGATTTTGTGACAACGTCAATCCTTTACCTTGCAAATGTAACATTATAATTCATATAACTGAGCCCATGATTTATTTACCTACCCGTATATTACTCATCCAAATTCAACCAAACCATCTATGTCTCTCGACAGACCTCCATACACTTAGCTAGTCTCCCAGAAGCCGCATATATATATATATATATATATATATATATGTATGTATATATATATATATATATATATGTATGTATGTATATATATATTTCAAATTTAGGTTTAGGGTTTATGGTTTAGGTTCAAAACTTGGCTCTTAGTTTCACAGAGAACAGGCAACCCGTCTCCTTCTCCAATTCAACGCTACAAAAATCCTTTATCACCACACGATAAGCTGTAAGATAAAGTAAGCAATCCGAACCCTCCATTTCCCATAAAACACCCATCGCAACCCGGTATTATTCCTCACCAGTTTCATTTTGTGTTTCCTCACTTGGACCATAATAGTGGATGAAAGGATTCAATTATTGGGGAACAATTGTAGTTGATTATATGCCCAATAAAACACTCGTAAAGCTCTCTCTGGAAGAACCATGTCCCCAAGTTCTTGATTTGTCATCGATAAGGACCATTTACCTCGAAACCGAGCATATTCGTTAAAAGTAATTGTTTCAACTTCTTTTTCGGAAAGGCTTTTGATCTCTAAGGATAAATCCACCAAGAAACAGATTCTTGTACACTTGCTTCGATATGCATTGCCTTGATATTGGTCTCGCGATATTTTTTTACGTGGGCATCCCAAAAGGTTAGATCATGTACGGCAATGCAAATGGTAAATGCCTTTCCCTACCTAATTTACCGGGTTTTGAGGTGTTCTACCCTTAAAAAATTATGAAACAACCTCGATTTCCTCTTGGTCCCAACTGAACATTAGGAAAACCCATGACGTTTATTAATTATTGATGATACTCATTTGTCTGTTTGATTTTCTTCCTAAGCAAGAATATTATAGAAAAACAAGTTTTATTATAGGAACTACGAGCTATGTTGTAGATCTCAATTTCACGATCTAGGTGGTCGACCAGGGTCTAGCGAGTAGATGAGATCTAACAGGGCCTAGGAGGGATTAGGCGGTTTGAATCTCGCCGTGTATTATGGATATTTAGTAATATATATGTAGTAATTTTAACCATTTAAGTCATAAATTCATGTAACAACACTATTGTAAATATAAAAATACTAAAATTTGAGTTATATATGTTAAATCAAGATTTTTTGAGGATAAGAAAAATAAAAATAAGACCTAGGCGGACATTTTGGTCATTAATAGGAATTTAGGCGGGTTAGGTACCTCTTCAACGGCGAATAAGGCGCTATATGCCCTATTCCTTGCATTTTGTTCATTAATCGGAGCTTAGGCGGACTAGCATTGTTACTAGGCGGGGGAGTTGACGCCTAAGCTCGCCTAGATGGTGATTTCTATAGTATAGACCACGAGAGAGTTGGGGTTTACAGGCATATACGCCCTATTCCTTGCATTTTGTTTTGTTGTTCAATAAAAAAGGTATGCAGGAACACCGATCTCACACTGATATATATATTATGAGACAGTCAAAGAACACTCATATTCGTGCACTAATGCAATGCAAGTCATACATTATTACATAATACATAATAGAGTAATGTTGGATGTCACCCCAAATTGCATCGCCTTTATATCGCCTCCTAGGTGAATTTTAAATGGACTAATCATGTGATTTCTCTCTCCTAATTTATCATTTTCTCTCTCTTTTATGATTGGTCCACAAAAGGAGCGATATAAAAGCGATGTAATTTGGGGTGATATCCAGTATTACTCTACATAATAAGGTGTTTTAGAGAATGGTTATTGCGATGAAACAAAAGAACAAAACGAAAGACAAAATATAACAAAGGAATTTTAACAACCCTCTAAATAATGCCGATATACAAAACCTGATTTTACAACTAAAAAATTGTTAGTCATGCCTTCTCTCCCATATATCTTGTCATCAAAACCCGGTGATAAGAATTGAAATGCTTGAGGTTTAGAATGTCAAGCTTCCATTGAAAGGATAAAGAAGAAGAAGAAGAAGAAGAATGCAGAGAGAAGAGAAAAGAGAAGGGAATCGGTTTTATTTCATTTGATTTTCCTTAAGCTTAATTCAGCTCAATACAATGTTTATATAGTTGTTACAACTAACTAACAAACTATTGATATTTACAATATAGTCCCTCTAGTATTACTAACTAACAACTTAAGCTATAAACTAATCTATATCTCAAGAGCCCCCCTCAAGCGCAACATGTATATTAGATATGTTAAGCTTGGACAAATTATCGTAAAAATCAATTGATCCAAGTGGTTTAGTGAACATATATGCGAGCTGCAAATTTGAAGGAATATAGAACAGTTTAATGACACCACCTTGAATTTTCTCACTCGTCAACTTGCAATCGATATCAACATGTTTTGTTCTTTCATGATGCACCGGATTTGTAGACATAGCAATGGCTGATTTGCTGTCTGAATACACAAGTGCTGGAGTACAATGATCAATACCATAATCTTTCAAGGCATACATTAACCATTGAATTTCACATGTTAAAGCAGCTAGTGCTCTATACTCTGCTTCTGCTGATGAACGACTTATAGTTGTTTGTTTCTTACTTTTCCATGAAATTAATGAATCTCCAAGAAAAATACAAAATCCTGTAATACTTATTCTTGTATCGAGGCATCCAGCCCAATCACTATCACAATAAGCTTTGATTTTGAGTTCGGAAGCTGAAGAAAGGAATAGAACCCGTCCTGGAGTTTTTTTGATGTAGCGTAAGACTCTTTGAGCAGCCTTCCAATGACTATTACATGGCTTTGCTAAGAATTGACTAAGTGAGTTTACAGAATAAGATAAATCTGGTCGTGTAATTGTTAAGTATAGCAACCTCCCAATTAATCTTCGATATGAAGAAGGATCTTCAAACTCTTGATCATCTTCTTGTCGTAATTTCAATGTGGTTTTCCATTGGAAAATTTGTAGGTTTTGCAGCCATAACTCCACACTCATTCAATATGTCGAGTGCAAATTTTCTTTGGCATAAGGTAATGCATGTTGATTTTCGAGCAACTTCTATTCCTAAAAAGTACTTTAATTCACCTAAATCTTTAATCGTGAACTCAGAGTGTAAATGAGCCTTTAAATTCTTTATTTCATCCATATTATTACTTGCAAGTATAATGTCATCAACATATACTAAGAGTGCTATGAATTTAGTAGATGATTTCTTAATAAAGAGGCTGAAATCACTTGAAGAATGTTCAAAGCCATAAGCTATTAAGGAAGAAGATAATTTTGCGAACCATTGGCGTGATGCTTGTTTTAAACCATACAAGCTTTTATTTAACTTGCAAACTGTACCTTTTTGAGCTTGAAGACCTTGTGGTATATTCATATAAACTTCTTCATCTAACTCACCATGTAGAAACGCATTATTTACATCAAGTTGATGTAAGAACCATTTATTGACTGAGGCTAAAGCAAGTATGATTCTTATTGAGACAAGCTTTGCCACAGGAGAGAATGTGTCAAAGAAATCAAGTCCCTCTTGTTTGTTGTAACCCTTTGCAACTAATCTAGCTTTATGTCTTTCTAGTGAACCATATGCCTTATATTTTAGTTTAAAAACCCATTTGCATCCAATAGGTTTCATTGAAGAGGTTTGTGGAACAATAGTCCAAGTGTTGTTGTCTTGAAGGGCTTTAAGCTCCTTTTGGATTGCAGAAATCCATTCATTTGAGGTGGAGGCTTGTTTATAAGTCTTTGGTTCTGTTTGAGAAGATATATTCTCAATATAGTTGGCATATTTTTGTGTGAGTCTTGAGGTACTAAGAAATCTTGTATTTGATATAGTGGTTGAGTTTTGGAGTTACAATGAGATGTTGAATGGTATATATAATCCTTCAAATATGAAGGTGGTTGTCTATTTTTGGTAGGTCTAGTTTGTTGAGATGTTATTGGTTGATTTGTTGAGGTTTGTGTTTTTTTTTTATCAATGATGATGTTAGAATTGTGAGGTTCTATATACAAGTCAGAAGGAGGAAATAGAAATGAGTGAAGATCTTTTGTAGGTTCAATTTCTGAGAAAGGGAAAACTGTTTCATGAAAGATCACATTTCTTGAGATTATTATCTTGTTATTTGATATGTCAAGTACTTTGTAACCTTTTGTAGATGGAGGATAACCTAAGAACACACACTTTGTAGCTCTTGTATCAAACTTTGATCTATTTTGTTGAAGTGTTGAAACATAACAAAGTGATCCAAATACTCTTAGATGATGTAGTGTAGGTGCTTTGTTGTATAGCTTTTGATAAGGAGTAAGGTTATCCAATAATGGAGTAGGCAACCTATTGATTATATAGGCTGCAGTTAGAATTGATTCAGACCAAAATTGTAGGGGAAGATTTTATTGAAACATGATAGCTCTCGCAGTAGTTAAAAGGTGTTGGTATTTTCTTTCCACCAACCCATTCTGTTGAGGAGTTTCAACACAACTTAATTGATGGATTATTCCATTAGTTGTATAGAAGGTTTGAAGATTGAACTCAGGTCCATTATCTGACCTAAACATTGTGATTTTTAAACCAAACTGAGTTAGTATCATTTGATAAAAATTGTTTAAGTGTAGGTGAACTTCTGACTTAGCACTCATTAAGTAAATCCAAGTACCTCTTGAAAAATCATCAACTACGGTTAAGAAGTATCTATGTCCTGTGTGAGAAACTTGTTTGAAGGGACCCCATATGTCACAATGGATTAAATCAAAACAAGACTTTGAACTAGAAGTAGATACAGGAAATGAAAGCTTTCTTTGTTTAGCAAAATGACATGGTTCACAAAAACTATCTTGTAAAAAAGTAATAGAAGAATCAATCCTTTTGAGGGCAGGAAGTTTAGCTCTTGATGGATGTCCTAATATTGAATGCCATATATCACTCTTTCTTGTTGAAACAACTAAGATTTTGTGAGGTTTTGATGAAGACTTCAGATAGTAGAGTCCATTTCTTTCATAAGCAATCCCACATCCTCTTGCATTGATGATCTTGTATTGTGCAATAAGAAGAAAAGAAAGCAACTGTAACAGCTGAATCTTGTGTCAATTTTGATATTGAAAGTAAATTGCACTTGAAATTTGGAACACATAACACATTTTCTAAAGTAATGTGATCATTTAAGCTAATATTTCCTTTATGTGTTGCAAAAATAGTCTCTCCATTTGGGAGTGTAACTGGAATATGAACATTTTGTGGCTTGTTTATGTACATAGAAGCTGAATATATCAAATGATCAGTAGCTCCTGTGTCTAAGATCCAAGATGAGGTGCAAGAATTACCTTCATTGATTGTAACTTGATGCACAACCGAATTGTTCATCTGTTCTGTATGTGCAAGAGCCATGAGTTTGCTTATCTCTTCAGGTGTGAATTCATAGCTATTTAGAGGATTTAGTTCTTGTTCATTCTTGACTTCTTCTTGAGCATCAACAAAATATGCAGAGTGTTGTTGATTTTGAGCAAACCATTTACCTTTAGGTCCTCCCCATCCAATTGGATAACCATGTAATTGGTAGCATTTGTCACCTGTATGACCATTATATCCATAATGTGTGCATATAACTCTCTTCTTTTCTGCGTAATTGTTTGATTTTTGAGTGTTCTTCGAATAAAAGGCATGAGTTGGTGCAGAAAAAGAGGAATTTGACAACAATCTTTGGCTTTCTTCTTGGATGAGCATGGCAAAAATAGAGTTTATTTGAGGTAAAGGAGTCATCAATAGAATTTGACTTCTTACTGCAGCAAAGGAATCATTCAATCCAATCAAGAACTTGATCACGAAGTCACTATTTTGTCGATCAATCAATGTATCAAGAATTTTGCAGCTGCATTGATTCATACTTCCACAAGAACACACAGGCATAGGCCTAAAATATACATATTCATCCCAAAGAGTTTTAAACTTTGCGAAATACTCTGAAATTGTGCTTGAATTTTGAGAAATCGAGCTTAGTGATTTCTCAAGAACAAAGACCCTTGTACCATCACTTTTTCCAAAATGTGTTTTAAGCTCTTTATAGAGATCATGAGCTGAGTTTACATACAATAGACTACCTCTAATATCTCTAGAAATCGAATTAAGTAGCCACGATAGAACAAGATTATTAGCTCTATTCCAAACTGAGAAAAGAGTTAAATCTGTGAGAGGAGGTTGAACGATTTCTCCATTAATGAAGCCGAGTTTATCTTTAACCGATAATGCAATCTCAATTGCACGTGTCCATGATAGGAAGTTATCATTGTTAAGAACTTCTGAAACTAACGAAGCACCTGTGTTTTCACTAGGGTGGATATAAAATGGCGATGAGAAATTCTCTGTTACTGAGTTAGCCACCATTGAAGGAGTTATCTGAAGCTCGTGATTTCTTGATCTAAAGCAAGAATTAGTGTTGTAATTGCGGAATTAAACTAGTTTACATCTGATACCATGATAAAAATTGAAATGCTTGAGGTTTAGAATGTCAAGCTTCCATTGAAAGGATAAAGAAGAAGAAGAAGAATGCAGAGAGAAGAGAGAAGAGAAGGGAATCGGTTTTATTTCATTTGATTTTCCTTAAGCTTAATTCAGCTCAATACAATGTTTATATAGTTGTTACAACTAACTAACAAACTATTGATATTTACAATATAGTCCCTCTAGTATTACTAACTAACAACTTAAGCTATAAACTAATCTATATCTCAAGACCCGGTATTATTAACTCATGAGTCCGAGGACCATTCGTGAAAGTGGATTATCCTCTTCTCTCCATTCATGGAAAACCCAACAAAGCAAATTGTTAAATAAAAATTGTTAATTGCACTATAGGTCCTTTTGTAAAGCAAGAATATTTATATTTCCTCCCAAGCATATTAACTGCACGCGCATAAAATAATTTACATAAGCATAGCCAGGAATTAATGTAGTTGTTTTTAGTGGAAACACCTTGAGGTTTTTTTTTGAGTTAATTGCACTATAAGTCCCTGCTCAAACTTCAATCTAAGTTTTTTTTAGTTAATTGCACTGTAGGTCCGTATAAGCTTATATTTGCCCTATAATAAAGCAATTGAAAAGCATGACGAGTTCAGAGTTCAAATAAAGGGAGGAGCTAGTAATATATGTTGTGGGTATGGTAGACACGCCCTGAGTTTTTTTTGATTTATTGCATTATAGGTCCCTATATAACTTATATTTGCCCCTAACTATGTAAAATGGAAGGTATGACGAGCTCAGAGTTCATATCAAAGGGAGGAAGAAGGAATTTCTGTTGGGGGATTTGAAGGAAATGGCCTGAATTGTTTTAGTAAAACCCTCCTACCGCATAACAGTATAATGTAGTTAAAAAGACTAGGCGTAAAAAATGTCTTACTGCACTTCATGGAAATATTATATCATGGCCATAGATCTTGATTTTGACTTGGTAACACATCAATAGAGATGGACTTGGCTTTTATTACTGGGTTTGGTAGACGTTTTCTGAGCTACCTGAACTCACTTCTCACTCGGTTCCAAATCCAATATATGATGAGCTTCATCAAAACAAGGAACAAAGCCATATTTCATCCTCATGATCTTCGTCTTCTCAACTCTACCAAGTTTATGTTTCTCCTCACCAATAATGAACTCCCTGGGAAAATCAGATGCAAAGCTTGAATTCTGGGAGCTTTGACAGGGAGATGTTTGCTGGGCTCAACTCGCTACCCGGACTCACTCCTTTCTGGGTTCCAACTCAGCAGCATTTGAACAACAACAATGTACCTGTTCCAGAGCAAATATATGATGAGCTTCATCTGTACAAAAAACAAAGCATTCCCTCACCAAAAAAGAATTCCCTCATAAACTTTCATTAGGAAAATCAGTTGCAGACCTTAAATTCCAGAGCATGGGTAGAGCTTCTACCCAGGATCTTTTAGTAGGGGAGGCCAATTTTTTTTAATTTGATCTTTATTTTATAAAAAAATTATAAAATAAAGTTTTATATTATATAAAACTGCATTATAATTACTAATATAATTTTTTTAATTGATTATTTTTTATTTAATACAACATAACATATAATTTATTAAAAAATAATATAATTATAAGTCTAATAAAATAAAATTTAAAAAATCGAAAGATTAAAGGAAGATTCTGAAAATTTAAGAAGTCTAAATGAATGATTTAAAAATGAGAAAATGACATTTAGGGTCTTGACCACACCCCCCTCTTCGAGTTAGCACCCCCACCTAGAGTCTCTTCTTACTAAAGACCTCAGAAACTTTTTAACACATGAACCCCAAAACCCCTGTTACCTTTCTACCCTTTTAGACTTATATATATACTAAATATTCTATTACAAATCTTAAAAAATCATTCCCGTGAAAAACACTCTCTCTCTTCCCTTGACCTACTTTTTCTCTCTCTCTCTCTCTCTCTCTCTCTCTCTCTCTCTCTCTCCCAGAAAACCAAACCCGCCACCACCACCTCTTCGCTGCTTCCCTCATCCAGTCCGGCGAAGCACCACCGCCACTGCACAGAAACATAGCTCCGAAACACTGAAGCACCACCGCCGGAGCTCCCTTCTTCTACAGTAATGGAAGCGCGAACACTCCATTTCGCGAGCTCTCTCCGGCGAGATCCAACACAGCAGGAGCAAGATGGATTCGCCGCCTATGCTTCACGAACGAAGCACCGCCATGGATTCCTCTTCCGAGATCCGTTCGCGAAGAAGAAAAAGGAGTAGCAGCAGGAGTCTTCTGCCCAGATCTGTTCGCGAAGAAGAATCTAAGCTCGAGATCCGAGCACCACCACCGCTAAGCTCGAGAAGATTCATGCAGCAAATGGCTTCTTGACCAGATGTACAGGCTCCGTTCGTCAACATCGGAGCTGCTCCTCCATCGCCGAGCTCGAGAAGAAGATTCGAAGTTGCTGTGGATTGGAGTTGCTGTTCGTGGCTCGCCGGAGAGAGATGAGGTTCGACGAACAGGCGAACAGGGTTGCAGGTCAGTTTGTTGTGGAGTGGAGTTGCTGTTCGTGGCTCGCCGGAGAGAGCTGTGGCTCGACGAACAGGCGAATAGGTGTAGTAGTTTCGATTTGCAGTGGTGGTGTAGCATCTCGGCGATGAGAAGGCGCTGGCGAGTAGTTCAGTTTTTTTTCTTTTCTCGCGTACACAGTACGCTATATATATATTTTTTTTTTATTTTTTCTTTTTTCAGATCTGGTCAACCTTGTAATTAGTTTAGGTTTTTTTATTTATCTATTGTAAATGGTTTAAATTTTGAATAGAAATGTTATTAAATAGATACACATGATTTTTATAGAGTATTTATTTAATTTCAAAGAGTACTTTCTATATTTCATAAAGTACTCTCTCTATTTCATAGAGTACTCCGACTATTTTTATAGAGTATTCGTTAAAATTGTTGGAGTATTCTTTTAATTCTCGGAGTACTCAACAAATTGTCGGAGTACTCAGTAAATTTAGAGAGTAATCTCAGTTTTTTCCGATACTCTATGTTTTTTCCGGTGACTGGTGGCCTGAGGTCGGTGGTCGGTGGTCGGTGGTCGGAGGTCGGTGGTAGATGGTGGGAAGTTGGAGGTAGGTGGGTAGTGGTAGGTAGAGGAGAGAGAAATAGTGACATCACACTTTTTTGTCTTTTAGTGATAGTAAAGGTAGGAAAGACTATTGTAAAAATGAGGTCCCTAAGAATAACAACTTTCAAGACACTACTCTATAGAGAAGAAATAGTGTTTCTAAAACCCTATATATAATTCACCCTTTAAAAATTTAGAAGAGCTAAATATTTTTAAAAATTTAAAGACAAAATAACACATAACTAATTTATTTTATTTTTTTATAAAGAAATTTCTTTTTTATTTATTTAACCGGGGGGGCATGGCCCCCCTACTCTTCACGTGGCTCCGCCACTGTCCGGGAGCTTTGTTCTCTATGTGATCTCCTCCCTCTTGCCATCCTGTATCCAAATGAACAAGAGCTATATGAGTAATTGCTCATCATGTTGATATTTTACATTTGGGGCTTGTGAAAATGTTTGATTTCAGTTTTCATCAGCACATACATAGTTAAGCACATGTTTGATATACATAATTTATAGTCAAACTATCGTAAGTAAAACACACGTTTTATATTCTATCTCCCTTTACTCCCATTTACTCTCATTTACTCCCATTTTCTTGACATATATACATTTTCTTGAAAAATATAGTGTTTTTGTAAGTATTGTACAACAAAGTCAAGAATTTGTTACCTTAATTAGGTACAGAGATACGTCATAATTAGGTATGGAGATATGACACAGTACATACAACTTAAAACTATGTTAACTAGTTGGGTTAGCTCAACTGTTTAGGGTCTTGCTATTTGTTCAGCATTTACAGGAAAGATCATGTGAAACATGTATATCCCCGTGAGATTAGTCGTGGTGCGTGTAAGTTGGCCCGGATCACCCAGGTACAAAAAAAAAGAAAAACTTAAAACTATGTTTTAGCATCAAGAAAATACTTATATTTTTAAAAATGATTTATTAATGTTTTGGCATTTTTCATAGTAGTATCGACACGGTAAAAAGATCACGACACAACTATTAAAAATAAAATCATAATTGAAGTGACAAACGACATCTAATTATAAAATCACAATAATAAAAGCTAATTAATAACAATTAATTTAGAAAATCAGAATTAGTGAAGATATAGAAATTTATCTATCTTTGAGGTTTACCAAACTATCTCAATTTGAAATACAATAATATACTATAAACTACATATTCATCCAACACAACAATAATTTAAGAAATTTAGTCTTAATATCATAACAAGTAAATTTTACTGGAATAAGAAAAACCTAGATGTTGATATGAAACCTAGATGTTGATATTTGACTGAAATGTTATGAACAACTACTTTTATCTTTATTATATTCTTCATATTAAGATTAGCATCATGATACTGAATCGTAATTCTATGTGTAAAATGTAAAAAAATTAATATTAAAATGAATATACAAGAAACCTTTGTTTACACGACTGAAAGAAAGGGAAAAGAGTAAAAGACAATGACCGAATTCTAACCAAATGTCTTACTTCATCAATATATATACATATATATATATAGACTCTTTTAGGTTAAAAGATCTTAACGTCTAAGTTAATTAGAGATCAAAGACTCAAAGTTGTCCGTGTTATATTAAGTTGGTTATTGAAAAACGTCCATATGATTGAGTAGGTCGGTCCATAATATTATAACTTATAAGTAAATTGGACTTTATAATAAAACAATCTTCAGTTAGACTCATCCGTCTTCCTCAACCTACAGTGTATTTAAGATCTTAGATCTCATATCTTGAGATTATCCTCGGTAAAATTTTAATTAAGTTTATAACTTTAGTAAGTCAATTCCTAACATAATAAAATTTAACATCAACATGCTTAGTTATATTATGATACATAAGTTTTTTACTCAAATAAATAGTACTCTGGCTATCATTATATATAGCAACAATTGGATCAATCAATTTTAACTCATCAGCAAGACCATGTAACCAAATAACTTCTTCAGAAAACAATTACAAATAACAACATACTCAGATTCAAAAGTAGATAAAGCCACTAGAGGTTGCAATTTTGATTCCCAACTAATGCAATTCCTTACAAGTGTAAAAACTGTAAGAAGTTGTAAATTTTCTAAAGTCTCAGTCACCAGCAAAATTAGCATCAACATAACCAACTAAATCAAATAGAACATTCCACTTACCATTAGCATAAACAAACATTAAATATAATATTTTATAAGAAACATCCCATTTTAAAGCATGTTGGTGTTCTAACCCAGGGTTAGACATAAATTTACTTAGAAGTGAAATAACATAGGATAAATCTGGCCTAGGGATAATCATAACATGTACATGAGATCCTATAACATTTGCACAAGTTAAATGGTTCATTTTTACCTTATCAGACTTAGTGTTTGGATATCAAACTTTACTAAGTACAAAATGACCAGCTAAAGGCATATCAACATTTTTATATTAGAAAGGGAAAATTCCCTGCTGGATATCTACCGGATCTGAAATTTGACAACCGAATGTCCAAGGTTTTAAAAGTGACAAATAAGTAACCAACTTTTCATTTTATGTCTTTCGTTAGTACACACTGTTACTTTTGATGTTAAAGTGCCACGTGGCGATTGCCTTATGTCTTATGTTAGTACCCAAGTTTTCAAATTTTGACAAATAAGTTCCCATGTTTTTAAAAAAATGTTTGAAAATTTGGACACTTATTTGTCAAATTTTGAGAACTTGGGTACTAAAGAAAGACATAATGCAATCGCCGCGTGGCACTTAACGTTAAAAGTCACGATTGGTACTGACGAAAGACATAAAATTATTACTTGGGTACTTGTTTGTCACTTTAGAAACCTTGGACCCTTGTTTGTCAATTGTTGAAACACTGGGTATCTTGGGTGGGGGGAAGGATTATTGAACTATGATATGAATGCTTACTGACTTTTATTGGACAATATTAGCATGCCAGATAGTCCATAGGGTAATGCGATTAAGCCTATCTAAAAGCCAAGAGACTAGTAAGATAGTATGATTTGAATCCCTGGCTAGTGTGAAAATCAAACCATTCACCCTTAGTAATAGAAAATTCAATTAGCTACATAATGTGTTGTTAAGCAATATCCTCAAGCTCCGATCTCATCAAGTTAATCTTGTAGTTAATTCTAGTTGTTTATTTCCATTATTCTTAGATTATAATAATTATTTTTCATTGTATTTACTATTATCTTGACTTAGTATAAATCATACCAAAACTAAACAAATATATTTTCTTTTTGTTACTCTAATCGCATACTTTACGCGTTTATATTACCGTGAAAAACATTAATTGCCAGTCCATCCATGCGAACGAATCTATACTTATCATTTCTTGCTATTGTGATCTGTACTCTACGGAGTCGATCCATGTATTGTGTGTTAATTATTTTATTTAAACGGGACTGAAAAGGTCAAGATGGAGCCTCTGCCGAGGATGGTGGATTAAATTTTTGTGTTTTCATTGTAGTTTAAATGTGTCTAGTTTGAATTCGTTTTAGTTTGTTTTTGGTGTTTTTGTCTCTTCGCAGGTTTACAGGTATTAGTGTATGCACTCAAATCCCGAGAGGCTATTCCGAGACCAAAGAAAGAGAGAAGGAGATAAAAAGCACAATTATTAATGCCTAACCTTAACCATCCGCTTGGTTATGAGATTAATTTGAATCAAAAAAACCAACCTATAGGAGATAATCCACTTAAGGGAGGTCAAAACAACATTCCTCAAGGAGTGAACTTGAATGGAACCAATTCGCCAAATATATTGCATTAGCAAATGGAAGGCATACCTGAACCAGGAGTGCATTCCGTGTTCAATCATTTGGGATCCTCCCTCTAGTTATTCAAGCCGCTCGTTTTAAGCCCGATATGGGTATTTTAAATAATTACTAATCTATGGGAATTACGGTGGAGCTGCTCACCAAGATCCGGTTCACGCTATACAGAAGTTTATGCAGATTTGTGACGCCTATATTACTCAGGGTGTTACAAGAAAGCAGATGTACTATTTCATGTTCTAGTTTTTCTTAACTGGAGGCGCTAGTGAGTTGCTAGACAAACAACCATCTGATACGATCCTTGATTGGGATTCATTTCAAGCCAAGTTTGTCGATAGATTCTACCAACAAAATATGAGAATGAAATACAAGGTTGAACTTGCCAATTTTGTAAAAGATGACGATGAGACTTTAGGGGAAACATGGATCAAATTCCAACAACAATTAACTAAATGCCCTCTTCATGGGTATACTCCCCTAATGCAACTATCGATGTTTTATAAAGGGTTAGATGTCAGTTCAAGGTCGAGCGTAGACAATCTTGGGGGTGGTGGTTCGTTTCTATGTATCAAGTTCAGGCTGCGCAAGCGATGCTAAAGATCATAGATACAAAATGAAGTTGGTCTGTGCCAAGAGCGCATAAAGGTGTTTTTCATGTAGCTAATGATACAGCGTTAGAAGCTAAATTCTTTATGTTGGAGAATCAAATGAATGAATTATCTATGGTCATGAAAGAGGGATTCCAAAACAAACAAAAAGATGTAAAAGTAGTTCAAGATGTTTTTGGATGCTCCAATTGTGGTGCTAGTGACCATGCTCTAGAAGAATGCCAAGGTAATCCTTAATCTGTAGCATGGATTTCTAATCGAGGAGGCCACTATGTAGGTGGTCATGTATACATGCAACCAAATTTCAACCATTCAGGGTTCGATTGGTCAAATCCGAATGGGGCAGCTAATCTAGGGAATTATCAACAACGCCCCCAAGGATAAAATTTCAGTCGAGACTTTAGAATCAATATCAAGGAGTTCAAAGACCTGTTCAAGATTCGTATTTTTAGACTCTTTCTCAAAAAGCACTACCTAAATATCCGCAAGAAGGTGCTCCAAATACCATTGTTCAAACGTTGAATTCATTCATGACTTTGACACAATATACTTTGAAGTCAAATCAAGAGATATAGAAGCAAAATAATGAAAGAATGAACAAACACTCAGCCGTGTTGAAAATGCTTGAGACTCAGGTATTCCAGATTTCTAATCATTTAAATATGAGGCCACAGGGTCAATTACAAAGCAATACTGAGAACCCATAGAAGAACAAGAAGGGTAATGCAATAGCTTTGAGAAGTGGGAAACAATTGCCTCCATATTTTCCAAACATGAAGGAGAAAGAGATAACCTATAAGCCCAAAGTTGTAGAAGAAGTTACAAAATAAAATGTTGAAGATGAAGTGGTTGAGTCGGTGATCATTAAAGAAAATATTGAGAAGATACCGATATCTCAAAAGAAAAATAAAGAATTTGTTAGTAAGGATCGTCCTTCCCCGTCCTTTTCTTCACTCGTCTACAATAAAGATGATGCTAATGAATACAAAAAGTTCATAGACATGATGAAGAAGTTTCACATTAATTTTCCATTTTTGGAAACCATCCTTGCTATGCCAAAGTACTTAAAGTTCATAAAGGAGTTGTTTTCAATAAACAAAAATACTTTAAGGGAGAGACGATTGGCTTACCAGAGAAGTGCAGTGCCATATGCCAGAGTAAGTTTCCTTCTAAGTTAAAGGATCCCGGTAGTTTCAACATTCTTATATATATTGGTCAAGGGTGGACCGGAAAAGCATTGTGTGATTTAGGTGCGAGCATCAACCTTATGCCTAAATAATTGTTCGAGAAGCTAAGTATTGGGCATTTGAGTCCTACAACAATGAATTTATAAATTAAAGATAGGACATTGGCCATCTTGAAGGAAGAGTTATGATGTACTCGTCAAAGTAGATAACCGTATTATTCCTTGTGATTTTCTTATTCTTGAATACGACGCGGATAGGAATGTGTCAATGGTTTTAGGGCGGCCATTCCTAGCCACGGGTCGTACCTTAATTGATGTAGAGAATGGAGAATTGGTCATACGAGTGCAAGAAGAGAAAGAGAATTTTAGTGTGTTCAAGGGTATGAAGATCCCTAATCCACCGGAAGATTGTTTCTGCTTGGACACACTATACCATGAAGTGAAGAATCCATTCTATCGTGTGGACACCTTAAGGTTGGGGGAGAAAAAATGTAAAATAAACGGAAATCCAAAGCTCCTCCTAACCTCCAAGGTGATCCATTCATTGATTATTGAAGGAGACCAAGAAAAGCGCGAGAAAGGTTCCAAGGGAACCCAAAAGAAAGTTGAAAGAAAGTGAGTTTTTGGAAGGAGACACCATAGCAATGAAAAATCCTGACTCCCCAAGCTCACCAAACAAAATCAAACGCATAAGTTCATAGAGTGGCCCTTACAAGATCATTCGAATTATTTCCAAAATGTTAGTGGAGTTGGATACCAAGAGGAATGCTAAACATCGCTTAGTAGAAGTTAATCGCCTTACCCACTGCTGGGGAGGCTATGTGAGAAAGAAATAACCTTGAGGTAATACGTCGAACTTCAACGACGTTAAACAAAAGTGCTTCTTGGGAGACAACTCATTATATATTGCTTTAGTAGTTTTAATTTTGTGGTTTTAGTATGAATTATTAAGTTTATCGAATGTATAAAATGTTATGAGAAAGGTTTTTGATGTACAAGTGAGTATAAAATTGAATTTGGGGTGATTTTGTGGAATTTGTGGGGAAAAAAGATGTTAGTCGCGGTATACCGCACTCTAGGTGCAATGCGCGCAACCTGACCATCCGTGTCCACCACACCCCACGCTTGATTGAACAAAATATTGGAGCTGATACACGATCCATGCAGTACACCGCACAAGAGCTGTGATACACCGTAGCGCGAGATGAAAGGGCGTGGCGAAAGTAACAAAAAAGTTCATAGTTAGGGAAATGATTAAGGCGGTTCTTTGATACATTCCTTTGTGACTTTTTAGCTTGTTGTCCATTTATATTGATTATTATCCGTTTCAACCCCTTCTAACCTTTCTACAACCTTTTATTAGCCATGTTATAAGCCATACCCCTTAGATTCTAGGAATTTTCTACATGACCTGCACTCGAATCGTGAATCTTTGACACTCGTCCTTAGAGCTTGAGTTTGGGGTGGTTGGGACGATTATGGGAAACATTATTGGGTGGATTTTGAGCTATGTATTTGTGCTATGTGATGATGCACTTGTTCTATATTGTAACCCTTTTGCCAGGGTAAAAGAGAAAATTATTTGAAAAGAAAAGAAATATATTGAAAAGTAAAGAAAAATGTTGAAGCATAGTAGCATGACTTCTCACATCAAAAAGAGAGTCACGGCTAACTTGCAAAAGAAAAATATATACATCTGGACTGGAAAGTTTCTTATGTAATCATTTGGGTTTGTGTATTGGTTATTGGGGATGCAAAATAAGGAGAGAGCCAAAAGCTTATGTGATTAACTCAAGCTCTAGGGTGACTCATTGATGGCTAGTGAGGAGAGAGCCAAAATCTCAATCTAAATTATCCAAATATACGATCATACCATCCCTAAGCCTACATTACAACCATAAAAGACCTTATGATTCTTAACTATTTGATTTAGGAGCAATTGCACCTTTAGAGAGTAGTTAGATGGACAATTAGAGACTATGTTAGGATCGATGAACACTATATAGCCTCTATAGTGGACTAAGAATAGAACCTCTCATTCGTGCATTGCAAAACTAATCTAGTCTTGAACTTAAACCGTGTTTATTGTTTATATAATAAGTATATATATATATATATATATATATATATATATATATATATACTAGTTTGTAATTTCAGGAATATTCTGTACATTCTCATTCTCTCATGCTAATTTGCCTCACCTGATATTTTTGAGACTTTCCTATTGTTCTTTTTTTATTTGTTGGGACGACAAAGTTGAGTTGGGGGTCTTGATGTATCTCTTTTTGTGATAAGTAAATCCCATTGTGAGACATATTTTTATGTTCCTTTTGTGCTCAGCTAAGGGATTTTCCCTATTCTTTGATATATTCTCATTTCTTTCCCTGTTTTGGATAGTTGTCACTTTTAGAGCTATATGTGCAAAATTTGTTTGCTAAATGTGAAGATTTCAGGTACATGGATGATATAAGATTCCAAATCATGGATACTAAGTCAAGTAAATAAGATCAAAGAAGGAAACCAAGAGTAAAAGACAAAGAAACCGAATTAGAAAGTGAAAGAGTTGTCGGCCAGAATTAGAAAATGGATTGTTTTCGATGCCATGCGAGATTGACGAAGAATTTTGATGAGCCCTTTGACATAAATATAGGGCTCTGAATAAAAGCCGCGTGGAAACTAAGATTTTGCAATTCGTAGCTGTAACGAAAAAGTTATGCATTTTGTAGTTGACGTTGAAAGTCCTAGAGGGGGGGTGAATAGGATTACTAATAAAATAATGCCTAATTAAAAATCTTTTGGACAATAATAAGTTTAAGAGAAAACTTCTAGGTCAACTAATTAAATCAAACTCTTATAGGATCATGCAATGGGAAGAGTAAGGTTTGATATAAAAGTAAAACTAGTAAAGAGCTAATCCACTAATCTTAAGCTACTCTAGAAGACTATATGTTAGATATCCTAGATAAACAATATCATAGAATTCATGCAAGCATATAATCAAACATATAAAGTGCGGAAAGTAAATAGAGTAGGGATAGAAAGATACACACGATTTATAGTGGTTCGGTTTCCCTACATCCACTACCTAAGGAAGCCTCCTTAGGATTTCAAGCTTTTCACTAAGCTCCCGTGTCTCTCTTAACCGGGTCGAGAACACAATAACCTTTACAAGCTCTTCGATAACACGAAGGACACACCACTTGCGTAATCACAACACAAGGATACCAAGTATACTCCCTATACTTGAATTCTCTCTTAATCTATCTATTACAAGACCTAGACTTAAGAGGATAGCAACAAAGTGTTTAAAGGTTTGCTAATTAAAGCTTGTAACTAAAACTCCTAATAGAGTGGATATGACTATAAGCTTGTATACTCCTTCTTGAGTGGATAGAACCTTGTGGCTTAATTGATTAACTCCTTGAAAGGATTTATAAGCTCACTAAGATTGAATTTGACTATGTATAGCTCTTGACACCTTCTTGAATGATAGCAATTAAGCCCCTTAATGTTTGTAATTAGTTGGTGTAGTTGTAGCCTTCAAAGAGCTTCAATTTATAGTAGAAAATGGCTTCCAACGGTCATAAGGCTTGAGTCCAACGGATCTATTAATCTCCCAACGGATATATTTCTTATGACTTGTCTTTTGTGCAGTAAACCCTTCCTTGCGGTGTACCGCAGCGGTGTACCGCGCTTCAGTGGTTGATTTTCTGGCATACTGACGGGCTAGTCTCTATACAGCGCCCTGGTCCGCAAGCTTGGTCCGGTATACCGGAGCGGTGTACCGCGCCAAGTATTCTTTGAAGGAAAATGACTTGGATCAATACCTCTTCTTCACGAAAGTTGTTGTAAACATTATTCTAAGAATCTTTGAAGTTGAATACTTAGGCTAATTCTCAATACACATAAAGATAAGGTTAATAGCATTTGTATGAGAATAAGATTCTAAGATAAAACAATCAAGTTGAACAAACAAGATAAAGAAGGAGCTTTTTGATGAAATAGAGTGCAAGATAGAAAAGAAATAAGCACCCTAAGCACAAGAGGATTTGTCACATTAAAACAACCTAAAGAGGGAGGCAATAAGCCAACAATCTCCCCCTTTTTGATGATGACAAATCCTTCACTAAAACACCTAAGGAAAGATATGAAAGTTTAGGCACAATGAAATAAAGCTCCCCCTCACAATAAGCATAAGTTTTGAGATGCATTTGTGAGTGTTTAAAACGTGTAAGTTTTGAAGGTTTTAGTGCACATAATATTTCTCCCCCTTTGTCTTCATCAAAAAGACGGGGTGAAAACAACTAAGAGTAGAAGAGCAAAAACTCGAGTGAATAGATTTAAAATAATGATATAGAGAGTGTGCAAGAGTTTTGGTTAAAAACGATTTTTAGAAGGAGATGCACAAAGATAGATAATTGTAAAGCAAGAGTTAAGGATAGAGATATTTACCAACTCCTTGATCGAAACATGTTCATTTCATATGCTTTCTAATGATACAAACGATTAGTTGCAAAGATATGAAATAAATGATTAGTCTAAGCATATGAGTCTTAAAAAAATGAATTAGCAAAAGACTCCCCCTTACAAAATGCATATAGTTTGTTTTAGTTTGAAAGACAATTTTCCCTAATAAGAACACTAGAGAACATTTTGAAAAGATTTAGGGGTAAAACTGTAATTTTGTTGAAAGGCAAGGGGTCAAGATGTATTTTTCAAAAAATTTGGGGACTAAGCGCAATTTTGAAAAATCTATTTTGGGACCGAAATGCAAATTTCAAACTATTTAGGAACAAAGCTAAGAGAAGCAAACTATAGGGACTAAGGAGCAATATCAAGAAGTACCTATAACATCAAAGAACATGTTAGCAACACAAGAATCAAATCAAAGATGAAAAGCAACTAACATTCATGACAAAAGCACAACTAGTTAACCAATTATCCAAATAAAACATTTAGCATCCTAACATAAAAACCAAATAAACCAAAGTAGCAATATCCTAGATGTCCAAAACACGGACCCACAAATACTTAAAAGCATAAACACATCATAAAAAACAAGTTCTAAAATAACCACATAAGCAAATAGACTTGTAAACCACCAAGAGTGATAACAACAAGATTTTAAACACCCAACACCAAGCACCAAACACCAAACCAAGATGAATTAACGATAATCACGAGGAGAGCGGCTCCTTGATCTACTTCCATTTCCAATATCATTGCGAATACATGAAACATCACTTTTCATACACGAAAGCTCATTCGCAAGATTCCCTATCTTTTCTTCCAAAACTCCAAATTTTCTTTCTATTTTATCTTCCAAAGCCACAAATTTACTTCCTATATAATCCATGAAACGAGACATAGCACTTTCGAAACCGGATGGATTAGGAGGGTTAACATAGGTGGGTTGGCTTGGAGTGGGCTCATTAGGAATGGGGTTTTGTTGATCCGGGTTATCTACTAAAATAAGAGTCTCAAGTTCCGGACCATCGGTGCGTTTTCTTGCTTCAAGAATGCGATTACGAATAGTAACATCCGAGATACGATTAATAGTGGAGATCGAAACATATGAGTTGTTATAAATAACAAATTTCATTCGTAGAATTGTGAGATAATCGAAATTCCAAGACTTATTGATAGGTTTCACATTAGTCCCTCCAAAAGAAATATCATTAGCTTCAAAGACTTTGGATAGAAAAATACCGTAAGGGACTTTATCCCGAGAGGCACGAGCGTGATTCATCCATTTGAACATTATCGCAATAATGTTTATCGGTTGTTTGGAGAAGATCAAAAATAAAAGATAAGCTTCATACGGGATAAGTTTTGCGTCATGCTTATCTTTCGGAATAACGGCCGAGATAAGAAACTTGTGGGCCACGATAAATTCCGGATCAAAGTTACGAATATTCCAATTACCATCGGCAATAACCATTCTACTATTAACAAACTCATTAACTTCATTTTGAGCAACAATATCAATGTTCGAATTATCCCAACCACTAGACCAAAATCCGCTAAAACCATCCGAAGGTATATCAAATTTAGTGCACAAAGTATTCGATTTTAAACGTAACACGGTACCCGAAACGGTTGATTTAATCGAAGTATTAGCATGATTAAATTCAAAATTCGTATAAAAATCTTCTATTAACCCGATTGCTAAATGACTACCCGAAAAAGCAAAGATTCTATGAAAATTTTGAATGGAAAAGAGATTATAGAGAGAATTTTCACCGGAGGGAAAAGCCGAGGGGCAAATAGTTCTTCCCGGTAGAGCATCGAATGGCCGGAGTGGTGGTGGTGGTGGTGATGGTGACCTCGCCGGAGATGGTTCACGGTGGCGGCTTGAGGAGGATCCGGTGGAAGCTTTTTTCTTGTTAGCAATGGATTTGGTTCTAACCATGGTGGAAAACGAAGTGGGTGATGGAGGAGGAAGAAGGAGGAGTGATTAAAGTGGTGAAAGAGGGTGTTTTTGGTGGTGGAACCGGAGTGTGGGTGGCCGGAAATCGCCAAGGAGGAGGAGAGGAGAAGTTGTAATGAAGAAGTAAGGAGAAAAGACTGAAAAACGGGTTCTTAACCTGTCAAAACCCTTACGTGCGGTGTACCGCGGGAATCGTCCGGTGCACCGCACGAGTGTTCGGTTTGGTCAACAAAAATGGAATTTTTGATTCTTTTAAAAACACCCGAAACACAATCGAAACTTCCCCAAATGACTCGGAATGATATAAAATAATTTTGAGCATCTTTGTTTTGAAAAGAAAAGCCAAGGAGAAGCTAAAAACTCATATAACAGTTAATTTCACAAAAGTCCCTAAGTTTTCTAAAAGTGCAAAAAGACCCTATGCAAGAATAAAGTAAAACAAAAGCATAAAAAAGGTCAAGAACTTCAAGATAGCATCACAAGTTGATAAAACACATAAAACACAATATAAAAACATAAAAGAAAACACAAGAGAGGAAAGAATATCACCGTATTTTCCTTTTATGAGGTTTGAACGTCCTTTTGCATGAAATTCCATTTTCTTGACGCTCAACACCTTCAATGCAAATTACTATGGTACCCGAGGTGGAATGGATCCGGAAATGTTATTAGCATTTGTCACGATCCATATTGGTTTTTCCCATGAAGGTATCAAAGATCCACTAATAAGTTGTTCATGGTAATGGCACGTAGAAGCATGATGACCGGGTTTACCACAATAGTTGCAATAACTTCTTTTTTGAATAGAGTAACCATGTAAAGGTTTTGAACAAGAAGTTTCCACATTCTTCCCAACATCCAAATTATCACTAACATATAATTTTTCTTTGAAAAAGTCATTTGGATCAAAAGGAGTGACATTTGAGAAAGGATGATTTTTTAAAGTATCAAGAGCTAGGGAAAACGCTTCATCCAATTTTTTAAAACCTTCTATGCTTTTCTTCAAAGGATGTTTCCATTTATTTAAAATAAAAATGTTTTCAAAACATGGGTTTTTAGTATTGCCAAGAATATCATCCAAAGTGATACAACATTTAAAACACTTCTTTGGCTCAATATTACCCTTTTTTAACAAGAGATTATTTAAATGGATTTGAGAATCAAGAATTTTGAGAAGGGATGAAATTTGCCTAATATCACAATAATTATAAGGAAGAGATAAAGAGTTTGGATAAAGTGCTACCTCATGATTGGGTTTAAAATTGTTGTGAGATTCATCATGGATTGAGACTTCTTCTTCTTCGTCATTTTCGACAATTCCATATAAAAACTCCAAACGATTCCAAAGCTCTTTTGCGGTTTTACAATCTAACATTTGTGAGAATATTTCTTCGGAAATTCCACGAATGAGAGTGTACATTGGTTTTGCATTTTGAGTGAGCTTAGCCTTTTCCTCAATGGTGAGTTCATCAAAATCTTTTTCTTCTTGATTTAGCTTGAGAACTCCTTCTTCATTTAACTCTTCTTTATAAGGGACAAATGGACCTTCTTTTACAATTCTCCATTGATCGGGATCTTCGGCTTTTATAAATTCCTCCATTTTTGTTCTCCAAGCGAAATAGTAAGTTCCTACAAAAAGTGGAGGTCGAGTAGAAGACGAACTTTCCAAAAGATTAAATTCCATATCGTTTACTCTACTAACGATTAAGCTATTCACGTAGAGTTAGGCTCTGATACCAATTGAAAGTCCTAGAGGGGGGGTGAATAGGATTACTAATAAAATAATGCCTAATTAAAAATCTTTTGGACAATAATAAGTTTAAGAGAAAACTTCTAGGTCAACTAATTAAATCAAACTCTTATAGGATCATGCAATGGGAAGAGTAAGGTTTGATATAAAAGTAAAACTAGTAAAGAGCTAATCCACTAATCTTAAGCTACTCTAGAAGACTATATGTTAGATATCCTAGATAAACAATATCATAGAATTCATGCAAGCATATAATCAAACATATAAAGTGCGGAAAGTAAATAGAGTAGGGATAGAAAGATACACACGATTTATAGTAGTTCGGTTTCCCTACATCCACTACCTAAGGAAGCCTCCTTAGGATTTCAAGCTTTTCACTAAGCTCCCGTGTCTCTCTTAACCGGGTCGAGAACACAATAACCTTTACAAGCTCTTCGATAACACGAAGGACACACCACTTGCGTAATCACAACACAAGGATACCAAGTATACTCCCTATACTTGAATTCTCTCTTAATCTATCTATTACAAGACCTAGACTTAAGAGGATAGCAACAAAGTGTTTAAAGGTTTGCTAATTAAAGCTTGTAACTAAAACTCCTAATAGAGTGGATATGACTATAAGCTTGTATACTCCTTCTTGAGTGGATAGAACCTTGTGGCTTAATTGATTAACTCCTTGAAAGGATTTATAAGCTCACTAAGATTGAATTTGACTATGTATAGCTCTTGACACCTTCTTGAATGATAGCAATTAAGCCCCTTAATGTTTGTAATTAGTTGGTGTAGTTGTAGCCTTCAAAGAGCTTCAATTTGTAGTAGAAAATGGCTTCCAACGGTCATAAGGCTTGAGTCCAACGGATCTATTAATCTCCCAACGGATATATTTCTTATGACTTGTCTTTTGTGCAGTAAACCCTTCCTTGCGGTGTACCGCAGCGGTGTACCGCGCTTCAGTGGTTGATTTTCTGGCATACTGACGGGCTAGTCTCTATACAGCGCCCTGGTCCGCAAGCTTGGTCCGGTATACCGGAGCGGTGTACCGCGCCAAGTATTCTTTGAAGGAAAATGACTTGGATCAATACCTCTTCTTCACGAAAGTTGTTGTAAACATTATTCTAAGAATCTTTGAAGTTGAATACTTAGGCTAATTCTCAATACACATAAAGATAAGGTTAATAGCATTTGTATGAGAATAAGATTCTAAGATAAAACAATCAAGTTGAACAAACAAGATAAAGAAGGAGCTTTTTGATGAAATAGAGTGCAAGATAGAAAAGAAATAAGCACCCTAAGCACAAGAGGATTTGTCACATTAAAACAACCTAAAGAGGGAGGCAATAAGCCAACAGACGTGACTTGAACCTGTCCCCTCTTGGAGTAAAACGTTTTTGGGATGGGCTAGATCATTTTAATGAGTCCAAATCCCACCAAACGTTTTACACCCGATAAATATTAGATCATATCAGTATTATCTTATATTTTGTCCGTCAGAGCTCAATTTCCAAGAAGAAATTCAACCACAGAAGCAGTCAAATAGATCTAGAGGAGGAAGGATTAACACTGGAGGTTCACCGCAACACGTCTACGCTTATCGATCTCTAAACCTTTTGGGTAAATTAGTATTAGTCTTAATTTGTCTATGAATATTTCATTCAAAAGTTGTATTATGCTTAATTACATCTTTTTCTTAGGAGTATACTTGTAAGAACAACCGATTATTGTTTTACTGTTAATTGCATTTGGGATATTTATATTTGATTGAATCGGGTTTAAACTATTATTCCATTGTTTGTCTATTTATTATAATTACTCGTGTGCTTTGGACAAGTAACAGGAGCTGTTGTAATTGACCTAACACCCGAGCGGGGGAGATATTACAGAACTAGTACACAAGCGCCTAGTGCCTTGAAGCTGTGGGTTTTTGCACGCTAGGTAGTCAATAGGTTTAGGGGAATTAATCCTACCCGAGACCCCCAAAATGACAACCTCGGGTGTGTAAGGTAGAGAGCTAAGATCACCCAGGCGGTGACTTAGACGAACTAGAATCCCGGCTAGTGTGAACATCACCAATTCACCCTTATTCCTAGAAAAGCAATTCAATAGGATAAATTTTTACTAGCATCCTTAGCTTTTATCTTTCGTGCATAATTAGTTTAGTTAATTTAGAAAACAAAACATTCATTCTCTGTATTTTCTTTTTAATATAAACATTTAAAACCATCTAAACTAATATTGAACACGAATGGAGTAACTATATAAATCTCTGAGAGCGAACAAATATTACTTACTTATTACTTGTAACGATCCGCACACTTCCAGAGAGTTAATTTTACTTTCCAAGGTATGTGTGTTTTATTTTCACATTTATTAATTTATCACACGCTCGAGCCCATAGTCATTCTATTAAATTAGACACCCCTCATGTTCACCATGTAGTCCTTATATTTTTCTTGTTCTCGAGTCATTATAGCTCACATATATTTGATAAATATCACTTTTTGTTTTTAATACAATAGAATTAGACTTATATATAGTTCACATTTGTCATTAACCACCAACGACGGTGGATTGCACTATCACCAATCACCATGAAATTTGATGACTGACTTGCTTGCGAACCATTGCATTTGGTGGTGTTTGACTTTGCAAATGTGACAAACATTTGTATAGACTAAATGAGAATTTTAGAAATATATTATAAATAGAATATTAAATTTTAGATACAGTCCAAAATTTTGAAAGTGGCCAAATATGATTGACAAGAATTCTAGTGACCCAAAAGACTAACTCTTTTTTATAGTATTATATTGTGCTTAAACTATGTTGTTAAAGAAGAAGATGTTTCTCATTCTTCCGTGCAGTATATCCAAATGACTGAAATTCTTGATCAAATAAGTAGTAAGTGGACATTTGTTTAGTAACGGAGTAAGTAATACAAGCAATGATGGATAAGAAAGCCTAGTAGGATTAGGCTTTCAAGAGTTTATGTACACTATATGGAAGGAAAGGAATAAAATGGATACATAGAGGAGTGGTGCATAATAAAATTGAATAAGTCAAAGAGATTAGAAGCAATATTAAAAATAAAATGTACACCCTCTGTTTTAAAAAGTTTGTCCAGTTAGAATATCGATACAATTTCTCCCCTTTTTCCACTATTATCCCATTAAAATATAAGACTGTACGTTTTCAACACTAATTTAAGATATCAAGATACTTTATGAAGGGTAGTTTTGTAATAAGGAATGTAATATTTACATTCCTTAATATGTGTGAAAAGTAAAGTGGACAAATATTTTGAAACAAAGGGAGTATTACTACTGCATGAATATGGATAATGTGCAGAACAAATCATTGTGTACAGATTGAGGACTATAAAGAGTAATTAAACTGTAATAGAAAAGGCACGTATACCTGCAATGTTGCAAAAAAATCACAAGATTTTATTAGAATGAGAAACTAACTTTTCATGTGCCCAACGATATGTTAACTTAACAAATAAGTATCTATACTTTCATTTTGAGTAACGAGGTACCCAACATTTTAATTTTGTCCAACCGTTGGTACCTTTTGTTTATTTCACGTTAAGTTCCTACGTGCCCGATTAAAAAAATAGAAAAAGGCAAGGAGATACCCAAGGTATTTGGAAAAGGAAAAATAGGTACTCATACCCTTGCCACGTCAACACAAACATCTG
Organism: Nemophila menziesii; assembly: GCA_029959085.1. Taxonomy (NCBI): domain Eukaryota; kingdom Viridiplantae; phylum Streptophyta; class Magnoliopsida; order Boraginales; family Hydrophyllaceae; genus Nemophila; species Nemophila menziesii. The sequence goes on from JARWIR010000008.1 coordinate 30,768,063, forward strand.
AATTGACTGTAGGTACCAACGTTTGAACAAAGTCAAAATGTTGGATAACGCGTTGTCCAAATCAAAAGTATAGGAAATTATTTATCCTACTAGCATATCGTTGGATACCTGACGTGTCAATTTTCCTATAAGAATATTACATTTTTTTGGCTGCCAAAGAAGGAAATTTTTTTTACCAATGAAAAATATTGTTGAAAAACTCATTTTATGATTGAATGTCTATGTCTATTAAGGGAAAAGACAAATGAAAACCCAAACTTATGATACCTATGAGTAAATATATGCCTTCCTTATTCGTAATACCAATTCAAGTTATCATGACCATGAACTTCAGAAGTAATTTGACTATATTGAGTATAATTTTCATTTTTTTAATTTATAGATATATATTAGTCAACGGTCAGTAAATAAAAATAGACATTTAATATATGTTTAAAATAAAAAATAAATACCTAAAAAATCTAAAATTAAATTAAATTCCTAAAAAATATCCACCTATCAAAATATATTTATATACAATTTGGATTTGACCATAAAAATCTGATAGGGTTTTACTTTTACCTATTAGAATCAAACCTTTTAAGGCCAGTCCATTATTTCCTAGACCAATCACCTAAAAAATATAAAAAAGTATTAAGTAGTATTTTTATTTATGGCTATATTTATTTATCAATTATTCCTAAATTTTAATCGTACCCATATATTGCATTGAAATCTTACCTATAATGCATTTATTAATTTTTTGTCATACTTATCTGAGTATTGATATATATACTTCTTTTTATTTCACCAATATATATCACCTCTTATGTAGATGTTTTAACTATAATAATAACATTTATCTTTTCTAATTAAATTTCCTTTCTATCTTTTATTTTTAATACCACATAAGATGATACATAGGAGATAATAAAAATGTAAAATACGAAAAAATGATATATATATATATATATATATATATATATATATATATATATATATATATATATATATATATATATATATATATAACATTATTGTTCTGTCCTCATTGAAATAACTATTTGCATTGAAATCTTCTCATGCCAAAATTTTGCTAAAAAAACACTTCTTTTTCCATTGATGCAAATATATCTATATACATTATTAAGATATTGCATATTGTTAAGAAAGTTGAATGGTTTTGTATGTTGCAACTCGTTGAAATATATAAATTTATGTATTTTAACTCACAATAAGTCCAATTAGTTGTATGTCCCAAGCTGAATAAATGATCATTTAATTTCATAATGGCAATATGTTTCATTTATAAGACTGGTTTTTACTTTTTTACGAGATTCTATAAATGGCGTAAATGACATAAAGTTGTGTATTATAAATATATATTAATTATTCTTAAGATATAGTAATCTGGTCAATTCCTATCTCTCTCTACGTATATATACAAGAATTATTTTTCTTACCCCTCTATTTTTTCATCATCAATGGATGTACCATACTTTTATCACAATACTCCATTTTATGTAGATACAAAAAATAATGTCTTATGGACTTCTGAAGAAAACAAGATATTCGAGAATGCGCTTGCTATGCCCAATCATGGATCTGAGGATTTTTTCCAAAGACTGGCTTTTACTGTTCCTAGGAAAACAATTCAACAAATCAAAAAACATTATGAAGCACTAGTTGAGGATATTCAGAACATTGAGTTAGGTCATGTTCCATTACCTGATTACAAAAACGATAACCATGATGAATCTATAGGACCAAGCGACAAGAAGAATAAGAAGCCAGTCAAGCGTTGGAGTCCAGAAGAGCACAGGTATGTTATTGAATTTTTAATTTTGGTAATTTTGGTAGTTTGCAGCGTCGTCAATCATACAGGGGTTCATAAGTTCTAAACTAATAAGGTAGTATATTTAACATATATGAACCACAATGTATTCTATTGTGCTTAAACTTTTTGTTATAAGATGTTTCTCATCCTTCATGCTATATATTCACATTACATAATATTTTGGTCAAATAATTAATTTGGAAATACTTTATGTATAATCATGTTTATTTTAAAAGGTAAAGATTTTTTCTCTCATTGTTAATATTATTTAGAATATATTATACTATATGGAAGAGAATGAATATCCATGTGAAATGATATAAGTAATTATTTTAAGGGAAAAAGACCTCCACGGTACTTGATGTTTCAAATTTGACAAATAGGTTTTATAGTTTCAATGTGGACGAGATACCCAACATTTCAACTTTGATCCAACTGTTAATACCTATAATTAATTCAGCCGTTAAGTGCTGACGTGGCAAGAGTATGAGTGTCTATTTGTCCTTTTTCAAATTTCTTCTGTATACTTTATGTTTTTTCTTTATAGATGGCGGGTACCAATAATTGGAAAATAATAATTGATGGGTACCGCGTTGTCCAAAATAAAAATACATATATTCATTTATGCTGTTAGCATTTTGTTGGTTACTGACATGTCACTTTTTCTTATATTTTATATAAATTTTCTTTTTTGCTAATTATTCTAGTTTGTTAATTTTGATAGATATTTTTTAGTTGGGCTAGAATTGTATGGAAAAGGGGATTGGAGGGCGATTTCAAGAAACTGCGTACCGACCAAGACCCCAACTCAAATTGCAAGTCACGCTCAGAAGTACTTTCTCCGCTTGGAGAAGTTAAAAAACCCAACAGTTAAAAGAACTTAAGTCTCTTTTGAAATATCATTTATGGTTGCAATTATTTTCCTTCTCTTATGTGTTTTTAAGGATTTGTATTTCAAATTTTAGTATTTTGATATTCTATTTTTTTAGTTATAGTTCAAATTATATTTTAAATTTTTGTAGCTTGTATTTTATTATTTTATAATCATTGTCATGTTATGGCATACAATATAATAAAAGTACAAACTGATGACATTGTCACAAAATTAAAAAATAAAAGACTAAAAAGAATGTTTACAAGATACTCAAATTTAATTTTTAAGCCATTACCTATTGCCTTAAAACATATTTAGGCCAAACATTTTAAAAGTACCATTTTTAGGCAAAATATATTCAAAAATAATATTTTTAGGCCATTTCACTAATTCTCTGAGATGTTTTATGAATGTTAAGGGAACTTTGGTCATTTCAAACAAACTATATATTTATTTGACCATGTATAATCTAGGATCTCTATGTGAAGTGTCTAAAATATAGTTCATATAGTTTAAATGGGTTACGTGAATTATGGATGATGATCATGACCCTGGGACTGCCTTTGTATTGATCAACAAGGTAATTATTAAAAATTACTTGAATTTAAAATAATACATAAATTATTTTTGACAAACTTTATTAATATTTTGTAGGTTTCAGATGAGTATGAAAAGAACTTTGGGGATTCATGGAGACATGTAAAGTCAGATAATCATGAGCTTACCTGACCAAGCTTTAGTTCTACACAATTTACTATCCAAATATGGTGATTTAAGGAGCCGGGTGATACTACTTGCCAAAACTGTGAAGAATATGCCTTAAATTTGTTGATAAGCCGTAAGTCTATTTGTAATCTATGAAAAGGGCATATCAAAATGTTGGAGACTTAAGAGTTTGTTTTAGACGTTAGATTTTAGAATTTAACATGTATATTGTGGAATGTACAAGTTATGAATAAATTTATGTAAATGTTGTAAGCCTAAGAACTTTGATGGTTAAAACACAAAGTCCATGTTTTTGAGTTGTTTAGATATTGATTCTTAATATTGTTTTTATCCATTAAATTGCACATCTCGAAATTTTAATCAATACTGTATAAATATTTTTTTCATGTGTTTAATGATTTCAACAATGATATAGTTCATAGTTGATAAGAGCTTATTGTCACAGACTTTAACTTTTTGGCACATTTTTCAACAAAATTGAGATCAAAGTTGAGAATCAATCAACTTAATTGGTGTACTTGACCAAAAAAAGAATCTGGTTAAAAAAATCAATTACAAATTGAATTTGAAGACCCATTTTACTTGGTTGGGTATACAATTTAATTTCCAAGACAACCAAGAATTTATGATTACGAATCAAAATATGAAAACCGTAAAATGAGTATATCTCAATACCTATTTGATGTAATCAACCACGATTTAACAATAATTTCTTTTTTAATATAAAATTTAAAATATTTATGACTGTCTTGAATATAATCTTTAAATATCTTAAAACAAGTTGAAAATGCAATCATGAATGTGTTTGTGTGCCCGTTTTGGCCGTGCTTTTTTTTTTAAAACACTTAAAAGGGCTTCTAGATCTTTGAAAGTGTTTTAAATAACTTTTTAAGTATTTTAATTTTATTCTAATAGCAAATTTTTACTCTACAATAAGCACGTCCAAACGAGCCCGCATCTCATTACCTATTTAATTATTAATTGTATTTATTGCGTTATTGGGCCGAATACCATTGTATTTATCCAGAACAATGCCTATTAACTTATTAACTTTTTTGGATCATTTTTTAAAAATTAAAAAGTAAATTGCATCTAACCAGCGCATGAAGTGTGGTGGATCTGTAATGCATATAACCAACGCATGAAGTGTGGTAGAATTGTAAGCGTGGTAGATCTGTGATGCATATAACCAATGCTTGAAGCGCGGTAAGTTTGAGTTCAAAATATAACATGCCTTGAAGAAGGAAAACTCATGAATAAATCCAAAAATGATAAATTGTGGAATATGCACATCCATGTAGTATGACAAGAATTACTGAGTCAACTAATGTTAGCAAATGCATTACTCTTAAAGGAAGTAATGACCATTGAAGAGACCAAGGTACCTGAATAGGAGGAAAGTTAGAGAAAATTCCATTTTAGGCCATTAGCTATGGCTTAAAAACATTTTTAGGCCAAACGTTTCAAAAATCCCATTTTTAGGCCAAACGTATTCAAAAACCCATTTTTAAGCCATTTCACTAATTTTTTAAAGACATTTCATTGATTTAGAAGACAAATTGGACATTTGAGATAGAGTTCTTAATATGTGATGCGGCCAAATAAATATATAGTTTATTTGAAATGTCTAAATTGTCCTCAGAATCAATGGAATATCTTAAGAAATTAGTTAAATGGCCTAAAAATGGGCGTTTTGAATACGTTTGGCCTAAAAATGAGACCTTTGAAACGTTTGGCCTAAAAATGTTTTTAGGCCATAGGTAATGGCCTAAAAATAGAATTTGCTCGGAAAGTTATTTAAATCATTTGTCTACTAAAAATATATATGAACTGTGAGACCGTTTATGGGATTAATATATTTTTAGCGCTTGAAACAAATAATAAGTATTCCAAACCACAAAGTGGTAATATATGCCGATAGTGATTGTAATAATCATAGTGAATTTTGAAATCCAAAATTCTTCTTGTATCACAGAGGTTCCTGTAGAAATTTATCATTAATTATGGAGAGACGTCCTCATTCTTATATTATTGATACGGTGTAGTGATGATTAGATGGATATTAAATTTCATGACAAACACAATAGGTGCTTGAAGCACCATAGGTGCCTAAAGCAGGACAGGTGCCCAAGCACGAAAGATGCTTGAAGCAAAACAAGTTCATGAAACACGATAGGTGTCAGAAGTAATTAGAGCATCTAACTTTTAAGTTCTTGAAGATTGAGAAATGCCTGGAGAATAAAAGAAGCTGAAAAACATAATTTATTTATAGAACGAGAAACAGGTGTCTGAATTATGAAAGAATACTTTGAATAAATGTTGTCAAATTCATGTCATAATGAGAAGGATGTGTGTTATGTACTATTTTTTCTTTACTGAAGTTTTTCTCCACTAGGTTTTTTCTAGTAAGTTTTGAATGGTGCATGCCAAATATTTATTGTTAAAAGAAATATATACTCTTTTTCTTGATAAAAAAAACGATGTTACTAATAATCAATACCTTAAAGTAAAAATCCAGAAGATTTGTTAATTAATGTTTTATAAACAAAGACAATTAAGGTACAAGTCCACAAGTATCTAATGTATTAGAAGATACTTGAAGAGGGGGAGAATATATTGAAGTTCTAGAATCTTTTTCCTTACCGCGGGTTTTCCCATTTGGTTTCCGTAGTAAGGTTTTAACGAGGTAGACATATCCTTCAATAAATATCTAAAGGGTAGTGTCAGTATTAATTTGATATTTCAACATATCCGAGAGAAGTGTGGTTTATCTCTAGTAAGAAAATATACGACGGTATTGTATGAGTATATTGCTTCTTGTATCACACAAATTCAAAATGGCTACATCAAAGGCGAAAAAACAAAATATATATCACCTAAATTTTTCTACACCCACGAGTTACATAAGAATTGAGATATTGACATTCATCAAATAGAATCATGTACTAATCTTGTTTATTTTTTCGCCAGAGTATAGTCAACCACAATATTCAAGAAAATTGTCAACAAGATTGATTGCTTCAACTCAGAGATCTTTTACCGATATCAGGGGGAGTGTGAGCAATACACTGTACTCTTTAATCTTTGTCCAAGTTTTATCCCATTGGATTTTTTGACAAGGTTTTAACAAGCCAGTGTTTTACGGTGATTAAGATCAAATTTTTATTTCAAGGGATTTTTTTTGGCAAGGTTTTAACGAGACATATTTCCTAATAGACGGACATCCAAGGGGAGATTTTATTTATTGGATATTCTTAAGAATATGGGTTACAAATCTTTCCATTTTCTCCCGTAAGTACCATTATTGTAGCATATGAATGGTCATATATTACCTATAAATATATGATCCTCCTATCATTGTAATTCTATAAGTCGAAATAAACGAAATCATATTATACTCTACTTTCTTCTTTTGTCTTATTTTACATATTAGTTTACGACAACTATACTCCCTACTCTTGTCTTACCTTATATATTAGTTTACAATTAATTATTCATTGTATTTTTCCAAAAAATACCTATTTTATTATTTAGTGTATTTAATATTTTTTGGTTGACTATTTAACTATCCATGGGTTTCTTTTATTTTTTCAACAATATCGTTCAAAAAATGTTAATTTGACAATTGTTCAGCGTGCGAAACAACGAATGGGTCGGGCCGGTTGTACGGGCCTAGGGTAATGTTACTACTTTACACGGAGTCCGCTTTCCACTTACTTTGATATCCGAGATACATAGGATTAACTTAGGGTTCATGACTCCTACGATGCAGGTTGTGGGTATAACGACTTTTTATGTTTCGTTTTCATGGATCCACCACCACCTCAAGGTTTAGTTTCGATATAGTGCAATTATACAGTATTAGAGCGCTTGATGAAGAGGGGATTTTAACAACATTAAACCAAACCTATCAAATCCAGCCATTAGCCATATTTTGGGTTTTCTTTGAAACATGGATCATGTAAGGCACTGGTATGTTTAATGTTAGACACCCATTCATATTACTTTAGTTTTACTGTTTTTTGTGTTATTTCAGTTTTTGTGTTAGATGTTAAAACTTCAACCGACATCATTGTTTTTATGTACAAATTATTTATATACATAATATATATATCGTTTAATATGCTTTCTGTCATCTCACAATTTTTTGCATTGCCTTTAAGAATGTGTTATATCTTGTTATATAATATAGGAACTTATAATGCATTAAGTTAATATATATATATATATATATATATATATATATATATATATATATATATATATATATATATATGTGTGTGTGTGTGTGTGTGTAACAGGCCTATAATTAGGGACACAACCACCTATTGGTAAAGGAGGACCCCTTCCCCTGATTTTGCATAATTGGATATTTTACCATGTAAAAATTATTAATATTATCATTAAAGAAAATGATTTTTTATATTTTTTTTCGTTTGTATTGAAATTGTTTTTAAAGAAAATTAATTAGGGTGATTATAAAGTCATCTATAGATAAGAATCATAAGATCGATAGTTACTCTATTGATTAGAGTACTATGTAGTGACCAAGAGATCATGAGATCAAATCTTACACAATTCAAGTGGTTCTGAGTCCAAAATGACTCTCAGATGTATAAAAAATAAGTTATCAATAGACCTTATTATATAATCACTCTAAATCGAGGTCAAATAGAAATAAACAATTTTAATAAATAAATGAGAGAAAAAAATATTAGGATCAATAATAAAAATATAAATATGTTAATACATTTTTTTCTTATTTTATTCCAATTTAAACGAAAAATATCCAAAATTTCTAATGCAAACACAAATTTTCTTTTCCTTTCTTTTCTTTTATAATTTTTTTTCCTTCTTGAATAGTGAATACAAACATGAGATAAATGTCAATAGAGTCCTAGAACCCAACTTCCCACCCCCAACAAGTCCAGACCATGATTTGACCCCATCAAGGTCCAAACGTTTTTAGTGTGTACCGTCATTACCCTTCATCAGGATCAAATAATATCATGCATTCCTTGATTATAGCTTATAACTGATTCCACCATATCAGCAAATATTCTAAATCCCTTAATTAGCAATTTATTATTGGAAGCTTTGTTTAATACGTTAATATCAATATCATATCGATATTACATTCACGCCGACCACCACCAAACTCCATTCACGCCGACCACCACCAAACTCCATTCACGCTGCCCCTCTTGATCCAAACTCCGACCATCAGCCACCGCCGAGAAGATACACAGCGACAACAACAAGCAGCACCCAACCTCCCGTTCTCCTCCATCGAAGCCGACCCATGCACCATCGTTCTTCCTTCAACACCGACCACCACCAAACTCCATTCACGCTGCCCCTCTTGATCCAAACTCCGACCATCAGCGCCTGACATCCGACCCACTGTAACCCATTAGTTTTAAAATGCAACCCATCAATACCATACACATAACCCACTACCAATAGACGATAGCACTAAAGGCTAACCCACCGAACTCAACATTCACACCATCGATATTACAAAGCATTACCCATCATCTTCATTCCCACCTTCATAGTCTGCACCAGTTTTTGCTAACCCAACAACTTCAACATTCACACCATCGATATTACAAAGCATTACCCATCGAGTTTAGTGGACAACCCACCATCGTCCATTTGAACAAAAGTTTCAAGTTTTTCATCAGTTGCTGCATTTGAATTTTATTAGTTACTGATTGTAATTTTTCTGGGTTATTGATTTGATTGATTGCATGATTTTAGCGATTTTTGTTTGTTTTAGTTTGTTTGTTTTAATTTTTAACTGATTGCATGATTTTAGTGTTTTAGTTTTGGTAACAAATCTCCAATTAATGGGTAACTAGGGCCAAGTCTGTCATTTGCGGTGGGCTGGACCTGATGGGCAATCACTGGTTACTTGTGGACTCTATAAGGAAATCACCCTACAAACATACCGTTAAATTTTAGAATTTTCACTTGACTTTTTAAAATCTATTCTACTAGGGTTTATTTTATTTTATTTAAATAAAATATTTTTTAATAATAAAATATAGGTTAATTTGTATAGTATATGCCCCATAGTCAACAATCATAATCATCAAAAACTTTGAAGGCGTAACATCCTCGAATACGGGTCATTCCAATATGGCCAAGGTCCATGTCCCAAACCCTACCAACTGGCCTAGAGGTCTTTGGACATTTATTAATACTTCTCCTTATCATTGCAGAGAGAGGTACACATTATTTTGACTCTCTATTCTATATAAATTATTTGATATACTCATGTATACAAACTTGAGCGTAGGGGTGTCATCATTTGAAAACCACTCCTTGGCTCTAACCAATTGTGTGTAGGAGATATGTTCGTCGTCGAATGCAGCTCCGGTACACCTAAATCCTGAAGCTAACTAACTTATCATGGAGTTTATTTATCATCATTGTCCAGATCCTGAAACCTACCATGCTTATCTCGGAGATATTCATCTGACTTTAAAGACATGTATGTTAGATTTAGAGCTAACGAACTTGTTCAGCTTGCTTATATATAAATATACCAATAACGAATGACATTTAACTTAATTTCCAAAAGTACATTAGGTCCCAAGTAGGAAGATCTTATTTTACAATCATATATGAGTCCATAATTTTAGAATTCAATAACAAAAAATCTTAGGTTGTTGGTGTTTTTAAAGAATAGTCAAAAAGTTTATTAGTGATAAACATCGATATGGACTATAAAGAAGCGAGAATTGCCATTGAAGCAAGAAGATGAAAGATAGGAGATTTGCAAAGAAGAATGATAGAGAGAAAAGAAGATAGAGTAAAAATGAATTTATTTCATATATTTCCAAAATGTTTACATCAATGTATATATAGGTGTAATGTAGTGAATGCACCTATTTGACAAGCTGTCTAAGTTCATTCAGCTAATCTGAAACTAGAAAATAACAAACTTTAGCCCTTGTAGTTATTTTATGCAGCTATTTCTTTTCTATATTTGTTGTTGTATTCCAAGATCCCCCCACAAGTGGGTCATGAATGTTGTTTATGTTCAGCTTGAAGAGAAGGTGATGAAAATAAAGTGAACCAAGTGGCTTAGTGAATATATCAGCCAATCGCAAAGTTGATGGAATGAAAAACATTTTTATCACTCCTAAATTGAGCTTTTCTCGAGTGATTTTACAATCAATATCAACATGTTTAGTTCTTTCATGTTGAACAGGGTTAGCAGACATAGCAATTTCAGACTTGCTATCTGAAACATTAGAGATGGATAACAATGAGATAAACCATAATCTTTAAGCGCAAAGAGGAGCCATTGGATTTCACAAGTGGTAGCAGCTAATGCCCTGTACTCAGCCTCAGCAGAATATTTACTTATAGTTGTTTGTTTTTTACTTTTTCAAGATATTAAGGAATCACCAAGAAAAACACAAAAACCCGTTATACTTCTTCTTGTATCAAGACAACCAGCCCAATCACTATCACAAAAAGCAGTTAACTTGATTTCTGACTTTGATGAAAAGAAAATACCTTGCCTATGAGTCATTTTAATGTATCTCAGTACTCTTTGAGCTGAATTCCAATGATTTTTGGATGGTTTAGACAAAATTTGGCTTAAACAGTTGACATAGTAAGAAAGTCTGGTCTTGTGATGGTGAGATATACAATCTACCAATAAGGCGTTTGTAAGAAGTAGGATCATCTAGTAAGTCTTCAGAATCTTGTCTTAACTTGAGATTAGACTCCATATGGAAAGAGACTGGTTTGGATCCTAATACAGCACATTCATCCAATATGTCAGGCGTAATTTTTCGTTGACATAATGATATACCTTTTGAAATGCGTGCCATCTCAATGCCTAGGAAGAATTCCAAATCCCCTAGATCTTTTATAGTGAATTCTGAGTGAAGATACGATTTTGAGGATTGAATCTCCTACAAAGAATCACTTGCTAGAATAATTTCGTCAACATAAACGAGTATAACAATAAATGTTGTAGATGAACGTTTGATGAACAAGCTGTAATCACTGACTGAATTAGTAAAACCATAGGCGAATAGTGCAACTATTAACTTGGAAAACCATTGCCTTGAAGCTTGTTTAAGTCCATATAAACTTTTAACCAACTTACAAATAGAGTTTGAAGGAGCTTTAAGACCTTGAGGTAGTGTCATGAATACCTCTTCATGTAGATGACCATGAAGGAATGCGTTATTGACATCAAGTTGATAAAGATGCCAATTATTATTGAAGCCAAAACTATCATAAGTATGATGGAAACAAGTTTATCAACATGATAAAATGTGTCGAAAAAATTCAAGCCTTCTTGTTGATTATATCCGTTGGCAACGAGATGACCTTTATGTCTTTCTAAAGTGCCACGTGCCTTATACTTGAGCTTAAACACCCATTTACATCCAATAGGCTTCATATGCTCTGTTTGTGGAACAATTTCTCAAGTATGATTATTTTCAAGAGCTGAAAGTTCCTTTTGGATAGCTCCCATCCCATTCAGGACTAGAGGAAGCTTTCTTGTAAGTTTTTGGTTTAGATAGGACAGTTATTAAAGCAATGAAATTAAAGTACTTGGCTGAGAGTTGTTGAGAACTTAAGACTTCATTTATGGGATAGGTTATATCTGGGGTAGTGGATTGATCAAGTTTTTGGGATGTGCATAGTGAAGTTGAAGGATAGATGTAATCTTTGAGATAAGCAAGATCGTGTTCTTGTAGGTTTAAGTATTTTTTGTGGTTCAGGATGGTTTGAGGTATTAGATGTGGGTGTATGTGTAGAGGAGGATGTGATTCTTGGGTGAGGTTCTGTATATGAATTGGATGAGGGAGGAAATAAGTAAGTGTGAAGGTTTGTGGTAGCTTTGGTTTCAAAAAAGGGGAAATTTTCTCATGAAAAATTACATTTCGGGATATAAAGGTTTGATTGGTGTTTATATCAAGCAATTTATATCCTTTAGTTGCCATAGGATAGCTTAGAAAGACACATTTCTTTGCTCTTGAATCAAATTTGGTCCTATTTTGTTGTAAGGTAGAAGCATAGCATAAAGATCCAAAAACTCTTAAGTGTTTGAGATTGGGAGGTTTCTTGTATAGCATTTGATAGGGTGGTAGGTTATGAAGAAGAGGAGTAGGCAAACGGTTTATAATATGTGTAGCAGTAAGTATAGACTCAGACCAGTATTGAATGGGAAATTTTGCTTGAAACATAAGTGCTCTAGCTGTGGTTAATAAGTGTTGGTGTTCTCTTTCCACCAAACCATTTTGTTGTGGTGTCTCTACACAACTTAGTTGGTGAGTGGTGCCATTAGAATCATAAAAATTTGATAATAAAAACTCAGATCCATTGTCTGTTCTCATTATCTTTATTTTTGTAGGAAACTGAGTAAATATTAAGTTGTAAATGGCTATGAGACGAGTATGAACCTTTGATTTGTTAGCCATCAAATAAACGCATGTGCATCTAGAGAAATCGTCAACAATTGTTAGAAAATATCGTGTCCTGAATATGAAATATCTTTAAGAGGACCCCAAATATCACAATGTATTAAGTCAAAACAGTTAGAGCAAAAAGTTGTAGAAATTGGAAATGTGAGTTTCTTTTGCTTAGCATAGTGACAAGTCTCACAAGCATTATGATGTAAAAAAGAAATGGTAGGATCTATAGACTTCAAAGCATTTAATTTTGCTATAGAAGGATGTCCTAATCTCGAATGACACAGATCAAACTTCTCAGTTGTAGCTGCACAACTACTATGTGTTTGGATTGGAGTGTTTAGTCCATTCTTTTCATAAGCAATCCCAATTATCCTCTGAGTTATTGAATCTTGTAACATACAATAAGATGGAAAAAGACAACTGAAATAGTTGAGTCTTTAGTAAGCTTAGATATAGACAATAAGTTGTGCTTGAAGATAGGCACACATAGAACATTCTTAAGAGTAATTTGATAAGTTAGACTAATATTTCCTTTGTGTCTTGCATATACCATATGACCATTAGGAAGAGTAACAAGTATGTTGACCTCATGAATCTCATTAGTATAACAAGAAGATGAATAAATGAGATGGTATGTGGCTCCTACATGAAGAATCCAGGAAGTACAAGAATTACCTTCTGGAATAGACACTTGATGCATAACTGGTGCACCTGATGATGAGCTATGAGCTAATGCCATCAATTGCTTACTTCTTCAGGTGTGAACTCATACAAGTTGAGTGACTTTGAGTCAGTTTGACCTTCTTCATTCATTACACAATTAGATTCGTCTAGTAATGATTGAAGCCTCTTTTTCCTTTAGGTCCATTCCAGCCTATAGGATATCCATGAATTTGAAAGCATTTGTCAATGGTGTGACCATTATAACCACAATGTGTGCATATAACTTTCTTTCTTTCTGGAAAGTAACTTGTTTTTGGAGTATTTTTTGCATAAAATGCATGAGTATGAGATGTTTGAACTGAGTTTGTGATTGATCTTTGACTTTCTTCTTGAATCAACATAGCAAGAACTGAATTGATTTTGGGTAAGGGATTCATCAGTAATATTTGACTTCTAACAGCAGCATAAAAGTCATTTAACCCAATCAAAAACTTGATTACAAAATTATTTTGTTGTCTTTCAATGAGTGTGTCAAATAATTTGCAGGTACATTGGACCATTAATCCACATGAGCAGGTAAGGAGGGGTCTAAAGTGGGAATACTCATCACATAAAGTCTTGAATTGGGCAAAAAATCTGAGATTGAAGATGAGTTCTGCATAATTGAGATCAAAACTTTTTCTAATTGAAGAACTCGTGTGCCATTGATTTTAGAGTAACGTGTCTTGAGTTCATTATATAATTCAAAAGCAGTTGACATAGAGTAAACTACCTTGGATTTCTTTTGTGATGGAGTTAAGAAGCCAAGATAGAACAATATTTTTAGCCCAATTCCAAGCAGAGAAGAGAGTTAGATCCATGAGTGAAGGTTGAGTGATTTCGCTATTAACGAAGCCCAGTTTGTTCTTGACTACAAGTGCAATCTCGATAGCTCTAGACCAAGACATGTAGTTGTCGCCATTAAGTACTTCAGCGACAAGAGAAGCTCCTGTATTCTAATAGGGACTAGAAAGATCTTCGATGATTGAAGAATTATATGCCATTGTTGACTATAGATGATGTTACATTGTTTTTAAGTAGTGCGGAATGAAGTTTTCATTTGATACCATGTAAAAAAACAAGAATTGTCATTGAAGCAAAAAGAAGAAAGCTAGGAGATTTGCAGAGAAAATAGAATGATAAAGAGAAAAGAAGATAGAGTAAAAAAGAAGTTATTTCGTATATTTCTAAAATGTTTACATCAATGTATATATAAGTGTAACGTAGTGAATGAACCTATTTGACAAACTGTTTAAGTTCATTCAGCTAATCTGAAACTAGAAACTAACAAACTTTACAACTAATTAGCTTTATTTACAACTTTAGCCCATGTACTTATTTTATGCAGCTCTTTCTTGTCTATAGCCGCTGTCTAATGGTTCCGACTTTTAGTTGAGTTGGTAATTTAAGATGAACAGTTATAATCTACTAATAAGATACTATTCTGGTTTGCTTAATTAATTACAAAATAAAAGAAATATAATTAGACGCGAACTTGCTTGACAATCCAATAAATTATACGGTTTATTGTTCTCCTAACTTAACTATATGATATTTAGAATTCTCTTCATCAACCAACAATCTAATATTTTCCAAGATAAAAAGTTTTCCAGTTTGCTACACTACTAGAACGCTTAATGGCATGGATCATCGTTTTCCATGGTCACATGAACACACAACATTTGTCTTGCATGTACTACAACACTCCTCACGAACAACAACTCCTTCATAATCCTTTCTAATGGAACACATAACCACTCCATGAGGACCAACAATATGTATCAATCTTGATGGTGTGCTATATCTGAAGAGCTAGACTCTTCAACAACCAGATCAACACCAACTATTTTCTACGTCTTTCTTAAAGAACCAAGTCATGTAACTTGGTGAAAGATATTACTTCAAGGATTTTGTGTTCTCCTTTGTAGCCAAACAACAATTTAGAGTCACTTGATTGGTAATTGGACTCGTTCTATTCCACCCCAATAATTAAGGCAAATTTATTAGTTCAGATTGTGAGCCTACCGATATTGGGTGATTTTCTTCACCCCATTTTGATTTTTTAATGAAATTTTAGTTCTGACTTAAAAAAATCTGAGGGCCGAGTGAGGTGGGTTGAGAGTTTGCATCCACCGAACTACTATTGTATTTGCAAGAAGTATTAAAGCCATATTCTACAGCTAAACAAAAATTCAAGTTTTTACAATTCAGACAAAAAACAATGTATGCACATTTAAAGAACAAAAAAAGAAAGAAAAATAATAGAATAAAAAATCTGTATCTACTAAATTGGAATACTCATAATAATCACTATCTGGTTTTGCTTAATCATCGGTGAGTTCTTTCATTTCTTGAATTTTTCCTCGAGCAATATGTGCCTTCACCTGTTCGGGAATTTACCAGAAACGCGTCAAGTGATTTTAGTATTCCTCAAAGCTAAGCTGCTTTTCCAAAAGTTCTCTTGCAGAAAAGAGCTTGCTCCAGAGAGTCCCCGTGTCTCTAGGTTTTATCTTCTTTTACCTGTATCCCAAAATCACCAAAATATAAAGCTATACCAATGTAATGAATTTAAGCCTGCCCTTATGGCTAACTAGACGGGCTATGGCCCGGACCACTTTCCTTGGGCCGGGACGTCCCATTTAAATTATATAACAATACACCTAAGTTGAACAGATTATAACCTGCTTAGGACACTAATCACGCATTTGTTTCATCTGGGGGGATTTTCGCGGTAGTCCTAATCTTCCGAAGATTTTGCGCTATCTCAACCAAGAGTTTGGTTCCTTCACCTCCTTTTTGAAGTGTCATAGCCGCATGTTTTAAGAAGCCACTTTCCGCTTCCACGGCTCTTAAACGTTCTCTAATTAGCGACATTTCTCTCGTAAGTGTCGCCTTCATTTCATTTCCTGCTAGAAAAACTCAACATCTCAGTCCAAAATTCATATTAAAAGCAAGAAAACTCTAGAAAGATTCATTACTCATGTGCTCTAAAGATACCACTAGAAGTCCCAATGATCTAAAAATGCCAGGGGAGCTCAAACAGTCTAGAAGTATATTAGTCGGTTTGCGTATGTTAGTAAAACTAACCAAGTTAGTGTCAAGTAAACTTCTAGTGGTATTTTAGAGCACAGAGACTAATCGATTCCTATTAACCTAACATATTAAAGTACCTTTACTTGTGTCGGAACTTAAAGAATCCGACTCTTCAACCGAAGTGCCACTAATATGCTTCTCAAGATCGGTCAACAAACCTAGAATATACGATCTTTCACCTTCGAAATCTAACGATGATTCGGCACGTTCAAGTGAATCTCCATTCCGATCACCTTCGACGGGACTTCCGAGATCCGATTTCTCGCTATGCGACGGAGACTTCAATTCTTGATAATCATCATCCGCGTCAATCTCACAAATCTCGCTTCCAACTTTCTTAATCATCCCGTATTTTTCTCGGTACACTTCAAGATCCGACTCCAAAACCTTAATCTCCTCTTCCCTTTTCAAAAGCAAATCTTTCATAACTTGTAACGCTTCTTGATCATACTCCGCTTGCTCATCCATCATTCTCTGATACTGTAGCGCCTCCATTTGAACAGCTGCTTTCTCGGCTTGAAGCCGAGTAATCATAGCCATTGCATTGTTTGCCGCTACAGCTGAAGCGCTTCGTTCTTCGTCTAATTCCATGTACAATTCTATAAGCGACTTTTTATCTAAACGTACTTGTCTTCTCAAGTGATTAACAATCGAGTCACCATCCGTAGCATCGGTAAACTCTGTCGTCGAAAAGTCCACTTTCTCGAGAGGGGACTTTTTAGTGGTCCGGTTACTCCACCTTGGACTCGAGTGAGCCGAGTCTGACAATGGAATCCCAAAAAATCTATTTCCGCGACTAAAATTCGGGGTTTTATTAGCATCTTCGGTTAGATCCGAATCTTGTATCGACGGTAAATTAGAAGCTTTTGTATCTTCAGCACCTGTAACATCACAAAATGAGACCGAAAACTCTACACCGATCCAAAGCTAAATGAGACTGAAAAACATATGACTTTATAGTGCAATTTTCGCATAAACTAGAGACCTATAACGCACTTAACTCACAAACAAATTTTGGCTCAACCATAAGATAAATAGGAAAGAAATTGAAACTCACGTTGGTTAACCCGAGATGAAGCTTCTTCATGATCAGGAAGCTCTGAGTCATTATCGGAAATGAACTTGAGCTCGGTGTAACGAAGGTGAGGCAATTCAGTGTTTCTCATTGCTCGTGGAGATGAAGCTGGAGCTTGATTCATTGATAAACTTCGAGAATATTTTTTAGACGATGGTTTAAATTTCAATGGCTCTCCACAACAAGAACATCTATCAACACCACTCATTTTCTCAAGATCTTCCTTTTTCATCGCTGATCGCGCATAAATTTTCTGTTCATCTTCAACAAAGCAATCGATATCTTTGTGTAAAATCCCAACTAAGGATTTATACCTATCACAATCTGCATCCTTCTCGGTTGCAAAGGAAAGAAGACACCCTTCACACATGTCTCTGATATCGGAAAGTTTCTTATGAACGTGACAATATGCGAGTGAAGATATATCCTTTTTATGACCTTCGCATATCGAATTATTGTAGATTAAAGTTTTGGTACGATGAAGAATGAGGTGATCGAACCTTGTACAAAGTATACATGGGATTTTGAGCTCGAAGAACTTTGCAAATTCGTTGGCGATATAGGCTAGAAGGCCGTCGGCTAATAGCAAAATTATCATCACCCATTCGAGGATGGCGTATAATACGAAATGTGGGAATTTTCCTAGTTTTTCTCCTACGGAGTATCGGAATGACATGATTATATGTGCAAGAAAAACGAATATCAATGGATAATCCTTAGAAGATTGCGAAAAGTTGGTGGGTATGAATTGAAAATCCGGGATTATGATGTAATGAGACAGATCATGACCATGGTGGAAAGAACCAACCCCAGATCATGACCTCTCACGTTTTATTCTCAGTATGTTTCTATGATTGTGTGAGGAGAGAGAAAGAGAGAGAGAGATTGTCTGAGTCAAAGGTTTCTACAAACAATTGAAGGATAGTGTTGCATTTAATCCTAACGTAGGTAGTGAAGGTGAACAAAGCTTTGGTATGAAAATGGAAAATGAAAAATGAAAAATGGTTACTTGATAGCCGGGCCATATAACTGAATTTACGGGCTCTCTCTATTTCAGCCAACCAATTAGAGCAAATCAATTTTTTTTTTTAATTACAAAGGAGATCCAGAGGATCGTTTGGGTAACCCCAAATGAAAAATTAAGTTTAAACATCCGCTAGTAACTCATGGTTGTAGACCACCTTCGATGTCTTCCAACCCATTCTGTCATATGCGATGATACTCCAAATGCCATCAGGCAGATTCTCGAAGAACACGAATGCATCCCCACACCTCAAACCCGCGCGCTAGCCAATCTGCACACGAATTAGCTTCCCGATATATACCCCGCAACCTAAAGCCCGAATTTCTTGCCAGAGCGCTTCGTATCCGCTGTATCCAATGCGCCCCAGAACCTCTACCACGCTCTACCGTATGTATCACCTCAATAGCTTCCCATGAATCAACTTCTACCTCAGCCTCCTTCCCTCCTAAACTCTCCGCAATCAAAATGTTTTTTTTTTTGTTCCAAAAGCTTATATTAAATAGAAGAACGATTACAAACTATTCGGGTTTGACCAACCAAACCCAAAGGAAAAGATACAACAAACTAACAAGCAAATGACTAAAACAACTAGGACATAAAAAATACGAGATACTCTCGAACCGCAACACCTTTCTAAAATAAACCATAAACGTAGATGCCACCGAAGTAGCGGGCTTAGACCGCTAAGGGTCGTAAAAACATGATCCTTAAGAAAGATAAACTCAAGCCTCGAATCGAGGGGGAGTAAATCGACTACCATATAACGAACCTTCGAAGTTACCCACTTGAAGCAGACTCTCATACCCAAGATATAAGCTAAGACGACAGTTGCATTAACGAAAACGAAAGTCCTGATAGCCCTCAGATCAAAAAAAGTATCACTAGCCCAAGTGATAATAACGCATACCGAGATAGGAAAGGCTCTTGCTGAACGAGAAAAGACACACACAAACATAAAGCACCGCTTCTCCCACCACTCCATATAATCGCAAGCCACAATAACCAAACAAAGATGGTCCAACCACCAGAAACCCCGACTGAACGGCAAACACCCGAAATTTCTAATATCGAACTGACCCGAATGATTGACCATGGCTACTAATGAATCACCACCCGCGATTGTAGGGAACCTGTAAACGGAGAAACAACACCAACACACACTACCACAAAAAATCCACAACATCAGTAATCCTCCACTAGCGCAAGTCACACAAATCAAACACAGAGGAATCGAAATGTAGGAATGCCGGATGAACGGCAAACATCCGGAACTCCAACAATCTAAACCAAGTGAATAATCTGAATAGACCCAAAGTGCATCACCACAAGCAGTTAGGAAGGAAAAACAGAAGCCAAGGACAGACAAAACAACTCTGCAACTTCTCCTAATCACCACCCTTATGCCCTGCCTACTAATCCGGCAGCCCAAAACAGCCCTAGTGAGTACCGCATCTAAGACGCCAGATTGCCTCACAAAAGATTCGGCCCAAACCGAGAAACAAACCACTGCAACTTCTACCCTAGTAATCCAGTACCAGTCAACAAGACGAGGATAAAGATCCATACCTGAAAGGGAGGCAGCCTGGTATAACGAATCTGTAAGCAGTTGTTTACTCGGAGAAGGGAAAACGCATAGATGCTGGGCCTCCGTACAGGCTTTGCTTTCGGAAAAATTAGAAACAGAATACTGGGCCCACGACGATGCATTGACGAAACGGACCAGCGGAGTAAACATCGGCGCCAAGAAAAGGGGGAAAAAATCATGGCGGAGGATGGGCAAAGGATGAGAGAGAAGCGAAAAGGTAGAAAAAGGAAACGTAAAAGAAAAGGAAACAGGAAAGGAGAGTGGGGGGGCCGCCATCACCGGTAGAAAACCACCAGCGACGGCGGCCGGGACTGGAATTAGGTTATTCAAAATAGAGAGAGAAAGAGGCGCTGTTTTAAAATAATGTTGACATAAGCAAGTTAAGTGAGAAAAGAAAAAAAACTAAATTATTAGCCTTTTTATTTAATTATTTGGACGGAATTAAAATGTGTTATCCTTCAATGATATAAACCATTACCGATTTTGTTAAACTCATCTTCATTATGGTTGTCTTTTAATTACATACTCCTTTGACTCCATTCTTCACTAGTTTATCCTCTTAATCGTTCAGCCTTCTTAAGATATACCTGAACTATACTGGATGATACCTTGCTATTTTTTCAGCACTTAAAGGGGAGGTCCATGGTTCGAATCTTCTCCCTAACGGTGGTACAAGGCTCGAAACCCTCCCTGAACATGGGTAACCTAGTTCTGATTTACCATATATATCTCTGTGGGATTATTCGGGTGTGCGCAAGCTAGCCCGGATCACCCATGTAACCCCAATAAAAAAGATATACCTGAGAAAGTGATCGGACCAAATTCTACAACTATTTATTGAATACTTCTTATGATCGGCTGCATTTTCCAGTTTGTTGCTGACATGACAAATTTTTAGTCTTCGTTACTCAAATTTTCAACATTGTTCATAATTGGCATCCAGATTTTTGCTTGGCTCCCCCTAACTTTTACGAAATATGGTAACCTCCCTATAAAATATCTCACCTTCCTAAATTCTTTCTATAAAACATTTGGTAAGTACCACATTTGCGTAATCATCATCTAATAAGCCCATAAAGCTAATCATTTATCTACCACAGACTCGTGTATTTAAGCACACTAAGTTAATAATATAGTGTTTTGTAAAATATAGACTTTTAGAGCATTCTTAATATAGGGACCTTTACGTACTTATTGCAAAATATACGGATATATAGCGACGCCTAGGCGATAGAAGGTAGCGTAACTTCCAGAAATGGCCAAGGCGGTCTCTGAAGGTCCTATGCGGGTTTAAGCGGACTAAAGCTAAAAAATGTTAAAATCTATTTTTTAATACAAAAAAATTGAATAAAAATATTTTTTACACGTATATAAATTTATTTTAAAAATTATATAAACCTAAAAAATATTTAAATAAATATCAAAACCGCCTAACAAGAAATCGTCTACCTAGTCCCCGAGGCGCTCGAAGGTGGTCAACCGCCCACCTAGCGCCTTTTAGAACACTGGTATATTAATTAGACCCTCATTTTTAAGATGTCGTTTATTTTTTAAAGTGATAAATACTAAATGTTGAATAAACAACTGAATAAAGTTATTCTAGCAAGGGACTGTTGAATAAACAGTTAAATAAAACTTATTCTAGCAAAAGACTGTTGTGAATAAAACATATTTTGATAAAAGAAAATGTCTACATAAATCGCTTTGAATTGGTTAGAAAAAACAAATGGTATTATTGATTTAATGTTTTAATGAATCGGATTAATATCTCATTAAGTGTAAATAAACACCTTCTAAAATAAACTTCATAAATTATTTTGATATTTTATATATTCAGTGAAAATATAAATTTTAATATATTAATCAAGATAATAGTAAAAAAATAAAAATATATATTTTAACTGAACAAATTTTTTGAAATTGTGCATTTAACAAGTAGACAAACTCTGTGAAACCGAGACTAGTGAATTTTTTTCACTTTGAAATTCAAACTTACTCAACAATTCTTTAAAAAAAATGGGATCCCAAATTTATGCCTTTGACCAAGGAGTCTTCACGTTCTATATTAATCAATGAAGGGGGAAAAAAGAAGTGATCTTCACGTACTCTATAAACTATGGCCTTGTGGCCTTGTAGAATAATTGTGTTCTCCAATATAAATTAAAGATATAAATAGTATTACCTTAGAATCATTTAATAAATTCATTAATACAAACATAATTAATAATATAAATATAATCTTCTCCAATAAGTGTTAGCTCTCAAACATAAGTTAGTAACGGAATTTCTTGACAACTACTAGTTTTGAGTCAACACATTTGTGGACATATAAGGTGAAACAGAGCCTTGTACCTGAACAAAATCCACAAGTTCAAATCAGAATCAACAGGGTGATTTTGCATTTTAACAAACTACAGGGAGTATATTGCAAAAAATTACCTGCAATAAACATGTTGGGATTTCAACAAATCCTTGAAGCAAAAGATCAACCTTCTCCAAAATATTATGCGGAACAGGCGTGATTAAATAAAGTACCCCTTTAAAAGTGTCAATACCTCTAACAATTCCTGGTTCAGGGGTAAAATAGGTATTTGAGTATAAATTCAGGGGTGTATTGAACTATATATATAACAGTTTTACTAACTTACCCAAACCAACACAGTGAGGTAAATCTTCGGAACCTTCAGAACTAATTGCTAAGCCTACAATAGTTGCGTTTAAGCTGTAAAAAATCTCAGCCTTTGGAACCTATAGTAAAAAAAAAAAAAACACTATTAGATAAAGGGATTAAAATGTTACATTTGCGAAGATAAAGGACTAACCTGGCAATGTTGATGTTTAATTTTAACATCCAATATCGAGATTTCGTAAGGGCAATGAGAAGCTAAAGCACGTGCAAGTTCTTTAATTGTTGAAACATTTAAATCACTTGGAAAACATTGCCTAAAATAAGCCATTACACGAAAATCTCTTAAAAGTCTCGCATCTTTTTGTACTAACACCCTGTAAAAAAAGAGATCAAAATTAAAAATTATAATAAAAAGCAAAAAAAAAAAAAATTAAAATGGTTAAAAAAGACTTACGATCTTTTGAAGGAGTCTTGACGAGCTGAATTAACTTCAATAACAGATACATCTGTTGTATTATCATCTTCGTCCAACCAAAATGCGCCACCTGGCAGATTCTTGTTACGAGAAGATATGCATATTTTTATCACGTGAGATGGATTAATGTATTTAAGCATTCCCACTAGTATGTCATAACCAATACCTGAAACATAAGATTAATAATTAAGCATTTACTCTTTTTTTGATGGGGTTATTAAATGACAAACATACCCTTTACCCAGCCAGGAGTATTAATGACAAGTGGCACTCCACTATTGGTGGGGCTATTACATATCTCTTTACGGTAATAGTCACTGAGGGCAGATATGTATTTTAAGTAAGTTTCTGGGTCTCTTTTTGAAGAGATATCACCAAAGAAAAAGCATCTGAAAGAAATATGTTTGTTTTATTAATCATGAAATATGAAATAATAATTCGAAAAACATGAAATTATATTTTATTTCTTACTTTTCGGGTGTTTTTAAACATGGGATCGTCAAATCTGATCATAAGAGAAAGAGTAAAAAAGATATTAGTAAAATAAAAATAAGGACTTTTGCGTAAAAAATTAAGAAATCGAAATAATATACCAGGGGTAATTTTGTCTATTACGGTAAGTGATAACAATCCAGGAGGAGTAAATTCAGTCTGTCCAACATCTGTATCCAAGTAAGCGACTTTTTTGTATCTGGAAAAAAAAATTAATAATTAATTTCTCTTACTCTACGATTAGATAAAGACTCGTGTAATATTTTTATTTAGTATTTCAATTTAATTTTTCAATATACCCAACACAGATATCTAATTCACGTTTAAAACAAGGTTTATTTGCAGCATTGGTCCCTATGCTATGTGAAATTGCCAAATAGATCCCGTGTTTCAAAATATAACAGATATTCGCCTATTTATTTCAAAGGTATTGCACTATTGGTCCCCGCTGACGAGTATATTAGCTATTCTTTAGAATGACACAGGGTATATTCAGCTAGTTTATGTTACACAGGGACCAATGGTGTAATTTACCTTTGAAACAATATATCCTAGTTATCAAACAGCAGTTACATCACTATCAAATTTTCAAATTCGAATCTTTTAATAACTCATAAAAGTTAAAAGCTTGAATCTCATTAACTGACCAACATAAACAACTATAATCTCACACTCACGAAATTACATATGGGCATAATTGGCTTATTTAGCACGCACAACACAGGGACCAATAGTGTAATTTACCTTTAAAACAATATATACCAATTACTAAACAGCCCGTTTCAAATCTTCTATTTACCCATAAAGTGAAAAGCTTAAATCTTTTCGGCAAATTCGCATAAACAATAGTAATCTCAGATTCTCAATAAAAAAACTCACGAATTAACCCATTATTCATCTTATCCCCATAAAAACAGAAAAGGTGAAGCACAAAACACCAGTATTTCACTGAAATCGCACTACAATCTAGATTGTTTTAATGGGTATTTAGTTAAACCAATGCACAGCTTCATTTAAATAAAATAAACCATATTATTTTTTTGTTCGATTACTGAAGAAAGCAAAGAATCAATAAGAAGTGGGAAACGAAAAGGATACCTTTGAAGAAGAACGTTAAGGAGGTGGCGAGAGAAGGTAGTCTTGCCGCTATTTTTAGGGCCGCAGACAAACGCCACAGGCGGCGGGGAAGTGGCGGAGTCATAGGCGAGAGTTTCAGCAGCTTGAGACCATTCTTGTGGTATTATTATGTTTGGCGATGGACCTTCTTGTTCTTCTTCTTCTGGGATTGAAGAATTAACCATCT
Source organism: Nemophila menziesii (assembly GCA_029959085.1). Lineage (NCBI taxonomy): Eukaryota > Viridiplantae > Streptophyta > Magnoliopsida > Boraginales > Hydrophyllaceae > Nemophila > Nemophila menziesii. The sequence goes on from JARWIR010000008.1 coordinate 30,793,309, forward strand.
TTAATCTTTGTATGCTTTTGAGTTTGAGAGACCGCCCCACTATTTCCAACAATATATAGGTCGGTTATGTGTGTGTACTGTGTGAGTGAAATAATAGGAGAAACACAAAATTGGTGTGTACTATGGGCTTGATTTGGCATGTTAGTATTATTTTGAGGGGGATATTGTAATTTCTTTTCCTTTTGTATATGTTTTTTGTTAAAAATAATATGTAACATTTGCAAATTTAATAGATATACTCCAAACCTAGATTTTAGTAGCAACATTGACCTTGAAACAAACTTGAGTTTAGGATTACTTATATGTCAAACTTGAGTTTAGGATTACTTATTTGTTTGAGTTAAAAGTATTACTTAATAAAAAATAAATATTTATTTAAAATATTATAAAATACTTTTGAAATCTAACATAATTTTAAGAGTAATGATATTTGTCACCCCTTTTTGGTTCACCCTTGTATCACCCCTTATGTGTCACCTTATGTGGCATTAAATCAAGGAAAGAGAAAAAAAGTAATTAGGAAACTCCAAGGTTTATAAAAAATAAAACCACACATATAAAAGAAAACTCCAAGTATTATAAAAAATTGTGTTGGTCTTTGATTAGATTGCATATTTATTATCTAATTGGTTAAATCTAGTTTTGCTTTTAGAATTTCAATAAATCTAATTTAATCTAAATTATTATAAAGTTTGAAAATATATATGATAATAAACGGTTTTTGGTTTTTCGGTTTTATTTTTATCAAAAACCATAACCTAACGGTTTTAACCATCGGTTACACTTTTCAAAACCATAACCTAATGGTTTTAACCACGGTTATAAAATTCGGTTTTCAATCGGTTCGGTTATCATCGGTTTCGGTTTTTAACCGTAACCATTGCCATCCCTAGGTAGCATCCACCTATCTTACTAAGTCGCTACTCTAACTATAAGGGCGAATTAAGCTAATATAAGTAGTCGGGATTCTATAATCTCTATAGCTCCCGTCAGGGTAGCTTAGACGGTAACATCAACACTACTAGGGTATTTGGGTAAGTGGGATTCTATAATCTCTATAGCTCCTGTCATCCATGTACCTAAGAGTTTCACACTTAACACACAAATTTCACCTAAAAAGCTTTAAAAGTAACAAATCTAAAAAACTAGACAAGAAACAAGAATATGTCAAAAAATAGGGGAAATTCCTCAACTAAACACATAATGAACCTAAAATGATGTCTCCTGACTAGATTATTCTATCATAAATATGGATATATCGATGTTTTTAAAGTTCTATAACACTTGGGTCTATAAACACTTTAAGTTCTGAAACAAAAAAAGCACTTTTAAGTTTAAGTGTTCTTTTAACAAAAACAATATCATACATGAACTTAGTATGGATGTAGCCATTTACTCTTCAAAAAAATAGTGTTGTCATATCTCTAGAAATTAGCCCTAATTTTATTTAACAATGGAATTTATTTTTCAGAGTTTTCCTATGCATTTGATGCTTATATTCATGGTCCTAAAACCCTTTGTTATTGTTTTTTTTTTTTTGATGTATGGGTGTCCGGGTCAGCTTACGCGCACCACGACTAATCCCATAGGAAATATACACGCCTCCTCATGCATACTCCCACTTAATCAGAACTTGGTTACCCATGTTCAGGGAGGCACGGCTGAGGGGATTCGAACCCTGTACCTCCTAGTTGAGAGACAGGGCCCTGGCCACTGAGCTAGTCCCAGTGGTTATTGTTGATCCTCTTTCTTGTGTCATTGTACTACTAGCCTTTTTCATAATTTCTTCTTGATTAATCCTTCATTTTTAAAGTGTGTACAACCTTTCCTTGACTTCTCATTATTCTAGATTGCTTACCCGACAAAGTTACTCACCTTCCCTTGCAGTTCCTTAATGTTTGTGCATCTTAGTTTATCACAAAGTGTCCTTAATTTTTATAATTTTGGAGATTTACACTTATAACTCTTTTCTCTTTACCCTGTCTTTCTTCTCTTTGTTCATTGAGTTTAGCGTACTCTATCATATTCATTTCTCTCTTCTCATTTTTACATTTACTGCTCCTCCTCTCAACCTGCATTAATGGCGTCTGAAAGAATCAAAACCATGAAACTTAACCCATTAAGATTTCCCACAATATCTACACTTACTCAAACATGCTCCTACACAAGATCCTCACGAAAACTAAGATTAACCCGTTCACATTGAAGTTGCCCAAACAAGTCATTGGGTCTAACAGCTAGGTTGCATGTCTTGAATGTTGGATTCAACCTCTTTTTCTTTCAAATCATAGAATTCAGACCTTGGTACACTAATGGATTTATGTTTATTATGCATGCTTGGAATCCAAAGATAGCCTTCGAGGAAGTAGGCTCAACTACTACCTGTCTGGGTTCATCTTAAAGGTCTCCTTCAAGCTTTAGTTGCCATATTAATGTGCATGATATTCCCAAGAACCTAGATTGCACTCTCCTATTATATGACATTGAGAAGAAGAGTTAGATGGCTAAGACCATGTACATAATAGTTTAGTATGATATAGAAAATCCTTTGCTATGTTCATGACAAAAAGACCTTTACTCGGTGCTGAATCTTAAGTAAGGTATGAAAAGCTTTGCAATTTCTGCTAGAACAATGATATTCTATCCCATGTAGTTGTAGAGTGTACCCTTATAAAAGCAAATCTCAAAAGATTCATAAAGTGGACGATTACATGTTTGGAGATTGGATCTTTGTAGATCCAGCAGATGCTCATGGAAAAAGTCCACGTGGTGAACTTGGATGATCCCAACCATGTCCTCCAAGGTTGTGGTAAGAAATAATGTTGCTTCACGGGCCAAGTTTCAAGCAAATGTTGTGTGACACAAGTACAATTGGCACTCTAGCTAGTAATAAAGGATGTGATATAGTTGGTTGGTATAGGGAACCTGGACAGGTTCAAACTACTTGTACAAAGGGTGGTATTCATAGCCATAGTGTTAAAGTGGTCCCACCTTCTCCTTGTTATCCATCATCACGTAAAGACAAGTTTAAGGCTGAAGGTGTGGATGATAAAAACATTTCTGAAGTAGATGGTCCACCCATCTAGATTTTGGGAAGTTTGATAAGTTTGGTGAGAAGCCCAGTTTTGAAGATTTGGTTCAAGTTTCAGTTAGTGTGAAAAAGTCTAGTTCAAAGCCAAAGTCTGCTGGTAGAGGCCCAGCAACTTTAGGATGGCCCATCAAATAAAGTAATGAGAATTTGAGCCTTTTTAGTCAAGGAACTGTATGGTCCATTTGTATATGGACAAGAGATATCCCAATCCAAAGGAAAACTAAGCTTATGTGTGTCAACCCAAATGTTAAGGTATCATCTCTTAAAGAAGGTATTGACCCCACCCTTTCATAATGAGGTTAGCCCTAACCCCGATCTATTTTCCCAATAATTACCATCATTCACTTCCCCACCACCCACATCCAACCCACCCCCACAATCTCCACCCCCATGCTTCAATATATCCAAGCTTTAACATCTCGTCTGATGCTCCTAAACGTGAAACAACCCAGCTTACGATCCAATAGTCTAACTATATTATGTTTTTTATTTCGCCAATACGTTCGTATTACCCATTCCATCTTCTCTGATAGTAAATATCCTCCCACTGACATTCCCACTGAAGTGAAGCGTCCCCTTGAAGAAAGAGTTAACAAGAAGAGAAATCTAAATCATTGAGAGGATAATGGGTTTAACAAAGTTAGAAGTATGATGGTGGAGGTCCCAATCACTATCATCCTAGTTAGTTATGCTTCCCTAAGAATAATTGATCATATGAATGTGGGTGATTGTTATGTGCCCTCTCCCCCCCTCATCCCCTCCCATCCATGATAAGAGTAACTTGGATATGTTAAGGTGTGGGGTCTTCCTTGACAGTCCAAAACCTTAGAGATATAATCTCTATGCATAAACTATGGGTTCTTCAGCTATACAAAACCAAGAAGAAGAAGAAGAAGAAGAAGAAGAAGAAGAAGTTATTGTTGGCTAAGAAGCCAAATTTTAAACTAGTATGTTGTGTGGAGCCTGTTGGTTCCTTTAGAGGTTTGGCGTTGATGGTGGTTGACAATCTTAACGTTGAGGTATCCTTTTTTCCCAACAACCATATATTTGTCCCTTTTTTTTATGATTCTATAAACACACAAAATATACACTTAATATATGATCATCTAAATAAATAAAATTAGACTAAGTTATGGGGCTATATTTATTATATTTTGGCCTCCCCATATCTACTAATTGTTTATAGGTGAATTTAATGAAATTCGGTATCCCTCTAAGTTAGGGGTAATCCTAAGAACTTATTTGATACGAGGTCATTCAATACTCATATATCCCAGTCTGAGCTCACTGAAATCCCCTTTAAATATTGTTCTTTCACTTAGAGAAATAAAAGAAGTAGTGTTAACCTTATTCTTCAAAAGTTAGACATGGGCTTGTGTTCAGCATCCTGGTACTCCTTGTTTATAGAGGCATAGATATACAATGCCACCCCCCCCCAATATAGTTTGATCACTCCTTCATTATCCTTCAACTGAATCCTCCTTAGTAGGTAAGTGTAAAATTCCTTTGTTTTTTAGCATGCTTGGTTGTCCAATACCTCATGTATGCAATATATTGAAAGTCCTAGAGGGGGGTGAATAGGATACCAATAAGATTAATGCCTAATTAAAATCTTTTGAACAATTATAAGTTAAAGAAAACTTCTAAATCAATCTATATCAAACTATTAAGGGATCATGCAATGGTATAGCTAGGTTTGATATAAATGAAAAGACGAGTAATCAATAAACGATAAATAAAGAGATCAGGGATAGAAAGTACACAATGATGTATAGTGGTTCGGTTATACCTACTCCACTACCTAAGGTAGCCACCTTAGGATTTTAAAGCTTCTTTACTAAGCTCCCGTTTTTCTCTCTTAACCGGGGTGAGAACAAAATACCCTTACAACCACTTCGATACCATGAAGAAAACTCTTGTGCTATCACAACACAAGGAAACCAAGCATACTCCCTATACTCAGACTATCTCTTAATCTATCTATTTCAAAAGACAAGATATAAGAGGATAAAAACAATTGTTTGAATGGTTGTTACAACTTTGCTAAAAACTCCTAAAGAAAGGATATAACTATAAGCTTAAAAATTCTCTTTGGTAGATTAGAACTTTGAAGATTCTTGGATTAACTCCTTGATTGAGTGAATATAACAAGTTGAATGATCAAGCTTGGATTGATACTTTGATAGCTTGAGACCTCTAATGAATGTATAAGCTTGTATAAAATGTGTTGGTAAAAGGTAAGTCATTGCATAACATAAAACCCCATTTTATAGCAAACTTTCTGACTCTAGCCGGTAATGTCGGTCTGGGTTGTCTTCTAGTCCCACGGTTGAATCTGACGTGGCATGTGACCGTTGGAGGCAACGGCTCTTTCCACCGGTATGTCGGTAAGGGCGCCGGTATGCCAGTCCGGCTAAATGAAATATCTTTCGAAAATAATGTTAGTTCATGGAAAATATAGATCTATATAGAACAAGTGTAATACACTATTTTGGGGATAATTTAAACACGATTTGGAAAATATTAAAGCAAGATTAAAAGGACGTTAGGCTAACATATAATCAATTGCACCAATGTTTCCTCCTCTTTTAGTGGCCCTACCCACTCTAGACTACCTAAAAGACTAAATAAATGTAAAAAAATCTATATTAAATGGAATAAACATAATATTAGGAACAATTATAACATGATAAACTTGATTTATAAACAATTAGAATCCCTCAAGCAAGATAATCCCCTAAGGATCTCCAACTCCCAGTCTGAACTATTTTATTCTATATCAAAGCCAATTTTATCCTTTTGGTATGTTGAATAAAAGTATTATGCCATAAGAGATAAATTTTATTAGCTTAAGTAGGTGACCACAACTCTAAGTTCTTCCATTTGTCTAATGAGAGTAGAAGGGGACCTAATAAGATTGATTGTCTTCATAAAGACAATAGGGAATGGAATTTAGGGGTTATGAACTCCATAATCCTTTCTGTTTTCCATGATATTTATTTTAGCTTTGCAATAGAGTCATTGACCCTATCCTTGATGGAGTATCCCCTTTTGGTACTATATTTATGTAGGAACTTAAAATGGTAGCTTGGAGCCTTGGTGTTTTTAAATCACCTAGGTATGATGGTTTTATTGAAGCCTTTATCCAAAAATTCTAGAAGGAAATCTTGGCCATATACAACATCTAATTTCTTGATAATAAAACATCCTCCATGGATCCTATATTTCTAAGGGATCCTCAACTGTAACATCTATTTTCTTAATAGTAAATCTTTGGTGTTAAAAAGTGATTTACCCAGTAGGTAGAACATTGATTCCTTATGTGACTATGTGCATTGATGTACAATTTTTAATTTGTTACCCTCCTTGAATTAGATCTTAAGGATTAATCTATACTTAAGTTTAAATTTTTACCTGAATCATTTATCATAATAATAAAGTACAAATGGTTAGAATAAATTTTTAACTATAGTAGAAGTAACACTCTTCAAACTAGCTTAACATTACAATGCAAATAAAGCATAGTAACCATATTTAAGTGTGATAGAATTAGTAATTATCAAATTAAATTAACAACATAGTTCATATAAAGCCTAGAAATCAATTTTTTTTCAAACTGTGATAGAAATCACAATGATTGCATTAGCTTAACATCATAGTGCACATAAGACCTAGAAATCAAATTTGATTATGATAGAAGTAAGTTCAAATAAAGACTAGAACTCACATTTTTTTATTGTGATAAAAGTAATAATGACTGCATTAGCTTACCATCAGATTGCCGATAAAATATAGGAATCACATTTAATTGTGACAAAAGTGACACTGATTGCATTAGCTTTAACATCACTGAGCAAATAAAGTATAGGAATCACATTTAACTATGATATAAGTGACAATTATCGCATTAACTTACCATCATATAAAGCCTATAAATCACATCATTCAACTGTGATAGAAGTCATAGTGTTTGCATTAGCTTGATATTACAATGCAAATAAAGTCTAGGAATCACATTTAATTGTGATAGAAGTTATTGTTATCACATTAACTTACCATCACAATTCATACAAATCCTAGAAATCCCAATTTTTAACTATGATAGGAATCACAATGATTGCGTTCACTTAATCACGGTGTCGATAAAGCCTAGGAATGACATCAACTATGATAGAAATAACACTTATCAATTTATCTTAACATCACAGTTCAGATAAATCCTAGAAATCATATATTTTTTAACTGTGATAGAAGTCACAATAATTACATCAGCTTATCATCAGAGTGTCGATAAAGCCTAGGAATTACATTTAACAGTGATGAAAGTAACAATTATCACATCAACTTAACATCACAATTCATATAAAGTCTAGAAAAACTACAAAATTGAATTTCATGTCCTAACACCATTAAATTATCACATTTGTCAAATTTTTATGAGTAATCTATCACATTTATTCTAATTCTATCACAATTGTATATTTCAAATCTATCTATAATGTTTGTAGGAATATTGCATATTACCCCCAAACTATTTCATATGTGTTGATTACCCCTGAATTATAATATTAATTTTATAACTACTTCGACTATTTTAAACTAGCAAGTTACCCCCCCTCTGTTTCAATTCAGTTGTTCTTAATATAGGAACTTGAAGTACAGACGATTCTAATAACTCAAAAAATACACAGGGGATTACATACTAGTTTAAAATAGTTTAAGGGGTTCCAAAATCATTTTTAGTTTAAGGGGGTAATCACTTTACATAATATGGTCTGAGGGGTTAATATACAATATGCCTAACATTTGTTGCGCATTTCAAACATGTATTTTCGCATGTATCACATTTAACAGTTTACATACATAATCAATGTAGATAAAATATAAAAATACCTAGAATATCATAAATACATGCTTAAAATATCAAGTATCATAGTTGATTTTGTCGTTATATTACTAGAAAACTAGGTGGTTGTATGATTTTTTTATGTGATATATAGTGAATAATGAATAACAGGTGAATAGAACTTATTCAGTTAAGAGGTAGGGTCTGAATGAATCAGACTTAGTTTGAAATCTTAATGAAACAGACTAGTTAAGAGATATTCAAATCTAAATTGGTCAGCAAAAAACAAACCGTCTTATTAATCCAATCTCGTAATGAACTAGATTAAGATCTCATTAAGTGCAAACAAACTCCCCCTTAATTAAACACCAGTTTATCTTTATTTCTAGTAAATGAAGATGAAAAAATACAAAAAAATATAATACTGAGTATTACTCTATTATCCAGAAAAAAAAACAAATATATTATATAAATTTTTTTGAAAATGGAATCTTACCTTTTCAGTTAGATTATAAATGTAATATTCAGTATTTTTCATTGTGATAAATGAAAAAAATCACCATAGAAAATATGTTTGAAATGTGAAGCATTTCTAGATTAAGAGAGAGACGAGTGAGAGTGGGCAAACTTTTTTTCTATTTTGATGAATGAAGATAGAGAGTCAAGAAATTGTTTATATATTGGGTAAAAATGTAAAAGTGTCTTTATGACCTCCATTTTTTAATACATCAGAGAGTCACTTTGGACTCAGAGTCATTGACTCGGTTCAAACCAGTACTACTTAGAAGGAAAACCAAGGCTCTGACCAGTTGAGCTCTAACTGAACTACCCCTAATCTATAATTATTGTCTGAGTTAACCTTCAAATGAGTTTTATCCAAAAAATTAATTATTGTGTGGATCTTTTTAGATGAGTAAGCTTGGGTATCACTCAAATATTACCCATTATGTGAATTTTAAGTGGTTCAATCATGAAAAAGAGTAAAAAAGTGAATCAGGTGAGAGAAATGATTTAAATGTACCAATTAAAATCTACATCATATGTGATATTTGGATGATATCTTTTTGGATGATACACAAGTAGGTGTGTTAATGGGACGCGGGTTTGCGGGTACCCGCCCCACCCAATTCTAAACAGGGAGGGTTTTTGAGTACTAATGGGGGTTGGGGCGGGTTGTGGGGATTGATATTCAAACCGGCACGGAACGGACAGGGTTGTGCGGATAAGCATTCCCAAACCCGCAAACTCTTCCCTCATTTATATAATATATAATTAATATTATATTTTGAATTAATACATATACATAATCTAAGATTATAAATAAGTATAAATTTTAACTAAAACATAAAATCTAAATTTTAAAAAAAGCTAATATAAATATGAGTTTTAATCGAATTAAATAGTAATTTGTTATGATTAGAATTCAAATAATATGTGTTATTATTTTTTTTTCTTTTTTATATTTAATCATCAAATACTTTAACATTTTAGATCAGAACCTTGACATAGGATTCAATATGAATAAAGCGTTGTAGCGTTGAATTAAAATTATAAAGATTTATTAACTTTTTTTGCACAATTACTCCCACATAAATAAAAAAAATTCAAGCGATTAAACATAATAATGGATTATTTTCATCACTGAGATATTGATATTATCCTTTCCTATACTTTTTTTTAGCCTTATATGCTAGATATAATCTATGACTATAGGCAACCTTACTTTTAATCCTCGTGTATTTCTTGATAGTCATATTATGTTCGGCTCGTATCCTTATTTATATATTCTTGTTTTGGGTTGTCTTGTAACGCGCGGGTGGAACCCAACCCCCATGGGGATTTAAAGAACGGGCCGTAGTGGGCAATGGGAAAGATCGATGCAGGGTCGGATGAGTTGTGGAGCTTAATTATTTTTGTGGGACGGGATGCGGAAATAGGTAAACCTGCCGCAAACCCTCCCCATTAATATCTCTATACACGACATTATTCTTTTCATATAATAAATTAATAACTAAAATTATATTATATTTATATATTTGATATACTTTATAGGTTTACAATAATTATTATGAGAGTGATATATAAATAAAATATACCATAATATTCTATAATAGCATATTAGATTATTAGTATTATGAACTTATTTAGCAAGTTATGACTTTAAAATAATCCATATCTTTATTTCAAATAATAACAAAGTGTTATATTAAAAAATAAATTTCAAATTTTTCAAATAATACTAAAACAAATATTAGGAGAGAATCAACCTTTATGAATATACAATCAAAGCCCATTTACTTATATATATCATTTCACGACTCAGCTATATGAAATTACTTTCACATGTATTTTGAGTTTTTCTACCAATTATAAGTATTTGACTAATATTAATGATCATCTAAAATAAAGTAACATAGATTGTTTTATTTAAAAATTTTGGTCAGAATCTTCAAATTTATAGGACATGCTTTATGTATGAACAAATAACTAGTCTTAGTTTTTATATGGTAATTGGTGGGACACGAACTGAGTCATTTAGTATTCGTCTGAAAATTGTATACAACAATTTGTACACTTAATTTAGACTATTCAACTCATTGTTTCGGAGATCGTAGATTTGAACGAGTGGTAAGTTTCTGTATCGTTCAACCATATTTTACGTAATTTCAACAAAATGGTTGACTTACAGATGCCCAGATGGGGCAAGATTTAGACACTTATATCTAATGGTTGAATTTTGTCGTTTAGGGGTTGAATAGCCCGTGTTTAATAGTTGTATAGGATAGTGGTGGTTTGTTTTGTAATGTTTTACATCGATCAAGAAAAACTTAAATGTTCCATTTTTACACCTATTGAGGATTGTTGTTGTATGTAAATTACTATTCTTAATTACTATTTTCATTTAAAATATAATTTTGATTATTTTTAAATACACCCCCTTTAAGGTGTATAAAATTTAAATATTTAGTTTATGTAAATATTATGTGTACACTATCCCCTGCGATTTATATTTTTATCAACTTGTGCTCCTCGTCTAATTTTCTATTGAACTTAACAGAAAATTGGAATTTTTGCATATAATCCACTAATTCATATTGATTCCAACTACTGATATTTACAAAATTAAACATTACCTTCATCATTCAAGAATTATCGTAATTAATTATCTTCACCTTGATATTTTTTTTAATTAGTTGGTCTTTATTCTCATCTCGATTGATGCAATAATAAAAAAACAAGTTACAAGAGTGAATTTGAATAAGAACTTCATTTCTTGGTTTTTTATTTCTTTATTAAATATACGTATGATAGGACAAAATAAAATTACAAACGAGAGACTGAGAAAATATCTAAGACACATATACTCCATTTTAACTTTGACTCGTCCTGTAAACTACCTCACCTCCACCTCAATTCAATCACATATTCGACGCAACAACCACAAAAAAAAATGTCCAAGCATAACACGGAGGAACCCCCTCACGAACAAAAATACTCTTGCAACGTATGTAACCTACAATACTGGGATACAAAATTTACTTTTGTACTCAAATGCAACAATATAATAGAAATTGTTTACATGACAGCCACCATGATAAGGGGGAAATGCCTTATCGATACCTAAGTGTGCCACTTGGAGCTTCGGTACTATTCTCTAGAGATTAAAAACCTTTTATCGATAAAGTTGAGATTTATGTTTGATCATGGAATACCCCTTCGATACTTTATGCGGGTTAGTTGGGGTTTATTAGATTGGTGCTTCAATTGGTGGTTTATTTTTGGCTATCCATCTTTCTGGTTCCGGTTTGTGTGGGAGATTGTATTGTGAGCATTAGTTGGATCTTCTATTAGGATGGTAAATCTCCACAAATCAATTGGAAAACTATATGCTCTCTGAAAGTATAATGGGGTTTAGTCTTAAAGACGTGTGCACTTGGAACAAAGCATTACTCATGAAAATATTTTGGTGGATTATGGATAAAAAAAGATTTATTTTGGATCAAATGGGTACACGGGAGATATTTAAAAGATCAAAGTGATTGTATGTAGGAAGTAGCTTGAACAGATTCACCTCTTTTAAAAGAAGTTTGAGAGTTGAAGGATGACATTGGGAGTTCTCTTGGGGATGTGGAAGGTTGAAATGTATTATCAAGATATTTATCCTCTGTCGACGGTCTTCCACTACCAATTTTTCTAGTGGTGAGTATTTTGCTTTATATAACAAGTCTTTTGATATCTTTTGTCTTCGGTCTCTTTCGAGGCATTTGGAAAATATTGTGTGATATTAATGCGTAACTCCTAAGTATGCGACCATTATTTGGATAACGATACAAAAGAGGCCAAGAACCAAAAATAGAATGATGTATATGGAATTAAATCTACCTTATGGGTTGTGAGGGTTTCAAGTCAAACGACCATATGTTCTTTGAATGTGCTTTCTCTAACTATATTTATATTGAATTGAGAAACTGGTTGGGTATCGAGAAAGAAATGAACAATATCTTGAGTTTACTTAAATGACTCAAGAAACTAAAGACCCGGAAAAATTGGAGATGAAAAGCATGGTATTATAAATTTAAAATTTATCAACCTTAAGAAATATTTACTTATAAGAGATATATTTGGAAATATCAATCTGGCAGGGGACAAGTTAGCGACATAATCATGAACCCCCTCTACAACGTCACTGCAAGATCATATTCAACAAGAAGATTATGATGTCATGTGGTTAAATGATTCTTCTTTCACAAATGGGTGAGAAGATGCATGTATTGCATCAGTTGACATTACTAGCCAAGGTGACATTATTCACAACGAAGACATACGTATCCAAATCAACTCAGACAATGAAAGAGATAATAGAGAAAAACTTCCATGTAACTTGGTTCATTCAGAAACCTTATAATAGTTCAAGGTATACAAAATGTCTCATGTGCAAATTTGATTCTCAACCTCTTATCCGCAAGATTTGTCGATGGATGAAGAAATTTCCATCATGAAAAGATTCTCATTTCAACCAACCCCTCAATGGAATGACATATATTATTGCAAGATGTGCTAGGCTAAGTATTGATTTATCTACATGGAACAACATATCAATTTCTAGAAGTGTTCAATTTCTTACTAATTTGTAGGTAGCAATATATATTAATTTGTTTGTTGTTATGTTGTAACTACCTTTAGCCCTTTAATATAATTTTCTTTGACAAAAAAAGGGATCTAAACTTATAATGATTGTCAAATATTGGTAGGACCATATTTTTAGGAAGCTCTCGTTTTAGGTTTAATTAGTAGAATAGTATTGTTAAATAAGATAGTCTCGTTGTTTATGTCTCTTTTATTGTTTTTTTCTAGATTTGAGATCGACTGAAAACCTAATCTCTTTGTAACTTTAGCTTATTCTTAAGGTTTTCCCCATTTTGTGTTGATTTATAATATAACAACTCTGTAACCTAATCTCGTTAAATCGATGAAGCTAGACATCGGTTTCTAACTCAACATAGATGGAAGTTTCAGGCAGGCGGCGAAACAGGCGGGTATAGGCAGAATTTTCAGAGACTCGGAAGGTACGTTTATATGTGGTTTTGATGGGTTAAGTGTTGTTAATTCAGTGTTGGATTCTGAAATGTATGCATTGCATTATGCTCTCAAAATGGCAAAAATGTAGGGATTCAAAAAATTATGTATTGAGATCGATTTGCTAGACCTATATGCGCTAGTAAAGGACGGTATCAGGTTTGAAGATTGGTTGAATGATATTTTACGAAATTGCGGAAGTATCCTATAACTGAATAGAGCATTTGAGTTATGCCAGATCTAACATTTGCTGATTGATTAGCCAGAAGGGAAGCCGACTTAATAGATTATCTAAAGCAATACTAAGATCCATCAAAAAAATTGTGAAATAGGATCATGAAAGACGAGTAGAAGAATCTTTCGTAAAATAGTTGAAAACGCTCATCGGAGTATAGGCTAGCCTACTAGTTATTTTGACATCCGATGTATGGGAAAAAATCTTATTTATCTATCACAAATATTATCTAACTGAAAAAAATATCCTTTTATTTCAATATGAATTTTTTCCTTTTTCTTTCCTTCGAAGTTTGTAATTTTTCCTTTTCTTCGTGATAAAGAATTTAGTTTTTAACAGAATAGGGGATTTCAATGGACCAAAGCAAAATAGAAAATGATAAAACGTGGGCTCAACCAACGAGCCCGTCATCTGGTTGCAATGCTAACGACCCACCCGTGCACATTAGCATACACCCTTCCTCCATTACCTAAATCACGACTAATCTTCACTACCTCTGCTAACTTACACCGTCCACCACCACTACTCTCTCCGCCTCTCTTTTCCACCACCATGTCCACCACCGTCGACCCCAGCAATCTTGATGTCCTTTTTCAGCAAAAGAAGGTCCTACGCACTAAAGTTAAGAAAGATCTCAGGTCTATGGACCCCACATTAAGATCCCAAGAAGGTATAGAAATGAATAAGCTAAATTTTCATTAGAGATTGGTATGAAATGCTTCATTTTTTAATTGCTTGGGTAAAGATTTGATCTTTTTGCTATTTGCTAAATACCCTTTTGTTCCTTTTCCTTACAAATTATCATTGTTGAAGCTACATTATTTTTGCGTAGCTAATTAGTTTAGCTAAGACAGAGTTTATTAAGAGCCTTACACTTTGTACCATTTTTGCGAAAAAGCACATTTCCTACACTTCCTAATGTTTAAGTCTATTAGGAGGGGTAATCCTTACACTTTTAAAGTACCACACTTTGTGAGAGTGATTTTTATTGAATGTAAATATTGCAAAGAAACAATTAAAATGCTTAAGTTCCGTTTTCTTGATTCATTACATGAAAGTTCTGAACTTTTTGTTATTTGCTAAAGGACCCTTTCGTTTGTTTAGCATTCAGATCATGAAATTCAAATAATTGTTTGAAGCTTAATGGTTTGAGTAATTGAGTGTTGCTAAACACTAAATATTGTTAAAAGAGGCTTTTTATTATGAAATCCATATATGGATTTTTTGTCAAGATCTCGGCTTTTTTGCTTACTCTAAATACCCTCCTTTTATTTGTTTTAAATACAGATGATGAAATACAAAGAATTATATTGGAAGCTCCATGGTTTAAGTCTTGTAAAAAACTATGTGCATATATAAGCTGTGCACCTTTAAGAGAAGTTGATACTTCAAAGATTTTAACAGAAATTTTAAAGGATTCATCTAAAGGTATCATTTTTATACTCCTCCACACACAATTTGCTCTATAATGACTCAAAATCTCTACTCATTATTTTCCATCTTCAAATAAGACGAAGATTTACAGATAAAAAAGAAGCTTTATGTTCCTCGTATAGAGGACAAAAATAGAAACATGAGAATGTTACACATTTCAAAATTAGACGATTTAATCGCTAATTCAATGGATATTTTAGAGCCAGCTCCCATAGACTCTGAAGGAAAAGACCGTGAAGATGGTAATTTTTTTTTTTTACGTAAACCAATTTTTTTTTCTTTTTCTTTTACTCCTTTTTGATTCATGCCCCTTTTTTTCAACAGTTTTGCTCGCACATGAGCCTATCGATTTGTTACTCTTACCTGGTAAGTGATGTTATTTATTTCTTGGCATAATTATTCGATGTAATTAAAGATCGTTAATTTTTTTAGGTCTAGCATTTGATAAATCTGGAAGGCGCCTGGGCCGTGGTGGTGGGTAGGTTCTTTTAACTCATTCTCTTACACACACACACACGAACACACACATGTGTGTATTTATGTATGTTAATGATGATTGTTTCAGCTACTATGATACGTTTCTAACAAGATATCAAGAACTCGCGACAAAGCAAAATTGGAAGCAACCTCTTTTAAGTACGTTCTTCGATCATTTTATTAGTAAAATAAGTTTTTTAACCTCTCTAATATGGTAAAAACTTGTTTGTGATTATGCAGTTGCTTTATCATATTCAGTTCAAATAGTGGATGAAGGATTAATACCTATGACTCCAATTGATGTCTCTATAGATGCTCTTGTTTCACCTTCTGGTTTAATTCCCTTTAGTCCAGCTGGCTTTGAGTTGTCTAAACAATGAAACTCTCGTGTGAAAGGAGAAAAAAAATCCTATTTTTTGGATGAATTTTACATCTAAATTTTTTCGAGAGAGCTCAGAATAAGGTGTATGTGTTGTAACATTGACTTGACTAGCTTGTTGTAAACATTTTAAATTTGTTGTGAATCCATGTATTGATAAACTTGGCCACAAGGGTTATTTTAGTCATTTCATATCATTGTATCTCGATCTTCTTTTGTGTGGGTTGGTAGTTCTAAAGGGTAAAGTTGGTAAAATTTGCAAATACTACTAGATAAGAAGGATATTGTGGTCTTTAATACCCGCCTTATAAAAACACTAGACGGGGAATACTTGAATTACATTCATACTACATTTTACACTTGGTAATAAACTCTTATTACACAATTACGTTACATTGAGTTAGATGATAGAGATAAGTTCATGATACACTTTCTACTTAAGAATTATGAATGTGATAACAAGTTTTTTCTAAATCTTTTGGTGTACGAGTTGATACAAATACATCTATTTTGATAATTAATAAATATAGTCGAATAAGTAAAAATGCCAGGTGTCAAGAATTTCTTTCGAAACCACTCCCTAATTGCATATGAAGCCATTCGGGTTGTGTTCCTTGACCATATTCTCTTGAAGCTTGAGAGCTAAACATCATCCCTGTTGTATCATATGTTGTGGGACCCATCTATAAACACACCAAATCACAAACATATGATAGTATTAGATACAGATTTATAAATCGGTCCCTCCAAAAAGCTAAAAGCAAAAAACAAGATGCATAAAGAAAAAATGATTCCACTATCATTTAACTTTATACATAATCCAAGACTATTGGAGAGAACTTTTGATAAGAGTTCTTCATACTAGTTGTGTAAAAGTTGGCATTGGAATAATTTGTATAAAGTCAACAAAAAAGTGAATTTTAAGAAATATTTTATCATCAAGAATCTAGATAAATGCCTTCTTAATGAAGTAACTTTGTTTATGAAAGAAAAAAAAAATTGTTAAGAAGATTAAAACTCACTTCTTTTGGAGGAAAACCTTCGATTGAAGTGTTCATTCTTGAATTAACTGCTTCAAGCTTCATTGACAAGAACTAGTACAGATAATAAGATTTAGATTCAATTATCTAAAATTAGTTTTATTATTTGGTAAATTATTTCACATTACCTCAACTTGACGTTGTAGTGACTGAACATAATTTATTATTTCATCAAGAACAAGTGCTTTACCAATAACCTGAATAGATATTTTAAAATGTTCAAATAAAATTGATAAAGAAATTAAAACTGAGTAGAGTTGATTAAGCATTGGTTAGATTACAAGATTTTATTAGTAGTGAGAATGTGAATAAAAAAGTGTATAGATTTGCAACATTATTGTATATACACGGGCATATTTGGTATTTATCGAAACACAGGGACCAATGGTGCAATTCAACAGTAAAGAAAACAAACGAAAGGTCACCTTATTACAGCCAGGAACTAAATCTTGCAGAATTTTCATCCTTTCACTGATTTTCTCTCTCCTAGCCTACAAAATAGCAAGATGAATCAGTTTTTTCAGTTACGAAAGCTCACATTTTGAAGTGTGAAATGTTTAAAGAAGAATTACTCGCTCTGCTAAACTATGGCTATCAGTAGCTTGACCCCTTCTAGCTCGAACATGAATATAATCTTTAGATGGTTCAGATTTACTGCTTTGTTCTTTAGGAGGTTTATTTCCTGTCTTTGAACTTGATTCAGTTTCACCTTTTGATTCATTGTTTAATACTGTTGCTTTTATTCGCTTATCATTTGAATTAGTCTGCCCAAAATAAAACAGATCATATTATATAACCTAATCTGATTAATTGTTTTTCTCAAACAAATCAGTAATACAAAATATTATATAATTTTTTTGCTAAATCAAGTAATTTGTTGAAACTGAAAGTTGAAAATTAAATATATACAAGTGAACAGTAAAAGTGATAAATCACTATTGCTTAAAAAAAAATTGAAAAGTACTTAAGTCAGATTGATGAGTTGTTAAGTCAAATTAGTTAGGAACAGTAAATTAGCAAAGATTAATCGTAAGATTTACCAAATCATTAGCACTAATAGTTGAAACGTCTTCAGAATTCAAATCCTTTCTCTTCCTCCCTCCGCCACCGCGACTACCGCTTTGCTCCGTCAAGGTGGATTCACCTACAGAAATATCTCGATTTGACGGCGGAATCGGAGTCGCAGCTTCTCCGAACTCGCCGAAGCTTCCCATTCTTAAACCTAAACCTCCGAGTTCACTGATGTTTCCGGCAACCGGAAACGGCCAAATCTCTGATAAGCTGTATGATGCCGGATTTGCCGCCGAAAATGACGCCTCATTTACTATCGGTGGATCCATTTCACACGTACATAACACAAGTATACTTACATATACAAATGTGCATATGTATGTATATGCAAGTAAGTGGAGGTATGGAGGTGATTTAGAGAGATGTGTGTGAAATTTGAGTGTGTTTTAGTGTGTGAAGTGTTTGGGTTTTATGTATATAAAGAGCAGTGAGGGAGAGTGAAAGGTAATTAAAAGATAGAGACTGTGATGTGAGGCTGGCTGAGCAAGGAGGAGCTTGGTTGGTTATAATGCGCCCTGTGATTACAACGGCGTATGTTAGCGCATGAATTGACTTTTATCTAATGTACTTCTTTTACTATTTTCTTGGCTTTTTATTTCGACGAATATCACAATAAGGGGTCCATATATTGGTGTGCTTTTCTTTTTTTTCCCCCAAAATATGATCATTTTATTCAAACAAAAAGATGACAGGACATACAACTGAAATATACAAATTTAACCTACACATTATAACAACCGTCTAACTTTATTTTATGTAATAAAATCATACTAGATAGTTAAAAGTTTTTTTCTTATCAATCTGAAAAAATTGAGATAACAACCAGGTAAATAATCCATACAATAAACATAAGATCTTAATCATAAAATTATTGGGGCTAACTCAATAATCAGGACCTTGTCTCTCATTTAGTAGGTACATGGTTCAAATCCCCCAGTCTTGTTATTTTTTGAGCCCTAAAAAAGGGTAAATCAAGAGGTGCAAGGTTCGAGTCCCCTCCTTGTACATGGGTAACCTAGTACTGGTTAACCTGGAAATACTTGCCTGGACACCCACGATATCAAAAAAAAAACTTAATCATGAATAGTCGACAAATGTGATATCGGTAACTTACCGACCAAATTCTATCATGACTTATGATCTTAAAACATTTTTAGGTTTATAAAGTATCGTTTTCAGACCAAACGTATTCAAAACGCTTATTTTTATACCATTTTACTAATTTCGTAAGATATTTTATAGATTTCAAGAACAATTTAGACACTTTAAATATAGTTCATAAGTTGTGATGCGATCAAAGAAAGATATAATTTATTTGAAATACTCATATTGTCCTTCAAATCTATAAATTATCTCACGAAATATGTGAAATGGCCTAAAAATTGGTGTTTTGAATACAGTTGGCCTGAAAATGGTACTTTTGAAACAGTTTGCCTAAAAATGTTATTAGGTCATAGTTAATAGCCTAAAAATTAAAAAAATTCGTAACTTATAACAGTGTAAACTATCACAACTCCTCCAACATATCCACCAACAAAGGAAGTTTTAATCTCTAAAGACACAAAAAAACAGAATATTATCGACGTAATAATTTATTACAAATATTTCCAACTCACAAACAAACAACAAACAATAAATCTAACCTGATCAAGTACCGATTAAGACCATAAACTACAAATTGACGCCAATCATTGTCACACTAAATTAAGTTAAAATATGAGGCTCATAAACTAAAATTTCACCAAATAAAACAGTTTACAAACTTTTTCTCACCAATCCAAAAAAAAAAATTGTAGATTTGTACTGGTTTGTTGATTTCTATTTAATTTGTTGAAAAAATTAAATCGTTCCCATTGCACCGCCCGAAGAAAAAAGAGAAACTATACGAAGAGAATGATCATATGTGAAAAGGTATTTGAAAATCAAATTTACTTATCTAAAACTAACTTAATGACAACTAAATTTTACATGGAAGATGATATCTTCTAACTTGTTGTAATCGATTCGGAAGAAAAAGAAAATTCACCTACTAAATATGAAACTTAGAGAGATAAAGACAGAGAGATTTTTTTGTCAAATAAAAAACTACAATTTTTTTTATCATACACACGTATTAATGTGTCACTATACTATAAATACAAAGTTTAGCTCGGTAATATTTTGATTATAAAAAGAAGAAAGAGTCTAAAGATAAAATAACATTCCATAATTCGTAAGAAAAATTATATTAACAAACTTATTTTATTGTAAAGTCAAGAATTTAAAATTTAATAAAGGTAAATTATGTCAAGAGATTTATTAAATTCTTAATCTAGAATTAGGATGTTGGCTATACTCTTTTTGAACCACATTGCTCTTCAATTAGACCACTACTGTGCCAATTCGATCTCTTAATTTGTATAAATTTAACTATGATACTTCTTGAATTTACCTATGTTGTTGGAAATGTTAATGGGATTTTATTGATAGTGTATTTGTTACTTTGAACCGTATCAGTGATGAAAGTTGAGATTCAGTTAATTCGACTGACATGTACCATAACAACAAACTATCTCTGGACAAGCACGGTTATTGAGAATGACTATGCTGAGATCATGAATAATTTATCAAATATTTTTAATTTGTTGCTAATCTATGTAATAATTTGAAGGAATTGGATCTATTTTCTCATTTCTGGAAGTTAAAGTTCTTATATATTTAGAGAATAAGCAAATGTTTATTAAGTTAAACAAAAGTTATGTGGTATTCTATTTAGTTTATGATCTATTTTTCATATTATCTTAATCAACAAACTTTTTAGATGATGATGATCAATCTTTAAAAATTAGTTGGTCTACAATTTTGATATATAAGATATTTTATTTAATAAAAAAGTAAGTATCTTTAAAAAAGAAATCGTAAAAATGTAAGAAAATAACTCCAAACTACACAAAAATGAAATATTTGTTCTTTTTCTTTCAATTTTGATGGTGAAGAGTGTATTTAAGGCAAGTGAGAATTTATAGGAGAATCCAGAGTGGGATGTAAGAACTACGAGTATAATAGCTCTGTCTTTGTTATTACTATCAATTGCTTCCCAGAACAAGACACAATTACTATTATTCAATTAATTTTAAAAAAACAGCGAGTGAAACATGTGTATTCCTAAGCGTGTGATGATAAGTAGCACATTTTATAGATTTATACTATTTGGGATCACACCCCTTTACAAAAGGCATCTTTTACTGCATCAAATGATGTTTTTGACTTTAATAATTAACGAAGAGTGTGTTGTTAGATCCACAAATAAAATGGGTACACATGTCCCCATAACACGTTTAAGATTATGTATCTTCAATTTGTTCAATGTTACTTTTATAATGTTTGTTTCATTAAATATAATCTATATTTGACAAAAAAAATCTAAAAACTGTTTGACTCAAGTAAAATATGATCATGTTATTGTTATCCGTTTTGGGTAGTAAAGAATTTGTGACTCATGCAACATTTGACCATATT
This sequence comes from Nemophila menziesii, assembly GCA_029959085.1. Lineage (NCBI taxonomy): Eukaryota > Viridiplantae > Streptophyta > Magnoliopsida > Boraginales > Hydrophyllaceae > Nemophila > Nemophila menziesii. The sequence goes on from JARWIR010000008.1 coordinate 30,814,957, forward strand.
ATATGTTTAGCGTAATTGAGAATTTATATTATGTTTACAGTTCAATTATCCCATAAATATTAATTACCTATTAAGTTTAATATAAATGGACCTCTCTTTAACTATCTATCTATTGCTCATTCCTCTCTTTTGTCAGTTGTTTATTAGTTTTGATAGAGAGCGACATTTGATTTATGTATTCCTTTGGAAAATCAAGTTCATTCATGATTGTTGATTCTCCAATTTATAATATTATTTCAACGGAGACTCCTTTTAAAGAGAATAAACATGTTCAGGTGTAAATTTGAGATAAAGAAACCCTAAAATATTGTTTAACCATATGTTGAAGATATTGAAGAACCTATTATAAAAGAGGATAAACAATCATTCATGGGTAAATTTCAGAGGAAGAAACTCAACTAAAATCCAAATACATCTAGTATTCGGCTTACCCCGACTCACTTAACTCGCTTAAAGAAATCTAAATTTCATGATACACTCCATCCTACACATCTAGTGTACGGCTCAACCCGACTTGCTTACATCCTTGATCTAAATCCAAGCTACCTTGACCCATTAGGTCACCATGAAATCAAAATTAGCTAAAAAGGTCATATATTCCTCTAAAGGTCCACAATACATTTAGTATATGATCTAAAATTCCTCATCCTAATTCATTTGTCTTTATCTTTATCTTTCTCTTTCTATTCAATTCTTAATATCCTTCAACCACCTCCATTCTTTTACTTTCTTTTCACCTTTTCCGGTCAGTACTCTTTTCAAGTTTATCCAAGAAATATGTTTATCTCACTCATTGACATCTATCTTTATTTGGTGAATATCAAACTAGATATTTTGTGATTTATTTAAAGCTTAATGACTTGCTGAATCACAATGTAGTGTTTGAACTATACAAGTATCTTGTATAGTGTTAGATGCGTTTGGTGATCAAATATATTGCAGGCTTTTGCCTTTAACCTGATATAGATCCAGGATTGCCGAGGAAGTCAAGATTTCATGTGAACATATCTTCAATAGTGAGGCGGGCTGAGAGAAATCGTTGATTGAGTAAGGTTTCACCTGCTTTTGCCTTTAACCAGATATAGATCCAGGAGTGCCGAGGAAGTCAAGATTTCATGTGAACATATATTCAATAGTGAGACGGGCAGACGGGTTGAGAGAAATTGTTGATTGAGTAAGGTTTCAATTTGGTGAACCATTCTTATGAGTGTCAAGGGAAAGGGCCGACAATGGTCGACATCATTAACATGTTGTTAACTCTATTTGATGTTTTATGAGCTGACTGTATTTTTAATATCTCTTTGATTTGACCTTCGGGCGGTGGGTACCCCTGGAGTAATTTCTGCGGGTCGAAAGATAAAAAAATTTCTGTTTCCGGGACTTGAATCATGTGAACATATATTCAATAGTGAGACAGGCAGACGGGTTGAGAGAAATCGTTGATTGAGTAAGGTTTCAATTTGGTGAACCATTCTTATGAGTGTCAAGGGAAAGGGCCGTCAATGGTCGACATCATTAACATGTTGTTAACTCTATTTGATGTTTTATGAGCTGACTGTATTTTTAATATCCCTTTGATTTGACCTTCGGGCGGTGGGTACCCCTGGAGTAATTTCTGCGGGTCGAAAGATAAAAAAAATTCCGTTGCCGGGACTTGAACCCGGGTCTCTCGGGTGAGAGCCGAGTATCCTAACCACCTAGACTACAACGGAAGGATGATGAACCAATTTAACAAATCGTATTTGATCACAACTCGAAAGTTGTAGGAAGCACATATAATATGATTCGAGGATCTGCCAACGAGATGAACATGAAGTTCTCCGGGAAGAGGGGAAGAAGCCATGGCCAACCGAAGTGACAACATTGTTTGGGGGAACGAAAACAGGGAAACGCATAAAAGAAAACAAAGGGGAAAGAAATGGAAAAGAAGAAAGAAAAGGGGATGAAGAAGGGAAAAAGGAATGGAAATAGGGGGTGGGCCGCCATCACCCAGCAGAGAGCCACCAGTGACAGTGACGATTAGGGCCGGGAAGTGTTTTTTTAAAATTTGAAAAATTGAGGGGAGTAGTGAGAGAGCGGTTGTAAGGTAAGGTGTTAAAAATGAGCGTAAATGTATATTATTTGTTTTCTTATAATTTACATTTTACCTTTAACTTTTTTTTATGTAAATATAAATAAAATCTATTCGATGAAAAACAAACTGTATGATCTATGCATAACACTCTGTATTTTATTGATGAATGAGCAACAAACTCATTTTTGAAATATAACCCCATCTTATAAAAGAAAACTTAAAAAAATTAATTTTTCATCCAATAGAATATGTACCTCATCTTTTCTTTAAAAATAATAGTGAGGTATCTATGATGTGATTAAGTTGTGTAGATGATCAAACTATTTGAGTAGTCAATTTTGGTTTATACAAGGTTAGTGCTCAGTAAATCTATGCAACCTTGTATAATATCCTGTAAAAGGCATGGTCTTGTATACCTTCCTTAAGAGACCGTGAGTTCGTTTTCAGTTGACGGCAACAAAATAACTTAAACGGAGACATCAAAAAATTGTACAAAATTATTATAAAAAACAAGTCATTTATTATTTTAAATACAGAATAATAAAATAATATGCATCAGACAAAGAAATTTTAAAAAAAGAAAAAAAGAAGATAGTTTGAATTAAAGGAAAACTCCCAAAATGAATTTTCGGAAAATTCTCAAAATTCAAAAAAGTTCCCAAAACTCAAAAAGTGAGTTATGAGAAAATTATAATATTAGTTTTACAATTATGTATCAAATAAAGATTTTTTTTTTAAAAAAAAAAGACAATTTGAGCTTCGAGAAAATTTCTAAAGCTCAAAAAGTTGAGTTTCGGAAAATAACCCAAAACTCAAATTGTTCTTCGAATCAAAGGTAAAAAAGAGTTAAAATATATAAAGAATGCAAAAATGTAGCAATAAAGAAAAACGGTTTGAGTTATGGGAAAATGCCCAAAAATCAGAATTCGAGTTTTGGAAATTTTCCCAAAACTCAAACTATTCTTCTTCTTTGCTTCATTTTTGTTTTATCATTCTAGTTTACATCTGCGAAGGTTGTTGCAAGTATATTAAGTTGGTGTAAGAAGGTAAAAGGTGATTTTTTTTTTACTTTTCTCTAGGAATTGTTGGGGAAGATTATCACATCTCATATGTGTCAATCATATGTTTGTTTTTATTGATCAATTTTGAGTATTATCTATGTTTTATTTATTACCTAAAATTAAACTTCATTCTTTCCTTGTTGAGGCTTTGAAATTGGATGCTTTGGTTTTAAGCCGTGCCTGAATGAAAACTTCAATTGCCTCACCGGCATGTTATTTCATTATTTTCTAATTTCTTATTCACCTATATAATGTTGTAATTTAGTTGCAATAGAATAGCGGTATGTGTATATTAATTAACCAAGTGATATTTTATGATAGGTTCGTAGTGGAGGCAATCTTGAGAAAGAAAGACGATTACAATTTACTCACTGTAGCGTCTTATTTTAGTGAAAACATTGATGTGGTAGTGAACTGTTCTCAATCTCCTCAAGATATTTAAGGGAAAAATCAAATCAGGTAAATTTTGGTAGCTAAAGTAGTTCAGGTTACTTTATCAAATTACTTAGTATTGAACATGTGATTTAAAGTACAAGTCTTTTTTTTCTTTTTTTTTTGGTCGAAACTCTACTATTATTATATCAAACAAATATTACAGCAGCTATCTACAAATCCAAAACAGACAAAAGGAAATAAAACGTCCAAAACAGACAAGAAACAACAAAACAGGCTATCGATCTGAGAATCAAAAAACCAACTATCCCATTGTAGCCACCGAAGATCGCAAGAAGTGCTATTTGTCGAGACATTACACCAATCTGTTCGAAGATCACAAGTTTTATTAGTTCTCCAAAGTGAGCCTTCATCAATCACCAAACACCTCGCACCTATCCGAACCTCCGTGAAAGGAACAACATCACTAACACCACACAAACAGTATCCAATAACCAAAGAGAGGTACTTAATCACAGTAACTAAGTTAACTGTGACTTGACGTAGTGTAGAACACCACAAGTCCTCCCTAATTGTAACCCAAAAGAGGGTTTGAACCACGGAGGATAAGGCAGGCCGAGGGTGTGACTTGTCCTTGAAACGAGTCGTATTATATTTAACAATTATCTCTATCCCAAAATATAACCTAAAGTTCATCCCAATTGAAGTATTCAGTAATCTAATCGAACTAAGAAATCTCGTACTGGGAAAAATCCGATAATACCCAGGGAACTGTAATCTAAGTAAACTGATAAAGATCTTAATTCTTCCAATTTGAGATATGAAACGTGTATAAATAATCACCATATAGTCACCATAAATACATCTCCTAATTTCCAAAATCATCCAAATTTTTGAAGTATATAGTGATCTAATCGATCTAATAAAGATTGTAACAAGCAAACACTTACTGTATTCGAACTGTTGCACAATCAGGCTTACCGTATTAACCCTCCAAAGTACACAATCGGAATCTCGATTTGAGTAGGCTAATAAAACCTTACGAATATAATACCTTGTGATACGAAGTCGAAATCGAATTTTTTACAGAAGCGTGAATCTCCAGTTGGGCTAGGCCCGCGAAGCAGAGCCCAGTCGATACTCAAAGGCCGATTAGCCCTCTCTGTCTCCTTCCCATCGTTCGTCTTCATCATCTCAACCCAAACCCTAACGGGTTCTCTAACCCCAAATAAGAAGAGTAATCCAATCAGACTTGTTACCAGTTTCTTCAATCCCAGATCACAAAACAAATCCATCAATACGTGTTGTTCAAAAAGAGTGCCAAAAATCTAACGATTTGAGAAGGAAAATAAAACTGGAAAAAAAGAAATACAGAGAGAAGAGAGAACCAGCGTTTCTCTCTCTCTAGACCTCATTTGTTTCCCTCTTTTTTTAAGTACAAGTCTTTGACCAAAGGTAATTTAGGTGTGTTGTTTTGATGAATTGGAAAGTAATAAATAAAAATAATTTTTTATAAATGCAACTATATAATATTTTGTGATGATGAATATGCAGTGGATATTTTGTTAGTCAAAAAGTATCGATAACGACTGTGATAAAAAAAGGTCAATATTGGTGCCTTTTATGGGTGAGTAAATAACATATGTGGTCAGGGGGAATAAAAAGTAGCATGAGGGGTTTATTGGACATTAATTCTTTATACAATTACAATTTTGAACATATGTATGTAAATGATTACTAAAAAATGCAAGGATTATCAACCGTTTTATTGAATAATCAATAATTGAATTCCAGGTTAATGCCCAATAAGTCCCTTCAACCTCGTGTACTATCTCGTAAAGGCATGGTCTTTTTTATCCTTCTTAAGAGATCTTGAGTTCGCTTTCAGTTGATGACAACAAATTAACTTAAATGGGTACATTAAGTAATTGTATAAAAATATCATAAAAAATGATTAATTTAATTTTTTTTTAATAGCTGAAATGATATGCATCAGGCAAAAGAATTTTTTCAAAATACAAAAATGCAACAAAAAAAAAAAGAGTTTTACGAATTTTTCAAAAATTCAAACTGTTTTTCAAATTAAATATAAAATACATAAAAATATAACACACATATATATATATATATATCCTATTTTATGATACATACAATTTGAGTTTTGGGAAAGTTTCTAATACTCAGAATATGAGTTTTGAGAATTTGTTCAATATTCAAACTGTTCTTTAGATCAATGGTAAAATACATAAAAGATGTGGTATATGTCATGCATTATGATACATACTTATTGTTTATTATTTCACAAACAATAAAAGAGAACTAAAAAAAACCAAACAATATAAAAAACAACAAAAAAGAAGAATAATTTGAGTTTTTGGAAAACTTCCAAAACTCAATATATTCTTCAAACTCAGAATCTGAGTTTTGAATTTAATCCTAACTAGCCATGATGTACCATGCAAATAATTTGGTCAGCTTTTTAGTTGCAACACTTGTGACTGTGGTATCTGATCCAGATGAAAGCTATAACAGAAAGATGTATGTCGTTTAAGAAGCTGATTGCCTGATAAGGGAGATGTCGTAACGGTTCTATGGCAGAACAAGATAATGCAATCATTTTGAAGTGTAATTCCTTACCAGGCAGAACAAGATAATGCAATCATTTTGAAGTGTAATTCTTTACCATGACTATGTATGTTTTGTAATATATTTTTATAAATGAATGAAATAACTTTTCATTTGCTATTTCTTTCAGCTTTTCTGTCCTAATTTTGTTTCTCACAAAGCTTAGTTTAAATTTGAGATTTTATTTATGATATTATTCATTATTTGTTAATTTGTCATGCTTCAATTAGTTCTTCTCTTGGAAAAAAATCAATTTACTTATTAAAAAATATCATGACTCGGCAAACCACCATCCTACTCCTCACAGTCAAGCCCTAATCCACAACTCCCATGGCCACCCCAACCCATCGTTAATATTGTTTTGTGTGCATGAACGTTGTGTTTGGAAATGTGTGAGAGAGGGTATGAAATCTGTTAGGTATTGGTTGTAGGTATGATCCATTTTTTACAATTACATCTATATCAAATGGTTTAGAAGTCATTGTCCAAAAAAAAAAAGGTTTAGAAGTGTGCAATAGAATTATAGAAGGTGTTGAAGAGATAGGGAAGATCGACAATGACTGTGGTCAAAAGGAGTAAAAAAATTAAATGTATAGTATCTTTGTTCGAAGAATAAATAATAGTTATAGTGAGAAGAATAAAAAATAGAATGAAAGGTCGACATTAATATATAATATATCTTATTTTATGAAACACATATCTTAAGAGATAGATAGTTGGCCTAGTGGTTAGGCTACTCCGCAGAGACCAAGAGGTCCTGGGATCGAATCTCATTGGAGTCGAAATGACTCCGAGCCCAAAGTGGCTCTCTCGTGTACTCAAAAAAAAAAACACATATCTTACCGCAAAAATGACTTATTATTTAAGTGAACAAAACTATTATCGCATATAAAACCGCATTTATACCATATCACATTTTTGACAAAAAAGAAAAAACATATCACTTTTGTTTGGTGAATTACATACTTTGATGACATATGATCAAACAATTCCAATCCTAAGTCCCAAACAATGGCATATATTTCTCAGTTGGTAGGTGTTGATGATAAATACATACTACAATTTGTCGTTAGTAACGCAATTTACAGTTTAGAGAAGCTTTCAATTCCATTGGAGCTTAGGCCTAACGCTTTTAATATTCTCTTGTCATCATCTTTTTTTCCCCCACTCTGCCTAATTTGCCTTTACCAATATAATTTTAGTTGGACAAAAATAGTGTTCGGAAAGTATATTTCAACCCATGCCCAAGATGTAGTGTGAATGAAGTGGCTACCAAAGTTGCTCAACTTAGTTTGCTGGATATTACAATTGTGATTGTAACTTCGTGAGTGTGACCAACTCCTTACTCTAGTGCTTACATGGGAAATGTGTCATTTTTACTAAACCTTAATCATTCTTTGGTAAATTTTCAAATGCACCAATACGATATATTTACTCGTTCAATTTGAAATATATTAAACAAGTTAAATAAAAGATTTTTAACTCATTAATATCTAACAAACGAGTTCCATTAGAGCCTTAAACTTATTCTATCAGAAGTTAGAAAATGATTAGATCAAGAATCTTTATGGAACGTCGCTCATATTAATAGAAGATATAACTCAACTGTGGATGCTCTGGCAAACTGTATTAGAATTAATCTCGATTTATCTAACTGGAAGGATCGTTCTCTTATCGCTTCTGATATGTTTCTAACTAATTTTTGTAATAGTTATAGGTAGTATTTGGGTTACTTGTTGACAAAAAAATAAAATCTAACAAACTTTTTTTATAATGTCTAGTCAATTTCACCAACAATCTAGGTCCATATATAATATCCTTTACTGGCTACAACATATTTCATAGCGACGAGTTATTTTATATATCACTGGACTACAACACATTTCATAACGACGATTTCACTAGGCTGCAACACATTTCACTAAACAAATCATGGGACCCACAAAACTCACACGACATCCCCTCCCTATATACGATATTCTCAGTGCATCACTTCTCATACGGTTAAAGGCTTCCAACTAAATTGGTTAAACTTGATATTTTATTTGGCAAGGTTATATTTGAAATATTATTAAACAAAAATAATATCTTACCCTTTATTTATCCATCTTTTTAGGTTGGACTTCTTCAGGGGCGGAGCCAGGAATTATTGTTAGGGGGGCCAAGGGGGTTCAGGGGCAACGCCCCGAATTTTTTTTTTTGCCGTATTTACACGATAAGTTTATATATTATGCAAAAATGCACTATAGGTTCTTATATTGTGTAAATATTGCAATATAAGTCCCGATATAACTTTTTAATAAATTACTCTATAAATTTATTTTTTTAATATAAAATAATATATATTTTGTTGTAACAAACTTAAAAAATCTTATAAATAAAATAATTTATAGTCTAAATAAAATAATTTTTAAAAGTTAGGGGGGGTCAAATGAATAATTTTTAAAAATTTAAGGATTAATAACTAATAATTTTTTTTAAGGTAGTGATAGATTTTTTTTTTTTTTTTTGAAAAATCAAGGGGGACCATGGACCCCCCTACCTTAAACTAGGGGTGAGCAAAACAAAACCGAAAAGCCGAACCGAACCGAACCAAAAAACCGAAAAAACCGAACCGAACCAAAAAACCGAAAAAACCGAACCGAAAAAACCGTTCGGTTCGGTATAAGCTTAAAAAACCGAAAAGTTCGGTTCGGTACGGTTTTTCTATGCTAAACCGAACCAAAAAAAATATAAAAACTAAATATATTCTTGAATTTAATTTATATTCTTTAAAAGATTATGACAATGGGATAGAAAATGGAGTAATATTTGAAAAAAAAAAATCTTCATATATGACATGAATCGCCCCTAAAAATGTTATAATATGCAACATATTTTTACATAAGTCATGAGTCAATATATTTTAAAAAATCCTTCGTTTATTAATATTTGTTGAAGGTAAAGCGTAAACATTAAATTTTATAAATATTCCTTTGATATTATTATTCGTTTACGACTTATATAATATTTGAGTTCCAAAAATACAATTTCTTACATGAACCGATAACATGAAAATCAAACACTTCATATATGGATTTTCTAGAAAATAAAAGGTCTCAAATAAAATATATCCAACTATCGAATATCGAATAAAACATATACCAAAACCGAAAAAAAACAGAACCGAACATATAGCGAACCGAAAACCGATGAAACCGAACCAATGAAAACCGTTCGGTTCGGTACCGACCCCTTTAAAAAACAATGATTCGGTTTCGGTTTCGGTTTCGGTTACGGCAAAAAACCGAGCCGAACCGAACCATGCTCACCCCTACCTTAAACACAGCTCCGCCCCTGGACTTCTTAAAACATTATTTGTTCGATTATAGACCTAATTAGCAATTATCTCATAGATATAATAGATTATTTGAAAATTAAATTTTGAATATAAATTTAGATATAGAATTCGAAAATTAGAAATCGGAAAATAATTTCGAATCGAGAATCCTAATTTTTTTTTATCAAAATTCGATAATTAGAAAATTGGTATATGAAAATATTGTTTCTAATTTGGCATTTTTGGATTGGAATCGACCGGTAAAAATTCGGATATGATCGCTATCCCTAATCTTTTTTTTTTGTCAAACGTTTATATTAATAAATAAAAAATTACAACCCTAAAATCACGTAACACTATTAGGATCAACATCAAGGAGCAAAAGACGTGCTAACTGGTAAGAAAGAAACACCTTTCAGTCACCAAAAATATTTCTAATAATATTTGTTTGGTAACCTAACCAACCACAATATTACCTTTGCAAAAAACAAATAAGAAAACCAGGTTGCGAATTTCAACTAAACCATAATTAGAGTATAATCTTACAACACTCAAAAGTTAACAATAGAAGTTTGAGTATGAAGTAACACCATTATATCCTCACAATCATTTTTCACCAAGATAATCTTGAGCCCCTTGATAACACCACAAAACACAATAAGTTTCAATTTAGAACCATCTTAAATAATCTTTTATCATGATCTCTAACAACAAAATACTTGTGCTATTATTTTTGTTAAAAGATATATCAGTATATTTTAAATTTATTACAAGAAAGGGGTGACCAAGTGGCTATCCCTGGTCAATTCATAAGGATCGGATCTTTTCTAAATATATTAGCTTCTCATTCGATAAGCAATACAAGTTAGAATGAAATGAGAAAGAAATAGAATTATATTCACAAGTAATCTACTTACCAAAAAGTGACTATTGTGTGAAAGTGGAAAATCCATATGAGGAAAGAAAGAAGTGATCACTTTATCATGATCAAAGACGGGAGAACCAATCAAGCCTTGACAATTTTCATGATCAAAAAGTTTAACCAAATGCACAGCTAGTACTTCATTCCTTCTTTTAAGTTGTCTACCACATTTCATTTATTTTATATGCTATTTTGATGTAACACTCAAAAAGAAGATATCTTCCAAAAATTAACAGAGTGATAAGAAAATATATTTGAAATATCTTATATAAGTCAGTCAATCGTACAAGTATTTTTTGATAGGGGTAATCTAGCCATTTGAAAGGGCCAAAAAAATTAAGATCGATAGTTAATCTAACGGATAAAATGTTTCGCAGTGATTAAGATATCCTGGATCGAATTTTATTAGAAAAAATGACCAAAATCTATATTTGACAAGATGTATCACTCTTTTACCATCGAATCTCAATGTGATCCTTGTGTATACAATACAATTAGAGAAGATACCTCGATTTGTGTGCAAAAAGTTAGATTGGATCTACGAAATTCAAAAGATGATAGATATGACTCTTCTAGGGAAGTTGGGGGGGGGGGGGGGGGGGAAGCTTATCCATGACGACAAGGTTTTATGGACTCAATGTTTTAAACAAAAGTACTTCCGACATATTATTTATAGTATCAGGATAGACTAAGAGATTCATAGATGTGTAAAGTCACCATATAAGGTATTGATTGACGTGCTTAAACAGGATATCCAATGGTGTGTTCGGAATGGGAAGAGTTTGCATTTTAGATGGATATTTGGATTGGCGTGTCACCACTTATTGATTATGTGTTGACTCCAATGGTGTTGTCTTCCGATGTATGATATAAAATAATCAACCACTTGAAAGATAAAAACTCACAAACGTACGACTAGTTACAATTAATATAATAGATAGATAAGTTCGTCTTTACAGAGATTAACAAGCTAAAGCTAATAAAGCTAAGAAGTAAACTATTTTTGATTAAAGATTGTTGAAAACTAAATAGACTAAAGAGTAAATATATTTGTTTTCTTAAGATGTACTAAATGATTAACTAGAGAGCAAAGTAACCACATAGTAGAAGTCATAGCTAGAAAAACTCATAATCATCACTACCCATTAATAGACTTAATTGGAGTTTAAGGAAAAATCAGGATCTTGTTGCTCCTTGTTGCGAATTAGAACTCTGAATTCACCTTAAATTTCTTCCGAAGGCGATGCTATTTGATACTAGATATCTCTACCAAGTGAACCTTCAATATTACATAATAGTTAAGACCAATTTAACCACACACGATTGCCTAATTAGTTTAACTCTTCCGAGTCTTCAACTCTAGAAGCCGTAAGTTATCCCGGTCCACTACTAAATCCCCATCCATGCATTAATATAATACCTAATTAACCCTAAGCATGTTCCCACAATACTAGAATTAATATAATAAATTGACCAAAAAAAAAATATAATAAGATAAAGGATAATTACAACAACAACCCTCCTTAATTTAAAGATATCCTTGACCTTATGTATATTTATTAAAGATAATGGTGTAATAAAGAAGAGTATCAAATAATCTTTTTTATCTTTATGCATCAAAAAATGGATAAATAAAAATAAATGGAAGGAGTAATAAAACCACAAACTTAATTAAATTGCTAAGGGGCACCTCGTAACTCGATAACCTTATGTCTGCATCAGAATATGCAAGACCATCATTAATGCATAAGGTTCCTTGTATATCTATTTTTTCATGTTGAACAAAAAAAAATTAAAAAAATCAAATAGATTTTGTTAATTTAACAACATTTTCTACATCAATGTAAAAACTCTAAACAATAGATTTTACACAACAGTATTAAACAAACATACATTCCCCATATTCCTTACAAGTTTTCAACTTTACAACATATTATAGAGATGCTTCATATTTCATATCTTACAGCAAGATATGAAATTTACTATATAAAATGCAACTAATACAGATTTTAATTCCATGGACTTGAGAATCTTCCATCTTTAGATCCTGGAGTACTCTGAGATGGACTATTAACAATCCCTGAAGGCTGTTTTACCTGTTTCAAAATTTCATTAATTAAAATAAATAAAAAATCATTGAATTAAAAGTAAGAAACATTACCACCACATTAAAAGCAGGTTTCCTATAATGAGACTGTGGAGTTGGAGATGGGCTATTCATATGGGCCTGACCCGTTTTAGGTGTGTTAAGCCTAGGTGTTGAGCTAGAATCATGGGTAGTAGTATCCACATGAAGTGCCACGTGTGTGTGATGCATAGTATCTCTTCTCTTTAACTCCTCTTCCGCAGTAAGAATCTGATATTAATCAAACAATTAAAACCCTAAATCTGTAAAAACAAAAGCACAAATAATTAAAATTACCTGTTTCAGAATTTTTACTAGACCATGCTTTTTCTCAGTCAAAATATGTAACCTCTCTTCTATCTCCTGTATTGTTTTCACTTTATCACTCTCATTCACAATATCTTCTTTCTTGTTTCTCTGCATATCCAAATACAATAGAAAAATATATAAAAAACTTTATTTCTGAAAAAGGAAAATAAAGGATGACCGATCATAGATTGTTTATATCTATGATAGATGACTAATAATACACGCGTATTAGGTGGGGATATATGTAGTTACGTCACATTCATTACCGTGTAATTGATAAGAATTTCCGACGATTCACCGTAATTTTTTTTATCTTATGGATGAATGTTTAAGTGAGCTTTTACTTCTTCTTTACCGTTATATATAAGTTTTTGTTAGTGAATTTGATGATTATGATTGAGTCACAACTTTGATTATCTAAAAATTAAGCAAATTCCATCTCTATATTCTCTGTACTTATAGTTCTATCATTAATTATCTATCACATATTGTATAACATCGCATAAATCACAAAGTATAGCCTACTAGACTAGTGCCTAAAAAGACCAAAATTCAAGTAAATTAGAAAGAAAATCGCACAACAAACCTCAAATTTCGCGACAAAAAATGAGAAGTAATGGATTAGAAACAAACTCAAATTATTTATCTCTAAAACGTTTCTCATATGCATTTGAACATTAATGATCAAATTCTTAATAGATTTGAGTTAGAATCCATATTTACACAGATCAATGCCATATCTATAGATAGCCATTCAAAGTAGGGCTAGCCATCGCTCAAAGGACCAGTAATAACTTTTCTATCCAATGTGTTCTCTTTAGCACCTTAGAATATGCAAATTCCACACTCTAATATGTAATTTAAGATTAGAATTAATGAAATTCAGTCAGAATTCATGACTAAAAAAAGCAACTGAATAAATCAATCACATGACATAATTTAAGAGATGTTTGATTTTGATACCTCCAAGTTAGGGTTCGCATCGACCTCTTCAGTTTCCTTCTCATCTTGCTTTTCAACACAATCGACGCCGTCAAGTTTGTTTTCAACCTCCTTGGCTGGCGGCGCGTTCTCCAATTCAGTAGTCTCCGGGATGGAGGAGGTGGCGATATCGGTGGAAGGGGTATCGGAGAGGCGAGCAAGGGCGCGTGCACGGCGTCGATAAAGGATTTTGAAGTCCTTAAGAGAGATTGTGCGAGGTGGCATCTGCCATTTTCGGGGGATGTCAGGGACCTTGTGGAGGTTGCCTTTGTACATTGATATTGCTACCATTTTTTCTTTATTTTTGTTAATTTGATTTTTTATCTATAAATAGTATATTTAAGTTTTCTGACCCGGTAGTACGAATACGAGATTAATGGTCATTAATTTCATAAAATATGTCTATGTTATTAAAAATAAGAGATTATTACTCAAAGGGTCTTGAAAACACCACCTCGAGACCCAACAAGACCAGGTCTATACTCTCTTCTTACTAAAGGCCACAACAAAATATTAACACTATAGACAAAAATTCTAATTACCCATTTGCCCTTTTTTATTTCTTATATATCTTAACTTTTTTACCATTTATTCTAAAACCTAAAAATATCAGTCAAACCCCTATTTCTTTCTCTCTCCTCTCCACGCAACTTTTCTTTTATTTGGTTACTCAGCTTTCTAATAGCATTTTAATAGCAGCCATGGCCATGGCTGCTGGTGGTGAATCTTCTGAGATGGAGCTCGAAGCTCGTTAGGGTTTGTGGTGGAGATCTGGCGGCAGCGGGGTTGAGCTTGTCTTCAATACTCAACAACTCAGACCTGCAACAACAATTCGAAAGAAGGTGAGTGCGGAGAGGCTTCTCCACCGGAGGGCGAAATAGTAGATCTGAACGGAGAGCAGTGGCGGTTTTCTTTTGCTGCTACTTGAACGGCGGAGTGGTGGTTCCGGTTTGTAGTGGTGGTTCGGAGTGGGTCTTGAGGTGGTAGTTCGGAGTGGTTGATTTAGATCAGAAGGCATTATTTGTTGATTTAGATCGGAGTGGGTCTTTGCAGAATATATAGGGTTATATAGGGTTTTGCAGAATATCGAAGCTTTGGAAGTTTAGGTCAGAAACAAGGGTTAGTTGCCCTTATAGCACGTCGTAGTAGGTTACACCCTGGTACACGATACTTAGCTAGGGGTATAAACGCATGTTATAGCACAGGTTAAGTACCTTAACTTATCTTTAATTACAAGAATAGACCTTGATTTGTTAAATTTGGGGCAGGTAATGAAGTGGAGTGTGAGAAACTTGTATGGATTTAAAAAGGGAAAGGACAAAGTGCACCATAATAGGTATATTTGGCAAAGAGGTACTATTCCTATGTGGTGGGGTGCAGAGTTAAAATTAACAGCAGCTGAAGCAGAAATATATGTATCAGATACAAATCCTTATAAAGGAAGTGCTCAATATTATCAAAGACTAACTAAAAGATACGATACAAGCGAATTAGATTTTATCTGTTAATGGAAATCAAAAGAGAAATTCTCTGTTATGTTATATGTTCTGAGGCGGCTTCTCTTCCTTCCATCAAGATGAAGATGCTCGTTCTACTGTATATTGTTCTGAGCCGCTGTGAAGTCTCGTTTCTGCTTCTGAGTCGGTTTTTTTATTTAATTCATTAAAGATCAATTGTATTGCTTTAATTTGAATTCAGTGTTGTGTTATTTTAGTTTAATTAATAGACAATTCTCTAAATGCTCAACAGTTTACTAATTATACGAGAAACGCTCAGCAAGTTACTGAGCAAACGAGCATGTTCAGTAAAACCAGTCAATAAAAAAATTCGAATACTCAGCAACTTTTTTGACACTCAGAACTTTTTCCGATAATCAGCAACTTTTTTCATGCTCAGTAGCCCATGCTCAGTACTTTTTCCATGCCGAGTACTCCAGACTCGAAACTTTTTTTCACGCTCAGAACTTTTTTTCATGCTCAGAACTTTATTTCACGCTCAGAACTTTATTTTACGCTCAGAACTTTATTTGCTCAGAACTTCACTTTACGCTCAGAACTTTACTCTACGCTCAGAACTTTACTCTACGCTCAGAACTTTATTTCATGCTCAGAACTTTTTCTGGCGGTGGCCGGAGGTGGCCGGCGGTGATCGATGGTTGTGGTCGGAGCTGGAAATTATTTGATAATTAATGAAGGAGGAGAGAGAAAAAATGATAAAGGAGGAGAGAGATTAATGGTAATGGAGGAGAGAGTAATGGTAGTGGAGGAGAGAGAAATAATCTATTTTTTTGTCTTATATGCACTAGAAGGGTAGTTATGACATTGGACATTTTATTGGCCTCTAAGAAGGAGAGAGGAATTGACTAGCTCCTAAGTGGCACATTGATTTTTCTCAAGTCTCCTTGGGTAATTGACCCTAAAAATAATTGTCTCATAATAATAAATGTTCAAGTAAAAAAACAAAACAAATTTTATGAAACTAGGGAATAATAAACTATTTAAATCATGAAAAACTCTACCTTAACCCCTCTTCCCATATATTACCACTTTCTCTCTCTAGGGTTTATCTCTCGTTTCTCTCATTTGATTCATCCAAATTACCCATAAGTATTTGAAAATGACGAGCCTTCTTCTTCTCAAAAGATCTTCACCACACCTTTCCAATACTAGGCTTGCTTTATCAGCTCTCAGCCACCACCTATTTTCATCCGTTTCCAGAAATGCCCCCCAAACTTGTCAAATTCACACATCTACCACTACTCCGGCTGTTGACCCAGTCGAGTGGTTCAATTTTAGGACTAGGGCGGCGTTTCATTCCGGCCGTGCTTCTCAGGGTTACGCCGTTGCTGATTATTGTGATGACGTCGAAGAAGGGTTGGAAATAGCTAAACTTGGGATTTCCCCTTCTGTTGTCTCTTCCTTAGCTAAAAAGGGTATCACTAAATTGTTCCCTATTCAGAAAGCTGTTCTCGAACCAGCGATGCAAGGGAAAGACATGATTGGCCGAGCTAGAACTGGAACAGGGAAGACTTTAGCTTTTGGTATCCCTATAATGGATAAAATCATAAAATTCAACGCTAAGCATGGGAAAGGAAGGAATCCTTTAGCTATAGTCTTGGCTCCTACTAGAGAACTTGCTAAACAAGTAGACAAAGAATTCTATGAATCTACATCAGATGTAGATACACTATGTGTGTATGGTGGTATGCCTATTTCACGACAAATGAGCTCACTTGATAGTGGTGTTGATGTGGTAGTTGGAACACCTGGTCGTGTTATGGATCTTCTCAAAAGAGGCTCTTTAAATTTATCCGAAGTTCAATTTGTTGTTCTAGATGAAGCTGATCAAATGCTTAACGTTGGATTTGCTGAGGATGTTGAAACTATCCTAGGACATATCAGACAAGACCATCAAACTATGATGTTTTCCGCTACTATGCCTAGCTGGATCATGAAACTCACAAATAAGTTTCTGAAAAAACCAACCTTCATCGATCTTGTGGGAGATTCTAATCAGAAATTAGCTGATGGAATATCATTGTATTGTATAGCATCAGATAGTCGTCAAAAAGCTGCTATTCTTGGACCTTTGATTACAGAACATGCGAAAGGAGGGAAAGTTATAGTGTTTACGCAAACGAAACGTGATGCTGATAGATTAGCATATGCGATGCAAAAGAGTGTAAGATGTGAAGCTTTACATGGAGATATTTCACAGAGTCAAAGAGAAAGAAGTTTAGCTAGTTTTAGAGAAGGACAAATTAATGTATTGGTTGCTACAGATGTAGCTGCTCGTGGACTTGATGTACCTAACGTTGATTTAGTGATACATTTTGAACTTCCGAACAATTCGGAGATATTTGTTCATAGATCTGGGCGTACTGGACGTGCTGGGAAAAAGGGAAGTGCAATTCTTATATATGCTCCGGAACAGTATAGGGATGTCAAGGGTATTGAACGTGAAGTTGGATGTCAATTTACTGAGCTTCCGAGAATGGCTGGTGATCCTGATGCGGCAAGTTTGTTTAGTGGTGGTGGTGGTGGACGTTTTGGTGGTGGTGGTTTTGGCCGTTCAGGTGGTGGATTTGGTGGTGGTGGTGGCCGTTCAGGTGGTGGTTTTGGTCGTTCAAGTGGTGGATTTGGTGGTGGTGGAGGGAGATCAAGTGGTGGATCAAGCTCTGGGCGTTCATCAGGTGGTTTTGGAAACTTTGGTGGTTCAGATCGAAGCTCAAGTGGTGGTGGTTTTGGGGACTTTGGTGGTTCAAGTCGTTCTTCTGGTGGATTTGGCAGCTTTGGAAGTGATGGGAGCTCTAGGAAAAAGTTCTATTAATTTCATATCAAAATGTTTCGGGATTGTGGAAGGAAAAGTGCTGTGAAGGATATGCAAAATCGAAAAGCATATATTATGAGCAAATTGAAGTCCAATGAAGAATTTAGAATTGTTGTGTAACTCAACTCCTATGCTATGCTAAGTTATGAATGTTATGGTTAGAAAATTAAAGTGGTTTTTATGTTAAAAAAAAAGTTCAATTACTTAAAGGGTTTTAAAAAATATTATAGTGTCACTTAGGAGCTAGTCAATTCCTCTCTCCTTTTTAGAGACCAATAAAATGTCCAATGTCATAACTACCCTTCTAGTAATAGATTATTTCTCTCTCCTCCACTACCATTACTCTCTCTTCTCCATTACCATTAATCTCTCTCCTCCTTTATCATTTTTTCTCTCCTCTTTCATTAATTATCAAATATTTTTCAGCTCCGACCACAACCACCGAACACCGCCGGAAAAAGTTCTGAGCGTGGAAAAAAGTTCTGAGTCTGGAAAATAGTTCTGAGTCTGGAAAAAAGTTCTGAGTTTAAGTGCAAAAGTTCTGAGTCTAAGTGCAAAAGTTCTGAGTCTGAGTGCAAAAATTCTGAGTCTGAGTGCAAAAGTTCTGAGTCTGAGTGCAAAAGTTCCGAGTCTGAGTGCAAAAGTTCCATTAACGCCAGATTTTTAATCGCCAACAGTGTTGAGCGCAAAAGTTCTGAGTCTGAGTGCACTGCAAAAGTTCTGAGTCTGAGTGCAAAAGTTCCATTAACGCCAGATTTTTAATCGCCAACAGTGTTGAGCGCAAAAGTTCTGAGCGCAAAAGTTCTGAGCGCAAAAGACCAAAAAAATAAACAGAAACACGAAGCAAGGACAAATCTGCTACATAAACTTGCTGAGCATCTCGAATCGACTTGCTATCGGAGATCCAAGCTTCTTCTTCACAAATATAAGCACAAAAACAACTTCGTTTATCCATGGCTTTCAAATCCAATCTTAGAGATTATTGTGCAGCAGATCAAAAGAAGTTGCACGGGTTTCTTCCTTCCATGGCGGATCCACTACCTAGACCGACGATCCATGGCGGAACCCTAGATGGAAACTCTATTTCGGATAGGTCAAATCTCCACCTTCACTGCGGTATTCATCGAAATTCATGCCAACGGTCTTCTTCTCCGCGCTCTCTTCTTCGGTTGCTTGGTGGATGCGTGCTTCAAGTGAAGCAATGGGAAGAAGGAATATTATGGAGTGGAGAAGAGAGGCGTTGATTGTAAGAGGTGAGGAGAGAGGTAGAAAGAGAAAGAGAAATATTTCTGAAAATGTAATTTAGGATTTATTATGATAATATTTAGTATATATAGAGAATAAAAAAGGGTAGGAAAGTAATTGGGAAATTAGGCTATATTTTTAAATTTAGTTTGTGGCCTTTAGTAAGAAAAGGCTATAGAGCCGGTCTCCTTAGGTCACGAGGTGGTCTTTTCAAGACCCTTTGGGTAATAATCTCAAAAAAAAAACTATTTAAATCATGGTCACTTATTATTTAGCCAACTAGCAATAAAAAGATGAGGAAAATACTTTTAAAGCCCCAATTTTTACAGACTTTATAGAATAAGTCCTAACTAGAAAAAAATACTTTTAAAGCCAATTTCTAACTTTCTAGTTGGCTTTTTTTACCCTTTTACCCTTATTAAGGAGACATTCTTCGGTGGTACAGACCCACGTTCTTAGTGATTTTTTCAAACTGGTTTATTCTTTCTTTTTAATATGGGTTGTACCCACAAAGCCTTTTGTAACACATTTTTCGAAAAACACATCGTGGGTACGGATCCATGTGTTTACGTTTTTTATTAAGTCAATACTTTGTTTTGTTAAGTCACTAAATTAGGTGGGTTGTACCCATGTAGAACAAAAACACTTAAAGGGAACAGCCCCATTACACCTATGTTTTACAATGGGCTGGCCCCATCAATATTAAACACTTAAAGGGGCTACACCCATTAACCATCAACCAGGAAAATAAAAAAATTCAACATAGATATATAACATGATATGGGTTGTACCCACATTGATCAATCACGATTAACAACCATTTTTACACTTTATACAGTATTGGGCTAGCCCCATTACCTACACCCAACTATATGGGGCTGGACCCATAACTAACACAACCTAGATGGGCCTGGACCCATAACTAACACAACCTAGATGGGCCTGGACCCATAACTAACACCACTGCTTCACGGGGGCTGTACCATTCGCACTCTATACCGGCGGTGCAGGGGGCTTGGTAATGATGGAGGTGGTTTCGCTGGTTACAGAGAACAGCAGCGAAGGTGTTCGATGGTGGTGGTTTCGCTGGTTACAGAGAGCAGCATCGAAGGTGGATCTGGTGGCGAGATCTTCTTCTCCGGCGAGCAGCAGCAGCGGTGGCGAGATCTTCTTCTCCAGCGAAGGCTCACCAGCAGATCTTGTGCAGCAGTGGTGGCGTCGGAACTTCTGGCACAGTTACGGTACAACACGGTGGTGGGCTTGGGTTTCTCCTTCCTGTTGAGAGCGAACAGTGTGGTGGGGGTTGGTGTTGAGCGCCGATGGTGTTATGCATGTGGATCTGCAGAGGTGCGCGATCGGGTGGTGGTTGACCTTCACGGCGGCGGTTGTCGATGGGGTTGGTGGAACAACAGCTCGGCAGTGATGTTGTTGGTGGTTAACGGCAGTGAGAAGGAGAGGGTGGGTGGGGCTGGACGGTGGCAGCAGAGATAGAGAGCAGATTTGGGTGAGGACGGTGGTGACGGTGTAGAAGAAGGTGGTGGTGGTGAGTGATGGTCAGTGGTGGCCATGGTGATGTTGGTGGGGGGCGGTGGTTCGAGAGGAGAGAGAACGATTGGGGAGAGAGGAGAGAGAACGATTGGGGAGAGAGGGAGTGCAGAGAGAGTGAGTAATGGGGTGGGGGGAAAATGCGTTCTTAAGGGGGTGGGGGATTGGTTTTTTGGTTTTTCACTGTAAGATAGGAGTATGGGGGCATTAGTGTCTTTACACCTCTTCTACCTAACTACTAACCAGCTCCCTAACTAGGTGGACTTTATTTATAAAGTGTATATAGGTGTAGGCCTTACAAAATAAAGAACCCTAAAAAGATAGTTACATGTGGGTATGACAGTGGTTAGCTCTGATTTGCCAAGGGAACTTACAGGTATCTGGTTAATACTTGAGCAATCAACTACCTTTGTGGAGAGGAATTAATTACCAAGTTTGTTTTAACCTTTACGAGGGCACCTTGTGGCATTTTTCAAAGACGAGGCACTCCATGCCTTTTTGGACACCCTGCATAATCTCAAAAAATGCTATAATTGTTTGGACGAGTCTACTTGGTATGCTTGAAACCAAGGATATGACGATCTAGATGTAGTTAAATCTGGTGTTTGACTTGTGTGGAGACGACTTCGAGATGAATAAACATCTAGGTTTTTAGTGTGGCGTTTCTGGTGATATTTAGAGGACCTACGGAGGTGGTTAGACATTTCAAAGGAGATGAGCAGTATCCCAAACTTCCGGAAATGGCTTGAGAAGATGAAAGTTGGATCGAAGTAAAGGAAAAAGGAGAGACACATTACATTTGCTACTACAGTCTATTTCATTAGGATGGCTAGGAATATGCTTGCTTTTGAGGGAGTTATTCTTAAGGAAGTCAAGATCGCTACCCATCATTCGATCTATGTTTTGAACCCACATCTCTCATTTTCGAAAGATAACGAGTTCATCTTAGATATTCACTGATGCATTATTGGAATCTAGGATAATGGAGGGTTTCTTTAGCTTTCTCCTAGAGTAGCGTCGTCTCCAAGAGTGTGATAAATAAATTGACACAATTGAGAGGACTCAACTACCTGCAAGTGTACGGGGGCGTTGACAAGTAATAAAAAAGATAAGTATAAAGGGATGTCGTCTTTACAGTGATTATTAAAGTTGTTATAAATGTGTTTATGAATATGGTAGCTTAGTTGCAAATACAATTAATTAGATGGCAAATGTTTGTTGAATCTTTAGTAAATAAAACTAAGTGCAAATAATAAAGATTATTTAAAATGATTATGGAAATATTAAGTTAAGAAATAAAAGGAATTTCAAATTAACTAACGAAGATTTGAATATGAGATATGTATCTCTAAGTTAACTAATTTGATTTTCTAGACATAAGGGTAAAATGGTCAATCCATGTTAGTCGGGATTCAAGACTCTTCCCAATCCCTCGTGGGCAAATAATAATTTATCCTACGATACTAGGTACCTCTCTTGTGACCCTACAATACTTTCATACGTTATTTGGTTCACACCCTATCAACTACTCGGCTAGTCAAGACCTCTCGGCTCACTAAGGCACACCAAACACTTAGATACTATGTTCGTAATTTGACCCCCCGCCCAGACGATAGTCCAATTACTAATACTTGATCAAGGTACGAGTAGACTACAAGCATAAGTATATAATCAATGGAAATGAATTCAACTTATTTGAATAATAATATCCAAATTCCAATAACATCAAATTAATAAACAAAGGTGCATACTTTAAGAAATTCTCAAGCAAAAAGGTTATAGTTCATACTCAGATACTGGAAACTAACATTTGAAAGTATGAAAAACATGTTTAAAATACAAAACGTAATAAAATTACTTTAATGGTTAATAAATAACAGAGCACGGATGATGAAGAATGGTGAATCTGTTGGTGAAACTAGGGCTGGACAAACGGATCCGAAAACCCGCAAACCCGCAAAAACCGACCCACCCGACCCTGAAAAACCCGTACCCGCCGACCCAATAGGGTTGGAATATTTTTTTAAATTCTGGGTCGGATTACGGGTTGGGGTCGCCCAAAACCGCGGGTACCCAACCTGATCCGAATATATGATATTTAATTTTTTTATACTACAAATATATATATATATATATATATATATATATATATATATATATATATATATATTACATATATATTATATAATATGTATTAAAAGAAAACCAAAAACCGTTTGGAAATTCGAAGGGGCAAAAGCTAAGCGTGTAAGTAACCTACACGCTACACAACTCACTCTCTCATTCTCACTCTATCCTATCACTCTGTCTCTTCTTCTCTCATGAAACCCTCTTTCTCACCATAAACCTAAATCGTAGCCTGCTTTTCTCTGGCTCTTCTTCTCCATTTATGTCAAATCCCGCTGGTTAAAAGAGGGTTTTAGTACACCGCATTAAAACACTCCACCTACATACATGGGTTGCATTAATTGCTTGAATGATGTCCAACATTTTCTACCTCGGTTGTTTAATCTGACCATGGTTAAGGTGAATGAGAGTTTGATGCTTGGTTACTAGAGGATTAGATGAAGCCTATAAAAGCCTTAAAGGCACAATTTTGGATATCTCAAATCAAAAGCCCCTTTGTTCAGGTATTATGCGCTTAACCCTAATTTGTGTGTATATTTAGTCCGATGGGTTTTTAGTTAATTGCTTGAGTAGTATTGTTGGATTTGAAATAATAAACCCTAATTCATTTTATTTGCGTTTGATTTTGAGAAGTTCAAAAGGAAAAAATCTGATTTGAAAAAGAGTTGAGTTTTAAAACCCGTATAAGTGGATTTAAATTGTTTCTGGGTTGTTTGATACTTTGGTATACTTATAGCTTCTGATTTGTCAAATTCAAACGCAAATTTCGACTTTCAAACTTTGGTTTTGTTTGTACATTTATAAGTTATTGTTTTATGTGTATTGGAGAATGGATAATGATTTCTAATGTCTTTCTATTTGCTAATTGCATGTACTCACAAATATGAGTTGAAAGTGGGTTGGCTTTTGGTTGCTTAATGCTTTGTTTGTTTTCCAATGTCAGATAAGTTAATACTCCTATACCACTTCACTCTCTGGTTTTGTTTGTGCATTTATAAGTTTTTAAAACATCCAAAAGGTTTTTCTATTGATTAGCTAATGTAGACTGTAGAATACAATTATATAGATATGGATTAAGTGTTCTTCAATGAAGACTTTAATGAAATCAAAGGGGATTTCACTAAAGTCTACATTAAAGAACACTTAATCAATATATATATATATGACTTTGATTATGTATGGCTAAGATAAATAAGTGTATTGTATCCATAGTTTTACTTTGATTTGTGAAGTGATATAACACTTGAATAATCTTATTACTGATTTCCTATGTTATTCAGATTCTAACTTAGTGTTTTTTCTTCATTTCTTGTCTTTGACAGGTTATTTTGGCTTGGATGAGTTGAGTGAGACCACCCCCTGAGTCCACTTTAACATATTTGTAACTAATAACCTGAGGTATAAATCAATGACTCTTTTAAATAATTACAAGTAACTTCAGTTTTCAACTAGATTTGATTTGTATCTCCCTAATTCCTATGTCTATGATTACAAATATAATTGTATGAGGCTATGAGGAATACAAGGTTGAGTTGGCAACATTTTAGTTGGGATTTTAGTAACTTGTATGTTTTAAAAGTTGCCCCTTTGTCCCTAAGCGGTCCCTAAATAAGCCAATGATGAAAGTATAATCTGAGGCAAAAGTGTAACCTTTCCCTTGTCCATTTTATTGGAAAAATGCAGGTCAGGTGAATGGATTAACAGATTTTTTGGAAGGAATGAAGAAATGCAACCAATTTTGTACAACAATGTCTTTTTTTGCACAACCGAGGTTGCATTTTCTGTATTTGGAATGAAAAGCGGTATATTTTGGTGATTTTAAGTTGGTAGTTTTATGTATTTGTAAGGAAATGTTGTGTATTTTGGGCAAACTAAAAAAAACTCCTGGTTGTAAAATTGTAATATTATTTCTGCAACTTGTTATTTTTACAAACTTACTATATTTAATAAGTTTCTATTTTGGGAAACTTTCTATTTCAGGAATTATATAATGAATGTAGATTTTTTAATTACTTTTTAGGTGTGTTTGACTAAGAGTTTACCAAACCTGAAACCGATCCAAATCGGACTCTACCCGCCCTAACCCAACCCCGTGCAGATTTAATAAAAAAAATTAGGGTTTGGGTTTTAATTTTTTAAAACCGAAAATTCGGATAGGGTATAGGGTTAGGCACTTCGGGTCGGTTAACCGACCCGTGTGCATCCCTAGTTGAAACCCTTTTCTTCTTCTTCTTCTTCTTCTTCTTCTTCTTCTTCTTCTTCTTCTTCTTCTTCTTCTTCTTCTTCTTCTTCTTCTTCTTCTTCTTCTTCTTCTTCTTCTTCTTCTTTATAACCAACACTAGCAAACTATATGGACAATATACACTCATGATATACTGAAAGTCCTAGAGGGGGGTGAATAGGATTACTAATAAGATTAATGCCTAATTAAAAAATCTTTTGGACAATTATATGTTTTTAGAGAAAAACTTCTAAGTTAACTAATATATCAAACTCTTAAGGGATCATGCAATGGATAAGTTAGAGGTTCGATATATAAGTTAAACAAGTAAATCAACTATCTATTCTCTTACTATGCTAGATGATCTAAGTTAGATAAACTAGATAATCAATATCACAATATTCATCCTAGCATATTATCAAACATATAAAGTGCGGAAAATAAAGAGTGTAGGGATAGAAAGATACACACGATTTATAGTGGTTCGGTTTCCCTACATCCACTACCTAAGGAAGCCTCCTTAGGATTTCAAGCTTTTCACTAAGCTCCCATGTCTCTCTTAACCGGGTCGAGAACACAATAACCCTTACAACCTCTTCGATAACACAAAGGACAACCTCTTCGAAATCACGAAGGAAACTCTTGTGTAATCACAACACAAGGACACCGAGTATACTCCCGATACTCTAATTCTCTCTTAATCTATCTATTACAAGAACTAGACTTAAGAGGATAAATGTAAGTGTTTGAAATGTGAAACAACTTTGCTAATAAACTCCTAAAGAGATGATATAACTCTAAGCTTAAAACTTCTCTTGAGTTGATTGAACTTTGAAGCTCCTTTGATTTACTCCTCGAATGAGTAGATATGACAAGTTGATTGATCAAGCTTGGATTGATTCTATGTTAGCTTGAGACCTCTAATTGATGTATAAGAATGATTAGAATTGGATTGGTAAGAGGTGGTTTCTTGAATGTGATAAAGCTCCCTTTTATAGGCATTTCTGACCTCTGGGCGGTATACCGGTGAAATGGGCGGTATACCGGTGAAATGGGCGGTATACCGGTCATGCTTGTCTTCTAGTCAACGGGAAAGTCCACGTGGCTTGTGACCGTTAGGCAACGGCTCTTTCCCGGCGGTATACCGGTCCTTTGGGCGGTATGCCGGCCCACCAATTCAATTTCCTTGAAAAATCAAGTTAAACACAAGGAGAAATAGTGTTAAGTTAGGACAAGTATAAAGCACTATTTCGGGGGTAATTAAAACACGATTTGGCAAATATTAAAACAAGATTAAAAGGACGTTAGGCCAACAATCTCCCCCTTTTTGATGTTTGACAAATCGAAAACACAAGTTTGCCAATAAAGAGTTTTTAACAATGAAAACCTTTAAATGAGTTATCGATCGGTAAATGGAGTAATTCCCCCTTACTCTATGCATAAGGTATTTTTCTAAAAAGGTTTCGTAAAACAATTCATTTAAAACTCCCCCTTACACAAGGCATAATAACAATGCAAAATTGTGTTCAAAGATACTTTATGGTTTATAAAACATTTAAGTTTGTATCTTTGATCTTTCTCCCCCTTTGTCAACAACAAAAAGAATTAGTGAATAATTTAGAAGAAAAGTCTCTTAGGGGTGAAAGCGTAATTTTTTAAAATTTGAGGGACTTAGTTGTAAAAGTTTATATGTTGAGAGACATAAGTACCATTTTTCAAATTTTAAAGAAGGGAATTTTGACCATCATTTTTTAAAGGAAATGTGAGGTCAAATAAAATATCACCAAGGGACCTTTGTGCCATTTTTCAAAAATGTAGGGGCTATAAAAATCAATTTTTAAAACAAGTAGAACCTTGAAAGCACCTACATCACCAAGAGAATGTTAGCAATATAAATATCACAATACAATAAGAAATAATATGGAGGAGCATTTTATCCAATCAAGGAGGATTAATCTAGCAACATTTCCTATAAAAGGTAAGCAAGATTAGTGACGAGTAATAAGTAGCATAACTTACGTGAAAAGCAAATGAAATGTTAGCAACACTATCGCAATAGATAATATCCGAAATACATAATTTAAACAACTAATAAAAACATCCAAATATTCATAACTAGATTAAAGACATCCAAATATTCATAACTAGATTAAAGACATCCAAAACAACTAATTATCCAAAGCATAATGAAAGATACCCAAATATTCCAATATCCAACAATTACATAACCTAAAAGATAACAAACGATAGTCCAAACTTAAAACCAAACAAGATGAAAACATAATCAACTAGAAACCAAATAGGATAATATGAAAATTAAAAACACCCAACAAGAACAATTAACGATTATCCCGAGGAGAGCGGCTTCTAGAACGGTGGCGGGAATGTGACACATCATCCTTAATGCACGAAACATCGTTTTTCACACAAGTCATCTCATTAGCAAGATTTCCCAATTTTTCTTCCAAAACCCCAAATTTTCTTTCCAATTTCTCTTCCAAAACCTCAAATTTTCTTCCCATATAATCCATAAAACGGTTTAATGTGCTTTCAAAACGGGAGAGATTAGGAGAATCCTCATGTATGGGTTGGTTATGAGTAGGCTCAATATGGATAGGAGAGGCCGGGATAGGTGGACCCGTGACACATGAAGAAGATAAAAGGATATTAGAGATAGTATCTCGATCCCCAAAGTTATTGATATGATTTTCCGGAATATATTCATCATTGTAAATCACAAACTTCATTTTTCTAACGGCTTTGTAATTGATGACCCAATTTGAGTTGAAGGTTTTTAAAAGAGAATTTTTCGAGTTTAAAACCAAGGTGATTGAAAATAGTGGAAAGAGCTAAACCATATGGAACACTATTGGTGTTAAGAAAAGCATGGTTCATCATTTTGATCATGATAGCGGGAAAATTGATAGGCTCATTGTGGTAAATACGATAGAGAATGTAAGCTTCATAAGGGGATATAGTAGCATCGTGTTTGTTTTTACAAAATAAACCATTTAAAACAATTTTATAAGCAATTTGAAAATCGGGTGTGAAATCATATGACCTCCAATGTTTAGAATCGGGATTAATTGAGGCCGGATTAACTAAATGGGATTCCATAAAGGCTTCAACAAGAGGGATAGTAGTTACATCAAGAACACCCCAATTAATATTCCAAAAAGAGCTAAAACCCGAAGTTTTGAGATTAAAAACGGTGCTAAGAAGGGTTTCATCAATTTTTACAATTTTCCCATTGATTTTAGAAGAAATGAGGTTCCTATCACAATTATATTGGAAGTTTTTGTAGAATTCTTGACAAAAACTAGTAGCAATATTTGATTCAATTGAAAGGAAAGGAACAAAGCCTTGTGAATCAAGATGAGTAAAGAAGCTATTACCGGAGGGGAAAGCGGAGGATTCAACCTTTCTACCCGGTTGAATATCGAAAGGCTTTGAAGGTGGAGGAGGATTAGAGGAGCTTCCGGTCTTCTTTCTTGTAGAGGATGAAGAAGCTTCTTTTCTTGAACCCATAACAAGAGATGATGAAGATGCTTGAAGGATATGGGTTTTAGAGAAGATTAATGGATGAAGAAGATGGATAATGGCCGATTTGCAGAGAGAATCGTGAAAGAGAGGAAGTTAGGGTTTTAAGAATGAAGAAAAAAGGGTATTAGAAGCTTATTAAATCGATTTCGTAGCTGCAGAAAAAACCCGACCGGTATGCCGCTGAATTTCCCGGTATGCCGGTCCAGTGAAAGCATGATTCTGTTCAAGCCCGCCGGTATGCCGGCGGAAAGCCCGGTATGCCGCTCAACTCTCGAAAATTGGGATATAAAAGTGCTCGAATTTAGCCCGAAACCTCTCCAATAGTTAGATAATGTAAAAATATAACTGAGCAAATTTTATTTTTGAAAACAAGCAAGTAAAAAGGGCTAGAACATTAAAACAGATAATTTCCTAAGACACCTATACTTTCTAAAAAGTACAAAAAGACCCAAAGAAAAAAACTAAGCAATGTCAAGCATGATAAAAGGGTAAAGCTTAAAAGATAATAGCACATTGAGGAAAAAGCACATAACCACATAATAAAACACAAACTAAAAAAGGAAAGAAGGAAAGAATTCACCGGATTTTTCTTTTACGAGATTTGAGCGTCTTTTTGTATATCATTTCAATTTCTTGACGCTCAACACCTACAATAAAAAATTACTATGGTATCCAATGTGAAATGGATCCGGGAACACGATTAGTACTTTTCACGATCCATGTCAGTTTTTCCCACGAGGGTATCAAAGACCCGTATTCAAGTTGTTTGTGGTAATGACACGTAGAAACATGATGGTCGGGTTTACCACAATAATTACAAGTACTTCTTTTACGAATAGTAATATCACGAGAAGGTTTTGAACACGAATTTTTCTCATTATTTTGTAAAATCAAATTTTCACTCAAAAATAGTTTTTCTTTAAAAAGATCATTTTCATCAAATGGAGTGACATTTAAATAGGGATGATTTTCTAAAGTTTTAAGAGCAAGGGAAAATGCTTCATCCACTTTTTCAAAACCTTCTATATTTTTCTTCATAGGATGTTGACTTTTATTTGAAGAGAAAATATTTTCAAAACAAGGGTTCTTAGTATTTCCCAAAATATCATCTAAAGTGATACAACAATTAAAACAATTCTTTTGCTCAACTTTAGCCTTTTTCAATATAAGGTTATTCAAATGGATTTGAGAATCAAGAATTTTTAGAAGGGATGAAATATGCCTAATATCATCATAATTATATGGAGGTGACAAAGAGTTAGGATAGATTGCTACCTCATGGTTTGGTTTAGGATTGTCATGAGATTCATCATGGATTAAGCTTTCTTCATTATTCTCGACAATTCCATATAGAAACTCCAAACGATCCCAAAGCTCTTTTGCGGAATTACAATCTAACATTTGTGAGAAAATCTCTTAGGATATTCCACAAATTAGAGTGTACATCGGTTTTGCATTTTGAGTGAGCTTAGCATTATCCTCATCGGTGAGTTCATCATAATCTTTTTCTTCTTGATTTAATTTAAGAACTCCCGATTCATTTAACTCCTCTTTATATGGAACGAATGGACCTTCCATAACGATTCTCCATTGATCGGGATCTTCGGCTTTGATAAATTCCTCCATTTTTGTTCTCCAAGCAAAATAGTAAGTTCCTACAAAAAGTGGAGGTCGGGTAGAAGACGACTCTTCCAAAAGATTAAATTCCATATCGTTTACTCTACTAACGATTAAGCTATTCACGTAGAGTTAGGCTCTGATACCAATTGAAAGTCCTAGAGGGGGGGGGGGGTGAATAGGATTACTAATAAGATTAATGCCTAATTAAAAAATCTTTTGGACAATTATATGTTTTAGAGAAAAACTTCTAAGTTAACTAATATATCAAACTCTTAAGGGATCATGCAATGGATAAGTTAGAGGTTCGATATATAAGTTAAACAAGTAAATCAACTATCTATTCTCTTACTATGCTAGATAATCTAAGTTAGATAAACTAGATAATCAATATCACAATATTCATCCTAGCATATTATCAAACATATAAAGTGCGGAAAATAAAGAGTGTAGGGATAGAAAGATACACACGATTTATAGTGGTTCGGTTTCCCTACATCCACTACCTAAGGAAGCCTCCTTAGGATTTCAAGCTTTTCACTAAGCTCCCGTGTCTCTCTTAACCGGGTCGAGAACACAATAACCCTTACAACCTCTTCGATAACACGAAGGACAACCTCTTCGAAACCACGAAGGAAACTCTTGTGTAATCACAACACAAGGACACCGAGTATACTCCCGATACTATAATTCTCTCTTAATCTATCTATTACAAGAACTAGACTTAAGAGGATAAATGTAAGTGTTTGAAAGGTGAAACAAATTTGCTAATAAACTCCTAAAGAGATGATATAACTCTAAGCTTAAAACTTCTCTTGAGTTGATTGAACTTTGAAGCTCCTTTGATTTACTCCTTGAATGAGTAGATATGACAAGTTGATTGATCAAGCTTGGATTGATTCTATGTTAGCTTGAGACCTCTAATTGATGTATAAGAATGATTAGAATTGGATTGGTAAGAGGTGGTTTCTTGAATGTGATAAAGCTCCCTTTTATAGGCATTTCTGACCTCTGGGCGGTATACCGGTGAAATGGGCGGTATACCAGTCATGCTTGTCTTCTAGTCAACGGGAAAGTCCACGTGGCTTGTGACCGTTAGGCAACGGCTCTTTCCCGGCGGTATACCGGTCCTTTGGGCGGTATGCCGGCCCACCAATTCAATTTCCTTGAAAAATCAAGTTAAACACAAGGAGAAATAGTGTTAAGTTAGGACAAGTATAAAGCACTATTTCGGGGGTAATTAAAACACGATTTGGCAAATATTAAAACAAGATTAAAAGGACGTTAGGCCAACATATACCACTTCACAAGCTCGTTAAGTCTTCCATTTATGTATTGCCACACAAGCACAAGTATAAAATCTCCACTCATGATCTGCCACTTCAAACTCCATGAAATTTTCAAGCTTGTGTCTACCCCACATAAGATCCAACCCACTCTTGTATGGTCTATGGAAGAACACACTTCTTCACTAGACCAAGAGAAAAATACTAGGATTTATTATTATACCTGATCTACCTATCCTAGCCACTAAAATCCTGAATAGTTTATAAATTACAAGCCTTTGGGCTAAGAAGTACAAATTGATATGTGTATATCTACAATGATATTGCTTTAGGAATATCTTGAAGGATAACTATATTAAGCTTCAAATTTTTGTAGAAAAGAGCCACATTTGGTAGTCCTCAAGTCCCTTATATATAGACAAATATTTTCCAACCTATTTGTCCATGTGTCGTCCTCTAGATGTTTGAAATGTGAATTTCCAGATATCTGGTATATTTGGGTTAGATAATTGGTTGGCGTGGCTTAAATAGATCTTAGACAATTAGTAAAATAACAATTTCAGTTTTATCCTTTCTAGTCGTTGTCTTTTCATTCTTAAATACCCGTCATCTTCATCAATGTATATCTTCTTAAAGACGACTCTTCAAATTTGATGAAGAAGCAGATCAGGTGTCCAACGTCACCACTTCGGTTGTTTGGTCTTCATCCTCACTGTCTCTAATCTAATGCATTTAGGAATTCCACCTTTGCTTCATTCTGAAAGTCTGTTCTTCCTTCTCTTCAAACCCTTCATCTCGAATCGATTTAGGCAGTTCATTTATCTTCTTCTGTGGAGGTTCAGTCTTTGTATTTTCATCTTTGATCTCCAATAGCTTTAGGTGACCTTACATTTCTTCTCTTATGGGGCCCCGTTCATCCTCTTCTCTTAGTCTTTTTCATGTATCCATTTTAGGTAGTCTACGTTTCTAGATTTTTGGAGGCCCGTGGCTCTATTTTCTAGCTCTTCTTCTTCTTCTTCTTCTTCTTCTTCTTCTTCCTCTCCATCATCTTTATGTTTCCTTGAACTTCAAGTTAAATATCAATCTCGACGTTTCTTGCAAGATCAAGCATGATCAAGATGCATTGTTTTATCAACAGTTAATCAATCAAAATATAGCCTTTAGGCTAACCCTTATCATTTCCAAAAAGACAAAATAAGAATACCTAAATATTAAATTCATCTGGTTATCATTTTTATTTAGATAGTCTATATCTAAACTTTTGCAGAGTGGTAGCTCCCAGAGTGTGATATAAAATCAATACTTAGGAGAAAACGTCATGCAAGTGTACGGGCCACCAAGTAGCTCCCAAAGTGTTAACTATATGATTTTAACTAGAATGAGGATAATCGTTGTGCTAAAAATAAACTACGAAAGATTGGATTTTATGAGAATTAAAGCTAAACCAAATTACGAATTAACTAAGAAAAATAATGAAAATAAACTACATGTAACATGATTTAAATGGAGTAGAGAGGCTAGCTTGGAATGTCAATGCTCACCGAATCAACAACTAAAACAATTACCTGACTAAAGGGAAATTCGGTCATTTCACGTTAACTGGGATTTTAATTTCCACCTAAGTCTCGTCAGGGTAAATAAGGGCTATTTCATAAATATAGAAATCTCTCCCGAGTGATCCCACTAATTATAGAGTGATTTGAGATTAAAATCCCAAATTGGCTATGTAAATTATCTAACCCTTATGGTTCTTAAGATAGATTTACATGCTTATCAATTAGGACTACCTATCAATCCCCTTCAAGGTGTAATTAATAAGCTAAGGAATTTAATTCATGTGGCCACAGTAGACAAATTTATATTAAATCAAGATACTAATCAACGGAAAACAAACACACATTATTTCAGTCTAAAACGACCCTAATACTCATAAATAAGTGCATGGTTGTCATTGGTTTCACAAATTATATACCCCAAACTAATAAGGAATTTATCTCATATTAAAAAATAAATAAAATTAAAAGACATAATATGGAGTTTAAGGGAAGAAGAATTACAAAGATAGAGATCTTATGTTGTTTTCCTTACAAACCCTACATAAAAGCTGAAAATAATCTATTTATACTACATAAATTCAGAGTTTTAGCTTGTGGGTCCATAATTTGGGTCAAAAGTGACACATGAACTTCTTTGTTAAAACTAGGCAGCTCAAGTCATCTTGCCAAAACATCTATAACTTCCGCATCTCAACCTGAAATTGATCTCGATTTCTTCTCACGTGTACTAGACTGCAAGATCTACCTTGTTCTGAATGGGCATGATCAAATTTATTACCAATTATATGTTGTGTTTTTTCTAAGTTGACGAATCTATTTCTCCAGTTTTGGCGATATGACTTCTACTGATCTTTTTGACTTCTTGACTTCTTGGCTTATCTTGGTCTCATTTCCACCCATCTCGGGTGTTTATTAAGACTCCATAGCATGGCCTTTACATCCTTAGATCTGACATGTTCTAAGAGCTACAAAATAAAAACACCAACTACCTCAAATTGCTCTAATACCCAAATAACCTCATCTAATAGCCAAAAATTATTATGCTCAATCAAGGGAGAAATCTCATATTTTATTCACAAAGCAAGCAAAAAATGATGTATCATAAAAGATGAGACATCATAGAGTTTATAGCATAATGCATTATTGGGTTGTCTCTAAATTTGTCTTCTTAAATGGAGTATAAGAAAGAAGTATACACGGCAGATTTGAAATGATATTTTAATTAGACCTTCTCAAAATTATATAT
Source organism: Nemophila menziesii (assembly GCA_029959085.1). Taxonomy (NCBI): domain Eukaryota; kingdom Viridiplantae; phylum Streptophyta; class Magnoliopsida; order Boraginales; family Hydrophyllaceae; genus Nemophila; species Nemophila menziesii. The sequence goes on from JARWIR010000008.1 coordinate 30,849,481, forward strand.
AGATTGTTAGTGCTGAGCCAAGTTATGGGTAGAGGCCATCACCCCATTGATTTTTCAAAAAAGAAAAAAACTATCTTTAAAAAATAAATTGAAGAAAAAAGAAAATGTGTTACCCGTGACACCCTTTATCTTTTACTTATGACATTGTTGGTCATTTATCTTTCAATTTTGTGACACTGTTGGCCTTTTTTTTTTGATTTTGTGACGGTGTTGGCCATTTAAGAAAAAAAGAAGTTCAAACCGTCCTTACTGACATGTCAATATTGTCTACGTGACGCCAGTTGACGCATATATGTGTTGACTGGCGGTAGACAAAGAGATTTTTTGACAAAGATCCAACATTGTCACGTTTTTTCTACAGATAAAAGTCTGTTTCAGGTAATTCCATTGATTAGGGACAAGAATGCACAAAAATCTTAAAAATAAAAGGGCACATGAGGGATTTAACCTTTTCATTTATACGATCATCCACATTAGTAAAATCACTACAAATATATGTTAATTATCCGATAGAAAACGACCAAAAGAAAAAAATATGCGATAGAAATAAAAGTAAAATACAAGTCGTCGTTACTTTTTGCAAAGAGTAGTGTGACATGAAATGTTAGATTATAAAACTAAAACAAATATCTATATGAACTTTTGCATAAATGGAATTAGAATAAGAATTATATCAATTAATTTGTTATTGATTAAAAGAAATATAGTCATTATTTGAGTAGATCGGAAATTCTCGAAAGGAAAAGGAATCTAACCAAGGGATTAGATCCCCGTTAAATACTTATTTAATACAATTACACACATATATAAATATCTAATAATAATATTAACGCATAATAATTACTTTAATTGTTGCAGAATTATTTTTGCCCCTCATGCTAATTGATTTGGTTTTTATACATCTGAGATAGGATCTACATCAATTTCTTTGATCTCCTTCTCCTCTTGATTTTTGACATCATCGATGGTATTTGATTTCTTTTCGATCTCCTTAGCGGGTGTCTCATCCTCCAATTTGACACGCTCTATGTTAAGATCAAATTCAACATTAGTGTTGGTAACATTAATGGTAGGGTTATTAAGGATATTAGTAGGGTGAGGGTTGGAGGTGGTGGTGATATCAGTGGATGGGAGGCGGGCAAGGGCACGGGAGCGACGTTCAAGGAGGATTTTGAATTCTTTAACTGAGATTTTACGGGTTGGCACCAACCATGTATGATTTGTATTAGGGAGAGGTTCATCGGCGACCGGATCCTTGTACCACCATGGTGGTTTCATTTTTGGCTTTTCTTATGATTTACCTTTTCTATGGGTTTTATATTTTTTGTAAAATAAATATTTGTATGATTATAAGAATATATATGGAGTTTTTTATATTATTATTTAGGTAAATGGTTTATTTACTATCAACAAATATGTAGGAACCTTTACCTTAAATTATATAATAATATATTATTTTTCAAAAAATAATATGATATGTAAACTACTTTTATTTTAATTTAAAATCATGTACCTGCTTTAATGTTCCTATATTCAATATTATAACCTATGATTACCCCTACCAGCCAGCCACCTCTAGTCAATAATTTCAGCCACCACCTCCGACCATCATTTAAAAAGAATCATAACTAATATATAAAATATTGGAATAATATGTTTTAAGTGAATTTGACCTACTAATTTTCATATCGTTGGTTAAATTTTGAGACTTTTCGAATTATTTTCTAAACTTATAATTATCGTAATTATTCATAAGAATAAGAAAAACATTTTTAATAGATTTGGACTTCTAGGGCCAATAAATGTTGGCCTAAAGATCGAATTTTGATTAATGTGGTCGTAAAAAATATATTAAATATTGAACTATCTGATCTTACGCGAGTGTAGAGATTGTGTTAAGTCTTGCAGGTTCAAAACGACATGGAGTTGATACGGAAACAGGGTCATCAGATCCCCAAGAAGTTGTTGACCGAACAACTGAAGAAGACCATCTGAAAATTTGTTGAAAGAAGCTAAAGTCCAAACCTCAGAGCCATAGGAGAGTCGGAGGGACTAAAGCATTTAGAGATTGAAGGCCGAGAAGAAAGAAGATAGGATCTCTGAGATATAAGAAAAGGTTGAGTTCCTAAAACCATTTGAGAATAAATCCTGAGAAAGATTGAAGATCATACCTCAAAAGTGAAGAAAGTTGGAATGTCGAAGAGTATCAGATGAGGAGCCAAGGAATACGAAGACTAGACGGCTGATCAAAGGCGTTAGGTATCTAATCTGCTTAATCGTCAGATTCGAAGATTTGACTTCAGTTCAAGCATATACCCTAAGGAGTTGAAGGGGTGGTGTCGCCTAGGGTGTGATAAAAATAAGATCAATTTAAGTATGGAAAACTACACACTCTCACCCTAGACAGGCGCAGTACTGCAAGTATTACAGGACGTATGCAAGTTTTAATGATAAGTAGATTTCGTTCTCAGGGACTTAAGTGTGTTAATCGCGTAGGAACAGATAACGAGTAAAAGTAAATAACTAGAAGACAGAAAATAAAGCAAATAGAAATTCGAGAATAGCAATTGAAACTAGGAAAATAAAGACAATAAAATAAAAGATTAAGAATATGAGATGAGAAGTATAGCTTAGGTTTTGCTAGTATGCACTAATCCTTCTAATTCTATCTATAAATCTAGTTCATAAGGGAGAATATTAGCTCTTGGTAATACTTAGTCAGGATTCTAAATTCCCCAAGCTTAGACCTTGAGAGCGTCTAAGGGGGATACGTCACAACCAAGAAGTGATTTCAAATAGGGTTATCAAACGCCACTAAGGCCCTAAGCAAACACTGCAATCTTGGTGATACGGTGGTTAAAACAAACCCTAATGACTATCTAGTTAGAAGTATGTTTTGTCAGAACTGCTATCGACACTAGACATTATGTGGTGGTTCAATAGTTAAACACCCTGTCAAGGAGACCATCTAACTACTCTTAAAACAATCCTAAAGTGATCAGTTCTAGGAAAGACATTAAATCAAAACACATAAACAAATATAAAGTAAGAAGCTAATATCAGATTAAAACATGTAATTCCCAAAGAAACTTAGATAGAAGAATTAGAGTTCATAGATTATACATATGCAAAACCCAAGCTATGGGGAGTTTAGTTCATACCTGAAGGAAATAAACTAAAAGAAATAATAAAAGACATCATCTTGCTCTCTACAATAAACTGGAAGAATAAAACCTTAAGAACTAATTACTATGAGGCAAGGATGATTTACAAGTGATATAAGGGTGTATTTATAGGCGTTTAGAAGACCTAATTCGTTTTCTTGAGGAAGAGTTAAGGTAATGGACTTCTAGCCCAACTCAAATTCGTATGGAAATAAAGATAAACACTGCTGCATCGTTTTGAGTGTATCTTCTTCGTTATTGGTCGGATTTTGCTCCACAAGATACCAAAAGAATTGCAACAGAATTATCTAGACCCTTTAGAAGGAAATCACCAAAATCGGCCTATTTCTTAGGTAAAAACGCCTATCTTTGGACGTGTATGCAGAATCCCAGATTTAGGCAGTTTTTCCTTTTCCATCTTTTTAGTTTTTCTTTCCTTATCTCCAATTACCATGCAAATCTCTTTCCATAAGTTGTTGTCTTTGACTTGGACTCTAATTAAGCTCCAAAATTATATTTAAAGCTACACACTAAATAAACAATTAAACCCAATATGCTCTAAAAACAATAATTCTACAAATCAAGACACAAAATAGGAAAGTGCACCAAAACTCAAGAAAATCGACATTATTGACTTCTAAATCACTTAAAATGATGTCTCATCCTAACATTAATCTATCACAAATGAGGAGACATCAAGGGGGTACCTGGTGAAAAAAAAGATAAAAGGCCATTAAGGAAGATTTTAGAGGCATTGGTGTACAAACTTTTGGAGCCAATTATTTTCCATCGGACATCCAACTAGAAGGGTGTGATTATTTTACAAGACCTGGCATGTGAACAAATCCATTGGTGCAATTTTTCCAAATAAATAGAGGCTTTGAAAACTCCAAAAATAGTTATTTTCTACACCAAATTAAAAGTTTTCAAAAGAATATATTCGAAGAGAGTCTCACATCAATCCATAGTCCATACCTTTATATTGTTTTGTATTTTGATCTCAAACACTTTGTATTTATCTAATCCTTGAGGAGTATAGATGTTAAATTAGGTAGATTAGGGTTAACCCTAAAACTTAGGGTTTCCTCTTGGTCTGGTAAAGATTTGGACATTCAGGTACCAAACGTTTTATTTCTACCTTTCGTCAGTACCCGTCATTAAATACACATTAAATGCTAACGTGACATAGCATTTTTTATTTAATTATAAATTATTTTCAATTTTAAAATATTTGTTTTACCCGTCCCACGTCATTACTTAACACCAGAATTAATGTCAGGTACTAACAGAAGGCAAAAAAAAAAATGAAACATTGGGTACCCGTTTGTCCACTTCTGAAACCTTGGATATGTATTTGTCCGAAATTCCGAGTATCCACATGATCCTTTACTTAAAAATTAAAGAAAAATTTCCCTTGTAGATACCCAGTGTTTGCGACTGTGAAAAATAAGTACTCAGTTTACAAAAGTGTACAAATAGGTACCCACCATTCCATTTTTAGGCTCACGTTAGTACCCAACATGAAGTTTGACGTTAAATGCCACGTATCAACAAATAACACTAGGACCCTAATTGCAAATAAAGAATGTTGGTATCTATTTGTCTACTTTTGAAAGCTTGGGTATTTCATTTTAGAGGAAAAAAGTAGTTACGTCATTGACATGTGGCATTTGACGGCAATTTTTATGGCATATATTAACGGGAGCTTAAAATAAAATATTAGGAATCTATTTATCTATTTTTGTAAAGTTGAGTATTTATTTGTTAAAATTTGAATGAATATCCACTTATGAAGTTTTTCAAAATTAAATAACAAAACTTTATACTACCTATCTATCTCACTCTGTCCATTCAACTCAAATACTCCACCCTATCTTTTTTTTTTTTTTTTTTTTTTTTGGTGTTAAAGTGGAGGTCCATGAAAAAGATTAATCTAGCATCTTAGACAATAAATCCGAACTAATTAAAAGTCAATCTAGGCGTCTTTCACCCATACTTGCCCCTTGTGAGTTTACTCCAAATTTCATGTGAAGGATCAACAAACGTGCAAAATGTCTCATGTATATGAAGTCTATGACGAGTCATCTAATCTGTGCAATTATTGAGAAAAAGACTCTGTGAGTATTCATGGAATTCGAAAAGGGACTTCTGAGTCCCTATACTATAAAATAGGACTTTTAGGTACCCAACGTTTTTTTTTTCCAACCGTTAGTGTTTTTCGTTATCTCACACATTAAGTATGATGTGGAGCCTATGTGGACTTGGTTTCCTTTTATTTTGAAAGGTATACTTAATGTGTGAAATAACGGAAAACACTAACGGTTGGACAAAAAGAAAAAATTGGGTACCTAAAAGTCCTATTTTATGGTATGAGTACTCATAAGTCTCTTTTCGAATTTCATAGGTACTCATCTAGTCTTTTTCTCGCAATTATTTGATTTTTTAAGAATGTGTGTAACAAAAAAAAGAACTATTTCTTGCCAAGAATCTTCTCCCAGTGTCGCCTAGAATACTAATTCAGTTGGTAACTTAAATATCTTTAACTAGAAGATTAACGTTTAGCACCAATCAACCAAACTAATAACTTTTCGTAGATTAATTTCCCAGCATGAAAAACTGCATAACTGTTGATGATCATCAACTATTGCCCATTATACATCTTTGATTGTTTGAAAATTTTGATTGAACACTATCAAAGATATATAATAATCGAAAATGCATACATGTTGGATAAAAATGTCAATTCAGACATCTTAGACATAGTTCGATATATAGGTTGTCAATATTTCTCGTCTGAATGTTATATTTTGTCAAGATTCCACTATTTTTTAGTTGGCTGCTGACATGATCTGGACCCAACTTCCATTGTTTAATCGTAGTAAAGCAAAGAATCTGCCGTGTTTCGTTCATAAATTGATAGTCATGGTAATATGGCTTGATCCTAATATAAAAAATCACTTCATATATTAACTATATAGTACTATTCATTTCGTTACTTATCTTGAGAAGTGATATTTCTACTTTTTTTATAATTAAAAACGAATTTTAATAAAATAAACACACAGTGAATGGAATAGCAACTCTGAAAGAGGAATCTACAAATTGAGACCTAACTAACTCCCAAATTATTTTATAAGGCCCAACAGTAAATTACTTTTACTTAAAGCCTATTTTCAAATTTTAGTTGGATTTTTCCAATATTACCCTTTTTTTTTCTTTCAGAAATTCGTTTTTTAATTTTTCTATTCTTTAGTTTTTAGCGAATATGTCCGTACCTATAGGTACAGACCTATATTGGATTTTTGTTTTTTTAAAGTTGTGTGATTTTTTTTATAATGTCCAAATACTTTAAGGGTTGTACCAGAGTTCGTCTATGCCCCGTTTATGTCAAAATGTATATATCCATGTCTATTTATGTCCAAGTCTGTACCCTAGTGGCTGTACCTAAGCCCATTTGTTCAAATTCAAATCAAATTAAGTCAAAAATTGTACCCCTAGGTCTGTACCCAAAGCCCAAAATATCCACCTTCACTTACAGGCCCAACTACACCCAATCCCCAGTCCAACTGCAACCAAACCACATGGTCTGTACCCAAGAAGGAATTCCTTAACATTTAACAAGACTGATCAACCTTTTTTTACAAGGGCTGGACCCATGGCCCAAAGGGGCTGGACCATGACCCAAAGGGGCTGGACCTGGCCAAAGGGACTGGACTGGTGTTGGTTTCCTTGCGCGAGAATAGCAGATGGAGATCGTGGTGGTTTTCCTGCTGAGATGGAGGAGATCATGGTGGGGTTTTCTTGATCTGGACGAAAGTGTGGTGGGGCGGCGACCTCTGGGTCGGGGGTGGGTCATGGTGGCGGTGGATTTAAGATCTGAAGCTATCTACAATGGAGAAGCAGATTTGCAGCGTGGTGGCGGTGGATCTGAGCAACAGAGGAGATGGTGCAGCGTGGTGGATCTCGGCGCTGTGGTGGATCGTGGTGGATCTCGGCGCTGTGGTGGATCATGGTGGTCGGCGAGAGGGAGGGAGGAGAGATCCACCAAGATGGTGACCTGGCTCCGTGGTGGTTGGGATCTGATGATGGTCACAGCGGTTCCCTGGTGCAGCAGCGAAGGTGTTGCAGCGGTTCTCTGGTGGCGTGGTATCGGTGGTGGTGCGTCGTGGTGGAGGTGGTGTAGAAAGATGGAGGTTGCAGATCCAGAAAAGGCGTTGATTGGTCTTCACAGCAGCGGCGAGGATCTGGGTTTGCAGCAGAGGCTGGATCTCCATGAACAGAAGTGGTGGGTCTGGTGTCGCTCGTGTACAGCAGCGCAGAGAAGGTGGTGGTGCTCGTGTACATCAACGTAGCGAAGGTGGAAGCTCATATCTGGTTCTCGTCGTGCTTCTTGGTGGTGATGACGGACCTGGTTCTGCAACAGCTCTGAAGTGGCGGAAATGGTGGGAGGTGAGAATGTAGGAGGAGGAACAGGGGAGGGGTAGGGGATGTGAGTAGGGGAAGAGGGAGGGGGAGGGGGGCGGCCGTTCTTGTGCACAGATAGAGAGAGAGAAAGGTAGGAGTAGAGAGAGGTATAATAAGAACCCTAGTGGGACTTTTGCTTTGGGTTGTACGTAAATAAGAAGAGGATATAAGGGGCTTTTGGGCATTTTTGCTTATTTAGTTGGGTTTCAACTAGTGATTTGGGGTTGGGCTGTATTTTTTTAAGTTGGAAGGCCTTGGGCCTTATTTAATAAATGACCCACTCTGAAAAGGTGATGGTTTTTAGTTACTTTTTAACACCTTTGGTAAGTTCCAATATTACGCTTTTACAGCTTACATTAATCAAAGTGGGACGAGTGTGAGGTATAATAGAGGTGTTGTTTGTTTGGAAATAAAAAGGAGGTGTTGTTTTGTGTAAACCTAGACCATAGTTATTCTTTTTCTTTTCCAAAGAGATCATAAACATTTTTTTTACATGGGTGATCCGAGAATCGGTTGCGCGCACCTACCACGGGGATATACACGCCTCCCCATGTACATTCCTAGGTAAATCAGAACTAGGTTACCCATGTTCAGGGAGGGGTTTGCGCCTTGTACCTCTTACTTTACACCCGTTAGGGAATAGCAAGAATCTGGCCAGTTGAGCTAACCCAACTGGTTAGAGATCATAGACTTTATTTGAGTAATGATATATACCACCCAAAATCATACCACCCAAATACCATCCAATAATGTGGCGTGAATTGGTTGACTGCAAATCGTTAATTAGATCAAGAAAATAAATAGATTAACGGTTATCATTTAGGGATATTATGCAACACTTTACGAGCATATCTAATAAAAATGGACTCTATGGTTTTGGGTTCAACGATGACTTTCTTGAAGTCGGGTAGCCCTACCTTGTCCAGACACCTCCACACTTGTAAGTATTTCAGGTTAAGTGGAAACTCTTCCACAACTCATAAGGGGTCTTGTCTAAATTCTTATGGGGTACTCCATTAAGTACATAACCAGAAGACAAGATATCTTCCCCCCACATGTTGTTTGGTAAGGCCGAACTATTTAACGTATCACTCATCATATATTTAAGGATTCTATTTTTCCTTTTCAGTGTTGCCATTGTTGGGGGGTGTATAGGACACTAAGTTCGTGTATTATTCTATTAATTTTATAAAATTATTTAAAGGAATTTGTACATATACACCGTCCCTATCAGACCTAAGCCTCTTGATTTTTCTACCAAGTTTATTTTCAACCTCGACCTTATATTTTAAAAACGCTTGTTCCGCTTTGTTTTTAATTTCTTAGGAGGTATACTTTCGTGAACATAGAGCAGTCATCTACAAAGGTTATATAATATAATATACCTCATCTACTAGTTGTGTTTTTAAAGTCAGCTAAGTTGGAATGCACTAGTTCTAATAGTTTAGTCTTTCTAGTGGTCACATATTTAAAAGGTTTTTATAATATGTTTAGACTCTACAGACATTTGACACTAACAAAATAATCAATGTTGTGAACAAGAATTAGACTAAGTATTTTTATTTTTTTATAGAAAAGACATTAAGATGTTCTAATCCACCCAATCACGTTTCTACATATTCAAAGATATAAGTAGAAGCGGATGCATTCTCATTCACAATACAAATAAAATCCCATTAAGTTATCATTTTCCAACAAAGAGATCATTTTTTGTAATAACTATTTCACACTCTAGACACTAGTTTAAGACCCACTTTGTTGAAAAAAAAGCTCCAAGATTTAGGTTCCTACGGATTAAGAGGACGAAGAGAACGTCATTTTAACTCTAACTTTTTACCAAAATAAGTTTTTTAGGAACCTGTCATTTTCCGAGGATGACAATAGTGGCTGAGTTCCCCCATACAAACACATTCTTTATCAACCACTTCCTCAAACTTCTTGAACATGTTCTTTTTTAGCAGAAGTGTCTGGATGCTCCAGTGTCGAGAATCTATTAGCTCTTGTTATTCGATAGATCCGCTCAACAATCACAGCGACGATCACCTCGTCGGTCTCAGTCAGGCCAGCAACAGGTTTTGGAGCTTGATCATTTCCATGGTCACACTAGTAGGTCTTGTGGTCTTCTTTCCCACAACAATAACACAACCTTTTGGACATGTCTTTATTTGTATGACCAAGACTTACCCAAAGATTAGTTTTTGAAGTATTAGCCATAAACGATAATGACTTATCCTTAAGTCGATTTGCCTCTTCGATTCGCAAATGACGAATTAGTTCTTGAAGGATCATTTCGTTATTTAAAATTTCCCCATATCTTCATGTACTTATCCTTAGTGAGTAGACCAAGACATGGGTTTGTCACATTGTTCATGAGCCATCCTTTAGCCATCATGTTAATATTCTTGAACTTGAACTCGAGAGTGAAATGTCTTGCCAATTATTCCTCAAAAGCAATTACATTGTCGATAGGAGGAAATTCCCCAAGCATAACTAAATCAAGATCAAACTACTTGAGACATATCAGAATTTTTTTGCCAACATTTGTAGTTGGAACTATTTAGAGGCCCAACTTCTACATGATGGGAAGGGCTTTTGCATTCAAGGGTGAGGCAACAAAGGGGAAGTGAAAAGTCATTTTTGATCAGTGATTTTTTAAAAACCTTTTCAAATTGTTGGTAAAAACAATAACACTGATTGAAATAATGGTAATCTCAAGAAAAAATATATTTCAATACGAAAGTATACTTACAACAAGTTATACATAAATGAATATGTATTACATAACTTACAACTAAAGACCAAAAATCCGAGTAATAGCTTCAATCACTTTGTTATTTTCCAGGTTTAACCGGTATCCTCAAACAGATTATTATTACTACTCTAATCTATGCTCAAAAACATCTAAAGAGAAGGAAAGATGAGATTTTTCTGGTATGTTGTAATTTTGCTTGTGGGTTTCGCAAATGACTCTAACTTCTCTTATATAGTGCTAGAGGTTTCTCAAAAATTGTCTACACTTATGGTCTGTCATAAAAAGTTTCACCATAAAGAGAAAACTATTTTCCAACTTTGAAAACTTGGCATGAACCTGGACATTAATTATAGGCAAGTGAGTTTTTGAACTTTGGGGATGGAGCATTCAAGGCTAGACATTTTCTTCTTTTTATGACTTTTCCAAACATGGCTAATTGTAGTATATAATCTCCAGCTAAAAATAAGGTTCTATGTTTATTTTTAATTCTCCAAGACTCGCCAACTCCCTTCTCCCTGCCTCGCCTCACCAGGACAAGTTGGGTGGAGGCGGTGGTGCACACGTGTGGGGTATTTCCCTTATTCTCTATCTCTAAAGTATCAGGTTATTTAAAAGGTATAGAAGACAAAAATAGCATAAAACATTATTTATATCGATGTGGTACAAAAATACTTTTAGTATTCTTTTCTCCAAGTGCATGAACTAATAAAAAACTATTTATTTTCCATTTAATTTCTAGCAATTAGTTAAGTGAAAACCTATTCGATCAACAATTAATATGTTATTTATCTTGCAGGTCTCGAGTATAAGCCCTGAACACACATAAGTTTCAGCATCACGAATATGAATTTCATTAGTTTGGGAAGTTATAGTCGTTCATTACACCGACTAAATCACATATCCAATCTCCTTTTGCTTTTCTAATTAACCCTATATGCTGGTAATATATTAGGGAAAAAGACATCACATGTACCCATTATTTTAAATTTTGACAAATAGATACCTAACTTTTCAAAAATGGAGATTCGGGTACCCAACATTTTTATTTTTGCCTTTTGTTAATACCCGCCGTTAAAAACACGTTAAATGTTAATGTGGCATAGCATTTATGATTTAATGTTTTTTAAACTTTATAAAAATTGTATATATGATCCTATACTATTAAAAATACTTTACTAATTTCCCAAAACTTTAAAATAAATTACAACTCCCCCCAAACACCCCTCCCCCTCCCCCTCATTTCCTTTTTTCTCCAACTCGTTTCATCACCATGGACATCATCAACATTGCTGCTATGCCACTAACCAGATTAAAAAAATTACCAAAAAAAGGAAGTTACTTTTCTTTATTACTGTTTCCCTTTTATCACATTTGGTTAAATAGTATTTGCTTTTAGAAATTACGATAACATAGAAGAAACTTCTACTTCTTGGTCGTCTTTCTCTAGTGTTATCAAATTATTGTTGATTTTAAGTGAACACGAGTCATGTGACTAACATACCTAGAAACCGACGTAAAATTCTAAAGAAGGAATTTACTATTTTTTTTCTCTTGCAAATTACCAAGTGCTTCAATTGGTGGAGGATAAATTAGTAACTTTCAGAAGGGTTATAGCTATTATGGTTTTGATTTATCAACTGGTAATTATAGTGCTGATGTAGGTGTTATGCTTCGAGTATGCCACAATGATGTTTGTTACGCTTCGGGTATTTGTGATAGTCCTAGATGGGGGGTGAATAGGATTACTAATAAGATTAATGCCTAATTAAAAATCTTTTGGACAATTATAAGTTTAAGAAAGAAACTTCTAAGTCAACTAATATATCAAACTCCTAAGGGATCATACAATGGATAAGCCAAGAGGTTCGATATATAAGTTAAACAAGTAAATCGATTATCTATTATCTTACTAACTTAGAAGACCAAAGTTTGATTAGCTAGATAAACATAAACACGATATTCATACTAGTAAGCATATAATCAAACTAAATAGTCATGAACTAGATAATCCTAAAAGACAATGTTATCAAACTATTCATATAAGCATTTTATCAAGCATATAGAGTGCGGAAAGTAAATAGCATAGGGATAGAAAGATACACACGATTTATAGTGGTTCGGTTTCCCTACATCCACTACCTAAGGAATCCTCCTTAGGATTTCAAGCTTTTCACTAAGCTCCCGTGTCTCTCTTAACCGGGTCGAGAACACAATAACCCTTACAACCTCTTCGATAACACGAAGGACAACCTCTTCGAAACCACGAAGGAAACTCTTGTGTAATCACAACACAAGGACACCGAGTATACTCCCGATACTCAAATTCTCTCTTAACCTATCTATTACAAGAACTAGAATTAAGAGGATAAATACAAAGTGTTTAAAGGGTGAAACAACTTTGCTAATGAACTCCTAAAGAGATGATATAACTATAAGCTTAAAACTTCTCTTGAGTAGATAATAACTTTGAAGCTCCTTTGATTTACTCCTTGAATGTGTAGATATGACAATTATAGCTCTTGACACCTTCTTGGATGATAACAATTAAGCCCCTAAGTGTATATAGGTTGAAGGTGTAGTTGTAGCCTTGAATGACCTTCAATTTATAGCTGCAAAATGCTCCCAACGGTCATAAGATTTGTCTCCAACGGATATATTAATATCCCCAACGGATATATTCCTTTTGTCTTCATTTTGCTGCAGGAAACCCTAATATGCGGTGCACCGCGGGGTTGGTGCGGTGTACCGCACTGAGCTTGCTAAATTCACTTGCTCTCTGACGGGCTAGCCCCCTGGTCTGCGCCCTGGTCCGCACATCTGCGGTGTACCGTGCCCATAGTGCGGTGTACCGCACCAAAGGTCTAAAACACCTTTTAATGAGTATATCTTTTACTACGATGCTCGGATCAGAAAACCTTCTTCACGAGAGTTGTAGAGAACATCATTCTAATAAACTTTGTAGTTGATCACTAAAGCTAATTCTCAATGTACACAAAGATAAGGTTAAAGGTATTTGTATGAGAATTAGTTTCTTAAGATAAAACAATAGAGCTTTGATCTAAATGATAAAGAATGTGTTTTTTGATGAATTAGAGTGCAAGATAGAATATGTATAACAAGAATAATTAGCACACTAAACACAAGAGGATTTGTCACATTAAAACAACCTATTAAGGGAGGCTATATGCCAACAATTTGCTTTAAGAATTTAGAGAAATCCGATTTAATACGATATACCATGGATACGATTTACCGGTTTCAGGTTTTAAGTTTCATTATTTTATAACGTTTTTGGTTATATACTTTGAATATTTTTAGGAATTTTTGTGTTTTCTTGGTGAAACCCAAGAACACACACAAAATTTCCAAAAGAAATTAAGAATATATAACCAAAAACGTTAAAAATTATGAAACATAAAGCCTAATATTGGCTGATATTGCTACTTGAAACTCAAAATAGCTAATATTGCTACAACGAATATTTACAACAAAAAATATATAAAAATGGCGAGAAAATGCAAGACCTGTTGGACTTTTTCTTCTTGTCTTTCAAAGGGTGAAAAGATGGGTGAGTTGTTGTATTTACATGATTAAGTTAATAACTTGTCCATAGAGTCAAGTCTTTGCTGTTTTTTTTGCTTTCTTAGACTTGTTGTGTTTTATTAATAAATTTATGTTTTTAAATTGCATAACCTTATTAGACTCTATAACGTGGCTCAAAACATTTAGTGTAAACATATATGAACATCATCTCCAAGTGATTGATGGTCAACACGAAGATAGTGTGGATAATTTTTAAAGAGATGAGTTTCAGGTATTATGTTTCATCGACTTTCCAAGTTTTTTTGTCTTACGAATCTTTCGAAGAAGAAGGAAGAAAAAGGTGTATGTGTTTGTGTGTGTGTGGTGGGAGGGGGTAGTTGTTAAGTATTTGAAAGTTTTGGGAATTCTTTTAATAATATTATAAAAAAAGGTTAAATAATTTTTTTTAACTTTTTTAAATCATAAAATACCTGTTTTACCCTTGTTACGTCATCGTTTGACATCATAATTATCATTAGGTAACATAAGGCAAAAAATAAAATGTTAGGGTAAATATTTGTTCATTTCTGAAATCTTTTGCACCTTTTTTTATTTTGTTCAAATGCATATTAATATAAATATAAGATAGTTCAAAAAGTTACAAATTTAGCCTACCCCTTTAGGCTCATTGTCATTTCTAAGTATTAATGCTAACTGGGTTGGAATACACTCATTCCACTTACCAAACAGAGTGCTAATAAACTCCTGTTTAGCTACCCAGTCAGCTTCTTCATTTTTTCTTCTAGTAATAGGAGCAAAACTAGGATTGGACAATTCCGCAAAACCATAAATATTACTAATTATATTATTAAATGAATGACACATAATTTTTTGACTAGAAGAAAGACGCTTCATAATCTATTCTGCGTCATTCTTGATGGTTACACTTCCACGAGGGTAATCCAACGTCATCTCTTTAGATAACAAAATGCACGTTACTTCTGCCTCAAGGACTGAATTTGTTCCAATTTTCCAACTTTTACCTTTAACAAAGTCTCCTTTAGATTTCTTACAATACATGCTACTGCAACTCCTTTATCAGAGAAAGCAACACCACAATTTATTTTAAATTTATTTAAAGGAGGTTTTTTCCATATTTCTTTAAACTTAAAATGTTGACTTTTGTGTTTTAATTCTACTCCAATATTATTGATATTATTTGTAGTTTTAGATATGACACTGGTTTTTTCATACTCCATGAAGTTTTTATCATTTGGATTATATATTTTATAGTATTCCTTTCAAGCTAAAATAGCTTGGTTGTTAGTTATTAAAGGGTCACAAATCTTGTTGTTATAAATATAGTTGTTTCTATTTTTCCAAATCTGTCAAGCAATATTACATATTAGTTCTAAAATTCTATATTCTTTTTTAAATTTTATAATAATATTTTGGACTTTTGTTAAAATCCATTGATCTGAATCAGTTAGTGGATTCATTTTCTGTTTTAACGTTTAGAGTACCAGCATACCAAACTCCTCTAGCCCAAGGGCATTTGAAAAGCATATGATCAATTGTCTCTATATCCTTAAAGGCATCTATTTCTATATAATCTACTTTCAGGAAGAATAAACTATCACTTACAAACAGTAGATGAGTTATTTCCAGACAGTTTTTTCCTATCTTTATACCTTACATTAAAAATATTTTTTTTGACTTTAATTAATTAATTTAAAGTTTGTGACATTAAGCAAAATATCAACAAGGGTAGAGAGTCCCCTTGTCTAATTCCCTAGTATGATTTTGTAGTTAATAAGTCTCTCCATTATAAGGACTGAGCAAGTTACTGAACTGATGCAGATCATAATTTTTCTTACCCAATCCTCATTAAATCCCATTTTAGTCAATAATATTTTAAAAAAATCCCATTCAATATATTTGTATGCTTTTTTCCTTCTCTAAATATGGGTGATTATTTCTTTTGCAAGCATCTTATTTTCCTGAATATATATATTAAAAGTGAAAGCACATTGATTTTCACTTACTATTAGATCCATTAAAGGCTGTATTCTATTATCCAAGATTCTTCCTATAATTTGATAAATAAAATTAGAGCAGCTAATTGGTCCATAGTGTTTTATATTTGATGGTTTTTCAATTTTTGGAATTAGTGAGATAAGTGCTTGGTTGATATCTTTAAGGTCACCTTTATTATTCTAGAAATTATTAATAACTCTCACTATATCTAATTTAATAATCTCCTACTAGGTTCTAAAGAAATTTCGATTATAACCATATGGTCCCGGTTCTCAAACAGCTTTTTTGACTTCATATTCTTTTTTTTTTTGTCGAAACTGAAATTAGATTAAAGCAATTAAAAGTTAATACAATAAGTTCGGATTGTTTCTAGCCTATGCCTTGAGCTACAAGATCAGATAAAAATAAGTTACAAAGGGTGGGGGGAATAAATTCCGCCCAATTACAAGGAAGAGTAGAAGATACACTCTTTTTTGCAACCCAATCCGCAGCTTGATTTGATTTCCGAGGTATGAGTTGGAAATCAACTGTTGTGTTATGCAATAGTGTTTGAATATCTTCAAAAATGTGGGATAGATGACGATTTTCAAACCTTATGCTTTTCTTGAGCTTGTTGATGAGGCTAGAACAATCATTCTTCAAAATGAATTTGCATTGGGGTTGAGAAGCGGCTTCTTTAACAGCAAAACGAATGCCTATAGCTTCAGCTTCCTCCGGAGACTTAGCCTTGAAATTCCATGCTTTAGCTTTCAAAATTTGGCCTCTTGAATCACTGAAAATACATCCAACAGCTGCTCTATAAGATGAGCTAATAAAAGATGCATCAACAAATATATATAGGATTAGGGTAAGTAAACTTCCTGGTTTCATAAGTTGTTTCAGTTTTTTCGTGAGATAAAGTATAATTAGCTTCAGAGTTGTATTTGTTATATTTGATAAACTCATCATAAGCTGAATAAGCGTTAGAGGCATTTAGAAAGGGGCTGATATTTATATTCTCAAATAATTTTTTATTCCTGGATTTCCATATAAACCACAGTACCCAAGTTGCCATCTCTACTATGGTTCTTTCTCTTTCATCATTTGGATGTTTAGCATCCATTAAATCTTGGAGCCATTTATCCATTCTAAGTTTTGAATCATTAGAGAAAAGAAACCCCATAGGAGTTGCAAACCAAGTAGCTCGAGAGCTAGAACAATAAAAGAAAAGGTGTTCTATATTTTCACTTTCAGAATTACAAACTTTACAAGTGTTGTCAGGTGAGCATTTTCTAATAAATTTATTGGTTTCTGTAGGTAAAGCATTGTTCATTATTCGCCATAAGAAGTTTTTTAATTTCGGTGGAATGTTTAAGTTCCAAATATCATCCCAAAAAGAATCTTTAAGTTTAAAGGATGAAGAAGGCAGTAATTTATTTTCATTCATATGCTCAGTGATAGTTATCAAACTAAGGTTTTTGTAAGCATTTTTAGCTGTTAGATTGCCATTCTTAGAATGGTTCCAAACAATAGTATCATGGGCACCTGTACAGCTAATGTTAAGAGCCAAGATTTTTTCTTTATATTCATTTGAAAATAGGTTTGAAATAAGAGTATTGTTCCATTTAAAATCCGAGCTTATAAGTTCAGATACCTGGTTTATTGAGGTATTTAAAGTATTGATTGGTTTTTCCATATTTGGAATCCAATTGTCTTTCCAAATGTTAATGGAATTACCATTTCCAACTGTCCAGCTAACATCAGATATAAAATTGTCTCTGCCGAGTAGGAGGCTTCTCCATCCCCAGGATGGATTATATCCTAATTTGGCATTTAAAAAGCAATCATTTGGAAAGTAAATACCTTTCAAGATAGAGTAAGCAATTGAGTTTTTATTAAGATTAAACTTCCAGGCCGAAGAAGTTAGAAGTGAGATATTCATATGCCTAAAGTTTTTAAAATTTAAGCCCCCTTCTCTTTTAGGCATTTCTAAGTGTTTCCAACTTTTCCAATGAATTCGGTTTTGGCCATTTTTACCCCACCAATAATTTGAAATAAGTGATGAAATCTTATCGCAAATTGCTTGTGGGATATGAAAGATGGTCATAATATAGACAGGGATAGATTGAATGATAGCTTTTATCATTACTTCTTTCCCAGCTTCTGAGAATGTTTTATAGTTCCAATTATCTAACTTTGTAATAATTCTTTCAATAAGCCATTCAAGGGCTTTAATTTTTTACCTGCCCCAATCAGATGGGAGGCCCAAGTAATTTCCCAAGTTTGTTAAGTGATTCATTTGGAGGATATAAGTAAGATTTCGAGCCACATTTGAGGGGGTGTTTGAGCTAAAAATAACACCACTTTTGTTTAAATTTATGTGTTGTCCCGAGGCTACACTATAGGCATTTAATATATGTTTAAAGTTTGTGAATTCATGTTCATCAGCCTTGAGGAAAAAAAGGCTATCATCCGCGAATAAGATATGTGTTAAAGTAGGACAGTGTCTACTCAGTTTAACGCCTTGAATAAGATTTTGATTAACTTTATCATTTATTAGAGATGAGAGAGCTTGAGTAACAATACAAAAAAGGAATGGAGAGAGGGGATCACCCTGTCTCAATCCTTTAGAAGGTTTTTTTATACTTTTTGGTTGGCCATTTATGAGTATAGAATAAGAGACAGTAGTGACACATTGAGAAATCCAATAAATCCAAGTATTTGAGAAACCTAGAGCCTTCATTGTGTCAAATAGGAAGTCCCATTCAACACTCTCAAATGCTTTGGATATGTCAATTTTAATAGCAGCTGAGTAGTTTTTAGAAGTTCTTTTATTTTTAAGAAAATGTACTACTTCATGAGCAATTAAGAGATTATCAGTGATATTACGAGAGCTTATAAAAGCTGATTGTTCAGGGCCTATTATAGAGCTCATGAAGGGTTTGAGTCTATTAGTGAAAATAGCTGCTATGATTTTATAATTAAAATTAGGGCAACTAATGGGCCTGAAGTGAGTAATAGAGGCAGGTGAGGTTATTTTTGGAATAAGAGTAATGTAGGTATTGTTTATGGGAGTAAGGTCACCCTTATTCCATAAAAAATCTGAGAGGCTTTTCATTAGATCATATTTTATTATGTTCCAATATTTTTTATAAAAGTGATCTGAGTAACCATCTGGGCCAGGAGATTTATTGCTCCCAAGGGCCCATATGGCTTCTTTAAGTTCAGTGATAGAGATGGGTTTTTCAAGGGCCTCATTCATGCTTTTAGTAACAGTAGGTTTTATTTTTTCAATAACACTATCATAGTTTCTAGGGCCAATGGTGGTATATATATTACTATAGTGATTAAGTATGATATTTTCTATACCTGAAGAAGTATCACACCATTTACCATCAGTATTTAGAAGTCTAAGAATCTTATTATGTTTCCTTCTAGTTTTGGTAGAATTTTGGAAGAATCTGGTGTTTTTATCACCATGTAAGGTCCATTGAATCCTGGACTTTTCTTTCCAATAGGATTCTTCTCTATTCCAGTAATCCTCAAGTTGTTTGGTCACAAGAAAATGCTCATCCCAATTTACTTGAGGTGAGGAATAAAGTTTTTCAAGTTTTTTCATAAGAGTTTGAATAATTTTTTTGTTGTTGTGCCTTCTATTGTTATTCCAGGAGGTTAAAATATGTGAAATGTGATGGAGTTTATGTCCAAATTTCACAATGCCCCTGTAAATATTAGAAGAATAGGAGTTCCAATGATTTTTTAATAATTTGTTCAACTTCTTTGTCAGTGTTCCAGGCTTTTTGATAGATAAATCTATTAAAGCCTTTTTTTTCAGTAATATCAGTGAATAGGATAAGAAGGCTATGGTCAGAGCCTAAAGGGGGGAGGGCAGCAATCCAAGAGTTTGGGAAGAATTCTTCCCAATCTAAGTTTGATAATCCTCTATCTATTTTTTTCTTTAATAATTTTATTACCACTTCTTTTATTACTCCAAGTAAAATGGCATCCCTTTGTGGCAATATCATTTAAGTTATGTTGATTAATAAAAGTATTAAGTTCATTTGTAGAGGTATTAGAATATTCATTACCTCCAATTTTATCAGAATTATATCTAATTAGGTTGAAGTCACCTAGAAGAAACCAGGGTTTACTATTATTTTTATCAATAAGTTTTGTAATATCATCTAAGTTTTTTCCTTTTTCTTTATCAACCGAGGAGATATAGACATAGGTGGCTAAGAATTCATTACCTAGTTCATCAATAATAAGACAGTGAATATAATTTTTGCAGTAATTTAGGACAGTTAATTTAATATCATTTTTAGTTAAAAGAAGTAGACCCCCCGCCTTACCTAAAGGTTCAACAGTGCAGGCAATGTTCATATGAAGGTCTTTAGCAAGAGAATTAGTTTTAATTAAAGAGTTTTGAGTTTCGCAAATGAAGATTACCTCAGGATGATGCAATTTAATTGCATCTTTGAGTGTTAGAATTGTCAAGGGGGTACCAATCCCTTGACAATTCCAACTGAAGTGAATCATTGATCGGTGAGGGTTTGTTCAGGGACAAACCCGCAAACCGCTACAGTAGCTTCATTCTCTGTACCTTCCATTTCTGTGTCCTGAGCAGCAGCCTTTTCCATTGTGATGGGATTAACAGCATCAGGCATCATTGGAATAATAGAATTTGGATCTACAAGACTTGAGCCAATAGTAGAGTTGTTTTCTTTCCAACGAGTCATCCAAAGCTTATCGAATCTAGCTTGTTCACGTAGAGGCTTCGTGATGCTCTTGGTATATGAGATGGCCTTGTAGTCTGGAGCTCGGTGATGTTGAGAATTTTGTAAGTCATCATCGTGGATAAAGGGATTAGGGTTTTGATTTGGGGTTTGATTTGGGAGAGTTTTGGTATTAGGAATTTCGATTATTTGTTTTTGATTTTCAGATGGTATGTTAGTGTTATTTTCTTGGGTGATTTGGGTTGGGCTAAATGGTAGAAAGTGTTTTGGGGTTAGCATAATGGGCTCTTCTTGAGAGCCGAATGTGAGGGTGGTAGGTGTTAGTGGGCTAGTGAGGTTTGTTTTTATTTGTTGGGCTGGGGTATTAAAAACATTTTGTTGGGCCTCTATTTTTATTTCGGACCAGGTTTTAATTGGTCCATTATAAGATATTGGTTTTATATTTTGAGTGGAAAGCCTTTCTCTTACCAGATTAATGGCGAGTGACTTATCATTCCTCTTTCGTGAAAGATGGGAGATCGAGGAGGCTTCTTCATCAGAATTGTTGCCGATTTCTGCTCTGATATTTCCAGCAGCTTTAAAAACGAGGTGAGTTGTCTCTATCTGATGTGGAAGGCTATCAGTTTGACTAGGTTGACTAGGGTTTTGTGCGATTTGGGCGTGATTTTTCATGATTTCAAATTTTGATTGAGTTTTGGTTGAGTAGCGAGTTGAATGGTGAGTTGAGTGAGTTGTTGGGTTCTTCCTTTCAGTTTTTGAATCAAGAAATTTTGGCTCAAAGCCAAAGATGTTTTTGTTCAATCTGATTTGAAGCTTATTTTTGTTTTTGCATTCAGATTCCTCGTGATCAAGGAGACCACAACGGTAGCAAAGATCACATAACTTCTCGAATTTTAGAATACCTCTGATTCGTTGCCCATTACCGAGGTTAATGTTATATGTACCTTGAATTGGTTTGAATATATTCCAATCTACTCTAACTCGTATGGCTTTGAATTCTTTGAAGGTTTCAATGGCAGGTAGCATAATTTCTTCTACTGGACCGAGTTGATTTCCAATTTTTAGAGCATTGTCTTGATTAATAAGAGTTGGTGGTATGTCATGGATTTGGACAATGAAGGAGGTGGTTGTAAGTTGGATATCATTGAAGAGCCTAGCAGTATCCCATCTTTGAAGAAGAACATGCTTCCCCACCAAATTCCATGGCCTATTGCTCCAGATTCTTTGAAGGTCCTCTTCATTATCAAGAGTGATAATACAAGTATTAAATCCACGTTTTTCAGTGTGAATTTTACCTTTTACACCCCATGATTGGCTGATGTTTTTTCTCAGATAGTTGAAGCTAACAGGTTTGTCTGAGATGGTTTTTGCATAAAGCTTTGGGCCCTGGAATTGTGCATAAATCGAGTTAGGATCTTCAGTGAGAATCAATGCTTCATCAGCTGTGTTAGTGTCTTGTCTTGTGTAAAATTCCATACTGTAATAGAATAGGAAAAGCAGAAAGAAATAAATGTAAGAAGTAAATGCGAGGAGTAGAGATTAGGTGAGGGTTTAGAAGATTAGAGTGATAGTAAATGTAATAAAAAAGTTGAGGTTTATGTGAATGTAAGTAAATTTTGCTATATGGATGAATGTAAGAGTAAAATTCATGGTGGAGGAGGAAGGTGGCTGAAGGTGGAGGAGTGGTGGTTGTTTTCAAACTCAGCTTTCCATCGGAGAATGTGCCTGAGAGAGAATCGATATGAACGGATTAGCTTTCCATCAAAATAGTTGAGAAACAGATAAAATGAATTGACTTCATATTCATTAATAGGTTTATTCAGACTATCGGCTGTTTGTTTATCAATCTTTTTTTGGGATAAGGTGTAAAGTGTTATTATACTCTTTTCCACCAAAGGTGATGAAAATATTATTGAACAAGTTTAGTATCTCTGTATCAATATCTTCTTTCTAAACTAACCATGTTCCTTCTTTTTTTATTTCTACTACTTCTTTTTTTAGTATATGTTTGATTGTATTTGGCATTCTTATCATATTTTTAAGCCATAAATTCCTAGACCTTTCTTTTCAATATATATCCTCTATTTTCCAAGTTTCCTTATGATCTTTTAATATATTATTGTATTCATCCCAATTATAATTAAAGTAGGTGGTGTTATAAATAATCTCTAATTTTTTTTATTAAATATTAATCTGGATTTTATTATTTCCAATTCTTTTCTTGTTCTAGTTTCTTAGTTTCAGGCTATATTTTTTTTGTTCTGGTTAATCACCGCATTAGGTTATCCCTAAGAGTTTTATGATCATCCCATAATTTTTAAATAATATTTAAACAATCGATTTTTGTTGTCCAGAAAGATTCAAAGTAGAATCTTCTTTTGCTTTTATTAATATTTTTGTCATGGTATAGCACCAGTAGACAACGACAAGAGCCAATAGCCGGTAATACAACCACCCAAGTATTGGGGTATAACATAGCACATATAGATTTGTGTAAAGCTCTGTAAAGGTTAGCTTTTATTGATTTATTTATGTCTCTTTTATTAGTCTAAAAAAATTTACAACCAAAAGATATTGTATTTTCAAGAGAATTATAATTTATAAATTTATTATATTTTTATTGATTTTTTATGAAAAATATTACCACCTGGTTTTTTCTTTAGTAATTTTATACAATTAAAATAATCAACAATAGAGCATGCAAAGTTATTGGCCCTAAGTGCATTTAAAAAACATAGTGAAAATTATTTTTCTTTTTTATAGGGGCTTAAGTATACATTAGTATAATAAAGCAATTCTCCTTCATTATTTATATAATCTGAGTGTATGTAATGTTCTTTATTCTTTATAATTTTTAAATTACAATCATTCTTTACAAACAAAGCTAACCCACCACTTAATCATACTGGGTCTATGCTTGAAGAAGAAGTCCTTCATGGCCTGGATTGTTAATGGGTTGCCAATACCTTGACAATTTCAGGCAATTTGCATCATCGTGGCTCTTGGGGTTGATTTGGAACAACCTCGTAAATCCGTTCCTCACCGTCGTTTTCAATTTGGGGTGAAATGTTTTGATTTTGATCCAGTTGCAAAAACGTGCTGGCTGAGTTATTGAAAACGCCGCACAACTTCCACTTTATTCCATAATATATCATCCACGTCTATCATAGTGTTACATGTGTCAGCAAAACTTTTATCCACTTCAAATTTGCTAAATGACGCCGTTTCAATAACTGACTTATAAGATAAGTCTTCATTCGTATTCATCTTCCTTAACCGCGGGTTATTATCCATGAATAACCCCGTTTCTCTTCTTGCCATAAATGTAAAATGATTAGGTTCGGCTTGCAGCGTACTTTCAACATCATTGTTAGCCGAATAGCTTTTTGTTGCAGGTACTTATTTGACATTCTCTTACTGTCGAATTGACCACTTTCAAAACCACCGCACTCTTTCTCTTCTCATGAAAGTTTCTTGATGAATTACTTATGTTGGGATTAGGAGTTTAGGTTGAACATTCGATCCAACTCCTTAATTTTAGTGTGATTTTCTTAGGGTTATTGCTTGCAAACTTGATTACAAACTCTTTTCTACCCCACCTTCGATCTAAGCCTTTCAAATTTGATTCTTTTTGTCTAACTTCACATTTAATTCGATTCGAATCTAGTAGTAATAAATTTAAGCCCCTTTTTTTTTCAAAACAAAATAAAGCCCATGACTAGGTAGCACCTCCCCAACATCTTACAATATCTTTATACGCGTTGTAAAGTAGCATTGTACTGATGACCCACTCTTTCTCTCTCTACAAAGTACATTCTTTTTTCTTTTTGTTCGAAAATTAAAATACAAAAGTACATTCACACTTTCTTTCTTTCTTTGTATACTTCATTTACTATTCAAAGTCGTGTCCCTCTTTGCATAGCCCCTCATCATTTCGAAATTTCCTAGACAGACAGAGAGAGAAAGAGACACAAAAAGACCACCCTACACCACCCTTTTATTTCTCTCTCAAGAATCTTCAGCATTACCCATTACTTTGATCATTACAATCAACTTGAATCTCTAATCTCCCACACACAAAGTCGGTTAAGATGAAAAAAGCACAAAAAATCGATCTTTTTATGTCTATCACCAAACAAAGATCGGTTCAAATTTTGATATGCATAGCCTTTTTGTATATACTCTTGGTAAGTTTAGAGGTACCCATTGTTTTCACTTCAGTTAATGTTTCTCAAGAAAGCACCTTTTTTGTTAGTACTAGTAATAAAAATGACAACTTCAATACTAATTCAATGAACGTTCTTGAAAGCGAAGAGAGTTTAGACGAAAAAGAAGCACCCTTTAGACCATTAGATGTACCCTTTAAATTAACCCCATTATCAAGCTTAGTCTTTGATGGGAATACTGTAAATACAACCAATAAAGATGGATTTTCTGGGATTTTAATCTTGGCGAAAGAAGCATATGATGTTGGTAAAAAGCTCTGGGAAGAGCTTGAATTGAAATGGAAAGAAAGTAATGGAGTTATAGAGAGGAAGAATCAAAGTGAAATAGAGACTTGTCCTCATTCAATATCAATGACAGGTTCAGAGTTCTTAAAAGGAGGTAAAGTAATGGAATTACCTTGTGGATTATCATTAGGGTCTCATTTAACTGTAGTAGCGAAGCCATTAAAGGCTCATCCTGATCGTGAAACGAAGATAACTCTGTTAAAGGAAGGTCAATATGCTATGGTTTCACAGTTTAAGATGGAATTACAAGGATTAAAGACTGTAGATGGTGAAGATCCACCTCGGATCTTGCATTTGAATCCTCGATTAAAGGGAGATTGGAGTGCAAAACCTGTAATTGAATTGAATACTTGTTATAGAATGCAATGGGGTAGAGCTCATAGGTGTGATGGATGGGGATCAAGAGCTGATGAAGAAACTGGTAAGTTTGTTAGTAAATTGTATTATTATATATTGTTATTGCTTAATTTTTAGCTTAAAATTATCTACTTGGTCCTTTATCTTTAATCTTAGTCCAATGAAAATAAGAAAAAAGGAATAACATTGTCATAATATATAAATGTAAGGGGTTAGAATGTTATGTTTGCAAGATAAAGGACTGACATTGTCACAAAATCGAAAGATAGGGGACTATAAAAGGTTTCCTTTGCAAGATAAAGGACTAAACTGTCAAAATATACAAATTTAAGGAATCAAATAAGTTATTTCCCTTGTTTTTTTATGTATCTGGTGAGTTCGTGAGTAAATTGAATTGTGATATACTAATCTTGCTTAATTTTTTTAGGGTAGATGATTAATTTGGTCCTTTTTATTTGAGCTTTTTGACAATATAGTCCTTTATTTAGTAAACATAACCTTTTAGTCCTTTATTTTTGATTTTGTGACAGCATTAGTCATTTCGTATATCCATCCATTACATTGTATTATTAATGTGATAAATAAAAGACTAAAATACAGTTAAAAGAATCATTTTTGCTATTGCCATGAATTATGCCAAAAGATGATAATTAAAATACGAAAATAGGACTAACAATACATTGTCACAAAATTGAATTGTTAGGGATTAAAATGTTATGTTTGCAAGATTAAAGGACCTAATCTGTCAAAATATACACAATCAACGGATCAAATGAAGTATTCCCCCTACTGTTTATGTATCTGGTGACTTTGTAATGCTTATAAACTGTCAAAATATACAAATTAAAGGACCAAATGGTAATATACTCAATCTTGTCCATAATCGATTGCGATTTTTTACAGTTGATAGACAAGTAAAGTGCGAGAAATGGATTAGAGATGATGATAATCACTCAGCCGAATCAAAATCAACTTGGTGGTTAAAACGATTAATCGGTAGAACAAAAGAAGTAAAAATCGATTGGCCATTTCCTTTTACCGAAGAAAAATTATTTGTTTTAACTCTTAGTGCTGGTCTAGAAGGATATCACGTAAATGTTGATGGAAGACACGTTACTTCATTTCCATATCGCACAGTAAGTAAATGACATTTTTTTACATTATTAGGATTTTATTTTTTAATTTTTAATTTTTTGTTTTTTAGGGGTTTGCACTTGATGATGCGACAGGGTTGAGTTTAAACGGGGATGTTGATGTTCATTCGTTATTTGGAGCTTCGTTACCTACAGCTCATCCGAGTTATGATCCGCAAAGAAATCTTGACATGTCAGCGAAATGGAGGGCCCCACGTATTAGTGATGAGGGTGTTGATTTGTTTATTGGTATACTTTCTGCTGGTAATCATTTTGGTGAGCGTATGGCTGTTCGTAGGTCTTGGATGAGACATCAACTTGTTCGATCTTCTCGTGTTGTGGCTCGTTTTTTTGTAGCTCTGGTAAGTGAATAGTAGTTTTATAATTACAGTTACACCCCCTGAAGTATTGCTATAAGGCTGAAACACCCCGTTGACTATTTCTTTTTATGCTAAAACACCCCCTCCGTGCCTGTTTGATTAGAATTAACATTGTAGCTCACTCGAAACAGTTTTGATTGGTTTGTGGACAGTGGTAGTTGAAATAATCGATGGGTGTTCTGGGTATTTTGGGATAGTTCAGGGGTGTAATTACTTTTTTAACCCTTGTTTTGAAGTATATATAACTGTAATCAGACATTCTTGGTTGATTAATGAATCTTGCTAGTTTTGAGAGGGAGCGTGTTGAAGTATAAATAACCAGGGTAAATAATAAGATAACCCTTTTGATCCCTTATCATTGCCCATTTTGACAGTTTAGTCCCTTATCTTGCATATGAAACATTTTAATCCCTTTTTTTTTATTAATTTTGTGACAACGTCAGACCTTTTTTGTATTTTCATCATATAATTAGTGTTAAAATCTCCGTGTTACCATTTTCTTGATGTGATAAAAGACTAATATACCCTTAAAAGTTCCATTTTATTAGTGTTAAATGTTCCGCCAAAAGATGAAAACACTTATAATATAATGTAATTATGGAAAAAATGACTAATGTTGTCACAAAATTAAATCAAGGGATCAAAATGTTACATTTGCAAGATAAAGGACTCCCATTGTCACAAAATTGAAAGATCAAAATGTACAAAGATAAAGTACCAATTGAGTAATTCACAAAAATAACTGTAATAACTTGCTCGCTAACCGC
The DNA here is from genome assembly GCA_029959085.1 of Nemophila menziesii. Lineage (NCBI taxonomy): Eukaryota > Viridiplantae > Streptophyta > Magnoliopsida > Boraginales > Hydrophyllaceae > Nemophila > Nemophila menziesii. The sequence goes on from JARWIR010000008.1 coordinate 30,877,283, forward strand.
TTAAGCTTTTAGACGAATTAGTAAATAATTTAATTTTTCCTAAATTCCAATATGAAAATTGTGAAAATATTTTGGATTTTCAGCATGGAAGAAAGGAAGTGAACATGGAGCTGAAAAGAGAAGCAGAGTTTTTTGGTGATATTGTAATAGTTCCTTACATGGATAATTATGATCTTGTTGTACTCAAAACAGTTGCTATTTGCGAATATGGGGTGAGTAAAGGGTAATCTGGTAATTTTATAGATTTTGTATCTTGTTTTTTTACTTATTAAGACTGATTTTCTTGCACGCTTTCTTAGGTTCGCAAAATGGCTGCGAGGAATATTATGAAGTGTGACGATGACACTTTTGTAAGAGTTGAGGCCGTTTTTAAGGAGGCAAGAAAATTCTCAGATGATAAGAGTTTTTACATTGGAAACATTAATTACTATCATAAGCCCTTGCGCAATGGAAAATGGGCCGTAACATATGAGGTACAATATAAGGACCTATAGTGCAATTAACAAAATTTTGTGATATCTAATCTATTTAACAATTCCGTTGATTGGGTTTGTTCAGGAATGGCCAGAAGAGGAATATCCACCTTATGCAAATGGACCAGGCTACATTATTTCTTCAGACATTGCGAAATTCATTGTCTCTGATTTTGAGAAGCATAAATTAAAGGTAAATAATATTTTTATGCGAGAGTTTTACGAAAACATTGAATATGGGAATGGCTAAGTTGTTATTTTATGCACGTGCAGTTGTTTAAGATGGAAGATGTGAGTATGGGAATGTGGGTTGAACAATTCAATAGTACAAAGCCTGTGGAATATGTGCATAGTTGGAGATTTTGTCAATTTGGGTGCGTTGAAAGTTATTTCACGGCTCATTATCAGTCTCCTCGACAAATGCTATGCATGTGGAATAAATATCAACAGCGTGTGGGACCACAGTGTTGTAACATGAGATAATAATGGGATTTGAGGACAAAATATATGGGAGAAAACATGACTAACAATTTTTCAGTTGTAAAATCAGGTTTAGTTAAAATTCGTTTATTATTTTTTGTCTACCGTTTTGTTCTTTTGTTTCATCGGAGGATGGAAAACGAAGAAACAGAGTACATAAAATATATATGGGCAGTAACCATTTTCAGAAATACCTTATTCTGTATTCTTTATGTATGACTTTCCTTAGTGCACAAATGTGAGCGTTCCTCTGAACAATCGTCCAAATTAGTCGTGTGAGACAATGCAAATCTTTTATAACTTTATACCATAAACCACCATTACCACAATGTCGAATATATAGGAAACTCGAGAAAATGAACATGAGTCTTTTTGAGCATCAAACTCAATATCTTGGATAACAAAATTTAAGGTAAGGACCCCTGGTCCTCTAACTTTCAGTAAATTGATATATTAGACCTCTATCTTTCAATTGTAAGATTGTCTACATTAATGTTTTGTGACACTGTTAATTTTTTTTTTCTCATTTTCTATCAGTTGACCATTAGTCAACCTCACATGGCGCCACATCGGCTCCACGTAACGACACCTTATTTTTTTTTTTTCAAAAACCACTATTTAAATTCGACTAAGAAAAACCCCGCCTGACTACGCCATCAACAATTGTAGTACCCAAATTATGGTAAAAAACAAAAAAAAATCTCTCTTCACACGACTCACCTTCCCACACCAAGGCGCTCTCCTGCACAAGAACATCGCTGCCACTCCGGGATCATGCTCCACCATCATCAACCGGCTTGGCGAAGAATTCAAATTAAGATAAAAAATTGAATTAATTTTTACAATTTTTTAGTATATTTTTTTTTTGATCAATCAAAGCACATTTTATTACTCAACATTATAGTCTTTACAATCTGCATAAGCAGTCAACACATTGTTACATTAAAAGTAAAGCTATTACAATAAAATCTACCATACAACATAAGCTAATCTTTATATACATTTTGCAATTTCCAAGCTGAACTAATAACTTCCCTCTCAGCTTTCCTTTTAAATCTGCAACTCCTTTGTAATTTGATCTGCAAACAATAATGGATATGCTGCATAATCTCCTCCTCAGTCATAATTCTGCCTGAGTGAATGTGTAAGTTTCTGTTATTCCAAATCTGATAAACAAAGGTAGTAAACCACCTTCCAATCAACACCTCCATAAACTTATCACTAGCTTTGTCTAACATTAACTGAATTAATTCATCCCAGCATCCAAAACTCATGTTATTGATACTGCAATTGCTTAAACACCTCTGTAACACTCTTTTTGCTAAGGGACAATGAACAAATAAATGTTCCCTATCCTCAATTACCCCATGGCAATAGACACACAAATTATCTTGCTGTATTCCCCATTCCATCATCCTAACTTTAGTGGGTAATCTATCCATACAAGCTAACCAAGAACAAAATGATTTTTTTTTTTTAGTATTATCTGATTTAAATATATTTATTTTTATACAAATCCTGCAATGGTCATTTTATTTCCGTTGAAAGCCTTTTACCGTATTGAGAATAGGTATATGGATAGGGGATGCCGTGACTATTGGAGTGAGCAATTTAGTTTTTGTTTTGGAGTTTCAATGGTTAAAATTATTTTTTTTTTTTTTTTGAATACATGAGAGAGCCACTTTGGACTCGGAGTAAATGACTCCAATGAGATTCATCCCAGGACCTCTTGGTCTCTGCGGAATAACCTAACCACTAGGCCAACTATCGATCTCAAAATTAATTTTTTTACTTTAATTTGTGTTCATTTCTTGCTATATTTTGTCAAAAAAATAAAATAAAATTTCCTGCTATATATATATATATTTTTTTTGGACAAGCTGCTATATTATCTAACCAAAACTTCTAAAAATCTTCGTATAATTTTCAAGAAGATAAGATATAGAAAAGTATCACTATTATGCTATATTATAAATTATTAATACAAATATAAAATCGTTAACCTGTCTTAGCTATTTAACATTGAATTGTATACATTAACATTTTGCTTTCGTTGGGCGAGTAATGTGGTAACTGGTAGGCAAGCGGTCATGCAGTGGACATCACATCCACCACCTGCTCGATAGAATGCTGACTAGAAAAAGTAAATTTTAAAACACCATGAATGAGTCCTCCTTTTGCTCCTTATCTAAATACCCTTCCATTTTTACACAATTCAATACCGTTTTATATCTACCCACCAGGCGAAAAACACTACCTTTAATACCTCAAACTAGAATTTTCAGTAGCAGCAATCGAGAACTTCCAAAGAATCTTCGTTTTCCAAGGCACCCGAAGCTTCCTACTCTACCTGTCATTGTCTCTAACCCTTTTATCACCAAAGACAAGGACCAAATTAGCCTTACTGAAAATGAAAATATATACCAAGAAGAAGCAAAAGAAGATTATGACGATACTAATGGAGAATTCAATTGGGAACAAGATGAAATCGAGGCTATTTCATCACTTTTCAAGGGTAGAATACCTCAAAAACCCGGTAAATTAGGTAGGGAAAGACCTTTACCATTGCCATTACCTTACAAAATCCGACCTTTATCCCTACCCATGTCAAAAAATGTTCCTAGACCAATATCAAGGCAATGCATATCGAACCAAGTGTATAAAAATCCGACTTTCTTGGTAGGTTTAGCCCGAGAAATCAAAAGCCTACCCGAAAAAGACGATGTATCGATAGTTTTAAACGAATATTCACGGTTTCTACGAAAAGGGTCTTTATCAATGACAATTCGAGAACTCGGGCACATGGGTCTGCCCGAGAAAGCTTTACAAGTGTTTTGTTGGGCACAAAAGCAACCACATTTATTCCCAGATGATCGAATTCTCGCTTCCACAGTTGAGGTTTTAGCGACTGCACATGAGTTAAAAATGCCGTTTAGTTTACGTAAATCCATTAGTTTAGCAAGTAAGAGTGTTTGTGAAGCAATGGTGAGAGGTTTTATCAAAGGAGGAAACTTAAAAGTCGCGTTAAAACTTCTTTCCGCTGCAAAAAAAGGTCAAAGAATGCTCGATTCAAGTGTTTACGTTAAGCTAATTTTAGAACTCGGAAAAAACCCTGATAAATCAATACTTGCTTTAGACTTATTACAAGAACTTGCTGAAAGAACGGATTTAAATTTAACACAACAAGACTGTACAGCTTTAATGAAAGTTTGTATAAGGCTTAAGAAGTTTGAAACTGTTGAAACGTTATATGATTGGTTTAAAAGATCTGGTGCGGAGACAAGTATTGTGATGTACACTACTTTGATTCATAGTCGATTTTCCGAGGAGAAATATCGAGAAGCGATGAGTATTGTATGGGAAATGGAGGGTTGTGATTGCTTACTTGATCTTCCGGCTTATCGTGTGGTGATAAAGCTTTTTGTGGCATTGAATGATCTTGCAAGGACTGTGCGTTATTTTGCGAAACTTAAGGAAGCAGGTTTTGCACCCACGTTTGATATATATAGGGATGTGATTAAGATTTATTTGGCTTTTGGGAGAATAGCTAAGTGTAGGGAGATTTATCGAGAGGCAAAAATGGCTGGATTTAAGTTAGATGAGTAACTAAATAACGGATTCAGTTACATGTATTTAATTATTTTCTTATTAATTCTGTTCAAGCAAAATTGCATGTTTACGCTTGGCTTATTAACCCAATCATGTGAGATTATCAATGATGATGCCCTTCGTTAATTTTTGAAATTAAAGGAAAGTTCTTCCAGTGAAAATTGGTTTAGGACATTGTTTTTCTTTTTTTTGCAGCAAAAATGCCTTGAAACTTGTGAGTCAGCCGTTTTTATTAAAAGTTCAATCTTTCTCAAGATTCATTACAACAATTTACTTACTAAAACAGAGTAAGCAAAGTAAACTATTAGATCTATTACAACTTGAAAACATTTACAAACTTTCAATCTTCAACCATCTTGAGACTATAATCTTTGTATTTGAACTTTTGACAATTTTAATCATGAACTTCTGGATATTATGAATAATATCATCTCATTATATCATTTACCTTTGTGGATAAATGTATTTCTGTTGTAGAGGATTTACTCTTCAGGGTCTTTTAGACCTCATATGTAACAAAAAGAGAATGTATTTCTGTTAGACCAAATCAAGTAAACAAAGACAGTAAATCAACCAACATAAATTGATCCAATGAACTTGTTATTAGCTTGTAGGAATATAAAATTTATTAGATCATCCCAACTAATAACAACGGGCAAATGATTTCCACTTTTCTCATGCATTTCTAAAAAACCTTTCTAGAAAAAAACACTCAGCAAAAAGATGATCTCAAATCCATTGAACTATGACAGAGTTCACACGGTGTTAGTTTGAAATCCCCTTTTTTTGAACAAAAAAAAAAAGAAATCTCTATTCTCTTGGACAAAAAAAAAACACCCCCACTCGAGCATTCTATTTTTAGTGGGAAGCCGATTTTTACTGGAAAACTAAGAGCAAAAGCTGCACCTTGGTATATTCATTGTATGCCTGACAATTCTAGCCTATTCCTGAATATGGCCTTGAGCTTTAATCATTATCATTGTTTTATGAAAGAGATTTTAGTTTTAATGCTTTCAGAACATTTAATAATGTCTTTTATTTCAATGAACTAGAGGTAATCTTATTAGAAGTCCAGTAAGCACAGTAGAAAAATGCCATATGCTTCTTACATATCAATTCTGAACTCAACTCTGAACTGTTTTGTTCTTCCAAACTTCATTAGTATGGACATTCTATTACAAGAAGAATTGATGTTATTACCACTAGTCCTGTTATCCCATAAAGCAAATGTATTAGAATTTTATTTGATTTATCTGAAAAGTGGTAAACATCTCATCTGAGCTTCAAGATATTCTTCCAAATCCAATCATCATCTGCTTTACTTTTATACTCCATATGCATTTACTTTTGAAGACATTAGCATGAACCCATAAGCTGAGTAAGTTATTGTTTTCTGGTAAACTTTCCAAAATATACTAAATAAGGACACTTTATTCATAGCTTCAATCTCAGGTATATTGAGACCTCCTTCAACTTTACTTTTACAAATATCAATCCAAGCAACTCTAGCTACTCTAGACCCCTCAAGCTTTCCTCTCCAAAGGAAGCTTGAGAGCTTCTGATTGAGTTTATACATCACATTCTTAGGTAAAAGAAACACCCTACACCAATAAAGTATTTCACTAATCATAATAAATCATAACAGTTGTTATAAGTTCCACCCTCCCAACATAAGATAACAACAGCTTATTACTCTAGTGATTGATATACTCACTAATTCTATCTACCAGTTTACTAGCATCTTCAAAGTTTAATTTCTTGGAGTTAAGAGGTACTCCAAGGTACGTGACAAGTAAACTGCCTTCCTTAATGTTTAAAATCTTAGAAATTATTTCCTTAGCACTTGAAGTTGTTCATCCTAAGTTGACTTCACTCTTATTGTTGTTGATATTGAGGCAAGGCAATTTAGAGAATATGTCAAAACCTTTTTTTGATTATCTATGCATTAGTGTCATTAGCTTTCATAAACTTGAGAAGATCATCAACGAATATATGTGACTGAGTCTAAAAGAGCTACATTTAGGATGAAAAGAGAAGCCCCTATATGCACCAATCTTATGAAACACTCCAAAGAACACTTTCATACACAAGACAAATAGATAAGGGGACAAGGGATCCCCTTGTCTAAGTCCTCTCTTACCCTTAAAATAACCAACCATTTCCCATTCACTTTAATAGATTAAGAAGGACTAGAAACACACATATCAATACAACTTATAAACCTCTTAGGAAAGCCAAAATCTTCAAGAGTTTTGAACAAAAAGGTCCAGTTAATACTATCATAAACCTTCTGTAGGTTTACATTAATAGTACACCTTGGTGAGATGTTAGTCTTCTCATAACCATGAAGATATATGATGTCTCTGTTATTGTGATAGATAAATATATTCACCAGACATTACTTTGGGAGTTTATGGGGCCTAAGTGAATGATTCTTTCCTAATAATTTTATATTGCACTTTTACTCTGTTTCATATATATTATTGTTTATAGAGATTTTAAGCTTTAATTATGTGCTGTGTGTATACTTTAGGTACATGCTTGATCAATGTGATAAGATGAGGATAAGAAGTCAAGAAGTCAAAAGAAACCCCAAGTCAAAGCTGAAATTGAGCTTAGAGTCACTTTAGAAAGTTGGCGCGTTCGCTAGATAAATCATTGCGTCTTAGTGTTTCAGTCATTACGACTTATTGGTGAGAGATATGAACCTGGTTCCTTTGGATTTAGAGAGAGCTTGAAGTCAATGCCGTTTCAAAAGTGACGGAAGTTCATTCAGAGTTAAGATGAAGAAGTTATGCCAGTTGCTTCCACCATGGTTTGAACCAGAATTCTGGTTAGTAAAACGGGTTAGGCGCCTTCTGAACCTAATTTAGTAAGCCTAAAGGGGTCCCAAACGTTTTTAGTCCATATATAATCCATAACTCAGCCCCCATATATTAATATATTATTCATCATCTATCAAATCATAAAGGGGAGAACGCTCAAGACAGAAGGAAGAGGAGAAGACAAGGGTTTGTTTATGAACCATCGATTCTACCTCAACCATTCACCGCCCCCTTCAGTATTAAGATTAACTTATCTTTATTTTGTCTTTTAAACATTATTATGTCTTTAGTTTCAATTATTTTTCCTTTAATTAGTGTTTCTTCTATTATGAACTAAACCCTCATTGCTTGAGGATGCTATTGTAAGACTTTGTGTTAGCATTTTTAATTGAGTTATTGCATTTGGGATATAAGTTTATATTTAATTGAGTTGGTTGTATATTTATTCCATTGTATTATGTGTTTACTTTAAATACTACATGTACTCTGGCCAAGTAGTGGGTAGATGTTGTAATTTTAGGTAAAACCTGGAGGGGGGGGGGGGGGGGGTTTAATTACGAACCTAGCACATAAGCGCTTAGTGCGAGGCATTGAACCAAATGGTCTTGTCCGCTAGGCAGTCATTAAAGGCAGGGAACTTAATTCATCTGAAAACTATTGGGCATGTAGGATAAATCTCTAAGTCTACCTGGATGGAAGTTAGAGTGCTATTGAATCCCGACTAGTGTGAACACAACCACTCACGCTTATCAATAAGCATAATAATTAGCGCCATAAAAAATTACTATAAATTACTCAAGCAACTATATCATATTAGTTCATACCTTACTTCACATTACATTTACTTTATCATTAGTTGTTAATTATATTTGAAAACCAAACAAACATTCTCCTATTCGCATTCCTTAATATTTTGTTATTTATATTACAAGATTCACGCATTTACACTACTTTAAACACCATTTTCGCTATAATCCATAAGGAAAACGATAACCCTACTTATCACTTTTACTTGTCTTCGATCCGTACACTGCGGAGTGTCATCCCAATTCTAATACTGCTTATTTATTTATCACACACTAGGAGACAACAACTAAAATGAAGGTTCTTGTTGTACTCATTTCCGTTTTGTTTATATTTGTTTTTCAAAAATCATAAATTTTTTAAAAAATTAGAATAAGGGATAGGTGTACAATGTACTGAATATGTCTGTTCAAGCATAATCTTAATAAGTTAATGATTGAAAATAGTATGTTTTTGAACTTTTTTACAAATTATGTAGTGTATTGGCATAAAAACATTTAATAAGGGATAAAAAGGTTTAATAAGCAAGCATAGAAGTTAAGTTTGAACTTAGGGAGCTGTGAGCGGTGTGTAGAACGTGAGGTTGAAACTAGTGAATAACCCGCTTAGCGTATGAACTAAAAGTGAAAAAGTAACATACCCTAGTAGTTAGGAAAATGATTAAGGCATTTTTTTTGTTTTCCCTTTGTTTCCTTTAGCTTGCTTTCCTGACTTATAATGTAATATCCTTCTTAGCCCCGTTCTAACCTTTGTAGCCTTTTATTTGACAACCTCGTTATAAGCCTATACCCGTTAGTTTTAGCCTTATAGGATAAAATCTGTCACCAAATCCGTAAGGTCAAAATTCCAAGAACAAAAATTTTAATTGGACTCTTAAGAGAAACTATCTTGGCATCATAGACAATTTGAATCAATAATCCTTATAAAATTCATAAACCACTCGAATACTCATCCCCATCCAAATACAACCAACAAACAAACTACCAAAAATCTTTACGGAACATCCAATTTTAATCCTTAAAACACCACAAAAAACATAAATCACGAGCCACAAGTAAAGAGGCACAATTGACCGATACAAGAATACATAAAATAAAATTATTGACTTAATATATATTTATTTTAAATTAATTTTGTTATACTAATATATATATATATATATATATATATATATATATATATATATATATATATATATATATATCAAAAAAAGTCTTGGATATTCTAAAAAAATCATGACTAATTCATGTGTTGGATAATTCATGTGTTGGATTAGGAGTGAGTTGAATTAATTCTTTATTTTATATAATATGCTATCCAGTTAGGTTGGATGACAAATTAATGAGTTTAGATGATCGATTAGTTGAACAGGACGACCCATTAATAAGGTTGGACAACCTATTAATTTTGTTGGACTACCTATTACATAATCGATGCCTAAATCCCTATATTGAAATATGAACCATTCACTTACTTTATTTTTTGGTGTGGACATCTTCGACAGTTTAGCGGTTAAGCGCTCTTTGTAAGCAAAACTCTACTAGAATCTCTTACCAGTGCAAAAATACTCGTTTTCATTGTTGTGTCCTTGCATGTGGAAAAGGTTACCATACTGGTCATTTCTTTTACCTCTTGTCGTCCTTATCTTGGTGGTTTTATGTCGAAGTAGGTTCGTGAATCCTACCCAGTGTTCTAAAAGTTTCTAGGCGCTAGGCGGACGGTCGACCACCTCCTAGCGCCTAGGCGAAACCTAGGCGTTTTTTTGCTAGACGGTTTTGATATTTATTTATGAATATTATACATTATTTATTAGTGTATTTATTTTAAAATATACACAAGATACTAGAAAGTATATGGAAACACATTTGAAAAAAACTCACAAAATTATATATTATTTCTTATATACATAATTTAGGTGAATGATAATCAATTATATTTAAGATAGGTTTATATAATTTTCCGTGTTAGAAATGACTTTTTAAATTTTTTGAATTAAAAAATGGATTTTTGATTTTATTTGTTAACCTCTAAACCGCCTAGGTCTGCCTAGAAGGCGTCTAAGTCCGCCTGGGACCTTCTGTGATCGCATGGAGGCCGCTTGGGCAATTTCTAAAAGTTACACTACCTTTTAACGCATAGGCAGCCGCCTAGGCCATCATATTTACTCTTGATTTCCCCTTTTGTCCATATATGGCTAGACCAGAACTTAAATTATTTTGACATATATTTGGGTTTTTAGATCTGACGGTTTGATGTATTTATTGTGCACCACCAAAGGATGGTGGTTGTGCATTGTTTGGATTTATATTTGTAAAAGAAATGAAATTATATGCATAAATAAATTATAAAGAAATGAAAGTAATTACGTTGTTTGAATTATAAAAAAGGTTAGTTACCTAAGAGAACCACACACCACCATATTTGGCTCAAAAGGTCCAATCCAACGAATTGACCCAAATACTCTCATTCCCCATTCATATAGTCTGACGCACCATGCAATCATAAAGTCTGTGTAGACACGCACCCCACTAAAAAGCTGAAGAGACTCCTATTAAATGCAATCGACTCAGACTAGTGCAAGAGAAAAGGAAACAAAATCTAATCAAAACCCAAGAATTACGTAATTACACCAAAATTAGTGAGTAAATCTAGTGAGTTTTTTTTTGGGTGTAGACGATAATACTTTTGGCGGACATGAGAAAAAAATGGCGAAAACTCCATCAAAGCAAAAGGTAAAATCTGTATTGAAAGAAAAGACGACGAAGAAGAATTACCATCTCCAGATGAACTTATGACATATCTCAAACCCTAATCACTCCTGATCTTGCTATTGCTTTCGATATCCAAAATCAAAATCAAAATCATCATCAAATAATTACCCTTCACCATTAGGTAATAATACGCCAGCGCCGCCGTCTTCTTCTCTTCCGCCATTAGGATTGGGACACCATTACATGGTATCATGTAAACAATCTTAGTAATGTTGTGATGACTCAATTATCATCCTCGTATGTGGAGGATGTGGAACCAACAAATGGGAGGAAAGATCTTACCTTGTTTCCCAACGGAGATGATTAAGATTCTTCATCTTTGGGTAAAATCATGTTTAGTTCACATCATTGTGTACTGTTTTTCATCTTTTCTGATTTCAAGTATTGTTAAAGTTTGTCTTTTTAGCAGATTTAGCGTTTGGGTATTTGGGTTTTCTTAATTTGTGAACTCTTTATTATTAGTCTTGTTGTTACATTGTGGGGTAAGTTTCGAGTCTTGATTGTTCGTTTGATACAAAGTGCAATTAGTTCGAGGTAGTTCTCTCCTTGGCTTCTGGTGGTGGATAGATTATTCGGATTGGCTGTAATTACTTGGATGATTCTCAAATTGGCCTATTTCGAGGCATAAGTTAATTTCAAAATAGCTCTCTTTGCAGCTTGAGGATGAATCAGTTGGAGCTTGATCGTGCAGGTGAAGATATGAAATTATACTAGTCAATCTATTCTGCTGTAATGGAAACCAAAAAAAGGTGATTGTATTGAAGAACAATGGGTTGATAATGTAATGTGTTGGAAGTGTAGCATTGTTACTATTTGTCTTCTAAAGTGTGTTGGGATTTCAATACAAAGATAGTGTTGTGCGTTTGTAAAATACATGGTGTGATGTAACTTTTTTTTGGGTGGAATGTTAAGTCAATATTAATGGTTTGTACTTGTTAATGTATGTTGATGTGTTTGTCTTAGTTTAATGTTAATGATGTAATGTTAAGTCAAATTAATTGGTGTGTATGTGTTAAAATAAGGGTTGAGAAGTGAAAGATGGTTGTTTTGTGAAATGTACTGTACTTATTTTCAAATAATATACACGAACATGGTTAGTTTGCAATTCTTGAGAATAACTTTGACATGCATGTACGTGTCAACCAAAAAAACAAGCAAGATGATGATGGAGTTATTATTCTATATATGATATGTTCCGTTATTAAGAATGATTGATTGACGATAAAAAATGGTGTTTCTAGCATGTGTAATTATAGCAATAATATGACCAATCAATTATCTGCTAATTGATTGTGAATCCTTGCCATTTATATCAAACACAATAACAATAGAATATTTAATAAAAAATAGAGGTTAATCTTGAAATACTTGAAAAAGTTTGGACCTTCTAGGGAGGCAAAAAAATCTGGATTTCATGGAGAATGGTGTATGGATATTTGGTCTTTCTTAGCCAATAACTTTTATAAAAATAATAATTAAGAAAAAGAAAATAACTGATTAAAAAATTATTTGTTTGTATTCATATTATTAAGAAAAGAAAAGAATATTTATTAGTATAAAATATTTTTATGCCTTTTTTATATTTTGTAAAGTATATATATCTAAAAATATAAGATTAGTTAGGATATTTTAAAAATAATATTTTATTTCTTTTTAAAATAAATTTAATATAGAAGGATTTAAAAAAAAGTGACCTTTATAATCAAATATGGTAGGATTTTAAAAAATGACCGATATAAAGGAAAGCAAAGAAATATGTAATTAATTGAATAAATTTCTTTTATAAAAAAAGCAAGTCTTTCATTATATATTGGATGATCCAATATTAATATTTAGATTAATTAGTTAGCTACTTTAATTAGTTTCCTTATTAAAAAATCAATTCAAACAAGAGTGATCACCCAAAATTCATAATATTAGATATATTAAGTAGAGTAATGATATTTATCATCCTTTTTGTATCATCCTTTTATCACCTCCTACGTGTATGTCTACATGTACCAATGAATTGAATTCTTTATCCTATTTAATCTTAATCTATCTTCTATTCAAGAAAATCAGAACATATATATAGAAGGGTGATAAAAGGGTGACATGAAAAGGGTGACATATATCATTACTCTATAATATGTATGACGTAGCGTGATTTAAATGGAAATAAATTAATAGTCTATTAATTTTTTTTTCGATTTAGAGCCCGTTTAGCATTGATTATTTTAGATTTAAAAGTGCTTTTTGATTACAATTAATTTATTTGAAAAAAATATTTAGACATCTAAAATCAATTATTTTAATAATTATTCAAGTGATTATTTTAAAAAGTAATATCAAGTGGGCACTTAATTACTCAAAATCACGTCATGATTGTTATATTATTATTCAAATAAAGAAAACAACTTTTACTTTTATTATGAGTAATGATATATACCACCAAAAAACCATACCATTCAAATACCACCCAATGACGTGACGTGAATTGGTTGAATATAAATCGTTAATTTATATATTTTCTTGATCTAATTAACGATTTACTACCAACCAATTCATGCCATGTCATTGGGTGGTATGATTTTGGGTGGTATATATCATTACTCTTTTATTATTTTCTTAAAAAAGAATCACCCAAAATTCAAAATATTAGATATATTACGTATGTATGACGTATCGTGATTTAAATGGAAATAAATCAATAGTCTATTATTTTGTTTCGATTTAGAGCCCGTTTGGGATTGATTATTTTAGAGTTAAAAGTGCTTTTTGATTAAATTTAATTTATTTTAAAAAATATTAAAAAATATTTAAAATCAATTATTTTAATAATCACTTATCTTGTGCTTTTTCTAAAAGTGATTTTTAAAGTTTAAAGTGATTTTATGAATGTAAAATCATTTCAAATGATTATTTTAAAAAGCAATGTCAAACGGACACTTAATTGCTCAAAATCACGTCATGATTGTTATATCTTTATTACTCAAATAAAGAAATAACTTTAATTTTTATTATGAGTAATGATATATACCACAAAAAATCATACCATTCAAATACCACTCAATGACGTGGTGTGAATTGGTTGAATATAAATCGTTAATTTTTTTTTTTAATCTAATTAACGATTTATTACCAACCAATTAACGCTATGTTGGGTTATATGATTTTGGATAGTATAATCATTACTTTTATATTATTTTCTTAAAAAAGATAAATCCAAATAATACATTAGTGTGGTAATTATGTGCCAGCTGGATTTTTTTTTTGTCTAACGCAAATAACAAATGATTAAGACAACCTGGATCAAATCTCCTTCTCCTGGATACTGAACAAACTTACGAGAAATCTCTTATTCAAACAACTCTATGTAAGGACAAAAAATGAAAGTCTTTATTAAATTTATATTGAAAAAACAAGCAAACAATTTGCTTTTGGTAATTCACTGCTTGTATTGTTGATTCCAGTAACTAGAAAATACAGCTGAATACCAAAATTCTTAAAACATTACAAGAAATGAAACAACAGTAATAATAAGACATCAATTATAATAATTCATCATATAAATCTAAGCTCCTTGAACTCCTCACATTCCCTCTTGTGCATTTGAAGTAGATGGAACCAAGGATAAATTTCTCAATGAAACCAAGCTATCGGTATGAAATCCTGCGTAAAAGTACATCATATCACGGGGATTTTTAGTTTTTTTCATGTCTTTAGTTTGATGGATTTTACCTGTATTGACATTGTAAACAAAGACATCAAATTCTTTTGGTGAATGAAACACCACTAACTCCATATTTAACCAAACAACTGGCTTGTACGTCAAGTTAAGTAAGCGCCTTGGACTTTCTATAACAAAGTTAAACAGCTTTTCCCATTGTCCAGTTTCTTGATCTTTAAGCAACCAAAACTCCATTAAACAATTTTCTGACCTCCTATGCACCGAGACGCAAAGAGAACTCTCCCTTGCGAGAAGATGAATATCACAAACAAATAAATATGGATGAGGAAAAGGAATCTTCCCAAATGTTTCCTTTTCCATGTCAAAACGTATGATTGATCGGACTGAGTCACATAACCAATACACGAAGCCATTTAGAGAAAGGCGACTATCGTATGGTTGCGTCGTGATGTCAATCATAGCAGTGTCACTTAACTGACTAACATTAACCCTTCTCCATTCCTTGTCAACACCTACCGTTAATATAATCCATTTGTACCTGTAATATACATCCAATATTTTGTATACTTTAGAAGCAGCAGCATATGCAAAGTTACCATAATATTTTTGAACCGGAGGAGGAAATGGAGGGAGTGGCAAAAACTGTTTTGTAAGGGGATTTAAAACATGAGTGGGGGTATCTGTGAAGGGCTCTATAGGACGATTTACTAAAAGTAAACCGTTACAACTAGCAAAAACTTTATGAACAAATTGAAGGTTTAATTTCTTCACGTCAAAAAGACGGCCATGAGTCTTTGTTTTAACAACAGACCCATTGATTGTGGGATGGTGAATTAATAGGTTTTTGGTAGTTGAGTGTTTTTGAATGTGGGCCGTAATGAAGGTAGGTGACTGGATAATTTTGGACCAGCCTCGACAAACCTTCTTTATTACATTATGAAGAATATCTGCAGGTAAGCAAATGAAGATCAAAAATAAAATATCTTCCGGAAGACAAAAGGCATTATTGCTTCTCTTCCTCTTATAATTTTTGCTGATTTGATTTCTTTTCTGGGGAACCATATTGACTAAAGTTTAGAAGGAGACTAGGAGAGTTGTGAACGGACTGTCTCGTTTTCCCTTATATTTATAACGAGAACCTTTATTTATTACCGTTGCGCTCTTATTTTTTGGTGAATATATCGTGCTCATCGTTTGAGTAAAGATATATATCACCATTCACTGACGTACCATTTCTTAGGTGTCACCAATAAAAACATTTCTGTCTCTTAAATAATTATTTTCTCTTTCTTTTGTTTAATGTCATATCAGATGACACCTCAGAGGTAATAAATGAATGAAACAAAAAAGAGTATATAGGACGAAAAGATAAGTCTTTAAAAAGAATTTAACATTTTTTAACACTATCTAAAGAAAACATAAGAAAAGAAAAAACTAGTTGTTTTCAAGCACAATTGAATCTCCCATGCATCCAATGGCGGCGGCGCCACCGGATAAGCCAAAATTGATTGAACCGAAACTGCTGGAGGTCGCTTCGCTACATGATGAGGTGATGATGGAAGTGAACAATGAGAGAATCGATAAGGGATATCCTCCTTTGCAGAACTGCGCGAGAGGTGCTAAGCGGGCCAGGCCCATACGTTTGATGCTAGAACCGAACGATGCGCATGGGCCTGTTCCTGCTACGCGTGATGGTGGCGTGGCGGCGGAGATCCCAGCAAAGAAGACAAACGGGTGGCACACTGCTCTTCTAGGTAAGAATCAAATTATCCCCTCAATTATGGATAAAGAGGAAAAAATTCGCAAGAAATAATAGGGTCGATAGTGATTTTTTTTATCTAATATTAAGGATGATGAGCCTATTGAGAATTGTGAGTTTCCGCAAGTACAGGAAGTACAGGTATTCGCGGCGGAAAAACAGGCTCCTAGTAAGACAACAGGTGTTGTGATGGTTGGGGAAGGAAGGGATGTGATAGATGCGCAAAATTAAAGGGGTAATAGTGGGGCACCTAAAGTTTAATAAAGTTTCACTTTTGCCCCTAAACTATATAAAAGTCCCTCTAAGGCCTTTAAAGTTTTTAAAAATTATACTAAGACAACTAAAGTTTATTGAAATGTCAATTTTACCCTTAAAGTTTATTAAATGTCAATAAGGCACATAAATTTTAGTAGAATTTCATTTTTACCCCTACAATATATGAAAGAGTCAATAAGGTACCTAAAGTTTGTTTATAAAATTCCACTTTTACCCCTAAAGTATATAAAAATACCTCTAAGGCCTCTACAGTTTTTAAAAATTATACTAAGACACCTAAAGTTTATTAAAATGCCACTTTTACCTCTAAAGTTTAATAATACAATAAGACACCTAAAGTTTATTAAAATTTCACTTTAACCACTAAATTTATGAAAAAGTCACTAAGACACCTAAAGTTTAATAAAATATCACTTTTACCCCTAACGTTTATAAAAAATCCACTAAGGCCACTATAAAAAGGCCCCTTAAGTTTAATAAATTGTCATTATAGTCTCTACAATCATAATCAATTATAAAGATGACCCTAAAAAGATCTAAATAGTTCACAAAGATCGATACATTAATTATCCATTAATAATAAATCACCTAAAATTATTATAACTCAATAACCAAATTGAAATTATAGCACAAAGTTCAAAAATAATTATTATATAACAAAAAAGTAACAATATATCACATATAAAACACTCAACACTACTAATTGCACTTATATAATACAATATCTAACAATAATTATACAATTTAAACAAATAAAAAAAATAGAAAATACCTGTTTTGTGGACAAAGTGATGAAAAAAATTGCTTGAAAATGGGACCCAAAAGAGCTAGATGAATTAGAGAAGCTTCGTTATTGATGGATCCATAATTTTTTTTTGGATTAGACAAAACAATTGGGATAATTTTGGGTTTTTTTTGAGTTTTTTGGGGTTTATTTACGCATTAATGGCCAACTGCCGAGTGACTGTATTTAATACGGCGAAATATTTAGCGAGGACATCAATTCCTCGCAAAAGACACATAAAGTCGTCGCAAAAGACCGCCTCTAGCAAGGACTTACATGTCGTCGCTAGAGATATAGCCCTTTAGCGAGGACACGCGACGGCTAGTTTCTTTTTTTATTACTTTTGCTCGGGTAAAAAAGGCGCAACTTATAGGCGACGACTATGTCCTCGCAAAAGGTCCTATCTTTAGCGAGGCCCCGCGTGTCCGCGCTAAAGATTTCGTCGCTAGTGATGATCCGCGTAGTAGTGACATATAACTGAATAAAAATATTATCCAAGAATTTTTCATAAAGTATGTGTGTATTTTAGGGTGATTTACCCATGCAATCCATAAGCTATCATACCCGGTAAAAAAGGTTTAATCTAAACAAATGTCCAAAATACCATTTTTTAAACAAATTATTCCATAAGAAATATTATTTTTCATAATTAAAAAACTATATAATTAAAACATTCTCATACTATAAAATTCTAAAACCAAAATATTTATATAATTACGATATTTCCTACTCTAAAAGTAAACTATTCCATAATTTTTCCTATTTAATAACTTAGAATCAAATTACTTCCTTGAATCGTCAAACCTGAATGTGCATACAAACAAAAAAATAATTAGAAATCAGGGGTTAAAAGTATGAATAAAACATAGTGTGTTGACAATACAAAATTAGTTTGACGACACTGCAAAAACCGTGTGTTGATAGTGCAAAAATAATGGGGTGACACCACAAAATCATTGATTGACAATGTGAAAACAGTGCAATGTAAATATAGTGAGTTGACAGTACAAAAACAATGGAAAGATAGTACAAAACAGTGGTTTGACAGTACCCTTTAAAAATATGACAAAAAAAAAAAAACAGTACCCTTTAAATTAAACATATTTTCACATTGACCTTAACATAAAACCCATCAAAATAAAATTATAATTTTAAGATAAAGAAAAAAAATTAGGCAACTGAAAACGTTGAAATATTTCAAAATAAAAATTAATTATTTAGGATTTCAGTGGTAAAAATTACCGTAATTTGGGTTCTTCGATTGTTGATGACGTAGCCAAGCCGTGTTAATGATGGTGGAGAAGGGTTCTCGAGTAGCGGCGGTGTTCTTGTGCAAGAGCGGCTTGTGGCCAAGCCGGGTTGATGATGGTGGAAAATCCGGAGATTGGTTCTCCAGTGGCGGCAACTTTCTTGTGCAGAAGAGCGGTTTGGTATCCAAGTCGGGTTGATGATGGTTGATATTAGTTCCCAAGTGGCGGTGCCTTTCTTGTGAAGAGATAATTTTTTTGTTCCTTGCGTGTAAATGTGAAGAGATAGAGTTCTAGATTTTATGTTTCATTGTTTTTCAACGTTTATTTTTTTTGTTTTAGTTTTATATTTTCATTGTTTTTCAACGTTGATTTTTGTTATTTTATTTTAAAATTTATATTTTAATATATAAGATAATGTTTAATACATTAATAATGATTAGGGTAGAAATGGTATAACATAAAAATTATGAAGCTTTTGAGGGTAATAAAATATATACTTTATGGAAGTTGGATTATTGTACATTTGGACCTAATAAGCTAATAATTCGTGTATCTTATTCAAGTAATTAAAATCATGTTTGGATGTCTAAATGCCTAGATTGATATTCAAACCAACCACTTAATTTTATTTTTAGGCATAGACAACTTTCAAAGTTTAGGCGGTTAGGGGCCTTTGTTTTTTCTTAAAGAACATTTTTTTTCGACCCTTGGCGATCTTAACTCGCTATCTCGATGATATAGATTATTGGTTCAATCTGAGAAGATGTTTGTTGTCCTTTGTATGTTTTTTTTAGGTTTGGCTGGTCAAACTTATGCAGTATGTAACCTTCTTTTAATACTAGAAGATGTTACCGTTCGAAATACTCTTTTTTCTTTGATTTTTTTATTTTCAATAATTTTTATATAAAAAATTAACAAAAAAGCACACATTGAAAAGTAATCGGCATGCCAACACTTTGGACGCGGTTCGATGCCCGTCTCACCAGAAAGGCAGTCATTGAATGAACGCCCTTTCTTAATAATCACTTAATTCGTATTTAAGGAAATACATTCATTCAATGACCTACATTCCCTTTTTAGTGTGATGGCCTATTAAATCTGTTTCTATATATATTATAGTTTATATATAATTAATTTATTTTTTGGTTGTCCTTGATTATCCAAACCATAATCTCTGCTCCCATCCTTTAAGGTTTCATCTCCCAATTGGAGTGATTCAAGCTATGTTGCAGTTGGTACGAACTCCGTCTCAGTTGCCTATATGTGCAATTAATTAATTAAGAACGTAATTAATACTATACAATCACAAAATTAAACCATTTTGATCTTCATTACCTAATGAGCTCAAACAATGTGGTGTTTTACTCTTATTGTGCCCTTTAACAACTCACAATGCAAGGAGTGGCCCTCGCTTCCCATGCTCTACCAACCGAGAAAGTTCATAGAATACCGACTACACGCGAACTAAGTTTTAAAATTCAAAGCTTGAAAGAAATTAATATAACTAATTTACTGTACATTTCACATTACTTACCTCAAGAAATTAATATTTTCCAATCTCGTTTTAACTCCACATTTTGTCGAGGATCTCACATATAACTACATGATATTGTTTTACTCTGTAGTTGTGGTTGTCAGAGCATAGACTATTCGGCGCATAAATAGATATCACTTCGTGAAGTCTTGCTTGTTTTAAACGCTTACCGGTGTTCCAGTCACAACCATGTGTCGTATTTAATGATAAATTAATATATTCTTAAGACATAATTTGATATGATTTTAGTACTTAAATGCATAATTTATCCTATTTAGTTGACATGTTTTGATCCAGTGGATTTTTCTTGGATTATTATGTGTTTGGAGTATTTTTTAGATAATTTGTGTGTTAAATGTGAAACTCCTGGGTACATGGATATTGTTAGGGGTGAGCAAGACTTTTGGTAGTGGTAAACCCGACCCAACCCGGGTAAAAATTTAATGGTATTTTGGGTATAAATAACCTAGGTTAAAAAATAACTAAGGTTTACCTTTTTTTTATATAAAACCCGTCGCTGTTACCCCGTGTTTTAACATTTATACTGTACCTGACGGGTTGGACCCGGCCAGCCCGTCACTGTTCATAAATCTATATACTTAAAAATGAAAGGAAACCCTAGTTACTCTTGTTGCCGAAAGGCTTCTTTTCTTTGAACCAAATCTTATAGTCATCTTTTGGCATTTGCTTTCTCTTTCTTATCCTCTCAATCCCTAAATTCTTACCCCCAATCTATGTCCAATCAAATCTATCACT
The DNA here is from genome assembly GCA_029959085.1 of Nemophila menziesii. Lineage (NCBI taxonomy): Eukaryota > Viridiplantae > Streptophyta > Magnoliopsida > Boraginales > Hydrophyllaceae > Nemophila > Nemophila menziesii. Next base: position 30,898,274 of record JARWIR010000008.1, read on the forward strand.
CTTTTGATTATTAGCCACCACTAAAGCAACCTGTTAGAATGGAAACTTGGAGAAGGATTTGTGGATTAATTCTGGTATGTATATGGATTTGCTAACCGAACTTGTTATTTTGTTTATTTTTTATAATACGGATTGACCGTTACAGAGTATGGTTAATGGATTTTTTCAAGACAGGTAGATTTATTATTAATCTAGTAAATAGATTTAATGCACTATAAGTTAGTAACTGTAAATTAAATCAGTTCTTGCAGAAAAAGGAAGCTATATTCCCAGATGGTATGCATTTACAATTTCTTGACACATTTTTTGAGATTTTCTTAATAAATTAAAATTTTACAATTATATAATGAGACAGTCTTTCTATGAATAAAAATTTATTCTAGAAATGTGCTGGGCGTATTCTGGCGGAGGCTAAGGGGACCTGTTTAATCATTTAAAAGTTGTCCTTTGTGATGAGTATGAGAGTATTCAAAAGATGACCATTATAATCGAATATAGAAAGATTTTAAAAATAATAGTTGTAAAGAAATGTAGAGAAATATGTAATCAATTGTATAAATTTTCTTTTATAAAAAATCAATTCAAACAATTGAACAATGATCACTGAAAATTTATGATATATTACTTATTGAGTGGTGTGCTTTAAATAAATAAATAAATAAATTTATTTATTTAATTTAGTTAACGATTTAAAAAGAAATATATAAATTTAGGTCTAAGGCAACCTGATGGATCAAATCTCTTTCTCTCTTAGATACTGAACAAACTCGATGACATGCACGAGAAATCTCCTTTTTTTTTTTTTGTTCAATGAGAAATCTCTTATTTAAACAACTCAATATAAAGCGCCCAAAAAAAAAAAAACTCAATATAAGGACAAAAAACTGAAAGTATTTATTAATTTTATGTTGAAAAAACAAGCAAACATTCATCTACTTGTCTCTATTCTGGAAAACTAGAAAATATAATATTACAAGAAAAGATATTTTTAGTAGCAAAAATTTTAATATTAAATTTTTTAATTTACCGTTAATAGCTGTTATTTATTCGTCTCTAAAGATACCTTTAGTAGCAAATTATTTATTTTTGCCTCAATTTAAAAATATCATTAAAAACTATTTTAATGTTGCCGCAATAACCTTGGCCCTAATAATATTATTTTTTGTAGTGATTACATATAAATGCAAGGATGTGATTATATTTTGATTCCAGTAATCAGATAATACAGATGAAAAATTTACTCAAAATGAATATTAAAAATCTTAAAATATTGCAAGAAATGAAACACAACAATAATGCTAGTTTAACCCATTAAGACATCATCAATTTAACAAGACATCAATTCATTACATATATGGCTCTGGCTCCTTGTACTCCTCAAATTGAGCCCTCATGTTCACTTCGGAGTAGACGTCATCTTGGCTCTTATATATTGGATCTCCAGCTGTCTTAACTAAGGACAAATTATTCAACGGAACCAAGCTATCGATATGAGATCCCGTGAAAAAGTACCTGTGATGCGGATATATAGTTCTTTTCATGTCTTCAGTTTGATGGACTATTCCTGTATTGATATTGTAAACCAAAATTTCTTCTATTGAATGGAACACCAGTAACTCCATATCTCTTAACCACTCAAATGGCATGTACTTCAAGGGATTTGAAGGCCTTGGATTTGGTATATCAAAATTAAACAGCTTTTCCCATTTTCCATGTCCAGTTTCTGGATTTTTCAGCAACCAAAACTCCATTAAAGGCTTTCCTGTCCACTTCTGCACCCAGAAGCAAAGAGAACTTTTTAATGCAAGAAGACCATAATTACAAACACGTAAATCATATGGAAGAGAAAAAGGAATCTCCCCAAAAGTTTCGGTTTCCATGTCAAAACGAATGATTAATGGGACTGAGTTACATAACCAATACACGAAACCTTTCAGAGAAAGGCGACCAAAGTGTGCTAAAATCATGTCATTCATGACAATGTCACTTAACTGACTAATAGCATCTATTTTTCTCCATTCCTTGTCAACACCTACAGTTAATATAACCCATCTCGATTTGTCGTATCCATGTATTACTTTGTATTGCCTAGAAGCAGCAGAATATGCAAAGTTACCGTAATATCTTATACAGGGAAACGGAAATGGTGGGAGAGGTAGATACTGTTTTGTAACAGGATTTACAACATAAGTGGGGCAATCTGAACGGCGCTCTATAGGACCATTTACTAAAAGTAATCCGTTACAACTCGCAAAAGCTTTGTAAACAAATTGAAAATTTAATTTCTTGATCACCTCAATAAGACTACCATGACTACTTGGTTTAACAACAAATCCACTGATCGTGGAATGATGAATTAATATGGCTTTGGTAGTTGAGTGTTTTTGAAGGTGGGCAAAAATGAAAGTAGGTGACTGGATTATTTTAGACCAGCCTCGACAAACATTCTTCATTACATTGTGAAGAATATCTGCAGGTAAGCAAACGAAGATCATAAATAAGATATCTTCAGGAAGACAAGAGAAACATGAATGACTGCTTCTCTTCCTCTTATTATTGCTGATCTGGTTTTTCTTCTGGGGGGACATATTGACTAAAGTTTAGAAGGAGAGTTGTGAAAAGGCTGTCTCGTTTTCCCGATATTTATAACGAGGACCTTAATTTATTACCGTTGTGCTCTTATTTTTTGGTGAACATATCGTTTCAATCTCCCGCTTGTCTTCCTCCTTTTTTTAGTTAAAATTCAAATTTCAAATTAGGTGTAATTTCCTTTTATCACCACCACATTTTGTTTCATTTTTTTGTCAACGGTCATCTCCAGGTTGGTGCCTGGTCTTTATATTTTCTTCATTATTATGTAGAATGACGAAAAAATATATATATATGTTACTTTTTGGCAATATATTTTCTTCATTATTATGTTATATGAGATGATCATCTACAGTATAGTGGGAAAAGACCAGTAATCTGTCGTTGATTTTTCATGGAGATGGAGAACTTGCGATTCTCTTGCAAGGTCTGTTCGATACTGCAACAGGTGGTCAGGTGAATGATCTCATGGATTCAATCATAAAGCTGTCAGAGTTGTGTCGGAATAACCCAACAGCAAGGGGATTGTTTAACGGCCATTGAGACATTATGGATTTAACATTGAACATATACAATAACAAATCAGTTTCATATATAAATCTCTTATTTTCGTTGAGTTCTCTTTTTTATTTAAAGTTTGAACTTTTATCATCACCCAATACTAGTGAAAGAAATAAATAATCAGTCAAAAGATTAATTAAATAAAAACATAAACCTATAGATATATAAATCAAATCTTATAAATCAAAACACAAATCATCAAACTTTAAAAGATTTAGGATAATTGTTGTTGTTAAGTGCGAGAGGAAAAAAAACCATGAGACCGCAAATAGCCTAAAACACTAGATTAAAGTACTGAAATAATTTTATAAAATATAAAATTATATAATTATTAAAAATTAAAAATTAAAAATCTCTAGAGATATATACAAATATCTTGTCAAATTTGTTTATATCATCAAAAATAAATTTCTTAATATATAAACTTGTGTAGTTCGTCATACTTTAAAATATCGTTAAATTTGTCATTATCATAATTTTCATCCATGTCACCTACTTCCTCGTAATCTCAATCTTCTTGTTCTTCATCCTCATCTATTAGTTTTTACCTTGAACTTAATATTTAGTTAGTAACTTTAATCGGTTCTCGAGTTTCCATAGTTTTCATGTCATCCCAAGTTGAAATTTCTTGTGCATCACTACTGGAAATGCGGTGTTTACCCACGACAAATTAGCGACGACCCGTAATTCGTCGTTAAACTGACTCAGTTAGCGACGAAAGAAAATTAGCGACAATAATTTACCGTGTCGCTAATTAGCGACAACGTATTTGTCGCTATATTTTAGTTTTTCGTCGCTAATTGTTTTTTATTTCTTATTGAATTTTTTTTTCTTGACAAATTGCCGTCGCTATTTTAGCGACTATGTCTGTCGTCGCTATTTTGAAGATTAGCGACGACTAAAGTAGTTTACCCACGACCTGTATTGTCGTCGCTAAACTTCGATCCTATTTAATGGCTACAGCAGGTTTTTTAACCCACATAACACACAAAACACCCAAAAAAATCCTCCGATTTTCTCCCAAAAAATCAACAAAATTCCATTTTTTTTTTTGCAATTCCTTCTCCACTTCATCTTGCATCATTCTTGGTTCAATAATCAAAGTGGGGCTCCATTAATATCATCTTTCATCAAACAATTTAAGGTAATAATTGCATGAAATTCTTTTTTTTTTTTTTGAATGCTAATTGTGTTTCATTCTTTCTATATGCTTTGATTAGGTGAATTAATACAACTTTCTTGGTAGGGAATTAACATCACTCTTCAATTTATCCATCCAATTCAAGGTATTTCCATTAAATTTCATGCTTTTTAAGCTTTGTATTTAATGGATTATATTAGCAAGTTGATATACCATATGATTAGGTTAATGAATTAAATATTTGTTGGTTGATTATGCATGTGTTGTGTGAATTTATATTTTGTGCTCATATATTTTTACTTGTTTATTTAATTATTTGTTTTTTTTTTATATATTCATTCATTAATTTAATGGTTTGTAATATTTATTCATTTAATGGTTTGTAATTTTTATTCATTCAATGGTTTGTAATATTTATTCATTCAATGAGTTTGTAATTTTTTTTATTTTGTTTATTGTGTTGTAATTTTTATTCATTTTATTCATTGGGTTGTAATAAATATGTATTTTTTTTTATTAATGTAGTCGCATAGTTTACTCAAATTGTTGTTAAGTGATGGCATCGAGTTCGGGCATGAGTATCGATAAGAGTTGGATCGAATCGACGAATGTGTTAGATGCTGAATATATTTTTGGGGTTTATAAATTTATCGATTTTGCTAAGAAAAGTAGAGGTTATACCGGTTACTTGTCTTGTCCGTGTAAGAAGTGTAATAATTTTTGCCGATTAAAAACCAATGATGTTATGGCCCACCTTCTAAGAGAGGGGTTTAACCATGATTATAAGGTTTGGACAAAACACGGTGAGGAAGAGATACAAACACATACACCCTCTGCAAGTAAAGATCCAGTTATAGTAAATGAAATCCAGCATGTTTATGACGATGTGAGACAGAGTTACGATGTTGGTGGACATCCGGGAGACACCGAGATGAGAGATGCACATATTCCAAGTCGAAGCAGTTTTGACACGTTGTTCGAAGAACTGGAGACAGAATTATTTCCTGGTTGTGAATCGATGGGTTCGTTGAATTTTATTGCCAAGCTAATGCACGTAAAAGTAAAGAACAAATGGACTAACACCTCATTCACTGAGCTACTGGAGTTGTTGGGTCGTATTTTGCCTAAACCTCACAATTTGCCCGAATCTTATGAAGCATGCAACAAGAAGTTGAAAAGTTTGGGTATGGGGTATGTTACCATCGACGTTTGTTTAAACGATTGTGTTATTTATTACAAAGAAAACAAAGACCTTGATAAGTGTCCAGTTTGTAACGAGTCTAGATGGGACCCAAAGAAGGGTATCAAAGTACCGCATAAGAAGCTTCGATATTTTCCGATTGCTCCTAGATTACAGCGACTATTCGCTTCAAAGCACACCGCTGAAGACATGATTTGGCACCATACCGGTAACAGTGCAGATCCGGATGTGTTGCGTCATCCGGTTGATGGTGATAGTTGGAAGAGATTTGCAGCGCTACACCCTGAGTTTGCTAGTGAACCTCGTAACGTATATCTGGGTCTTGGAATCGATGGGTTTTGTCCTTTCTCTATGCAAAACAACTCGTATAGCATGTGGCCAGTCATATTAACCGTATATAACTTGCCCCCGTGGGTATGCATGAAGGAAACCACATTCCAGCTTTGTTTGTTGATTCCGGGACCCCGTTCACCTGGTAAGGACATGGATGTCTTTCTTCGTCCTGTTATAGATGAGTTGGAAGAGTTGTGGGATAAAGGGATCGTTACGTATGATGCCCACAAGAAAGAAGAGTTTACGATGAAGGTTTGTTTGTTGTCTACCACTAATGATTTCCCCGCTAGGTCATACACTTCGGGATGGTCGGGTCAAGGTTACAAAGCTTGTCCCGAATGCATGGATCATACTCCGTCATTGAGTGTGAACAAAGGGATTGTTTACTTTGACCATAGACGTTGGTTACCTGCCGGACATCCATTTAGAAGCGAATGTGTTTTGTACAAGAAACCCGATGATAGGCGCCCACCGAAGAAATATAATCCTGCAAGTATTCAGACACAGTTAGATGGGCTTCCCATTGTGTTTCCCGGTAAACACAAGGATTTTGGGGGAAAGATCGTGAAGCAAGATGTTAATCGACGATTCAATTGGAAGAAAAAGAGTATTTTCTATCGTTTACCTTATTGGTCTGAAAACTTGTTGAAACATAACATTGACGTTATGCATTGCGAGAAAAACGTGTGTGATGCTCTTCTCGGTACAGTTATAGGTCTTGATGGGAAAGTGAACAAAGATAACGTGAAGGCGAGATTGGATCTTGAGGAAATGAAGATTAGAAAAGATTTGTGGTTGACTGAGAGAAATGGTAAAAAAATATTGAAACGGGGAAAGTACACTCTAACACCGGAAAAGCGGACTATTTTTCTTGACTGGCTGAAGGCACAGAAGTTTCCCGACGGTTTTGCATCTAGTATGAGAAACAATGTTCAAAGTGATACGGGTAAGATTATCGGTATGAAATCTCACGATTGTCATGTGATGATGCAATATCTTTTCGTGGCTAGTCTCCCTGGGCTTATTGAAGACAAAGCGATCAGTGATGTGTTTATTGGGTTAGCGAACGTGTTTAGAGTCGTTTGCAATAAAAATCTAAGCAGGAAACGGTTAGTATCGGGAAAGAAGAAAGTGGTTGAGCTTATGTGTAGGCTAGAAATGATTTTACCTCCCGCATTTTTTGATATAATGATCCACTTGGTGATACACTTATATGATGAAGCATTGCTTGGTGGCCCGGTGCAAATGCGGTGGATGTACCCATTCGAAAGGTATTTGAAAAAGTTGAAAGAGTATATCCGAAATCCGGCTAGACCAGAGGGTTCAATAGCCGAGGGCTACATTGCGGAAGAGACGTTGAATTTCATATCAAGATATCTTAGTGAAGAAAAAACAAGGTTCAACGATCCAGGCAGATACAACGAAGCACCGCCGGTCCCAAGAGAGCTATCCGTTTTCAATTCCCAATGCACTCCAGTTGGCAAGATAGAGTATGTTTCTTTACCGTATAAGGAGAAGGAGCACATTAGTTGGTATATTTTGCATAACTGCGACGAACTCGAAGCATATATGACGTAAGTAAATATTATTATCTTTATTTATATTTATATATATTTATATATTTTATATTTATATATTTATATTTATATATTTATATATTCATATATTTATATATTTATATATTTATATATTTATATATTTATATATTTATATATTTTATATTTATATATTTATATATTTATATTTATATATTTATATATTTATATATTTATATATTTATATATTTATATATTTATATATGTATATTAATTTATTTTTTCTCATTTGCAATTATAGTGAACACAAATCAACACTTACGGGAACGAGTGATGAAATAAATATTACGCATCGTCGAACGTTTAAGGAATGGTTTTTGGAAAAGGTATGTACTTTTAGGCATTGGTTTAAAACTTATATATTTATTATCAATGTACTAACTATTATTGTTGTATAATAGATTCATGGATTGCATTCACGTGGCGATCCATTAGCTACCCCCGAGATGGTGTCCTTGGCAAACATGTTTTATGGTTCGGTGCATAAATATGATTCATGTGTTGTGAACGGTGTCAAGTGGGTAACTAAGTCCAAAGGAGAGAAAAGAGTGACGCAGGACTCTAAACACCTAACTTTGACTCTAAACACTCAACTTTGACTCTAAACACTTAACTTTGACTCTAAACACTCAACTTTGACCATAAACACTTAACTTTGACTCTAAACACCTAACTTTGACTCTAAACACCTAACTTTGACTCTAAACACCTAACTTTGACCATAAAAACTTAACTTTGACCATAAACACTTAACTTTGACTCTAAACACTTAACTTTGACTCTAAACACTCAACTTTGACTCTAAACACTTAACTTTGACTCTAAACACTCAACTTTGACCATAAACACCTAACTTTGACCATAAACACCTAACTTTGACCATAAACACTTAACTTTGACCATAAATACTCAACTTTGACTCTAAACACTTAACTTTCACTCTAAACACTTAACTTTGACTCTAAACACTCAACTTTGACTCTAAACACTTAACTTTGACTCTAAACACCTAACTTTGACTCTAAACACTCAACTTTGACTCTAAACACTTTACTTTGACTCTAAACACTCAACTTTGACCATAAACACTTAACTTTGACTCTAAACACCTAACTTTGACTCTAAACACCTAACTTTGACTCTAAACACCTAACTTTGACCATAAACACTTAACTTTGACCATAAACACTTAACTTTGACCATAAACACTTAACTTTGACTCTAAACACTCAACTTTGACCATAAACACTTAACTTTGACTCTAAACACTCAACTTTGACCATAAACACTTAACTTTGACTCTAAACACCTAACTTTGACTCTAAACACCTAACTTTGACTCTAAACACCTAACTTTGACTCTAAACTCAACTTTGACTCTAAACACCTAACTTTGACTCTAAACACTTAACTTTGACTCTAAACACTTAACTTTGACTCTAAACACTCAACTTTGACTCTAAACACTTAACTTTGACTCTAAACACCTAACTTTGACTCTAAACACTTAACTTTGACCATAAACACTTAACTTTGACCATAAACACTTAACTTTGACTCTAAACACTCAACTTTGACTCTAAACACTCAACTTTGACTCTAAACACTTAACTTTGACTCTAAACACTTAACTTTGACCATAAACACTTAACTTTGACTCTAAACACTCAACTTTGACTCTAAACACCTAACTTTGACCATAAACACCTAACTTTGACCATAAACACTCAACTTTGACTCTAAACACTTAACTTTGACCATAAACACTTAACTTTGACTCTAAACACTTAACTTTGACCATAAACACTTAACTTTGACTCTAAACACTTAACTTTGACCATAAACACTTAACTTTGACTCTAAACACCTAACTTTGACTCTAAACACTCAACTTTGACCATAAACACTTAACTTTGACTCTAAACACTCAACTTTGACTCTAAACACTCAACTTTGACCATAAACACCTAACTTTGACCATAAACACCTAACTTTGACCATAAACACGTAACTTTGACCATAAACACTTAACTTTGACCATAAACACTCAACTTTGACTCTAAACACCTAACTATGCAAGAAAGGGTAAGATGCGTAAACCATTTTAAAAAAAAAAAAAAAAATTGCGACGATATTCAACCACATAGCGACGACATTCAACATTTGAATGTTGTCGCTAATTATTCGCGACGACATTCAAAGGGTTTGTCGTCGCTAATAAATAATTAAAAATTCTATTGGTCATCAAGGGCGGTCAACTTTCCCGCCCACTAAAATTAGCGACGACAATCCAAAATTTCGCGACAACAGGTCGTCGCTAAGCTAAGACACGCAAGGGGCGTGTGTACGTGGGGCGCCACGTGTATCAAATTCGCGACAAAATCCCAAGATTAGCGACGACCCGTGTCGTCGCTAATCAATTTTTCTATAAAACCCTAAACCGAGCTCATTTCTGCCAAACACAAACACCCAAAACACTCCCAAAAGCTCCATATCCGCCATAGCCAAGCTATTCCGAGGTGAAACAACACCTAATCCAACGTCCAGGTAATGATTCTAGTCCAAATACACATTCTAATCTCACCTTTTTTGATTTTTTTTTTAATTTCTAATATTTTCTCTTGTGTTTTTTTTGTATGATTCCTTCTTCTTGGCATGGATTCATGGACGAAATCTACACCATTTCTACGTAACAGGTTCCAATTTCCGGATCAAACTTGCAATTTTTTTATTTTTAATTTTTTTTTCTTGTAAAAATTCATGAATGTTTTTAGTTGTTTGATGAAATCCGAGAATTATGTGTATGTTTCTGGGTTGTTTGGTAATTTTTTGGTGTTAAATAACAACATGTAATTGGAATTTGATAAAAATTAGGGTTTTGGTATGATATTTGTAATTTTAATGTAATAGTTGGTGTGTTATTGATCTTTGATTGTGTTTTAAGATATAGGGACCTATTTGCAATATGTTTGATTTGTATGTTTAAGGTCTAAAATGCAGTTTTGTATGATTAAGGACTAAAATGCAATTTTATAAAAAATGGACTTATTTTAGAAAATTAGGAATTATTCGTATTTTTTAAAAAAGTTGGATAAAAATGGAAATTTTTAAAAAATATGGACTTATTTGAAAATTTTAAAAAATTTGGACTTATTTGCAAATTTTAAAAAAATTGGACTTATTTGCAAATTTTAAAAAATTTGGACTTATTTGCAAATTTTAAAAAAATATGGACTTATTCGCAAATTTTAAAAAATTTGGACTTATTTGCAAATTTTAAAAAATTTGGACTTATTTGCAAATTTTAAAAAATTTGGACTTATTTGCAAATTTTAAAAAATTTGGACTTATTTGCAAATTTTAATAAATTTGGACTTATTTGCAAATTTTAAAAAAATTTGGACTTATTTGCAAATTTTAAAAAAATTTAGGACTTAAATGCAATTTTATGAAATTTTATAGATGGCTGCTGTCATGGGTAGGAGTCACGGTGGAGATGGGAGGGGTAACGATCCCCCGAGGGGTCCACCACGTTCGAATGCTGATTGTAACCAACCATCGGGTAATAAAAAATTCAATTAATGTTTATTTATCACTTAAAAAAATATGTAGTTACTAAATATTTTTCACTAAAACAGGTGAACGTAAAAGAAGGAGACCGAAAGCTGCCACCTCTATCCGGACAGCTCAGGAGACCCTGAAGAGAGTCGGCTGGCCCATTCCAGTTGACTTTTCTGTCATAGACGGCACCTGGAACTTCGTCGGCCCATATAGCAAACACGTGGGTCAGGTGGCTGGTAATGCTGTTCGAGATGCTGTTCCCCCTTGCTACAAAGAATGGAAAGAGGTCCCCGACCATAACAAAGGGGTAGTTTTGCAGCGACTTCATCAATTTTTTTGATTTAGAGGAGTGGAGGAGGCGAGGCGATTGGGAAGAGATCACTAAGAGATTGACTACGATGACATCTGGAGCCTACAAGCGATACAAGTCGGATTTGAAGAACGACTATTACTACACGGGTGAAAATCCACCAGATGTTGACCCGGTGATTTGGGAGGCGACGAAGAAGATGTTTGATGACTTGGTGAAACAGGTAGAAAAAAATAATTTATTAATTATTTTATACATTTTTTTTAATTACTTTTATAACTACTTCTTTTTTATTTGTAACAGAGTCAGGCTGATATAAACAAGAAGAATCGAGAGCAGCAGACAGTTCCGAGCAAGGCGGGGTCAAGGAACTGGTCACAGACCCGGGAGGTGATTATTGAGGTATAAGTTTTAAAAATTAAAATATAATTTAGTATTTAATTTAATTTAATTGTTAACTAATTAAAATTTGTTACTGTATACTGTCCAGGGGAAGCTGAAGACGGTGACGAAAGTTCCGTTGACTTTTACAGATGACGAGACCCAGGAGGAGATGGAGCTTCCTCCTTTAAGCGGCTATTTCGACCACCTCTCCTATGATACTGCTACAGATAGCTGGCGTGACGAGCGTTTGGAGAAAGCTAGTGTAAGTATTTTTTTTTAAATTGATTTAAATTAATTTATTATTTTAAATTTATTTTTTTATTAATCTAATTTATTTTTAAATTGAAATCTAATTACAGGGTGTTCTCCGGGAGAAGATGAAGAAGAAGGTTGTGCAGGCCGGAGCGGAGGGTACTGAAGTTAGCATCCAGGAGCAGATGGATGCCATGCTCGAGACAATAATGGAGGTCCTACACCCACCCAAGACTAAATACTGGGTGCCTACCATTGGTCCGGTCCGGAAACGATCCAGGACTCCTACACAGCCGGACAGGGAGAACAATGAGCTGCTTAAGGCGGTTCTGGATGGGATGAACGAGCTTCGCGCGGCTCAAAATCTTCCACCTATACCGGATCCATCCTCCGCATCACCCGGGCCCACATCTTCTTCTAGTCGGCCGAGTCAACCCCCGAGCATGGCAGAGACTCTCTTCGAGGCATTAAACGGGATGAGACTCGCCAATGGAATGCAGCCGATCAGCAAACCCGGGCCCACTAGACGAGATGAAGAGAGAGAAGATGAGGAGAGAAGAGGAGATGAAGAAGATCCCAATTTGAATGATGATTAAGTTATTTTTTTTTAATTTGGTTGGTTTGTATGTTTAAGACTTTATTTATTTCGGAATGTTTGACTTTGACTTGACTCGTTTGACGTTGACTTTATTTCAAGTTTAGTATTTGAATCGAATTATCGTATTTTATATGTATTTTTGGATTTTTATTTATTTATAATTTTGCATTATATTTAAAATCAAAATAATAATAAAAACTAAAATTTAAATAATAAAGAAAAATAAAAAAGTAAAAAAAAAATTAAAAAAAATAAAAAAAAAAACGAATAGCGACGACCCTTGTCGTCGCTAAACTATTAAATAAAATAAATAAATAATGATTTTCGATAAAATGTAAAAAAAAATAAAAAATAATAATAATTATTAGCGACGACATATCTGTCGCTAAACTTTGTCGCTATTTAATTAAAAAAAAAGAAAATTGAAATCGATAAAAAATTAATTAAAAACTAATTAATCAATTAGCGACGACATGTCGTCGCTAATATGTCGTAGCGAATTCGTTAAATCCGCGACGCCAATCCTCGTGGGTAAATTCCCAAGGAACTAGTCACGAAATCACAATTATTCGTCGCTAATCTCAAATTAGCGACACCAGGATAGAGACGACAATTTAGCGACGAAATGTCGTCGCTAAACGAAATTAGCGACGATTATGCCCAGATTCGCGACGACGCGTGTCGTCGCGAAATCAGGCGAATCCAGTAATGCATCATGATCAAATTCTCCCACGACGTCCATGTAATCACCAATTTCTCCGATTAACCATTCATTTCAATCATTAATATTTTACAACGAAATTAGATCAATAGTATCTTTCAAATCATAATGGGTCTTGAGAGTTTTATTATACTTGACAAAAATCAAATCATGTAGCTTTTGATATGGTGAGGTTTATTTGTTTTTTCTCGAATGGATATGTAAAATAAACTAAGTTTAGATTGTTGCACCATTAACCAGAAGAAATTAGGTTTTCTTTTTAGGTTTTGTAGCCTTTTACTAAATCTGATTTTTTTGGTTTGTTGCATCATTGGTCCCTGTATTGTCTTAACTATAAATTCCTGCAAGATTTGGCTAAATGTATTTCATTATTTCATGACCAATTTACCCTATGTGTTAAACATTATATAATTTAATCTATGGCCAATAAGTTTCATAAATGTCTCTTTTGCTATATACTTTGCAATAAATGAAGATTCATTCAAGCAACTTGCTTCAATGTCTCTGGTTAGTTTTTTCTCTTTAATTTCATTGATTTAATTCGATTTGTCGATATTTAACTTAAATCTTTACCAGAAGAGGGATTCGCAATCCAATACTGTCACAATTGCGAGGACCAGTTCCAAAAAACATCAGGATCCAAAGAATATAGCTTTTCTTAAGAACCCTTCTTCTTTAAGATCAAAGGAAAACCTACAACAATCCCCGAAAAAGATTAGAAGATTCGCCAAAGATCGGTATACTATCTTTTTCATAATATAAGGACTCTATTGCAATTAAAGCTTAATCTACCTATTCTGATATAATTTAACCATGAGATAAAAATTATACATGGATATAAATGATAAATATATTGCACCCAGACCATATGTATCCTAGATAACTAAGTGATAAAAAGTAGAAAACTAGACTATGGAAAAGAAGGTCAGGTATGTCAATAAACAAACATATCTCGATTTTTTTCATTTAAAATTGTGCATATATATATATATATATATATATATATATATATATATATATATATATATATATATATATATATATATATATATATATAATAAATTCCTTTGATTTCGTCTGATTTTTTTATATTTATCAGGTTGTTAATAAAAAAACCTCAAAAATCTATCTCACAAACAAAAACTAGACTTATTAACGACAGTTCAAGCCTAATTTGTCCTTCATCAGTCAAAGTTAAACCTCAAAAGACGACAAAACTGTCTGTATAATAGTTATATCAGTTAAGCTTTCATAAAATATATAAAAGCTCCAAACTAAAACATGTTGTCCCTTTATAATAGATTTATACGACCAATTCTGTTTCAACTTCTGAAATGATAAAGAATTTTTAGTCAAGCACTCAAATTTTATCTTTTTCCAGAACTGCTCAGAAGATTCTACGTAAGCATATTACGCTGACAAGACCTGAAGCGCCCCCTATAAAGTCTATGCCTGAAGTACTCGAGGTAAAGCTTGAGGCAGACTTTTATTACCATGTGTTGATTCTTGTATGTATTTATGCAGTGACTGATAATTGGTTGAATGTTGAATATAAATAATCAAGCTAATCAAAATCCGTGATAAATTTTGTAGCTAAATATAGAGAAAATCTAAAAAAGTAGCAGTTATATTTGGTTATTTTGTATTAATTACCCTGTCGGTCCCTGCATTATACATTATGGTGGTACACTTAGTGTCCTACTATATGAATATATATAACACCTAATTAATTGCACAACACGGGGATGAAGGACGCAATTAACCTAAACACAAGGATAATGTATTGCGTATCTTTGGGTGTGTTTTGCCCCATAAAAGTATAAAGTATTCCCTTTTGTTGGTTTATTATGCTAATTCTCATGTATAAATTATAATATATCTTACTCACCCTAATAGAAAAAAAATCAATTTTTAGCCTTTTAACATCTACCCATTTTGAAAGTTTGAAGTTGTATCATTGTTTTTGGTGTTCGATTTGTACAGACTTTAAGATAATACCGTTTTTAAAGTTTTGTTAACTAGAAGTTTTTATTCTTTGCAATTCATAATCGTGTCTCTTTGAAATTGATATATTATAAAGCTCCACTAAAAGACAGAATGGTCAAGATCGTCCTAATCGACAATCATGATCATGCAATGTGTTTTAGGAAAATGACCAAATTATTTCCCCGCCCATCCTTCCCTATTGCCACGATCTAAGAAATCTTTTTTAATACTGCAATAGTCGTGTCTTGCTTCTACCTTACAAATAAAATAAAGGAGATTTCCCTTTCTTGGATATTCGTCACGCATGGAAGAGTTGGGAATCCAGTAAAATGGTATGATTCTATTTTTTAAGGTAAATGAGTCCTTCTACACCAGCAGGCTATGATGTAGATCTCCCCGCCTAGGCGTCAACTCCCCCCTCAACCGCTTACGCCTAGTTAAAATTCTAGGCATTTTTGCCTAGATCCTTAGTCGCCGTGGAGTAGGCGCCGATTAATAGAAAAAAATGGCCGCCTAGGCGCCGATTAATGACAAAACATGCCCGCATAGACCTTCTTTTTATTTTTCTTATTCTCGAGAATTCTTTAATTGATATTATAACTCAATTTTTAGTATTTTTATATATACTATAATGTTGTTAAATGAACACTACTAGATTCGCCTGTTTAGCAACGAGACGCCTCGTCGCTAATAACCCGTATTTCGTCTCTAAACGTGATTAGCGACGACATGTCGTCGCTAAGCTGTCGTCTCTATCGTTCCGTCGCTAATTGGCCCATTAGCGACGAATTGTTGTGATTTCGCCCCTAATCACTCAGAAGCTTATCGACGAGGCGTGGCGTCGCAAAGTTTACAAGTTAGCGACGACGCCACGTCGTTGCTAACTAATTAATTAGTTTTTCTGTTTTTTTATTCGGTTATTAATTATTATTTTTTTTAATACACTAACCACGAAATAATAGCGACGGATAAGTCGTCGCTATTTTTTTTATTTCGCCGTAAATGATTATTTATTTATTTTATGTGTTAGCGACGACACCATTGTCGTCGCTAATCATTAATATTTTTTTTTTTAAAATTCATTTTTTTTTTGTTTTTTTTAAATTTGTTTGGATTTTGATTTTTTTTATTTTAAATATAATGCAAAATTCACAAATAAATAAAAATCCAAAAATATATAGAAAATACGATCATTTGATAATAAAATTAAACGTAAAGTGAAAGCAAAAAATAGTCAACGTAAAAGTTAAACATACGAAATAAACGTAAAGTCATAAAATTACAAACCAACGCAATAAAATAAACATAATCAATCATCACTCAAATGCTCGTCTTCATCATCTCTCTCTTCATCTCCTCTCTCCTCACCAGTGGGCCCGGATATGCTGATCGGTGGAAGTCCTTTGGCGATTCTCATGTCGTTTAATGCTTCGAGGAGCGTGTCCGCCATGCTCGGGGGCTGACTGGTGGGTCCTTGTGTGTTATAAAATTAAGTACAGAAAATAAAGGAACCACAATACCACAAGTGTACGGTTGTCCAAGTAATACTCTGATAAGTCAGATTCGTTCTCAGGGATTGGACTGGTATAACCCAGGTGTTCAACAAATAAGTAGTAGTAATTGCAAATACAGAAAATAAAATATAAAAGATATTTATTTGGTGTTGAGTTATTAAACTACTAGACACAAAGAAACAAATTACTGAAAATAAATACTAAAAGACTAAGATGCAAATATGAGTTATACTTGAGTCTCGCTAGGGAATCACCTAAACTTACCTAATTAATGCTTTCTTTAAGTGCAGAACTGATATTTCTATATTAGTCGGGACTCTATAATCTCATAGCCCTCGTCAGGGTGGACCTAGGAGCTATTCTCAGGTGTTACAAACCCCGTCAGGGTGATTATAATCCACCTTCGAATGGTCAAGTATTCTACCCAATTGGCTATAAGATTAACTAAGTCCGTCAGGATCAATAATTTCTACCTTACGTTTATTATCTAGTTCAGTATTAAACCCCCCGTCAAGGTGATCACTTCCTCACCAAAGTGAATAGCTTAATTACTATGACCTATCTCCGATTAGCTAATTCATTGATAGTGAAATTAATATAAAATAATAAGCAATATGAAATACCCAATTCAAATTAAACTAGAGACTAATCCCAAATTGAAATACATGAATTAAATAAATTAGGGTTCATCCCATTACGATTCTCAAGTAATTAAGGTTTAACTCATATTTTGAAAGTAAAAACTAAAAAAAATTAATAATATACATATCCTAATAACAGAAATTAAATAAGAACCTAGATAGAGGAATTGGCTTGAAATGTTATTGGAGGAAAAAAATTCTCCAGCTTCTGCTCTTGCTTCCGCCTCTTGACGCTCTCTCTAAGGATGATTTAATATGAAGGTTTAATGAGAGGTACTGAATAATGAGGTCTAAGAGGTGTATTTATAGGTGCTAGGAAGCCCTAGGTCGAATTTACTTGGAGTGGAAGACAAGTCAAGAACTCTTTAATTCGTAACCCTAAAATCTAGGAAAGGTAAGATTCTGCTGCTGATTTGTTTTGGTCATATCTCTTTCAATACTTATCCGTTTGAGGTGTTCCAATATTCGAAACCGCTTGTCTCAGAAATCTCTTTCCATTGGTGCAGACCACTCGTCCAAATTCCTAGCCAATCTTAAGTTATGGACTAATATTTGAAACGTGGCTGGAATTTCATATTCATAAGACAGCTTTATCTTTTCCTTCTTTGCATATATCTTTCCTTAATCTTCTTATTTCCATGTAAATCTCTTTTCCTTCCTTCTTACACTTGACTTGGTCTCTAATTAATTACCATATATATTTTAAAGCTTCACAATAAATAAATAATTAAACCGCATATGCTTAAAAAGAATAAATCAATAATTCAAGACTAGAAATAAGAAAGTGCACTCTAAAATTAGAAACTCGACTAGAAATACTTCCTAACACACTAAAAATAAGCTAAGACTCTAATTCTCACTTCTCCACCTTGTATTGAAATTTAAGAACATACTAACTTTGCACTAAAAATAATCAAATTAACGCACAAAAGCTCTAAAAATGCAAATAGTCTATTTCCAAGGGGAGAAAGTGCAATATGACAAAATACGAGTAAAGTCTATCTAATAAGTCTATAATTCACCTAAAATGATGTCTCTGGAGGGCTAATATTTAGAACAAATAGGGAGACATCAAGACTCCCAACTCAAACCTTTGTCGTCCCAACAAAGTAAAATTAAAACAAAGTCCCTCCCTTTTTTTTTGATGACGAGGGTTCCCGGGCTTACATCCGACTAGTCCCCCGGGAGATATGACTGCCTCCCCAACCATACCTCCAGGCAATCAGAACTAGGTTGCCCATGTTCTGGGGAGGGTTTCGGACATTGGAAAATTTCCAAACATAATAACTTTCTTCCACCTGCGGGATTCGAACCCTGTACCCCTCACTTGAGAGACAGAAACCTATACCTCTCACTTCCACCTAAAAGGCCCCTTTTAGGTGAACGAAGCAGGTAGAATCTAGAAAATATTCCCAAAGCACAACTTAAAACAAATCTCATATAGTCTAATCTAGGAATAAATATACACATACACATATCATGCAAAATCTGTATTGAAAGAAAAGACGACGAAGAAGAATTACCATCTCCAGATGAACTTATGACATATCTCAAACCCTAATCACTCCTGATCTTGCTATTGCTTTCGATATGCAAAACCCAAATCAAAATCATCGTCAAATAATTACCCATCACCATTAGGGTAATAATACGCCAGCGCCACCGTCTTCTTCTCTTCCGCCATTAGGAGTGGGACACCATTACATGGTAATTATGTAAACAATCTTAGTAATGCTGTGATGACTCAATTATCATCCTCGTATGTGGAGGATATGGAATCAAATGGGAGGAAAGATCTTACCTTGTTTCTCAACGGAGATGATTAAAATTATTCATCTTTGGGTAAAATCATGTTCAGTTCACATCATTGTGTACTGTTTTTCATCTTTTCGGATTTCGGGTATTGTTAAAGTTTGTCTTTTTAGCAGATTTAGCTTTTGGGTATTTGAGTTTTCTTGATTTGTGAACTCTTTATTATTAGTCTTATTGTTACATTGTGGGGTAAGTTTCGAGTCTTGATTGTTCGTTTGATACAAAGTGCAATTAGTTCGAGGTAGTTCTCTTCTTGGCTTCTGGTGGTGGATAGATTATTCGAATTGGCTGTAATTACTTGGATGATTCTTAAATTGGCCCATTTCGAGGCATAAGTTAATTTCAAAATAGCTCTCTTTGCAGATTAAAGTGATGAATTAGTTGGAGCTTGATTGTGTAGGTGAAGATATGAAAGTATACTAGTCAATCTATTATGTTGTAATGGAAAGCAAAAAAAGGTGTGTATTGAAGAATAACGGGTTGATAATGTAATGTGTTGGAAGTGTAGCATTGTTACTATTTGTCTTCTAAAGTGTGTTGGGATTTCAATACAAAGATAGTGTTGTGCGTTTGTAAGATACATGGTGTGATGTAACTTTTTTATCGGTGGAATGTTAAGTCAATATTAGTGGTTTGTACTTGTTAATGTATGTTGATGTGTTTGTCTTAGTTTAATGTTTATGATGTAATGTTAAGTCAAATTAATTGGTGTGTATGTGTTAAAATAAGGGTTGAGAAGTGAAAGATGGTTGTTTTGTGAAATGTACAGTATTTATTTTCAAATAATTTACACAAACATGTTTAGTTTGCAATTCTTGAGAATAACTTTGAAATGTATGGACGTTTCAACCAAAAAAACAAGCAAGATGATGATGGAGTTATTAGTCTATATTTGATATGTTTCGTTATTAAGAATAATTGATTGACGATCAAAAAAGGTGTTTCTAGCATGTGTAATTATAGTAATAATATGACAAATCAATTATCTGCTAATTGATTGTGAATCCTTACCACTTATATCAAGCACAATAATAATAGAATTATTTAATAAAAAATGGAGGTTAATATTGAAATACTTGAAAAAGTTTGGACCTTCTAGGGAGGCAAAAAATTTCTGGACTTCATGGGAAATGGTGTATGGATATTTGGTCTTTCTTGACCAATAACTTTTATAAAAATAATAATTAAGAAAAAGAAAGTGACTGATTAAAAAATTATTTGTTTGTATTCATATTATTAAGAAAAGAAAAGAATATTTATTAGTATAAAATATTTTTATACCTTTTTTTATATTATGTAAAATATATATATATATATATATATATATATATATATATATATATATATATATATATATATATAAGGTTAGTTAGGTTATTTTAAAAATAATAATTTTATTTCTTTTTAAAATAAATTTAATATAGAAGGATTTAAAAAAATGACCTTTATAATCAAATATGGTAGGATTTAAAAAATGACCGATATAAAGGAAAGCAAAGAAATATGTAATTTATTGAATAAACTGTCTTTTATAGAAAAAGCAAGACTTTTATTATATATTGGATGGTCTAATATTAATATTTAGATTAATTATGCAGCTACTTTAATTAGTTTCCTTATAAAAAAATCAATTCAAACAAGAGTAATCATCCAAAATTCATAATATCAGATATACGTATCTATGACGTAGCGTGATTTAAATGGAAATAAATTAATAGTCTATTAGTTTTTTTTCGATTTAGAACCCGTTTAGGATTGATTATTTTAGAGTTAAAAGTGCTTTTTGATTAAAATTAATTTATTGGAAAAAAATATTAAAAAATATTTAGACATCTAAAATCAATTATTTTAATAATCACTTATCTAGTGTTTTTTCTAAAAGTGATTTTAAAGGTCTAAAAGTGATTTTATGGATGTAAAATCACTTCAAGTGATTATTTTAAAAAGCAATATCAAATGGGCACTTAATTGCTCAAAATCACGTCATGATTGTTATATTATTATTATTCAAATAAAGAAAACAACTTTTACTTTTATTATGAGTAATGATATATACCACCAAAAATCATACCACTCAAATACCACCCAATGACGTGGCGTGAATTGGATATAAATCGTTAATTTATATATTTTCTTGATCTAATTAACGATTTATTACCAACCAATTCATGACATGTCATTGGGTGGTATGATTTTGGGTGGTATATATCATTACTCTTTTATTATTTTCTTAAAAAAGAATCACCCAAAATTCAAAATATTAGATATATTACGTATGTATGATGTAGCGTGATTTAAATGGAAATAAATCAATAGTCTATTATTTTTTTTCGATTTAGAGCCCGTTTGGGATTGATTATTTTAGAGTTAAAAGTGTTTTTTGATTAAAATTAATTAATTTAAAAAAAATATAAAAAAATATTTAGACATTTAAAATCAATTATTTTTATAATCACTTATCTTGTGTTTTTCCTAAAAGTGATTTTATGGATGTAAAATTAATTCAAATGATTATTTTAAAAAGCAATGTCAAACGGACACTTAATTGTACAAAATCACGTCATGATTGTTATATCTTTATTACACAAATAAAGAAATAACTTTAACTTTTATTTTGAGTAATGATATATACCACCAAAAGTTATACCACCCAATCACGTGGCGTGAATTGGTTGAATATAAATCGTTAATTTATATATATTTTTGATCTAATTAATGATTTATTACCAACCACTTCACGCCATATTGGATGGTATAATTTTGGATAGTATATATCATTACTTTTTAAATCCAAATAATACATTAGTGTGGTAATTATGTGCCAGCTGGATTTTTTACTTTTTTTTGGTCTAAGGCAAATAACAAATGATTAAGACAACCTGGATCAAATCTCCTTCTCCTGGATACTGAACAAACTTACGCGAAATCTCTTATTCAAACAACTCTATGTAAGGACAAAAAATGAAAGTCTTTATTAATTTTATATTGAAAAAATAAGCAAACAATTTGCTTTTGGTAATTCACTGCTTGTATTGTTGATTTCAGTAACTAGAAAACACAGTTGAATACTAAAATTCTTAAAACATTACAAGAAATGAAACAACAGTAATAATAAAACATCAATTATAATAAAATTCATCATATAGATCTAAGCTCCTTGAACTCCTCAAATTCCCTCATGTGCATTTGAAGTAGACGGAACCAAGGAAAAAATTTTCAATGAAAGCAAGCTATCGGTATGAAATCCTGCGTAAAAGTACATCATATCACGAGGATTTTTAGTTTTTTTCATGTCTTCAGTTTGATGGATTTTACCTGTATTGACATTGTAAACAAAGACATCAAATTCTTTTGGTGAATGAAACACCACTAACTCCATATTTAACCACACAACTGGCTTGTACGTCAAGTTAAGTAAGCGCCTTGGACTTTCTATAACAAAGTTAAACAGCTTTTCCCATTGTCCAGTTTCTTGATCTTTAAGCAACCAAAACTCCATTAAACAATTTCCTAACCTCCTCTGCACCGAGACGCAGAGAGAACTCTCCCTTGCGAGAAGATGAACTTCACAAAAAAGTAAATATGGATGAGGAAATGGAATCTCCCCAAATGTTTCCTTTTCCAT
Source organism: Nemophila menziesii (assembly GCA_029959085.1). Taxonomy (NCBI): domain Eukaryota; kingdom Viridiplantae; phylum Streptophyta; class Magnoliopsida; order Boraginales; family Hydrophyllaceae; genus Nemophila; species Nemophila menziesii. The sequence continues at coordinate 30,921,098 of JARWIR010000008.1, forward strand.
GTCAAAACGTATGATTGATCGGACTGAGTCACATAACCAATACACGAAGCCATTTAGAGAAAGGTGGCTATCGTATGGTTGCTTCGTGATGTCAATCATGGCAGTGTCACTTAACTGACTAACATCAATCCTTCTCCATTCCTTGTCAACACCTACAGTTAATATAATCCATCTGTACCTGTGATATACATCCAATATTTTGTATACTTTAGAAGCAGCAGCATATGCAAAGTTACCATAATATTTTTGAACAGGAGGCGGAAATGGAGGGAGGGGCAAAAACTGTTTTGTAAGAGGATTTAAAACATGAGTGGGTGAATCTTTGAAGGGCTCTATAGGACGATTTACTAAAAGTAAACCGTTACAACTAGCAAAAACTTTATGAACAAATTGAAGGTTTAATTTCTTCACGTCAAAAAGACAGCCATGAGTCTTTGTTTTAACAACAGACCCATTGATTGTGGGATGGTGAATTAATAGGGTTTTGGTAGTTGAGTGTTTTTGAAGGTGGGCAGTAATGAAGGTAGGTGACTGGATAATTTTGGACCAGCCTCGACAAACATTCTTTATTACATTATGAAGAATATCTGCAGGAAAGCAAATGAAGATCATAAATAAGATATCTTCAGGAAGACTAAAGGAACTCTTATAATTGCTGATTTGGTTTCTTTTCTGGGGGACCATATTGACGAAAGTTTAGAAGGAGAGTTGTGAACGGGCTGTCTCGTTTTCCCTATATTTATAACGAGAACCTTAATTTATTACCGTTGCGCTCATATATTTTGGTGAATATATCGTGCTCATTGTTTGAGTAAAGATATATATCACCCATTCACACTGACGTATCATTTCTTACGTGACACCAATAAAAACGTTTCTTTCTTTTAAATGATTTTTTTTTTTTGTTTAATGCCATATTAAATGACACCTCATAGGTAATAAATGGGTGAAACAAAAAAGTGTGATATAGAACAAAGAGATAAGTGTTTAAAAAGAATTTAACATTTTTTAATGCTCTTTGAAGAAAACATAAGAAAAGAAAAAATTAGCTGTTATCAGGCACAATTGAATCTCCCATGCATCCAATGGCGGCGGCGCCACCGGATAAGCCAAAATTAATTGAACCGAGATCGCTGGAGGTCGCTTCGCCACATGATGAGGTGATGATGGAAGTGAACAATGAGAAGATCGATAAGGGATATCCTCCTTTGCAGCACTGTGCGAGAGGCGCTAAGCGGGCCAGACCCATATGTTTGATGCTAGAACCGAACGATGCGCATGGGCATGTTCCTGCTACGCGTGATGGTGGCCTGGCGGCGGAGATCCCAGCGAAAAAGACAACCGGGTGGCACACTGCTCTTCTAGGTAAGAATCAAATTATCCCCTCAATTATGGATAAAGAGGAAAAAATTCGCAAGAAATAATGGGGTAGATAGTGATTTTTTTATCTAATATTAAGGATGATGAGCCTATTGAGAATTGTGAGTTTCCGCAAGTATTGCATTCTAGGGAAGAGATAATTGAAGGAATTGAGTTACGGAAAAATACAGTGGTTGTAAGGTTCTTGGGTTATAAATGATAAGCAACACAATAAGTGTGCTGCAAATACAACTACACTACATGACAAAAGTAGTTAGATAGTTAGTTGTATGTATTGTGTGTGTATTATATTCTCTTTGTACTATTATATATTGAGCTGTAAAACACAATCTAAACAACATACAAAATATACATTTTCTCAAATATCTCTTCTCTTCATTATGGTATCAGAGCCAGAGGGGTAAAATAGGAAGCAAATTCTGATTTTCTTTTCGCCATTAATGGCACAGAGTTGCTTTCTTCATCGCTTTCCTTCATTCTCTTCCACTTAAGTCTTCTTCTTCTTCGTTTCTATTATCTTATACGTCATATAATGACAGATTCATCTTCATCTTCTCCCAATTTATCCCCAAATATCTCTTCCAGCACGTCGATTCCTGCTGGTTTGCTTCTTCTTCGCCAAAACTGGTCGAGCTTAGTTCAAGTAAAACTTGATTCGACGAATTATGTTCTCTGGCGTGCTCAACTTGAAGCTATACTTGAAGCTCATGGATACTTGTCGCACGTTAATGGCGTCAATCTTAAACCAGACTCATCGAATCCTTCATATACAACATGGCTCATTGAAGATCAACAGCTCAAAGTTTCGCTGCTGGCCTCTATGATCCCTTCAATCTTATCTCAGGTTGTTAAACTTACTTATGCATTTAATGTTTGGCATAAATTAGAGGAGATTTTTGTTTCACAATGTCGTACACATGTACATCAATTGAAAATGAAACTGTGTAACATTCAAAAAGGTGATAAATCGATGAATGTATATTTAAGTGAGATTCAGGAAATTTGTGATGGTTTGGAAACAGCTGCATCTGCTCTACCACTAGAAGATATTATAATGTATACCTTGCGTGGATTACCTTCGGAATACAACCAATTTAAATCGAGCATTCGAATTTCCAATGCTCAATCGTCTACCCTAAGTTTCCATTCACTTGGTAGCTTACTTGTTTCGGAGGAATTACATATGAAAATGTCAGAATCGTGTGTTGTTAACACAATTCACTCTGCACTTTTCACAAACTCTCAATCCTTAACACCTCCTCAGTTTATACATAACTCAAATAATGTGAATAACTCTCGAGGTCGTGGATTTTCCTCTGTTTTTCGTGGTCGTGGTAGAGGTAGATCAGGTAGAGGTTCTTCTATTTTGGGACAACCGTCTAATTCATCTACACCTCAGTCTTTTGGCTCGGTTCCTACGTGTCGAATATGTGCTAAATTTGGCCATTCAGCCATTGATTGCTGGTATAGAAGTGACTTTACAACGTTTCCTTCTCCACGTGCTCAGCGTATAGCTTTAACAGCTCAAGCTTCTACCTCAACACCAGCCTCTTCATCATCACCATCATCCTCAACTTCTTCTTATGATCCTGAACTTTGGTACTTGGATTCTGGAGCTAATATTCATGTTACTCATGAATCCTCATTGATTCAAACAACTACACCTTACAATGGTGCTAATGCAGTTTCAGTTGGTAATGGTAGTGCTTTGCAAATTGCTAACATTGGTAACAGTAAGTTCTCCACTCCTTCTTGTGTATTTCAGTTAAATTCTATTCTACATGTTCCTGAAATTACTTCCAACCTATTGTCTATCTCTAAATTTACTCAAGACAATAATTGTGTTATTACTTTTACCTCTAATTCTGTGTCTATTTATGACATTCATACACATAATCTATTGTTTCAGGGCCCTTGTAGGGGTGGCCTGTACTCCCTTCCCTTAGGTGGTCAGTTGAAGTCAAGTCCTCCATCTGGTCAAGTCAATTTCAAGTGTCTCTCCTCTACTTCAAATAAGTCTTTAGCTCAGCTGTGGCATTTTAGACTTGGGCACCCTTCTCATTATGCTTCTTCCAAGTTGTCTTCTCTACTCAACACTAAGTTAGATTTCTTTGGAGTTCAGTGTACTGATAGTGCTGTGTCTAAGTCTCATAAACAGCCTTTTAATCTTTCTGTATCTTGTAGTTCTCAGTCATTTGATTTGATACACAGTGATGTTTGGGGACCTTCTCCAATTGAATCTTCCTTATTCAAGCATTATGTAATCTTTGTTGATGATTTTTCTCGTTTTACTTGGGTTTATCCTATTAAGCTTAAGTCTGATGTGCTTTCAGTTTTCAAATCATTTTATAATATGGTTTTAACTCAGTTTGAGACTAACATTAAGGTTCTGCGTAGTGATAATGGTGGTGAGTATATTAGTCATGCCTTTGCTTCTTTTACTCAATCTTGTGGCATTATTCATCAAACTAGTTGTCCTCATACTCCTGAACAGAATGGTGTCTCTGAGAGAAAACATAGACACCTAATTGAGACAACTTGTACTCTTTTAAAACATGCTTCTTTACCACCAAAACATTGGCTTGATGCCTTGGCTACTGCTGTATATTTGATCAACATTTTACCCACACTTGTGCTAAATAACTCAAGTCCTTTTCAAGTTTTGTTTAAGTCTTCTCCTTCTCTTTCTCATTTAAAGGTTTTTGGCTGCCTTTGTTTTCCATGGCTTAAGCCTTACTCTCCTCATAAATTGTCTCCCAAATCTGAACCTTGTCTCTTTTTAGGTTATTGTAATACTTCAAAAGGTTACAAGTGTTTATCATTGTCATCTCACAAAATATATATCTCTAGACATGTCTTGTTTAATGAAAATTCATTTCCCTTACAAGACTCATCTAATTCTCTCCAATCTTCTAGTGATGACTCTCACTCTTTATATATTGATATTTTTTACTCTACTATAAATCCTTACTCTATATCCCATCCTCTTGATTGTTCAGTTGGTCCTCCTCCACCTGAGTCATCATCACCTATTAGTCACTATACTCAACCAAATTCACCTGAGTCTTCACAGTCTAACTCTTCTTCTCCCAGACCTCCTATTCCACCTAAACACCATATGGTCACTAGGTTACAAACTGGTTCTTTAAAACCTTCATATAAGTGTCAGTCTTTATTAGTTACTCCCCAAATTTCTGAACCTACTTCTTATAAAGAGGCTTCAAAGTTTCAATGTTGGCAAAATGCAATGCAAGAAGAGTATAATGCTCTTATAAGTCAAAAGACTTGGGATTTGGTTCCACCTCCATGTAATCGTACTCCAATTACATGTAAATGGATCTTTCGTATTAAGAAACATGCTGATGGATCAATTGCTCGCTACAAAGCTCGTCTGGTAGCCCGTGGTTTTTTTACAAGAGTTTGGTATTGATTATAATGAAACTTTTAGCCCAGTTGTTAAGCATCAAACTGTGCGTTTAATTCTTTCTCTTGCAGCTTCTTATGACTGGATTATACATCAACTTGATGTATCTAATGCCTTTTTACATGGCACTCTATCTGAAGAAGTTTATATGGCTCAACCACTTGGCTTTGTTAGCTCAGATAATCCTACCTATGTATGTAAACTTAATCGATCACTTTATGGTTTGAAGCAAGCTCCTCGAGCCTGGTATCAGTTGCTTACTTCATTCTTGTTAGCTCAGAAATTTGTTGTAAGTTCAGCTGATACATCTATGTTCATACGAGGTTCTAATGATTCTTTAACAATCATCTTAGTTTATGTTGATTATTTGTTAGTCACAGGTGCTAACTCCTCTCTTATTGCATCTATTATTCTTGCTTTAAAGTCGCGTTTTGCAATGAAGGACCTTGGACATGTATCTTATTTTTTGGGGTTGGACATAATCAAGAATGATTCAGGCTTCCTTGTTAATCAAGCTACCTATGCCAAATCAATCTTATCTAAGGCTGGTATGCTTGACTGTAAAGCCTCTCCTACTCCTTCAGTAAACAGATATATCGTTCCAACTGTGCATGATCTCAAACCTTTTGAGAATACATATCTCTTTCGAAGTTTAATTGGTGCTCTTCAATATCTTACGATTACAAGGCCGGATATTGCGTTTGCTGTAAATCAACTGTGTCAGCATATGCACAATCCTCGTAACCTTGATTATGAAGCATCAAAAAGATTGCTTCGCTATGTTAAAGGTTCTATATATTACAGCATTTCGTTTACGAAATCACCAATTCAACTTCGAGCTTTTTCTGACTCTGATTGGGCAAGTGATACTCTTGATCGGCGTTCTACCACCAGCTACTGTATCTTTCTTGGTTCTAATCTCTTATCATGGGGTTCCAAGAAACAGTCAACTGTATCTCGCTCGTCAACTGAAGCTGAATATCGAGCATTAGCTTATGTTTCAACTGAATTAAAATGGATTTCTTATTTGTTGAAAGACTTGAAATTGCCTGTTGAAACTCCAATTTTGGCCTGTGATAATCTCTCAGCTATAGCCTTAGCTTCAAATCCAGTGTTTCACTCTAGAACAAGGCATATTGACATTGATTTTCATTTCGTTCGTGAACAAGTGACCTCCAAAGAGCTTAAGCTTGTTCATGTACCTACTTCAAATCAAATTGCTGATCTTCTTACCAAGGGACTTCCAGTTGCTACTTTCTCATTTTTAATCTCCAAGCTTCCTCTTCTTACGATGCTCAGCTTGATGGGGGATGATAAGCAACACAATAAGTGTGCTGCAAATACAACTACACTACATGACAAAAGTAGTTAGATAGTTAGTTGTATGTATTGTGTGTGTATTATATTCTCTTTGTACTATTATATATTGAGCTGTAAAACACAATCTAAACAACATACAAAATATACATTTTCTCAAATATCTCTTCTCTTCATTAATAAAGTGATTTTTGGTTACCTATCATCTAAATTACAACAGACATGGAAACCAAAAGGACTTTTTGATCTGGTTGACGTGGGGTTTGGATACTTCATGGTTAAATTCGAGAAGAAAGACGATTGCAAGTTCGCGTTAGATGGAGGACCCTAGATGATATTTGATCATTACTTGGTTGTGCGGGAGTGGACACCTAATTTCGAGCCAAATCTAGACTCGATAACCACTACCACGGCTTGGGTAAGAATATCGAATGTCAGGATGCAGAATTATACCGCTAGGATCCTTCGTAAGATGGGTGATAGGATTGGAAGGACGGTGCAAATTGATCCCCTAAACAATGCCATAAAGAAAGGCAATTACGCTAGGATAGCAATTGAATTGGACCTAGGCAAAGCACTTACATCTAAAATTCATATCGGTGGAGAAATTTGTTTAGTTGGGTATGAGGGACTACATCTAGTTTTTTTCAAGTGTGGCAGGTTCAGGCATCAAAAGGATAAGTGATGTGTGAATATGCCTACAACACAAACACCGGAAACAAATGAAGTGCCAGCTGTGGGGAATATTAGTGAAATTGATAAGAAGAAGGTAGATGTGGAGCCTATATATGGTGAGTGGATGACGGTGAGATGGAGGAGACGAGTAAATACTACAAATGGAAATAATCAGAATCCGAATGGATATAAATGTGTACTGAGCAAGGATTTAGGATCACGTTTTGAATCGCTTTACATAGAAGAAGGTAATATATTTGATCCAAGGAAGAGCATGAATAAAGGGGGCTCAAGTGGGGCCTCTACTAGCGCAAGGGGAAGTACAAAGAAGTGGGAGAAGACAACAACAAAGGGAAAAAATCGATCGGGTGGGGGACACAAGATAATTATTGCGCCTGATTTTGAGACTAGTAGATCGTTGGCCTCAGTCCCGGAAGTACAGGTATTCGCGGCGGAAAAACAGGCTCCTAGTAAGACAACAGGTGTTGTGATGGTTGGGGAAGGAAGGGATGTGATAGATGCGCAAAATGAAAGGGGTAATAGTGGGGCACCTAAAGTTTAATAAAGTTTCACTTTTGCCCCTAAACTATATAAAAGTCCCTCTAAGGCCTTTAAAGTTTTAAAAAATTATACTAAGACAACTAAAATTTATTGAAATGTCAATTTTACCCTTAAAGTTTATTAAATGTCAATAAGGCACATAAATTTTAGTAGAATTTCATTTTTACCCCTACAAAAGTCAATAAGGTACCTAAAGTTTGTTTATAAAATTCCACTTTTACCCCTAAAGTATATAAAAATACCGAGAAGGCCTCTACAGTTTTTAAAAATTATACTAAGGCACCTAAAGTTTATTAAAAATGCCACTTTTACCTCTAAAGTTTAATAATACAATAAGGCACCTAAAGTTTATTAAAATTTCACTTTAACCACTAAATTTATGAAAAAGTCACTAAGACGCCTAAAGTTTAATAAAATATCACTTTTACCCCTAAAGTTTATAAAAAATCCACTAAGGCCACTAAAGTTTTTAAAAAATATAAAAAGGCCCCTTAAGTTTAATAAATTGTCATTGTAGTCCCTACAATCATAATCAATTATAAAGATGACCCTAAAAAGATCTAAATAGTTCACAAAGATCCATACATTAATTATCCATTAATAATACATCACCTAAAATTATTATAACTCAATAACCAAATTGAAATTATAGCACAAAGTTCAAAAATAATTATTATATAACAAAAAATTAACAATATATCACATATAAAACACTTAACACTACTAATTGCACTTATATAATACAATATCTAACAATAATTATACAATTTAAACAAATAAAAAAATAGAAAATACCTGTTTTGTGGACAAAGTGATGAAAAAAATTGCTTGAAAATGGGACCCAAAAGAGCTAGATGAATTAGAGAAGCTTCGTTATTGATGGATCCATAATTTTTTTTTTGGATTAGGCAAAACAATTGGGATAATTTTGGGGTTTTTTTGAGTTTTTTGGGGTTTATTTACGCATTAATGGCCAACTGCGGAGTGACTGTATTTAATACGGCGAAATATTTAGCGAGGACATCAATTCCTCGCAAAAGACACATAAAGTCGTCGCAAAAGACCGCCTCTAGCAAGGACTTACATGTCGTCGCTAGAGATAGAGCCCTTTAGCGAGGACACGCGACGGCTAGTTTCTTTTTTTATTACTTTTGCTCGCGTAAAAAAGGCGCAACTTATAGGCGACGACTATGTCCTCGCAAAAATTTGTCCTCGCAAAAGGTCATATCTTTAGCGAGGCCCCGCGGGTCCGCGCTAAAGATTTCGTCGCTAGTGATGATCCGCGTAGTAGTGACATATAACTGAATAAAAATATTATCCAAGAATTTTTCATAAAGTATGTGTGTATTTTAGGGTGATTTACCCATGCAATCCATAAGCCATCATATCCGGTAAAAAAGGTTTAATCTAAACAAATGTCCAAAATACCATTTTTTAAACAAATTATTCCATAAGAAATATTATTTTTCATAATTAAAAAACTATATAATTAAAACATTCTCATATTATAAAATTCTAAAACCAAAATATTTATATAATTACGATATTTTCTACTCTAAAAGTAAACTATTCCATAATTTTTCCTATTTAATAACTTAGAATCAAATCACTTCCTTGAATCGTCAAACCTGAATGTGCATACAAACAAAAAAATAATTAGAAATCAGGGGTTAAAAGTATGAATAAAACATAGTGGGTTGACAATACAAAATTAGTTTGACGACACTGCAAAAACCGTGCGTTGATAGTGCAAAAATAATGGGGTGACACCACAAAATCATTGATTGACAATGTGAAAACAGTGCAATGTAAATATAGTGAGTTGATAGTACAAAAACAATGGAAAGATAGTACAAAACAGTGGTTTGATAGTACCCTTTAAAAATATGACCAAAAAAAAAAACAGTACCCTTTAAATTAAACATATTTTCACATTGACCTTAACATAAAACCCATCAAAATAAAATTATAATTTTAAGATAAAGAAAAAAAAATTAGGCAACCGAAAACGTTGAAATATTTCAAAATAAAAATTAATTATTTAGGGTTTCAGTGGTAAAAATTACCGTAATTTGGGTTCTTCGATTGTTGATGACGTAGCCAAGCCGTGTTAATGATGGTGGAGAAGGGTTCTCGAGTAGCGGCGGTGTTCTTGTGCAAGAGCGGCTTGTGGCCAAGCCGGGTTGATGATGGTGGAAAATCTAGAGATTGGTTCTCCAGTGGCGGCAACTTTCTTGTGCAGAAGAGCGGTTTGGTATCCAAGTCGGGTTGATGATGGTTGATTTTAGTTCCCAAGTGGCGGTGCCTTTCTTGTGAAGAGATAATTTTTTTGTTCCTTGCGTGTAAATGTGAAGTGATAGAGTTCTAGATTTTATGTTTCATTGTTTTTCAACGTTTATTTTTTTGTTTTAGTTTTATATTTTCCTTATTTTTCAACGTTGATTTTTGTTATTTTATTTCAAAATTTATATTTTAATATATAAGATAATGTTTAATACATTAATAATGATTAGGGTAGAAATGGTATAACATAAAAATTATGAGCTTTTGAGGGTAATAAAATATATACTTTATGGAAGTTGGATTATTGTACGTTTGGACCTAATAAGCTAATAATTCGTGTATCTTATTCAAGTAATTAAAATCATGTTTGGATGCCTAAATGCCTAGATTGATATTCAAACCAACCACTTAATTTTATTTTTAGGCATAGACATCTTTCAAAGTTTAGGCGGTTAGGGGACTTTGTTTTTTCTTAAAGAACATTTTTTTTCGACCCTTGGCGATCTTAACTCGCTATCTCGATGATATAGATTATTGGTTCAATTTGGGAAGATGTTTGTTGTCCTTTGTATGTTTTTTTCAGGTTTGGCTGGTCAAACTTATGCATTATGTAACCTTCTTTTAATACTAGAAGCTGTTATCGTTCAAAATACTCTTTTTTCTTTGATTTTTTTATTTTCAACAATTTTTATATAAAAAATTAACAAAAAAGCACACATTGAAAAGTAATAGGCATGCCAACACTTTGGACGCGGTTCGATGCCCGTCTCACCAGAAAGGCAGTCATTGAATGAACGCCCTTTCTTAATAATCACTTAATTCGTATTTAAGGAAAGACAGTCATTCAATGACCTACATTCCCTTTTTAGTGTGATGGCCTATTAAATCTGTTTCTATATATATTATAGTTTATATATAATTAATTTATTTTTTGGTTGTCCTTGATTATCCAAATCATAATCTCTGCTCCCATCCTTTAAGGTTTCATCTCCCAATTGGAGTGATTCAAGCTATGTTGCAGGTGGTACGAGCTCCGTCTCAGTTGCCTATATGTGCAATTAATTAATTAAGAACGTAATTAATACTATACAATCACGAAATTAAACCATTTTGATCTTCATTACCTAATGGGCTCAAACAATGTGGTGTTTTCTCTTATTGTGCCCTTTAACAACTCACAATGCAAGGAGTGGCCCTCGCTTCCCATGCTCTACCAACCGAGAAAGTTCATAGAATACCGACTACACGCAAACTAAGTTTTAGAATTCAAAGCTTAAAAGAAATTAATATAACTAATTAACTGTACATTTCACATTACTTACCCCAAGAATGTACAATATCTGGTCACATAATGGAGTTGTTCTTAACTTTATTGACTCAAGCATATATTTCAATATTTTCCAATCTCGTTTTAACTCCACATTTTGTCGAGGATCTCACATATAACTACATGATATTGTTTTACTCTGTAGTTGTGGTTGTCAGAGCATAGACTATTCGGCGCATAAATAGATATCACTTCGTGAAGTCTTGCTTGTTTAAACGCTTACCGGTGTTCCAGTCACAACCATGTGTCGTATTTAATGATAAATTAATATATTCTTAAGACATAATTTGATATGATTTTAGTACTTAAATGCAGAATTTATCCTATTTAGTTGACATGTTTTGATCTAGTGGATTTTTCTTGGATTATTATGTGTTTGGAGTATTTTTTAGATAATTTGTGTGTTAAATGTGAAACTCCTGGGTACATGGATATTGTTAGGGGTGAGCAAGACTTTTGGTGGTGGTAAACCCGACCCAACCCGGGTAAAAATTTAATGGTATTTTGGGTATAAATAACCTAGGTTAAAAAATAACTAAGGTTTACCTTTTTTTTATATAAAACTCGTCGCTGTTACCCCGGGTTTAACATTTATACTGTACCTGACGGGTTGGACCCGGCCAGCCCATCACTGTTCATAAATCTATATACTTAAAAATGAAAGGAAACCCTAGTTACTCTTGTTGCCGAATGGCTTCTTTTCTTCGAACCAAATCTTATAGTCATCTTTTGGCATTTGCTTTCTCTTTCTTATCCTCTCAATCCCTAAATTCTTACCCCCAATCTATGTCCAATCAAATCTATCACTCTTTTGATTATTAGCCACCACTAAAGCAACCTGTTAGAATGGAAACTTGGAGAAGGATTTGTGGATTAATTCTGGTATGTATATGGATTTGCTAACCGAACTTGTTATTTTGTTTATTTTTTATAATACGGATTGACCGTTACAGAGTATGGTTAATGGATTTTTTCAAGACAGGTAGATTTATTATTAATCTAGTAAATAGATTTAATGCACTGTAAGTTAGTAACTGTAAATTAAATCAGTTCTTGCAGAAAAAGGAAGCTATATTTCCAGATGGTATGCATTTACAATTTCTTGACACATTTTTCGAGATTTTCTTAATAAATTAAAATTTTACAATTATATAACGAGATAGTCTTTCTATGAATAAATTTATTCCAGAAATGTGCTGGGCGTATTCTGGCGGAGGCTAAGGGGACCTGTTTAATCATTTCAAAGTTGTCCTTTGTGATGAGCGGAGAAAATGCAAAAGAGGTTTGTTTGTTCACTTATTTTGCATTTTTTTATAAGAGTATGAATTTTTTATTTGTTTGACGATGCAAAATCTTTTTTCTGAAGGTATTGAAAGATTTAGATTCTCAATAGAGTGTATGTGTTTGAAGCAAAGAGTTGTGTTTTTCCTTTTATTACAGACCTTAATGTTAGTGACTCATCATAGCAAAGATGTCTGAGATGGTGAAGGTACGTACTTGACCTCATGTTACCTCTTTCACTGATCTGAGATTGGATTTATGTTGTTTTGGTCATTACTTTGTGTTACAGGTAATTGTTACAGTTTGGGAGTCTACTAGAGATCTTATTCTGGAAGTAGAAAGAGGCATAATACAAGAGATTAAACTTGGATGATAAGAAAGTACAATATATATCTTTTTCGATCATATATTTTTTTTCAATGATAATGAAGTTTCATTTTGGTCCTTCATTTTTACTTCCTCTCTGTTTTGGCTATTCTTAACTTGTTATTTTGTATAAATTGAAGTTGCAAGGGCATAAACAAAATGTGAAATGATGACCACTTATCTTCTCCCAAATGAGCTCAAGGTATAGCTTTGAATGCAAATCATGTGATGAGAAGAAATAATTCACTATCACTATTTGGAATTGAATTGAATAATTTATAGACGTTATACTGAGAAGATCCTAAGCATTTAAAATATAAAAGAGTCCATTGGGCCATTTTAGAGTTACTTAATTTGACCCAGTTGAGACAACCTATTAATTTGGTTGGACTCCCTGTCAAAAAATCGATGGCTAAATTCTTATATTGATATTCAAACCATCTATTAACTTTTTTTTGATGTATGGGTGTCTTATTTTTAGGTGTGGACATCTTTGAGAGTTTAGAGGTTAGACGCCCTTATTAGAATCTCTTACCAGTGCAAAAATACTCGTTTTCATTGTTGTGTCCTTGCATGTGGAAAAGGTTGCCATGTTGGTCATCTATATTACCTCTCGATGTCCTTAACTTGGTGGTTTTGTCATTTGTGTGGAAGTAGGTTTGTGAATCCTATCTACTATGGATTTTACCTTTTTTCCCTCCATGGCTACCCGAATTTAAATTATTTTGATAGATATTTGGGTTTTTAGGTGTGTGATGGTTTGATGTATTTATTGTGCACCACCGCCATCCTTTGGTGGTTATGCATTTTTGGATTCATATTTGTAAAAAAAAAATGTAATTATATAAATAAATAAATACTAAAAAAATAGAAAGTAATTTAATTAATTTGTTTGAATTATAAAAATAATAATTAAAAAAGAAAGTAATTTATTAAAGAATAATTTGTTTGTATTCATATTATTAACAAAAAGAAAAGGATATTTATTATACCTTTTTTATTAAAAAGTATAAAGTTAATTAGGATGCTTTTGAAAAATAATTATTTTATTTTTTTAAAATAAAATATAATATGAGAGGATTCAAAAGATGACCATTATAATCGAATATAGAAAGATTATAAAAATAATAATTGTAAAGAAATTTAGAGAAATATGTAATCAATTGTATAAATTTTCTTTTATAAAAAATCAATTCAAACAATTGAACACTGATCACTTAAAATTTATGATATATTACTTATTGAGTGGTGTGCTTTAAATAAATAAATAAATAAATTTATTTATTTATTTAATTTAGTTAACGATTTAAAAAGAAATATATAAATTTAGGTCTAAGGCAACCTGATGGATTTTGACAAAAAAAAAAAAAAAAACCTGATGGATCAAATCTCTTTCTCTCTTAGATACTGAACAAACTCGATGTCATGCACGAGAAATCTCCTTTTTTTTTTGTTCAATGAAAAATCTCTTATTTAAACAACTCAATATAAGGCGCCCCAAAAAAAAACTCAATATAAGGACAAAAAACTGAAAGTCTTTATTAATTTTATGTCGTAAAAACAAGCAAACATTTTTCTTTTGGTAATTCATCTGCCTGTATCCTGGAAAACTGGAAAAATATAACATTACAAGAAAAAGATATCTTTAGTGGCAAAGATTTTAACATTAAAAATCTTAATTTTACCGTTATTATAGTTATTTATTTTTCGTCCCTAAAAATATCTTTAGTAGCATATTATTTGTTTTTGTTTCTATTAATTTTATCTTTAACAGCAAATATTGCAGTTAAAATATAATTAGAGACTATTTTGGAATTTAAAAATATCATTAAAGACTATTTTAGTGTTGTCGCAATAACCTTGGCCCGCTAATAATATTACTCCTTCCGTTTCAAAATGTTTGTCCACTTATTAAAATTGGCGTTTCAAAAGGTTTGTCCATTTAGTATTTCAAGACACTTATTTCTAATTTTTTCCATTACTACCCCTATTAAAAAATTAAAATTTATATTTCCAATACACATTTAAGATATCAAGACACTTTATGGAGGGTAATTTTGTAATAGGGATTACAATCATTAATTTTCTTAATTCGTGTGAAAAGCAAAGTGGACAAACAACAAACATTTTGAAACAGAGGGAGTACTTTTTTATAGTGTATTACATATATGTGATTATGTTTTGATTCCAGTAACTAGATAATACAGATGAAAAATTCACTCAAAATGAATAATTAAAAATCTTAAAATATTGCAAGAAATGAAACACAACAATAATGGTAGTTTTGAGACCGGCCGCGAACCCATTAAAACATCAATTTAACAAGACATCATCAATTCTCTAAAACAATATGGCTCTGGCTCCTTGAACTCCTCAAATTCAGCCCTCATGTTCACTTCGGAGTAGACGTCATCTTGGCTCTTATATATTGGATCTCCAGCTGTCTTAACTAAGGACAAATTATTCAACGGAACCAAGCTATCGATATGAGATCCCGTGAAAAAGTACCTGTGATGCGGATATATAGTTCTTTTCATGTCTTCAGTTTGATGGACTATTCCTGTATTGATATTGTAAACCAAAATTTCTTCTATTGAATGGAACACCAGTAACTCCATATCTCTTAACCACTCAAATGGCATGTACTTCAAGGGATTTGAAGGCCTTGGATTTGGTATATCAAAATTAAACAGCTTTTCCCATTTTCCATGTCCAGTTTCTGGATTTTTCAGCAACCAAAACTCCATTAAAGGCTTTCCTGTCCACTTCTGCACCCAGAAGCAAAGAGAACTTTTTAATGCAAGAAGACCATAATTACAAACACGTAAATCATATGGAAGAGAAAAAGGAATCTCCCCAAAAGTTTCGGTTTCCATGTCAAAACGAATGATTAATGGGACTGAGTTACATAACCAATACACGAAACCTTTCAGAGAAAGGCGACCAAAGTGTGCTAAAATCATGTCATTCATGACAATGTCACTTAACTGACTAATAGCATCTATTTTTCTCCATTCCTTGTCAACACCTACAGTTAATATAACCCATCTCGATTTGTCGTATCCATGTATTACTTTGTATTGCCTAGAAGCAGCAGAATATGCAAAGTTACCGTAATATCTTATACAGGGAAACGGAAATGGTGGGAGAGGTAGATACTGTTTTGTAACAGGATTTACAACATAAGTGGGGCAATCTGAACGGCGCTCTATAGGACCATTTACTAAAAGTAATCCGTTACAACTCGCAAAAGCTTTGTAAACAAATTGAAAATTTAATTTCTTGATCACCTCAATAAGACTACCATGACTACTTGGTTTAACAACAAATCCACTGATCGTGGAATGATGAATTAATATGGCTTTGGTAGTTGAGTGTTTTTGAAGGTGGGCAAAAATGAAAGTAGGTGACTGGATTATTTTAGACCAGCCTCGACAAACATTCTTCATTACATTGTGAAGAATATCTGCAGGTAAGCAAACGAAGATCATAAATAAGATATCTTCAGGAAGACAAGAGAAACATGAATGACTGCTTCTCTTCCTCTTATTATTGCTGATCTGGTTTTTCTTCTGGGGGGACATATTGACTAAAGTTTAGAAGGAGAGTTGTGAAAGGGATGTCTCGTTTTCCCGATATTTATAACGAGGACCTTAATTTATTACCGTTGTGCTCTTATTTTTTGGTGAACATATCGTTTCAATCTCCCGCTTGTCTTCCTCCTTTTTTTAGTTAAAATTCAAATTTCAAATTAGGTGTAATTTCCTTTTATCACCACATTTTGTTTCATTTTTTTGTCAACGGTCATCTCCAGGTTATATTTTCTTCATTATTATGTAAAATGACGAAAATATATATATGTTACTTTTTAGCAACGGTAGTACACCTGCGCATTAAGCACTCCAATTTGCAGCAGATGCAATCTCACATCTGAGTTGATTGAAATTGCTGAAAAGGGAGATAAAAATCTTTAGTTGATATGAGATGATCATCTACAGTATAGTGGGAAAAGACCAGTAATCTGTCGTTGATTTTTCATGGAGATGGAGAACTTGCGATTCTTGTTGCAAGGTCTGTTCGATACTGCAACAGGTGGGAATGATCTCATGGATTCAATCATAAAGCTGTCAGAGTTGTGTCGGAATAACCGAACAGCAAGGGGATTGTTTAACGGCCATTGAGACATTATGAATTTAACATTGAACATATACAATAACAAATCAGTTTCATATATAAATCTCTTATTTTCGTTGAGTTCTCTTTTTTATTTAAAGTTTGAACTTTTATCATCACTCAATACTAGTGAAAGAAATAAATAATCAGTCAAAAGATTAATTAAATAAAAACATAAACCTATAGATATATAAATCAATCTTATAAATCAAAACACAAATCATCAAACTTTAGAAGATTTAGGATAATTATAGTTGTTAAGTGCGAGAGGAAAAAAAAAACCATGAGACCGCAAATAGCCTAAAACACTAGATTAAAGTATCGAAATATTTTTATAAAATATAAAATTATATAATTATTAAAAATTAAAAATCTCTAGAGATATATACAAATATCTTGTCAAATTTGTTTATATCATCAAAAATAAATTTCTTAATATATAAACTCGTGTAGTTCGTCATACTTTAAAATATCGTTAAATTTGTCATTATCATAATTTTCATCCATGTCACCTTCTTCCTCGTAATTTCAATCTTCTTGTTCTTCATACTCATCTATTATAGTTTTTACCTTGAACTTAATATTTAGTTAGTAACTTTAATCGGTTCTCGAGTTTCCATAGTTTTCATGTCATCCCAAGTTGAAATTTCTTGTGCATCATGATCAAATTCTCCCACGACATCCATGTAAGCACCAATTTCTCCGATTAACCATTCATTTCAATCATTAATATTTTACAACGAAATTAGATCAATAGTATCTTTCAAATCATAATGGGTCTTGAGAGCTTTATTATACTTGACAAAAATCAAATCATGTAGCTTTTGATGGTGAGGTTTATTTGTTTTTTCTCGAATGGATATGTAAAATAAACTAGGTTTAGATTGTTGGACATATTAAAAATAATTGTCATACGTGTAAAAAATATTTAAATAAGTGGACTATAATTATTACTTATATACTCAAACAAACTCCAATTAAGCTCACAACCCGTGGCACTACAAGTCAGTGATAATACTCTAATGGCAAAGTGTTATAACCTGGGTACCGAACTTCCAAGAAAACTCCACCATTAAGATATAAATGAATATGTAATTTCAGTAAATTATGATTACAAAAACATAAGGGGCCATTTTTGGTAAAACATTGACATGTTTTAAACTTGGAGACATGGTTGTCCTTGATCGAATCGCCATTGCAGAACCAAAGTTTCCAGACGCTTCTCTATATATACCTTGATAATTCACGTGTAATTGTATCTTGATCGATTAACGAGAGAACCAACTTCTCGATAAACGTTACTAACCCTGCATTTACTTCATTGTCCATCTCAATTCTTGGATTACTATAGAAAAATTACGGGTTCAAGTAATGACTGGCTGCATGCAATGGATGATGAAGTTGGAAATTCCATCTATCATCAATTATCTTGAATATTGCTTCATATTTCGATATGTTCTCCTTAAAAGTATTTATGATGACTGGCTTTTTTTCATTTTTCATTAGTCAAAGTACTCTCACAATAAGACCCATAATTTTCGAGACATAAAGCACATTCCTCCAAAAAGATTGCATCATCACAATTTATTATAATCTTTTTCCCTTTGTCTCCTTAGCCCACTTACTTTAGAAATTATTTTGTCATCTATATATTTATATATTTGTTCGTTATCTTCTAATGTGATTGGCTTCTTAATCTGCATGTATTAATGTGTATTTGAGGTGAATTTTTGCGTTAATATCTTCCTTTATTATGCGAAATAGCCAAATATACACTTCCGTGTACATTCTATCCTATTGAAGATGTTATTAACTATATTAATCACGATGCTTTAAAAACTATTAGAAAATCATGGTGCAAAATCTCCTATAAGTCTTTAGTTATGGATCTAATTTTTTTGAGAAATGAAACTACTAATTTTTGTATATGCATAATCATTTTGTGTGTATATATTAAAGTTGAATTAGATATGGTATGACACACTGTAGTAGTTGAATATAGATATGTATTTATGTGTATAATAAATATGATGTATATCGATTTGAATGAGCTGAAATTAATCGACATGCCAACACTTTGGACGCGGTTCGATGCCCGTCTCACCAGAAAGGTAGTCATTGAATGAACGCCTTTTCTTAATAATCACTTAATTCGTATTTAAGGAAAGACATTCATTCAATGACCTCCATTAATCCCTTTTTAGTGTGATGGCCTATTAATTTTTTTTTAATATATATTATAGTTTATATATAATTAATTTATTTTTTTATATAATATATATTAATTTATTTTTATATTCTATTCCTTTTATAAAAGAAATTATAATTTAATCTTTAAATAACTTAGGGTTTTACTCAAAATTGAATAATAAATCAATTACATATTAACCCAATTTATTTCATTTTTTTATGTTCAAAAAACAATTCAATACTTTCCTTGAAAAAAAGGGGAAAAAAAAACTTGAACAAAAAAAGTATTTATTTCCTTTTCTTTCTTATCTTATATAAAGTAATTGAAAAGAAAAAAATTATCTCATATAATGCTACTTAATATATAAGTTATTTAAAAAAATGTTTAATTAAATGATATCTTAAATATTATTAAACTTCCTATATATATATGTTCAATATTAAATCTTCTATGTAATAACTATTATATATATATATATATATATATATATATATATATATATATATATATATATATATATATATATATATATTACAGAGTTTGTTACGGTCCAAATCTTTTAAATAAGTGGTGGTCAGGATCATTTCTGGCCCCATTAATCATTAATACCATTAATTAATCCTTATCTATATCTATATTATATTACAAAGTTTTTTTAACGACCTAAGTGCCCGTTTGGGATTGCTTTTTAAAATAATCACTTAAAGTGATTTTAGATCCATAGTAATATTTTAGACTCTGAAAATCAATTTTAGGAAAAGCACTAGATTAGTGATTATTGAAATAATCTCTTAAAGTGATTTTAGATATCAATTTTATTTTTAATATTTTTCACAAATAATTTAATTTTAATAAAAAAGCGCTTTTAGCTCCAAAATAAACAATCCCAAACAGGCTCTAAATCTTTCACATAAGTGGTGGCCAGAATCATTTTTTGCCACACTTATCATTAATACCACTAATTAATCCTTATTTACTTAATAAAAAAATTATAAACCTTAAATCACTCCCTTACATTTAATATAGATTTATAATATATCTATATTATATTACAAGGTTTTTTGATAAGTGCATGTCAGGATTGAATCTGCACAAACATAAGTGGTGGCCAGGACCGTTTCTGGCCCCACCTATCATTAATAGCATTAATTAATCTCTATTTATTTAATAAAAAAATTATATTTTGAAACAGAAAATCTTAAATCACTCCCTTATTTCTCTCATTATTCTTCTCATAAATCTCTTAAAAATTTTAATTTTTTTATTTTCTCATGTGTTACATCTATATAAAAACTACATTTATCTTTTATTTTTTTCAAATTGGGAATATGGGAGCAGTGTATTACCTTACACGGTTTTTCGAAAAGGCAATGAAGGATAATAAAATTGAAATATATAGTGGAGTTAAAAATAATAATAATAATAATAATAATAATAATAATAATAATAATAATAATAATATTGATAATAATATCTTGAAACACTTAAGAACAATTAAGCAAATCCGATTCAGAACAACCAAATTACAACAAATGGACATTTTGTTTAATAATACTTTAATAGCGGAAATGAAGTATAAACTATAAAAGTTACATTATTAATTATAAAAATTATAAGACTATCCTGCATTTAATTTTTCTTATTAATATTTAAAAATTCTCTATTTCTCTCACCCACATTTCTCTCATTATTATTTTATTCTTCTTATAAATCTCTTAAAATTTTTAATTTTTTAATTTTCTCATTTATTATATGTATATAAAAACCACATTTATCTTTTAAAAGATATTTTTTTAAATTGGGAATATGGGAGCAGTGTATTACCCTACACGGTTTTTTGAAAAGCAATGAAGAAAAATAATATTGAAATATATGGTGGAGTTAAAAATAATAATAATAATAATAATAATAATAATAATAATAATAATAATAATAATAATAATAATAATATCTTGAAACACTTAAGAACAATTGGGCAAATTCGATTTGGACCTTTACAACCAAATTACAACATATGGATATATTGTTTGATAATACTTTAGTAGCAGAATGAAGTATATTTTATTGTAAAAATATATCATTAAGAATTACATTAATAATTATAAACATTATAAAACTATCATACGATTTTTTCTATTAATATTTAAAAATCCTCTATTTCTCTCATAATTCTCCAATTTGTCTCATAATTTCCAATTCTCTCATTTTCTTATTTATTATCAAATTTATCTCTTTAATTTTCTTTTTTTCTTTGTTATTATTGATATATTTAATTTATAAAACATATTTTTCGAAATTATTTATTTAATGATTTGGAAAAAGTGAGCCAGTATATATAGAAAAAAAAACCTATTTTGTAAAGAGAAATTCTTTTAGATATAATAATCTTTTATAGAATACATATTTAAAACTAAGCATTACAATTAGTGGGAGAAGGAGATAACATAATTTTACCGTAACCTCAATCTAAACATTAACCCTTATACACAACCTTAACCTTGACCTTGACCGTGAACGTGACTATGACCTTTACATTGATCTTGACCTTAACCTTGACGTTGACCTTAATCTTAACATTAACCTTAAACTAAACCTGAACCTTAACCTTAATCCTCAACCCCTTATCCATAAACTTAGACCCTTAACTATCAAACCTAACGTTAAACTTAACCTTAACTTTACCCTTAACCTTAACCTTATTCTTAACCTTAATTAACCTCAACCCAAACCCAAACCCAAACCTTAACCTTAACCTTAATCTTAACCTAAACCCAAACCTTAACCTTAACCTTAACCTTAACCTTAACCTTAACCTTAACCTAACCTTAACCTTAACCTTAACCTTAACATTAACCTTAACCTAAAACTTAACCATAACCTTAACATTACCATTAACCTTAACCTTTGACTTTATTTTTAATTTTACCTTTACCCTTACCTTTACCTTTACATTTACCTTAACCTTAACTTTAACCTTAACCTTGACCTTAACCTTGACCTTGACCTTAACCTTAACCTTAACCTTAACCTTAACCTTAACCTTAACCTTAACCTTAATTAATCTTAACCTTAACCTTAACCTTAACCTTGACCTTGACCTTGACCTAAACATTTAACCTTAACCTTAACCTTAAACTTAAACTATACATTAACCTTAACCCTCAACATATTATCCATAACCTTAACCCCTTAGCTATTAGCGTTATGCTTAACCTTATCCTTAGCCTTAGCCTTAACCTAACTTTGACCTTAAACTTAACCTAAACCTAAACCTTAATCTTGACCTTAATCTTAACATTAACCTTAATATTAAACTTAACATTAAGCTTAACCTTAAACCTTAAACCTTAAACCTTATATCTTAAACCTTAAAACCTAATTTTCATCATCACCTTAACCTTGAACCTTGAACCTTGAACCTTGAACCTTGAACCTTGAACCTTGAACCTTGAACCTTGAACCTTGAACCTTGAACCTTGAACCCTGAACCTTGAACCTTGAACCTTGAACCTTGAACCTTGAACCTTGAACCTTGAACCTTGAGCCTTGAACCTTAACCTAAACTTTAATCTTAACTGTAACCTTAACCTTTACCTTAACTTAAATCCATAACCTTAACTTTAATCTTAACCTTGAACCTTTGTTAAACCTTAAATGTTTAATCTTAAACCTTAACTCTAACTAAACTTTAATCTTAAAGTTAAGCTAACCTTAACCTTGACTTAAAATTTAACCTTAACCCTTAACTTTAACCTTAAAATTAACCTTATCCTTAACCTTGACCTAAACCTTAACCCCAACCTTAGCTTTAAACTCAACCTTAACCTTAACCCAACCTTCTTCTTGATGAGAAACAAAAGAAAAATCTTAACCCTAACATTAACCTTGACCCTTGGAACCTGGGTTCGATTCCCGTCAACTGAATTAATTTTTGCTTTAGTGTCTTCAAACACGGGTTTTACCTAGTCTATATTATAATATAGAGTTTTTTTAACTGCTCAGATCTTCTACATAAGTGGTGCCCTGGATCATTTCTGACCCCACTTATCATTAATACCATTAAATAATCTTTATTTACTTAATAAAAAAATTATATTTTACAACAAAAAAACTTAAATCACCGTCTACATTTAATACAGATTTATAATATATATATATATATATTAGCAATTAACCAATTTTTCAATTTTCCCTCATCCCTCATTTAACTCCTTATATTTCTCATAATTTTAATTCATACGTAACATAAATCCTAAAACTTATTTCTTTGCACTCGCATTCACCAGAACAAAAAAAAAATCTTTCACACTCACCTTCCCACCACCAAACCGCTCTCCTGCACAAGAAAACCACTGCCACTCGGGAATCACTCTCCACCTTCATCAACCCGGCTTGGCGAAGAACCCAAATTAAAGGTAAAAAATGGAATTATCTTTAACCTAACGCTCTTTTCCCATGTTTATGTGCATTCGAATTACTTTGTAATTTATACATCTTACTTGAACAGAGTTGCTCTTTTTTATTACATAATTGTGGTTTCACCTGAAAAATACATTGTTCTCTTGAAATACTTATCTTGCTAAGGCAATTTCGATCCTTATTTTGTATTTTTATTGGATTGACCTTTGAGAATGTGTTATATGATTAATTGTATATGATTAATTATATAAAATTAATTTTACCATTGAAACTCTAAAAAATTGAATATTTTTAACCTAATCTTCTTTTACAATTTTATTTTTCAAAATTAATTACATACGTGTTGTTTATTATATTTTTATACAAATTCTACAATGTTCATTGATGACCATTGTAAGCCTTCTACCGTATGAGAAGTGATGCGCTGAGAATAGAGATTTGTAATGTGAGCAATTTGGTCTCTTCACACTCACCTTCCCACCAAGCCTCACTCATGCACAAGAAAACCGCCTCCACCGGGGGACCATTCTCCACCAACATCAACACGGTCAATAATCGAAAAACCCAAATTAAGGTAAAAAAATTATTTTTTACCATTGAAACTCCAAATGAGTTTCTACTTTTTTGTGTGGTTTTTGGACGGTGAGAAACTGAATTCCCTATGGATGTTTTTTTTATTTTGATTTCTGAAGTACATAAAATTGATAAAGAAGCATCATCAGGTTTTAATTTCATATTGATCACGTGTTAAGTGAAATCAATCATAATACTTCAGAATGTCTAACAATATCTTCTGAATGTACAAGTATTGAAGCAATTCAAAGTTATTGCAAAGGGTGATTATAAGGCACGTAGCTCCGAGAAGAGGAAATTTGGTACCATTACCAACACTGTTGCACCATCAACCAGAAGAAATTAGGTTTTCTTTTTAGGTTTTGTAGCTTTTTACTAAATGTTATTTTTTTGGTTTGTTGCATCATTGGTCCCTGTATTGTCTTAACTATCAAATTCCTGCAAGATTTGGCTAAATGTATTTCATTATTTCATGACCAATTTACCCTCCGCGTTAAACATCATATAATTTAATCTATGACCAATAAGTTTTATAAATGTCTCTTTTGCTATATACTTTGCAATAAATGGAGATTTCATTGAAGCAACTTGCTTCAATGTCTCTGGTTAGTTT
The DNA here is from genome assembly GCA_029959085.1 of Nemophila menziesii. Classification (NCBI taxonomy): domain Eukaryota; kingdom Viridiplantae; phylum Streptophyta; class Magnoliopsida; order Boraginales; family Hydrophyllaceae; genus Nemophila; species Nemophila menziesii. The sequence goes on from JARWIR010000008.1 coordinate 30,945,681, forward strand.
TTTCTCTTTAATTCCATTGATTTACTTTGATTTGTCGATATTTAACTTAAATCTTTACCAGAAGAGGGATTCGCAATCCAATCCCCGTCCAATTGCGAGGACCAGTTCCAAAAAACATCAGGATCCATAGAATATAGCTTTTTCTTAAGAACCCTTCTTTAAGATCAAAGGAAAACCTACAACAATCCCCGAAAAATATTAGAAAATTCGCCAGTGTAAAAAGATCGGTATACAATCTTTTTCATAATATAAGGATTCTATTGCAATTAAAGCTTAATCTACCTATTCTGATCTAATTTAACCGTGGGATAAAAACTATACAGGGATGTAAATGATTAACATATTGCACCCACACCATATGTATCCTAGATAACTAAGTGATAAAAAGTACAAAAATAGACTATAGAAAAGAAGGACAGGTATGTCAATAAATACACATATCTCGATTTTTTTCATTTAAAATTGTATATATAATAAATTCCTTTGATTTTGTCTGATTTTTTTTATATTTATCAGGTTGTTAGTAAAAAAAATAAAAAATCTATCTCACAAACAATAACCAGACTTATTAACAACAGTTCAAGCCTAATTTGTCCTTCATCAGTCAAAGTTAAACCTCAAAAGACGACAAAACTGTTTGTATAATAGTTATATCAGTTAAGCTTTCATAAAATATATAAAAGCTCCAAACTAAAACATGTTGTCCCTTTATAATAGATTTATACGACCAATTTTGTTTTAATTTCTGAAATGATAAAGAATTTTCAGTCAAGCACTCAAATTTTATCTATTTCTGAAACTGGTCAGAAGATGCTACGTAAGCATATTACGCTGACAAGACCTGAAGCGCCCAATATAAAGTCTATGCCTGAAGTACTTGAGGTAAAGCTTGAGGCGGACTTTTATTACCATGTGTGGATTCTTGTATGTATTTATGGAGTGACTGATATTTTCAACCAAAAAATTGGTTGAATGTTGAATATAAATAATCAAGCTAATCAAAATCCGTGATAAATTTTTTAACTAAATATAGAGAAAATCTAAAAAAGTAGCCCTTATATTTGGTTATTTTGTATTAATTACCCTGTCGGTACCTGCATTATATATTATGGTGGTAAACTTAGTGTCCTACTATATGAATATATATAACACCTTATTAATTGCACAACACGGGGATGAAGGACGTAATTAACCTAAACACAAGGATAATGTATTGCGTATCTTTGGGTGTGTTTTTCCACGTAAAAGTATAAAGTATTCCCTTTTGTTGGTTTATTATGCTAATTCTCATGTATAAATTATAATATGTCTTACTCACCCTGATACAAAAAAAATCAATTTTTAGCCTTTTAACATCTACCCATTTCAAAAGTTTGAAGTTGTATCATGTTTTTGGTGTTCGATTTGTACAGACTTTAAGATAATACCCCTTTTAAAGTTTTGCTGACTAGAAGTTTTTATTCTTTACAATTCATAATTGCGTCTCTTTGAAATTGATATATTATAAAGCACCACTAAAAGACAGAATGGTCAAGATCGTCCTAATCGACAATCATGATCATGCAATGTGTTTTAGGAAAATGACCAAATTATTTTTCCCCTCATCAGTCCCAATTGCCACGATCTATGAACACCTTTTTAATACTATAATAGTCATGTCTTGCTTCTACCTTACAAAATAAAATAAAGGAGATTTCCCTTTCTTGGATATTCGTCAGGCATGGAAGAGTTGGGAATCCAGCAAAATGGTTATGATTCTATTTTTAAGGGTAAACGAGTCCTTCTACACCAGCAGGCTATGATGTAGATCTCCCCGCCTAGGCGTCAACACCCCCCTCAACCGCTTACGTCTAGTTAAAATTCTAGGCGTTTTTGCCTAGCGCCTTAGTCGCCGTGGAATAGGCGCCTAGCCCGTCTAGGCGCCGATTAATGGAAAAAATGTCCGCCTAGGCGCCGATTAATAACAAAATATGCCCGCATAGACCTTCTTTTTATTTTTCTTATTCTTGAGAATTCTTTAATTGATATAATAACTCAATTTTTAGTATTTTTATATATACTATAATGTTGTTAGATGAATTTTATAACTTAAATAGTTAAAATTGCTATAATTACTATATAGATTACTAAATATACAAAATTACACAACGGGATTCAAAACCATATAATTCCGCCTAGGCCCCGTGTAATCTCGCCTAGGCGTTAGGCCCCAGTCAACCACCTAGCCGCAAAGCCGAGTTCTACAGCATAGCCAGCAGGTTTGCAAATAATTTTTTCTTTATGTTTATTATCAAATATAGGCTTGGTATTTCATATATTCCCTTTTTTGTGACTTGATTATGCTTTTAAAGAATAAGAAAATGTTCCAAATCAAATGTAGTGTTATCTATTATATTCTATGTCACAAAATTATTTATAGTACATATTTTATGGTATAGAGATTGTTAATTGATCTTCAATAGATAGTGATGTTTTATATTCTTTTTACAAATTTTTTTACATTATAGGTTATCCAATAAATTGCAATACAGATTATTCGTCATCTTACATTACATAAAATCCGTCAAATTGTGGATGTGACACCTATAGACATGATATTGAAGAGCTATGTAAGTTTAACTAACTGTAAGATTTGTTTTATCTTTGCTTAAAGAAAGCGTATTATTAATATTGGAGTATGTTATTACACATAAAACATCATATTGTGAATATTTTTGTAGTTTTAGTGATATGGTGCACTCAATTTGCTACACCAAATCGTGTAAGCTTATGAAAAATTTAATTTATATTTTATTTAGTTTTTCATTCAATTTATTTATTTTAGTGGCGGTATTCATATATTTAATTGACTTAAAAGGCAAAGCTACTCGGTTAATTTAATATTTTAGTCTATGTGATTTGAGTTTATAATTTCATTTTGTTTTTCTCATTTATTAAGTATTTTCTTTGCTTTTATAGTTGTGGGTTGTTTTCGAATTTTGCAAACTTGGTGTTTTTGTTTATTAATTCTGGATGATGAGTTTTAGAGTCATATCACGGTTGTCGTTAGTTTTGATTTTCATCTAAAATGTTTCACTCTCACTTTCTTTTAGCATTATATTACATCAATAGGTCATGTGTTATTTATTTGAGGCCTTTGCTGAATATGTGACAAAAAAAGTTTAAGATGTCATAGGAACTTTTTAAAAGTGAAAATTGAAGTACTTAACACACCATGCCTTCTACCATCTTGGTAAGACCAGTGCCAGAATGAGAGGGTCCTATGTGAAAAGATTTATCAAGAAAATTCCCCTATATGTTGTTTTAAATGATGATAGGTAAGGCATGTTATGGACAATTACTGAAGATTTTGGACCATTAATATATTTTGATGCCATATTTGTTCTGATCCATCCATTTGATGCTCTACCTGAGGGTCTGGCCTGACCTTAATGAAGATAACATAAGTTACGTTTTAATTTCCATGCAAAATTTTATACTTATGTCAATTTTTATTATTTTAGGTTTTAACATTTCGTATTATAATAGTATTATGAGACTTATTTCATATAAAGATTACTACTAAAAATGCACCTATTTTCTTATTTTGTCCTTGCATTTAGAAATATCCTTTCAAATGAATTAATATATTTTATGTTATTTTAGGTTTTAACATTTCATATTATAATAGTATTATGAGACTTATTTCATATAAAGATTACTACTAAATGCACCAATTTTCTTATTTTGTCCTTGCATTTAGAAATATCCTTCCAGATGAATTAATATATTTTATGTGAATTATAACAAAATGTAAATTTATGAAGCTTAATTTTCATAAAAAGTGTCTAAGAAAACTAGAATTTATAGCTGTAACATGTGTGTCTGTAACATCTTACTATATATTTATGGATTAAAGTTACGTAGCGTCCATTTCTATCTAAAACCCCACACTCATCACGGAAACTTGATCATTGAATGATGGATCGAGAAGGGAGAACTTGATATTTGAACATTTGATTTTGATTTATTAGACCTTGAACTTGAATTGTTGATCATGAACCTTAAACTTGAATCATAAAATATTAACGGAAAACCTTAAATCAAATAATACACTTAGATCGTTTACTTTAATTCTTTTGAGATACAGAAATAAATTTACTCAAATGACTTCAGGCACGGACTATACATAGTATATTTATATTTTCAATAATATCCTTTTTATAAATAAAAATAATAATTGAAAGACAATTTTAAAAAAATTATAAATGATTAAGTTTTTATTTGAATTTTTTTGGTTATCAACTATAGATATTTAACCATATTTTTTTAAATCAAAACTTACTCATATCTCATTCAATTTAATTTTCAAAACAAAAAAAAGAAAAATAAGATATAAGATATAAAAAAGATAAAAGATAAAGATAAAATTAAATTAGGGATAATCTAGTCTTGTAATATTATTTAATATTACATTTATTAGATAGTTAAATAAAGATTTTTTAGTGGTAATTAATAATAAAATAGACAAATTATGGTATTAATCCTTTATTAAAATTAATAATTTTTCAATAAACTAATAATTCTTTTCTTTTGTAGTTAATTGTGTTAATATATAATTAGTTATTATTCTGTTTTAAGTAAAATCTTTTAATGATTTATGAATTAAATTACAATTATTTTTATTAAAGGAATAAAATATATAAATAAATTAATATATAAATTATGTATTAAAAAATAAATAAATTATGTATATAAAAACAATTTAATAGCCCATTATACTAATTAAAGAGTAATGATATTTTCATGTCATCTTTTTATCAACTTTCTATATATATGTTTTAATTTCCTTGAATAACCGATAGAGAAAAATTAAATAGGATAGAGAAATCAATTCATTGATACATATAGGCATACACTAGGGCTGAGCATAATTTTAACAAAACCGAAAACCGACCCGAATTTTAGTCAAACCGAATTAAAAATAAAGGTAATTTTTACCTTGGCCAACTTTACCTTTCGGGTTACCTATTAATTTTCCGGATCCAATGTTTTTACCCATAAATTACCCAAACCATTGGGTTGGGTAAATCCAAACCGAAAAACCGTAAATTAATGATTTCAAATAATAATGTTTACATTTAAGGTGAAAACATTTTTAAAAAAAATCTAACATAGTCTATAATTAACAAATTATTTAGACTCTCGAATTATCAAAAGTTTTTTTTATATAGTTATTCGTTTAAGATGGGTGCAATTTGAGATTGATTTTTAATGATAGTAATTTTATATTACAAAAAAGTTTGACGATAGTTGACCACGAGGGTAAACCGAAGGAATTCGAAGGGTAACCCGAATTAACCCGAGGGTGAACTTTTTTATACCCTACCCTTGTGTTACCTAAGCAATTTCTTAAACCGAAATATATTACCTTCGATTTACCCTAACCTCAAAACTGGGTAAAACCGACCCATGCTTTCCCCTAACATACACCGTGATAAAAAAAAAAAGTGACAAATATCATTACTCTTAAACATTACAAGAAATTAAACAACAGTAATCATAATACATCAATCATATTAATTCATCATATAGATCTAGGCTCCTTGAACTCCTGAAATGCCCTCATGTTCTTTTGGAGTAGACGGAACCAAGGATAAATTGTTCAATAAAACCAAGCTATCGGTATGAGATCCTACGTAAGAGTACATCATATCAAGCGGATTTTTAGTTATTTTCATGTCTTCAGTTTGATAAACTTCTCCTGTATTTACATCGCAAACTAAGATATCTTCTATAGAATGGAACACCAGTAACTCCATATCTCTCAACCATTCAATTGGCCTGTACTTCAAGGGATGTAAACGCCTTGGACTTTGTATATCAAAGTCAAACATCTTTTCCCATTGACCATGTCCAGTTTCTGGATTTTTCAACAACCAAAACTCCATTAAAGACTCTCCTGTCCAACTCTGCACCGAGATGCAAAGAGAACTCTTCATAGCAAGAAGACGAATATCACAATCACTTAAAGATGGATGAGAAAATGGAATCTCCCCAAATGTTTCTTTTTCCATGTCAAAACGAATGATTAATGGGATTGAGTTACATAACCAATACACAAAACCATTTAAAGAAAGGCGACCACCATAGTATGCTCGCATCATGATGACATTCATGGCAGTGTCACTTAACTGAGTTATAGCATCAATCTTTCTCCATTCTTTGTCAACACCTAGAGTTAATATAACCCATCTCGATTTGTCGTATCCATGTATCACTTTGTATTCCCTAGAAGCACTAGCATATGCAAAGTTACCATAAAATCTTTGAATTGGAGATGGAAATGGAGGGAGTGGCAAAAACTGTTTTGTAACAGGATTTACAACATGAGTTGGGCAATCTGTGAAGGGCTCTATCGGACCGTTTACTAAAAGTAAACCGTTACAGCTCGAAAAAACTTTATTAACAAACTGAAGGTTTACTTTCTTCACGTCAAAAAGACGGCCCTTAGGGTTTGTTGGTTTAACAACAAAACCATTGATTGTTGGATGGTGAATCAATATGGCTTTTGGAGTTGAGTATTTTTTCAGGTGAGCAGTAATGAAAGTAGGTGACTCGATAATTTTGGACCAGCCTTTACAAACATTCTTCATTACATTGTGAAGAATATCTACAGGTAAGAGAATGAAGATCATACATAAGATATCATCAGGAAGACAAGAGAAACATGTCTTCCTATAATTGCTGATCTGGTTTCTCTTCTGGGGGGACATATTGACTAAAGTTTAGAAGGAGAGTTGTGAAAGGGCTGTCTCGTTTTCCCGATATTTATAACGAAGACCTTAATTTATTACCGTTGTGCTCTTATTTTTGGGTCAATATATCGTTTCAATCTCTCGCTTGTCTTCCTCCTTTTTTTAGTAAAAATTCAAATTTGAAATTAGGTGATATTTCCTTTTATCACCACATTTTGTTTCGTTTCTTCTCAACGGTCATCTCCAGGTTGGTTCATTATTATTATGTAAAATGACGAAAATATCTATATGTTGCTTTTTGGAAACGGTCATACAACTGAGCATTAAGCACTCCAACTATGTCTCTCTCCTCCAATTTGCAGTAGAGACTAATCCACTGGAAAACAATGCTGAAACGAGAGATAAAAATCTTTAGTTGAAATGAAATGGTCATCTACAATAGAGTGGGAAAAGGCATGTGTCTGAAACTCTTGATTTCATCTGATGTTTTCATGGAGGTGGAGAGCTTGTAATTCTTGCAAAGTCTGTTCGATACTGCAACGGAGTGGTCAGGTGAATGATCTCATGGATTCAATTGTTGAGTTCTCTCTTTTATACAGTAATAAATCATTTTAATATATATAAATCTCATATTATCGTTGAGTTCTCTCTTTTATATTTCATATTTTTATTTAAACTTTGATTTTTATCATCACCCAATACTACTTATGAATAAATAAATAATTAGTCAAAGATTAATTGAATGAAAACAATAACATAAACCTGTAGATATTATATTAAATCGATTCTATAAGTCAAAACACAATTTATCCCAAACTTTCAAAGTTTTAGGGTAATGAATTGAAGAAATTTTAGTTGGATCAGGTGGTTTGCCATCAGCCAAACAAATTTATGTTTCAAAAATTTAATAGTAAGTATATTTGATGTGCAAAATATTCTTAAGTTCTTATTACAGATCGAACCTTTGTTCCATGTACTTTCACTAAAGGAGTTCATTTCTGTGTGCCTATTATGTAAAATATTCTTAAGTATATATGGGATGCATCTCTGTGTGCCTATTATGTGCAAACTACACCATAATTGCACTACAAGAAAACTGTGATATGCCAACTCTTTTTTCCCTACTCCCTATCATTTAGTTGTTAAAAAAACATCAAATTTGCATTTGACCTCTTTCCTCTAATGAGAGTCGTCTATTATTTCATACATTTCCCACCACTACTTAATAAGAATGGGTTATTAACATATTTTTCTACTCATACCATCAAAATGGTTATTAATTAAATATTCTTAATTTTTTTAAATATAACTTATAAAATATTAAAAATAAAAAATCATGATTAATATTTGAAAATTCATACAAATACTTAAAAATCACAAAAATATTTAAAAATCTTAATTGGTTCCCAAAATATTTTTAAAATACAAAGAATAAATAAAATAAGTCATAAATATTTTAAGAAATTATCTATTCACAACAAAATTAGAAAATCACAAAAATTTAAAAATTTTAATTCACAAAAATATTTAAAAAACACAAATAAGTTTAAAAATTTATAATTAATCATAAAATGATTAAAAATAAATTTAATTTATAAATATAAGAATAATAATGATTAATATTTTAAAAATTCATATAAATATTTAAAATTCAAATCTATTAAAAAATAAAATAAAATCACAAAATTGTTTAGAAAAACAAAAATAAAATAAAATAAAATTTCATTTTTGAATAAAAAATCAATTTCAAAAATTACATATTATTATATTTTATACATTGTCTTAATTAAATATATAATTCTAAAATCATAATTATTACCAAAAACTTTTGAAAAAAAAAATTATAGAATAATTTAAAAATCAATCACACGTTTTTTTTACATTTCGTTTAAGTCTATTACTGCTTTTCATTTTTTTTAAAAAATCCACTAATATTTTTATATAACTTAATTTTGTAGAATAAATACATTAATTAAAAAATCATCTATCTTTTTCTCTTAAATGTTTCGATATCACACGACTTTAAAAATTATACAATTACTTGCATAGATTATTTATCCCCAAATCGATTTTTTCTTTCACAGTAAGAACCCTAATTTCTCTCTCTCTCCCTCGGACCTTTCTTCCCCATCATCATGCCATTGTCAATGCAACCACCACTTTCACCGTCAACGCCTCCTCCATTTGATACTAAGGCTTCCTGAGTGGAGATCATATGGTGATGACTGTCTCAATGATAGACATGGCTTACTCGGGAGAATAGAAACCTTAGCCTTTCAATTTCACCTCTTCATATCGATCTCAAACCCTAGCTTTTTTTTCTCAAATTACTGTAATAATGATGATAATCCTTAAAATTGGGGTATGCAGGTGCAATGTCAAGTGATGGATGCTCTTCATCCAAGGATTGTCCGATGAGTAAAGTAAATTTTTGACGCGACAGATGTATTCGATGTCTTCGAACTCATGATCACCATTTCATTCTTTTTTCTGATCAAATTTTCACAAGCTTCTGAAGGGAAGAATCGAGGCAAGAAAGTCGTTTCCAGTGAACGGTGGATGTGGGGAAGAGAGTGGAGCGGCGTATCAGAACAGGGGTTGCTGCAGAGCAGAGGATTATTTCTCAGCCAAAGAGCAGGTGAAGAAGAGTATGAGAGGTCATAGGTCTCGCATCTCACATTACCAATTACAAGTGCCTCCACAAAAAGAAAGTTCAGATAGTTGACAATCAGATTCCTTTCTTCCTCTCCAATTCAGGTCAGAATTCTCATATCATTTGTTTTACTTGCTATCTTTTTGGGAATGTAAATTAGTGCTGTTAGTATGTTAAAATAAGCATTTTTACAAGCATCTGAATGTGTTCAGATTAAAATTCACGTGTTTCAGGTTCAGTTGCTTTAGAGTAAACCTTCTACTGCATTAGGTACATTTTGAATTTCTTTTGTATTTGATATGGAATATGGAGTGCCTGTATTGGAGTTAATGTATATAGATTCAAGAAGAGCTGTAAATTATTAAGACTTTGTGGGAAGTCCATTTAGTGGGAATGAAGGAAATGAAGAATATTATAGAACATTTGAAATGTCCACGTGCTAAGTTTAAATTGAATATTATATGCACCTCAGGGGGCTTGTTGATGTACAATCTCTAAATAAGTCTCTCTAATAGCTTATTAGATGATTCTGTAACTTAATAAGATAAGTGAGACAGTTTCATTTGACACAAAGTTACTTTGGTAAGGTTTATCAAGTAAGTAATGTACTTGATAGATATTTATATGTGTTTGAATTAATGACAGAAAGATGGTGTATCTTGTACGTGAGCATTTATTCATTGGAAACATATGTGGTGCAGCTGAGTTTTTTGAAAAATGGAAGTGATCAAATTACACATATACTCTCAGTTCTTAGTTCAATTTCCATTTCATTATTCTCGAAATGGTGAAAAGACATTTCAATATCTACCAAGTCTATTCGCAAGGGATATATATGAATATGTTAGAAAAAATTTGAAGTTTTTGAGAATGGCTGTTTCGTTAAGAGATATAGAGAGTGAGAATTTACTCGATTATTTGGATACTTGTTTGGAAACATGGCTCGGTTTTGGTTCATTGCTTTGCTGGTGTATCAAGAAGGTAAGTTTGTATTATCGTATCTTACGTATGAACTGACTGTATCACTTTATTGCAATTTAGTACTTGTCCTTTTCGATCATGCGTTAAATTTAAGTCTAACTCACTATAGAAGGTGTATATTGTAATAACTTTTAGCTGTCTGATTTTTATTGCAGTGCGGCTATACTTATGACTTACTTGATGAGAAGTGATGTTTATCACGGGAAGGTATGATCAGTTTCAGAGTTTTGGATATTCAAATAGGACTAAACTTAGGACTTTTCCTTCTTTATGTTACAGATGCTATTGAATCGTTAAAGACAAAGCTGCAAAAATGTTTGAAGAAATGGGTTTCAAAGTTGATCATGGTAGCTCTATATACGAGCTTTTTCACTTACAACTGGAGTTTACTCAAGAAATAAGGACTTAAGCTGCAGTATCATGGAAGTGCTCATGTAAACTCATCCGAGGTAAACTTGTGTTCAAAATTTCCATACTTAGCATTCTTTGCAAATATACTATAAAAAGTTCAATACATTTTACACGATTTATTTATAAGCTATAAATATTTATACCAACTTCAAGATGAACCTTCAATATTTATAAAGTTCAATATTTATGCTTCCTCTTTAATATTGTACTAGTTATGGTCCTCTTTAATATCGTACCAGTAATTATGGCTAATAAAGAGAATATTAGAATAATTGCCAGTGAATTACCATTTAATTTACAGTTTAATTGGGCATGGTGTTATATATATAATAAGATATATCTTATCAGGCAGAGTTTGAATAGACAATCAGTGAGCTTAGAGTCATTGTTATATTATAGGATTCAGTCCCTAATGAAGCCATTTAGCAAGCACATATTGTGCACTAACTATTTTAAAAACTATTAGATATGATTTATCACTTATTGGTTCCAAATCAATCTTGAATTCCATGAAAAACCTTCAACAACAACAAGATACTGAGTAGAAACAGATCTCCGATTTGTATTTTGTGCAGGTAAGGGAAGGGTAAGTATAATTCTTAATCAAACTTATTTGGTTCAAAATCTAAAAAAGACTGTATATATGTTTTATAGGAGGATTGGTGTGGCATGGATAAAGAAAAAGCCAAGTATTACATATTAAAATGCCAGGTATGTGTGTACTATATAATATATTGATTATATAATTAATTGTTTACTTCTTAATACAGTCATATAATGGTGTTTTTGGGCTTATACCTGGATCAGAATCTCATGGTGAGTTAACTAATATATGTTAATCTCCATCAAGAAGAATAACTAAATTGAAATCTCATTCATATTATGCTTATAGATGGTAATTTTTTAGTATCACAGGTGGTGCAACTTACTGTGCTGTTGCATCTCTTCAATTAATGGGATTTATTGATAATGAAAGTGAAACCTCGTGCATAATAAATATGCCACTTCTTCTAGATTGGTTCTTACAGGTTAATCATCTAATAATAGCTAATTATCATTATAATAAAGAGAAAAGAAGTGATTAATTCATTTAATCTTTGCAGAGACAAGGAGATGATGGTGGTTTTCAAGGGAGACCTAATAATCTAACTGACACATGTTATGCTTTTCGGTAAATTAAAAGACCAACTTTGTATAAAAAACAACCTTTAAATTAATTAATGAGAGAAGATTGCTTGAATTCCTATTAACCTGCCAGTCCCAGGTATTACTGCTTCTTCTATATACATAAGTCATAATTAATTTGTAACCTTGTACTGATAATTTTTTTTTCTGCACCTGGTCTCAAAACTATCTTTAGCTTCAAAGATCCTGGTCAGAGATTCGGAAAGGTAACCACTAACCATTTCTTCTTTATCAAGTTTCGAAATATTTTTATAATTTGTGGGTCCTACAGGTGGAACTTCAGTACTTGCATGACTTTGGTTATATCGTGTACTTAACTATGTTTAATTTTTTTTTACAGGATCTTAAGGACATTTTTCTCTTACCTGACCATGGATTTGATATTTTCTATGACTCAACTACAATTGCAAGAAGAGCATGGTCAACAAAAAACAATGTATGAGCCCCTGAATTTTCAAAAAATGCTGATATTACGCCTATGTTTTTAATTAAGCTTTTATGGCCTCCTTAAAATTTGAGAAATTTTACTTGGTCAATCTAAACTTCTCAAAATCTTAAAATTCAAGTTCTTTTTTTAAAAAATTTAAGTTGACGTGTTATTGTTGTTGAATATAGATTGTTTTGCATAAATAGAGACCTATAGTTTCATAAAATCAGTAGAATATCTTATTCTGCATAATATAGGGACCTATAGTGCAACTATTTCAAAAGGATATCTTCTATTGCATTATACTGGGACATACAGTGCATTTTTGCAAAATATAGGGACCAATAGTGCAATTAATTTAAAAGATTATCTTATTTTGCATATTCTAGGGACATAAAGTGTTTTTTTTGCAAAATATAGGGACCTAAAGTGCAATTAATGTCTTGTTTTGCATAATATAGGGTTATTCAGTGTATTTTCGTAAGATATCTATAGTTTTTTTTTTGGTCTAAACGCTTATATAAGATATCTATAGTTCAATTCATTCAAAATAGCATCTTATTTTGCCTTTTATAGGGACCTACAGCAATAAATATCGTGTTTTGCATAATATAGAATCATCAAGTGTATTTATTGCAAAATATAGGGACCTATACTAGAATTAATCCTCAATTTATTTTAACAGGAACGATTCATTAAAAAGCCATTTTCAGTTCCTCGAAAGTCTAGGAATACCTTTTGTAGGCCTGCTTTAATGCTACCTGGTGCAAGCAAACTAGTTGTAAGTATCAGTAGGCGACTCCTTATTGAATTGAGCTGGGAAAAAGAAGCGTTATAGCCGACTATATTTTAGAAATGAGCTGGGAAAGGGGGTCTCAATAGCCTACTCTAAGTTGGAAGGGAGTTGGGAAAAAGTGTCTCAATAGCCGACTCTTTGGAAAGGAAGCCGGGAAAAGGTGTCTTAATAGCCGACTCTTTGGGAAAGAAAGCTGGGAAAAGGTATCTCGATAGCCGACTCTTTTTGGAAGGTAGCTGGGAAATGGGGTCTCAAAAGCCGACTATCTTACCAAGGTGTAGTCATAACATTGGCAACACGAGTATAGGCCACTATAGGATAAAGTGCAGTCAAAGATAAGACAACTCTTTAAAAGAGTCGTTAAATGGTCAAAACGAAGTCGGCAAAACCTGATTTTCTTGTTGTGTTGTTTTATCTAATATTAGGGTACTCGGTTATATTTCTTCGAATTTGACGAGGAAAATATGAATTAGAGTGTATCCTATAAATAATGTATTATAGCGAATTGTTTGGTACAAGTGTTTGTTCCAATACTTGATACGCGTGATGTTTGATATATCAAACATAAGTGGTTTCATCCTTATACCATGTGTGGTATATACATTTCTTTGGTGTCACTACTGGAATTCGCTTGTTTAGTGACGACACGTGTCGTCGGTAAACCCCGACAATTCGTCGCTAAACGTGATTAGCAACGACGAGTCGTCGCTAACACGTCGTTCCTAGAAATTGGTCGGTAAATCGAGACTTACCGGCGAATGAAGCCGTGTTCGTCGGCAATCTTACCGACGAAACGACGTAAATATATAAATATAAATATATAAGTATATAAATATAAATATATAAGTATATAAATATAAATATAAATATATAAATATATAAATAACAACATTACTTACGTCCTAAATGTCTCGATTTCGTCGCAGTTATTCAAAATATAATAAATGACGTGCTCCTTATCTTTATACGCTAAAGCACCAGATACTTTCTTGCCAACTGGAGTACACTAGGACTTGAAAACGGATAACTCTCTATGCACTGGCGGTGGTTCGTTGTATCTGCCTGGATCGTTGAACTTTGTTTTTTCTTCACTAAGGTACCTGGATATAAATATAAATATAAATATATAAATATAAATAACAACGTTGAACTTTGTTTTTTCTTCACTAAGGTACCTGGATATGAAATTCAACGTCTCTTCCGCCACGTAACCCTCGGCTATTGAACCCTCTGGTCTAGCTGGGTTTCGAATATACTCTTTCAACTTTTTTAAATACCTTTCAAATGGGTACATCCACCGCATTTGAACCGGGCCCCCTAGCAATGCTTCATCGTACAAGTGTAACACCAAGTGGATCATTATGTCAAAAAATGCAGGAGGCAGGATAGTTTCTAGTTTGCACATTACTTCAGCCACTTTTGCCTTACCGGTTAACAACTGTTTCCTACTCAAATTCTTGCTACAAACAACTCTAAACACGTTCGCTAACCCAATTACCGCATCGCTAATCGGCTTATCCTCTAAAAGACCGGGAAGACAAACAAAGAGATACTGCATCATAACGTGATAATCATGCGATTTCATTCCAATAATCTTTCCCGTATCAATGTGAACATTATTCCTCAAACTAGACGCGAAACCATCTGGAAACCTTTGTGCGCCCATAACCACTCAAGAAAAATCTTCCTCTTCTCCGCTGATAACGTATACTTTCTTCGCTTTAGTACCGTCTTACCTTCTACGGATGAGATCCACAACTCCTCTCTAATTCCCAAATCCTCAAGATCCATTCGCGCCTTTACGTTATCTTTGTTTATTTTACCATCAACTCCTATAACCGTACCAAGCAAACTGTCGCACACATTCTTCTCGCAATGCATTACATCGATGTTATGCTTTAACAAATTTTCTGACCAATACGGTAAACGATAAAAAATACTCTTTTTTTTCCAGTTTGACTCACGAGGACCTGTTTTTTTTTTGTCACCTTGCCCCCGAAATCCTTGTGTTTACCGGGAAACACAATCGGAAGCCCATCTAGCTGTGTCTGAATACTAGCAGGACTATGTTTCCTCGGTGGGGCACGTTTATCGGCTTCCTAGTACGAAACCGTATCATCTCTGAGATTATGTTTGATAGGTAACCAACGTCTATGATCAAAGTAAACAACCCCTTTCCTCACCTTCAACGAAGGAGTGGAATCCATGCATTCTGGGCAAGCCATGTAACCTTGACCCGACCATCCTGAAGCGTATGACCGAGCGGGGTAATCATTGGTCGTGGACAACACACAAACCTTCATTAAAAACATTTGCTTCATGTGGGCGTCATACGTATGGATACATGTTCTCCACAACATGTCCAACTCGTCTATAATAGGGCGGAGAAAGACATCCATGTCCTTTCCAGGTGAGCAGGGACCCGGAATCAACAAACAAAGCTGAAATGTGGTCTCCTTCATGCATGTCCACGGTGGCAAGTTGTAGACGGTCAATATGATAGGCCACATACTGTAGGAGTTGTTCTGCATGGAGAACGGACAAAACCCATCGAGCCCCAGGCCCAAATATACATTCCGAGGTTCACTGGCAAACTCAGGATGTAGCGCTGCAAATCTCTTCCAACTATCACCATCAACCGGATGACGCAACACCTCTGGATCAGAACTTTTTCCGGTATGGTGCCAAATCATTTCTTCAGCGGTGTGTTTCGATGCGTATAGTCGCTGCAATCTCGGAGCAATCAGAAAGTAACGAAGCTTCTTATGCGGTACTTTGTTACCCTTTTTCGGGTCATATCTTGATTCACCACATACTGGACAATTGTCAAGTTTTTCATTCTCCTTGTAAAAAATGGCACAATCATTCAAACAAACATCGATAGTAACATACCCCATACCCAAACTTTTAAGTTTCTTGTTGCATGCTTCGTAAGAATCGGGCAAGTTGTGAGGTTTCGGTAAAACACGACCAACCAACTCTATCAGCTCAGAGAATGATGTGTTACTCCACTTGTTCTTTACTTTTACGTGCATAAGCTTGGCAATGAAATTCAATGAACTCATCGTTGTACAACCAGGATATAATTTTGTCTCCAATTCTTCGAACAATGAATCAGAACTGTTTTGACTAGAAAGATGTGCGTCTCTCATTTCAATATCTCCCAGATGACCACCAACATAGTAACTTTGTCTCACATCCTCATAAACACGATGCATTTCGCTATCTATGTTTGGTACTTGAATTGTCTCGAGAATTACCACCTCGTTCTCCCGTACTTTGTCCAAACAAGATATGTTTTGTTGAAACCGTGTTTAAGAAGGTGGGCCCTAACTTCGTCGATGGGTTTTCGAGAGTAATTATTACACTTCGTACACGGACAAGACATGAAACCAGTGGTACAATCTTCATTTTTCTCTGCATATTCGATAAAACGAAGAACCCCAGATACATATTCTTTCGTATAATAATTAGTTGTATCGATCCAACTCTTATCCAAATCCAGATTCATCTCTTGGCAACAATTTTATACAACTAAACAAATAAAATATATAATTATTACAACCCAATTAAAAAGAAGAATAAAAATTACAACACAATAAATGACATAATAAAAATTACAAACCATTGAATGAATAAATGTTACAAACCATTGAATGAATAAAATTACAAACCATTGAAAATAAAATTACAACACAATATATAGATAATAAATTTCATATAATTTATAAAAGAAATAAAGATATATGAACACAAAAAATTAAATACAACCAAACATGCATACTACACAACATAATAATAAAAAAGTAAACCAAATCACATGTAATTCATCAACCTAATCATGTCTAATTATAGCAACTAACATATATCAATTAAAAAAAATTAAAAAGTATGAAATTTCTTGAAAATACCTTGAATTGGATGGTTAAGAAGAGGATTGATGACCACAACCCACCTAGACAATGTACTAATTCACCTAATCACATCATATATCAACAATTAAACACAATTCTAAAATAAAAATTAAATTTTAAAAACATGGATTTTCATGAATTTACCTTAAATTTTGTGATGAAAATGGATATTGATAATGCCCCACCTTGATTATGGACCCAGGAATGGTGCAAGACAAATTGGAGAATCAATTAGGGGGGGAAAAAAATTCTGGGATTTTTTGGGAGAAATTCGGAGGTGTTTTAGGGTGTGTGTGGGTGTTTTATGAGATAAAAAACCTGCTGTCTTTAAAATATACATACACAAATTACCGACGACACGTAAATTCGCCGGTAATTTAAAAAAATTCGTCGCTAATTAGCTGCGAAAAACGTCGTCGTCAACATTAGCGACGACAAATTCACGTTAAAAAAAATAAAAAATAAAACAAATGATTAACGACGAAGTCGATACTATTGTCGACGACGTGTTGTCGGCAAATATTAGCGACAACGTTGTCGTCGGTAATCCTAAACGATCGCCGACGACCCGTGAATCGTCGGTGATCTCTCGTCGGTAAATAGGCGATTTCTAGTAGTCTCACATATTTGTCTTTCACATATTAACCTTTCATCGAAGAGTAAGACTTCTGTCTAATATTAGATGGTCAAATATTTATATTATATCTATTGATTATTATAACAAAACACATGTCATTAGATTAATAAGTTAGTCATTTTTACAAGTTTAAAATATAATGTATGTGTCTTAATATAATTTATATAGGATCATCCAATATTGGATTGAAGAATTTTCCACCAAATCATTACTATAATCATTTGATACACAACCATTTTTTGGTGCCTAACTGTTCGAGAGACTCCTATCCAAGATTCATATTGTAAAAACCATCTCAACAACAATTGCCACAATCGAACCGTAAACTAGTTTAGAATACAACTCCATGACAGGTTTAGTAAGATGACCATGGGAAATTTCTCTTACTGAAATAAGGAACTTTCAGTACAGGAGAAAACAATATATTTTGCGACACCAATTTTGACCAATGTTGTCACAACCAACCACCACAATACACCAAAATTATAAAACAAAAAATTTGAAATTAGTACATCATAGGCGTTGCAACAATATTTTGAACTTTTAATAATAATCCATCTATGAAACCATAGGACCACCTTATACCTATCTAGAGATAGATCTAGAATTTTACTTTTAGGGGGCTAAATGTTAGAACAACAAGCAAGTTTTAGGGCGACATATGCTAAAAGACATTTTGGGTAGTTCTTTTAAGGGTCATTTCATCGGAGCTTTTAGTCGGGCCTATGTCATGACCAATCACCATAACACATCATAGCCGTTACAACAACCTTTTAAACTTTTAATATTATCCATCTATGAAAACGTGAGACCACCTCTTACCTATCTAGGGATAGATCCAGGACTTTACTCCGAGGGGTTAAATGTTATAACAACAACCGAGGTTTATGTGGCATATCTAAAAAAAATTGTGTAACTTCTAGTTCGGGGGAAGGTTATAAGTCTAAAATTTACGTTGTGGACTAAATTATAAGTTGGGGGCTAATGTCAATTTTTAATAAGCTTGTTATTTTATATAAATTCAGGCAAATTTTTTCAAGGCACATCGAAACAAGGAGGGGGGTTATGTCCTTCCCCCTCTCGCCCTAACTGCCCGTGTGCCCCCAGTAACCTATCTAAGCTATTGATAGCTACTCAAAAGCAGTAAGAAATTATAAAAATAAAGAAAGAGAAGAATAATTTTTATTGCACGATCACCTTCAAATAGAAAAGATTAAAGCGATCATGAGAGAGATGGTTCTCCAGACTAACTTGTCTTAGGTTGTCCATAAAGAAGATACCATCGAAGATGGACGTAGGGAGGCCTAAGAGTTTCGATGAAATGACCCCTAACCCAGTATTAGTTTCTACAACAGGGACTTAAACCCCCTCCCCGTTTCGGCATGCCTTGAGAAATTAGGTGGTCTAGGATTGAAATAGTTGGTGCTTGGAATAAAGCATTATTAATGAAGATCCTTTAAAAGATTGTTGCTAAATATTTAAATCAAATGGATTCATTGGGAGTATTTTCAAAATGTATGCTTTTAGGAGTGAAAATCGAGGAAGGTAGATTCTCCTCTTTTGAAGAATATTTGGGAGTTTAAGGAGGTGATTCGAAGGTCGATTGGTGTTGATGGTAGAGAGCGTATTTTGTCATGGTGGTTCTATTTGGAAAATGATCATACTATTATTCATGAGGTATCCAATGAGAATTTTTATACTTTATATAACAAACCTTATGACTTATTTCACCATCAATCTTTTGTGAGGCCTTGGGAAAAAATTATTTGGGATTCTTGTGTCACTCCTAAACATATCACTTTTGTTTAGATGGAATCAAGGGAGAGACTCAAGACAAAGGATCGTATGACATATTTGGAGTTGGAACCACTTTTTACTTTATGTGGTAAAAACTTTGAGTCAAATAATCATATTTAATTTGATTGTGCTTATCTGAGAGATATTTGGGATGAAATAAAAAAGTGGTTGGGTACTAATAAGGAGATGCATACTCTCTTGAGTGATTTGAAGTGGCTTAAGAAGTTTAAAGCTTGAGAGAATTGGAGGAGAAAGGTTTAGATGATAGCTTTTAGAGCCACCGTGTATTGCATATGGAAGACAAAGAATTATCTTGGCATGATGATAATCTAACTTCTCGGGAATCGGTTATCAAAGAGGTTAAGGGTGCACATATTCCATATTATACTCTTTATTTCCCTATCATTAATTTCTGGATGATAGTGAAAGAGTACCATGTAACAGTATGAGATAGTTGTATTTGCTTTATTGTTGCTACTTTTAGCTTCCAGGTCTAGGTAAGTGACTTCTTGTACAGTGTACAATTTCTTTATTTTATTATAACAAATTTATTTAGGACTACGGTCTACACATAACCCATCCTAGCTGAAATCAGCCGGTCCTAAGTCAAGAAAAATAGGGCACCAATAGAGACTGCCCCTTCTCCCACGTTGCCCCCCGTCTAGCATTACGCTTAGTACGATCGGCCAGGTCGTTAAGGCAATGCAGAATAAGTTTGAACCACATGTTTCCATGTAGTTCAACAATCTCCATAATCCGCATTGCATACTGCCTGACGTGATACCACGCTGCTAACGGCGACCTAATACCTTGAATTATGTCAAGGTTGTCCGAACAGGTGATAGTTTCGTTTTTCGAATCATCTTGACACGTCCAAGCCGCTTCCAGCACAACTCTCATTTTGCCTTCCGCTGCCGAATCCACCATGATTGACTTTGAAATAATATGTTGCCGACCTGATCTGGTATCCAAATATACTATCGCGATTCCGCTAAGCCCAACTTGATTACCAAAGGAGACGTCACAGTTGATGATAGTCGATGTCCCTGCTGCAAGTCTAGCTTCTGTCCACATATGGTCAACATGTTGATTCTGTTCTCGAGAGATTTTTTTCGTTAAATCATCCCAGTCATTTCCAAATAGTTCCTTCATTCCAAAATGTAGTGCTCCAATGATATTGTGGGGTCTAGATGTCTGTTCTCATGAATACCCTTCATATTTTGTTTCTAAATATCCCATAACCTGAGTAAGATATAAGTTGTCACAATCCTTTTGTTCCAACTCGACTCCTCAGCCCCGGCATACACTTTACAAATCCACTCTCCTAGGTCACCATCAAAGTTATCGTCAATCCTAATCTGGAGAGTAAAGTCTGCCCAAGCCTTTTTATAAACTGCACAAGAAAGTAGTAAGTGGTTAATAGTTTCCACTTGTTCATCACACTAGTAGCACCAATTATCAGAAGTATAATGACTCACTTTAAGGATCTTCCTAGTGGGTAAAATAATCTTGCAAGCTTTTCAAACAAAATTTCAAACTTTATTCAGTACGTTTAATTTCCACACCATACTCCAGACGGTGGAGTTATTCAGTCTACCTTGAGCTGAAGATTGTGCAGTCCCGGATATTGCTTTCAAAGTCAACATCTGGTAACCTAATTTAGTTGTGTATTACAATAGTTAATCCCACCCAAAAAAACTATAACAATGAAAAAACACAAAAATAACCAACTTTGAGGTAAAATTGACTCATATGATAAGTCGTACATTTGTCATGTATATTTGCAAGGGATAATTGCTAATTAGGTCCATAACCCAACAAATCATGCTTTAACAAGTCCAGCCCAAAAGTTTGAATTAATAAGGTCCAATACATTATTTTAGTTTTATATTATACCTAATATAACCTTATAAAATAAAATAATAAAATTTAAAATAAATAAAAGTATATAGAAACATTGAAACTGTATAACATAGAAACCTAAGACTCATCTCTTTACGCTGACGTTAACAAAACCGAAAGCTCTTTAAACCAATCTGCTCTCCTGCACAAGAAATCGCCGGCCACTCATGGTCCTTCTTCACCATCTTCTACCGTGTTTGCCTACATTATCAACAATCGAAGATCCAAATTAAGGTAAAAAGATAATCTTTATTATTGAAATTCTAAAAGATTGAATCATTTATAACCTAATCTCATCAGTTTTACAATTTTTTAATTAATCTGAGTATTATTACAGGCGTGATGTTTAATACATTTTTATACAAATCTACAATGGCAATTATTTTCTGACTAATGGAAGCCTTTTAACCGTGTATGAGAAATGATGCGCAGTAGCTTTTTTACTTTTGAATTGTTTTATAAAATATTCATTTGATTGATAATGGAGTCATGTGCTGAGCTTTTTACAATTTTTTTTGAATTGTTTTATACTGTATTTTTTAAATTCTTTTGCAGTAAATATTTATTTGATGTAATTCCTTAATTTTTGTCTCATACATTATTTTTTGAATTGTTTTACAGTAAATATTCATTTGATGCAAGTTCTGAAAGTAGTTATACAATCCAGTGAATTATGTCGGACAGTACAGTGAATTGTGTCGAATAGTCCACTGAATTGTGTCGGACAGCCCAGTGATTTGTGTCGGACAGCCCAGTGATTTGTGTTGGACAGCCCAGTGATTTGTTTGTCGGACAGCCCAGTTATTTGTGTCGGACACCCAGTAACCAGTAAAGGGTATTATGGACCTGAATTATTAGTAAAGTGGGTTGGACCTTATAAAGAAAGTTTGTTAGACTGTGGACCTTTTGGATTAATCATCCTATTTGCAAAACATTAAAAGTAAAATAGATTCCCGAAAATGTATTGAAATCCCATGATTGTACAAGAATAATTGTCTTGTACTTGTTTGAAAAATGAAACTAACTTGCTAAACAAAAGTCTTGTACTTGTTTGAAACTAACTTCCTAAACAAAAGGAAGTAATCAGTAAATCCTTTTCCACCCCTTTCGTAACTTCCCAAACCCACCCACTCCCCCACCCACCCACCCAGTCATCGAAACAATCCCCTTCCTATTCCTTCCCTACGATCTATAACGATAGATACTAGAACCAGAATCTTGTCTTTGAATTACAATTACAGCTGCCCAGATGTGAACTTTTTCTCTCTCAGCCTGCCTCGAGTTATCTCTCGGCTGGCTTCTAATCTAATCTCGTCTTCTACACACACTCACATATACACAAAACAACATCATGGTATCAAATGGATTACAGAAAAAATCCCTACAATCAATACTAGCAGCAAAGCTTACAAATCTCAAAATCCCATCTTCATCTTCTTCTTCTGATCCAGACTTTGATTTTTCAGAAGTATTTGGTCCTACACAACCACAACCATCATCTTCTTCCCCATCTTCATCTTCTTCCTCTCCATTTACAGAAAACCCACAAGTTATTCATAACAGATCCCACTCTCTTGTGGGTCCCTCGCCAAGATTCACCCCCTCCGCGCCTCTCCCTTTTCACCCTCCACCCGCTATCTCTTCCGAAAGCGAAACCGATGAAATTGTTGAAGATATCGCAGTAGAGGAGGTGTTTAATGATATTGCAGTGAAAAGAATAGGTCCTGAGGATTTTGAGATATTGAGGGTGGTGGGTAAAGGTTCGTTTGGGAAAGTTTTCCAAGTGAGGAAGAAGAGTGAAAGTGAAAATGGTGGTGATGAAGATAATGGAGATGGGCTTTTCGCTATGAAAGTAATGAAGAAACAAACTATTATTAAGAATAATCATGTCGATTATATGAAAGCTGAAAGGGATATTCTAACTAAAGTTGTGCATCCTTTTATTGTTCAGCTTAGGTATTCTTTTCAGGTAATCTTTAAATTTCATTAGATTTTCAGGTTTATAATTCTTTTAAGTTCAGCTTAGGTGTACTAGATTTAATGACTTTTTATATATGTTGCAGACAATCTCTAAACTATATCTAATTATGGATTTTATTAATGGAGGACATCTATTCTATCATCTATACAGACAAGGAATCTTCAGGTACTATTAACATTTATAATTTCTTTTTGTATTAATAAGTTAGAATTTTAATTCTCGTATTTATTTATATTAAATAGTGAGGAGCAAGCAATGGTTTATACAGCCGAAATAATATCAGCTGTTTCGCATCTACATAAATTGGGGATTGTGCATCGAGATCTTAAACCCGAGAACATTCTCATAGATTGTGATGGACATGTAATTATTTCTTTTGTCTGTAAATTTATTTTTAATTCTTTTAAATCAATTAAAATATTGCGCATTGACATAGGTTATGCTTACCGATTTTGGATTAGCGAAGGAGATTAATGAATCAAGTAGATCAAACTCAATGTGTGGGACCACTGAATATATGGCTCCCGAGATCTTACTCTCGAAAGGACATAATAAAGATGCAGATTGGTGGAGTGTAGGAATACTTTTGTATGAAATGTTAACTGGCCAGGTAAAATAAAATCCCCCCCTATTTTTGCATAATATAGGGACCTATAGTGCAATTAACTGATTAGTACATATTTAATTCAGCCACCATACACACATTCGAATCGAAAGAAGCTTCAAGAGAGAATAATTAAAGAGAAAATAAAACTTCCTCCACGTTTAAGCAGCGATGTTCACTCTTTACTTAAAGGAGTAAGTTTTTTAAATCTAATCTCGCTTCCTTTTATTTTATTATATTTAATTATGACATCATAAACATTTAATTTGTCAGTTACTACAAAAGGACCCGTCGAAAAGACTAGGAAGTGGGCCAAAAGGAGCGGACGAGATTAAATATCACAAATGGTTTAAACCGATTAATTGGAGGAAATTGGAGAGTAGAGAAATACAGCCAAGTTTTAAACCGGAGGTTATTGGTAAACATTGTACGGCTAATTTTGATAAATGTTGGACCGGGATGCCTTTAGATGACTCACCTGCTCCTACACCTACAGCTGGTGAACATTTTCAAGGGTATACTTATGTAGCACCTAATCCTTGGCTTTCATCTAAATGAATGGGTTAAGATGGATTGATATAGTTTTTAAATTCTAGATTTAGTTTTGATGTTGATTAAGTTAATATGTAGTATCAAATTTGGTTTAATTGATTTTCTTTGATGTTATCTTGAACTAGATAACATGTTTTTGTAGACTTTATGCAATTATATTAAATTTGGTTCATTTCAATGCAACCTAGGATATTGCCTACTAGTCTAGGGGTGAGCATGTTTTAGACAATTGGTCTAAAACATTTCCCCAACCCTAGACAAGGCGGGTTGACCAACATCCGTTCATGAACACATGAAATGGGGTGGGTAGAGATTCTGTTTATAGAAGAAAGTTGGGTAAAATCTCCATTAATTTTGGATGTCAAATAAAATTCTTGATTGAACAAAGCAATGTGAGAACTGCCGCAACTTCTTTAAAAAACATTGGGATTTGATGAAATTCAATATAATGAAACATCTCGGATATCCTGTGGATTGTGGAATGATAGTAGCTTGTTGAACCGGCTAAAGTAGCTCGCTTTAGGCTAATAAGTTGTTCAAATGTCATGCAAAATCTCAGCGAAAATTCTTGTGAAAATATTACAAAATATAATGCCCTATATTGTAAGTGATACTCAATGCGCTTTCATTCCCTATAAGGAAATCTCTAAAAATATATCACTAGCACATGAAGTGAGTCACTTTCGTAAAAGAAAATGAGATACAAACACCCATTATACGGCTATAAAAGCCGATGTGGCTAAGACTTATGAAAACGTAGAATGAGATTTCTTGTATGATGCTTTAAAAAAATGGGTTTTTGTACTATTTGGGTAAAGTGGGTCATGGGATGTGTAACAACTGTTTCTTATAATGTTCTACTTAATGGGGAATAAGTTTCACTTGCTATACTTAGTAAAGGCCTAAGACAAGGTGACGTACTATCACCCTTCTTATTTTGCATGATTACCCAAGCTCTATCTTCTCTTACTAAACAAAAAGTTGATAATAACTTGATCAGGGGACTAAAAATTAACAAAAGATGCCCCACTCTAAGTCACATACTCTTTGCTAATGACAGTCTCTTCTTTGTTAGAGCTGAAGAAGAGGATGTGGAGGAATTTAGAAATGTCTTAAATGAATATAGTAATGCATCGGGGCAATGCATTAATTTGAACAAAAGTTGTATCATGTTCTGTAAAAATACACCTGAAAATAAAATTAAAAAACTTTTGACTATTCTTAGAATGAATGGATTGGATAATTTGGGCAAATACCTAGGACTACCAATTGATTGGGATAGATCCAAAGTTAAAGCACTCAACTGGATGATTGATATTATAAAAAAAAATAAAGTTGAAAAATAGAACACTATCTTCTTAACAGATGCTGGTAAAGAAACACTGATCAAGACAGTGATTAATGCCATCCCTTTATACATTATGGCAGTTTTCTTGATTCCTAGCACTCTATGTGATAATATAGATTCCTTAGTATAAAACTTTTGGTGGAGTAAAAACAATGAAAAAAAATTACATTAGACAGCCGAAAAGAAATGACTGATAATAAAAATAATGGTGGAATGGGTTTTAAAAATATGAGAATGAAGGATTTCTCTTTATTAGCTAGAAATGGGTCGAAAATATTCAAAAACCAAAATTCTTTATTAGCTAAAACATTTAAGGGCATTTATTTTAATAAAACTTTCTTTATTGATGCATCATTAGGATATCACCCCTCTTGGGGGTGGAGAAGCTTACTAGAAGGGCGTAATATCTTTAAAATGACTTAATATGGAGACTAGGAGATGGAAAAAATATCAACTTGTGGAACTACTCTTGAATACCAGGATTAAAAACAATTAAAAAGCCCTCAAATTGTCCCTTAAATAAAGTTTCTGACTTGTGTTTTAGAATCAAACATTTGGAACCATTAAACTATAAATGAATGGTTTACCTCGAATATTAGTAACAAAATTAAAAATATTATTACTCTTATGAAAGTACTAGAGGACAATGCTTTTTGCACCCTATCTAAAGATGTGGAAGTTACTTCAAAGTCCATTTACGGTTTCTTAAAAGAAAAAGATATCGAAAAAGACAAAAAGAAACAAGCTAATGCTCTAGGAGGTTCCCATATAACCCGAAATAATATTTGGAAGGATATGTGGAAAGTAAATATACCTCCTAAGATCTTCAATTTCTTATGAAAAGTCTGTAAAAGGAAAATTCCAATTGAGGAACTTAAATACTGTAGCAAATGTGCTAAAACTGATCTTTGTGGTATTTGTGGTACTGATGCTGAATCAACTGAACACTTACTATTTAAATTTTCATGGGCTAGAGCCCTATGGTTTATTTCACATTTACAACTACTTACTATATCTTGTTGTACTTCAAGGTTTGAGGACTAGTTTCTTAATCTTAAAACCTTGAAAAGGTGTATAAATATAGTAGGTAGAAATATAAGCTCTCTTGCCCCTTTTACAATTTGGCAAATTTGGAAAGCAAGAAATAAATTTTACTTTGAAGGTTCCTGATCCTAGACAAGTGTTACAACAATCTATTTTAGCCTATGATGAATTCTTTGAATATAATAAAAGGAACTTTGAGGCAAAAAGTGTAAAAGAAAATGAAAATGCTGGAATTGGAAAAAATACAAAACAAGAAAAGAAAGGTAAAGATAACACAAAAATTGGAGATGGCATTACAAGTATCTCAAGTAGAGGTAAAACCATTACAGGTAAGTGGGATGATAATCTTACTGACAACACATTACTAGCTTTCTCAGATGTTTCTTTTAAATCTGACTTTAACTCATCTTCTGATGTATATTGCAAGATAAAAATAAAAATCTTATA
The DNA here is from genome assembly GCA_029959085.1 of Nemophila menziesii. Taxonomy (NCBI): domain Eukaryota; kingdom Viridiplantae; phylum Streptophyta; class Magnoliopsida; order Boraginales; family Hydrophyllaceae; genus Nemophila; species Nemophila menziesii. The sequence goes on from JARWIR010000008.1 coordinate 30,973,097, forward strand.
CATGGTCATGCTCGACAATTTTTGTGTTACAGTGCAGAGGATGCAGAGTTTATAGGAGTGCATAATGGGCTTTGTTCTGCAATTAATATCCATTTTGAAGACATCTGTATTTTGAGTGACAATAAGGCGGTTATTGACATGAGGAATCAACCCAAAACTCCCCCTAACGCGAGACACAAGCTCATCTATCTTGATCCCACCACCACCCGTCAGTTTATTTTTTAAAATTCTGTCACCACCACATTTGGCAAATGTTGTCGCGTGTACTTCAGGATATTTTTTCCTGGCAAACTATTTTTCCGCATACATGAAATTCATTGTTCTGAACAAGTAATTCGTTATAATAAACAATAAATTCATTCTTAGAAATATCACAACTATTCCGCATACATAAATTTTATCGTTCAGAGTAAGGATTTTATTTTCTGGAACAAGGATTTTATTGTTAAATAAAAAAATATTGTTTCAAACAATGAATTCCTTGTTTAGAACAATGAATTATCTGTTCCAAAAAATGAATGTTATTTCTTGGTCGAGAAAAAAATTGGATAGGTTGTTGACGGCGGCATGAGTGACCAGTGGTGATGTCGGTTTTAAAAAAACGGGTCGGAGGTGGTTGCAGCGTGTTCAGTGGTGGTATCAGAATATATTCTTTTTTAAAATATAAAAAAACTGTCCAAAGACGGTGGCAGTGGTTGTAGCGGGGGTCGGTGGTGGTGTCCGTATTTTTTTAAAAACTAGTCGGATGTGGTGGGGGTGGTGGGTGGTTGTGGTGGTGGGAGTAGGGGTGGCGTGATGGGGTGGGGTGGGTATGTTGTGGTGGTGGTTTGGTGATGGGGTAGTGGTTGTCGTCGTCGAAGGTTATAATAAGATGGTTAAATACAGTGATAAATAATAAAACAATTAAAAAGATTATATAAAGATATTTTAATCAAGGATATTTTTAATAAAGAATTTTATTAGGGTTGTTTTTAACAAATAAATTTTTCAATGGGTTGTTTCTAATTAATGGCTCATATAAATTCTATGATGTTTATATTGTTATACAATTTATAGATATAATTTTTTTTTAAATAATATATACATAACAAAAAGGGAAAATGACCCAAAAAATCAAAATAATATTATTTTCAGCCCAATAACATCAATGACAAAATTTCTGCCCAATAACATCATTAACTACATTTTGTCCTTGATGGAAATCGTCCTTGACGGGAATCGTCCTTGACGGGAATCGTCCTTGATGGGAATTGTCCTTGACGGGAATCGTCCTTGATGGGAATCGTCCTTGACGGGAATCGTCCTTGACGGGTAAACATGTAATCTTATAATAGTAAGTTAATGGATGATTCTTTGGGGCAAGTATAATATTATTTTGATTTTTTGGGTCATTGACCCTAACAAAAATTAAAATATTAGATTAGATTTACATAATTTTTAGTATGTTAAGTTAGAATAAATCTAACTTTTTATTTTTGAAATAAAAAATGATATGTCACAATAACAAAAAGTTTGATTTTTTTAATTATCTTATAAATCCTAATTAAATTTTTAGAAGAAATATTGGTAACATTTTTAACAAACTTTCATGAATTTCAATACGTTGTAATCCATTTTTTTACACTTCTGATGATTCTTTTTTAAAAGTTTAAACCTTTATATAAGATATTTTATTAATTTTTAATATTATTTTTACATAAATCTAATTTAAAATTTTATCTAAAACTTTTAAATTGATTTGGACATAAATATAAAATAAAACAAAATAGTTTTTTGTCAAACTAATGAAACTATATGGTATAAATAATTTCGTAGACTGAAATTTTACTCAAATGATTATCTCTCTGTCTCGTTAGTGAGAGATCGTTTGGGATTGATTATTTTAGTGTAAACAGTGTTTTTTTCATTAAAATTAAAATGTTTGTCTAAAGAGATAGTTTCTAATTAATTACACTTCTTCATTTTTCATTCCCAATATAAAAGAAGGAGAAAATTACTTCCTAATTATTCACAAATTTTCAACTTAATTTCCAATTGAACACGTTGTCATATTTACATTTCAAGGTTACGCTTATGTGATTTTTTTTTTTATTGTTTTCTATTTTATTTTTTATTTTTTTTTCAGATTTTATTTTTCGAATTATGTTAAAAAAAATTGAAATTTTTTTTGTCAGAATTTTTTTTATTTCGCAATTTTTTTTTTCCAAAAAAAAAAATCGAATTTTTTTTAGAAAAATCGAAATTTCGGGCTTTGTGTTGCTGTAACACACAAATGTAGATTTATGTGTTCCTATAACACACAATTTCATAAAATCGATTTAAAAGATTCTCTTCTTTAACAAAATTGTTTTTTATATTTATTAATCGCCTATACCTTATTTTTATTCGTATTTAACTATCTTGATATATTATCTTTTTATCCAACACTTTTTTGTTATTTTTGTTTTATGTTTTAGGGTTTTGTGTTATTCCAATTCTGTATATTCCTGGAACACACAAATCTCATAATTGTGTATTCTTAGAACGCACAAATATAAGATTTGTGTAGCACACATATCTCAAATTTGTGTATTCATAGAACACATAAAAATTGAATTTATGTATTACTAGAATACACAAAACTTGAGTTTGTTTGTTCCAATTCTGTGTATTCTTAGAACACACAAATCTCATATTTGTGTGTTCCTAGAATACACAAGTCTCTGATTTGTGCGTTCCTGGAACATACAAATCTCTGGTTTGTGCATTCCTGGAACACACAAGTCTCTGGTTTATGCGTTCCTGGAACACACAAGTCTAAGGGTTGTGCGTTCCTGGAACACACAAGTCTCTGATTTGTATATTCATGAAACACAATTTACAAAACTTGATTTTGTTTATTCCAATTTTGTGTATTCCTGAACACACAAATCGTAAAACTGTGTATTACCGCAACACACAAATCGTAAAATTGTGTATTACTGCAACACACAAATTTCAGATTTGTGTATTCATGGTACACATAAACTCAAATTTGTGTATTCTTGTAATACAAAAAAACTTGATTTTGGTTATTCCAATTTTGTGTGTTCATGGAACACATAAAAAAATTTCGGGAAAAACAAGTTCGGGGAAAAAAATTGAAAAAAAATTTCCAAAAAAAAAATTTCCGAAAAAAAAAATTCGAAATAAAAAGTTCCGCAAAAGAAAAATTTTAAAAAATTCGAATAAAAAATTTGTAAACAAAATTAAAAAATAAAAATGAAAATAAATAAATAAATAAATAATATTATAATTAAAGTAAATAATTAATTGTCTATGGGTATTTTTGTAATCTTCCATTTTTTTGTGGTTAAGTAGGAATTAAGTTAAAGTTGTAATTAATTGGAAAATTTTTACACTCTCCGTGTAATTAATTGGGCATTGCCCCTTGTAAAAAATATTAAAAAATATTTTAACATCTAAAATCACTTTAAGTGATTATTAAAATAATTACTTATCTAGTATTTTTTCCTAAAAGTGATTTTAAGATTCTAAAATATTTTCATAAATTCAAAATTATTTTAAGTGATTATTTTAAAAACCAATCTCAAATGGGCCGTTATTGTTGTCAAGACTTTTTGAAAAAGGAAGTTTATTATTATTTATCAGTTAATAATTTCAATTTTTAATATTATTTCTAACTAAATAGTAGAAATAATAAAACAATAAATACCTCATGCATATCACTTAAAGACAGTTTGTAAAATAAATAAATATGAAATATTTTTTAATTTTTGTACACCAAAAATTTGGATAATAAAGATGGACAAATGGAGTAGCTAGAGTTTTTTTTTTTTGTCATACATAGCTAGAGTTGGTGAGAACAACCTCCTTACCAATCGAGTGTATCTAGTCATTTTCTTTATTCTAGCTCAGACCCACGTTTTATTTTTTATATCAACATGTTGGAGAGGTCTCGTGGAGAAAACCCGCAAGCTAGAAAACGCGAACATGTTTGGATTATTCGATTGGAAAAAACAAAGTGATTATAAACCCCAAGAGGCTCGAGTGACAAAGGATTGAGCGATTATGGATCGTTTGTGAGTTTTTCACCTGGAAATGAGCCAACGAGAAAACTCATCCTTTCATCGGATGGTGAAAGCCAAAATCTTAGTTAAGAGGCCTTAAAACTCGCAGTATTTCGAATAATGATTTAATTTCTTAAATCTATTTTTCCTAGGATATTTTGGTAATTTAAGAAAAAACATGGTTAAAATTTTCAGTATGTATAATTTACCTTGTGCCAACATACATTAAGAAGAAAATTGAGCAAGTACTTTTCTATTGGATTCTTCTACTTTTTGTGTGTATTCACGCTGCATCAGATAATCTTAAAATATTTTTAAACAAACTTATAATAATGCAAATAGACAGCAAAAGAAGAAAATCTTGATTTGATTAATTTGCTTGGATCGGAGAATGTGAGTAAAAATTATGTGAATGTGGAACCTCCAGTTTTAAGGTCTCTCATGTCCTTGAGAACGTAGGAAAGGTAAATCGCATGATAGGCATCAATCAAACATGATCCAAGAGCTTCCATAACATGTTTGGCTCGCTAGTAATTCTTAATTTAATCTTTTTCTTTAACTAACCACACAGTTTTCAAGAGTTGTTTGTGAATATGTTTATTACAAGAATGAGAACTCGCAAGCATGAAATTATCATAAACGTTGACTTTCGGTAGAACGAATGATGAGTGTCATATTTAAATGATTATCTTCTAGCCTACTAAACTTTATTTTTGTGTAGTTTGGTTAGTTTTCTTATTGTTGTGTAGATGTAGGTCGAATATAACCCGTTTACAAGCAACTCATTATAAGCACCTTTTCTTAACAAATAACACATTATATATCAAAACAAGAATATTTAGTTGAAAATACATACAAATAACATAGTCCAAGTTCATGTGACTTTTCAATATCCAAGACAAATTCATGAATTTTTAGATAGCAAAAGGACCAATTGAACATACAAGATGAATCTTGAAAGAACAATTATTTTAATCTTGTATCTTATAATATATTTATATTACAATTAATACTTATCAAGTATCTACTAGTATAAATAGGTAGTATTTCATTTGTATATTCATATATAAAAAAAGTAAGAAAAATAAAATAAAAGAGAAAAGTGAAAAAGTCTTCATTGTAAAAGGTCGTAGCTATACAAATTCTCTTACAAATAAAAGTATAGTATTCGAGTCATATCGATTCTCGTGTTCAATTTTTCATTATAATGGTTCCAAGATAATAGTATCAGAGGCAAGGTATGGAAACAACCATATCCAACGGTTTTGTGCAAAATCAACTGCCAAAACTCACTATGAATAATTATGAGCATTTAAATAAAGACTCTCTTTGGAACATATGATCTTTGAGAAATTGTTACAAATGGATACAATGAACTAGATGGAGGAGGAGAGTTGATACTAATGCACAACAACAAATGAATGCTTAAAAAGAAACAATAAAGAAAGATAAGAAAGCTTTATACTTTGTTTATCAAAGTATTGATGAATCTATGTTCGAGAAAATTGATAAAACAACATCGAGTAAAGAAGCATGAAATAAACTTGCAACTCAATTCAGAGGAGTAGACCGTGCTAAACGAGTCTGTTTACAAGCACTCTGATGTGATTTTGAAAGTGCCAAAATGAAAAAAGGTGAATCAATTCCTGATTTTTGTTCTCGTTTATTATCTATAATAAATCAAATAAAAATAAACATAGAAGAAATGGAATAATTTCGAGTGGTAGCAAAAATACTAGGATCACTCACCAAAAAAATTTAGCAATTTGTCGTGGCAATAGATGAGACAAATTATTCTGATGAATTCACTATAGACGAGTTGATGGGATCCTTATAAGTGCACAAGCAAAGAATTAAAAAAAGATTCTAATACCGCCCTGATTAAGCAAGCTTTGGAATCAAATATTACCATAAGTGGTCAAAGAGGCATAGGTCGAGGATTTCATCGTGATAGTTGAGGAAATAATTTTGCGAGATCAAGGACGAGGAAATTTTGACAACCAAAACAAAATTAGCAAAATAACACAAATGGTTTTGTGTGAGGACGGGGAAGAGCTCATGGAAGAGGAAGACATGTACAACATACTAGGGATAATATTGAACGTTAAAATTGTCATAAATATAGAAACTATGCATCAGAATGTTGGTATAACAATTTTGAACAAGATGATCAATCCAATTTTTCTCAAAAAAAAGAAACTGAAAAATGTCACACTAATTTATGCATAAAAGAAGTCCAACAAACAACAAGGTGTATGGTATCTTGATTGAGAAAGTAATCATATGTCAGGCAAGAAATATATTTTTTAATATCTTGAAGAGTATTTCATGAAAATGTAAGCATGGGAGATTCTTCCATGATTCTGGTAAAAGGCAAAGGTAAAAATAATACTTTTCAAAGAATGGTGTTTCAAAATATATTTTAAATATGTATTATGTATCCGACATGAACAGTAATATTCTAAGCCTCGAGCAATTACTTGAAAAAGGAAGTAATACACATGGAAAATCATTATTTAACTTTAAAGATGCACGAGAATGACTTATCACCAAAGTCAAAATGGCAAACAGTCGAATGTTTATGTTGCATTAAAACACAACGTTTGAAGAGTGTTTACAAAAGGTGATAAGAAACGAGTCATGGAAATGACATCTTTGATTTGGTCATTTACATTTTAGTGGCCTAAAACTCTTTTCAAAAGCGAACATGGTAAGTGGTATACCATCGATTAAGGGGCCCAGATTTTGTACGAATCATGTACTCATGGAAAACAACAAAGAAATATTTTTCAAAGTGGAAAATCAAGGAGATCCCAAACATTAATGCACAAGTTTCATACAAAAAAATATGGACCATTCGAAAATGAAATCTCTTGGAGGAAGAAAATATTTCATTTTTTATTGACGATTTCAACAAAAAAAATTATGGGTGTATTTGATCAAAGAAAAATTTAAGTGCATTTACTTTTTTTAAAAGATTAAAGCATCAACTGAGATAGAAAGCGACTACAAAATCAAAATATTTAGATCTGACAGAGGAGGTGAGTACACCTATAATGAATTTTGAAATTTTTATAGAGAATGAGGTATCAAGTAGCAATTTACTACATCATACACCCTGCAACAAAATGGTTGGTTTTGCAGATAGGAAGAATCACACCATCCTTGACATGACAAGAATAAGGCTAAAGAACAAAAATTACGGAAGAATTTTTGGGGTGAAGTAGTGGCATGTACTACTTATTTCTAAATAGTTGTCCAACAAAAAGTGTGAGAATTATGACACCACAAGAAGTTTGGAGCAACTACAAGCCAACTATCTATATTCTCTGAGTTTTTGGTTGCATAACTTATGCTTATGTTCCAGAGGCAAAAAGAGAGAAGTTTGATGATCGAGGTGAAATATATATTGTTATTGGGTATAACGAGGAGTCAAAAGAATACAAACTCTACAATCCATTAGCAAACAAAGTAGTGGTGAGTAGAGACATTATTTAAAGCGAAGAAGAAATTTCTAGATGGAATGAAGAAAATTCTTGTAAAGAGAATAATATTGAAGTGGAAGAAGAGAAGGTATAATGGGAGATCGCCTAGAGCAAAAAAATTCCAACCCTTATGTTAGACAAAATGCCTCAACCTCAAAAGCTCGCATACTAGTTGTTCGATTAGAATATTCAGAGAAGTTTGAGAAATGATACAAATACCTCTAAACTTTAACATAGCATCCCAACTACCCTAGAAGTTGTGAAAAGTACAGTTCCGACCCATAGAGTTTTGAAAAGTATAGTTTTGGTCCTTGGAGTTTTGAAAAGTATATATTCGACCTTGAAACTTGAAAAGTCCATTTTTATCCCCCTGGGTTTTCGAAAAAGGTCATTTACCCCCAAAAACTTTCAAAATTATATTCTTTTACCCCCAAAGTTTTTAAAAACTTTTCAGAAACCCAAAATTCACCTTAATAATTCCTAGAAAAAATTCTGAAAAATTCCCACTCATTCTCCACATCATATCTCATTATTTTGAATGCATATCCATATCCAAAAACACCATAAAAGCAAAATTCCTTCAAAAAACTAAAATCCCTGAGTTGAAAGATCGAAGTTCTGAAGAACGAGTGGTTCAAAGGCCAAGGGAGATTACCCGAGACACGATTTCTAAACTTTTCGAGCTAATTCATCTAACAACATAACTAAGTCTTTACTTGTTTTACCTAACTGGAAAAATCAAAGATATTAGTTGTAACTTGTGAAAAGTAATGATTATTGTGTGAGATTGAAGTATTTTGTGTGATCAAGTGGGATGTGTGTATGAAATTGAGTTGGGATTTGTGTGAATCGGTGAAGTTTGAGTTGTGAGTGTTGATACTAGGGTAAGATTGAGTTGCAAGTACAGACATAGGTCAGATAGACATCAATATTTTTGGTGAGACAAGAGTGTTTTGAGGTTAACCATATCATCTAAAGACAGGAGTGCGATGACACACGGCCTTGAGCCTCGAGAGATATGTATTTCTATCCTTTCTTGTATCTTTTTTATGTGTTAGTGTAAAATTTTAAGTATTTACTGCTTTTATTGAGTCTTTTCAAGTCGTGTGAACATGACTCGTCTTTGACTTATCTCTTCCAAAAGCGAAATCGATGAATTTGTTGAAGATATCGCAGCAGAGGAGGTGTTTAATGATATTGCAGTGAGAAGAATAGGGCTGGCAGATTTTGAGATATTCAGGATGGTGGGAAAAGGTGTGTTTTGGAAAGTTTTCCAAGTGAGGGAGAAGGGTGAGAGTGAAAATAATGGTGACGAAGATAATGGGGATGTGCTTTTCGCTATGAAAGTGATGAAGAAACAAACTATTATTAAGAATAATCATGTCGATTATATGAAAGCTGACGGGGATATTCTAACTAAAGTTGTGCATCCAATTATTGTACAGCTTAGGTATTCTTTTCAGGTAATCTTTTTATTTCATTAGATTTTCAGCTTTATAATTCTTATAAGTTCAGCTTAGGTGTACTAGATTTAATGACTTTTTATAAACGTTGTAGACAATTTCTAAACTATATCTAACTATGGATTTTATAAAAGGTAAACTCTACGGGAAGCCCCTTAATTATGTTTCTGTCCAGGAGCAGATGGATGCCATGCTGGAGACTGTCATGGAGGTCATGGCCCCACCCAAGACAAAATATTGGGTGCCAACCATTGGTCCGGTCCGAAAAAGAGTCTAGACTCCTACACAGCCGGATAGGCAGAACGAGGAGCTTCTCAAGGCGGTGCTGGCAGGAATGAGCGAGCTTCGCGTGGCTCAAGGACTTGACCCTATACCGGATCCAGCCTCCGCATCAACCGGGCCCACAGCTTCTTCGAGTAGGCTGAGTCAGCAGCCGAGCATGGTGGACACGCTTCTCAAAGCGTTAAACGGCATGAGACTCGCCCAAGGACTTCCCGCGATCACCGTACCCGAGCACCAACCCACTGGTCAGGAGAGAGGAGATGAAGAGAGAGAAGATGAAGACGAGGATTTGGATGATCCTTGATTATGTTTGTTTTTTTAAGTTGGTGTGTAATTTGACTTTACGTTTTTTGCTATATTTGACTTTGACTTTGACTTTACATTTGACTTTGACTATTATGTCGCTATGTTTGACTTCAGTTATCGAATGTAAGACTATTATTCTTGGTTTTAATTTTGTAATGGTATTTTTTATAAATTTTTTATTTTTATTTATTATGAATTTTATTTGCATTATATTTAAAATTAAAAAAAATTAAAACAAATTTTAAAAAACAAAAATACAATTAAAAATGTATTTAAAAAAAATATTATTAACTAGCGACGACATTGATGTCGTCACTAATATATAAAATAAATAAATAAATCCTTTACGTGGAAAAAAAATTAGCGACGAAATATTCATCGCTAATTTCCGTCGGTACAATAATAAAAAAAAGGAAAATGTAAATCAATAATCAACGAATAAAAAAAAAGAAAAACTAATTACTTAATTACCAACGAACTAGGTTCGTCGGTAACTAGTAAACCTAGCGACGACACGCGTTGTCGATAAACTTCTGATTAATTAGGGACGAAATCACCATATTTCGTCGGTATTAGACCAATCACCGACCAGGGCCGGCCCTTGGGTAAGGCCACCAACGCGGCCGCCTAGGCCCCATTTTCTTTTTATAGAAAAGGCCCCAAGTTTATCAAAATAAAATTTTTATAGTTACAAAAGGCTCCGAAAAATAAATCTTGCTTTAGGTAACTAAGCATATTTTAGTTTCTTGGGCAGGCCCTGCACCGACGAAGCGATAAGGACGATAGATTACCGGCGACATGTCGTCGGTAATTTTGGATACCGACGAATTACGGGTTATTACCGACGACGCGTGTCGTCGGTAAACGCGAGAATGTTGTAGTGATAAATACTGTGTTTGCTAAGATGGTGATCCGAACGACCTGTGTTTCTTTCCTTTCTTCCAAAAGATAAGTTACTTTGTTTGCACTCCATATGTATATACTTAAACCAGTTTGCAATTGTACTTATTAAAAGAAGTAGCACTTCATTTTAAATAAATGTATTTAAGCTGAAAATAGAAAACACATATTGAATGGAGTAGTGGGGGTCAATTGGTTGGATAGACGTATAATTGACTTATAGCAAACTTTGTATTTATAGAATATGTATGAGATAAGATAAAATCTTTAAATGTTCGCATGTGTCTTGATAAATTAACTAAATATAGTTAAATGTATATAAGTGCAAGCCACCTTATTTTCAAAGGGAATCATATATGGCCAGAATAGTTTAACCAATATATTAACTATCAATTTTTTTAAATTTTTTTCATTTTTATTGGTTTCATAATAATTTTATTTATATAAATATTTTATATGTTTATAATAAAATATAAGTTACTGATATAATATCCAAACTTTATAGTGAATGGTTCTAAAAAAAAACAAAAATCAAAACCTAATTTTCGCATAATTATATAGACTTTTGATGCAACTTTTGCATTTTAAAGATATATATTACTGTATTACACTTTTGTATAACATAGTAAGGTTGAAAAAAGAGATCAAGACATTGTTTCTGAACCTTTTGATTTTTTCAAAGAAAATTCATCATAGTCAATTTTTATTACTTTTAGGTCCTCAAATGTTCTTTTTATATATAGTATAACTTTTTTCTTATTTAAAAAGACCTAATTTTAACCCAACTTAAATAAAAAATGCTAGTACGACTTTTTTATCTTTTACAAAATTGTTTAATTAAGTTAAGTAAAAAAATATCATTTGTAACACACCTAAGATTTTTTTAGAGGCCTATACTTTAAAGTTTGCTTTGAGCCCTCAAAATGTGAAAATCAACCCTGAAATTCATAACTCTGAACCTGCATAAACGTGTAATTATTTGGTTCAATAGTAATAAAATTATTATACAATATTGTTATATTGATCTAAAATAATTGAGTAATGTTGGGTGTTACTTAAAGAAGAGATTACATAAATATTACCCATAATGCAGTTAAATTATTCAATTATATAAAAGAAGAAAAAAATAAACATAGAAAAGAGAAATAACATGATTTAACTACTTATCTATTACACTAATAATATTTTTGTGATATGATACCCATCTTTACTCAAAAAATTATGGTTAAAAGTTGGCGTTAAGATAATTTTGGTAAAAAAGAAAGTCAAAATTTAAATATTGACTTATAATAAGTCTTTTTTTGTTTGGTTGACTTTTGATTAAATTTTTTCTCATATACTACCATTATATTAGTAACTTCACTTGAAAATTGGTTAGCATTCTTAAAGATGTATTTCGGACAAATTTTAAATGATTATGCTAAAATATTTTTAATCCATGAATAGATTATTTGAACTCCTCTAGTCTAGCAGATTAGCATGTTTTAATGAATGTTATTACAAATTTTAATGTATTTGAATATAATATTCATATAGATTTATATAAAAGAATGAATTGTTTTCTTTTTTTTTTACATGGGTGATCTGGACTAGCTTGCACGCACCCGACTAATCCCACGAAGATATACATGTCTCCCCATATATATTCTCATGGTAAAGAATGAATTGTTAGGTATTCTAATATAATAAGTATGGTTTATATTATTGTATAATCAAGAAAATGGATGTATATATAAAAAGTTGGAGTAATGATATATACTACCTAAATTCATACCACCTAATATACCACTTATGATATGACCTGATTTGAGTGAGAAGTAAATCGTTAATCAAATCAAAAAAATAAATATATTACCAATTTAATTTCATTCAAATCATGTCATGTCATGTGTGGTATATTGAACAATATGAATGTGGATGGTAATATATCATTTCAAAAAGTTATACAGATCAAGGTAAAAGTAATAAAAGTAAATACATAGAATAATTGAAAGAAGAGATACATATTGTAAATTTTGTTTGACCAAAACAAATTTGTAATCAAATATAATGATATTTAATTTTTCACTCTATCTTTCTTTTTTAATAAAAACTGTATAAGCAAAATAAAAATATTCATAAATTCTAAGAAAAGAATTTGTAATCAATATAATTGTTTAAATTAACAACATATATAAAGTCAAAATTATCTCATAAATTAAAAAAACCTATCGTTGACATAAATCTCAACATAGGTTGACATTAAACTCAACACGAATAGGTGTTTCAATCCGGTATCGGTTAAGACTTGATGGAATTTTTCGAAACCCAAAGAAAATTTTGTTAGTAGATTCGAGGTGGCATATATAGTCGAGTCGGCTCTTGGTGCAAAAATGTGTGTTTTGCATTATGATCTCAGAATGAAGAAAAGACGAGGATTTAAACATGTGGGTATTAAGATTGATTCACAGATATGTACACGCTAGTGAAGGACGGTATGCGATATGAGAATTGGTTAAATAATATTTTACGTGATTGGCTAGCCAGAAGGAAAATGTTATCACGAGGTCCGAGACAATATCTGGATCCGATACGATACAGTATCTTAGATCCACCAAATAGACTACAAAGCTAAAGATAAAAATGGTTGAATAATTTCTAAAATAATTGTAACCGTCAACTCCTGGTAAAGTTAGACTTCCAATGAAAAAAAGAATACTCCATATCAAATAAATTTCATACTTTTTTATTGTAATTACATATATGAAAATATGATTTTCATAACAAAAATTATAGACTATAATGGTTTATTAGTTCAAGACCAAGTAATTACATTAAAAATATTTTTTTCTCAAAAACATATGAATTTGATTTGTTAACTAGTTTTTAAAAATAGAAATAGGAATAACAGTGGTTAAAATGTTAATCGTAACCGATAGATATTCGATATGATAAAAATTCGTTAATGAAATAACGGTACATCCATGAGAATTGGTTTTCACAAAAGGTAATGATGAATTATCCAATAGAATTTCCAAATCTGAATAAATATAAAAAAATAAAATTTATATACTGTATTTAAAGATATTTTATATGGGTCAATTACCTATAGGGTCTTGGGAAACATCTTAGTGTCATAGAGGAATCAAGTGATTCCTCTCTCCTACTTAGAGGCCTCAAAATTGACAAATGTCATTACTACCCTTATAGAGTATATAAGACAAAAACATAGATTATTCTCTCTCCTCCATTACCATTAATCTCTCACCCCCTTTATCATTTTTTCTCTCTCCTCTTTCATTAACAATCAATAATTTCCAGTTCCGGCCACAACCACCGACGACCGCCGAAAAAAGAATTGATCATATTTTACTGAACATATTTTTCTGAGCTGAGCATATTTCACAAAAACTTATGAGCATTTAACAAAAATTCTGAGCAAATCACAAACCCGGCATTTCACTACTTTTCTAGAAAAAAAGGTAATCTAATCTAACACAAATCTATTACATTTCTGGAAAAAAAGTAATCTAATCTAGTTTTACGATGTGGAAATGAACGACATCGGAGAAGACAGCCTTCCAGAAACTGAGTATGGTTTGAACTTGTTGAGCATGGTTCGAACTTACTGAGCATGGTTCGAATTTGCTTAGGATGGTGCAAACTTGCTGAGCATGGTGCAAACTTGCTTAGCATGGTTCGAACTTGCTGAGCTTGCTGAATCTGTCCACCATCGAAACTTGAACATGAACGAAACCAAATCCATGGCAGATCTGAGCCCCAACTTCATGAAGTTTGAACATGAACGAAACCGTCGAGAAGAAAGCTCGAAAGCTCGGAGAAGAAAGCCCGAAAGCTCAGACAGCAGCTGATCCGACACGAGCAGATCTGATAGAGGAAAATGGACGACAGAGGTCACTAGCTGCAGATGTGGCGATTGAATCTTCTGATATGTCATGGCTTGGCGCTGCAGGAGCTCGAAGGTCACCTTTTTCTACGGTAGCTCACGAGATTTCGTTGGATAGGCTCGATACTCGAGGTTTGTGAGCAAGAGAATGAGAAAGACAGCAGCTCCGACCATGGATTTCTGAAGAGAGAGAAGACAGCAGCTCCGGCCATGGATTCCTGAAGAGAGAGATGACAACTAAAAATTTGACATAGGGCTAGTGAGAGAAGAAAGAGAAAAAAAAGAGGTTTAGGGTTTTAAAATAATTCTGAATAAAAATAGTATATATAGAAAACTAAAATACAAAAAGGATAAGAAAGTAATTAAGATTTTGGATTATAGTGTTAAATTTAGTTTGTTACATTTAGTAGGAAAAAATTAGTCATTTAGTGTTGTTGGCTCTTGAGGTGATGTCTTCAAAACCTCTTAGGGTAATATATATAAATTCTATATATATTATCAACCAAATAAAACCATTCTTTATATAAAATACCTAATTCAAATAATTTTTTTACTCTTTTCCATATTTAACAAAGCTTATCCAGTAATGAAATGTTTAAAAATAAACGAATTTTAAAACTGTAAACTCCTAGCATAAGATTGCTAACTTTTTATAATCAACTTCAATCATAGTCGAATATATACCTCAATCTGAACACATCCCCTTAATATAATGCCTATTTTATTGACCGAACAATCAATAATTCAGATCTCAAAAAAATCGCTATCCACAATACGTCATGCTGAGTAATAATCCTATACTCAAAATATCAAACATTATCTTATACTCCTATAATGTCCACATACTTAAAAAAGAAAGGGTCCAACCCCACCACTACTTATCCTTCCAAAAATAATAAAGTCTCAAATTCCATCCACATTCATAAAACAATAACAAACCATCACATCAAATCACATGAAATATTTATCAAAATAATAATTGCAATATTTTCTCTAAAGGGGTACCTATCATTATTCAATTTCTTTCTCACTCCTCCCTAGTACAAACAATAATAATAATAATAATGAAATAAAAATGTCTAAGACATGTAGACAAGGCATCATGAACCTATTTCTGCTGGTTTGTACAAACAAAGTAAATAGTTAAGCAACACTTATTATGTTGTTCTTTTCTCCACCATTTTTGAATCTTGGCATTAATTGGAAAATCTTTTGATCCAACAGTGAGGGTGATGAGAGAGATAATCCTAGAGATAACTCTGTTGTTGGTCTCTGATTAAGATCTATCTGAACAGTTGATCTTGGAGTTGAAACATAAGGAATCGGCATAAGAGACATTGTTGATGAACTAACCGGGGTTAGATTAACTGGGGTTAAAGTAACCAGATACGAGTTAGCGCTGGTGATTTCTGTCAAGGACTGGTTTGAGTTATTTTGCTGAGTTGGAGTTTGAGTTTGAGTTTGGCTCTCTTCCATTGCCATTGCAGAAACCTATACAGGATAAATTGCACAATTAGTCCCTAGAGTAAAGCAAAATAGTCAAATAGCATATATAGGGGTATATTTGCAATTTTTCATACACATGGATCAGAACTAGAAATCAACGCTTAAAATCAGTAAAGATCAAAACTTTGCGAAGTATTTTCATTTATTCAGACAAATTGCATCATTGGTCCCTGTATTATGTGAAATAGCTAATATATATGAAATTGTTTTAGGTAAATACAGAGTTTCCGCATAATACAGGGACCAATGATGTAATTAACGAAAAATTGATTGAATTAATTACCGAATCAGTGGTGATATCAAAGAGGCTAGAGCGGCGGCGGCGACGATTCTGGTTGTTCCGGCGAAGAAAATGTTTCTGAGCATGACTAGCCACTTGTGTAGGGGTACGAGTTGTGACGAATTTACGAGAAATTCCTTTCCAATCTCCTTTTCCTACTTTCTCTAATCCCAATAGGAATAGCCTGTGTTCTTCCTCTGTCCATGGTATTCCTGGATCAACAATCAATTATATAAAACATCAGATCTAAATAACTTGATCCGATGTTTACTGTAGTATCGGTTTACTTGAAACGCATGGATTATATTTAGATAAATTGCATAATTATACCATTAAAGAGAAAGGTTTATCTGACCTCGTTTACGCTCACGAGAGGCGGAAGCGTGGTGAACAGCGGCGGAGGCGTCATCAGCGGAGGCGTAAGCAGTGATTGTGTCTTCTTCCGGTAGAGCCGTCACCGGATTGTTAGGGACTTGTTGATACTGAGAAAGATCGTTCATACTAACGCTCTTCCTCAAAGGATCAACCTTAACTCTGAAACCAAACAGCATAAACTCACCGGCGGCGCCGCCATTT
Organism: Nemophila menziesii; assembly: GCA_029959085.1. Taxonomy (NCBI): domain Eukaryota; kingdom Viridiplantae; phylum Streptophyta; class Magnoliopsida; order Boraginales; family Hydrophyllaceae; genus Nemophila; species Nemophila menziesii. Next base: position 30,989,830 of record JARWIR010000008.1, read on the forward strand.
ACGACGGACTCAGCCGATTCGTTAGAAGACATTTTTGAGAACTGATGGTTTGTTTTGAAACCTTATTTTAATCGATGAATAATAAGGTAAAAAAACTTTGGTGGTATGGTTTATATATAGGGAGAGATGTGTGTGTGAGAAAAAAAAAAAGGCTTTAAAGCCCATGTGGTGTTTATTAGGTGTAGGTTGATGAGAAAGGATACGTGTTCCTCACCTGACGGACGATGATGATTTATCCGAATCTTCTCTTCACAGTTAGCGTTGTCTGATTTATCGAAAGTCTCAATCAACTTTTTTTCTCACTTTATACCATTTTCTAGGGATAGAATTCAAGTATGGTCCATTTGTTTGCTCAAATATAAACATCATATTTATTTTAATTTACTTTTAATTGTGTAAATCTAGTATTCGAGATTTGAGGATTTTATACAACTCGAAAATTTTGGTTTAAAATGAAAGATTTACGTGAGTGTTGTGTTGGATAAGGGTTGAAGGATATTCATTTGGATGAGATTTATAGACTTTTATGAATTTAAATGAAGCTCGATTCAAAGAAGTTATATTCTATAAAACTTTTTTCATCAAATTTATTCTAATTTTATTATTTGTTGATGTAGTTTAATTATTGACTGAATTTCTTTTTTATCCGTTTTAAATTATGTATTTTTTTCTAAAATAACAATTTTTTTGTAGTTATACAAATTTTACTATGATTTATGTATTTAAACCAGGGTTTTTATAAGCGTTTAGTACAAAGAAAAAAGCAGGGTTCTAAAAAGCGCTAAACGCTACAAGGACGATTGACCACTTTCGAGCGCCTAGATGGTTAGAAGGCTAGAAGGCCCATCCGTCGGAATGTGGATGGTTTTACCTAGGCGCTTTTTTTTTTTTTAAAATATATATTTATAATACATTGATTTGAATAGTATTTATATTGTAATATATGTAAAGTAAATCAATTTAATATAAATGACATATATTTAACTATAAATTAATAATAATAATAATAATTCATTATTATTAACCTAAAAATGACCAATTCAAGAAATATATACGTGAAATTTGAAAAAATCTACCTTTTTCTTTTTCATGCGCGTTCAAAACTCTAACAGAAGTAGTTTTTCTTTATAATTTGTTTATGTGGTGGGTTGCATTAGATTTAATTAGTTATGTATGAGCTGGCGTGCTAGGTAGTATTCGGGTCAGGCGACTTATTAATCCGATTGGATAGTTTATTAATTTGATTATGCATGGACGAACCTTTGAGCCACCTTCGAGAGAAATTCTAGGCGGAACACACTTTGGACCTCTTGTTTTAGAACACTGATTTAAACCTAGAAATAAATCTTAGTAAATAGAAAAATATTTTGCAATCTCCAAAAAATAATCAAAAAAATGGGACACTGATAATGAATAGAGTGAATATTTATTATGAATTGTATGTAATTATTCAATGTGTCAGATTAAGAACTAGTGTGTGTAAATAAATAGGTGTGCAACTTTTAGACGGGATGCCATTAAAAAATGACTAGGTCTTGTGCACTTTTGCATTGGGTTGCTTATTATAAAATACGGGGTTGTGTTTAATGGGTTGCTAGTGAAAAACGAGTAGTTTGTGTTTATGTATAGATGGGCTACCCCTTGGGTTGTGTGCACATTTAACGGGCTGCCAGTGAACACGGTCGAATTGTTTGTGTATGTATGTATATATATATATATATGGGTTGCCAATGTAGTGGGTGAATTGTGTGTTTCATCGTTAAAAAATGTTCAAACTAACCTTGATTTTTCTTTAAAATGATAGATTTCAATTACGCAACCTTGTGATTGTGGTCTTAATGTCGAAGGGTTCTTGATGCGCTACAAAACTTGGTGGTTTGAAGTATTGTTATTGGCGTCGATGGTTATGATGTTAATGATAATGATGGTGATGGAGTTAATAGAATTGGTGGTGGCAGTGGTGTCGTTAATGGACGGGACGATGTGTGGTGGTGTTGCAGTGCTTGTTAGGAGATGTGATGACGAATTCTATGTTGTCATGGTAGCCGTGTTGTGGTGTTGTGGAGAAAGAAGAGGATGGGGTGGGAAGAAATAAACATATTTGTTGCTATAATTTTAAAAATTGTTGTCAAATGAATCATATATGCAATAAAATCTGTATGGAAATATTTTATTATATTTAGGCATGTTTGGAGTTTGGCTCACTAGTCATTCATGTGTTAAATTTAATGAAGGTAAGATGGGGAGATCAACCTAACAAAATAATTTTTGGAACCTTTTAAAGTCACAAAATAAGTTGACTCTATAAAGAATGATACTAGTGTATTAGGAATCTTTGAGCAATTATCTCTCTAATGATTTGATCAGACACGTAGTAATATTACGACACTGGGAGGGGATCAGTTCCACATACTTTTGCTCTAGAAAAATATGTCTCGCAGTAACACGTTCGAGGGTGTCATTTGTCGGTCGTACCGATAACAACGTTTTTAAAAGTCAATAACCTATAAAACAAATGAAATATATGGACATCTAAAAAGTGGGTTCTCGATGATAATTTGACGTTCAAGATAGAGGTATAGATGTGTGAAGGTTACTTTAAGTAAGTTCCTTAGAGGCTGATTCATGTGTGATCATGCAAAGTAAACAATCAGTTGAACTAACAAAGAATAGTCGAGTATTTATAGAGCATTAAGCAAGGCATGGCACATTAAGTTTAGGACTATTACTACCTCAACTTTCTTCACGCCCTAGTCCATATGGAGACGGAAACTCTTATACTTACATTATTACTTGTCAACGATCTGTACACTTGCTGTTTAGTTAATATCTCTCAAGGTGTTGAATCTGTAGCTTATTTGATCACACCTTGGAAGACAACAAAAACCTTTATTGATAACGATTGAGATTAAGAGGGCTGATAACGAGGTTATAACAAGCCTTCAACGTCTTTTTTCATTAAATAGAGATCATCAACATTTATAGGATGGTCAACTAACGTGAGTCCTTAAATTTTCCACATATATTGTTCTTTGCCTTATTTTGTCCCTCCGACACCGAACCCTTCATATCGTGTCACACTCAAATTTATAATCTTATGGTGGTGGGATTACTCATTAGGGTAGTTGTTCTAGCATCCATCGTTCAGTATTGTTTAGTCGATTTGAGCAAGTTAGGTAGTTGGGATGATCATTTGAGATATTTCTACTCTTGCTGAATTTCATGGGTCGTCGATCACCTTTCTTGGTGTAGGTACATTTCCTATGGTCGTTAGACTTTGATTTATTTTCCTATGTCTTTACAATTGTTTGTCCTATGACCACGACCATCATGGAAAAGACAAAATTTTGATTCGCCTCTCTTTCATTGGTTGGCATACATCTTTGTGGTCCATTATACATCAATGACTTTTCCTATCACATGCAAGCTCTATTGAGGGGTTTTGGGTCATTTTGATCTCTTTTTGTCAATAACTATCTAATACATTAAATTTTGACCTCTCTAGCTTGTCCGAGTATTTATTCTTATAAGTGTCGTCTTCAGCTATGAAACCTGGACTTGAAGGACTAAGAGTCTACTTCTTGAGCCGATGCACTCAATAGTTCGTCATCGAGGATATACTTTCGAGTGTCCTTTAATATATCCTATAGATAAAGGTCATTCTTATCAACCAAGTGCATGTAGAAATCTTTGTTTGCTAGTTCTTGTATGTATACCATGCATTCTTATAAATGGTCTATTTTTTTAGTGTCATATGTGGCATCACCGAAGTGACTGAAACAGATCTAAAGGTTCTCCCCTCTTTCTAATATATGCTCAGCATATATGAATCCAGTTATTTGACCTTTCTACTCAGGATTAACATACTAAACTTCTCTGATAACAAGGATAAAGTCTACATAAAATATGATTCTAATTTGGTAAACCATTGTTGTGCTTCACCCAGGGAGTTGAGGGGAATGCTCGGTCGTACGTTTTGTCTGACAATATAATAAGATCGATCTGGCTCTCATATGGATTTTTATGTTGCTCAATATTATATCTCATCAAAGACTAGTATGGTATGAGTTTTGAACCAACGTAGCATGGGTGTGCCTAGATTTTTTCATGTGAATGGTCTATAACACGATAATTACTTTGAGTATGCCCCGTTTAATCTCTCTCTACTTTAGAGCATACCTTCATCCCTATGTATTTGGTGGCTTATCTCCGTGTTTGAGCTACTTATTCAAGTATATCACACTCGTACCAAGACTTTATTTAAGTTAAAAGATCTTAGTTACCTAAATATCAATAATTATGTCCCATAAGTTCCAATAATTTTGCTTTTTTTAGTCAAAGGTCTTTAATAATATTTAATTAGGATGGTCTCCCAAGTTTACCTCTACTTAACATTCTCTTGCATATCAAAAAATATAATATACCAAACTTACGTGTTTATTTAAAGAATATTCTCTCATTCACGACCAATGCTTGATCAATGATATTATCATCAATTTTTTATAATTCAAAATTACAAATCTATAGGTATTTCAAACATTTAGCATCACCGGGTAAAATCCTTTTTATACATACAACCCAAACATAATTAAAGAATAACCTAGTCACACAATTTGTGTTGCCTTTTTTTTATTAGGCAAATTTGTGTATTGATAGTATCAAGATTGTACCCTATACAAACCAAAATTTACTACTGAAACCGAATGTTAATTTATTTTTTCAATTCTATCACCCATGCAATTTATTTCACATTGCGAATAAACTCACTATCATCTCTAAAGGAAATATAAGGGTACATATCATACAAAATAAGAAAGACACAAAACTTTACTTCTTTTAATATGTGTTTGTGAGATTGGACATCCTCGAAATCAAGCTTGTTCCTCGTTCGTCAAATAAAGTACATCATTTTCGCAAAGCGATACGCCTTGATTTACTTTGCCAAGTAAGAAATCTGAAAATGGTACTCATTTCCATAGTGATGCAAATCCCTCCAAACCATACATGAGAATTAACACTCAAAGAACAAGTTTTTGTTGGATCAAAAATCATCTGTACACATATGATGTCTCCTCATTTGTGATAGATTTATGTTAAGATGAGACATCATTTTTAGTGTTTTAGAAGTCAATAATGTCGATTTTCTTGAGTTTTAGTGCACTTTCCTATTTTGTGTCTTGATTTGTAGAATTAATGTTTTTAGAGCATATTGGGTTTAATTGTTTATTTAGTGTGTAGCTTTAAAGATAATTATGGAGCTTAATTAGAGTCCAAGTCAAAGACAACAACTTATGGAAAGAGATATGCATGGTAATTGGAGATAAGGAAAGAATTGCTAAAAAGATGGAAAAGGAAAAGCTGCCTAAATCTGGGATTCTGCAAAGATAGGCGTTTTTACCTAATAAAGAGGCCGAATTTGGTAGATTACTCCTAATGGGTGTAGATAATTCTGTTGCGATTCTTTTGGTATCTTGTGGAGCAAAATCGGACCAATAATAAAGAAGTTATGACCAAAACAACGCAGCAGTGTTTATCTTTATTTCCATACGAATTTGAGTTGGGCTAGAAGTCCATTACCTTAACTCTTCCTCAAGAAAACGAATTAGGTCTTCTAAACACCTATAAATACACCCTTATATCACTTGTAAATCATCCTTGCCTCATAGTAATTAGTTCTTAAGGTTTTATTCTTCCAGTTTATTGTAGAGAGCAAGATGATGTCTTTTATTATTTCTTTTAGTTTATTTCCTTCAGGTATGAACTAAACTTCCCATAGCTTGGGTTTTGCATATGTATAATCTATGAATTCTAATTCTTCTATCTAAGTTTCTTTGGGGATTACATGTTTTAATCTGATATTAGCTTCTTACTTTATATTTGCTTATGTGTTTTGATTTAATGTCTTTCCTAGAATTGATCACTTTAGGATTGTTTTAAGAGTAGTTAGATGGTCACCTTGTAAGGGTGTTTAACTATTGAACCACCACATAATGTCTAGTGTCGATAGCAGTTCTGACAAAACATACTTCTAACTAGATAGTCATTAAGGTTTGTTTTAACCACCGTATCACCAAGACTTGCAGTATTTGCTTAGGGCCTTAGTGGCGTTTGATAACCCTATTTTAAATCACTTCTTGGTTGTGACGTAGCCCCCTTAGTCGCTCTCAAGGTCTAAGGTAGTGGAATTTAGAATCCTGACTAAGTATTACCAAGAGCTAATATTCTCCCTTATGAACTAGATCTATAGATAGAATTAGAAGGATTAGTGCATACTAGCAAAACCTAAGCTATACTTCTCATCTCATATTCTTAATCTTTTACTTTATTGTCTTTATTTTCCTAGTTTAAATTAGTTTAATTCATAAATTCGAAAATCCAAATCTTTTATTTACTGTCTTCTAGTTATTTACTTTTACTCGTTATTTGTTCCTACGCGTTTAACACACTTAAGTCCCTGAGAACGAACTCTACTTATCATTAAAACTTGCATACGTCCTGTAATACTTGCAGTACTGTGCCTGTCTAGGGTGAGAGTGCATAGTTTTCCATACTTAATTTGATCTTATTTTTATCACACCCTAGGCGACACCAAGTTTTTGGCGCCGCTGCCGGGGACTTGTGTCTCGTTAGCGTGTGGGTTATCTATTTCGAGTTTTAGTTTTTAATTAGTTTTTACTTTTCAGTTTTAGTTTAGTTTTAGTTTTTATTTTTCCAGATTTACGCTTGGGTTTGCTTTAGTCTTTTTCAGGTTTCACAGTGTTTAATTCTTGGCCTCCCTTATCGGAGCCTGAGAGGAGCTTCAGACCTTACAACAAACGAATTCGTGAGGAAAGAGCCTTGAGAAGAGCTATGGCAAACGTACATGATAATGATCCGGAATTAGTTTACTTTGCACCAGGAGGACCTCCAGCATACATTCCACCTGGTGTACAATTACCAGTGGGAGAAGGTAATGGACCAAATAATCTCAATAATCAACAGAACCGAGTTGAACAAGATCTACCTGGCCTTGACATACCATTCCATGTTCAACCCATCGGTTACCGCCCTCCTGAGATTCCGAATATCAAATTTAGACCCGATCCGGGTATGCTTAGTCAATTTCAAAGTTTCGGACTCTATACTGGTACTGCAATTCAAGATCCGGTAAAAGCGATTCAGAAGTTTATGCAGATTTGTGATGCCTATATTACTCCTGGCATTACACGCGAGCAACTGTACTGTCATATGTTTTCGTTTTTCTTGACCGGAAGAGCTAGCGATTGGCTAGAAAGACAACCACATGGAACCATTCACTCTTGGAGAGAACTTCAAGCCGCATTCTTTAACCGATTTTATCCGAAGAGCATGAGACTTAAAGATCAAACCGAGCTTGCAAGATTTTCTCAAGAAGATGGAGAAACAGTGGGAGAAGCATGGACAAGGTTTCAACAAAAATTAGCCAGATGCCCGCTCCATGGTTACACACCTGCTCTACAACTTGCTATATTCTATGAAGGACTTACTGAAAGAGGTAGAGAAAAGGTGGATAACATTGGAAAGGGTAATTTTGTGTCCATGAATCACAATGAAGCTTCCGAGGTGTTAAAAAATATTATGGAACAGGAAAGAAGTTGGCCTTCAACGCGAACTTCTGCTACAAAGACCCGAGGAACGCTTCGTTTAGATGCAGAAACTGCGAATTCAGCTCAAATATCCGCTTTAGAAAATCAAATCAAGGAGCTGAAAATCGCGATGGAGAAGAATTTAGCTGCTACAAAGGTAGTTCAAGAAGCACAAGGTTGTCAACAATGTGGAGTGAACAATCATTCATGGGAAGAGTGCGAATCAAATCCGCAATCTGTTTATTTTATATCCAACCGATGGGGCAACCGCAACCATCCGGGTATGCAGTATTCGAATCCGCAAGGGGCCGCCAATCCTGGTCAATATCACTCGCGTCCCCAGAACAACTCTTACCAACAGAGAGGTCAGTACCAAAACCAATATCAGAATCGACCTGCTCCTCCACAACAACCTGCTCAAGACGCCTATACCGATTCCTTAGATCAGAAAGCTTTACCTCAGTATCCACAAGAAGGATCTATGGACAATACACAGATAATACAAGCTCTAGACCGTTTGAATACAACTATAAGCGCTCAAGACGAGAAGGTTAGAGGACATGACGCCATACTTCAAATGCTAACTACCCAAGTGACACAATTAAACAAAGTGTTAACAAGTGTTGTAGAACAAAAGGAAGTAAAGGCAATCGAAGGAGGTGAAGACAAGGATGAGTTCGAAGCTTGCAAGGCCATGTGTCTTGAGATTGAAGAAGCGAAAGAGGAAGCACCACATGCTGCCATTAGTGCCGTGGAAGTTCCCAGTATTGAAGAAGAGCCAACCGAGCCTAACCCCGAGGAGTCCGACTGTCTAGAAGTTTATCATCTGGAAAGCGATGAAGAAAGAGACGAGTTCATAGAGCTACTGAGAAAGGTGCAAGAAGAGATGCGATCGATGGTAGAGTATGCAGCGGAGTTAGCGAGAGAGAAAGAGGAAGAAGCCTCAAAAGAAGAATCGAAAGAAGATGAAGTGGCACCTGCTGTGCTAGAGGAGAAAGAAGAAGAGAAGGTGGAATCGCCACCTAGTGTTCAACCAGTGTCATCAACTATTCCTGATACAAATCCTAAAGATGACACTGCTCTCAAGACATTTGTAGAGGCGTACCAACCTGAAAATATCAACGCCCAAATGCTTGAGATTACGAAGAAAGGACTTACACCGCAACAAGTTTTTACGCAAGTTATTCCTGAGAAAGAGGCGAGTGTAGAGATCCCAAGAGAGAACCTGAGGGTTTCGAGAAGAAGTGAGAAAGAGCTACCTACTAAGCTTAAAGATCCGGGAAGTTTCAACCTTCCTATTCAATTACATGGTAGGCTCAAGGTGAAAGCGATGTACGATGTGGGTTCTGGTGTGAATCTTATGCCTAAGTCCGTGTTCGAGAGACTTGGACTTCAGAAATCCGAGAAAACTCCAGTGAAGTTGCAGTTTGCTGACAACTCAGTTAAGAGGACATGGGGAACAGTGGAGGACGTCTTAGTCCGAGCAGGTAATATCGCCATCCCTACTGACTTTGTTATTCTTGAGTTTGATGCAGATAAGCAGGTTCCGATCATACTTGGACGGCCTTTCATGGCCACAAGTCAAAGTGTGATCAACTTCCAAGATGGGACCATCACCCTTCATGCTAAAAATTTATCCGAGACCTTCTATGTCTTGGGTAAGAAACTGAGGAAGTTGGATCCCACCGTACCTATCATCCACAGCCTTTCACATCACAAAGTCCCTCCTGAGGAAATCCACTTAAAACCTGTGGACACTGAGCCAAACATTGAGTTTGGGGTTGGCCATGAAGTCCTATGGAAAGCCCACAAACGCGAGAACAGGCCACGAAGTTTCAAAGACTCGTGGATGGGACCATTCATTGTCACGAAGGTTGTTTCAGCCAAGGTGATAGAAATTCGCCCCAAAACTGGGGTCAAGCGCAGATTAGTTGACGTTCATAGCCTTACTCGTTGTTGGGGAGGCTATATTCGCAAATCTTGACAGAGGTAACACGTCTAACTTTGAAAGACGTTAAACAAAAGTGCTGTTCGGGAGACAACCCGAAGTTTTTATGTGTTCATGTCTTTTACATTCTTAGTTTAAGTTTATTTTAGTTGTTTTTAGTGGATAATGCATATTTGAGAAAGGTATTAGTGTTTTTGGTGTGTAGGAATCGGAGAAATCAAGTTAGGGAACGCGAGGAAAATTTTTGGAGCGCAAGAATGCAACCCGCGGACTACCCCCACGGCCTACCCCATGGTCCGCAGGGATGGTCCGCGAGGTCGAAACCCGTACCACGGGTTGCTACCGCGGGTTTGATCCAGAAACAAGAAAAAATTCCACGGACTACCCCACGGTGCACCGCGCCATGGTCCGCGCCCCAAAAACCCGTACCACGGGGTGAGTACCACGGGTATTTTGACGGAGTTAACAGCAGAAGCCGCGGTGTACCCTCCGGTACACCGGACCCTAGTCCGCGAGCCAAAAACCCGTACCACGGGGTCCTACCACGGGTTTAGGTCAGTGAGCAAAAATTTTCGAGCATCAGATGTCACGGACTACCCTGCGGTGCACCCCATGGTCCGCAGGGGTAGTCCGCAGCGCCGCCAGAGGAGAGAGAAAGTTACGGGATTGAGTTATAAAGGAGGTATTGAGCCTATTATTCCGAATTTATTAAACCTTAACCCTCTCTTTCTTCTCCACAACTCTCCTAACTCCATTGAAGCTCATCAAAACTTTCACCAATCACCAAAACACTACCCAATCATCAAGAAAAACACATCAAACCTTCTCTCCACATCATTACAAGAGAAAATCAAGCTACCAATCATCACAAAATTCATTCAAATTGAAGAATCAAAGAGCCAAATTTCACAAATTCATCACACAATTTCTAAAATCCAAGCCTACCCATTACAAATCATCCTCACCCACATAGAGATTCATCACCAATTCACCCATCCTAGGACAAATCAAGCTTGTTCATCCATTAATTCAAGAGTTAAATTTCAAGGGTTGCTAAAGCTTTGAGTTGGGGGTTAATTGAAGATGACTAATAGAACAACAATCTTATCTAGCAAGAGGGAGGTGAAGAGTAACAATGGATTGGATTTAAACAAGAAGAAATCAATTGACAAAGGTGCTAGTTCTAAATCAAAGGGTAAAGATAAATTGAAGAGTGGGAAACCTTCGTATGATAGTAATGGTAAAAAGCTTTATTTTTATGCAAAGGAAAGAACACAACCTCAACAAAATCCTATACCTATAGAAAAAGTGGATACTTCAAATGCCTTGAAGATTTCTGCGGAGAAACAATTAAAAGAACTACCTTTTGCCTATGAGAAAGTATTCAAGGAAGAAATTAGAGATGGAGAATACAAGAGATTCTTTGAGCTTGGTGAGAAATTGGGTTGGTCTACGTTCATGGTAAGCCGTTCTGAATTATGTCATGAATTAGTTTTCGAGTTCTATCTGGGCCTTGTTAGCCGAGATAGTGATTGTGTTCCGATTAGAGGAAAGTTAGTTCCTTTTACAGTTGAGGAGATTAGGAACCACTTCAAGTTTAAGAAACTGAAAGGTTTTTGCAAATTTGAGGAAGCAGTTGCTAAACGAAAAATCTTTGATAAGGAATTACTTTTTGAGCATGTTTTAGACAAGGAGAAAGTGCAATTACATACGGGAGAATTGAAGGCACCTTGGCCTTACAAATATCTTCAAGCAGATGCTAGAATTTGGCACAATTTCCTTATCCCGAATGTCTTTGGAAACACACGAACTTTGGAGGTGACCATGAAGAACGCGCTACTGTTGGACTGTATTTTGAGAGGAGAAGAAGTTGATGTGGCACAGTTGATCTATGAGGAGGTGATACGATTCTCGGTCTCTCCTAAATCGGTTTATAACGTTAAATTTCCAACTATGATCACGTGTCTTGTGCGAAAAGCGAATGTAGTATTGGGTGAAGAAGAGAAACTCGAGTTTAAAATGAGTTATATTGATAATGCATGGATCAAAGAAAGTCTTCGAAGAGCGGGGTCTACTCAAGTCTCGAAGGCAGAAAAGGAGCAATCTTGGCAAGAGAAGATGGAGGAGCGTTTAACGAAGTTTGAAGCAGCTCAAACTTCTTTAGTCAATGATGTGGCACAAATCAATGCTAATCAAGTACACATGATGAAACTCCTTGAGCAATTAACGAAAGGTCCAGCAATTCCAACCCTGGATATCAATGATGCGAGGCAATAGCCTCGAGAGTATGTTCTCTTTCTTCCTTACCATTTCTGTAAATATGTCTATCTGCTAATTTTAATTTCTGTTTTCGAGTCCTTTTTCGAGTCGTGGGGACACGGCTCATTTTTGAGTTGGGGGTGTGGGGATTCGTTGTCTCTCATCTCCATTTTTCTGTTTTTGGGTGAAATTAAAATTTTTGATGCATGGGATTTAGATGTAGAGTGTGTTTAATAGCTTGAAAGCATAAGCTCAGTAGATTAATGATAGTAAGTGATATGTTTATGAGCTATGTATTTGTATGCTTTGAGTATTTGCAGGAAAACACACATTGATAGTAAAGAAAAGATTAGTGAGCAATGCGATAGAAAGTATGTTCGATCTCAGGGAACCTTGAAAGTGTGTAGGCCGTGAGATCCAAGCTAGTTGAAAAACCATTTGATGAAAGTGCTAAAGGTAAGAAATTTTCTGAGTTACATAGTGTAGAAAGTGATTAAGGCGGTTCTTTCATATTTTGAAGCCCTTGAAGCCTTTTTATACCTTCTCACCTTGTGATTTTTGATTTTATATGCTATATCCTTCTCAGCCCCTTCTAGCCTTTCTAAAGCCTTTTTATTGAAACACGTTATAAGCCATATCCTTTAGATTTTAGGACTTTTCCATATGACCCGCACTCGAATCGCGATGCTTAGACAGTTGTTTTAGAGCTTGAGTTTGGGGTGGTGGGTCCACCATTATGGGAGTTATTATGTTGGGATTTTTGAGCTTATTAATTGTGCTTTGTGCTTTATATTGAGGATGTTTTACAGCATTGTATTGTAACCCTTTGCCGGGGTAATAGTGAATGAAAAAGAAGCTTCGAGCTAATTTTGCCAACAAGGGCATTAAAAGAAAAAATATATATATGAGAAAATTAGCGTGATATCTCAACATTAAAAGAGAATCATAGCTATAGAAAAGAGAATTGAATTGAAAAGAAAAGAAAATATATATATTCGGACCGGCAAAGTGGATTTTTATGAACATCTTAAAACTTAATTGGGTTATTGGGGATGTTAAATTGTGCATCAAGGAATTCAGTGGGTTGAGTGAGAAACGTTTTATGAGAGTAACTCAAGCTCTAGGGCGATTCGTTGATGGCTAGTGAGGAGAGAGCCAAAAGCTCACTCCAAATTATCCAAATATACTATCACACCGTCCCTAAGCCTACATTACAACCTTAAAGACCTTGTGATTCTTTGTTATGTAATTGAGAAGTGATTGAGCCATTAGAGATTAGTTAAGTGGATTCTTGGATACTAGTAAGGTTTGATGAACAATCTATAGCTCTCAAGGGGAACTGAGTAAAGTCCCAATCCTTCTTACATTGCGAAACTAATCTGATCTGGAAATCAAGCCGTGTTGACTGTGGATATGAGAAGTGTACAGGTATGTAGTTTATGAATATTATTGCATGAAATTTTCTGAGTTATGTGCTTTAGGTTTATTCTATATATTCTGCTATGCTTTTCCCTTGTGTTGAGAATTTTATAGGTGTGTATTTCTAGACTTCCCTATGTTTTTATCTTTTATTGTATCGGGACGATACAACTTTGAGTTGGGGGTCTTGATGTCTCCTCATTTGTGATAGATTTATGTTAAGATGAGACATCATTTTTAGTGTTTTAGAAGTCAATAATGTCGATTTTCTTGAGTTTTAGTGCACTTTCCTATTTTGTGTCTTGATTTGTAGAATTAATGTTTTTAGAGCATATTGGGTTTAATTGTTTATTTAGTGTGTAGCTTTAAAGATAATTATGGAGCTTAATTAGAGTCCAAGTCAAAGACAACAACTTATGGAAAGAGATATGCATGGTAATTGGAGATAAGGAAAGAATTGCTAAAAAGATGGAAAAGGAAAAGCTGCCTAAATCTGGGATTCTGCAAAGATAGGCGTTTTTACCTAATAAAGAGGCCGAATTTGGTAGATTACTCCTAATGGGTGTAGATAATTCTGTTGCGATTCTTTTGGTATCTTGTGGAGCAAAATCGGACCAATAATAAAGAAGTTATGACCAAAACAACGCAGCAGTGTTTATCTTTATTTCCATACGAATTTGAGTTGGGCTAGAAGTCCATTACCTTAACTCTTCCTCAAGAAAACGAATTAGGTCTTCTAAACACCTATAAATACACCCTTATATCACTTGTAAATCATCCTTGCCTCATAGTAATTAGTTCTTAAGGTTTTATTCTTCCAGTTTATTGTAGAGAGCAAGATGATGTCTTTTATTATTTCTTTTAGTTTATTTCCTTCAGGTATGAACTAAACTTCCCATAGCTTGGGTTTTGCATATGTATAATCTATGAATTCTAATTCTTCTATCTAAGTTTCTTTGGGGATTACATGTTTTAATCTGATATTAGCTTCTTACTTTATATTTGCTTATGTGTTTTGATTTAATGTCTTTCCTAGAATTGATCACTTTAGGATTGTTTTAAGAGTAGTTAGATGGTCACCTTGTAAGGGTGTTTAACTATTGAACCACCACATAATGTCTAGTGTCGATAGCAGTTCTGACAAAACATACTTCTAACTAGATAGTCATTAAGGTTTGTTTTAACCACTGTATCACCAATACTTGCAGTATTTGCTTAGGGCCTTAGTGGCGTTTGATAACCCTATTTTAAATCACTTCTTGGTTGTGACGTAGCCCCCTTAGTCGCTCTCAAGGTCTAAGGTAGTGGAATTTAGAATCCTGACTAAGTATTACCAAGAGCTAATATTCTCCCTTATGAACTAGATCTATAGATAGAATTAGAAGGATTAGTGCATACTAGCAAAACCTAAGCTATACTTCTCATCTCATATTCTTAATCTTTTACTTTATTGTCTTTATTTTCCTAGTTTAAATTAGTTTAATTCATAAATTCGAAAATCCAAATCTTTTATTTACTGTCTTCTAGTTATTTACTTTTACTCGTTATTTGTTCCTACGCGTTTAACACACTTAAGTCCCTGAGAACGAACTCTACTTATCATTAAAACTTGCATACGTCTTATAATACTTGCAGTACTGTGCCTGTTTAGGGTGAGAGTGCATAGTTTTCCATACTTAATTTGATCTTATTTTTATCACACCCTAGGCGACACCAACATACCATAAAGCGAATCAAATTCTATGTACACCATGCGATCTTTAGTCCGTAAATTTTATTGTAATGTTATAATACAATGATTGCATGTTTGCTGGAGGGGGTTAAATATGGATCATTTTCCCACAACATAAATGAATATAAAAAAAAGGCATCATAAGTCTTCTTGTACAAAATAAAGTATTCTTTACTTTTAATATAGGCGGTGAATGATAAAGCCACGTTTCTTGTAACCTACACCTCCATCAAACCAAATCACTTCGATGAGATTTTTGTGCATCTTTCACAATTTCAAGAGAAATCTTATTTCATCCTTCTATTTTCCAAACTTCCTTTAGCAAAGGAGAGTATATTCTTGCCACTTTCCATTTCCAAACACTCAATTTTCTCAAATACACACCATGTACCCATTTGATCTAAACAAAATCCTTTTAATCCACGATACTTTACAACACTTTCATGGGTAAGTCTTTGTTCCAGTTTCCCAAGTCCTTCGATCCGAGACCATCCTCATTCTTCGGAATACAAATTATTTTCCATTTAATTTGTGGAGACTTACCATCCCAATAGAAATCCTAGAAAATACTATGGATTCGATCTTTACCCTCGCTAGAACCGAAAAAATGCGTAACCAAAAACAAATTACACCACGTAGAGTCGTTGAATAAACTATAACTACCCCGCATATGAAAAAGTTGAGACATTTCAAGATAAAATATAGCTTTCCAACTTATTAATAAGTGGCTTGTAATCTGTATAAAACAAAATGAAAACTTCAAGAGCCATCCCAAGATTGCAAAATGGCAGAGCTCTTTATGAGATGGGAGATCTCTAATAGTTCCTCAATCTCATCCCATTTGATTCCCACATTTTAATGTTGTATTTGATCACGTTCAACCTTAGGCCCGAACACTTTGTATAATTATTCAAGCAATCTATAAGTACTTTAACGGGCTCGGGATCCTCTTGATATTAGCATCAAATCATCAACGAACATCAAATGAATAATCTTAAGTTCACCATATTTGGGATGGTAATTAATCCTCTCTCTAATGATTTCTTCAAGATCCTAAATAAGTATTCAAGGCATAAAATAAAGAGGTAAGGTAAGAGAAGATCACATTGCCTCTTGAAGAATACGTGAAATTCTTTGTTAATCGCCACTGGTTATGAGGGTGTAGTTACTCACGCCATAATCCAATTAATATATCGTGTCAAAAAGTTTGACCCCTTAAGAACCTCTTTAAGAAAATTCCACGATTCTGAATCATACGCTTTGCATAAATAAAATTTAGGTGTATATATCGGCAAGCTACTCTTATTATTATACCCTCTCAAATGTTTTTGCACCAGGTGAATATTGTCGGACATAAACCTTCCAGATACAAATTCACTCTAAGCTTCACTCAATGAGTTTATTCAGGCGGGGTTCATTCTATCTTCAATAATCACTGTGATTACTTTGTAGATGACATTGCAACACAAAATTGGTCGATAATCTTTCACTTTCAACAATTTATCTTTTTGGTATGAGAGCAATGATAGTGTTATTATGTTGCTCAAGTAAGAAATCCAATGTAAAGTACTCTCTCACCGCTACAATTACCGCAATACTTTGTATTGTTGGGTAACCGTTCAGTCGTACCCATCATACATATCAGCCATAATATTTGAAAAAACATTAAAAAATTCTCTTAAATATCAAAACCACCTCTAAAAAAATTCTAAAATGAAAAAGAAGTTTTGTAGTTAATTATTTTAAAATGTTTCATGATAGCTTTTTTATTTTTTCCTTAAGTGTATGTAAATAACATTGTCTTTCTAAAACTTTGAATTTGATGTTGTTTTGATGTACTATATGAGTAAACAATATATTTTTATATTTGACTATTTATTTCAGGGTAGAAGTATAAAATGAAAGGTTTACAAATGAGAAAAGAAATGATCAATTTGATTCTAATTTTTTAAAAAAAAATTACTAGAAAAAACAAATTACAAAAAAATTACTAATTGTTGTGTAGATTTTTTATATAATCTATTTATGTAAGAAGATTTCTTTTGTTTGACACCTATTCAAATAATACATGATTATAAGTTTATAACCCTTTGGGTTAATACAACAGACTAATGTCTTGTTATTTTCTCCATCACTGAACATGGGTAACTTAGTACTAATTTACTTGAAAGTATGTGTATAGGAAGGTGTGTGCATATTTCTCGTGAAATTAGTTGTGATACGCGTAACTGTCCTGAACCATCCACGTCAGAATAATCACGATTATATATTAATGAGTAAAATTCATTTTTAGGCCATTATCTATGGTCTAAAAATATTTTTTTGACAAATATTTTAAATGCTTATTTTTAGGCCAAAAATATTAAAAAATATATATTTTAAGGCTATTTCACTAATTTCATGAGATATTTTATAGATTTTAAGGTCAACTTGGACACTTTAAATTAGTAGTGTGTATCGGGTTAGAAGACGCGCATAACCCGACCAACCCGATTACACTAACCCAAAATTATAGCGGTTAGTTTTTTATGGGTTGGGTTGCGATTAACATTTTAGAAAAAAATATATACTTTTTGCAGATTGTGGATTTTAAATTTAAAACCCGGCAAACCCGCATATACCCGATTACCTTGTAGTATAAAAAATTAGAGAAATTCGTATTGCTCATTTTATTCAAATAAAGTAGTAGGGGTCATGTGCTTCTCACTCTACATTTCCTTTTTTTATTCCTTCCTCTTTAAATTTTTGAAACCCCTCAGTTTTCGCTAATATTTTTTCTAATGAATATGTGTCTTATTTCAATTATGATTTATCTCTATTCTTTGGTTAATTCATAAATTTATTTTCCTAAAATCTCCTTTTATATCTTGTAATCTGAGATGATTTGAAATGCATATGAGTATCTTAAATAATATGTTTTGTTAAAACTTTCGTTAGTAATATAAATTTGACTCGCCGAATGAATATAGATACAAATTCGACTTATTTATCGAACAAATTCACCCGCAATGCACCCGCAACTTGCCTAACCCGAAACTTAATGGTTTATATAATGTACTGGGTGGGTACGAGTCTCATTTTTCAAAACCGCACAAGAACGGGCAGTTTATGGGTTGGTTGTTTTTTATCCAAAATCGGCCCGCACACAACCATACTTTAAATAGAATTACTAGTTTGTGATGTGGTTAAATAATGATATAGTTTGATTAAAATGTTCAAATTGTACTTAAAATTTATGAAAGAGTAATGCTGGTTATCACCCCAAATCACATCACCCTTTATTGCCTCCTAGGTGGATTTTAAATTGATCAATGATATGATTTCTCTTTCTTCATTTATCATTTTATCTCTCATTTATGATTGATTCACCTAAGAGGCGATAATATGGTGAGTGATTTGGGGTGATATCAAACATTACTTTTTACGAAATACAAAATATCTTATGAAATTAGTGAAATAACTTAAAAATAAGAATTTTTAATACCTTTAGTATAAGAATATACATTTCAAAATGTTTGATTTAAAAACATTTTTTATGGACTAAAAATTGAATTTGCTCTATATTAGTTTATTTATACGATGTCACCAGCTAAAGCCCTTTTACCTAATGTCTATATTCAGGCAAACTCTTATTTAGATTTTGCCTTACTAAATATATTGTTGAATCCTCAACTTTCACTTAAACCAACTAATTGATAATGAAGAAAAAACTAATAATTAGGGATAAGGAAATCCCTTAGGATAATACAAGAATAATGTAATTGGTCGGGTTGATGTCCTTTTAATCCAAAATAGAAGTGGTTCCTTATTTGCTTAGACAAAGTGATTGACTTAGTTTTCTTATCCTTTTTTGGGCAAGGATTATTAGTTCGGGACCGGGGGTCTGGTCCTGAAAAATTATTTAAACACTTAATTTGGTTCTATTTTCTTATAAAATAATTCGCACCTATAGAAATATTTAGTATCTCAAGATAATATTATTAAACTAGTTGGGTTAGTCTAACGGTAAAAACCTTACTATCTATATTATATTTCAGAGTTTTTTTTAACAATCTTGATTTACCTATATAAGTGGTGGCCAGGATTTAATCTAGTTAAACATAAGTGGTGACCAAGATTGATTCTGGCCCCATTTATTAATTTTTTTAATCTACAACACTAAAAACAACAGAAAAAGAAAAGAAAAACTAAAAAAAAGACCCCAAACCCGTTCATTTCACCAAAGTTCAAAAAACCTAAGCCTTCTTCTCCTTTCAACACTGTTCGAAGCCTCGAAGACCATCACACCATTCAATCCTCTGACCCCTAAAACCTCTCAGCATCGATCGATACTCTTCTATTTCACCGCCGTTCGAAGCCATTCGAAGACCATCACCATTCTCACCCTTTCACCGCCGTTCGAAGACCATCGCCGTTCTCCACCATCCCCGTTCTCCACTAGCTCAACCCTTACCAATCGGGTTTCAATCCTCTGACCCCTAACACCTCTCAGCGCCGATCAAGAACCATTCTCCGCCGATCAAGAAACCTCTTTTTTTTTGTGATGTGTCGCCTGCGTAATTTATAAAATTTATTTTTATTTTTACCTGCCTTCCAAGTATCATAACCTTTCTTAGCCGGACTCTTCAAACCTTTGAGCTTCATTAAATTTCCACTATTTTTATCATTTGGATCATCTTTATTGTTAATAATTGAGCTACACCGCCTTGAGGTGTAATGGGCATTAAAACTATTATAGCGATTATAGAACACATTTTTGTTGTATACCATCTTGAAAACTTCAATCCATAAGGAATTTCTCTTTGAGTTTGTAGGATTGTTAGACTTGAACTTGCTCGAAACTTTTCTTTGCTGTTCTTCTTTCGCTGTATCCTTAGCCTTCCTCTCCGAACTCCTCTTGATTTGTATTCTGATAGGTGAATAGTAAAAGATCCGTGTACATAAGATGTTATTCTTCCTTCATGTGCTACGCTTGTTGTTATTCATCTTGTTCTTCCATCTTTTCATTTTTTGATGTTTTCTTTGAAATATTTTGGTTGAAACCGAGATACTGTAAATTCTATATATGCCTAGGCAGCTCCATAGATTCCCATTAAGATACTTGAACGATTTAAGGCAGACAAATTTGCCATCGGACGAAGAGTTCATATCTAACCCTAACCCTAGGAACCGGAACTAAAATTGAAAGAATTAAGATCCGTAACAGGTAGTAGATCTTACCAAATAAGCTTGAATGATTGTTGATGGTGAGAATTGATTGTATGATTATGGAATTGAAACTAAGATATTGAAATTGATTCGTAGCTTCGTGAGTCGCCTCCGTAACGTTTTTCTACTTGCTGTAAAATATTAATTGAAAGTGTCTCCCACTATTTTAAGTCATGCTTTTAGGGTTAGTATGATTTTTTCTTTTTAGGGTCATATAAATTAAAAAAAAAGTTATCAAAAATTTAAATAAAATCAGAAAAAAAAATGGGTCAATTACCTATAGGGTCTTAAGGATTATTGTAGTGACACATAGGAGCTAGTCAATTCCTCTCTCCTTCTTAGAGGCCAATAAGATATCTAATGTCATAACTACCCTTCTAATGCATATAAGACAAAAAATAGATTTTTTCTCTCTCCTCCATTACCATTACTCTCTCTCCTCCATTACCATTACTCTCTCTCCTCCATTATCATTAATCTCTCTCCTCCTTTATCATTTTTTCTCTCTCCTCCTTCATTAATTATCAAATAATTTCCAGCTCCGACCACAACCACCGATCACCGCCGTCCACCTCCAGCCACCGCCGGAAAAAGTCCTGAGCGTGGAATAAAGTTCTGAGCGTAGAATAAAGTTCTGAGCGTAGAATAAAGTTCTGAGCATGGAAAAAAGTTCTGAGCATGGAAAAAAGTTCTGAGCGTGGAAAATAGTTCTGAGTCTGGGGTACTGAGCATGGAAAAAAGTACTGAGCATGGGCTACTGAGCATGAAAAAGTTGCTGAGTATCAGATAAAGTTCTGAGTGTCGAAAAAAAGTCTGAGTATTCAAATTTTGTTGTTGTGTGACTTTACTGAGCATGCTCGTGACTTTACTAAGTATTCTCGTATGCTCAATAAATTTACTGAGCATTAAGAAAAAAGTTGCAAGTTTAATTATTTCTTGATTTATATTTACTTATATAAAAAAACTAAGCACAAACTTAATCAATAAAAAGTAAAGAAAAGGCATAATATATCATCTATTAAATATAATACAATTTCCCAAAAAACTAAGCACCACAATTTAATCATTAAAAGAGAAAGAATTTTATTAGATTGCGGCTTTGATGATGTTTAGTGAGCAAATGAAATAAAGAATTTGAGATAAAACCCACATCTTGGTTGGGTAATGTGTTGCAGCCATGTTCGATCAATTAAGATCAGAGCCTCACATATACTCTTAACAGCTAAGTTTTTTTTTTTTTAGTCAACGATGCAACAGCTAAAATTCTACAGTTTTTGAATTGGAATCTAAACCCAATCTAACTGACTTTACCCAATCGAGTACATAGAAGAAGTCGCTCCAATCAAAGCCACTGCCACCCCCCACCAACAACACTCCTTCACCACTGTAAAACCACAGCCACCACATCGCACCACCACCTCACACCATCACCTAGAACCACCCCATCGCAGCCATGTCCGTTGAGAAGCTCTGTTCGCTACTGGATTTTTGCCGCGCACAGTAGATCTACAACGGAGCTCCGGCAATGGCTCCATAAATTCCGGTGTTGTTCGTTCGCAAATCAGATCTGCGACCTCCATAGATTCCGGCGACGAAACTGACCACCATAGATTCGCCGGAGTCTGCTCTTTCACAAAGAAACCACCGCCACTCCAGCTTCAGAGGAAGAAGACAGCAATAATTTTGCTCGAAATAATTTTCTGAGCTTTATCAAATAAGCTTTAATGTGAGGATTAATGGGAGGAGAGAGAATCTGTAAATGAAAAGCTGCGTGAAGGATTTTTTTAGGTTTAGAATTGATTATAAATATTAATATATATAGGAACTAAAAAACAAAAAAAGGGTAGAAAGGTAATTGGGATTTTAGACTATAGTGTTAAATTTAGTTTGTGGCCTTTAGTAAGAAGAGGCTATAGAGCCGGTCTTGTTAGGTATCGGAGTGGTGACTTCAAGACCTTTTGAGTAATAATCTCAAAAAAAATCTGTCACAATTCATATAAAATAAAAACAACCTATAAAATCAGTTAAATCTATAGATTTATTGAACTCCAAAAGATTTTTTTTTTTGGTTACATAGGAGAGCCACTTTGGACTCGGAGTCGTTGACTCCGTTCGAACCTGCACCACTAGATTGAATGACCAAGATTTTGGCCAGTAAACTAATTCCAACTGGTTACTCCAAAAAAATTTCTACAAACTCTGAATTAAATAAATCCTTTCCTAACATATTTTTGTTTATTCAAACATTAAAAACGATAAAATTTTGTTTCTTAGGTATATATATATGACATTATTGTGGGACATAATGACTAAAGATAACATATAAAAACTCAGAATCCATCAATGTAATTCAACCTGTGTGGTCTGATGTGTGCAAGTGGATAGGAAAAATAAGTTTCACGTGGCAACCAAATGGTTAGGTTATTTATTACTGACAATTTCGACCACTAATATTATCAAAAGAATAAGTGTACCCAAAAAATCATTTAAATAACTTATCTATCCCAGCTTTGCAAGGATGTCTATATTCATTTAGTTTCACAAATTTCTGTACAAAAGAAAACCTTTTTAGTAGGAGTAATCTATATTATATAATAGAACATACATAAATTTCCCTATTTTTCTTTTTCTTCTATTAAGCTCATAATTACCCCAAATAACTCCTTAACCTTCTAAAAAATTAGGCTATTACATAATAGAACATACCTGAATTTCCCTATTTTTTCTCTTCCCCCATTAAGCTCATAATTACTCCAAATAGCTCCTTAACCTTCTAAAATATTAAGCTTCGTTTGGTTTATAAAGTTCTATATAATAATTCTCTTATTTTTTTTCATTCTCTCATTTATTATATTCATATATGTATAATTTTAACAAAAAAAAATTAAAAATTTATCTCACCAGTTATATATTTTTTCTAAAATAAAGAATTATAAGTCTTATTTTTATTTTCTAAATTGAACAAGATGAAATATACTAATAATGCAAATAATATACAAAAATAATCTCATTTGAGATATGAACATTATGATAATGACAATGGTACGTGATATCTTTTTTATCTTCTATAATAATAGTAATTTTTCAATTAATTTTTTTTGTGACATGAAAACTTAATTAGTAGAATATCTTAATCACCACAGATAAATAAAGCCTTATCACCTTTTGGTAAACCTTTTAATGTAAATGGTATATTTCCTTTACATGCATTAGTTTAAATTATAACTATATACCAAGATAGTAATTAAAAAAATAAAAAAATGAATAAAAAAGATTGAGCAATGTTTCCCTCGAGGGGTCTAATTTGCAAAATGAGACCCCTTTATGCAAAAATATTATAAGTTGAAGACCCCTAAAAACATCGAAAAATCGGAGGCCCGAAGCGGCCGTCTCTTCAACCTACCCTCAGGACCGGCCCTGGGCCTGCCCTGTATAATTTACTTACTATATTGATTCATGACTTGAATTGATAATATATTTTTTAGGATTAAGGGACCAAATGTTGAATAGGATTAAAATGAACCTTAACCCCCATAACCTCAACTTCTTAACTATTATTTCTTTGACCTTAACCCTAACCTTGACCTTAAATTTAACCTTAACCTTAACCTAAACCTAAACGTTAATATTAACCTTAACTTTAACCTTACACCTTAAACCTTAAACCTTAAACCCTAATCTTCATCTTCATCTTAACCTTTAATTTAATCTTAACGCCTAAACATATATCCTTAAACCTTACATCTTAAACATTAAACCTTAATCTTCATCTTCACCTTAACCGTGACTTTAAACTTAACCCTTAACCCTTAAACCTTTAGCCTTAACTCTTAATCCGTAAACCTTAAACCTTAAACCTTAAACCTAAAACCTTAACTTTTACCTCTACCTTCACCTTTATCTTAACTTTAAACTCAACCTTAAGCATAACCTTAACCTTGATGTTGAAACTTAACCTTAACCTTGAACCTTAAATCTTAAACCTTAACCTTAACTTTAACCTTAAATCTTACACCTTAAACCTAAACCCTAATCTTCATCTTTATTGTAACCTTAAATTTAATCTTAACGCCTAAACATTTATCCTTAAACCATACATCTTAAACATTAAACCTTAAACCTTAATCTTCATCTTCACCTTAACCTTAACTTTAAACTTAACCCTTAAAACCTTTAACCTTAACCCTTTAACCCTAAAACTTAATCCTAAAACCTTAACTTTAACCTTTACCTTCACCTTTATCTTAACTTTAACCTTAACCTTAAAAATAACCTTAACCTTGACGTTGAGACTTAACCTTAACCTTGAGCCTTAAACCTTAAACCTTAACCTTAACTTTAACCATGACCTTAACCTTAACATTTAACCTTAAACTTTACCTTAAAACTTTAACTTTTAAACCTTAAACTAACATTAACCTTAACGTTAACCTTAACCGTAACCTTACCATTAAACTTAACCTTAAACTAAACCTTAACCTTAACCCTCAATCCATTATCATTTTGCCAGCAAAGCTCGCGCATGGAGAACTCTTATGTTCAGGAATATCTCAAGTTCCTCACTTCTACTAGCAAGTGAGTATTAGTACATTTTTTATTCTTTTGCTTTTGTCTTTTTCCTCACTAATTAAACGTGAAATCAACATGGAAGAGTTGAAAGGATTTAAGGGTATTAAAGTGAAGAGAGCTACTTATATTATTGAATTACGTGAAGATTCTCCTAATCCATTCAAGTCGGTAAGGTCTACATTTTTCTTTTGTATTGTGATGGATCATGGATGATAGCTTTTGTTGTTTGTTTTTAATAGCTTGACGATTTAGAAAAAATTGGTAAATCTGCGAAGTAGGTATTATTTTAAACTTAGGTAGTTACTTTTTAACGTTGTTAATATCAGAAATGTTTATTTTTTGAGTGATGTTAAAAAAGAATCTCTTAATGGTTACAGATGAAAATTATGATGAAAATGATAGTTAGAGATCTTTTCAGTTTTTTGTAATAATTTCATATATTTTTTGTAACCAGGGATATATGAAGTAAGGACAGCCGGAGATCTTTTACTTTTTTGTAATCACTTCATATGTTTTTTGTAACCAAGGATATATGAAGTAAGGACAACTAGAAATCTTTTCAGATTTTTGTAATAGCTTAATATGTTTTTTGTACACAAGGATATATGAAGTGTTATTTTGATTAATTCATAAAATCACTTCATATATCTGAAGTTTATCCCACAAAGGTCGAAGTGTATGATAGAATGTCATGTAAATCTTTAATATTGCCTTTGGGAGGAAAATGCTTTTAATTAAAAAAAAATTGTATTATATATGTCTCAAAAGTTTTGATTCAACTATACACGCGGAAGAATTGTTCATCTCAACTGTAAAGAGCTAGATAAAAACTGGAATTTGCACTAAAATGTATCAGTTGAATGTTAATATTATGATGATAATTTGCAGAAAGGAGGAGATGTAAATGCAGAGGATCATACAAGTCAAACAATACACCGGCGTACAGTTTGAGGTTTAGTTCAAGTTGTTGAGCTTTTAGTACAAGAAGGTGGCATGTAAGATTTGGGTTTGATTGATCAGTGTTTATAATTTCTTTCTAATTTTGGGTGAAATGCTTCATTGGTACATGTATTATGGGAAATGACCAAATATATTGCATCGTTGGTCCCCGTATTCATATTCTTATTGTTGAAATGTGATAAACCGTTTTAACTGTCCCGGTTTTCAAATTAGAAAATCTACAGGGATTAGTGGTACAACATAAATTGAATAATGTATTTCATGTAGCACTACTTGAAGAATCAGGTTTCATTGGAATGATAACGGATGTTCAAGTGGAGCCAAAATGGGGTTGCGGTTTCATCGTATTGTATTAAGAATGAGGTGAACCGAGGAGCAGTTAAAAGCCAGATGAGATGGAGAATTCATAATTGAAAATTATGCTAGGTTTTTCAGTTGGTCATAGTTAATAAGTGATATATTTTTCAGTTGGTCATTCCACAATAAAAAATTCATAATGTTTCATTAAGTTAGGGATGGCTTATGTTTCACTTTTTTTTTTAGTTCATATTAACTCTATGGGAAATTTTGTGGATGTTATTCTTTTTTTTTTAATGTGGAATTGGGTGGAAACTCACCAGAGAAAACACAAAAAAGGTCATCTTTTGATTTTTTTTTAAATTTTTTTCTTAATTTCTAATTTTACTGTACTTCTAGACATATTTCATGTTATTTAAAATAGAAAATTATATACATTTTGTAAAATGTCACATATATTCGTGGATTTTTTAGAAAGATTCTTAAATAAAATCTGAAAAAATGTAGGATCAAAGGTAAAATACGGTGGTTAAAGAGAATTTTCATGTTCTTCATATATCACTTAAGGATTTGAGAATCGTCAATATTTTTCGTTTAAATGCTATGCTGTAGATCTCGGTTTCGCAGCCTTGGCGGTCGACCGGGGCCTAGCGCCTAGGAGGGATTATACGGGGCCTAGGTGGAATTATACGGTTTTGAATCCCCCTGTGTAATTTTGTATATTTAGTAATATATATAGTAATTATAGCAATTTTAACCATTTAAGTCATAAAATTCATCTAATAACACTATAGTAAATATAAAAATACTAAATATTGAGTTATAATATCAATTAAAGAATTATCGAGAATAAGAAAAATAACAAGAAGGTCTATGCTAGCATGTTTTGCCATTAATTCGGAGCCTAGGCGGCTATTTTTTGCCATTAATCGGCGCCTAGACGGGCTAGGCGCCTATTCTACGGTGACTAAGGCGCTAGGCAAAATTGCCTAGAGTTTCAACTAGGCGTAAGCGGCTGATGGGCGAGTTGACGCCTAAGCGGGGAGATCTACAACATAGTTTATATGTAATTTTTTTAGCTCAATTCAATCATCGACCTTTCTTATTATTGCTTAACTTTTTTTAATCATCGAAGTGACTTAAGGCACGGGTAATACCTAGTAGAGAAAAATATAGCACTTAAATATCATCATCGTGCGTCCAATTAGTAGAAAAAAAGTACATTTTACTTTATATAAAAATATAATTTTTTTAATATATTTGCCAATGATTTTAGACTCAAAGCTATCCACTTAGTTTAAACCTATATCAATTTAAACTTGTACTATTTAAAAGAAAAACCAAGTCTATATCCAATTAAATTTACATCAACTAATTCCATTTAAAAATATAATGATTGGTATATATAACTTATTGACCATTAATCTAATTAGAAATTATTTCTTTAATATATACTTTCTCTTATAAATAAAAATATCTTAAATATCTACATAATTTAGTATTTATACTATAAGAAATTTAACATTTTACTTTGATTTAACAATTAATATCTGCTGTCAGATTATTTGTTAAGTATTAACAAAGGTATGAGTATCTATTTCTCAAATTCTTTAAGTATCTTCTATATAATGTCTCTTTTTTTGTTTAATCAAAAAATATCTGTCAAGTTGACACTTAATGTAAAATAAATGACAAATTTCATAGGTTAAACAAAATTGAACATGATATCATATTTATTGTATGGAATTCTCTTCTACCATACGCGTTTAATATATACGAGTAATATCCAAAAATATGCTGTCATGTGTCTGATTGATTTACTAGATTAATGTAATTTTTTTAATTAAGAAATAGTGATTTGTCTTAAATATCTTTGCTTAATTTATAGGTATTTCATTCCTAAATTTAATTTTACTTCCTCTAATAAATTTAAATTTATGAAATTACACTCCTACCCTAATTTAGTCATATATTTATATATATTAATATAACTTGTAACATTTATTTTAAGAAATATACTTAATAATAAATTATAAAAAATTGTACTTAAACTAAATAATATTAAAGAAAGAATTACGAACCGTAGAAAAAAGATTATGAACCGCTAAAGAAGGAATAACGAACGGTTAAAGAAGGAATTACGAACCGCTAAAGAAGAAATAACGAACTTTTAATGAAGGAATAACGAACCGTTAATGAAGGAATAACGAACCTTTAAAGAAGGAATTACGAACCGTTAAA
Source organism: Nemophila menziesii (assembly GCA_029959085.1). Taxonomy (NCBI): domain Eukaryota; kingdom Viridiplantae; phylum Streptophyta; class Magnoliopsida; order Boraginales; family Hydrophyllaceae; genus Nemophila; species Nemophila menziesii. The sequence goes on from JARWIR010000008.1 coordinate 31,018,067, forward strand.
GAAGGAATAACGAACCGTTACAGAAGGAATAACGAACCGTTAAAGAAAGAATTACGAACCGCTAAAGAAGGAATAATGAACCGTCAAATAAGGAATAACGAACCGTTAATGAAGGAATAACAAACCGTTAATGAAGGAACAACGAACCGTTAACAAACCGTTAAAGAAGGAATGACCAACCGTTAGAGAAGGAATAACGAACCGTTAGAAAAGGAATTACGAACCGTTACATAAGGAATAACGAACCATTAGAGAAGGAATAACGAACCGTTAGAGAAGGAATAACGAACCGTTAAAGAAGGAATAACGAACCGTTAAAGAAGGAATAACGAACCTTTAATGAAGGAATAATGAACCGTTAATGAAGGAATTAGGAACCGTTAAAGAAGGAATTACGAACCGTTAATGAAGGAATAACGAACCATTAAAGAAGGAATAACGAACCGTTAATGAAGGAATACCGAACCGTTAAAGAATGAATAAGGAACCGTTAAAGAAGGAATAACGAACCGTTAAAGAAGGAATAACGAACCTTTAATGAAGGAATAACGAACCGTTAATGAAGGAATTAGGAACCGTTAAAGAAGGAATTACGAACCGTTAATGAAGGAATAACGAACCGTTAATGAAGGAATACCGAACCGTTAAAGAATGAATAACGAACCGTTAAAGAAGGAATAACGAACCGTTACAGAAGGAATAACGAAAATGAAGGAATAACGAACCGATAATAAAGGAATAACGAACCGTTAACGAAGGAATAAGGAACCGTTAAAGAAGAAATTACGAACCGTTAAAGAAGGAATAACGAACCGTTAAAGAAGGAATTACGAACCGTTAATGAAGGAATAACGAACCGTTAAATAAGGAATTACGAACGGGTTACTGAAGGAATAATGAACCGTTAATGAAGGAATAACAAACTGTTAAAGAAGAAATTGTGAACTGTTAATGAACGAATAATGAACCGTCAATGAAGGAATAACAATCCGTTAATGAAGGAATTGGGAACCGTCAATGAAGGAACGATCCGTTAAAGAAGGAATTACGAACTGATAAAGAAGGAATTACAAACCGTTAAAGAAGGAATTACAAAGTGTTAATGAAGGAATTACAAACTGTAAAGGAAGGAATTATGAACTGTGAAAGAAGGAAGTACAAACCTTGAAAAAAGGAATTATGAACCGTGAAATAAGGAATTACGAAATGTAAAAGAAGGAATTACGAACTGTAGAAGAGTGGATAACGAAGTGTTACGAACTGTTAAAGAAGGAATCACGAAGTGTAAAAGAATGAATTACGATCCGTAAAAGAAGCAAATTGTAAAAAAAGGTATTACGAATCGTAAAAGAAAGAATTACAACCCGCAAAGAAGGAATTACTAACTGTAAAATAAGGAATGACGAATTGTATGAGTTTATGATTTGGAACTCCGATCAATTGAATGAGATGTAAACTATGAATCGGTCTTACGGAATAGAATCAGGAATATGATAGTCGCACGCTTCTTCTTTTAGGTTTTGTAAATAAAATTCTAGATTTGCAGCAAAGATGATACTTCCCCTATGAAGATTTGCAACAGGTTTTTTGTTCCGAATGTTCTTTATCTACGGTACATGTTTTTTTCTTTATTTTATGTTCGAATGCTTCTGCAGACTAAGCGTGGGTGGGTGGAGAATTATATTATATTCTTATTTTGTTTATTTGTTTATTTGTTTATTTTTATTTAGTTATTAATATTTATTTTATATGTTTACAATATAATTAAGTAAAAGATCAATAGTTGGTCTAATGATTAGGTTACTCCGCAAAGACCAAGAGGTCTTGGGATCAAATCCTTTCCGAGTCAAAATGATTTCGAATCAAAAGTAACTCTTATATGTAATCAAAAAAGAATATTAATATCATGAGTATTTCAATTTATAAATAAATATTATTTAAAAAATAAAATATATATATAAAAGGATAATTTAGTAATAGTGTTATATTATTTATTTTAAATTTTAATTATAAGATATAAAAGGAAAGGTACCGTATGACACAGAGACCCTTATAAGTAGGTTAAAACGAGCTTAGAGTATTGTTTGAAAATAAACTAGGTAAAAACCGTGTCTGAAGACACTCAAGATTTTTTTTCCATTGACGGGAATCGAACCAGGTTTAATGGGTGAAACTCAAGGTTAAGATTGAGGTTAAAGTTAAATTTAAGAATAAGGTTAAGGTTATGGTTATGGTTAAGATTAAGGTTAAAAGGAAAATAATTTTCTACATGAATAGAAAAAGTTTTTTTTTTTTTTTTTAAGGAAAACCTATAAATTAAGATCATCTTCTTCACACTCTCTAAAATGCCGCACGGAGTTCAATCTTCCAACAACACGGCTGCACCATCAACATCAACAAAAAAATACTCTAGAAAAACCAATTTTAAGGTAAACACAATCATTTTTTTTATTCAATTGAAACCCTAATAAACATAATTCATTATTTTCTTTTAATTTTTTACTGGAATCTCACCTTCAACGATTATATTGGCTTACTTCTGTTTTTCCATATATTTCCTACTAACCCTATAACCCTACTTGTTGTTCTGTTTTTTTTTAATTAATATTTGTGTATAATCTCACTTCTGATTCGAGAATAGTTTCTGAAAAAGCCAAAACATCATCTTTAGCATTTTTGCAGGTGAGTGATATGGTGATACTGTCTGAGATGGTCTCAATTAGCCAACATTTAGTCGATGATGTTGATAGGATTAGCGACTTGCCTGAAGATGTTCTTACTCAGATTCTCTCCCATCTTCCAACAATTGATGCTGTGGCCACAAGCGTGTTATCAACTAAGTGGAAGTTCCGGTGGAGAAATATTAATACTCTCCGTTTTAATGAATCCAGAGTGTTCACACATCTCAGTCAAAGGGAACGAAACAGTTCGTTTGCACACTTTGTTAACAATATCTTCAAATTCCTCGATACAAAATGTATACACGAGTTCTATCTTATTGTGTCTGCAGGAGGATACCTTCAAATACAGATGCATCATCTTACTAAATGGATTAATGCTGCAGTTTCTCGAAATCCTAAAGTGATTAATATTGGTATAGATTGGTTTGATTTTGACTCCTTTGACATGCCTTGTAGTCTTTTTACATGTAAGACACTTGAGGTTCTTTATATAGGTGGTAGTATAAAGTTACACAATTTACCAAACTTGTTTTCACTTCCAAATCTTAAAACCCTTCATTTTAGTAGGGTTCATTTACAATGTGAAAAATCTGTTCCCAACCTCACATTGGGTTCTCCATCGCTTGAGAATATGTATCTTTCAATATGTACAATTGACTCTGATATGAACACATTAACGATATCCTCTCCGAAATTGAGATGTTGCTCCTTTGTAAATATTTGTGAAAAAGACTACAAGGTTGTGATAAATGCTCCACATCTTGAGGTTCTTAAAGTACATATGCACCACAATTTCAACTTCTATGTTGAGAACCAATGTTTGCTAGATGAAGCATGTATTAACTTAAACTTTTATAAGGATGGTAATTTCTCCGAAGTTATTCTTGAACTTCTTCAAAGACTGTACAACGTGCATAGTCTATCTTTGATCGGGGATACACTTAAGGTATTCGTGTATCCTATTTTTCCGATCTTCTTTGAAATTACTGTGGTTAATGTATCCTATTTTTTCCTTTACGTGAAGTCTCTCAACCATGGAATAATGATGCCAATATTCTGGAGATTATCTCAATTGACTGTGGAGGTTAATGGCTGTCCGTGGAAGTTACTGCTAAAGTTGATTGAAAGCTCAAATAAGCTACAATCACTTACCATAGATGTGAATCCGGTTAGTAAAATCCTATGAATAGAATTAGAAACCCTTTGATATAGTTTTTAACTTTCTAATGTTGTAGAGACAGGAATATGTGGCGTGGAGTAAGCCTGGGATAGTGCCTATTTGCTTGTTGTCCACCCTTGAGAAAGTGTCAATGCAATATATCATAGGTGGGGTACATGTACTTGAAATGGTAGCTTATATACTTGAGAATGCTAAGGTATTGACAACAATGACAATAATGATCTCTCATTATTCTTATGATCTAACCTTTGAGGCTAGAAACGAGTTGATTCAGAAGATAACAAACTTTCGTCGGGGATCTGAAAAATGTCAAATTATACTTTCTTGATGATCCATCTTCTCTTTTACTGTTCTTCGTATTCCTTCACCAAGTTGTATGAATTGCTTAGTTTTTTTTGTGCGGATTTGTTAGCTATTTTACAAGATATTAAGTACGTTTATTATGTTGTGTGATTCCAATTTGTTTAAAGATCTGCTAACCATGTCACTAAAATACTCCATTCTTATTAATCTAAAATTTATCTGCTCAATGACAATGATTCAACGTTATTTGATCTTCTTTGTGGTTCTTTAGCTTGAAAGTGTATCTCCACACCCTCTGCCTCATTGATTTTGTCTTATTCATATATGAAATAGGATACAATTTATAATTATACTACTAACTATTGATGGTTAATTATGGGTAAAGTCTATGGATAGTTATGTTAAAGACAATAACAGTTTGGGCTGTGAAGAGGTACTAATAGTACAATTACTGAGCTTGTGACCTCAGGATGGATGGATGGATAATTTTAGAGGGGTATGTCTTTGACTTTTCGAGATATGGTCGGTGGGTTTCAATCACACCTTTTCTTGTCAGAAGACTCCTCCGAGTATTTTTGTCTTGCGTTAGTTTCAATATCTTTTTGGAGGATGAACAAAAAAGAAAGGATAGGGCTTGGTCTAATATTAATTGGAAAATCGACTCTTTAGTCGTTATCGACTTTGTAATTAGAATCCACCCGACCTTGACATTTATATTTTTGGTTGTGATTTATTTAAATTGCATGTTATATATATTGTCGTCCTTAGTACTTTTGGTTTTCTATATGAAAGTTGTTTTCATAGTCCGAATTAACATAGTGATCAAATTTGACCTTGTGAGCGGAATTTGCCTTTCCTTGGCATCCAATTTTGCTTATTCTTTTCATGTTGATTTTATGTTTTACTGTCTTCCTAATTTTAATCGATCTAGGGATGTTTCATAGCATAAATTGAATAATTGGTCTGTCATATGACCATTTGGAATGCGCCTGTTCCTAACATGTCTCTTGGTATAGAGGTTATCCTTGTGTGACAGGTTACTAGATAGGTGCACAAAGAAGCAACCCTGAGGGTATAATTACGTGAGGGATATCCGGATTGCCCCCAAGACGTTCGAAGACGGCGACAGACGAGTCTAGTGGTGTGGATTTTTTCAAGGGGTCAGAGCTCCACTGACAAGCAAGGTGCTTAAATTCCTGGTGTGAAAACATAAACTTCTACCTTTATCTATGTTTGAAATTATGTTAAATACGCAAGATTCCACTCGTATTGTCCAGAAAGTCAGGATTCCCACATGTTTATGTTTAATACTTGAGGGAACAATGTAAATACGCAAGATTCCATTGGTATTGTCCATAAAGTCAGGATTGCCAAATGTTTATGTACAATACTTGAGGGAAAAACGTTTCAATAAGAAGGAATTTTGTTGATGGCAGTATTCTTTTAATATTACAATCGATAATATTAGTAATCATTTGGTTATTTGTAGTGTTAATGATAATCCTATTGTGTGGTACCTAGTGTGTTTGCATGCCCTTAATGATTATAAGTATAGACTTCGAATCTTTGAATGTGGTAACTAACTTCTACCTTTATCTATGTTTGAAACTATATCAAATAAGCAAGATTTCACAAGTATTGTTCAGAAAGTCAGGATTCCCAAATGTTATGTAAATTACCCGAGTGAACAATGTTAAAGTCAGACAAATTTTTGTTGTTATGTCGAGATTCTTTGATATTTCATTCGTTAATATTAGTAAGCATTTGGTTGTTTGCAGTGTTAATGATAATGTTGTTTTGTGGTACCTTGTGTGTTCGCATTCCCTTAATGACTATAAAGATATAACTTAAAATTTGGAATGAACTAACTGACTGAAAGACTAAGCATTATGACCCTTAGGTTATTATTGGGGGACTTAACAAAGTTACAAACTCTGGAGAGAAGTATAGGAAAAAACCCAATTAATTTTACATGTACTTTGTCTTTCAATAATTATATTAGTTCTAACTGTCTTATTGAAGTTTTCGCAATTGATTATTACTATATGTGGTCAAATAGGAAAAAAATGAGGAATTGGTCAAGGAAATATTGGATCGAGTTCTTGTAGATAATCAATGACTAAGCCCATACACAAATGCAATCATTAAAGTATCACTAACGATAGGGTCCAATTTTTCCTTTAATTTTAGAAGCATCACCAATGATAACATTATTCAACAGAAGATTCAAATTTGAATCATATTGTCTTGGATCTAACATGTCAAGGTCTTGTGGAAATGAGATAGGGAGAACGTATGGAGGAAGAATCCATCCTTTATTTTTGTATGAAGACACAACTTAAAATGGAACAAAAAAAACCTTTCATAATAATAATAAACAAATGACAAACTAGAAAATAATTTGATGAAAGTTCAAAATGGACCAGTCATTGAAAAAGCACAAGATAAAGAGGCACAAATCATGAAGAACTCTAAAGGACATGAGAAATGGAATAACTATATTAGGAAGATAGGGCACGACAACTTTGGCTCCATAAGGGAGATTAGAATGCGAAGTACTTTTACTCAGCAATTGTTTAGTGATAGAGTCATAATAGGATAGTATAGTATAAATCAAAGATGAACTAGTAATAGGTCATGTCCGATGAAATTCAAATCTCGGCATCGTCAGTTAATGCAGGGTTATCTATTTGTCTAGGATTAAAATTGTTAGTTTCGTAGCTTACCACATTAACTTCTCGCATAGGTTTAAAAAGACGTGCCATGAGTGAGTTCGTATTTTGTGATATCTGGGACACCATCCACTTTTTCTTATCAAAAAAACCTTTCATTCTTTCTTTTCAAATATTCTATGCAGTTATTAGAATATTATCCCTTATGACTTTTTTACCCCAACCATTGTCCGAGTAACTCTTAATAGTGTTAAAGAGTCAATCCGCAAAATTCTCTTCTGAATCTCTATCGATTTTAATCTGCATGGCTGAACTTGCCTATGCTTGTATACTAAAGGGATATTTGAGTAATAAATGATCACTATTCTCAACACCTAATTCACACCATTCACATACTCCATTATCAGTACATTTTCTCTTCCTAAGGTTCTCTTTAGTGGGAAGTGTTTCATTGCAAATTCTCCAACATAACCAAGGTGTGATAACCATATTTGGTGGTGTACACACCATCTTTCGTGAACGGCCATATGAATGTATCTTCGCAATCCAGTTGCATGATAGGAATTCTTTTAATTTCGTTAACCATATTAGACGGAATAATAGAATTGATTAATTCTAAATTCTATCCCGTCATATTATGATTAAAGAGCTCATTCGCCAATTGGATGTTACAGTTTGGCGGTTTATCAATCTTATAACCTTTTCCAATCCATTGATGTTCCCAAATGTTTGTAGATATTCCGCTTTTGATATGCTTAAACTTATACTTTTTTCGCATTTGGATCCATTTGAAGATATTGGCCCAACTCCAAGATCTTTTCTTTGCTAATTTAACATCCCATAAATTATTTCTTGGAGAATATATAGCTTTGAGGACTTTAGAGACGAGAGACTTGGGACAACTGATAATTCTCCATGCTTGCTTCGCAAGCATAGCTAAGTTCAATTTTTGAAAAGCGCAAAAACCTATACCGCCAATTTTTTTCGCTCTTGAGATTCTTCTCCAAGAAACCCCATGGATTTGTTTTTTATCACCCAAATCCCACTAAAAATTGGCGATAGGACTAGATAACTTTTTGCAAAGAACTTTAGAAAGTTCAAAAATTGACATGGCATATTCGAAATTGTTTGTAAAACTGCTCCGATAAGCGTTTCTTTACCCCCTTCAGAAAGAATAGAATAGATGTCATCCAACTGACCTTGAAATGAGTCTATCCTTAATATAGTTAAGATTTTCTGCTTTTACCCTTTTAAGTGTCAGCGAATACCCAGATATTTACCAAGGGAATCAGTACTACCTATATTTAGCGAACTAGAAACCTTTTCACGAAGATCGAACAGAGTATAAAATAGCTGATTTATGAAGATTAATTCTTTGCCCAAATGTTAGACAATAGGACTCAAGCGTCTCCCTAAAGGCTTCTATTTTTGTCTCGTTGATCTTTATAAAAATAAAGCGTCATCAGTGAATAGAAAATGAGTAGGTTTGGGACATTGTTTAGAAATAGAAATACCCTTAATATTGTCTTCATGGCATTGGTAATTGATACGGCCAATAAGACTTTCTATGAGTTGCGAGAATAGAAGAGTTGATAGAGTACCTAAGACCTTGGCATGGTCGAAATTTTTTAAGTCTTTACCTATTAATTGGAATCATAATTATATCTCTTTTTCTGACTAAAGTAATATTTATAGAGATAGTAGTATATAATTTATAATGTATATATGACGGTAAGTAGGTTAAATAAATTATTGAGCTTAGAATTTTCTTTGAAAATAAATTACTTATATTTAGGGGGGTGTATTCAATTGGAAGTCTGTTGGATTTTTTTTAGATTTTTAAAATCCATAGAGTTTGCAAATTCCACCGATTGTTTTAATTCTATATAGATTTTATAAGATTCTTTCTAATTCTATATAGAGTCTGACAGATCTTTATGTTAAGATTTTAACGAATTTTAATAGATTTTAATGAAATTATTTGATATAACCATTTCTAAGGTAAATAAAAAAGAGATAATAGCCAATAAAGACCTAAAGCCAACATATCCTATCTTAACAAGCCCACCTAAATACTACACCTTTAAAAGGGCCAAATAAGTTGTCAGCAAATCGATCATACCTTTCTTACCCTGAATAATATCTTTCATATTTGCTTAATATAAGGGATTAATTATGCTAATTATATCTCTTTCTTATCATAGCGACAATTAAGGATATCAATATCATATCATTAGTTATTCTCAAATACACATACACTTTTCCAACTAGTGCGTGATTCATCATAGTGCGTGATTCATCGTCCATTGCCGCTGGAGGGTTTTCATTCATTTAGGGTTGGGGCTCATCGTGTTTGTTGGGCTCGTAGTGTGATTTGGGTGGGCTACCACATACCTTTTAACTGGGCTATCAACGTCTTGCTGGCTATATTCGACGGAGAAGACGTGTTTGTTGGGCTCGTAGTGTGATTTGGGCGGGCTACCACATACTGGTAACTGGCTATCAACGTCTTACCGGCTATATTGACGGAGAAGACGTGTTTGTTGGGCTCGTAGTGTGATTTGGGTGGGCTACCACATACTGGTAACTGGGCTATCAATGTCTTACCAGCTATATTCGACGAGATGGTAATGGGCTTCACTGTTGAACGTCGTTTCATCTTATACTGGCTTGTCATATGAGATGGAGCCCACGAGCCCACTGTCTTTGCTTTAATATCTTTGCAATGGAGATGGAGCCCACGAGCCCACTGTGTTTGATTTTATTTGATTCAAATTTCTCATAGTTTTTGAAGAATGTCTGTTTCTATTTAACTGAATGCTTGTTTCTCATAGTATTATTTCGAAGAATGTTTGTTTCGATTTAAAATGTAATGGGTTGTTGTAATCAAGCCTTTTCATGGCCGCCGTTCGCCGGAGTAGGGGGATGTTGTAATGGACTATTGTAATGTAGAGTTTTTATTATAAAGATGGAGTGTTACGATTTTCAGATGTCGATTAAAAAAAATCAATTTTCTTAATCAATGTTGATCAAAGAATGAGCTGTCACTTAATACACTAAGGGTATTACAGACTATAAATATTATAAAAATGGGATGGACCTGTTGAAGAAAGTTTTTTTGGTTGTGGACCTTTTGAATTAATCACCCAATAAAAAACACTAACACATCATAGTTTCTTTTCATACAATAAATTGACTGGACTATTAAAAATTAACAATGAAATTTTAATTATTAAAAGTTTTTTTTTTTTGGATATTATTAAAAGTGAGTTCATATATCAAAAAAGATCTTTTTTTAGACAAGTAGATTATTAAAAAATGACATAGAAGGTAGGTTTTTTCAATTCATTTAGTCGACCAAAAAAAATTATGTATATAATTGACCATAAAGAATTAACAAAAGCGTTTGGAATAAAAAGATTAACTAAAGAGTTATTTGGTGACATATACTATGCAGTAACTTAGTGAAATATACTTTTTTGTGTTCTATTGGTGGATCAATTAATGGTACAAATTACAAAAAATGAAACACCATTGTATTAAGAGAAGAGAGAAGATGATATAGCACAAATATTATTGTACTTGTATTATTTATTTAGTTGAATAGCTTTTGATAATTTTTCTATATTATTGTTATATTTGGTTAAGATTAATAATTTGAGCGTTCACAAGAAAAATAATGCAGTAATTTATTGGAACAAAAAAGAAATATGCAGTAACTTTATTATCGGATAACTGAAGCTTTCGGAAAAAAAATTAATGAAGCCAACTTGCTGGTACAATTATGTAGTAATGGTGAGTAATTGATGAGGCCATGGTTTGTATAAGGCGCTCAATAAAATCTTTATGAATAATTATACCTTGAAATGGCTATGAACAATAGTAACACAGCCATGAAAGGCCATGGTTTACGAATACAAGTTTATGAAAAAAAATTACATCAGTAGTTATTTTTGCTTGGAGTTTATAAAATCTCTGTTTCTACGGAAAGATTTGTAGAAGACTTGTTTATTTATATTTTAACTCTAAACTCCTACGAAATCCAATGACTTGGAGAGTCCAATAACTTTTGAATACCTTAATATTTTAATGAATTTAAAAGAGTTTTGATTGAATACATCTAGATTTTAAAAAAGTTTTTAAAATCTTAATCGAATACTTCATGATTTTAATAGACTTTTTAAAATGAATACCTCTAGATTTTTAAAGTTCAAAAAAATCCAACATATTCCTAGTGAATACACCCCCTTAACAAAACAAAGTTTTTTTTTTTTTAAAGGAAAACCTATAAAAATGCGCTCCACTCATCTTCTTCACACTCTCTAAAACGCCGCACGGAGTTCAATCTTCCAACAAAACGGCTGCACTATCAATATCAACAAAAAAATATTCTCGAAAAACCAATTTTAAGGTAAACAATCATATTTTTTATTTTTTTTCAATTGAAACCCTAATAAACATAATTCATTTGTTTCTTTTAATTTTTTACTGAAATCTTACCTTCAACGATTATATTGGCTTACTTATGTTTTTTCATATATTTCCTACTAATCCATTCTGATTTTTTTATATTAAATTTTGTTTATAATCTCACTTCTGATTCGAGAATAGCTTTTGAAAAAGCCGAAACATCATCTTTTAGCATTTTTGCAGGTGAGTGATATGGTGATTCTGTCGGAGATGGTCTCAGTTGATAGGATCAGCGACTTGCCTGAAGATGTTCTTACTCAGATTCTCTCCCTTCTTCCAACAGTTGATGCTGTGGCCACAAGCGTGCTATCAACTAAGTGGAAGTTCCGATGGAGAAATATTTGTACTCTCCGTTTAGATAATAAAGTCAGAGTGTCGACACATCTCAGTAGTAGAGAACAAAACATCTTGTTTGCACACTTTGTTAACAATGTCTTCAAATTCCTCGATACAAAATGTATACACGAGTTCTCTCTTAAGATTGAAAGAAATTGTGAGAAGTATCATGGTGATGAGCAGTTTTGGCATTATCTTACTATCTGGATAAATGCAGCCGTTTCTCTAAATCCTAAAGTTTTTAATCTTTCTATACCTTATATGACCTCCTCCTTTGAGATGCCTTGTAGTCTTTTTACATGTAAGACACTAGAGGTTCTTTGTATAAATTGTTACATCATGATACTCAGTGTACCAAACTTGGCTTCACTTCCAAATCTCAAAACCCTTCGCCTGGATAGTGTGATTTTACAATGTGAAAAATCTGTTCCCAACCTTTTTTTGGGTTGTTCATCCCTCGAGAATTTGGATCTTTCTATAGTTAGAGCTGACGATAATGTGAACACATTAACCATATCCTCTCCAACATTAAGATGTTTCTCCTTTGTAGCTCAGGATCATAGAGACTACAAAGTTGTGTTAAATGCTCCACATCTTAGGGTTCTTGACATACATGCGAACTACAAGTTCAACTTCTTTGTTGAGAACCTATGTTTACTAGATGAAGCACGTATTAACTTTTGGTCTGATAATTTTGTTGGCGAGGGTAGTTTCTCCGAAGTTATTCTTAAACTTCTTCAGAGAATGTACAATGTGAATAAGCTATTTTTGTTCAAGGATACACTTACGGTAAAGCTTGGAAATGTCTAAACTTTTGTACCTTTGATCTAATCTATTTTATTATAAGGCATTGTCTTATTTTTTCCTTTGTGTGAAGTCTCTCAACTACGGAGTGGTGATCCCAAAATTCTCGAGATTATCTCAGTTGACCGTGGAGGTTGACAGCTGTCCAGTGAAGTTATTGGTAATGTTGCTCGAAAGCTCGGATAAGCTACAATCTTTTACCCTTTCAATGGTTGAGGTAAGTAAATATCCTATGAATAGAATAAAAAAGAATTGTTTGATATAGTTTTTAAGTTTCTAATGTTATAGATGCAGAGAAGGGGGGCCTGGAGTAAGCCTAAGACAGTGCCTATTTGCTTGTTGTCCAGCCTTGAGACAGTGTCAATTCGATATATCAAAGGTGGTGTAAATGAAGTTGAAGTGATAGCTTATATACTTGAGAATGCTAAGGTATTGACAACAATGACAATAAAGATCTCTAATCATCTTCCCCGTGAAGCTAAATATGAGTTGATTCAGAAAATAAAAAACTTTCGTCCGGGATCTGAAAATTGTCAAATTATATTATGTTGATCCATCTTCTTCTCTTTTCATTTCTGGAAGGAATATGAACAGTTATATTAGTGAATTAAAAATTGCTGTAATTTGATACGCACGTATCAGAGTGCGGTGAGTTTCATATTATTGTGCATATTTCTTCACCAAGTTCCTTTTTGAAGCTCAAACATAATGGTTTTACATTGTACAATTTGTGAGAATCAGTGAGAAACTCACTAAATTAATGGCAATATTAAAAAATTAGAGGAAATGCTTGCAAGTTGCAATAAAACTAAATAATAAACAAAAAAAAAACAAAATCAACTTTTTAACATGTTTTCGAGCTTCCATGCCTCAACAATGTCCATGTTATATCAACATTTGACACAAACTTCTTGCTTACATTGAGTTTGAGTGCTAATAATGAATGAATTACTCAATATTAGCTCTTCAGTCCTCAAGTCCTTGAATTTCTTTCATTCCATATGGCATAGATGAAAGAAATAAAGAAGCCACGACAAATACCCTTCAAAAATCCACTATTGAGCTGCAAAAGTATATAATTTATGAGCCCATTTCATGTGAGAAAAGAAAGAAACTTCCACTTCTGATCAGACAGTTTGATAAGATTCTTTCAAAAAAATGGGCAGAAAAACCACTTAAACATTTGAGCATATTGAGTTTATACCAAAAAATCTGTCCATTCAAGACTTTGAAATTGCTTTCTAACTTTCATTTAGTGACCTCTGAATTGGGGAGGAAGAAGCCACCTTCCTCTAATTGTGCAGACACTTACAGTTTTGTTGTCCTTCACCAAGTTGTATGTAGGTTCCCAATGAATTGCTTAATTTTATGTACTGATTTGTTTACCACTCACTATTTTAAGTTAACTCTTCAATGTCAATGATTTAACGCTTTTTTATTTTCTTTGTGTTTCTATAGCTTGAAAGTGTATCTCCTCAGCCTCTGCCTCTGCCTCATTGCTTTTGTCTAATTTCTGTGATACAATTCATAATTATATTAATAATTGTTATCTTACTTTTGCATCTATCTCTTCTGCTTTCCCTAATATATTTCGGACTATAGATTCATGTGAATCACTTTACGGGGATGATTCCATCGGATATTATGCAAAAATTGCAATATAGCCTAAATAATACTACTGTACTGCATATATTTCAGTTAATTGCAGTATAGTCACCCTGTTAAACAGGGGCGGAGTCCGTATTTTTATGACAGTCTATATAATACTACTGTACTGCATACCTTAAAATGATGTTGACACTTAAATTCAGCTTCTACCCCATTTAGTGCACGAATAACATATTTTGCCAAATGATGTGACGTACAATATTATGACGATTCATATATCTCAACAAAAATATGCATATTAAAACGCAATTCTGTTAATTAACGAATGGTACTACTTGCAAAATGTTAATTTTCAATAATTACAAAGTTTGCAATTTATCAACTACATAATGAACTAGTCAATCACGTTACAATAGGTCCCAATTTTTGTTGGAATTTTGAAATTTCCCACTCCCGACAAATGGCTTTAACAACAAATCAATCAGCTTTTTCTATCTCTTCCTTATTCTCACAAGCATCTTTCACACCAAATTTCATTTTTTTTTTGTCAAACACCAAATTTCATTTGTTCTAAAAATCACCTCAACTAACTCATTTCACTTGTACGGTATACTGATCCACCATCTACTTGAGAAACGCACTCCGCTTGATCCACAAAATATTGTCATATCCAAAAACATTTAAATAGTTTGGTATACAGGGCCCAAAATTTTTAAGGCCCATTTTTTATTTTCTTTTATAAAATATATTTATATGTTTATTATTTAGTTTTCCAATCCTAATTACTCAAACGCTCCATCAAACGCTGCATCAGCAGATTTCAATTTCCAACCAAAAAAACTCTTTCTATTCTCAAAAAAATTGTGTGCGCTCCTTTTATATGTTTTTTTTAATACGATTCATTCAAATAAGACCTACTCCTTTTATATGTTATCACTTCTCAGGTAATTTCATTCTATTTTTGTTATTTTATTTCTTGAATTCTATTTTTAATTTTTTTTATACTTTATAATTTTTTATATAAATATTATAATTTATTAAATTGACAAGGAATTATATAATCTTGTATTTTTTAAAATTTCAAAGATTTCAATTTGTGATGGTTGGCAGCTATTTTTTAGTTTGCACTTTTGCAGACATATAGTATTTATGTTTTACCTAATTTTTTAATAATTTAATATATATAAATAATACAGAATAAATAAATAAATAAATATATATATATATATATATATATATATATATTATAATATATTGAATTAACAAGGAATGAAATAATTATTATTCTATTTAAAGTTAAAAAATTGCAATTTGCTATTTGATGTCTGCATTTTTTAATTGTTCGCTCATATCATTTTTGAATTAAGATTTAATTAATTTCTTAATAATTTAATATTTAGTAAATACAAAAATGTTTGAAAAAAGTATTGAAAAAGTATTGGAAGTTTGAACTTGCAGATATTCTTTTTCTTTCTTGGTAAAATGATGATTTTTATTAAAAAGTTTTTTCACTAATTATGTTACTGCAAAATATCAAAATTCTTTCTCATTTATATTTTTACTTTATATTAGAATTTAGATTATTAGGTAAATTTAATTCTTTGTATAGATAAAAATTAAGTATTGAAGAAATTAAAATTAAAGTTAATTAAAGGTCTAAAGGACAGAGAACGTATGATAGTTTCACAATTTTTTTAAGATTTGAACTATTTTTGCAAATTTTAAGTAATTATTGATTTAGTATGTAGTTTTAGAATTTTAGTAAACTAATATATTTTTATATTTAACTGAATGTTAAAAATATTATCAGAATTTAAAAAGGCCTAATTTAAAATTTTTGTTCAGGGCCCCAAACTCGAGAGGACAGGCTTTGTTCGAGAATAGCTTCTAAAAAAGCTGAAACTTCATCTTTTAACATTTTTCCAGCTAAGTACTGATACTGTCTGTCATGGTCTCAGTTAGCCAACAGCTAGTCGATGATGTTGATAGGATCAGCGACTTGCCTGAAGATGTTCTTGCTCAGATTCTGTCCCATCTTCCAACAATTGATGCTGTGGCCACAAGCGTGTTATCAACTAAGTGGAAGTTCCGATGGAGAAATATTCATACTCTCCGTTTTAATGAAGCCAGAGTGTTCACACATCTCAGTCAAAGGGAACAAAACAGTTCGTTTGCAGTACACTTTGTTAACAATGTCTTCAAATTCCTCGATACAAAATGTATACACGAGTTCTCTTTTAAGATTGAAAGCTATTGTGAGCTGTATCATGGTGATCATAAGCAGTTTTTCTATTATCTTACTATCTGGATAAATGCAGCAGTTTCACTAAATCCTAAAGTTTTTAATCTTCGTATACCTTTTTATTACTACTTTGAGATGCCTTGTAGTGTTTTTACATGTAAGACACTCGAGGTTCTTTCTATAGATTGTTACATGAAACACAGTGTACCAAACTTGGTTTCACTTCCAAATCTCAAAATACTTCGTCTTGAAAGGGTGATTTTACAATGTGAAGAATCTGTTCCCAACCTTATTTTGAGTTGTTCATCCCTTGAGAATATGTATCTTTCGATAATTAGCGCTGACGATGATGTGAACACATTAACCATAACCTCTCCAACATTAAGATGTTTCTCATTTGTAGATTATAGTCGAAGAGACTACAAGGTTGTGTTAAATGTTCCGAATCTTAGAGTTCTTGACGTACATGCGAACTACACATTCAACTTCTTTGTTGAGAACCTATGTTTACTAGATGAAGCATGTATTAACTTTTCTGATGATTATTATGTTGCTAGTAATTTCTCCGAAGTTATTCTTAAACTTCTTCAGAGACTGTACAATGTGAATAAGCTATCTTTCCTCGGGCATACACTTAAGGTATTAATGTATCTTATTTTTCCGACCTTCTATGAAATTACTATGCTTAATGTATCCTAATTTTTTCTTTGTGTGAAGTCTCTCAACTACGGAGTGGTGATGCCAAAATTCTCGAGATTATCTCAGTTGACAGTGGAGGTTGACAACTGTCCAGTGAAGTTATTGGTTAAGTTGCTCGAAAGCTCGGATAAGCTACAATCTTTTACCCTTTCAATAGTTAAGGTAAGTAAAATCCTATGAATAGAATAAGAAAGAATTGTTTGATATAGTTTTAAGTTTCTAATGTTATAGATAAAGAGAAGGGTGGCGTGGAGTAAGCCTAAGATAGTGCCTATTTGCTTGTTGTCCAGCCTTGAGACAGTGTCAATTCGATATATCAAAGGTGGGGTAAATGAAGTTGAAATGATAGCTTATATACTTGAGAATGCTAAGGTATTGACAACAATGACAATAAAGATCTCTAATTATATCCCCATCGAGGCTAAATATGAGTTGATTCAGAAAATAAAAAACTTTCGTCGGGGATCTGAAAATTGTCAAATTATATTATCTTGATCCATCTTCTTCTCTTTTCATTTCTGGAAGGAATATGAAAAGTTATATTAGTGAATTAGAATTTGCTGTAATTTAATTTGATACGTATCAGAGTGCGGATAGTTTCATATTAGTGTGCTTCGTATTCCTTCACCAGGTTCTTTTTTGAAGCTCAAACATAATGGTTTTACATTGTACAATTTGTGAGAATCAGTGAGAAACTCACTAAATTAATGGCAATATTAACAAATTAGAGGGACTGCTTTTAATAAAACTAAATCATAAACTGAAAAACACAAAATCAACTTTTGAACATGTATTTGAGCTTCCAAGCCTCAACAATTTGCATGTTATCAACATTTGACACAAACTTCTTGCTTCCATTAAGTTTGAATGCTAATAATGATTGAATAGCTCAATATTAGCTCTTCAGTCCTCAAGTTCTTGATTTTCATTCATTCCATATGGCATAGATGAAAGAAATAAAGAAGCCTCCATAAATAGCCTTCAAAAATTTGTGTACCACTCACTATTTTAAGTTAACCCTTCAATGTCAATGATTTAACGCTTTTTGATCTTTTTTGTGTTTCTATTGCTTGAAAGTATATCTCCTTAGCCCCTGCCTCATTGTTTTTGACTAATTTTTATAATACAATTCATAAATATATTAATAATTGTTATCGTACTTATCCATATATCTCTTCGGCTTTCCCTATTTTGGACTATAGATTCATGCCACGTCTTATTTGTGCATTCAGACATTCAGATCAACGGAAAAAGTAAAATGAAAAACAATGAGTTCATGCAAGGGAAAATGCCTATTTGCCATCAATATTATTCTATGTTTTATGGTTTATCTCCTAAGCAAAATGAACTTAACTTGTTAAATTGTAAATATGTGATGTCCATAGTCGGATAAGGAATGTGTATGTGCTCTCCTCCTGTCTCCTATGTAATGTGAATTTGTTCCAATTAACTTTTGGAGAAAAAATTTGGTGGCAAAAAAGTTAACACCCCCTCCCCTTCCCTTGGGGATAAATAAAATTATAGCCCTCTTAGAAGAGTTTTCAATTAAAAATCATAATTATTTTGGAGCTAAAAGCGTTTTTTAATTAAAATTAAAATATTTGTAAAAAATATTAAAAAATATTTTAAAATCGAAAATTACTTTTATATTAATAACCACTCATCTAGTGTTTTTCCTAAAAGTGATTTTAAAAGTCTAAAATATTGATATGGATCTAAAATCACTTAAGTGATTATTTTGGAAAAACAATCCTAAACTGACACTTATAACTTTTCTTTTCCAAAGTCAAGTATTAAGGTAATATTCACTAGAAATCACATCAACGAAAATAATACTAAAATTCTAACATCGTGAAATTTGATAGTCCTAGACCATCACATTTTTTACCCATAAAAGTGAAAACATCAACACAACCACGGTGAAAACATCGGTTTAATCTCACTTAAATCTTTTGTCTTTTTTTCTCAAAATTGAATAATTACTACTTGTGAAAAAGAAAATCTATTTTTTTTTATACACATTTTTCTCCATAAGTTCTATATCCACGTGGAAATTCCCATCTCTTCTTCAGTTCAGCAATGGCAGCCCTCGTAATTAATGTCACCCTTAAGGGGTAATACCGTCCTAAAACGCGTTCATAACTGACAGCAAAAACAACAACAAACGAAAGAACAAAAACATTAAAAAATATATAAAATACATAATAAAACTAAAACGGTAGTAGCCCAACTACTACTGCTACTCCTACTCCGTACAATGGACGCCAACGAGGTACGTTTCGCAACCCAACACCTCTCCTCGGCGGCGCCACCGTCACTGTAGAATTTTATGATCCTCTTCAACAACAATCCAATTGCTCGTGTTTTTATACTCTACTGACATCATTTGTGTATGAGTGTGTGATTCTTGTTTTTTTGTTTGATGTAGAGAGTAGCGGGTTTACACAAGGCGTACACCGATGTAATTCTGAACACGTCGCATGAGGCGGCGGTGAGGATTCTTTCATCGGAGAGGAAAGCGCGGAGGTTCGAGTATGAGCTCAAAGTTTCTAAAGAAGAGTCGCTTCGTTTGCTTCTTAGACTCAAGCAAATGATGGACTCTAAGGTAAGAATCAATTCTTTTTTTCAACTTCGGTGCTAAATTTACTGTTTTCGTACTCACTCTGTGTATAAAAGTAGCTGAATTTTTGAATTTTGTAGGTTTTCTTGATTAAGGTTAAGATGTTATTTGTAAGAGGTATTTTATTCTTAGTTGATGTGTAACGCCTTAGATTTTCAGATGATAATAGGTTTATCAGCTGAGTTTCTATTAAACAGGGGTTCAATTTCTTTAGCTATTCTAAAAAAATGGACATTTTTTCATCTTACATTATTAAAATTAACGAAGGGTTGATCATATGTTGTCTTGTTTTACGTTTAGAATCAACATTAAGTAGAATGAAAGAGTGTGGGTGTTACATTTTCTGTTAATATGCCATGTACTCGAATATGAAAGGGGGGTCAATTTAGTCTTTTTGACATTTATATTGTGTCAACTACACAGGTTAGTGAAGCCAAGTTGAAGTCCATAACTCAACAGAAAAAGATATCAGAACTCGAAGCTCAACTTCAAGAAGGTGAGAATATAGTGAGGAATCTCCGAGAAGAGTTAAGAGATGCAAAATCTAAGCTTACACAGATCAACGGTCAAGATATCGCGCACAATGTGTTTGATAAATATTCTAGTCTAGACTTATCGTCTATTATACTTCAAAGAAAAGAACCCGAGTTATACAGAAACGGGTTCACTCAAAGGATCCGTGCATGTGATAGAAACTTAATGGATAATATACCTGAATATAAGAAGCGTGTGAGAGTAATCACTAAAAGTAAACGAAATTCGAAAAATAAATTGGATTTGTTTCCGCATTGGTCTAATATTACAACTAAGAAAAGATCGATGAAGAGGAAAAAACGATCTTCGAATTGTTGTTTAATAGATGTTTCTCGATTTTTATCAAGAGATTATGTTTCTTCGAAAGTATTTGAACAAAGCTTGGATCAAAGTAATATAGATGAGTCTGAGATAAGTAATGGTATAGCTAATCGAGGTTTGAATGATAGAAAGTTTATGTATACATTTCAGAGAAAGAGGAAAAGAGAAGCTTTGATTAAATCTAATGAAGAGAAGAACAATTTAGATGAAAACTTGCAAATTGCTCATCAGGTTTGTATGTTATGATTTTTCTTTTTTTGAGTTAATTGCACTATAGATCCTTATTTTTTTTCTTGTTTTTCTTGGCAGCTTTTATCTTTGTCTGAGGGAAATTGGTGGAAAAAAACATGTGAATTCTAGAATGAATCAGGAAAATACCAAGAAGAGTCTGAGTTGACAATTTTTGAAGGTTTGATTTTGTATAATTAATCAACATTTTTGCATCTAATCACTATCTTCATTATAACTAACATTTTATTGACATGGTGTATATGTTATCTTTTTTGGTTTTTGAATCTTGCCAAATGGGTAGAAATATCATGTAACTTGGTCTTTTTTTCTTCATCTTGATACTTTTTGGATGTATAATGGAAGATGATTCAAAGCGGGTTATATTTATTTACAATACATTGTTTATAATGGAATTCTCGTGTAACGGGATTTGTACGCCTCAATTTGATAGAAGATGCTTGGTAGTTTCAGCTTCCTTGTGCATGAATAAGAACTCTTGTGTAGTTGGTTGATTTGTTTTTGCATATATCTTGCATATTGTCTATCGAAAAGATCAAGTTGTTATAATTAGATATAACATCGAAAACAAACATGCAACATGCGTACGAGCAAATACGAAAAGAAGATTCCACTATAATTGAAGAAAGTTACAAAATGAAAATGAACAAAATTGTTTTAAAGGTGTTAACTATTAACCTATAACCAATACAATAGAGATATAAGGGTTAATAACTAATTAGGCTAAGTTTTACAATAGTTTGAATTATAAACTCTAACAGTTTCTACCTTGAATCTTTTCAATATCTTTACCTCAACAAAAATTACAAAATCTCTATTTTGACGTAAATTCTTGAATGTCAAGAAACAAATCGCCAATTTTCATCATTTTCCATCTTTTCATAAATATTCAAATAACAAGCACCAACTACATCCAAGTATTACTCAAACTTAGGTATAAGATTTGACTAAGTCATTGTATCATGTTTTTCATCCACTTTTATGGTATAAGCAATATCAGATTCATTAGATTTCTTTACTTGTCGATTTTGATTTGAGCCAACTTTTTGGTTTCTATTCCGTAACATATGACCTTTTAGATTTGATGTACCATTTTTTCTTAGAGTAACGCTCGATATCACCTCAAATTATATTACCTTTTTATCGTCTTCTAGGTGGACCAATCATAAAAGAGAAAAAAATGACAAACTAAGAAAGAGAAATTATATGATTGGTTTATTTAAAATTCACCTAGGAGATGATTAGGAGATGATAAAAAGGTGATGTAATTTAGGGTGATATCCAACATTATTCTTTTTCTTACAATAGTTACAAATCATATATTTTGTTAGCTCAAGAATAATTTTGATTTATTGTTGAAAGATACATCATAGCAAGAAGGTAAAATGAAGAAAAGAGTCATCCAGACATGCGAGTGAAGACCAGTGGAGACCCGAAGAGCTCCAAAAGAATTGTTGGTAGGAGACTAAAGATCGGACCACTGAGCAAAAGAAGACAAGGAATGTCGAAGCCCTTTCAAAATCGGCCAGGTAAGCTCGAACCTCCGAACGAGATAGAATGCGGCCATCGAAGAGCATCGGGGAACAACATCTTCGGCCACCCGAAGTTCATGAAAAAAGGGTAAGTAAAAAGAAACCCAGACCACCTATCAGTTAGATACGGTCAAACGAGTCGGCCATTTGGAAGCTTATGTCTAAGGAAGTCATGGGACATACATGAAATTTATGGATTTCTGAGAAGTCAAGAATAGAGTTGTTTATAACCGATATCCACCTATTAGATGAATTTTTACAAATCTCAGTCATCCAACCAGATTTAGCGTGCCAAATATCATATTCAAGACCCACGAGAGAGAGAGTCTTGTGAGCCTTCGTGTTCTAGAGAATTTTCAAGAGCAAATCTTAAGAGAGAGTTCAATAGTAACCAACCTCTATTGTAGTTATCTAAAGGTTAATTTTTAGAGGTCACATGCCTTCATATCTACTTATTTAGGAGTATAGATCTAACAAATTAAACTAAAATCTACAAACCCTAGTTTCGTTGCCTTTTGTATATAGAAGAGCAAAATGGGTTTCCTAGTGGTAGAGATATACAGAGATCTTGATTGTGGATTGTACACTTGGGTTAGTTGTGTTGGAGATAACATAAGGGTTCATTTGAACAATTATTTCAGATAGGGTGTAATGGTTTGTGTGCTCACATTTAAGAGATATGAGAGTTATAGCGGAGATGCATTCGAAATCCTAAGGGCCGATCAAGACCTTATCTAAGCCTACAGAAGTCGAACCATCCTAAAATCATATGTCTGTCTTATTCCCCCAATGCATGCTTCGTGCTTGATGTATTTCCTCTATGTAGTTATTTAGTCATTACTAATATATTGAATGCTAAGTATTTGATGAATCACCTCTTAGAGTTTTTGGGTAGTGTAGTTTAGCTCTTTTGATTAATTATTTCAAACCCCAAAAAGATCACATCTTTATCCGCTTAAGATAATTTGTTGCGTGGTCAATTTTCATTGAGCATAGTTCATATTGTCCGCCCTCTAGGACTATATACTAGATTACGATTGGTATCAAAGGCTAACTCTTATATCTGTTATGCTTAAACGCATGTAGAGTTAAGACGATATGTAAGCTAACCAAACCAAAGGGTATAAGTACCACTCGCCCACCTTAATTTGTAAGGGTAGACTACTTCTATTGGAACAAGCATGTGGAGATCTATCTCAAGGTACTTGATTACTCCATCTGGAAAATTACCAACAATGACCTTACATCCCATGTAGTGATAGAAACCTTGACGATCAAACCATAAGATGAGCTCACGGTCGATGATATACTCAAAATCACCAAGAACAACAAATCTCTCAACACACTTATCTACGGTTTGATCTCATCGAGATAGTGAGTGCAAAATCGCTCATAAATTTGGAGGTTCTTGGAGTTATATTATCCAGGCACTCGAGACGTTAAGAAGAAAAATATTGGAATTTATGTCACTCAATATGTACACACATTGTGGTATGCACCGGTGAGGGCAAAGATGCATGTTTTGAATTGGGCGTCTTTACAAAAAATAGTTTTTGAAACCTTATTTTTGAAAGAAGGCTCATAACAGATTCCGCCCTTTCAAGGTCCATCCTTTGCATACTCAAAAGTATTTTAAAATATCTCAGACTCTTGTAAATTTAGAGTTGGTGATCTTGAGATCCTCAATCTCCTTTTTCAAAGAAGCATTTTTATCGAGATTTATTTATTTTATCTTTGAAAACAAGTTTTAAACAACTCAACCCATTTTATGAAAATATTTGAACACATTTGATGTCTCAAGATATCTTTCTTCCTCCTCTTTCAATCTTCTGTAAAGATATATTTCTCCTTGACAAAGAACAATTAATCTTTGTAGAGAGAATCAAAATCGTGTTGAAGACCATCAATGCAATTATCATTATTTAGAGAAGAGTAAATACTAGAGAATACCTCATTGAATTCATTCGTGGAGTTTCCTTTGGAGGTATGATCATTGCTTTCTTGTCGTTTTAAAGCTTTTTCGTATTTCCTATTGGGATGACTACTTTTAGCAGCACATGCATTTGGCTCAAGCGAGTAGGATTCTCCTTGTCAATATCTTTCACTTTTGTTATCACATTGACAACTTTATCCAAGTGATTGTTGAAACGTGTTCATCTTTCCTTCTTTAAAAGTATATAATTATACATGCAAACTATTAAGGACTAGTAGTACTTGTTCCTTCTGATTTGTTAGATTCTACAACGTAATGCTCTAGGTACTATTAGGCACAATCAATATTAGAGCTAGAATTTAATACCAATTGAAACCCAATAATAGTCCTAGAGGGTTAGGGTGACTAGGAGATGCGAAGTTATAAAAAATCTGACTCAATTCGGCTTCTTTGACTCTATATAAAAATCCACTTTGTAAAGATTTGAGATAGATTGTCTAGAGGTACACAAGAGATGTAATATATGAGTGAAAACCACTAAATAACCCTGATGTCTCCTAATTTGTGATAATAAAATCTGTTTCCGAGACATCATTTTAGGCGTATTTATTAGTTTATAGGTCGATTTTCATATGATTTAGTACACTTTCCTATTTTGTGTCTTGAATTAATTATTTATTATTTTTAGAGCATATTGGGTTTAATTGTTTATTTAGTGTGAAACTTTAGAGATATACGGTAATTAATTAGAGTCCAAGTTGGTTCCAAGAGCTAAAGGAAAGAAGATAAACATGGGAATTGAAGATAAGGAAGTAAAAACTAAAAATATGGAAAAGGAAAAGCTGCCATAAATCTGAATTCCAGCACCTACAACCACAAATCAGCTTATATCTCAAAATCGGTGAGGAATTTAGAGAAACTGTCAAGAGCAAAGTTAAAGATCTTTCTGAGACGATGAATTTCGACTACTCATTCGCATCAAACGGATAAGAATTGAAGCTGTTAGGACCAAAAACAAAAACGGGACTGATTCCACATTTTTGGGCTACGAATTTGAGTTGGGCTTGGAGTCCAATACTTACCTTCTCCTTCAAGAAAACACTAGGTCTTCCTATACACTATAAATACAGCCTCTTATCATTAGAAAATCATCCTTGGCAAAACCTTAAGCCAAGAGGAAGCTTACTACACATGAAAAGAAGTCTGGAATGAGCTGTTCATCAATAATGTCTTCTTCAACCTTTGAATTTGTAATTTATTTCTTTTCTTCCATTAGTATGAACTAAATCTATTTAGCTTGAGTTTTAGCATATATGTATGAACCCTAGTTTTGGTTGACATCTATCTAATTTGAGAATTCTATGTTTTAAATTGAATTATTGTTTTTATTCTCTGTTTATGTGTTGGAGTTTATATTCTGTGTTCTTGTGGATCGCGACCATATAGAATTACCATCATAGTATTTAGATAATCATTGACAACGGTATATTTAACTATAAGTTTAGCACATAACGTCTAGTGTACGGTTTAGACCTGACAAATCAACCTAACTAGATAATCACCATGGTTTAGTGTATTGCTATTTAACCAATTTCAGGAAAAGTTTGCTTAGGAGTCCTTATTGACACAGGTAAACCCTATTTAAAACTACCTAGCGCAATTGGAACCGATTATTGAAATACTACATAATTCACCCTTACATGTTTAGAACGGCAAAACTAGTGGGGATTACATGCTATTTACTCAAGCTAAACTCTCATACTAACTTCTTCTCTTGCATTTAAAATTCTGTCTTTACTTTATTAGTTTAATTTAGTTAATTGAAAACCAAATAAAAATCTATTTGTCTTTTACTTTTCTTCGTTTTATTTGTTCTAACTTTTAATATTTCCACTTGATTATTGCATGAGATTCCCCTAACCTTCGTAGTCTCTGCGGAACGAATCTTACTTATTCATTAAAACTTGCATACGATCTGTATACTTGCAGAACCATGATAGGCTAGGGTGATTAATTGCACTTATTTATATCATATTTTTATCACACCCTAGTCGACACCAAGTTTTTGGCGCCGCTGCCGGGGACTACATCGTTAGTCCTTGTGCATATATCTTTTTCTTTTATTCCAGTTAGTTCTATTTTACGCTTTTGTCTTTTTAGTTTTGTTTTATAGATAGTTACAGATGGAGAATCCAAGGCAACTTGAGTTACCCATCACGTTTAGAGTGCAACCACGCAGAATTCGCACTCCAGAAATCCGAGCCGCTAAATTTAGGCCAGATCCAGGGATGTTAGCGCAGTTTGCAAATCATGGACAATTTAGCGGTGCTGCAAAACAAGACCCGATCCGATATATTCAGAAATTCATGCATATCTGTGATGCTTATATCGTAAGAGAAGTTACTAAGGAGCGGATGTATTACGTTATGTTCCAGTTCTTCTTGACCGAAAATTGCAAGCGATTGGTACGATACCCAATACCCTCACGTTATTCCGGATTGGGATAAGCTTCAATCAAGATTCCTATACCGATTCTATCCGGTTAGTAGAAGATTAAAAGATATGTTGGAGCTTTAATAGTTTATGCAGGAAGACGGAGAAAGTTTGGGGAAAGCATGGTTACGTTATAATGAGAAAAAGGCGAGATGTCCATACCATAAATCATCGCCAGAATATTCTCAATAACGAGTCAAGGGCTAGAGCAGATTCGTTAGGAAACAAAGGTTTTGTGTTACTAGACCCTACAGAAGCCGAAAATTGTATGGAGAGAATTCTTGAGAACGAGAGGAGTTGGCCAAGTGGATCAGAAGACAAAGAAACTTCAGAATCTATGAAGCTCAAAGAATTGAGCCAACAACTCAAAGAACTACAAGAACAAGCTCGCACAATTGCTCAGGTAAATCTAGTACATACTATACCTTCGTGTCCAGGTTGTGGATCAAGAAATCATGTGTGGGAAAGGTGTATGAATAATCCAGCCTCAGGTTCTTATATATCTTCTCAAAGTAACCATTATTCTAATGGTTATGATCATCCTCAAGAAAACTATGCTAGATATCAGCCTCCACAATAACAAAGTTGGGTTAGAAATCAAACCCACTTACTATAATTAATCAGTAAAATAATGCTAGCTAAAGGTTAAAGAGACAATTCATTAAGAAGTAAGCATTACCTAAAGATAAAATGGAAGTAGAGGAAATATAAAAAACATTTTGCATGCACAAATGTAATGAAAGTCGCTAGAAAGTCGTAGCGAAAAGTCAATCTTCGCGACAAAATGGAGTGGTCTCGCCGCGAATTTGTGGGATCTCTTTGCGACAACCAATGTCGTCGCTAATTTCTGATTGTTAGCGACAAACATGTTTTGTCGCTATTCCAGAATATAGAGACGACTTACCTCGTCCCCATTTTGTCGTCGGTAATTATTCCAAAACCTAGCCACGACTTTCATTTATTTCTAGCGACGACTTGGTCGTCGCTAATATGTTTTTTTTTTCGAATTCTGAATTAAAATTTTGATTTTAAAATAAATTCTTTTTTTGTATTTTTAATTTAATTAATTTTTTTATATTTAATTTTTTTAAATTTTATTTATAAATTTATATTTTAATTTTATTTATAAATTTATTTTTATTTGCATAATTATACAAATATATCTAATAAATAATTAAAAATCATAAATATTAATCGGAAAGCAAAACTTAATTTAAATTAATACCAAAACCCGTAAATAAAGTCAAACATAGCAAATAAAGTCAAACAAAACCGATCAAGTCAAACATAAAATGAAAAGTAGTCAAATTACATCAAAATATAATATAAATAAAATCAATGAGCATCCAAATCTTCATCATCATCATCACCATCTTCATCCTCCTCATCATCATCTTCATCATCTCCATCTGCTCTCGGTGCTTGGGTGATCGGGGCAAGACCTTGAGCGGCCCTCATCTCATTCAATGCCGCCATAGCTGTGTCAAGCACGCTCATCGAATAGTGACCGCCAGTCGAGGTACCTGTGGAAGGATTCGATGATGGGGGAGCCTCAATAGGGGGAGACCTTGAAGGGCGCGAAGCTCGTTCATCGTTGTCGTCATCACATCTAGCCTCTCCGCATTTCGCCTAACTTCGGAATCCGGCTGGGAGACACGGGCCTTCTTATGGACCTGTCCGAATCCGGTCACCCAAGCCGTCTTCGGAGGGCCCATGACTTGTTCAAAGGCCCCTTTCATGGCGTCGATCTGATCCTTTAGCGGCTCTTTAGGGGAGGTCCCACCAGATGACCCTGCCCCTTTCTCGCAAACTATTTCCTTAAGCTTCTCCCTATACACATCCTGTTACTAGCCATGAAAAGTTAATTAATAAGTATTTAAAAAAGACAATTAAAGAAACTAAAAAAGGAAAGTTTCTATTTCGGGAAACTTAACAAATAAGGAAAGTTTCCATTTCGGGAAACTTTCCTAAATTGGAAAGTTTTCTAAAACAGATAAAGGTAAGTAATATTTTAATAAATTTAATAACAAAAGGAAAAGAAACAAACACTCACGTTACACTCTTTGTAGTCCGGGTTCCTCCACTCGTCTTTGTCGGAGTCGTAATTCATATACTCGAAAAAACCCCCAAGATTTGGAGGTTCTCTCTCCTGTTGGGTAGACTCGTCAAAACAAGTTAACGACTCCTTAGTCTTCTTCTTCAGCTTCCCCTTTGCAGTAACATTTTAAACACTATATATTAATAATTAATTAAAGTAAGTAATATTATTTTTGAAAATCAAAGAATATACCTTATGAATGACCTCTCGGGTCTGCGAATAATTTCTCGAACCATCCTTGCCCGATTTTTTTCCGCTTTTACCTGTTCGCCTTTTTAGTAGCAGCCTGGTTCTGTTTCAATATATTTCAGAAACATTAAATACTTTTTTTTAAATAAAACTTTCTATCTGAGAGTCTTTGTTATCCCACATCCTACAACTCCTCTTCCAAATATCTGGATTAACATCAGGTGGTGTTTTCTTCTTATAATAGTATGCCTTCTTCAACTCACCCTTTCACGCCCTATACCTAGTAGACTGGATTTTGTTCAAATGCTTTTGGATTTCCGGCCAGTCGGATCTGGTACGCCAGTTTTCGATGTCGAAAAATTGCTTAAGTCGGTCCATAATAGTAG
Source organism: Nemophila menziesii (assembly GCA_029959085.1). Classification (NCBI taxonomy): domain Eukaryota; kingdom Viridiplantae; phylum Streptophyta; class Magnoliopsida; order Boraginales; family Hydrophyllaceae; genus Nemophila; species Nemophila menziesii. Next base: position 31,047,417 of record JARWIR010000008.1, read on the forward strand.
CTTTCATCCCGTCAGGCACCTCCTTCCAGGTCCTGTAGCAAGGCGGGACATTCTCTCGTACAGTCACCCCTATAACCTGTGAAACATGGTGACCATACTCTCCAATTGGGTTCTAAGTCTCGTCTAGCATGCAAAATTCTACGGGCAAAGGGTAACCGTGTTTCTCTAGGGCTTCAAGGGTAGTCTTTAAAGCATTGGTTCCTCGGGATTTTCTTTTGTGTGTTTCTGGTTTAAAATAAATTGAATTAATTTTAAATTGATAAATTGATAAATTCTTATATTTTAAATATTTTAATTACCAAAGGGCAAGCACAGGTGGATAAAGTGCGGTCTGGATTCCTATTAGGATCCCGACCGTCTCCATCACTGTCATGTCCTCGAGCCATTACATCAGCCATCTAAAATTTAACAGAATGACATAAAAATAATATATTACAAACCAATCGAATAAATTAAAAAAATATTACAAACCAATCGAATAAATTAAATTAATTATTACAAACCAATCGAATAAATTAAATTAATTATTACAAATAATAAATATATAATAAAATAAAATAAATATAACATTAATCCAATCCGGATGGAATCTGTATCCAAAAATAACAAGTTAGTCCATAAAATAGTAAGTTTCCTAAAATGGAAAGTCTCCAAATAAGGAAACTTTCCATTTTAGGAAACTTTCCTTATAAGGAATTTTAAACAATTTTTTTTTGCAAAAAATTCTTTACCCTAAATATATATTTTTTTAAATTCTTTCTTAAAACCCTAAAAATTAATTTATTCTACTTTTTTCCCCAAAATTCTTTCCAAAAACCCTAAAAAATGTTTTCTATTTTAAAAAATTACATATCATAATTATAATCATGTTATGAATATAATATTTATTTTAAAACATCCAAAAATATATAAAAATAACTCGGATTTATTTAAAAACCATATTTAAACTCATTTTTTTTCAATAAAAAATTATAAAAAAATTATTTTCTATATTTAAAAATCAAAAAAAAATTATTACTAATGTTATACATACAATTCCACTACCAAATCATCCGGAAAAATACACATATAATTCGGAATTTATAAAATATCATATTTAAACCCATTTTTTTTCAATTAAAAAATAGAAAAAATTAATTTCTATACCTAAAAATCACAAATCACTTAATGATGATGTTATACATACAATTTAACTACCAAATCATCCAGAAAATTACAAATATAATTCGGAATTTATCAAAAATCATATTTAAACACATTTTTTTCAATCAAAAATAGAAAAAATTAATTTATATACCTAAAAATCACAAATCACTTAATGATGATGTTATACATACAATTTAACTACCAAATAATCCAGAAAAGTACATATAACTCGGAATTTATCAAAAATTAAATACAAACACAAAAAATTTCAATCAAAAATGGAAAAGAAAAAAATTAATTACAAAAAAGGAATGAAAATTGGACCTTTTTACGTTGGAATTGATCAAGAGAGGTTGATGAAGCCATGTGAAGCATAGATTGACATAAACAACAAATTAAAAAGAAGATTAGAATAAAATAAGTAATAAAAAATGAATAAAAATGAAATTATAGGATGGATTATACCTTTTTAGCAAGAGATTAAGCTTCGTAAATCCTTGTATTGTGCTCGGAAATGGAAGGGAGACGATTTGGGGCGGATTAGGAATGTTCTGGTGATGATATAAGTGAGAAAATGAGCTCATGGTAGGGTTTTATAGATTTTTCCACTTAGCGACGACATAGGTCGTCGCTAAGTTTGCCACGCGTCACGTAACGTACGCACGACCTTTGCGTGTCTGTACTTAGCGACGACGCGTGTCGTCGCTAAGTAAACGTGTCGTCGCGAATACGAATGGGAGGGAATTCTGAGTGCCCAAATTGACCAATCGAAAATTTGGGAATTGGTAGCGAGGTGGAAAATCGTCGCTAAGTAGTTTGAATCTCGTCGCTAGTAGTTAGCAACGAGTTCTTAGTAAGAACTCATCGCTAACAATTAGCGACGAGTTCTTCGCTTAAATCTCGTCGATAAGATGAAGAACTCGTCGCTAATCTTTTTTCTTTTCTTTATTTTAATTGATTTAAATTATACCTATTTGTGACATCTTAAATTTAAAACAACAAAATTTATACATCAAAATGAACATTTTAACAACCAAAAATGTAAAATCAAATCCATGCTAAGAAAATTAAAAAATGAAACAAAAAACGCTTAAATATCAAATATCTAATCAGTTTCGTACTCGCTAGTGTCTACAGGCTCCTCACAACTGTCAATCGTAATAGGTTCCTCATCTCCGTACTCCTCCCATGTGTCATCTAACATCTCCTTGTTTTCATCAAAAACTAAGTCAACATGCAAATCACTGATGAGTGTCTCCGTGTCAAACACGATCTCTTCGGTAGTTGCCAAGTCTAGTCGTGAGTAATCAATTTGCGTGTTAACCAAAGGAATCGTGATACGCGTGTTATCAGTAGATACTGACTCCGCACCCTATAACTCGGGGCTCCACCCGTGACGATCGTTGATTTCCCAAACGGCTTTCCATCCTTTCATTGTTTTCTTTGTGCTTATCTCGTCAATGTAAAACACTTTTTTGGCTTGAGTTGCTAAGATGTATGGTTCTGTCTCCCACCAAAAAGTAGATGTGTTGATGAAGGTTACCCCATTTTCTTTCCTTACCTTTGATGTATTATACCACTTACAATAGAATAACACAACAGAACAACCATCATTGAATGTAACATCTACAATTTTCACTAATTCACCATAAAAAGGGGTCTCATTATACATGGCAGATACTCTGTAATCTTGAGTCACTCTTTTTTTCTCCTTTCGCCCTCGTAACCCATTTAACACCATTCACGATACATGAATCGTATATATGGACCGGTCCATAAGACATGCTCGCCAAAGACACTATCTCAGGTGTAGCTATTGGATCACCAGCCACGCGCATGGCATGAATCTAGCAAACGTAAAAAGCTTCCAACTAAATAAAGTTTCCAAATAAGGTAGGTTTCCAGCTTAATATACATGTTACGTACCTTTTCCAATAACCACTCCTTAAATGTTTGTCGGTGCATCACCTCCACTGCTTTAGCCGTTCCCGATACGTGGATTTGTGTTCTCTAAATTGTAAGAAAATAATAAAAATTTATGAGCGAATAAATTTTTAAACATATATTACGTTTACTTACGTCAGATATGTTTCGATCTCGTAGCAATTATTTAGAATATACCAGGTGATTTGGTCCTTCATTTGTACGTGGTATATGACCAAACTCTTTTTTACCAACGGGAGTACACTGACTCTTAAAAACGGATAGCTCTTCCAGTTTGGGCAGTGGGTCGTTGTATCTACCCGGATCATTGAACTTTGTCTTTTCTTCTCGAAGATACCATGATATGAATGTCAACGTCTCTTCAACAACATAACCCTAAGCGATTGAACCCTCTGGACTAGCAGGGTTCTGAATATACTCTTTTAACTTTTTCAAATACCTTTCAAATAGATACATCCACCGCATTTGAACAGGACTTTTCTAATAATGCTTCGTCGTATAAGTGTATCACCAAGTGGATCATTATATCAATAAATGCGGGAGGTAAAATCAATTCTAGTTTGCACATCACTTTAACCAATCCCGCCTTACCAGATTCCAACTCTTTCCTACTCAAATTCTTGTTACAAACGACTCTAAACATGTTAGCAAACCCAATGATCGCATCGCTAATTGATTTATCCTCTATAAGACCGGGTAAACTAGCCATAAAAAGATACTGCATCATTACGTGACAGTCATGGGATTTCATTCCAATAATCTTACATGCGTCGCTTTGTACATTATTCCTCAAACTAGACGCGAAACCATCGGGAAAATTTTGTGTCTTCAACCAGTCAAGAAATAATTTCCGCTTATCAGTAGACAACGTATACTTTCCTCGCTTGAGTACCGATTTACGTCCTCCTGTTATCAACCACAATTCTTTCCTGATGCCCATATCTTTAAGATCCATTCTCGCCTTCGCGTTATCTTTGTTGGGTTTCCCATCAAGTCCTATATCTGTACCGAGCAAGCTATCACAAATATTTTTCTCGCAATGCATAACATCGATGTTATGTTTTAACAGATTTTCCGACCAACAAGGTAAGCGATAAAAAATACTCTTCTTCTTCCAGTTAAACTCGCGAGGACCCGTTTTTTTTGTCACTTTGCCCCCAAAATCCTTGTGTTTACCAGGAAACAAAATAGGCAACCCATTTAGTTGTGTTTGAATATCTGCCGGACTATATTTCCTCAGGGGGCCCTCATTTATTCACCGGGTTACAAATTTTTGTCTTTTCTAAGCCGGTGTCTCGTAGATAACCATCGTCTATGATCAAAATATACTACACCTTTTTTCACCCTCAACGACGGAGTAGAATCCATGCGTTCTGGGCATGCTAAGTAACCTTGAACCTGCCAACCCGATATGTATGACCTAGCGGGGTAGTCATTAGCGGTGGACAACAAACAAACTTTCATCGTAAACTCTTCCTTCTTGTGGGCATCATACGTAAGGATCCCTTTAGCCCACAACTCGTCCAAATCATCTATCATAGGACGGAGGTAGACATCCATGTCCTTATCGGGTGAACGAGGACCTAGAATCAACAAACAAAGCTGAAATGTGGTTTCCTTCATGCATACCCACGGTGACAAGTTGTATACAGTCAATATAACTGGCCACATGCTGTACGAATTGTTCAGCATAGAGAAAGGACAAAAACCATCGATATCGAGACCCAAATATACATTACGAGGTTCACTAGCAAACTCAGGATGTAGCGCACCAAATCTCTTTTAACTATCACCATCAACCGGATGACGCAAATCTTCTGGATCGGTACTCTTTTTGGTATGGTTCCATATCATGTCTTCGGTTGTGTGTTTCGATGCGTTTTATTTTAAGGTCTTTTATTAGCGGCGACTCGCGTTTTTGTCGCTAAGTTTTCAAATTTTCGTCGCTAGTAATTAAACATAGCGACGACATTACTCGTCACTAATTACCAACCACAATTAGCGACGACCTTTTTATTAAAAAATTAATTGAAAAGAAAATTAAGTTATTAGCGGCGAAATTCGTATTCTCTAACGACGAAAGCTCGTCATCGCTAATAAGGATTGTTGTTAGCGACGAATTTTTAATTGGTTAGCGACGAAATCGCGAGGTCATCGCTAATCTCTTAAAACTAGCGACGAACACGGGTTGTCGCTAATTTTGTCGTCCCTAAAAAGCCGATCTGTTGTAGTGCCTAATCTTTAGGTGATTAGAGCTCAATTTCTTGTTTCCCTTTATTCTTCAAATGACTTTAGGTTGACCACATCACTTGATTTGCGGAGGTCTGATCTCAATGTCTTCTCAACTTCAGTCTCCAATATCTCTTGCTCCACATATGCCTGTCTTCTTAGGTAGTTTGTTACTTTATGTCTTGTATTCGTCTTTTGTTAGGCTTCTTGTATCTTTATTTTTCCTTCTTGTATTTGAATCAATCAAAATCTCCTTTGGGCTAACATATCTACATGTGAATGTATATATGTTTGATTTTTTCGATGTATGATTATAAGCTAACTATGATACCATGATCTTCACAATTATTTAAAACTAGAAAGGGACCCATTTTTTCCTTTAAGTACCACAAAATTAAAACTAACCTTGACCAATTTATAAAGTTCGGACACCATAATATAAATGACATCAAGGTCCAAGATGATAACACTGAAAACTTATATATGTAGGTATTATATAAAAGGTTTTTATTCTCTCAAAGTAGGGCCACTCATTATGAGAGAGACATAGTATTTTTATTTTACATGAATGGTTAGATTAGTCTCAAAACATTATTTTCTTAAAATTTATAGCAAAATATTGTCATGTACTATATTTTTGTAAGATTTTAATTATAAAAAGTAAAATCTAAGCGAATCGGCCTAATTGACTAGCGCGTAATACCATTTCATGTTTTAGAGCATTTTCTTGGCCCACATTCGAATTTGGCCCAACTTTTATTTTCATTTTGACCCTTTATTATTTATTTTTCAACCCTTTTAAACCCGACCCAATTTGATACTACACTATATAATATGGTTTTTCTTAAGAGACCTTACCATTTCTCACATTTTCTTTCCTCTCGCATCTATCCCCCTCACGCCGCTTCAACATTCACCATTTTTAGAGCTTAATTTCAACAAACAAACAAGATTCTTCACTATTTCTCTCTCCGTCCTGTACAAGTCAGTTTATGAATTTTTGTTGAAGTAACTCAATAGTCTCTCTTGAGATTTAAAGTCATTTTTGTGTAGGGATTTTGTTGGAGGTAATTATTGGTGTTTTCATCTTGATGAAGTTACAGGTTGTTTGCATTTAATAGATTACTATACATAAAATAATCCTATTGTATTAAAATATATTTTCTTTATTTTCATATGATTATGGATCCAATTAATTATGGCTAAATATAAGTATAGTGTATATAATCAATATAAAAATATGATTTTGATTATAAATCTATAATAATTTTGATAAAATATAATTCCAAAATATACAAATATGATTATGAAATTATAGATCCATAAAAAAATTAAAATAATATAATTCTACAATAGATTAGTATATTTATTTTTGTATTTTTTTATATTTATTAAAATAAAAGTTATATGTTTGATATACTATAATCTAGATCTAGATCTAACTAGATCTAACTTTCTGTATATTTTTATGTCATATTTGCATCTACATCTAAATTTATCTAACTGTTAAAAAAAGTTTAGATCTTATCTGAAACTGGTCTTGTTAAAACCCCAGCCCTGAACCGAAACCCCATATAAACCAATCAAACTAAAATATTCGATTTCCCTATTCTTTTGTCGTTTTTCTTTTCATAAAATGACAGTTCGATCAATTGTTAGTTGAGTTTTTATGGCAAAATGGTAGATTATTTGAACTAAACGATCTTTAGATATCTTTAATATAATTTTTTTTATATTTACTTAATATATATGTTCTTTGTAAGTATTTTCTTTCTTTCGTATTTTACTATTTTTAATGGTAAAATAAAAAATATTTTATTGTATTCCAAATTTCTTATATTTTGGTTTGGAACATTTTTTTCCATTGATAATAGTAATACTGAGATCAACAAAACATTTCAAATACTTATTATTCATTTGAAAAATATTTATGGTTCAATTTATAATAGATAAATGTGTTTTTAATATAAAATAGAAACAATTTTTTTTTATTTTACTATTCTCTAATAATGTTATATTTTTAGCATGGTCACAATTGACTATTTATTACTTATATGTTTTTTGATCTACTATTTTATTTATCTATTTTTTTTCTAAATTTATTTATCACGTGTATAATGAACATGAAAGTCTAAAAACAAATGATGGATAAACTTGTATATTATAAATATAAATTCCGGTTGAATTTTGTTTTTACCATTTCTATACAAATGTTTTTAGAAATAGGATTATGTAGCTTCTATAGTCTCCTTTGGGTTCGACCCCGATCACGTACATATATTTTAAATGTTTAATTTGCATATACTATTTGATGAAACCATCTGATTTATTTTTGTTTTTCACAGATCATGTATATTCAAGGAACTTACTTCATTTGAAAGATAAGATCGTTGGTCATGATATTTCATACAAAAGAAAACAAAAAGATTAAGAAGGTAAGACACACTACTTCATATTAAAATATATGATGCCCATTTAATAAATTGTATTTATGACTTTTAACAAATGAAGGCTAAACTTACATATATATACTACCCCTGAAATTTCTCATGCATAAAGTTTTTGAATGATATCGTCCTATAATGCAATTTTTGCATAATATAGGAGGTTATAGTGCAAACTTTTTCCATAATATAGGAACCTATAGTGCAATTATTTCAAAAAACATGTAAAGATGCTCATCCTCCAAATATAAATTTCTTACTCTGCCCCAAAGCCTCTCCCACACACTCCCATTTAATTTTTGCATAATATAGTGGCCTATAATACAATTTATGTCTATTATAGGTGGCTATAGGGAAATTTTTGCTCTGGCTTTGAACTCAACTTTTACATGATTAAAAAATAAATCATCAAACGCTAATCTAGTTTTTAAGACTGAAAATACACATATATTTGTCTAAATAAGTGCATTTCTTTAACATGTTTTTTTTCATATTTGTATAGAAAAGAATTCTGATGAATTTTTCAAATAGTTTTTTATAGTTTCAATCTATTATATTGACGGTTATTATACAATCTGGTTAACTCATACTTTCATGTGTACAACAACAGCTTATAGCTTATGGTTTACCATCAGTAAACCCATTATACTACGCCTGTTGGCAACATTTCATCTCCCTCCTCTACACGGGGTTCAAGGTCATAGAAAATGGAAGGTAAGTCTTTTTATTTTAGTTTTATTTTATAAATTTTGAGATTACGTCACTAGTTTAAATATATTTATTTAATTTAGCAGCCTAAGGTGAAAACTGAAAAGAGGATCCGCCACCTCCCCAATTGGGTAAAACTCCACGGTTTCTCCATCTGCCACCTCCCCAATTGGGTAAAACTCCACGGTTTCTCCATTGAGAGTGAATATGGAAGGTAGCCTTGAAAACCATCTCGTCAGAATAATAAGCAAGTATAATTTTCTTTGTCTATTGACTATGTTATTTTCGCTAATATTTTAAAAATGTGTATTTTGTTTCTAATTTTATCTTATACAAAAAAATAGGAAAAAACTTTTGAGAAATTCACAAAAACCTTTCTTAACATATAAATTAAATCTCAAAAAGTCAAGATTATTATTTTCTTTAATTAAAAAAAACAATCCTTAATTTATCAATATTATATTATTTTGTATACTATTGGAACTTATAGTAAATAAGTCAAAATAATAATAAAAATAGCTTAGTTTATATAATACAAGGAACTATAGTTCGAGCCTTAGAGGTAGTATCAAGATAATTTAGTTGGGGTGTACTCTAATTTTTTTTTTTCTAAAATATTTTTTCTAGTAAATTGGTTGCACCCCCTTCGCACAATCTCTAGATCTGTTCCTTCCTATAGTTCTTTTTGTTTTCAAAATATAGGAACTGACAGGGCAATTAACTCGTTTTTTTGTTTGGAAACGTGTTATAAAATCTTGCCAAATCACTCAATCTTTCCTTTTAACTGGTCCTAAGACTAATTTATAGACGTGTGTATGTATTTATGTATAATTTTTATCTTTGTGTTGATATAGGGAATTGCTGCCCCGAAAAGAGAATGCAAGAAAAGTTTATCAAAAACAATGAAGGAATCGGCTGAGAAGCTAAAGGAAGTAAATGCAAGGCGACCGGAGAAGCAAATTTGTTTTATGTTACTGAGTTCATAATTTTCTTTCATCATTGTATGTAGTTGACTTCTTGTGTTTCAAGGATACTATTTTTGAATTTTGTTTGATTGTTATTATGATTTTTTACTGGTTTTGAATCTAAGTTGAAAGTGGGTTTGATAACTTTTAAGATAAGGTAAATTTGGTGTAAATTCCAAAAATATATATATGGGGTATATCATATATGTAATCATTGGTCCTTAAAAAAAGTTAAGATAAGTTTGCGGGGTTTTTAGTTAAAATAAAAATGGGGTAGTTTCGAAGTACATTATAAATTTGGGGTCCTTTCTTTAGGTTATTGTTCATTCAACTAAGATAGATTTAATCTTGTAATTATTCACTAGGTCGAGGAGAGACATGAAATACTCTTGCAAGAATTTAATCTTCATTTGATAGCTACAAAATTCAAAGTTCATTTGTGGCGTGTGTGTTCATCATATAGGATAAGGAAAACTCATCATATAGGATAAGGAAAACGGGGGTGTAAAGACAACATTCAAAGACACATACATATAAATGGAAGTGCTTCTTTCAAGTTGGACATGAACGAATCCGAGAATTCTTCTATTTCAAATAATCTACAGACCCTTTCCACGCCAGTTCTAACTCATAGGAATGTTATGGAGAAGATACTTAAATGAATTTAACCGAAACACATATTCTTGGAAATATGGGATGATACTACGAATTGCAATGAGTTTCCAAATTTGGGATTTGTCACTCAGATTGTATCACTGAAGGTGTGTTACGATGGCATAGGGAAGACTCCATGTGAATTTGATTTCCCGTCAATCTAACAAAGTTAACCTTGTTGAATTTTCGGAATCCATGGAGTGAATCTAACAACTTGTGAGGCTAAACAATCTGGAGGTTCTCAAGTTGTTGAGCAATGCATTTGAGCAGTGGCGGACCTAGAAGCTTATTTCGAGGTGAGCTAATTTTAGTTTCGAACTATACAAAAAACTGCTTCCACCAAGACTTGAACCCTGAGTGCTCAACTTATACTACCTTTAACTTACCACTATAAAGCTATTTGTTTGTTTTGAACACTAAATATTATTTAATGCGTAAAGGAGCTAATTATATTTTTTCAAATAAAATTACACATACATTGCTAAAAATCTCGGGGTCCGGGTGGGCTTGAGCCCCCCACGGACCCACATAAGTCCGCCGCTGCATTTGAGGATGAGACATGGAATGTGGAGGATGAGGTGTTCTCGAAACTCAAATTCTTGAAATTAGACAGTCTAGATCTTGTAGAATTGATGTCAATTTGTGATCACTTTCCGTACCTGGAGCATTTAATATTGAACCAATGTGAGCAAATTGAGTAGATCCCTTCATGTATAGAAGACATTACCACCCTAAAAAATATTGAGGTGATGTGGTGCAAACAATCTGTTGCAGTTTCAGCTGAAGAAATCCAGAATGAGCAAATGGAGTGTGGTAAAGTTGTGAAGATCCATATCCATCCTGAGTTCAATTGTATTTGATGTAATTTAATATTATTCATGTTTGTAAATTAAACATTGGATATTAGTAATGTATAATTATCGATCGGAATTCATGTATGTATATGTTCAATAAATGTTTTTTTTGCAATGTAAAAGTTTGGAACATGTTTCATGTCAGAGTGTATGCCTTCACGATTATATTTGAACATTTTTGTATGCCTTCACGGTTATTTCTTTTGATAATTTATATGCCTTCACGTTTGATATTCGTGTTGGTTTCCCACGTAATCATTAGAGACATACATCTCCCTTATCTTCAGGTCATGGTCCATCACATTCTTGTCACATAATTTCGATTATTTTATTTATATTTTTTTATAGATATAATGGCTTGAATTTTGTATGTATTGGTTTTTGTGTATATGTTTGAAGTTGGAGATTCGTTCCTAACTCATGTCCATGAGTCTTTGCTTCCTAAGAGAGAATCTGAGCTAAAATCTCTTTATGACCATGCTCATCCTTATTAAGATTGAACTATGCGATCTAAATACACTACTACAATTCGGTCGTTTACCGACGACAGATCACCGGCGAATCACGGGTCGTCGGTAAGTGGCCAAGATTACCGACGGCGTAGTTGTCGCTAAATATTGCCGACAAAACGTCGTCGTGAATAGTATCGACTTCGTCGCGAATGTATTGGTGTGAATTTTTATTTTTTTTAAACGAAAAAGTGTCGTCGCGAAAAGATGACGACAACGTTTTGGAAGGTAATTACCGACGACTTACTTAAAATTACCGGCGAATTTACGTGTCGTCGGTAATTGTCTGTGTGTATTTTTGTAGCCAGCAGTTTTTTTATCTCATAAAACACCCACACAAATTAAAACACCTCCGAATTTCTCCCAAAAAATCACAGTTTTTTTTTTTTTCCCCCTAATTGATTCTCCAATTTGTCTTGCACCATTCCCGGGTCCATAATCAAGGTGGGGCATTATCAATATCCATTTTCATCACATAATTTAAGGTAAATTCATGAAAATTCATGTTTTTAAAATATTTTTTTTTTTTTTTTAATTGTGTTTAATTGTTGATATATGATGTGATTAGGTGAATTAGTACATTGTCTAGGTGGTTTGTGGTCATCAATCCTCTTCTTAACCATCCAATTCAAGGTATTTTCAAGAAATTTCATGCTTTTTCATTTTTTTGTAATTGATATATGTTAGTTGCTATAATTATACATGATTAGGTTGATGAATTACATGTGATATGGTTTATTTTTTTATTATTATGTCTTGTAGTATGCATGTTTGGTTGTATTTAATTTTTTGTGTTCATATATTTTTATTTGTTTTATTAATTATATGAAATTTATTATCGATATATTGTGTTGTAATTTTATTTATTCAATTGTTTGTAATTTTATTCATTCAAAGGTTTGTAATTTTTATTATGTCATTTATTGTGTTGTAATTTTTATTATTCTTTTTAATTGGGTTGTAATAATTAAATATTTTATTTGTCTAGTTGTATAAAATTGTTGCCAAGAGATGAATCCGGATTTGGATAAGAGTTGGATCGATACAACTAATTATTATACGAAACAATATGTATCTGGGGTTTTTCGTTTTATGGAATATGCAGAGAAAAATCAAGAGTGTACCACTGGTTACATGTATTGTCCGTGTACGAAGTGTAATAATTACTCTCGAAAACCCATCGACGAAGTTAGGGCCGACCTTCTAAAACAAGGGTTCAACAAATCATATCTTGTTTGGACAAAACACGGCGAGAAAGAGGTGGTTATTCCCGAGACAATTCAAGAACCAAACATAGATAGCGAGATGCATCGTGTTTATGAGGATGTGAGACAAAGTTACTATGTTGGTGGTCATCCGGGAGATATTGATATGAGAGACGCACATCTTCCTACTGAAAACAGTTTTAATTCGTTGTTTGAAGAATTGGAGACAGAATTATATCCTGGTTGTACAGCGATGAGTTCCTTGAATTTCATTGCCAAGCTTATGCACATAAAAGTAAAGAACAAGTGGAGTAACACATCATTTACCGAGTTGTTAGAGTTGCTTGGTCGTGTTTTACCGAAACCTCACAACTTGCCCGATTCTTACGAAGCATGCAACAAGAAACTTAAAAGTTTGGGTATGGGGTATGTTACTATCGATGTTTGTTTGAATGATTGTGCCATTTTTTACAAGGAGAATGAAAAACTCGACAATTGTCCAGTATGTGGTGAATCAAGATATGACCCGAAGAAAGGTAACAAAGTACCGCATAAGAAGCTTCGTTACTTTCCGATTGCTCCGAGATTGCAGCGACTATACGCTTCGAAACAAACCGCTGAAGAAATGATATGGCACCATACCGGAAAAAGTGTCGATCCAGATGTGTTGCGTCATCCGGTTGATGGTGATAGTTGGAAGAGATTTGCAGCGCTACATCCTGAGTTTGCCAGTGAACCTCGGAATGTATATTTGGGCCTGGGGCTCGATGGGTTTTGTCCGTTCTCCATGCAGAACAACTCCTACAGTATGTGGCCTATTATATTGACCGTCTACAACTTGCCACCTTGGACATGCATGAAGGATACCACATTTCAGCTTTGTTTGTTGATTCCGGGTCCCCGCTCACCCGGAAAGGACATGGATGTCTTTCTCCGGCCTGTTATAGACGAGTTGGACATGCTGTGGAAAACAGGTATCCATACGTATGACGCCCACACGAAGCTAATGTTTTTAATGAAGGTTTGTGTGTTGTCCACGACCAACGATTACCCCGCTCGGTCTTACGCTTCAGGATGGTCGGGTCAAGGTTACATGGCTTGCCCAGAATGCATGGATTCCACTCCTTCGTTGAAGGTGACGAATAAGGTTGTTTACTTTGATCATAGACGTTGGTTACCTTTCGATCATAATCTCAGAGATGATACGGTTTCGTACAAGAAAGCGGATAAACGGGCCCCACCGAGGAAACATAGTCCTGCTAGTATTCAGACACAGCTTGATGGGCTTCCCATTGTGTTTCCCGGTAAACACAAGGATTTTGGTGGCAAGGTGACGAAAAAAACAGGTCCTCGTGAGTCCAACTGGAAAAAAAAGAGTATTTTTTATCGCTTACCGTATTGGTCAGAAAATGTGTTAAAACATAACATCGATGTAATGCATTGCGAGAAGAATGTGTGTGACAGTTTGCTTGGTACGGTTATAGGAATTGATGGTAAAATAAACAAAGATAACGTGAAGGCGAGAATGGATCTTAAGGATTTGGGAATTAGAAAGGAGTTGTGGCTCTCAACCGTAGGAGGTAAGACAACACTAAAGCGTGGAAAGTACACGTTATCAGCGGAGAAGAGGAAGATTTTTCTTGAGTGGTTACAGGCACAAAGGTTTCCAGATGGTTTTGCCTCTAGTTTGAGGAATAATGTTCACGTTGATACGGGAAAGATTATTGGAATGAAATCGCATGATTGCCACGTTATGATGCAGTATCTCTTTGTTTGTTGTCTACCGGGTCTTTTAGAGGATAAGCCTATTAGCGAAGCGGTAATTGGGTTAGCGAACGTGTTTAGAGTTGTTTGTAGCAAGAATTTGAGTAGGAAAAAGTTGTTAACCGGTAAGGCAAAAGTGGCTGAAGTAATGTGCAACCTTGAAACGATCCTGCCTCCTGCATTTTTTGACATAATGATCCACTTGGTGATACACTTGTACGATGAAGCATTGCTAGGGGGCCCGGTTCAAATGCGGTGGATGTACCCATTTGAAAGGTATTTGAAAAAGTTGAAAGAGTATATTCGAAACCCAGCTAGACCAGAGGGTTCAATAGCCGAGGGTTACGTGGCGGAAGAGACGTTGAATTTCATATCCAGGTACCTTTAGTGAAGAAAAAACAAGTTCAACGTTGTTATTTGTATTTATATATTTATATTTATATATTTTACATTTATATTTGTATCCAGGTACCTTAGTGAAGAAAAAACAAAGTTCAACGATCCAGGCAGATACAATGAACCACCGCCAGTGCATAGAGAGTTATCCGTTTTCAACTCCCAGTGTACTCCAGTTGGCAAGAAAGTATCTGGTTCTTTAGCGTATAAAGATAGGGAGCACGTTATTTTTTATATTTTGAATAACTGCGACGAAATCGAGACATTTAGGACGTAAGTAATATTTATATATTTATATATTTATATATTTATATATTTAATGATATATTTATATATTTAATGATATATTTATATATGTAATGATATATTTATATATTTATATATTTAATGATATATTTATATATTTAATGATATATTTATATATTTAATGATATATTTATATATTTAATGATATATTTATATATGTAATGATATATTTATATATTTAATGATATATTTATATATGTAATGATATATTTATATATTTAATGATATATTTATATATGTAATGATATATTTATATATTTAATGATATATTTATATATTTAATGATATATTTATATATTTAATGATATATTTATATTCCGTTTCAATTATAGTGAACACAGATCGACACTTTCGGGAACGATGGACGAAATAAATTATATGCACCGTCAAATGTTTAAGGATTGGTTTTTGGATAAGGTATGGGACCTTGCAGGTTTAATATATCTATTTATTTTCAATGTATCTCATGTTTTTTTATGACAGGTTCATGGAATGGAATCCCGTGGTGATGCATTAGCTACCCGTGAGGTGGTGTCATTGGCAAACATGCCTTTTGGTGCAGTGCACATGTACGATTCATGTATTGTGAACGGTGTAAAGTGGATAACAAAGAGCAAAGGAGAAAAAAGAGTGACGCAAGATTACGGTGTATGTGTCATTTACGATGGGTCACCATGTTACGGCGAATTATTGAAAATATTGGAGCTAACGTACAGTGGAGGGTGCTCGGTTGTTTTATTTGTTTGCAAGTGGTACAAGGAGAGTGAATCAAGGACAGAACACGGGGTAACCTTTATCAACACAGCAAGCGTTGGTTGGCCAAACGAACCGTACATTCTAGCATCACAAGCGAAGAAAGTGTTTTATATTGACGAGATTCGTGCAAAGAAATCATCTAAAGAATGGAAGGCCGTTTGGGAAATAAACGATCGGCATGGATGGAGTCCCGAGTTATGGGGTTCGGAATCATTAGCTACGGATGGCGGGAGAATAACAATACCTTTGGTTACCCCTGATACAGATTCCGGTCCGATGAACTTGGCAAGTACGGAGGAGGTCGAGATTGACCCATCTCATTTTCGTATTCAAATGCCTTTTGAAATGATTACTGATGAGAACGAGGAATTGGAGGATGACACGTGGGAAGAATATAGAGACGAAGAACCTACTGAGTTTGATAGTGATGGTGAGCCTATAGTTCACAGTGGAGATGAATCTGACTAGTTGAAAAGTTTATCTGTTTTTTTAATTATTACACGTATTTGTGGTGTTTTGTTATTTGAATTTGAACTCGTATATTTGTGGTGCATTTGAAGAAATATTTTGCAATCCCTCTTTTGTTTTCAGTCAAACCAGACACTAACAGTTGACCAACCAAACCATACACTAACATTTGACTCGTATAGTTGACCAATCAAACCAATCACTGACATTTGACTCGTATAGTTGACCAATCAAACCAATCACTGACATTTGACTCGTATAGTTGACCAATCGAACCATACACTAACATTTGACTCGTACAGTTGACCAATCAAACCATACACTAACATTTGACTCGTATAGTTGACCAATCAAACCATACACTAACATTTGACTCGTACAGTTGACCAATCAAACCATACACTAACATTTGACTCGTATAGTTGACCAATCGAACCAATCACTGACATTTGACTCGTATAGTTGACCAATCGAACCAATCACTGACATTTGACTCGTATAGTTGACCAATCAAACCAATCACTGACATTTGACTCGTATAGTTGACCAATCGAACCAATCACTGACATTTGACTCGTATAGTTGACCAATCAAACCAATCACTGACATTTGACTCGTATAGTTGACCAACCAAACCATACACTAACATTTGACTCGTATAGTTGACCAATCAAACCATACACTAACATTTGACTCGTACAGTTGACCAATCAAACCATACACTAACATTTGACTCGTATAGTTGACCAATCGAACCAATCACTGACATTTGACTCGTATAGTTGACCAATCGAACCAATCACTGACATTTGACTCGTATAGTTGACCAATCGAACCAATCACTGACATTTGTATAAAAGTGAAAGAATCAAGAAAAAAATGGAAACAAATAAAATTGGATGCATAGATAAGTTATAAAAGAGAAAGAGTAAATTTAAAAAAAAAAAAAAAAAAAAAAAAAAAAATTAGCGACGACATCCTTAGAATTACCGACAACATTCATCCTTTGAATGTCGTCGGTAACTAATTACCGACAATACTAATAGAACCCGTCGTCGCTAATTATTCCCAAAATTTTCATTGGCCAACATGGGCGGTCAAGTTTCCCGCCCATGAAAATTAGCGACAATTTTTTTGGATTAGCGACGACACTCTCGTCGGTAAACATGGACACGATACCCTCGTGTGTACGGAGTGGGCCACGTGGCCCTAATTAGCGACGACTTACTTAGAATTACCGACGACACGCTCCGTCGTCGGTAATTTCTTTTTCTATATGACCTAACCGAGCTCATTTCTTCCTCACTCACCACAGAAAATCCTCTCAAAAAACGCCATTCCAACCCATTCCAAGCTATTCCGAGGCTGTACAACCACCAATCGAACATCAAGGTAAGCTTAATCCTTCCATAAACACCATTCAATTTCATTTTCTTAATTTTTAATTTCTATTTCTAATATCTTTTTTGTTTGTTTTCTTTTTTGTTTCCTTGTTTCTGGCATGGATTCATGGATGTAAACTACACATTATCCACGTAAAAGGTAACAATTTTCGATTCTATTTTGCCTTTTTTTTTTTTTTAATTGATTTTTTTTGTGATTGTTATGCTATGTTTAGTGTAATCCGAATTATAGTGATGTTATTTTAGCTTGTTTGGTATATTTTTGGGATTAAAAACACAACCAAATGATGAATTTATGATTTGTTTTAGAAAACTAGGGTTTTAATATGATTTTTGGATTTTTTGATATGAATGTTATGTTTTAGATATGATTTTTGGATTTTTTGATATGAATGTTATGTTTTAGATATGATTTTTGGATTTTTTGATATGAATGTTATGTTTTAGATATGATTTTTGGATTTTTTGATATGAATGTTATGTTTTAGATATGATTTTTGGATTTTTTGATATGAATGTTATGTTTTAGATATGATTTTTGGATTTTTTGATATGAATGTTATGTTTTAGATATGATTTTTGGATTTTTTGATATGAATGTTATGTTTTAGATATGATTTTTGGATTTTTTGATATGAATGTTATGTTTTAGATATGATTTTTGGATTTTTTGATATGAATGTTATGTTTTAGATATGATTTTTGGATTTTTTGATATGAATGTTATGTTTTAGATATGATTTTTGGATTTTTTGATATGAATGTTATGTTTTAGATATGATTTTTGGATTTTTTGATATGAATGTTATGTTTTAGATATGATTTTTGGATTTTTTGATATGAATGTTATGTTTTAGATATGATTTTTGGATTTTTTGATATGAATGTTATGTTTTAGATATGATTTTTGGATTTTTTGATATGAATGTTATGTTTTAGATATGATTTTTGGATTTTTTGATATGAATGTTATGTTTTAGATATGATTTTTGGATTTTTTGATATGAATGTTATGTGATATAGGGGCCTTTTTGCAATATATGAAAATATAGGGACCTTTATGCAATATATGAAAATATAGGGACTAAAATGTAATTAATTAAAATATAGGGACTAAAATGTAATTAATTAAAATATAGGGACTAAAATGTAATTAATTAAAATATAGGGACTAATAAGTAATTTCTAAAATTGTAGATGGCTGATGTGATGGCACGTTCCCATGGCGGTGATGGATCCGGTAACGATCCACCGAGGGGTCCGAATCGGGGACTCCAAGACTGCGACCAACCTTCAGGTAAAAATACTTAATAAATTTCAATTTCATAAGTTTGATTTTTTTTTTAATTAAATAACTAATAAATTCTATTCAATGTAACAGGAAATCCGAAGAGAAGACTTCGGAAACCCCGAAGCATCACCTCTATCCGGACCGCCCAAGAGACGCTGAAAAGAGTTGGGTGGCCAATACCGATCGAATTCTCCGTCATCGACAAGACGTGGAATATAGTGGGCCCACACTATAAACACGTGGGTCAGGTCATCGGGCACGCGGTTCGAGAATTTGTACCCCCCATTTACAAACAGTGGATAGAGGTCCCCGAAGGTCGGATAGGGGGTATTTACGGCCGTCTTCAAGAATTTTTTGACGTGGAGGGGTGGAGGAGAAGAGGTGACTGGGAGGATATTTGCGAAAAGTTGACCAGTATGCAATCGGCCTGCTATCGGAGATGGAAATCCGACTTGAAGTCGGATTACTACAACAACGGTCTCGCTCCCCCGGATATTAAACCCGAGTATTGGGCTATTGCGAAGAAGAATTGGGACGATCTGAATGCCCAGGTAACAAAAAAAAATATTTATTACAACTATTTTTCGTTATTTATTAGATTTATAACTATTTTTGTTTATTATTTGTAGGCTCAGGCGGAGATTAATCGAAAAAACCGGGAGCAGCAGTCTAGTGCGAGTAGGGCTGGGTCTCGGAACCTATCCCAGACTAGGGAGGTTATTATGGAGGTATAATAACATTTAATAAAATTTTAATTTAATGTGTTTTTAATAATTTATTTATTTTTAGTTATTTAATATTCGGTATTGAAAATTGTATAGGGGACGCTTAAGACCGTGACGAAGGAGCCGATGATTTTCACGGACGAAGAGACCGCAGAGGAGATGGAGCTTCCTCCATTGAGCGGCTACTTCGATCATCTTGCATACGATTCGGCTAGTGACAGCTATCGGGACGAGCGGTTGGAAAAAGCAAGTGTAAGTTTTTTTTTCATTACTTAAATATTTTATTTTTTACTTTACTTTGATAATACTCTAAGTTATTTTTATATTAAATCTAATTATAGGCTGTTTTACGGGGGAAGATGCAGACGAAGGTAGTGGAGGCTGCAGCCAATGGCACCGAGGTTTCTACGCAGGAGCAGATGGATGCTATTTTAGAGACTATTATGGAGGTCATGGCCCCACCGAAGTCGAGACATTGGGTGCCTACCATTGGAGGGGTGCGGAAGAGATCACGGAAACAGGCAAAAGCCGATGCTGCGTCCGAGGATCTACTGAAGGCGATGTTCGCAGGCATGAACGAGCTTCGAGTCAAACAAGGTCTTGAGCCTATACCAGATCCTACCTCCACATCGACCAGGCCCACTGCTTCTTCGAGCCAGTCGAGTCAGCCTCCGAGCTTAACGGACACGCTCTTCGATGCGTTAAATGGTATGAGGATGGCTCAAGGACTAGCCCCGATCGCCCACCCACAGCCCCCCCAGCCGCCCCCGAGAAGGAGTCCCGAGGAACGAGAAGATGAAGATGATGATGATGATGCTTAGTTTGAGTTGGTTTTTATTTACGTTTTATTTGGTTTGTAAGAATTTGACTTTTGATTGGGTTTTTTTAAGACTTTTGTTTGGTGTGTTTAAATTATGTTGACTACATTTGACTTTATGTAAGACTTTTTTTACGGTTTTAGTTATGATTCGGTTTTTTCTATTAATTATTGAATTTTATTCGTATTATATTTATAATAAAATCAAACCTCAAATCAAAACAAAAAAAAATAATTAAAACAAAATCAAATTGTATTTTAAAATTTAAAAAAAAAAAGAATTTTAAATTTTTTTTAAAAAAAAAACAATTACCGACGATATTCATTGTATTTACGACGACATTCATCATTTGAATGTCGTCGTTAATTCTTACAAAAAAAAAATTATTTAATCCTGAATTAAATAAAAAAAACAAAAAAAAAATATTAGCGACAAACTTTCGTCGCTAATAATTGTCGGCAAACTAAATAAAATAAAAAGAATAAAGAAATTCAATTATCGGCACGGAAAAAAAAAGAAAAACAAAATACATTTTACCGGCGACACTTGCCGTCGGTAATCTTGCCAATCAACGACGACGTCGTTTCGTCGGTAAGATTGCCGACGAAAAGTGCTTTATTCGCCGGTAAGTCTTGATTTACCGACCAATTTCTAGGAACGACGTGTTACCGACGATCCGTCGTCGCTAATCACTTTTAGCGACGAATTATCGGAGTTTACCGACGAGACGTGTCGTCGGTAAACAATCGAATTCCAGTAGTGATATAGGCAGTACAAATTGTTCTCCATGTTTTCTTTTGACAAAGCATTTCATTACATTTTATCACAACTATTATCCCTTCGAACAGTGCATGAGCCTCAATCTAGGGAGCGATTGGAAGACAAAATAACGAACAATCACCTTTCTTTGAAAGATTCTCGTGTCGAGTGTACTTTCTTGGAGGGTGAAAGTTTCCTAGTTAGGAAGCTTTTGAAGAAAAAGATGATTCGCGAGGCTGTAACCCGTTTAGATAACAATATGAGAAATGATGTTAAGCATTTCATTATCACACAATACCATCATCTAATATTCGTTATAAATTAGATTGACTTAGGTTTGAATTTAGCGATAAATTCCGTGAAAATCAAGAAATAACATATAGGTGGGTGAATAGGGCAATGGTCAAATTAAAAATTATTCTCTCCAAACTCACGCTCAATCAATTACACTATTACAAGGATAAGCAATTATGTGATTTATTAGTTAAAACCTCATTGGGGGTATTTAATCAAACATTTAGGGAATACCTAGCTCTAGCAAAGAAATTTTGACAAAATGATTGAGGCATAAATGAGTAAAAAAATTAGCATGTGAGTCATGATAACTAGATATAGGCTATATCAATGATAAAATACAATGCATGCATTTAAGTGAAGAGTAAAGGGATAGAATTCAATAGACATGATTCAGAGAGGTTCACCTCTCGTAGGGTAAGTCCATTACCGAATGACTATGCACCCTTAGGATTTCAAGCTCTTTCACTAGGACTCCTTGTGTCTCTTAAAGGTTAAAGAACAGACATTTACAAACTCTTTGAAATCGCCTTCGTATGAAACACCTAGTGTTATCACCAACACTAGTCAATCGAATGGACAATCTCCACTCATGAAATATCATTTCACAAACGAGTGAAACCTTCCACTTGTGTATAACCATACGAGAATAAGTGAACAATATTTACTTACGATGCCACTTCACACTTTGTGAAACCTTCAAAATTTGTGTCTATACCACACAAACTTTAAACCAATCTTGTTTAGTTTATCGAAGATCACACTTAGCTTTTTCATTAAACCAAGAGAAAGATCTAGATTTTACGATTAAACCTAATCTACCTCATTTAACCGATATACACTTCGATAGCTAGATAGATAAAAACAAAATGTTTGTTTATAATACAAAAGTATATAGATATATGGGATATGGATTTTTGGAACTTCTTTTTTACAGATGTGACTGTGAAGGTTGGGGATGGTCATATTTCTCCGAGAAAATACTATTTTTAGGCTATTACCTATGACCTTAAAACTTTTTTAGGTCAATCATTTCAAAAGTACCATTTTCAGGCCAGCCATATTTAAAACTCCTATTTTTAAGGCATTTTACTAATTACATGAGATATTTTATTGATTTTAAGAATAATTTGGCCATTTCAAATAAAATATATCTTTATTTGAATGTATCACAAACTAGGAATTATATTCACAGTATCCAAGTTGTCCTTAAAATTTATGAAATATCTTACGAAATTAATCGTATGACCTAAAAATGGACGTTATGCATACAGTTAGCCTAAAAATAGTATTTTTAAAACGTTTGGCCTAAAAATGTTATTAGTTAATAGATAGTGCATATGACCTATAAAAATAGAATTTACTCTTTTTCTTCTCTTAAATCTCTTATTTGTAGGAAAAAGTATTTTCAACGGATTTATCCACATGTTAACTACTCACCTCTGTTCACGGTATCGTACGATTCATGATTCGAATCGCACGATACGAGTACGATGCATTACGTACCTTTTCGATTCGTATCATGCTATGAATCGTTTATACATAGAATCGTACTTGATTCGTTTTGAATCGTAATGAACCGGAGCGATACATATCGAGTCTAAGAATCGATCGATTCATAAACAACAACAAATTAACAAAAAAACTTAGTTCAAATTATAAAATTGATTTTGGAAAATTGTTAACTAATTCTAATCTAACACATAACTAGAATCATTAACCTTACTTACTATTAATCTTCAATTTTACTTAAACTCTGAAAACATTTGCTATTCTTTCCATAGCTTGTTTTTTTCTTTAGCGTATATGGTTTTTGCATACTCTTCAGTTTCTTCATTGTTGGGGGCTTATGCCTATATTTTCAAATTGATACTTTGTATTCTTCTATATGAAATTTTTTGTATTGTTAAATTAAACGGTGATGATGTATACGTTATAACTACAGAAACGGTTAAAATAGATAATTTTAAAAAAAAATTGTTAAATGTAAAGAGCCATTGGATTATGGATTAATATTTTTTAATATTAATATATTATATATTTACTTTTAAGACTTTATTAAAATGACCCAAAAAATCAAAATAATATTATTTTCAGCCCAATAACATCAATGACAAAATTTCTGCCCAATAACATCATTAACTAAATTTTGTCCTTGATGGGAATCGTCCTTGACGGGAATCGTCCTTGATGGGAATCGTCCTTGACGGGAATCGTCCTTGATGGGAATCGTCCTTGATGGGAATCGTCCTTGACGGGAATCGTCCTTGACGGGTAAACATGTAATCTTATAATAGTAAGTTAATGGATGATTCTTTGGGGCAAGTATAATATTATTTTGATTTTTTGGGTCATTATAATTTACTACGACATATTATAATTTTTTTTTTATTTGATGCTTATTAGTAATTTTAATTAATAAATATATAGATATTATATTGTTAAAATTATATGAATCGTTACGATTCACGATTGGATACGATATACGATTCAAAAGAACAACATTTGATTCACGATAAATCACGATTCGTGAACTATGCTGCTACTCACTGAATGAGTTTTAGTCTGTTGGATATCCGTACTTTTCTGGTAGGATGTGACCTTTAGATACTCACGGTTATTTATTGTCCTCTCTAGCAGAAATCTTCTTTTCTCGGATATCTGAATCTTTTTTTTTTTTTTTTGTTCAACTCGGATATCTAATACTTTAGGCCTATTCTTGATGCTTCAGGTAATTGGAAAAATGAGAACACGCAAATTACCTTCATCTATGCAGGTTCAATCCCTTCTGAATGCTTGGTGAACTATTTTGCAGAGCTTTCTCTTTCAAAGTGACTAACGCTACATTGCAGCTACGAGATTCAAACTGAAAATCTCACGGATGCATATGCATTGCATCGTTGCTTAACAATTAACATAAGTTCTAACTGGGCAAGATCCTTCTCCATTCCCTCCATCGAGTAATAGGCTCATCTCCTACTCAATCCCCTATAGCCTACTCTGTCGCGGAATTTTTTTACTTGTCTGATGCACATCTCTGAATTTTCATGATTTTAATATTGTTAGTTGTTACAAGAACATGCATTTAATGTTATGACGAGTCTAATGAATTTTGCCGGGGAAAGTTAAAATTTTATGCCTAGCAAAAAAAGAAAAAAAGTTCAAATTTTATGAATAACTGAAAATTATTATTTTCCTAGACCCTTCCTCAATTTGTGCGCGCAAGTTTTTTTAATGAACAATTGAAGATTTCTATTTTCTCAATAAATTCTGATCTACAACTCTTTATTTAGGCCATCGATACAATTATCCTCCTGTTAATCTAGAGAACCAATTCCCAACAAGGTATGTTATGATAGTTCTCTTGCAAGCTTATTGTAACTATCGAATCTCGTGGTGGTTATGTCCCACTTAATCATGATAGTTCTACTTTGGTATTTGCTTGTCTTCTAATATATCATAGTTTAATGACCAAAAAAGAAAAATTCAAGATACTAATAGAAAATGACACTTCTAGGAAACTATTAATTAAACCTTCTCTTCCTCACATTCGTTTTCACGGTAAGTTTTGATTTTGAAATATGTTGTCTCAATAATAATCGGTGATATATAAGGAGTCAAAATCAATTACACGCCTCCGTGAAAACTTTCTTTGTGGAATTATTATTTTTAGTGGGGCCTTCCTCCCCTTCCACCATAAGTCTTTAACAGGCCCATGTCCAGACGAAATTAGGGTTTCCATTTGATACTATATAGGTATCGCTTTCACTACCACTATATTAAAACAACATATGTGAGTCTCCTCCATAGCTAGAAAACCCTAATCAAACAAAAGGTAGAGAAGAGGAGCATCGTCAAACCTCAAACATGGCGAGAATCCTTTCAACAAAGGAGGCCGATATTCAGATGATGTTGGCAAACGAAGTTCACCTCGGCACCAAAAACTGTAACTTTCAGATGGAGCGTTACGTCTTTAAGCGCCGTACTGATGGAATATTCATCATTAACCTTGGCGTAACATGGGAAAAGCTTCAATTAGCTGCACCATTGATTGTAGGAATCGAGAACCCACAGGACATAATCGTCCAATCTGCTAGACCATATGGTCAAAGAGCTATATTGAAATTCGCTCAATACACCGGTGCTAAAGCTATAGCTGGACGTCACACTCCAGGTACTTTCACCAATCAGGTTCAAACATCTTTCAGTGAGCCTCGTCTTCTTATCCTAACTGACCCACGAACTGATCAACAGCCTATTAAGGAGTCTGCTCTAGTAAACATTCCCACTATTGCTTTCTGTGACACTGATTCACCTATGCAATATGTTGATATTGGAATCCCAGCTAACAATAAAGGGAAACACTCAATTGGTTGCTTGTTCTGGCTTTTGGGAAGGATGGTTTTGCAAATGCGTGGTGTTATTCCACAGGGTCACAAATGGGAGATTATGGTGGATTTGTTTTTCTATAGGGAGCCAGAAGAGACTAAGGATCAACAAGAAGATGAAATTCCATTTGTTGGACTTGGAGGTGACTGGACCAGTGGTCAAATTCCAGAAGCTCAATGGGGTACTGAACCTCAATGGGGTACTAACTGGACTGTTGAACCAGTGTCAAGAGGTGATGGAGGATGGGATGTGGTGGCACCAGTGCCTTTGGTTGCTGCGCCTGAAGGATGGGATTAGAGATTTTAAATTTATTTTTCTGTCTTCTTTTAGGGTTTATAGAATTTGATGGTTGAGTGACTTTAAATTCGAATTTATGTTTTTGTTTATTTTGGCAAAGATATTTTTTATTTATTGTTATCTCGGATTATATTTTACCTATATGACCATGTTATAATTTGGTACCAGTCAAGAATTTTGATCTTTATGCACAACATAAGACATCATATAGAAGCTGATATGACAGGAAGCGAGGTGGCGGTTTGCTATGCTGTATGTTTATCCAGGTGGTAAACGTTCTCTTTCACATCATATTCTCCTTTTCTTCGTGTCATGGTCACTTTAAGCACGTTTGTTTCGGTTAGCTTTGCAAGTTAATCATTGATTGGAAAGCCTGATCGATCAAATTATGCTTAGTTACTTAGATAACTTTTTAAAGTCTTTTATAACTATAAAAAATAAAATATTACTAAAAAAAATCTAATAAAAATATGAGCCAATTAGAGGTAAATGCCTATTAAAGAAATTATTTAAAAAAAGGTGCCTCCAAAAAAACATTTTGGAGAAAACAGCCTCTTCCAAAACTACCCCCTAACTAACCATTTAAAAAAAAAAAAAAAAAAAAAGCGTGTATATATCTTTTGTTTAAAAAAGAAAAAAAAAAAAAAAACAAAAAGAAACCGTCTCTCAACTCATATACAAACAAACTGCACACAAACAAACAAAACACAAAACTGCACACACACACACACTGCGAGTGAGGGAGAGAGACTCACCGGCGACTAAGGGCGACTCAGGCGCGACTCAACACAGCGACTCAACACCGGCAACGACAAACAAAACAACAACAAACTAGTAAGTACTTCTAAAAACCTAAAAATCGATGTTATTGTGTGATTTTTGAGTGAAATTTTTGATTCCGACTGTGTTAATGAATGATTCACAAACAAAAACAAAACAAATTTACAAATCATGTTGAATTTAAATGATTTTTGCATGATTAATGTTTGATTAAGATATACGGTGTTTATATATAGCGATTTTGTTAGTTTCTAGGGTTTATAATACGATTTTAGGATGAATGTAGTAGAATAATGTGATTAACATAAAGAGACAATGAAATGCAGTGATTAAAGATGATTAAAATGTGCAACAGGGACCTATAGTGCAATTATACTCAAAATATTTGAGGTATTAGTGTAAAATATAGATAAAACAGGGTCTGAGACTAAATTATTGAGTAAATATTGTGAAGATTATAGACAAAATGTATAGTTTAGGGACCTTATAGTGTAATTAGTGCATAATATGGAAATCTGGAAACTGTTTTTAGTAAGTGTACTAAACATGGAATTCCATGTTTAATACAGTTATCAGAACATGGAATTCCATGTTTTGGTAACTGCATAAAACATGGAATTCCATGTTTAGTACACTTACTAAACATGGAATTAACTCAAATTCAGGAATACTAATTTGTTTTCTTGTGCTTGTGTAAAAACAGGAGAAAATGGCACCAAGAAGAAACATGAATAATGAAGAAGTAGATGAAGTAGAAGAAGGGAGAAAAACAAGAACTTTTAAAGAAACATACAAGTCGAATTTAACTGTACTTGTAAAGTTACTAAGTGAACCACAATTTAAAGAACATCACATAGAATGGTGCAAGGAAACACCATTCTATGAATTGATAAATGGATTATACAAGTTAATGAAAAGAAAAGAAAATTTTATACTTAGGAAAGGGGATATTATAACACAAGAAATAATTAAGTGCTACTCAAGACAGAAAAAGGGGTTCGTATTAGGAGAAAGAGTAATAAAACTTAAAAGAGAAGATGTAGCTGTTGTAATGGGAATCAAAGGTGGAGAGGAAGAATTCCCTAGTCTATCAAATGAAGAAGCTGGTGAATTAACGGAATGGCATGTCAAATACTTTGGAGATAACAAAAGGGTGAAAACAACAGATATAAAAGACGTGTTGAAGAATATGATGGAAGATATTCCAGATGTGGAGGGAGAAGGTGAAGATGAAAAGAAGGAAAGAAAAGAAAGAGTGGAGAAAGAAAGGATGGCAGATTTTCCTCTGTTAATGACACTTTTCATAATGGGGAATGTAATGTACTCAAATAAAGGAACTGTAATCAAGAAAAGAGATATTAGGACAATCGAAATGATAAAAGACAAGATGACAGAATATGATTGGACAGGAAGACTTATAGATTTGCTAGAGGAATCCTTGGAAATCTATAGTAGGACAAATCCGAAGAAAGTAATAGGATGCGTAACAGTTCTAGTGGTAAGAAACAAGACTAATCTAAAAATACATATATATATATAAGTTTATAAAGTGTACTAATATTATACTTTCTTATGTTGCACAGGCTTGGTTTTATGAATATACATCTTTGGGAACTAAATTAAGACAAAATGCTTGGCCAAGAATTCTGAGATGGAAGCTAGATGATAGAGACAGAAAGTATAAATCGTCAAAAATTGACAAACTAAGAAAAAAAGAGGTAAACTAAACATAAAGATTTACATATATATAAATTAAACAGTTAACTAAAACTGTACATATCTTCCACAGGTTAGAAAGAAGATAGTCATAAGCGATGAGGAAAAAGAAAAACTTGGGTTAAAAAAAGAGAATGAAGAAGAAGAAGAAGATGACGATAGTGTCGTATCTGTGACACAAAGAGATTCAGAAGATGAGGAAGAGGAAGAGGAGAAGGAGGAGGAGGAAGAAGAAAAAGGTAAAAAAAAAAAAATGCATTAGGTTAAGTTTTATAAAACATGGAATTCCATGTTTCAAACATGGAATTCCATGTTTCATTCAGTTTCGTACTGTATATAACATGGAATTCCATGTTTGAACATGGAATTCCATGTTCATTCAGTTTCGTACTGTATAAAACATGGAATTCCATGTTTCAAACATGGAATTCCATGTTATATACAGTACGAAACTGGGGATTCCATGTTTTGTGCAGTTAAGTTTTAGTCTTATAACTAATTTTTTTTTTGGTTTTGATGGTTGCAGATGAAGAAGAAGAAGAAGAAGAAGATACAACTGTAAAAGATTTACATGATGAATTAGATGGGGCTTACAAGAGACAGCACATTCTAGAAAAGGAGAAATCCAAGCTGGAGAAACAGTTAAAAGAAATAAACGAAAAGGAGAATAAGAAAATAAAGAAGCTGGAAGAATCAAACAAAAAACTGAAAGATCGAGTAAACGAACTAGAGACGGAGAACACGGAGCTTCACGTGCAAATAGTAGAAAAAGATTCAATAATCAAAAAGCTTAAGGAAGAAAAGGAGGTGGACCACTATGTAGAGCGCGCAGTGGACTATGGAATGTACATGGACACGCCTCCAGAGAAAAACAGTGGACAGGACAGAGAGGGAGGAGTAGAAACAGAGAAAGAAAACGAGCCACCGGTGAATATGGAAACCGACAAAGAAAACGAGCCGGGAGTGAATATCGAACCCGCGACTGAGGTGAACAAGGAAGCCAATAGTGAGGCAAATATGGGGACTGAGGTGGTAACTCAAAAGGAGCAAGAAAGTGGAAAAGAAGCAAATCCCGAGGTGCCAGCTGGAGAAACCGTACAGAATGATGAAGAAAAAGAAAAAACACCAACTGCCCAGGATGAAGAAGAAGTTCAAATAACGGGAGAAAAAGCAGAGGGTGTAAAAATAAGTTCAATGGTAACAAGGGTGAAGAGAAATCCAAGAAATGCAAAGAAGAAACTCGAATCGGACTTCACGACACAGAAAACAAAAAGAAGAAAGGTGAGCAAAAACATAGAATTCGAGATAGAGAATACATCGAAGAAAGTAGAAAATGAGAATGAGCAGAGAATGAAAAAACGTCAAGATAAAGGAAAGACAAAAGTAGATGAAGGAAAAGTCGATGAAGGAAAAGATAATGAAGAGGAGAAAAGGTGGGGGAAGGTTGTATATGGAAGAAAAAGGAATCAAAAGAAGAATACTTATGAATTCATAGAAAAGAGACATGTAAAAAAAGTAAACGATATTTTAGAACAACAAAAGGACAAATTGTAAGATTTTAACTTCTATTCTATACTTATTTTAATCTTTTATGTATTAACAATTGAATATATATATATTTTTTTGCAGGTGTGCTGTGTGGGGAGAAAACATGACTATACCAGTAACAATTGAAGACATGGAAGCAATAGCAGAAGAAAAGGCGATCGATATAAGCGTAAGTAGGAAAAAGTTATAACTGTAATAAACATGGAATTCCATGTTTATTACAGTTATCAGAACATGGAATTCCATGTTTTGATAACTGTGCTAAACATGGAATTCCATGTTTATTACATTTCCTAAAACAGTATACATATAAAAAACATGGAATTCCATGTTTATTACAGTTATCAGAACATGGAATTCCATGTTTTGAAAACTGTATAAAACATGGAAATCCATGTTTATTACACTTACAAAAAATGTATAACACATGGAAATCTAATGTTTATTACAGGTTATAGAAGCATACTTGACTCTGATACAGCATGAATTTGATAAGAAAGAAAAACACGAGACAACTATGGACAATATATTTATCGTGGAGTACAAAGTTGCACACATGACAACAGAAACAATGGTAAGCAAAAATTATTTTCACTACTGAATATATATAAACGATTAATGAAAATTGTTCAATATATGTAGGATTTCGTTAACGGAAATGACCCCGAGATAATGGAAAAACAAGTGAAGAAGTTGTTTTTAAATGCTGTTGAAAATATCGAAGGTGATAACGTGAGTGTACTCATTCCTATACAAACGGTGGAGGACGAGGATAATGTAAAAGATTCACACTGGTCACTCTTAGTGTTTGAACTCCACGAGTTCCCGGAAAACAAATGGAGACACTACAACCCGGGAAAGGGACTTAAAAATCAATCCTTAGCCGACAAATGCAGAAAAAACGCTGAAAAAGTCTTCCACTATCTTGATATGGGGCCTGGACCAGATTCCGAGAACCAGACTCAACTAGAGTTGAAGGAGATGAATTGCCCACAAATGGCTGAAGGAAGCAAAAACAGTGGAGTTTATATTTGCATGTACGCGGAGGACATGTACAACACAGCTAAAATTAGGGAGACATTCGAAGAGAATGAAGCTGAGAAGTTCCGTGCAAGGATGTATATGCAATTCTTAGACAACGAATATCAAAGAATTAGTTATTCAGACACTTGAAAAATGTTTAAACTACTATGTTTTTAATTATTTTAGGTTTGTTTAAAGATTCTAATGTTTAAAATGAATTGTAATGAATTCTTAGTTTATTAATTTGTTATGAATTGTAATGAATTCTAATATTGAAAAAATTCTTAGTATTATATGTTTGTCAATTACTTTATTATAATGTTTCGATACAAACAGGTTACTTGAACAAGGAAAAAATTTCAATGGAATTCCATGTTTTTCAACTGCACAAAACATGGAATTCCATGTTTTTCAACTGCATAAAACATGGAATTCCATGTTTTTCAACTGCATAAAACATGGAATTTCATGTTTTGAAAAATGTAAACCTGCAAGAAAAACAACTTAAGCTAGTGAGCTAAAAATGATATACTAAAACATAATCACTATAAAAAAACAATATAAAAAATTTCAATGGAATTCCATGTTTTTCAACTGCACAAAACATGGAATTCCATGTTTTGAATCTGTATGAAACATGGAATTCCATGTTTTTCAACTGCATAAAACATGGAATTTCATGTTTTGAAAAATGTAAACCTGCAAAGAAAAACAAGTTAAGCTAATGAGCTAAAAATGATATACTAAAACATAATCACTATAAAAAAACAATATAAAACACAAAAAAGTATAAGATCAAAAATTATTCAAACCATAACTACAGAATCTGTAAAAATGATAAACAATTCAATTTAAAAAAAATTATTAAAAGGAATGTAATGATCGTAAAAAATAAAACAAAAATCATATAGCAGCTCGGCAAGTTTTGGCATTATGATGTCCTAGTGTGTGACAACGTCCGCAGGTAATCATCTTAGGTTCGTGCTCAAATTCTCCACGAGACTTGAAACGTTTCGTTTTGGGTCGGCCAGGAGGAACCTTGACGATTGGAGGCTGCACATAAACATCGTTGGGCCCGAGGGGTGGTGAAGGTGGAGCAAACGTGGAAAAAGCAGGAACGTTCCGAGAGTAGCATTCCTTGTATAATGCGGTCTGATAATACCTCTCGATATACTCTAAACGGTGAGCTGGATCTACCGATTTTTGCAAAACAGCGACGGCATGTGAACAAGGGAAACCGTGAAACTGCCAATCCCCACACGTGCACGAGCATCTATGAAGATCAACAACATGAGAAGGGTCCGAAACAACTTGATACAGTTGTCCTGATTGACGACAAACTGTCCAAGAACGAGATTTGTTAAAATGTTGTTTGTAGACAAGCTCCGCCTCGGGTACAAGTGTTGTGCTCCACTTCGAAGACTCTAAAAGCCTTTCTGAAAAGATACGCATTACCCAAAGCCGGATTTGATCGATTAGCTCCATAATTGGTAGTTCGTCCCACTGCTCACGCTTCAATCTCGAGTTCACTGATTCGGCAGCGTTTGAAGTCATCTCCCCGTAACGCTTGCCCTGGAAAAAAGAATTGGAAAAGTTTTCTTTGGGCAAATTATTCATGAAAGTACGACCAACGGCTTTCCCTTCACGGATGAAAACTTCAAAAGCTATGTCGAATTCTGCAGCGTTTGGAGCATGGGCTACCCTGTTTAACAAAGTAATCATAGCCTCCCTGTATGGACCCAAGCCTCTACCTTTTATCGAGTCCCGAAGATTGTTTCTCAAATGAAACAAACAGAAAGAATGAAAACCATCGGGAAACACTTCCCTCACGGATGTTATGATACCTTGAAAACGGTCCGAGATGAACGTGATTCGACGATCGTCGACCAAAGGTCTAAGAAACCTCAAAAAATAATTCCAGTTTATGGTGTCCTCGCCTCGGACCACTGCAAATGCAACGGGGAAAATACCTACATTGGGATAATCAAACAAAACACAATCAAAATCATAAAAAAAAAAAAAAGAAAAAAGGAAACAGAAAAATTTCAATGAATTCCATGTTTCAAAACATGGAATTCCATGTTTCAAAACATGGAATTCAATGTTTTGTGCAGTTTAAAAAACATGTAATTCCATGTTACTACAGCTAGAATACATGAAAGCTCCAGGATTTAATTTCTGTATTAAACATGGAATTCCATGTTTGGGAACTGTATAAAACATGGAATTCCATGTTTAATACAGTTTCTAAACATGGAATTCCATGTTTAATACACAAACAAACTCTAAAAAACAGGGGGGAACAGAGAAGGAAATCAAAGTTAACTAACCTTTGTTGGCGTCCTTTGCAGTTGCAACTAGAAGATGTCCCTTATACTTGGAGTTCAAATGTGTACCGTCTATAAAAAGCATTGGACGGCAAGATTTAAAACCGTAAATACAACCACCAAATGCAACAAAGCATCGCTCAAATGTGGAAGTGACTGGATCATACTCGTAATGAACTTGTGTGGATGGATCCGCTGATTTCAACTTATCTAAATAAGATCGTAATCGATGGAACGAAGAAGACAAGTCGCCATGAACTTCGTCCTTGGCTTTTTTTAGACTATGATGAGCAATCGCGTAAGATATATCGAATCCGTAATTGAATTTCAAATCCCTGATAATATCTTTCGGAACGATATCAGGCTTAGCCCTAACGTCTTCAACAACCAAATCAGAAATCACGTTACAATTAATAACCTTGCTAACCGTAGACTTCATAACCGCACCACAGTTGTGCTCGTTTATTAACGTACGTATGTAGAAAAAGCCGTTGCTACGTTCACGAGAGGCGTAAACTTTCCAAGGACATCCGTTGGTTTTGAAACCTTTGCAATGAACCGAGCATTTATACATGTAATTGTGAGTAAAGTAATACGTAAAACCTACTTCGCTCGCAAATTTGGCAAGGGCATTACGAAATTCAGCAACTCCCCCATAAAAGCATTGACCTACGTGACTTATTAGTTGACTCCAATGGTTGCTTTTCAGAACCAAGTCTTTATGAGCACCAAAGGTATGCTCCTTTGGATCGTGGAAAGAAATGACCTTTTTAGAAGAAGAAGAAGAAGAATCCAGAACGGTGATAGCCGAGCAAGAAATAGACTGAGAGGCATCGTTTTCACGATCGTCGGTAACGTAAATATCCATACGTTGCAAAGTAGTCTCGCTAACCAAAAATTGCATGTTGGAAAAGTCTTCTTCGCTCTTCAACAAACAGTTGGTGTCATCTCCCACTGAATATACTAGATGCGTGGAACTCAAAACAAGGGAAGGCCATTTAGACAACACATAATCGAAAACAGAATCGAGAGTCGGGAAAAGATCAAACGAACGCATAGAACGTTGAGAACCGTACCGAACTACAGCCATAACCATCTGCATAAAAACAATTCATGACATAAGTACTAGAATACAGTAAAACAAACAAAGGAAGAACCAGAAAAAGGGGGGGAAATTTCTGTGGATTTGTAAAATTCCATGTTTTTTACATGGAATTCCATGTTTTGTACAGTATGAAACTGTATCAAACATGGAATTCCATGTTTAAAACAATGAATTCTAGACTGTACAAAGCGCGACACAGAATTCCATGTTTTAAACATGGAATTCCATGTTTCCTACAGTTTCATACTGTACAAAACATGGAATTCCATGTAAAAAACATGGAATTCTGCAACTGCATAAACCTGTTAACAGAATTACAACTCAATTACACAAATATACTGCGAGTAAACCAGTTTAAACACATAATTTAGCTGTATAGAAGCAACAAATGAACAAAGTGAAGAATTTAACACAGAATCTACAGAAAAGTAAGCAAAAAATGAAGAAATGAAGAATGTAAAAACATTTTCATAACAAAAAGAGCTTAAACACAACAATTTGCTAAAATCAAAGCAAAATATGAGCAAAACTAAGAATATAAACACAAAATCAACACAAAAACAAGCAATTCGAAAAGAAAAAGCTTCAAAACAGTGTAATTGGTAAAAGTTGTAAAATGTGAATGAAAATGCTTTAAAAACAGAGAATACATACACATTTATACGTATATCTATAAACTAAAACCTGCAAATCAGCAAAACAACAAAAATGAAATCAAAAATTCAAAAAAAAAAAGAGAAGATGAAACAGAGCCGAGAGAGAGAGGGAGCATGAGAGGTAGAGGAGATGTTAGATTACCTTTTGGAGAAGAAGAAACAATCGATTAATGTTTGTGAGTTAGATTGGTGAGTGTGATTGAGATGCGTGAGCTTGAGTTTCTTAGCTTAGCAATGGAGAATCGGTTAGAGGAGAGAGAAGGTGAGAGAGAGAAAGTGAGAGAGAGAATCTATGTGTGAGTGTGTGATAATAATTAGGGAATTAATTACCTAGTTTATAATATAAGGAGTATTTATATGGGGTAAAAAGGGAAAAAAGATAATTAAGGGGATTTTTTCTCTAATTACTTAATTAACAAGGCATTTATCTCTAAATAAAAAAGTTAGAGGCTTAAAAAAATTAGTAGCCTCATTAAGGAGGCATTTTTCTCCAATTACCCCTAAAAATATTTAATTGTCAAATTAAGTTTTAATAATTATTTTTATAAAAATGTCTAATAAAATAATTATTTATATAAAACATTCTTTTTTATACTTTTATTATCTTTATATATTATTTTATTTTTAATATAATACTGATATTTAAAATAATATTTATTTTTAAATATTAAACAAATAATAGGATACTTCTACCACAATCACTCTATCCCCACCACCACTATCACTTCCACCACCACTACCATATATTTAACTACCACTACAGCCACCATAA
This sequence comes from Nemophila menziesii, assembly GCA_029959085.1. Taxonomy (NCBI): domain Eukaryota; kingdom Viridiplantae; phylum Streptophyta; class Magnoliopsida; order Boraginales; family Hydrophyllaceae; genus Nemophila; species Nemophila menziesii. The sequence continues at coordinate 31,083,668 of JARWIR010000008.1, forward strand.
CCACAACAACCACCACCACCTACTATTAATTCTATCACACACGCGCGTGTAGTCCGTGAAATACTTTTAAAATCGTCATAAATATTCTAAAAAAAATCATAAAAATAAAAAAATTGCATTTTTGGATAAAGCAAATTAATATTTATGTCTATGATTTTTTTTGTTTTTTTTAAATTTTTTTTTATAGACACAGGATTTCATGTTTAAAATTCACTGTTTGAAATAGTGATTTTTTTCGCAAACATGAAATTCATTGTTCAAAACATTAAATTCACTGTTCAAAACATGAAATTATGCCCGTTAGTCGCATGTTACTTTTCTCTTAGTTCCGCCAGTAAAAAATATTCCATTTTGGATAGATTTAAGTCAAGGATATCATTTTCATTGAAACAATTATGCACCAAGACGATTATTAATAAGTTACACTATATAAACTCTTTTGTTCAATACTAAGGTAGTGTTTTTCATTTCGGGGGTATTTTGCTCGTTCAGAAAGATTTAGTTAATATTTGTATAGTCTGTGTCAATCAATATTTTGTTACAATGCATATTAATGATATCGTTTGCCATCTACTATATGATGTGTGTACATGCTCCCCCTAATTATGAAGACACGTCGACCTTATGGAACTACTTCATAAAAAAAACCAAACCTTAGATTATTATAGGCGATTCTAATGATATCTTGAACCCTAACGAGAAATATAGTAAGAACCCAGCAAATATCAGACATATAATAAATTTTAAATTTTTTACTTGTAATAATAAATTAATTGAATGACATTCCTATGTTTGTTTTTATATTTTGGACGAATAGACGTTTGAATGAAGACCTTGTTAAAGAAAAATTGGACAGTGTGCTGGTATCGCCAGACTAGTTACTTAATTTTCAAATTGCACAAGTATATATACCACCGGCTATCAGATCGGACCATTCTCCACTTATATTACATTTTGACAGTCGCATGAAACAGGGCCATCGTTTTTTTAAGTTCGAATCATTCAGGACAGAGCATCATGAGTGTATAAGTATAATTCAACAATGATGGGGAATACCAGGCAAAGAGAAATCATTACAGATTTTTATTCAGAAACGAGATTCTACTATACCAGCGTTGGACAAATTGAGGAACACACTTTTAAAAATAACCAAACTCAAATAAAGATCTACCAAGAAAAGTTGATCCAACCTCCAAATCCTACACCAACCCTTGTAGGCATAGATCGGGCGAAAAGGTCTAGATAATTTTGGCTAAAATATGGTGATCAGAATGCAAAAATCTTTCACATATCAACACTGCAACGTCGATCTATCAATGGGTATTGCGAAGAGAAAGGACTTGTATTTTTAGGACAAGATAGCCCAAGACTTTCTCTCTCCTTGAGTCTTCAATCTGAAGTCTGAATCCAGCTCTTTAAATAGGATCAGATGACCATCATGTGTATTATTTTCTCCAATATATGGATAACATCTATAAAATGACTCTATTTTAACTTCTTGGATATCCTTAATCTTCTTGTGTATTCGATGTCTTAATATTATCTAAACATTCTATATTGTTGGTGTCATATGATCGGCTCTAATCTTTAAGTGGTCAGAGCTCAACTTCTTGCTTCCCTTTATTCTTTGGATGACTTTAGGTTGTCCACCTCACTTGCTTTGCGGAGATCTAATTTCAATGTCTACTCAACTTCAGTCTTCAATATCTCTTGTTCCACAAATGCCTATCTTCTTCTCTTTGGTCTTCATCTTCAGCTGGTCTTCTTAGGTACTTTGTCACTTTTTGTCTTGTATTTGTCTTTTGTTAGGCTAATTGTTTATTTATTTTGGCTTTCTTGCATATCAATCAATAAAAATCGCCTTGGGCTAACATATCTACATGTGAATGTATAAATGTTTGTTTTTTTCATATATTTTTTTAAGCTAATTACAATACCATGATCTTCACAATTATTTAAAACTAGAAATGGACCCATTTATTCTTTTAAGTACCACAAAATTAAAACTAACCTTGACCAATTTATAAATTCCGGTCACAATAATTTAATTGACATCAAGGTCTAAGATGATAACAATGAAAACTTATATATCTTGGTAAAACGTTTTTATTCTCTCAAACTAGGGTTCACACATTATAAGAGTAATAAAGTGTTTTTAATTTACACGAATGGTTAAATTAATCTCAAAACATTATTTTCTTAAAATTTAAAGCAAAATATTGCCATGTGCTATATTTTTGTAAGATTTTAATTATAGAAGGTAAAATCTAAGTGCATTGTTCTAACTGACTAGCACGTAATACCACCTCATACATTTAGAGCATTTTCTTGGCCCATATTTGAATTTTGGCCCAATTTTTTATTTTCAATTTGACTCTTTATTTTTTATTTTCCCACCCCTTTACACCCAACCCAATATGATACTACACTATATAATATGGGTTTTCTTTAAAAACCCTACCATTTCTCACATTTTCTTTCCACTCGCATCTCTCCCCCTCATGTTGCTTCAACCTTCACCATTTTTTAGAGCTCAATTTCAACAAATCAACAAGATTCTTCACTATTTTGCTCCAGTCCTCAACACGTTAGTATATGATTCTTTTTTGAAGTAACTCAATAGACTCTCTCAAGATCTAAAGTCATTTTTGTGTAGGAATTTTGTTGGAGGTCTCTATCGGTGCTTTCATCTTGGTAAGGTTATAGGTTGTTCACATTTAATTAATTGTTATACATACAATAATCATCTTGTATTAAATTATGTGATTGTGGATCCAATAAATCATAGCTAAATTTTGGTACAATGTAAATAAGAATATGATTTTGATATTGTGACTCAATAATAATTTTGATAAAATATAATTCTAAAATATACAAATATGATTATGATACTATAGATCTATACAAAAATTAATTAATATAATTCTAAAATAGATTTGTATATGAATTTTTGTATTTCTTTTTCTATATTTAAAAAAAATTAAAATTATATGTTTGATATACTAGAATCTAGATCTAGAACCAACTCTCTAATTTAACTTTCTGTAAATATTTATGTTATATTTATATCTACATCTAAATTTTACTTAACTGTTAAAAAAAGTTTAGATCTTACCTAGAAGGCCCTGTTAAAAACCCATTTCTGAACCGAAACCCCATGTAAACCCAATCAAACTAAAAATATACGATTTTCTCATTCCCATGGTCGTTTTTCTTTTCATAAAATGACAATCCGATCAATTGTTAGTTGAGTTTTTTTGGCAGAATGTTGATTATTTGAACTAAACGATCTTTAGATATTTTTATAGTACATTATTTTTATGTTTATATATATATATATATATATATATATATTCTTTGTATGTATTTTCTTTCTTTCCTATTTTACTATTTTAACAAAATATTTATTTTTTCAAATTCCCTATATTTTGGTTTGAAACGTGTCTTTTCTATTGGTAAACGTATGGGGGATCAACAAAAAAATTCAAATACTTATCATTCATTTAAAAAGTATTTATGGTTCAATTCATAATAGATCAATGTGTTTAATGTAAAGTAGAAACATAAATAGTCTAATAACCTTATATTTATAGTGTGGTCACAATTGTCTTTATATTAAATGTCTTTCGATCTACAATTTCATTTCATCTTATTTTTATCTAAATTTATATATTACGTGTATAATGAATTTGAAAGTCTAAAAACATATAATGGTTCAACTTATAAATTATAAATTCAAAGTCAGGTTGAATTATTTTTTTACCATTTCTATACAAATGTTTTTATAAATAGGATGAATTTGAACTTTCTTCCGAATGTGTTATTCAGTTTTTATAGTCTCCTTTGGGTTCAGCCCCAGATCATGAGCATATAGTTTAAATGTTTAATGTGCATATACAATTTCATGTGTATCGAGGAACTTACTTCATTTAAAGGATAAGATCTTTGGTCATGACATTTCATAAAAAAAAAAAATTAAGAAGGTAAGACGCACTACTTCCTATTACAATATGTGATACACATTTAATAAATTGTATTCTTGATTTTCGATGAATGAAGGCTAAACTAGCCTATGAATATTGCCCCTAAACCTCTCACACACAATTTTTTTGCATGATATCGTCCTATAATGCACTTTCTCCATCATATAGGAGGCTATAGTGCAAACGTTTTCCATAATATATGAATCTATAGTGCAATTATTTCAAAAAATGGGTAGAGATGCCAATCTCCAAATATAAATTCCTTACTCTGCCCGAAGCCCCTCCTACACACTCCCACTTATTTTTGCATAATATAGTGTCCTATAATGCAATCTATGTCTATTATAGGTGGTTATAGCGCAATTTTTGCTCTGGCTCTGAACTCAACTCTTGCCTGATTAAAAAAAAACATCAAACACTATTCTAGTTTTTAAGACTAAAAATACACATATATTTGTCTATATAAGTGCATTTATTTTGACATGTTTGTTTCAAAGCTTGAAAAACCTGCTGCTGGGATATATAGCCAGCTGGCAACTCATCATGGACTTGCAGCTTCTACTAGTACAGTGACTAAGGATATTCTTGGAATTGTTGCTACACTTGGAAGCGCCAATGATGAAAATTTAAGCGGGTTAGTTAATTCATTTTCCTGTTATATGATTGTTTATTTAAAAATAATTTAATTTTTATCTTTGATTTCAGGCTTCTCTCTGAGTACTTAGGGATGAAAAATATGTTAGCTATTGTGTGTAAAACATTTGAAGGTGTTAAAGCTCTCAAAATATATAATAAGGAAGGAAATATCGATATAGGCTTGGGTATTCATGGAATCAGAGCTTCTATGGGAAGACAAATAGATGGAACATTCATTGTAATTTGCCTCGAAAGTCTCATGTGAGTTTATATTAATTTATTATTCTTCAATGTGTTATAATTACATATATTAAGCGTTTTCTTGTGCTTTTGTTTTGTGGGATATGTTGAGGAAGTTTTGAGGGATGACCCACAAAGAAGGCTAGATATTTTAAAGCCAAGATTAGCGAATATGGAAGCGCCGTCTGGATTTGTTGGTTTTGCAGTGAATATGATCAATTTACAAATTTGGGGTCCTTTCTTAGGATAAAGGAGGGTGTTCATTCAACTAAGATAGACACAAAATACTCTTGCAAGAATTTAAATCTTCATTCTCTTGGAATACAGTTGCTGAATTAGAGAAGAAGAAATTGAACAAAATAACTATAGAACAACTTGAGGGACTAAAGAGCAATGTTGAGTAAACAAGTTTGTTACAAAGTAGTTAGAATAAAACAGTTGTAATTACTTAGAATAAAATAGTTGTAAAGTAGATTACACTCTTTGTTATGTATCTATATAAAGCGTGTACATTGTATTAGTTAAATCAATCAATCCAATTCTATTCTACTCTCTAATTTCTCTACTATCTTCTTCTTCCTTATGTCTTTAGGCAACTCTTGAAGCTCATCAATGGCTTCTTGACTTGTCTCCCTTTACATAGTATCAGATGTGATATACTAAGTCTTCCGCAACTCTCTTATTCAACATTCTATCTTTTCTACTCTTTCTAAATGACAACTCCATCACTCACGGAGGATTTTTCTAGTCCATATAATCTTTATCCTAGTGAAAACACTGGAATTTCTTTAGTTTCTGAAGTCCTAACTGGCGACAACTATCTTTTATGGACTAGAGAAATTGAGGTTACTCTCTCGGTCAAGAATAAATTAGGCTTTATCAATGACGACATCACTCAACCTCCACTTACAGATTTGGTACTTTTTTCTGCTTGGAATAGAGCTAATAATCTGGTATTATCCTGGCTTATAAATTCTATCTCCAAAGAAATAAGAGGAAGTCTATTATATGTTGCTTCTGCTTTTGATCTTTATAATAAACTCAAAACGCGATTCAGTAAGAGTAATGGCACGCGTGTATTTCCTGTAGAAAAAACTTTAGGATCCATCTCTCAAAATACTAGTTCTATTTCTGAATTCTTTGAAAAGTTTAAAACTATTTGGGATGAATACATTCACTTTCGAACTATGCCTAGTTGTTCATGTGGTCATATGAATCTCTGCTCATGTAAATTTTTCGAAACCTTGATCGACAGACAACAACATGACTTTGTAATCAAGTTCTTGATAGGTCTAAACGACTCTTATTCAACTGTTCGGAGTCAAATCCTTTTGATGAATTCTTTACCTAGTATCATTTCCGTTTTTGCTATGCTACTCCTAGAAGAAAGTCACGAATGCTTACTAATTCTGCAATTGTTACTCCTGTACATGCCTTTTATACAAAGATGTGCCCAGAAATAATACTTACAGTGAAAGAAAGAAAGTAGTTTGTACTCCCTGCGGTTACAATACCATACTATTGAAACTTGCTATCAAATCCATGGATATCTTGTTGGTTGGGAAAGTCCTAAAGGTAACCGAGTTTATAACAATAATTAGAGACATTACAATGCTAAATCACACTATGCTATGACCCAAGAATCTACTTCTCAAGATTTAAACACTCAAGAATCAAAATCACTGAGTTTAAATGATCCAACACCTGAAGAAATTGGGAAACTACTAGCCTTGGCTCATAATGTATAAATCAATATATAACATTGCATAGCGTTTCTAAAGTATAATTTGCTTTCAGTTTCAAGACTTACAAAAGATTCAGCTGCTTTCGTTGTCTTTTTCCCATCTTATTGTATATTACAGGTTCAACATTCCCGGAAGATGATTGGGATTTCTTATCAGTTTCATGGCTTATACTACTTAAAATCTCCTACTTTTTCAAGAACAACTTTCACTACTACTACTACTACTGAGAGTTTTGATTTGTGGCACTCAAGGCTTGGACATCCCTCAAAAGCCAAGCTATCTGCACTTAAAGCTTTAGATTCTTCAATTAGCTTCAAACAAAAACGACTTATTTTTCCTATTTCTCAAAGTTGTACTACTTCTTGTTTTGAATTAATTCATTGTGATATTTGGGGACCTTTCAAACAAGAATCTTATTCAGGTCACAAGTACTTATTAACAACTATGGATGATTTTTCTAGGTGTACTTGGATATATCTAATGCAAAATAAATCAGAAGTACATTGTCATTTGCTTAGCTTTTATCATCTTATTCTTATTCAGTTCAACATTAAAATCAATGCTATAAGATCAGATAATGGTGCTGAGTTTACTCTCTTAAAAAATTCTACTCACAATATGGTATAATCCATCAATCAAGCTGTGTTGAGACACCTCAACAAAATGGATTAGTTGAGAGAAATCATCAACACTTACTCACTAAGGCTAGGGCCTTGAGGTTTCAAGCTAATATTCCCCTTCAGTTTTGGTCTGAGTCTATTTTAACAGCTGCACATTTGATTAATAGAATCCCTACACCGCTTCTCAATAACCTATCTCCTTACCAAATTTTTTACAACATACCTCCAAACCTCAGTCACCTAAGAGTTTTTGGCTCTTTATGTTATGCTTCTACTTTACAAAACAATAGATCAAAATTTGATTCAAGATCTACCAAGTGTATATTCCTAAGCTACCCCATAGCAACTAAAGGTTACAAGCTCATTGACATTGCTACTAATACTACCTTAATCTTAAGAAATGTAGTCTTTCATGAAACTATTTTTCCCTTTTCAAATAATACACCACCTACTCAAATACATACACTATTATTTCCTCCTTCATCCAGTTCTTACTCAAAACATAAACCAAACAACACCTCTAATACTTCAAATACACCTCAACAAATCTCAGACAACCCACCCTCTAAACTACCAGAATCAGACACCCCCTACTTATCTCAAAGACTATATTTGTCATTTCACATCATTTTGCAATTCATCTACCCTCTCAGCAGATAAAACATACTCTTCAAAACTGGTTCATTATCCTATAGTTGAGTTTATTAGTACTGATAGACTTTCTTAAAATTATACTTCTTTTATTGCCTCCATTACTACTCAAATTGAACAAAAAACTTATAAACAAGCTTCTTCTTCTCCTGCGTGGATGACAGCTATACAACATGAGTTATCAGCTCTACAAGAAAACAAAACATGGGAAGTTGTTCCATTAACTCCCAAAATATCTCCTATAGGTTGTAAATGGGTGTTTAAACTCAAATATAAAGCTGAGGGAACTGTAGAAAGGCACAAAGCACGCCTTGTCGCAAAAGGATATAATCAACAGGAAGGTTTGGATTTCTTTGATACATTCGCCCCTGTTGCAAAGTTAGTTTACATGCTCCTTATTATGGCACTTGCCTCAATACATCAGTGGAACCTACATCAACTAGATGTAAATAACACCTTTCTTCATGGAGAATTACATGAAGATGCTTACATGACTATTTCTCATGGTCTTAAAGCTCCTCCAAATTATGTCTATAAATTGACCAAAAGTCTATATGGTCTAAAGCAAGCCTCATGACAATGGTTTGCAAAGCTATCCAATGCTCTAATCTCGTATGGATTCAATCACTCCGACAGTGATTTTAGCTTGTTTATTAAACGCGGCTCATCTTCTTTTATTGCTCTACTTGTGTATGTTGATGATATCATCCTTGCTAGTAATTCTATTAATGAAATTCAGAAACTTTAACAATTTCTTCGTAATTAATTCACTATTAAGGATTTAGGTGAGCTTAAATACTTCTTAGGCATCGCAGTTGCTCGTAATTCTAGAGGAATTTTGCTATGTCAACGTAAGTATGCTCTTGACATACTTGATGAATGTGGGTTAATTGAATCCAAGCCAGATGCTTTTCCTATGGAATCAACTCTAAAATTACGACTAGATGACACAACCTTGATGGATAATCCATCATCATATCGACGTTTAATAGGACGACTTCTCTATTTGACCATTACTCACCCAGACTTGTCATACTCAGTGAATTGTCTCAGTCAATTTCTTTCTAAGCCTACTATAGATAATTGGAATATCTCTTAAATAGTTCTTCGATACATCAAAGCAACTCTTGGATAAGGCATATTTTTCTCCTCAACATCAAAAGTAAAAATCAAAACCTTTTGTGACGGGGACTGGGCTGGATGTCTTGATACGCATCGATGCATAACCAGATTTTGCATATTTCTTGGTGATTCACTCATTTCATGGAAAAGTAAAAAAGAAATCCACAATAAGCAAGTCATCATCTAAAGCAGAATATAGAGTTTTAGCTGCTACAACTTGCAAGATACAATGGATTTTGTATGCTCTGCAGAATTATGGTCTTCCTCATCCATTTCCTGCTCTTGTTTACTCAGATAGCAAGTCTGTTATTGCTATGTCAACAAATCTGGTTCAACATGAAAGAATCAAACATGTTGATATTGACTACAAGATAACTAGAGAAAAGCTCAAATCCGTAATTATTAAACTTTTTTATATTCCGTCAACCTTACAACTTGTAGACATGTTTACAAAACCTCTTGGTTCTTTTCCATTTCATAATAATCTCTCCAAGTTGAACATTATCAATATTCATGTTTCACTTGTGGGGGGTCTTGGAATACATTTGCTGAATTAGACAAGAAGCAATTGAACAAAATAAATATACAACAACTTGAGAGACTAAAGAGCAATATTGAGTAAACAAGTTTGTTACGAAGTAGTTAGAATGAAACAGCTGTAATTAGTTAGAATAAAATAATTGTAAAGTAGATTACACTCTTTGTTATGTAGCTATATAAAGCGTATACATTGTATTAGTTAAATCAATCAATACAATTCTATTATACTCTCTAATTTCACAACTATCTTCTTCTTCCTTCCGTCTTTCTGCAACTCTTGAGGCTCATCAATGGCTTCTTGACTTGTCTCTCTTTACACATTCTATAGCTACAAAATTTAAAGTTCATCTATGGTGTGTGTGTGTGTCCATCATACAGAGAAAGGAAAAATGAGGTGTAAAGACAAATTTCAAAGACGCATGCATATAAATGGAAGTTCTTCGTTCAAGTTGAACCCGAACAGAATCGAGAATTCCTCGATACTAGGTAATCTACAGACTCTTTCCACACCATTTCTAACTCATGGAAGTGTAATGGACGATACTTAAAAGAGTAAAAGGAATTAAAAAGGCAAACTCTTGAAACATGGGATGCTACTAGAAATTTCAATAAATTTCTCAAGTTGGGATTTCTCAGTCAACTTGTATTACTGAAGGTGTGTTACAATGGCATACAGAAGTTTCCATGTGAATTTGATTTACCGTCAAATCTAACAAAGTTAACCCTGTTGAATTTTCAAAAACGATGGAGTGAAATCTCACAACTCGCAAGACTAAACAATCTGAAGGTTCTCAAGTTGTTGAGCAATGCATTCGAGGGTGAAGCGTGGAATATAGAGGATGAGACCTTCATGAAACTAAAATTCTTGAAATTAGACACTCTAGATCTTGTATAATGGATTGTCAACAGCAGAGACGACCATCTATTAATGCGAATGATGTGGCCGCGTAGGGCCCCTGATTTTTTTGACGTTTTTAGGGGACCCTGATCATCTAAATGTATTATGTATGTATATAATGTCCGATTTATATAAATTTATAAAAATAGTATTGTTAGTTTGGTGGTAATGTTGCATGTTTTCCGCACCTTGAGCATCAAATATTGAACCAATGTGAGCAACTTGAGGAGATCCCTTTCAATTATAAGAACGAGCAAATGGAGTATGGTAAATTCATTAACATTCATGTCCATCCTGTATTCAATTGTATTTATTCAAGTTTGTAACTAAACATCAGATATTAGTATTACAATATTGTCGATTTGAATTCATTTATGTATAATGTGTAATAATTTTTTTTTTCAATGTAATAGTTTGGAACAAATTTTGTGTCAGAATGCAAGGATTACCACCGGGGCGCATTTTAATTTATGCAAATCTGAATTTCACATTTTAACATAAGCCAAGTAATTAAAAGTTTAGGATTATTTTAATATTGCAGCTATGAAGGGAAATTTTTTAATTTGTATTTGAAGGAGGAGATATAATATGGATCTGAAACTTTACAAGGAAATCCAAAAAGCAGTGCCAGGAACTATGAATATTTATTTGAACCACACCGTCCTAAGCTTCATAGGTTCTGTTGATTTTACATTGAGTTTAGAAAGTTTGAATCAAGAAACGTTTATGAATACTGTTAATTTTCATTTATTGGATATTTTAAAGATTTTTAAATTATTACTTAGAATGACACCATATTCTTCCGAGAGTTAGATTAGTTACAATTTACAACTTACTAAGAAAAAAATAATCTAATGTAGGAGAGATACATGAATTGTTAAATTACTCATTAGAGTGACATTTCATTTTTACTTAAAAAGAAAGTTACATGGTCACAACTCACAATTCGCTAAAAAATTATACAAAAATAAGATAATTTGTACAACTTCTTAATATATTTTAAGTAAATATCAAAACTCTCTTAAAGAGTATAAAAAAAACAAAAATTTGCATTGTACTTGATAAAAAAATAAGCAAAAAGAAAAATCCGTTTTCAAATTCTAACATACAAATGCCCCATAACTAACTTAAACAACCATCTCAAGAGGTTATTATAAGATAGCTCAAGTTACACCAAATAAACAAGACTTTTTAAACGGTAAAAGCTTGTTGTTGTGTGTGCCAAGCCACAACATCTTTAATTCTTTATAATGTAAGTAAAGTACCTCCAAAGATGTCCAAAGCACAACATCTACACGTCCATTTCCCGCCACATTTATTTTCTCTAAATCATCCATATACACTTTCACCACCCGCATATGTACTGGGAGCTACAATGTATGTCATATCTTGCTTATATAAAAACACCACCAAAAAAAAAATTATATGAATTATATACCGGCGAGTATTTTCCCAATAATGCCACAAGCTGTTCATCAATTCCCAATCTACAATATTCATAATATTAATAAGTGTTGAAATATAAAGTCTCATTAACAGAATGCATTCTCCTAACGGCTCGGAACTTTTGGTTGAGTTGGCAATTTAACATGGTATCAGAGCTCCACGGACTTGAGATCCTGGGTTCGAGTCTCTCGACCGCCACCCACTTTATTCTGGGGGCATGTTGAGATATAAAATCTCATTAATAGAATGCCTTCTCCTAACGGTTCGGACTTTTGGTTGAGTTGGCAATTTAACAATAAGCACGTCAATTATTTAAAAATAATTATATAATAATACTTACTTTTTTCCTTCAACATCAACTCCATGAACAAGAAACTCATCAGCAAATCTAGCTAAAAATTCAAATACTTTCTCATCAAGAATTACATTAGTAAATTTCTGCCATCTATCTGTTACAGATGCATATTTACAGTCCTGTAAATTTTCAAGTCAATCTTGTTGAAATATACAAACCAAAAAATGAGTCTAAGTTCTTGGAACTCTTCAACAGTCAAGAAAAAATTCAATGAATCTGAATGGAGAATGAATCTGATATATCAACGAACAATGAATGTGGAAGATCGATGGCCCAGATGAACGTACCGATGAATCTTTGAAATACATTGAATATTGTCTTCTGTCTTTTAATATTTCTAGATAGCATTTATTTTACACAGTTTATCTACTAGTATAAATAGCTAGCTATCCTTTGTAATTTTCAATCAGAAAAGTGAGAAAAAAACAAGAGTGAAAAAGTGTGAGTTTGTAAAAGGCAGTAGCCTGTAAAAGTTTTATTAAGAAATATAAGTACAGTAGAGTTGTATTAATCTTCTTTTCTTGTTCTACTCTATATTGGGACCAACATAGTGGTATCCGAGCCAAGGTACGTGAAACACCATGTCTAATGGTTTTGTGCAAACTCAACTACCAAAGCTTACTTTGGAAAATTATGATAAATGGAGCATTCAAATGAAGGCTCTCTTTGGATCATATGATCTTTGGGAGATTGTTACGAGTGGATACGATGAACCAGGTGAAGGAGTTGATGTTAATGCACAACAAGCAAATACTTTAAGAGAAACGAGAAAGAAAGATAAGAAAGCTTTATATTTTCTTTATCAAAGTGTTGGTGAATCCATGTCCGAGAAGATTGCTGAAGCAGAAACGAGTAAAGAAGCATGGGATAAACTTGCAACTCAATTAAAGGAGTAGATCGTGTTAAACGTGTTCGTTTACCATCACTCCGTGGTGATTTTGAAAGTGCCAAAATGAAAGAAGGTGAATCAATTTCTGACTTTTGTTCTGGTCTATTATCTATAATAAACCAAATGAAAAGAAATGGAGAAGAAATAGAAGAAATTCGAGTGGTAGAAAAAATACTACGATCACTCACAAAAAAAAATTTGAGCATATTGTCGTGGCAATTGAAGAGTCAAAAGACTTGGATGAACTCACAATAGACGAGTTGATGGGTTCCATACAAGTGCACGAGCAAAGAATGAAAAAGGATTCTAATGATGTCCGGATTGAGCAAGCTTTGGAATCAAAGCTTAACATTAATGGTCAAAGAGGCCGAGGTCGTGGATCTCAACGTGGTGGTAGAGGAAATAATTTTTTAGGTCGAGGTAGAGGTCAAAGTCAAGGTCGAGGTCAAGGAAACTTTGACAACCAAAATCAAAATCAGCAAAATAACTCAAACAATTTTTTTCGGGGACGAGGAAGAGCTCGTGGAAGAGGAGGTCGTGGACAAGATAACAGAAAAAATATTGAATGTTACAATTGTAAAAAATATGGGCACTACGCATCCGAATGTTGGAACAAATATCCTAACCAAGATGATCAATCAAATTTTGCTCAAAAGCAAGAAGATGAAGATGTCACGCTACTTTATGCACAAAAGGACTCCAACAAAGAACAAGATGTATGGTTTCTTGATTCAGGCTCACGTAATCGTATGTGTGGTAAGAAGGATATATTTGAATATCTTGAAGAGGATTTTCATGGAAACGTAAGAATGGGCGATTCCTCCAAGATTCTGGTGAAAGGCAAAGGTAAGATTAAAATTATACAAAAGAATGGTGTTTCACAATATATTTCAAATGTGTATAATGTACCCGACATGAAAAGTAATATTCTAAGCCTTGGGCAATTACTTGAAAAGGGTTATGTAATACACATGGAAGATCTTTGTCTTTACTTGAAAGATGCACAAGGACGACTTATCACCAAAGTCAAAATGGCGAGCAATCGAATGTTTCCGTTGCATTTAAATACAACTTCTAAAGAGTGTTTACAAGGGATGATAAGAAATGAGTCATGGAAATGGCATCTTCGATTTGGTCATTTACATTTTAGTGGCTTGAAGCTCTTGTCAAATGCAAATATGGTAAGTGGATTACCTTCAATTGAAATGCTTAAATTTGTGTGCGAGTCGTGTACTCTTGGAAAACAACAACGAAAGGTTTTTCAAAGTGGAAAATCATGGAGAGCCCAAACACCATTGTACTTGGTTCATACTGATATTTGTGGACCATTCGAAACTGAATCTCTTGGAGGAAGCAAATATTTCATTTCTTTTATTGACGATTTCAGCTAGAAATTATGGGTGTATTTGATCAAGGATAAGTCAGCTGCCTTTACTACTTTCAAAAGGTTTAAAGCATCCGTTGAGATGGAAAGTGGCTACAAAATAAAAATCCTGAGATCTGACAGAGGTGGTGAATATACCTCAAATGAATTTTGAGATTTTTGTAGAGAACGAGGCATCAAGCAGCAATTGACTACATCATACACCCCACAACAAAACGGTGTTGCAGAAAGGAAGAATCGTACCATCCTTAACATGACGAGAACAATGTTAAAGGAGAAAAATTTGTCGGAGAATTTTTGGGCTGAAGCCGTGGCGTGTACTGCTTATTTGCTAAATCGTTGTCCAACCAAGAGTGTGAGAAATATGACACCACAAGAAGCTTGGAGCAATTATAAGCCAGATATTAGTCATCTACGAGTTTTTGGTTGCATTGCTTATGCTCGAGTTTCAGATGCAAAAAGAAAGAAGTTGGATGATCGAGGTGAAAAGTGTATTTTTATTGGTTATATCGAGGACTCAAAAGCATACAAACTTTACAATCCACTAGCAAACAAAGTAGTGGTGAGTAGAGATGTTGTTTTTAGTGAAGAAGAAATTTGGAGGTGAAATGAAGAAGATTCTAGTAAAGAGAATCAAACTGAAGTTGAAGAAGAGGAAACAAACCATCAACATCAAGAACCGCTTGTCATGACACCTCAACAAGTCACAAATCCTCAAGAAAATGAAGGTATAGGTAGTTCTTCTTCTCCGCCAAGAAGAATGAGAAACTTGACAGAATTATATGAAGAAATTGAAGAGATGAATTTGGTATGTCTTTATGCCGATCATGAGCCATTGTCATTTGAGGAAGCCGTGAAAGAAGATTCTTGGAAGAAAGCAATGGTCGAAGAAATTCGCTCAATTGAAAAAAAAAATACTTGGGAATTGACATCTCTTCCAAAAGGACATAAACCTATTGGAGTCAAATGGGTGTATAAAATAAAGAGGACGGCAAATGGAGAAATTTATCGCTACAAGGCAAGGCTTGTTGCAAAAAGATACAAGCAGAAATATGGAATTGATTATGATGAAGTGTTTGCCCCTGTTGCTCGGCTAGACACTATGAGAATGTTGATATCGCTTGCAGATCATCATAAATGGAAGATACACCAATTAGATGTCAAATATGCATTTTTGAATGGTATACTTGAAGAAGAAGTTTACATCGAACAACCAGAAGGTTTACCATAAATGGTAAAGAAGATAAAGTGTACCGATTGAAGAAAGTTTTGTATGGCTTAAAGCAAGCTCCCCGAGCGTGGAATTCTCGAATCGACAATTATCTTATCGAGAATGGTTTTGTCAAATGTCCATTTGAGCATGCACTTTATTCGAAGAAAAATCATCAAGGTAAAGTGTTAATTGCATGTCTTTATGTCGATGACTTGCTTTTTACGGGAAATTGTGAAGAAATGTTTATTCAATTTAAACAAGCCATGTTCAAGGAATTCGAGATGACAGATTCTGGCCTTATGTCATTTTTTCTTGGCATCGAAGTACATCAACAAGAAGGCGGAATATGTATTTCACAAAAAAGGTATGCCTCATAACTACTTGAGAAATTTAAAATGGCAAACTGTAATCCCGTAGAAACTCCGATGTCACCTGGTTTGAAAATGACAAAAGAAGGAGAAGGAAAATGTGTGAATTCCACATTGTTTGAAAGTTTAATTGGAAGTCTACGACACCTCACGATCACAAGGCCAGATATTGTTTATCCTGTTAATTTACTGAGTCGTTATATGGAAACTCCGAAAGAGTCTCATTGGCTTGCCGCAAAAAGGATTATGAGGTACATCAAACGTACTATAAATTTTGGTTTAGTTTATCCTTATCAAGAAGATGCTATATTGTATGGATATTCTGATAGTGATTGGGGAGGTGATCAAGATGAAAGGAAAAGCACTAGTGGGTATATATTTTTTCTTGGGTCGACAGCATTTACGTGGACTTCAAAGAAACAAAGTGTGGTTGCGTTATCTTCTTGTGAGGCTGAATATGTTGCATTATCTTCAGCAGTTTGTGAAGCAATCTGGTTAAGAAATTTACTGAAATATTTAAATCACGAACAAGAAGATTCGACTATTATTTATGTGGATAACAAGTCGGCGATCGAGTTGTCCAAAAATCCGGTACAACATGGAAGAAGCAAGCATATAGATCTTAAGTTTCATTTCTTAAGAGATCATGTGAAAGAGAAGACGATAATGTTGGAATACTGTAACACTTCAGAACAAGTTGCTGATATTTTCACAAAGGCGTTACCAACAGTAACTTTCAAGAAGTTAAGATCATTGGTCGGTGTGAAGATTATTTTGGTTTGAAGGGGGGTGTTGAAATACACAAACCAAAAAATGAGTCTAAATTCTTGGAACTCTTCAACAGTCAAGAAAAAATTCAATGAATCTGAATGGAGAATGAATCTGATATATCAACGAACAATGAATGTGGAAGATCGATGACCCAAATGGACGTACTGATGAATCTTTGGAATACATTGAATATTGTCTTCTGTCTTTTAATATTTCTAGATAGCATTTATTTTACATAGCTTATCTACTAGTATAAATAGCTAGCTATTCTTTGTAATTTTCATATTAGAAAAATGAGAAAAAAACAAGAGTTAAAAAGTGTGAGTTTGTAAAAGACAGTAGCCTGTAAAAGTTTTATTAAGAAATATAAGTACAATAGAGTTGTATTAATCTTCTTTTTCTTGTTCTACTCTACATTGAGACCAACAAATCTCACATTAATTTAGGTAATTTTCGAAATTTGGTATAAAAAATTTACCTTCTTCCTGCAACTAAGATCCAAGACGAGCCTATTTTTCCCGGCCTCAGTTGACAGTTCATTGAGTCTTTCAATTTCCATTTTCCCATTATTAAATACATACGCAAAGTAAATATTGTCAGTAAAATCCAAAAAATTAATATACGAATAAAAAGTAGATACATACTGATGTTACAATAACATGAGAGGAATATACATATTTAGGCCTAAAATTCAAAAAAGAGAATTTTAAGGGCCCAGTTTCTTTTTATGTTTTTTAAGGGCCTAACTAGATTTTTTGGCTGGTTAGGGTCACGTTTTAGGGGGTTCGCACCCGCTGTTTTTTTGAATTTTTTGGGGGTTAGATCCCCCTATTTTATTTTTTACGTGTTAGATTTTCTCGAGTTTTAATTTTTGGGGGGTCCACGCCCCCCGTTTTTTAAGTTACGTCCATATTGTTCAAAGTCCATATTGTCCAAGTATTAAGGGTAGTCCAAAACAGGGGGATATACCCCCTAATTTTTCAGTTTGCCCCCCAAAGTATATGATTACCCACTAAAATACCACAATACCCCCTAAAATTTCATTTTTGCCCCCTAATATTCATGTTTTACCCCTTTATTTAAATGATTACCCCCTCAAATAGCAAAATAGGGGGTTTATACCCCCTAAATATATAAATCTGCAAAAAGCACCCCTGTAAAAAAAATTAAAAAACAAAATACAAGGAGACAAACAGATCTTAGAGCAGTTTTGGTGGGTTTTGGAATAGATGCGATGGGTGTTTTGGGGGTGTTGCTGATGGGGTTGGGTGGTGCTGTGGTGGGGTGTTGCTGGTGGGGTTTGGAGGTTGTGGAGGGGTGTTGCTGGTGGGGTTTGGTGGTGGTGGGTCTCGAAAATGGTGGTGGCCTCGAAAATGGCGAGGGTAACAGCTCGGTGAGTGGTTTGGGGTGGTTCGAATAGTAGATGGTGGTGCGCTGCTCGTGGTGCTGGTGTGGTTCTGGAGGTCGTGGTCCTGGTGGTGCGCTGCTCGTGATGACTCGAAATCCCAGCGGCAACGGAGGTCGTGCTGGTGGTGGATCTCGACGGCAGCAATGGATCTCGACGGCGAGGTAGTTCTCTGACGCAGCAGTGTTGATGCAGCAGTGGATCGCGACGGCAGCAGGGTGACGCGTGGTGGTGGTGTTGCTGTGATGACGGAGGCCATGGTGGGAAGCAGATCTGGTGCAGCAGGGTGACGCGTGGTGGTGGTGTTGCTGTGACGACGAAGACCTGGTGCAGCAGGGTGACGCGTGGTGGCGGTGTTGCTGGGATGACGACGGGCATGGTGGGAAGCAGATCTAGTGCAGCTGTCGAGAAAGAAGGGTGAGGGGGAGGGGGGTGGTTTTTCTGTCGAGAAAGCTGTCGAGAAACAAGGAGGGGGGATGGGTTTTATGTGTTTTTTTAGTTGGGTTCTAATTAGATTAGTTGAGTTTCAATTGGGGCCCTATTTTATAAGATAGAGGTGATCTTAGGCCCTAAAACCTCTTTTACCCATAACATGAGTAGCTCCTGCATATATGTACTTTAAAGAGTTCTTTGAACATATACCACCTCCAACTAGCAAACCACCTATATATATATATATATATATATATATATATATATATATATATATATATATATATATATATATGTATATATATATATATATATGTATATATATATATATATGTATATATATATATATATATATATATATATATATATATCTATATAGATATATATATATATCTATATAGAGATATATATATATATATATATATATATACTAGGGAATGCCCCGTACCTGAAGGTACTTGGGCTAAAATGAATTTGAAAAATTATAATAAATTGTGCAAAATTCATAACTGAATTATATATATTGAGTTCATATGTCAAATGATATGATTGAATTCAAACACGTAATAACGAATTAAACGACAAATTTTATAGATAACACCAAATTTGAATATCGTTTAAAATGATTTTAACACCTAAAATAGATAACGTTCGTCTACTTCTCGAATAACAATACCAATATTCGTGGAATTGACTTTCCTAAAATAGATAAAATCACGTTTAATATTCGTGGGGTAATATTTCAAACCAATACTACTCAATCTTTACAAATGAAAATAAAAATGTTAACGGTATATTTATCCCATTTTGAAAGTCCTTTTTAAAAGTATAGGGTTATTTTTTTATATTTTTACATAAATATAGGATAGTCTTTGACCCTTTTAAAAGTATATAGGATTTTTCTTTTGTTCCATTTAATAAAATAAGGTTTATTTAAAATTTTAACAAAATATAGTAGGTATTTGACACTTTCAAAAGCATAGGTTTTTTTTGAAATTTGTACACATTATATGGGGTATTTGTTCCTTTTAAAAGTATATAGTTGTTTTTTTAAATGTATACAAAATATAGGAGGTTTTTGTGCCTTTTAAAACTATAAGGTGGTTTTTAGTTGAATTTTGACAAAATATAGAGGGTGATTGTCCCTTTTAAAAGGATAAGGTTGTTTTTTGTTGAATTTTGACAAAATATAGGGGTAATTGTCCCTATCTCTTTGCTCATGTATATTAAGATAACGCATTATCAAATTATCATCAACTATATAAGCTAATGAATCAATAAGCTAATGAATCTTACACTGTCTCATAAGCTAATGAACCTTACACTGTTAACCAAATGAAGCAAATAAATTAACAAAATAAGCTAATGAAGTAAATAAATCAACAAAATAAGCTAATGATGCAAGAAAACCTTTAAATCTTGCTACTGATGAGACAAAAACGTTTAACACAAATATTTGACTACTTTAGTCCGAGGAGACTAAGAATTGGAACGTTGAAACCCTAATTTAAGATCCATATTGGTCTTATAATTAGAATATGTTGAATGGCTCTCCAACTTGATACAAATAAAGCCCTGATGAGAAAAAGGTAAAAGATAAGAAATTGATGATAATTCAATAAAGGTCAATCTATGTAAAAAAGTTTGTAGATCGGGTTAAAGCATAAAAGGACAGAGCAGATTCTTGAAGCAAAGGGTTGCCCGGAAGAGTAATGATGAAACTTTGACCTTAAAACTGACAGATTAAAAACTTGCATCATTACACCAATCTGTTCTTGTCCGAAGATCTAAACCTACCGAAAACGACAACACGACGTTAAAATACACAGATTATCACACCTAATTTTCAAGATCCAACCATGAAGAATGTGTTTGTTCTTTACAGGAAAGCAACAATTGGGTCCGAGGCACTAACATAAAATCCAAGAAAGAAAAACAATTGAAACAGGATTCACCAAACTCTCACGAAACTGCACAGCTGTCTCACAAAGCAAACCCTGTAAAAAACAAAACCATAAATATTCTTACTCACAATATAATTAATTACACAAAATCTTTACGCCTTGATCTTCAACGTGACATCATCACTAAGAAGAACAAAACCTCCATTAGATACATTTTTCTTAAAAAGTAAAGCACATTCTAGTAGTATATGATCTTCAGGTGTTAAACTAATACATGGAGAAAATAAATTCCATTTACTACCCCAAATTATTTTATTTTCATCGTTAAATTGAGATAAAGGAGTAACAGGTGGTGTTAAAGCAGTTGATTTTACTTCCTCTAATACACTTTGCACATGAATCCACCATTTTGTCTCATTCATACACTCTTCAATCCAGTTTAAAGCTAAAGCTGCTTCGTTTATTCTTTTAAAGAAAGTACCACGTTTCTTCATACAATCTAATTCCCTCATAACTATAACATAAAACAGAAACAAAACACGTCAAAAACACAAAGATAAACTTTATATTTTATAACATATTATTTACCAATTCCTGGGACAATTGTAGAAGCTGTAAAGCTTTCCTTGATTCTTTATCTACTAAAGAAGCAGTATCAACTACTATAGTCCAACTTTTATTTTCCTCTTTCTGTAAATTCAGAAACTATATATAGTTAATTTTTTATATAAAATAAAAAACTATAATATAAACTTACATGTATGGGTTTAAACTGAGAATGATCCTCTTCTAGACATTGAAAGGGTACTTTTGGTGCGATTTCTTGTAATATTAATCTGGCTTGTTTGGTAGGGGCAAGACTGGTATATTTGTGGTCTTGAAGCACTTGATTGTCACTTGCTGATGAGGTGGACCCCACAACGTTCTTTAGAGGGGATGATATACTTAGTCGATGCTTAATTTCTTTTAATATTCCCATCTCTTTACTGGGTTTTGATAGTGAAGATTTTGGAGTCATGTTCTCTTTGTCTGGTGTATAAATCTCATCTCCATTGATTGAAAACGAAGATTTTGGAGAATTAGGAGTAAAATTCTCTTTGTTAGGAGTGAAAAGTTCGATTTCTTCTTCGCATGTCTGATTTTTATTGTCTGAAGAGTGATTAATTTTGTGATTAGGACTCAAGTGCCACTTTTCTTCATCCAAATCCATCAAACTCCACAATATTCACATTCACCTAAAATACACACATAAGGTTATACAATACGACCTCTTCTAGTAAATTGAAGTCCTTACCTCTAATTCCATAGCACAAAGCTCATTGCACCACTCAGATAAATCAAGCTTGGAATAGCTTTCACCACCTAATGCACTGTGAAGACTTAGTATAAAAAGTGGATGAAACAAAATAACAAACAGTTGGCATATTAGAATCGGATCATTAATCTAAACCTTAGGAATTACTCAACAATTCGTCAACTGAATCCCAACGACTATAAAAATTGCACTTCAATTCATGATTCATCCTAATTCATCTTTCCATATTAAAATAAATCAATTCAGAAAGATTATTCACTCAATTCTATCATATTATAGCTAAACAGATTGTATTAAGAAGAGAATCTAATTAATTACCAGAATCAATTGATGGTAGGGAAGAAGAAAGATCGATCGATCAAGACAGGTTGACTGAGCGTGGGCTGGTGCTGATACGACGGCTGTTGGCGAACTGCTCCTAACGCCACCACAAACATCAAATCAAACGTGAATCAGAAATGCTCCTAACGCCACCACACACGTCAATCAAACACAAATCGGAATTAGGGCTCGGAGGGGGAATTAAGGAGAGATTGAGCTATACTTGATTGCTCAGTAATGATGAGAGCAATCGACTTGCAATCGAGATATTATTTTAATTCAGGAACTTCAACAAACACTTGGTGAATCTTCTTCAATTCAAACACCTTCCTCTTTTAACATCTCATTTGGACCTAACATCGTGTCTTCTTCGCCCAGGGTAACAGATTCATTAGCCAAATCTTCTTTCTCCTCTGAACTTGAATGTAGTCCAGCATCGCCGCCGTTCATGGCTTCCAAACCCACTTTCGTATATACTTTTGGAGGCCCATTAGAGTGATGGCCTTGAATCGCAAGTAGCTTCCATTCTTAATCGATAGTCAAAGGAGAGAGAGTGTGTGTGTGTGAGATGTGAATTTCTTTTGACTATTTTCTTTTCTCAAAATATTTATATATATAGTAGGGGTAATTTTGGAATGTTATAATTCTTTAAGTAATGGAACGATCTGGAGCGTCGGTTGTAACATATTTTTGGCTAATAATCAATCTCAGCCCTTCTTTATACCCCCTTAGAGATATATATATGGATATATATATATGTATATATATATATATATGTATATATATATATATATATATATATATATATATACCAGGATAGGCACGTAATGCTCTAAAAGCAACTCTAAGCATAATTGCATGACCACCCATAAGACCATCATCCTGCAGCTGATATATCAGATACGATTTGCTCCACCTTTCCCTGTAATAAACAAAAAATGATGGACCGATGAAACTTTTGCTTCGGTATAGTGATTAATTAAGTCTGGTGCTGCCTAACTATGAAGAGATGCTGCCTCTTTGTTCGTTCGCACGTCGCCGGTTTACAAGTGTTGTCGGTAAGGAATAGAGGCGCCGCCGCTTCTTGATTTTGTGTTCCAGCTGCAAATATCGTGCCACCTGTACAACAAAAGAGGGTTTTGAAATTGAGTAGAGAAGCTAGCTTGGAAACCAGCTGACTTACATTGATAAGGTACGTCGCCCACATAATAAGCGGGTGCTGAACGTTTAAAAGATATAGACAAAGCATCCCCTTCAAAACAACAAGGTTTGCCTCAGCCTTGTTGTTAAAATTCTGCAACAACTTATAATCAATCGGGCAGTGATACATGTTCAAATCTTTTGGCACAAATATTCAGAGATATGATTCTAGTTTCTTTGGTAAAAGTATATTCCTCAAAACCCGATTTTTCATATGTTTCACAAGCAAACTAATAAAACGCCTCCTTCACATATTTGCAAGAATAAGAAGCACAGACCCAATGAATCCCTTTTCAAAGAATTAGTATTCAATGAATACATGTTAACCCTCAATTTGTGTTTATAATAGAAATTATTATGTTTATTGACACTCAATATTTTGTAATAATTACTCGATGAGTCATAACCTAAGGAATAATCACTGTAAGGAATAAGGATGATCTTATCAATTGGGGGATCGGGAAGACTCTTGCACTGTGCAGTAGATGGGTTCCACAGAAAACCTCTTCATATATAAACTTCAAGCAAAACAATCCATCACAACAATCAGATATTTCAATACGTAATGATTTATCCTTCACGGGGTAAACAAGCTTAATGGTTTATGGGATAAAGAAGAAATAGGACATGAAACTAGAGGTTTATAGAGGCAATAAGAATGACTAAGAATAACATGTTTAAGGTTTCTGGTAGGATCTCGTGTACATTGTTCAAAGTATTTTTTTTAATGAATCAAGGTTTAAATACTGTAGAATTGAAGAGATTTGAAACGCACCTAAAACGCATCTGCACAGGATTTCGATGATGAGATCGCATGGAAACCGGTCCTAGCGGACCTGGGCCTTACCGGTCCGGTCCTGCTTACCGGTCTCTCGTTACCGGTTCCGGTACGATCCGTTACTAAGAAGGAAGAAGGGGAGAACCGGACCATTAAGGGAACCGTCTCGTCCGGTTCTTAGCGAATCTATATTGTGTTTTTTTTTTTAAAATTTTTTTTTATTTGTTGTTTAGGTGGGTAGGGAATAGGGATTAAATGGTTTGATCTAATGTTGAAAATGTTAAGGCCTTAGTAGGAGTGTTGGGTTTATTTGGGTTTAATGGGTTGGGCTAAAAACCTAAAACAATGAGATCGATAGTTGGCTAGTGGTTAGGTTACTCCGCAGAGACCAAAACAATGAAATATTAAAATTAAAAAAAATTAACGGACTGGTTTCGGTTCGGTCCCCTTTATTTTTAATAAAGTGAAGAACCGGTTCGGTAGGTTGTGGACCGGTCCAGTCCGGTTCCGTACCTGCGTTAACTTTCAATTCGGTCCGGTCCGGTTCTCGCGTTGACCGGTTCGGTTCGGTCCGTAGGACCGGTTGGACCGGACCGTTAGTCACCTTGTCATGGAATACTTGTTAACTTTGTTTCAACTTAATTTCGCACTGAATGATTATAATGAGGCTGCAATTGACTCCAGAACTATTTGTAGCCGTAGAAGAAAGCCCTAGTTTTAAAACTGTTTAACTATCTATAACACCCCGTAGATAGTGTGTTCGAGTAAAACTCAAATATTAATAGAGTAAATAACACTTTTGCCCCCTGGGTTTATACGCGATTGACAGGTTGCCTCCTAACTCTTAAAATGCGCCTCGATGCCCCCTAAGATTTAGTTTTGTGACCCGTTACCCCCTACTGCGTGTTCCGTCCATTTTTCTCCGTTAAAAGTGACGTGGCATTTCCATGTCACATTTTTTTTTTAATCCAGGTGTTAATTAATTATTTAATTAACTTAAACCAAGGGCAAAAATGAAATTTCATTAATAGATTTTATAATATTAAATATAATTAATATAATAACCACCCCCCACCCCACCCGCACCCCCTACCCCCCCCCCCCCTCTCTCTCTTCCCCACTCTTCTTCTTCTTCCCGTTCTTCTTCCCCGACCTGGTTATTCTGTAAAAAAAAAAAAAAAAAAAAATCAGCAAACTGCAATGGAGTTAATATAGGAAGGAGTTGAGGTGGAAGAAGATGCTAACAACATTGAGGATATTTACTCGTTGATAGGTATAGTGTTACTCGTCTCTTCTATATCTACACCCCTGCAACTTTTCAAACAAGTGGTATATTTGGACAGTTCATATAACATAGGGACTAATTGTGCAATTAACTATTACGATTTGAGCAAATTTTAGATACAAAAAAGATACGGACCTTGGTTCGAGGATTTCATCATTTGGAGTAGATTTATCTTGTTCAGATGAGCTAATTTCACCTCCTTGATTATGCATTACCTGAAAATATAATTCGGAGTAAAAGTTAAAAAAAAATTATAAAGTAAAAAAGAAAACAAATTGGATAAAGCAACTGTGCAGTAAAAACTAGTTAATTGTAGAATCGAACATATACAAATACATATATATAGTATATATGAGAAGAATATGCAATAATATAGAGATTAGAGAAGAAAGAGAGGAAAGTGAAGACCTTGTTAACAACATTGAGGATATTAACAACATCAAACACAATTAACTCGTTGTTAGCATCTTCTTCCACCTCAACTCCTTCCTATATTAACTCCATTGCAGTTTGCTGATTTTTTTATTTTTTTTTATTTTTACAGAATAACCAGGTCGGGGAAGAAGAACGGGAAGAAGAAGAAGAGTGGGGAAGAGAGAGAGGGGGGGGGGGGGTAGGGGGTGCGGGGTGGGTGGGGGGTGGTTATTATATTAATTATATTTAATATTATAAAACCTATTAATGAAATTTCATTTTTGCCCTTGGTTTAAGTTAATTAAATAATTAATTAACATCTGGATTAAAAAAAAAAAATTGTGACATGGAAATGCCACGTCACTTTTAACGGCGAAAATGGACGGAACACGCAGTAGGGGGTAACGGGTCACAAAACTAAATCTTAGGGGGCATCGAGGCGCATTTTAAGAGTTAGGGGGCAACCTGTCAATCGCGTATAAACCCAGGGGCAAAAGTGTCATTTACTCATATTAATATAAATAAGTTTAACCTGAATTAAAAATTAGAATGGAAATAAAATATTTTTTCCTAAATCAACACAACTTCAAAGACCCTTGATATCCATTAACCGCCTCAACCCCTCTATAAATAAAGCCTATAGCCTGTGACTTCTCATATCAATTTATTTATTAGGGTTTTCAAAGCAAATTTCTTTATCAACGATTTTTAGCAAAACGCAAACGATGTCTTCCGCAGATTCCAAGAAGATCACTTTGAGGAGCTCTGATGGCAAGAGCTTCGAGGTTGAAGAAGAGGTGGCCATGGAGTCAGAGATGATCAAGCATATGATCGAAGATGGCTGTGCTGATACAACCATTCCGTTACCCAATGTCACAAGCAACATCCTCTCCAAGGTAATTGAATACTGTGAGCGCCATGTTGAGGCCGATGAAGATCTGAAACTCTTTGATCAGGATTTCGTGAAGGTGGACCAGTCCACGCTCTTCGAACTTATTTTGGCTGCGAACGATTTGAACATCAACAGCCTTCGTGAATTGACCTGCCAGACAGTTGCAGATATGATCAAAGGGAAGACTCCAGAGGAGATAGCGAAGTTTTTCAATATAAAATGTGACTTCACTCCAGAGGAAGAGGAGGAGGTTCGCAGGAAGAATGCTTGGGCCTTTGAGTGATGGTGTTTATCTTATTATTGTCTTATTATTGGGCCTTTGAATGCTTTTTTTTTTTGTTACTAAAGAGGTCAAAAAGACCCTGAAGAGAGAAATCTCTTCTACAGAAATAAATTAACTATCTATTACAACTCTAGGAACAGCCCAACCAACACGATCTCGTGCTAAAAGTCGCCACAAGCCATCTGGTGGGTCCGCATACTCTAGCGGAGCATTATTACTTCTCAAACCAAACTTGGCTAACCAATCGGCGCAATTATTCGCTTCTCGGAAATTCCAAACAAACTCAAAACGTGTATTAGCATTTAATATATTCTTGCACTCACAAAGGATTTCATTTAAACTTACCCTTGAGTTCACACCGCCCTTCACTAGCGCGTGTAACTCACTCGAGTCCGTTTCAATGATTAAATTAATAATTCCACGCGATACGGCCATGCGCAATCCATACCTGAGTGCCAAACTTTCCGCTTCCAAAGGTGTATCCGCGTTAATAGAACCTGCGAAACCAACTATATAGTCCCCCACATTATTACGAACCACCCCTCCGATGCCTGAAGCTTGATCTCTATGATCAAAAGCACCATCAATGTTGAGCTTTAATGCATTTTCTGGTTTAGTCCATCTAATAAGCACACTACGCGAAGACACAAGTAAACCACCACCTCGCTCACTACTCCATGCCCTCACATAGTCCCTAGCCGTGTTGTTGACTATAGCACTAATTTCACTCGCATTTTTAACCCGCGTTCCACCTTCAAAGATGGACACGTTTCTGTTCCGCCATATTGACCAAACTAAAGCTGCTACACGGATACAGCGTTCAATACCCTTGAAAACAGCAGTCCTGGACAACATGTGGGTCCACCACCTCACTGATTCGACATCCAGCAGAGGTGGCCTTGTCTGAGCAGCTCCCTCGGTTTGCTGAATGTCTTCTGCTCCACGCCGCTGATCAGCTCCTCCCGCCGGAAAAGCCAAGAACTCGCCTGACCTGGGCCTCGGTTCTGCTGTCCGAGAGCCTCCCCAGGTGCTGGTCCCTTGTTCACGGCCTGGTCCCTCGCTCAGGTCCTCCAGCCCCTCCATTCCAGGCCTTGAAATCTCCTGGCCTTCACCTAAAAAAACAGCAGCAGTATTATTTTCTTTTAATTGCAATATAGTCCCTGTACAAAGTGAAGTTACTCCCCTATATAAGATACACTCCTGGAACACATGTTTTGAGGTTTCAACAGCTGCATCACACCCCACGCAAGCCACTTCCTCTATCACTCCCCTCCTCGCTAAGTTAACACGCGTGGGAAGCCTATCCCACACTCCCCTCCAAATCAACACCTTGACTTTTTGAGGACATTTAAGCTTCCATATCAGCTCCCAATTAAATTCCGAACACCCTTCAACTGAACTCAATTCATTGTAAGCTGATTTAACCGAAAAAACCCCGGATGCTTCCAACCTCCACTTATACAATCTATCCGCTCCATTTTCCACTTCCTCAACCCCGCGCCTAAGCACTTCGCATCCAAACAATATATTTGAATGCTTTAGTGTTTGAAATTTCTTAACAAAAAACAATTTAATCTGAGTTTAACTTTTGACCAATAAAATTTGAGATATATTATAGTGATTATACCTTGATCATAAATCTCCTTTCTACAAAAAAAAAAGTCATAAATCTCTTTATTATTATTATTATTATTATTATTATTATTATTATTATTATTTTCCTGCTGCTTCTTTAAAAAGTTTTGGATCTTTTTTATTATTATTATTATTATTATTATTATTCCTTATTAGAGTTATTATTATTATTATTATTTTTATTATTATTATTAATATTATTAATAATGCTATATATGCACCCCTTATCTCTTAAAGACATATTTTAAGGAAAAAAAATCTCCCAAATAAATAGAAACAATTCAAAGAAACAAAGTTGTCCTTATATAAACCATTGGAACTAGTTCAATGGCCAGGATGTCTGTCTCTCATCTAGGATATCTAGGAGATACAGAGTTCGAATCCCCTCAACCTTGTTATTTCTTGAGCCCTTAAAAGGGGTATGCAAAAGGTGCAAGGTTCGAGTCCCCTCCCTGAACATGGGTAACCTGTTCTGATTAAATGGGGGTATGCATGAGGAGGCGTGTATATTTCCTATGGAAATAGTCGTGGTGCGCGTAAGCTGGCCGGACACCGATACATCTAAAAAAAAAAAATGTCCTTATATATTTATTATCTTAATTAAAATAAATATCACTCAAAACTATAGACACAACGCCTCACTCTCCCCTTTCATTTCTTTTTTCTTTCAATTATATTTTGCTTCCTCAATCACCAACTTCCGCCTTAGAATAGAAAGGCTAGTTTGGAGTGTGCATACTTAACGAATCAACAACTTTAATCATTACTATTATAGTGATTATATCTTAATCATAAATCTCAAAGTCATAAATCTCTTTATGATTAAAGAGATTTATTGTTATTATTGTTTATTATTATTAACAACTACTCCCTCCGTCCCAAAAATAATGTCCACATTACTAAATATGGTGTCCCAAAAATAATGTCCATTTACCATTTCAAGACAACTTTTTCTACTTTTTTCCCTTATTACCCCTACTTTTCTTTTAATTTATAATTATTTGAATTATTATTTTATACTTGATTGCATTTTCCTAGGCATAGAAATAGGTGTGCATTATGACATTTATTAGGGGTATTTTTGTACATGTAGGGTTTAATAATGACATTTCTTAATCTGTGTGAAAATGCTAAGTGGACATTATTTTTGGGACGGAGGGAGTATATATTACCCTTTATCTTTTAAGATCATGTTTTACCGGAATTTTTTTTAATTTAATAAATTTACACAATGATCCCGTTAGTATAAGTTAAATAATTCCCTTTCATCTCCTCTTTCTTTCAATTATGTCGTGCGTCGCTAATAACCAACCTTCTTCTTAGAGTAGAGAAGCTAGTTTGGAGTATGTATGCTTACTGAATAAACAACTTTAATCAACAACTTCAGTCTTCAATATCTCTTTGTTCCACATGTCTATCTTCTTCTCTTTGGTCTTCATCTTCTGCTAGTCCTCTTAGGTAGTTTGTCACTTTTTGTCTTGTATTTGTCTTTTGTTAGGCTCATTGTTTATCTATTTTGAGCTTCTTGCATATCAATCAATCAAAATCGCCTTTGGGCTAACATATCTACATGTGAAGGTATATATTTTTTAATTTTTTCCATGTATGATTTTAAGCTAACTACGATACAATGATCTTCACAATTATTTAAAACTAAAAATGGACCCATTTATTCCTTTCAGTACCACAAAATTAAAATTAACCTTGACCAATTTATAAAGTCCGGACACAATAATTTAATTGACATCAAGGTCTAAGATGATAACACTCAAAACTTATATATATTGGTAAAACATTTTTATTCTCTCAAACTAGGGTCACTCATTATAAGAGTGATAAAGTGTTTTTATTTTACATGAATGGTTAGATTAATCTCAAAACATTATTTTCTTAAAATTTATAGCAAAATATTGTCATGTACTATATTTTCGTAAGATTTAAATTATAAAAGGTAAAATCTAAGTGCATTGTCCTAACCAACGAGCTCGTAATACCACCTCATAGTTTTAGAGCATTTTCTTGGCCCACATTTGAATTTTGGCCCAATTTTTTTATTTTCATTTTGACCCTTTATTTTTATTTTCCCACCCCTTTAAACCTGACCCAATATAATACAACACTATATAATATGGTTTTTCTTTAAGAACCTTACTATTTCTCACATTTTGTCCCTCTCGCATCTCCCCCCCTCGTGTCGTTTCAACCTTCACCATTTTTTAGAGCTCAATTTCAACAAATCAACAAGATTCTACACTATTTCGATCCAGTCCTCAAATAAGTTAGTATATGAATTTTTTTTGAAGTAACTCAATAGACTCTCTCAAGATCTAAAGTCGTTTTTGTGTAGGAATTTTGTTGGAGGTCTTTATTGGTGCTTTCATCTTGGTAAGGTTACAGGTTGTTTACATTTAATTAATTATTTTACATAAAATAAATCATCTTGTATTAAATTATATTTTCTTTACTTTCATGTGATTATGGATCCAATAAATCATGGCTAAATTTTGGTACAATGTATATAATCAACATAAAAATATGATTTTGATATTGTGACTTTATAATAATTTTGATAAAATATATTCTAAAATATACAAATATGATTATGATATTATAGATCTATAGAAAAAATTAAATTAATATAATTCTGAAATAGATTTGTATATAATTTTTTTTAATTTTTTTCTATATTTAAAAAAACAAAAATTATATGTTTGATATACTAGAATCTAGATCTAGAACTAACTCTCTAACCTAACTTTCTGTAAATATTTATGTTATATTTATATCTACATCTAAATTTTACCCAACTGTTAAAAAAAGTTTAGATCTTACCTGGAAGGCCCTATTAAAAACCTAATTCTGGACCGAAACCCCAATGTAAAACCAATAAAAATAAAAATATACGATTTTCTCATTCCCATGGTCGTTTTTCTTTTCATAAAATGAGAATCCGATCAATTGTTAGTTGAGTTTCTTTGGCAAAATGTCGATTATTTGAACTAAACGATCTTTAGATATTTTTATGTTGACTTAATATATACATATATATATATATATATATTCTTTGTATGTAATTTCTTTCTTTCCCATTTACTATTTTTAATGATAAAATAACAAAATATTTTTTTTTTTTCAAATTCCCTATATTTTGGTTTGAAATGTGTCTTTTCTATTGTTAATCGTAAGATTGTTATGGAGGATCAACAAAAAAATTCAAATACTTATTATTCATTTGAAAAAATATTTATGGTTCAATTCATAATATCAATGTGTTTAATATAAAGTAGAAACATAAATAGTCTAATAATCTTATATTTATAGCACGGTCACAATTGTCTTTATATTACTTATATGTTTTTCGATCTACGATTTTATTTCATCTTATTTTTATCTAAATTTATATATTACGTGTATAATGAATTTGAGAGTCTAATAACATATATTGGTTCAGCTTATAAATTATAAATTCAAAGTCAGGTTGCATTTTGTGTTTACCATTTCTATACAAATGTTTTTATAAATAGGATGAATATTTGAACTTTATCTCGAATGTGTTATTTAGATTTTATAGTCTCCTTTGGGTTCGGCCCCGAATCATGTACATATGGTTTAAATGTTTAATGTGTATATACTATTTAATGGAACCATCTGATTTGTTTTTAGTTATTCACAGATCATGTATATTCGAGGGACTTACTTCAATTAAAGGATGAGATCTTTGGTCATGACATTTCATAAAAAATAAAATAAAAACAATTAAGAAGGTAAGATGCGCTACTTCCCATTACAATATGTGATACACATTTAATAAATTGTATTCATGATTTTTAATGAATGAAGGATAAACTTACCTATAAATATTGCCCCTAAACCTCTCACACACAAATTTTTTCGCATGAGATCGTCCTAATATGCAGTTTCTCCATCATATAGGAGGCTATAGTGCAAACGTTTTCCATAATATATGTATCTATAGTGCAATTATTTCAAAAATAGGTAGAGATGCCAGTCTCCAAATATAAATTCCTTACTCTGCCCAAAGCCCCTCCTACACACTCCCACTTATTTTTGCATAATATAGTGGCCTATAATGCAATTTATGTCTATTATAGGTGGCTATAGCGCAATTTTTGCTCTGGCACTGAACTCAACTCTTGCATGATTAAAAAAAAAAATTATCAAATGCTATTCTAGTTTTTAAGACTAAAAATACACATATATTTGTCTAGATAAGTCATTTTTTTTGACACGTTTGTTTGCACCTTTTGTATAGAAAATGAAAACTGATGAATTTTTCAAATAGTTCTTATATAGTTTCAATCTATTGTAAAGTACACGTGAAGCCCTTTATGTTTGGGCGAAATGCAGTATCCGCCCTTTATTTTTGGTTTTGACACAAAAAGCCTTTTATTAAATTTTTTTGTCACCGTTAGCCCTTTTTTCCATTTTCTGTTAGTTGACCATTAGTAAATGCCATCTGGCGCCACGTATGTGCCACCTCACCGCCATGTCTGTTCCACGTCATCGACATTTACATCTTTTTTTTAAATCCATCTTCTTCTTCTTCTTTCTTCCTACTCCATCGACAATCCAAGAACCAAAATAAAAAAATACAGTTTAATAACAAATTGCTTACTCCAATTACCCAATCAACTTAGTATTCTATTATGTTTCAGGGTACATGTGGTGCAATTTTCACCGGATGAAAACACTTCGAAGTGAACCATTAGCCATAAATCCAGTTACAGGAGCCATGGTCCCACCATCTCCATCTGGTACCACACCATAAAAAGCGACTACGTTCGGATGATGAAGATTCGACAACGAAGCCTTAAACTATCTGAATCGAATATTCCAATTGCGCCGTCACAAAACCCAGCGAAGATTAACAATCGTGCCTGAACGAAGCCTTTCCGCTTGCCTTATCCATCTTTCATGGGAAAAAACTGTAATATAAAAGTTATATACCTGTAGTTATAAAGGGCTGAGGCAGCGGTTCGACAACGAAGCCTTAAACTACCGGGTCTGAACAATCCGTCCCAAATTCCGAACCCTTGCGACAATCCATCCCAAATTCAATCTAGATACCCTGTGTGTGATCATTTCTGGACTGAAGAACAATTGGAGGATCTTTTATTGAAGAATTTACAGCTTTTGTGTAACGAAGAGATATCTCAGCTTATTAGTGAAGGTTATGAAGAGGAAATTATTTTAAAAGCGATCTTAAGAAATGGTTTTTGCTATGGTGGATCAGATGTGTTGAATAATATACTCTCAAACACAAGAGCTTTCTTAAATAACTCAGGTACATATGAATCTCAACAAGGTTTCCCTGATTTTAGACAATTAGAAGAGTATATTTTAGCAGGTATGATTTGTTTATTACAACAAGGTTGTTTTGTGATGTGGAAACAATCGGTTTAAGATGATGAGTGCTTTGGGTTTTAGAAAATTCAGAGTGTTGGTAAGGTAGTTGAAGATTAATGGGTTTTTGGGTGGTGTTGAGATTTGAGTGTGCAAAATCTGAAGATGAGATTTCTCATATCTGATAACGATGGTGATAAGAAGCTGGGTTTTACCACCATTCTTGACATTGAGAAAATGGAGTTTGATTCGAGAGATGTGAGATTTTGTTGTGCAAGTCTTTGAACGCCAGATTTCAAAATTTTGATGGGTTTTACCGAATTTTGGGTTTGATATGGGATAATGGGGTCAGTAGTTTGGGTTTTATCTTTTTTTTTAATCAATTTTTTAATGGGGTTGAGTAATTTGATTTTATACCGAATTTTTTGAGTTGTAATGAAGAACACCAAGAACACACAAAAGAAGAAGAATAAAAAAAATGAATGTGTAATTGCGGGTGATGTCATGCCTAGGTAGATCTGACATGGAGGTGAGGTGGCGCATACGTGGTGTCAGATGGAATTGACTAACGGTCAACTAAAAGAAAATGGAAAAAAAGGGCTAATGGTGACAAAAATAATTTAATAAAGGGCTTTTTGTGTCAAAAACAAAGATAAAGAGCTGATACTACATTTTGCCTAAACATAAAGAGATTCACGTGTGCTTACCTTTTTATTTTTTACAAAGAAAGTAGCCAGCTTATAGCCTGTCAAGATTTTGAGAAATTGATAGATACCCTCTTAACATATAAAATACTCTAAAAAAAGTCAGATTTATTATTTTATTTAATTAAAAAAATTATTATTAATTTATCAAATATTATATTATTTTGCATGATATAGTAACTTATAGAGAAAAAATATAACATAGTTTACATTAAGGGTAAAGGCCACGTGTGGCCCTCGATCTATACCCAAAGTGCACGGGCCGCCCTGATCTTTAAAATTACCCTTTTACGCCCCATATCTTCACCTTTTGTGACAGCGTTAGCCCTTTTTTCATTTTTCTGTCAGTTGACCGTTAGTTAACGCCACATGGCGCCACGTCAGTGCCACATCAGCGCCAACTCAGCACCACCGTCTTCGTCAGCATTGTCCCTAACTTTAAAAAAAAAAAAACACCTTTGAAGGTTTGAAGCATTCAATGCTTCAAACCTTCAACAATGGAGAAAAATTAAAATAAAAAAATTCAACCATTTCTCACCATTTCAAAACACAACAAAATCCTTTGGTTCATTAAAGTATCTTCTATGTTATTACACGTTTTATTAGCATCTGACATAGCAAGCAATTCACCCAAAGTACTAGAAGCCATCATAGCCCATCTCACCCAAATGTTTTGCATAATTGAAAAAATCAAAATTTAAGGTCTACCTTGAAGATGGGCTATGATTATCGATAAGTTCAAAACCACCATTAGCTGTTAAGTACAAATTCGAACCTATTTCAATATAACAATCAGGTGGTACAAAGAGTCTTTGTTCAACTTTAGAACGTCTCTTTGCTTGGGATAAGAAGCTATACGAGGAAGTCAAGGTACCCATCTTCAATCTATAACTATTTACACACCTCATCAATAATGGGTATAAAGTTAATTATATTTTCCACAATGTGAAATGACGAAAATGTGCTGACAAGTAGAAAATGCTATCACCTTAAAATTTGATTTTTGCAATTATGCAAAACATTTGGGTTAACGCTGCATCAATCAGGGACAGGGAGGGATCTACCTTTTGGAAAATTTTGATTATAAAAATAAGTTATGGTCCGGGACCCCCAGGTTATGAGAACTTATACTTGCAGACCACAATTCAATGGTGGGTTGATTTTGACAATTTTATTTTAATTAGATAATGGTGAAAAGTGCGAATAGATTAGAAGTTATAAATCCGTTGATTTTGACATATTTCAAAACTGGTAATTAGTTCGTTTGATAAAATGGAATAGGATATGTTCATGATTTAGAAGTGATATCACCTACTTCGAGACATTCATGGGAATGTAGAGAAGCAAAAAAACGTCTCTCTTAATGACATAGAAGATACTTTAATGAACCAAAGGATTTTGTTGTGTTTTGAAATGGTGAGAAATGGTTGAATTTTTTTATTTTAATTTTTCTCCATTGTTGAAGGTTTGAAGCATTCAAACCTTCAAAGGTGTTTTTTTTTTAAGTTAGGGACGATGCTGACGAAGACGGTGGTGCTGAGTTGGCGCTGATGTGGCACTGACGTGGCGCCATGTGGCGTTGACTAACGGTCAACTGACAGAAAAATGAAAAAAGGGCTAACGGTGTCACAAAAGGTGAAGATATGGGGCGTAAAAGGGTAATTTTGAAGATCAAGGGCGGCCCGTGCACTTTGGGTATAGATCGAGTGCCACACGTGGCCTTTACCCTTACATTAATGGTAAAAATTTCAAAGCTTGAAAAACCTGATGTTGGGATATATTGCCAGCTTGCAACTCATCATGGACTTGCAGATTCTACTAGTCCAGTGACTAAGGATATTCTTGGAATTGTTGCTATACTTGGAAGCGTCGATGATGAAAATTTAAGCGGGTTAGTTAATCCATTTTCCTTTTTTATGATTTTTTTTTTGAAATAATTTAATTTTTATCTTTGATTTCAGGCTTCTCTCTAAGTACTTAGGGATGAAAAATATGTTAGCTATCGTGTGTAAAACATTCGAAGGTGTTAAAGCTCTCGAAATATATAATAAGGAAGGAAATTTAGATACATGCTTGGGTATCCATGGAATCGAAGCTTCTATGGGAAGACAAATAGATGGAACATTCAATGTAATTTGCCTCGAAAGTCTCATGTCTTGGAATACAGTTGCTGAATTAGATAAGAAGCAATTGAACAAAATAACTATACAACAACTTGAGGGACTAAAGAGAAATATTGAGTAAACAAGTTTGTTACAAAGTAGTTAGAATAAAACAGCTGTAATTAGTTGGAATGAAATAGTTGTAAAGTAGATTACACTCTTTGTTATGTATCTATATAAAGTGTGTACATTGTATTAGTTAAATCAATTAACACAATTCTATTCTACTCTCTAATTTCTCTACTATCTTCTTCTTCCTTTTGTTTTTCTTCTGCAACTCTTGAAGCTCATCAATAGCTTCTTGACTTGTCTCTCTTTACACGGTATCAGATGTGATATACTAAGTCTTCTGCAACTCTCTTATTCAACATTCCATTTTTTCTACTCTTTCTAAATGACAACTCATCACTCACAGAGGATTTTTCTAATCCATATTATCTTCATCCTAGTGAAAACACTAGAATTTCTTTAGTTTATGAAGTCCTAACTGGCGACAACTATCTTTCATGTACTAGAGCAATTGAGATTGCTCTCTCGGTTAAGAACAAAATAGGCTTTATCAATGGCGACATCACTCAACCTCCACTCACATATTTGGTACTTTTTCAGCTTGGAATAGAGCTAATAATCTGGTATTATCCTGGTTTTTAAATTCTATCTCCAAAGAAATAAGAGGAAGTCTATCATATGTTGCTTCTGCTTTTGATCTTTATAATGAACTCAAAACGCGATTCATTAAGAGTAATGGCACGCGTGTATTTCATTTAGAAAAAAACTTTAGGACCCATCTCTCAAAATACTAGTTCTATTTCTGAATTCTTTGCAAAGTTTAAAACTATTTGTGATGAATACATTCATTTTCGACCTATGTCTAGCTGTTCATGTGATCATATGATGTAAATTGTTTGTAACCTTGATAGAAAGACAACAACATGACTTTGTAATCAAGTTCTTGATATGTCTAAATGACTCTTATTCAGCTATTAGGAGTCAAATCCTTTTGATGAATCCTTTACCTAATATCAATTCCGTTTTTGCTATGCTAATCCAAGAGGAAATTTAGGATAATAGCTCAACTAATTTTACGCAATTGTTTGGAGATCCCTCAAGTTTGTGAAATTACGTAATTTGGTAGTACTACTTTTTTTTTTAAAATCACACTTACAATTGGGGTATTAAATTTTGGATGATTTATTAATAGAGTCCTTAGAGGTTGGACCATTGTTCATCAGGTCCAACCCACTATAAAAGACTCAATTGCCCTCCTTTAACCGTTGACTGTCCCTTCAGTTACCATAGCAGAATGCGCTGATTTCATGCAAAACTTATCACACATCATTAATTAAAAAAAAACCGTCAAAACAAAAATCAAAATCTGAACAACCCACCGTCTATCAAACCTTCAACCCACTAAACCCTAACCATCATTTCGATACACCACCGGAATAATAGAAAATGGCGAGGACGAAGATACCACAGCAACCCACTGCCGACGAAGGGCATCAAAGAACGAAGAAACTGAAAATGACTAGGAAACCCGATGATGTAGGTGATACTAGCGTCAAAAATAAAGGAAAAGCAACTAAAAAAATCGACGATGATTTTGTAGAAGGTGTACCGTTGAATACGGGTAAGAAGAGAAGCGAACGTGATGATGGGAAATGGAAGAAAACGGTTAATCAAGAGAAGAATTAAAAACTTATTGGTGTTGATGCCGAATCTGCAGAAGGTGGGAAGGGCAATACAAATATACAACCCGTTGTTGAATGTCTTCAAGTATACTTTATGACTGTCCTTGTCTTTCAATGCGTACACGTACCATTTACACCCTGGTATATATAACAAAACAACAGATGGGTTAACGGACAAATATGGAGGTGGATATGAGTGAAATACTTAGAATCTGTTCTGTGTTGAACAATTCTTGCAAATGATGTTGGTGTGTGATATTCATATTGATGGGTCATTTGACTATAATGGTGGGTTATATATAAACATCGATACAATAATAGTGGTGTGTGCGAGTAATTCTGATGGGCTGTGTGAACAAACTGGTGGGTTACACATAAACATTTAAATAATA
Organism: Nemophila menziesii; assembly: GCA_029959085.1. NCBI lineage: Eukaryota > Viridiplantae > Streptophyta > Magnoliopsida > Boraginales > Hydrophyllaceae > Nemophila > Nemophila menziesii. The sequence continues at coordinate 31,122,706 of JARWIR010000008.1, forward strand.
CCAGTGGTGTGTACGTGTGTAATTGGTAGGTTACCTGCATTATATGATGGGTTGTATCTTATACTCGTTTATTATGCAACAAATATAAGCTCAGTACATATTACAACACGAGATGATTACCAGATTCTTTTGAGTTTGTGAATAGACGAAGGTGTATCTTCAACCGTGGAATACAATAACTGTATTACTATAATTATTAGCTATTATTAAGGGATATTATTTGATTAGCAATAAAATAGGAATCTGTTACTAATTTATATAACATTGTATAATATAAAAGTGGCAACTAATAGGGGTATCAATGGTATAATGAAAAAAATGGACATTCATGGGGATGGAAAATTTTCTAGACTCTATAAAGGTGGAATGCTAGGTTCTTGGATTTAATTAGATATTATCTTTTAAATTTTTTGTTAATGACTAAAAGAAAAGATAGAATAGGATCGTATTTCAAAAAAGAAAACGCTCTCGTCTGAAGAAGAAAAAAAAGGAAAAAAACGCTCATATAGAAACTAGCCGTTAGCAATTGCTACTCCCGGAAATCCAAATCCGGCGGCCCCACCGGACAAACATGGGGTACCTCCGGCGCCGCAGCATAACAGCGTCCTGCCTATTGATCTCATGGTGACAGATTCGGATGCAGAACAACTCTCACTGGTGGAGTTTCCGCCATTGGAAGAGGGCAGCAGTAAGCCATTGAAACGGGCTAGGGAATTGACGGAACATCATAAGGTTGATGGTGCAGGTACTCACTTGAATGCGCCGAAGGTGGGCAATAATCAGTTGGGTAATCCGCCAAGGAAAACAACGGGTTGGCATAGCGCTCTTACGGGTAAGAATTTAATTATCCCGCTTATTATCGATAGTGACGAATCGAAAACAGGTAAGAATAGTGGGTTTGATGATGAGTTTTTAGCTTCTGTTACGGATGATGTTCCAATTGAAAATTGTGATTACCCGCAAGTTTTACGGTCAAGGGATGAGATTATTGAGGGTATAAACTTGTGGAAAAATACAGTTGTGGTTAGGCTTTTGGGTTACAAAGTGGGCTTTGGCTATTTGACATCTAAACTGAAACAAATTTGGAACCCGGAAGGCTTAATCGAGTTGGTCGATGTGGGTTACGGGTATTTTATGGTTAAGTTTGGTAACAAAGAAGATTGCGAATTTTCTTTAAAAGGAGGACCGTGGATGATTTTTGATCATTACTTAATTGTTAGAGAGTGGACTCTGATGTTTAAACCACACATTGATTCAATTACCACCACAACAGCTTGGGTACGGATTTCAAATGTAGGAATGCACAACTACACGGCTCGTATTTTGAGGAAAATGGGAGATCAGATTGGCAAAACGGTGTGGATTGACCCATTAACTAAAGCTAGACAGAAAGGGAATTATGCTAGGTTGGCGGTAGAGCTTGATTTGAAGCAACCACTTACACCTAAAATTCATATCGGAGGGGAAGTTTGCTTGGTCGAATATGAGGGGCTTCATTTGATTTGCTTTGAATGTGGGAGGTTTGGCCATCAGAAAGATAAATGTGTTCAAGGTAAGCCTCAAAACATGGAGCCTAATGTTGAAACGAATGTTCATGTGCCTAGTGGAGATATTGGTAAGGAATCGGGTGTGAGTGAAGCTACGTATGGCGAGTGGATGACCGTGAGAAGGGGGGACGTGGAAATAATAACAAGGCATATGGTAACAACTCATTTTCAGTTTATAATAGGAATAAAGATTCTGGTTCCAGGTATGGTGCTCTATTTCTGGAGGAAGGAAATGAATTTACTGGTAAGTTTAATCCCAATTTCGGGGGGCTTGAAAGGTTTCAGAACAGTAGTTTAGGGGATAAAGGAAAGAAAGTTAATAATAGCAAGGCCGTGGTGAAGGGGAAGACGCGAGTAGGTGGAGGGCACAAAGTTCTAGTGGCCCCGGATTTTGAGCAGAGACAACAGCTGGTGTCGATACCTGAGACCGAGGGTTTGGCTTCCGGGAAGGTCGGTAAGCAAGGTAAGAATTTGGAAAAAGGAGAGGGAAGTAGGACGAGAAAAGACAAGGGCAAAAATGCTGCAGGTAATGAAGATCATAGTGGAGGGCGAGGTAGTACAAGGGCGGTATTTGTGGGAAATAGGGAGGAGAATGGGAGTAAAATTGGAGGGACTCAATTGGGGCTGGAGATGGACTCTACAGGTGGGGAAAAAAGTGCATCATCAGGTGAAATGGAGCGCCACAGGCCTGGGGCAGTAGCAGGTCCGACAGGGACATGTTCTGCAATTTCCGAGAATATGAGGCAGCTTCAGGGGGATGCGTGTGTTAGCACAGTCCGAGGGTCAGGAGCTGCTGCGGCGGAGCATGGTAATTGGGAGCTTTCGATGGTTTTTGGCCAAAGGCAGGCTCTCGACTTCCATAAGGAGGCTGCAGAAAATCACATTTTAGCTACTGATCCGCCGGATCCAGGGGAAGTTGAGCTTACTTCAGTCCCGGAAACTCCTTTGGAAAGGGTAGATCAAGATGAGCAAATGGAGGTCGAAGGGGAGGATAGGCAGGTACATTCCTAGACCTATAGTCAATTCTATTTAATATTGTTTTTTATGTGTATACAGAGAAACAGGTATGGTGATTGGGGAGAAGCTCTTCAATTGCCGAATATTCTTGTGTGGAATTGCCATGGTGCGGCGGCGGATAATTTCCAAAGTGTAGTTAGGGAAATGATGCGGTTACATCGGGTTTGGTTAACAGTGATAGTGGAACCTCATGTTAGTGGGGCGACTGCAAATGAGATTATTCGAAGGCTAGGCAAAGCTAATTCTACTAGAGTTGAGGCGAGGAATTTCAAGGGTGGTATATGGCTTCTTTGGGATGATTCGGAGATTGGGGTTAGAGTTTTATCCGCTGGAAATCAGGTTATAAATATAGAAGTGTCTAAAGATAATTGCGAATCTTGGGTTTTCTCGGCCGTATATGCGTGTCCTAGAGCGGCAGATAGGGAACCTTTGTGGGACGCTTTAAAAAAATGCCTTTAGCAATATTCGGGACCCGTGGCTTCTGCGGGAGATTTTAATCAAGTAGGTGAAGAAATCTATAAAAAGGGAGGAGAGCCAGGAGTGACGAGGTAATGTCTCCCTTTTTGGTCTAAATATAAGCCCTTAGGAGACATCATTTTAGGATGAAAATGGTCTTTTTATATTGACTTTCGTGCTTAAATGGCAATATTACACTTTCTCCCCTTGGAATTAGACTAATTGCATTTATAGAGCTTTTGTGCGTTAGTTTACTTATTTTTAGTGCAAAGTTAGTAGGTTTATGAATTTCATGAGAAACCAATCCAAGGAGGAGAAGTGAGAATTAAAGTCTTAGAATATTTCTAGTGTGCTTAGTCGAGTTTCCTGAATTTAGAGTGCACTTTCCTATTTCAATTTCTTGAATTATTGATTTATTATTTTTAAAGCATATGCGGTTTAATTATTTATTTATTGTGAAGCTTTAAGAGATAAATGGTAATTACTTAGAGACCAAGTCGAGTTAGAGAAGGAAAGGAAAAAGATTTACATGGAAATAAGAAGATTAAGGAAAGATATATGCAAAGAAGGAAAAGATAAAGATGCCTTATGAATCTGAAATTCCAGCCACGTTTTAAAGATCAATCCATAACTTACGATTGGCTAGGAATATGGACAAGTGGTCTGCACCAATGGAAAGCTCTTTCCGAGACAAGCAGTTTCATATATTGGAACTCCTCAAACGGATAAGTATTGAAAAAGATATGACCAAATCAAATCAGCAGCAGAATCTTACCTTTCCTAGATTTTAGGGTTACGAATTAAAGAGTCCTTGACTTGTCTTCCACTCCAAGTAATTCGACCTAGCACCTATAAATACCAGCTCTAAACCTTAGAAAATCATCTCTTGGCTGCATAAGCTTAATATACACATATAATTCATCATAGAAGCAATCAAGAGGATCCAGATGAGGAAGAAGCAAGAGCTAGAGCTTAACTAGATCAATTCAACACTTCTCCATCTCTACTCTTTGGGTAATTTAGTATTAGATTTATTTTGTCTATGAGGTATTTCTAAGCTATATATCTAAGAAGTTTATTTATGCATAATTTCTCTTTAGGATTGTAATTATATGAACCTTTGAATATTTTTTTCTGTTTTAATTTGAATCTGGGATTTTAGTATTTAATTGAATTGGTTCTTAATTTCCATTGACTATATTCTTGTACTTATTCACTATCATTGACGTCGCGAATCAAGGGTAGGTTTTAGTAATTAGGCTATTCCATATAGTGGCGTATGGATCACCTTGACGGGAGGTTTAATTACAGACATAGGATATAGACGCGTGGTATCCGTTATTTGACCCTAACGGGCTTGACTAACCAAATAGCCAATGAGGTAAAATAGTATTCATCTGAAAGTAGCTTATAATCGCCCTGACGGGGTTTGTAATACCGTAGGATAGCTTCTAGGTCCACCCTGACGGGGGCTAGGAGATAGTAGATTCCCGACTATTGCGAAATTTCCCATTCACCCTTATTCTTAGTAATCATAGATTCAATAGGATAGATTCATACTTGCATATCCTTATCTTTCTTGCATAATTATTAATTGTTTATTTTATTGTTTATTTTATTTTTTAGTTAATTAGAAAACAAACTCCCTTGCTATTTATCTTTTTAAAGCAATCAAAACTATTTATTCTGATCTTGAACACGAATTTAGAATAACTACTTAAATCCCTGTGGAGACGATAATCCCGATTTTACTTATCTATTACTTGGTACGACCCGTACACTTGCGGTCTGTGGATCCTTTATTACTTTGATTTTATTTCATTATTTTATAACACACAAGGACCCACCAAGTTTTTGGCGCCGCTGCCGGGGATTTAAAGCGGTTATTTTATTTTGTGTTTAAGTTAGGTTAGTAGTTTTATTTGTTTTCAGTTTTACGTTTGTTTTGTTTTAGTCTCTTTTCAGGTTTTTCTTTAGGTATGGAGATTTCCCTCTATCAAGAGCCAATTCCAAAACCGGCCTGTTATATGCCAGTACACAAATTCATGGACTTGACATGCAAGAGCTTGACAGATCATTATGACAGGCTCAGGAAGTTGGAGGACTCCCTCAATTGTTTCATGAAGGCCACAACGGATAATATAATAAAGAGTAATGCGAAATCGATGCTGTCATATCATTAGTGCAAGTCATGCAACAAAGCCATTAATGGAGCAACGATTGACGCAACTCACAGAAACAATTGAGAAATAACATCAAGTACCATCTATGCAAACGGGCCAAAGTACAAATTTAGATGATGAGGCCATTCAAATTGATAGCAATGTTTGGTTCGATGTAGCTACAGAGTTTAGCCTTCAAGAAGAGGAGGAAGTGGAATCGCCACCAGTTGCACCTAGTGAACTAGAGATTCCAACAATAGAAGAATCAACCATGCTAAGCATAGATGAGACAATTGTTGGTAATGGAGTCGAAATTGAAATTAAATCTTGTGAAGGGACGATTACATCCATGGAAAACCCAGCCAAGCCACGTTTAGAGGAATTAAATATTGAGGTCTTGGTTTAGAAAAGAGATAGAAGAAGAAGATACTAGGATGGATTCACCACCTAGTACTCTACTGATGTCACCTTTCAATCCAATAAAGACGAATCATTCAAACGGTGACATCGATAAAGCATTTGTAGAGGTGTGTAAAGACAAATCCCACACCCAAATGCTTGAAAGTAATACAAAAGAACTCACACCGCAACAAGTATTCAAAGAAGTTATTCCGGAAACAAATGAGAATGCGAGTGTAGAGATCGAGGTTGGAGATGTTGCCCTCATAACAAAAGAAAGTTATGAAACATCCCTTGTTTTGGACAAAATTCTAGAGGAGGAGCCTCTTGAGTTTCCCATTGTTCCAAAAGTATCTAAAGAGGTTAAAGAGAAGGACCACCACTATGAACCTGTGAAGAAGAGAGCTGAAAATGAGTTTGAGGTCGGAATCACGGTTGCTTGGAAGGCCTCCAAACAAGAGAATAGGCCACGAGGTTTCAAAAATGCGTGGATGGGACCATTTGTTGTTACTCGATTAGTGACACCAAAATTAATAGAGATACGACCTTTAAGAGGTCAAAAGGTGCGAATTGTAGACATACACAGCCTTACTCACTGCTGGGGAGGCTACATAATCAAGGGATAATGGAGGTAACCCATCAAACTTTGAATGACGTTAAATAAAAGTGCTCTTGGGAGACACCCCAAGCTTTAAATGCTTTATTGGTTTAGTTTTTTTTAGTGTTTTCATTCTTTTTAGTTGGTTTATGTGTTTTTGAGTGCATATTGCGTATTTGAGAAAGGTAGTAGTATTTTTGGTGTGTAGGTATGCAAGGGTTCTAGTTTGGGGTGAAAAACTGGAAAATTTTCGGAGTTTTAAAGGTTTGGGCCGAGGTATTTCGCGGTGTACCGCAGGTATCCGCGGTGTACCGCACCTATCAGCGCGAGAAATCTTTCAAAAACTTCGAACGGGCATAACTTTGCGCTCGGGTATCGGAATTCACTTTTTTTCGAGTCTAAACCGCATATTTTTTCGAGATCTATCCAATGGTGTGAAGAAAAACTTATTTGGAGGAAAAATAAAAAACGAATTTTTTTAGGAACATTGAGAGAAAAATTCAAATTTTAGGTTATAACGAAGAGGAAGGCTAGTTTAATCTGAATTATCCAATCCTTAAGCCTCTCTTTCTTCTCCAAAACTCTCCCAACTCCATTGAAGCTTAAACAAACCTTCACCTAACATCAAAACACTACCAAATCACCATGAATTCAAATCTAAATCCTTCCCTACATCGTTACAAAGAAGATGAGAAACAAGAGATTTCTAGAGTGTAATTGATTGGGATGGAGCACAAGAGGATGTAAGGGAAAGTGAAATTGGTGATACATGAAGGATGAATACAAGGAAATCACTGCACCTTAACTTGGGTATTAATCAAGCGAGGCAATAGCATCGAAGAGTATGTTTTCTTTCTTCCTTACCACTTCTCTATATGCACTATTTGCTATTTTTATTTTATTGAGTCTTTTCGAGTCGTGGGGACACGACTCATTTTTGAGTTGGGGGTGGGGATTCGTTGTCCCTCATCTCCATTTTTATGTGATTTACTGATTGTTTTAGAGAAATTTGAAAAATTTTGAAATTTTTAAGAGATGGATTAGATGTAGAATGTGTTTAATAGCTTTAAAGCATAAGCTTAGTAAGTTGATGATAGAAAGTAGTATGTTTATGAGCTGCTTTATTTTGTATGCTTTGAGTATTTGTAGGAAAATACACATTGATAGTAAAGAAAATATTAGTTAGCAATGCGATAGAAAGTATGTTCGATCTCAGAGAACCATGAGTCGTGTGTAGGTCGTGAGATCCAAGCTAGTTGATGAACCCATTTAATGAACGTGCTAAAGGTAAGAGAATGACGAAATTGCATAGTTTAGAAAGTGATTAAGGCGGTTCTTTCATAAGCCCCTTGTTGCCTTTCATCTTGCTGTCCATTTTATTATTATATATCCTTCTCAGCCCCTTCTAGCCTTTCTAAATCCTTTTTATTAGCCACATTATAAGCTATATCCCTTTAGATTATAGGACTTTTCTATATGACCCGCACTCAAATCGCGATGCATAGACAATTGTTTTAGAGCTTGAGTTTGGGGTGGTGGGTCCACCATTATGGGAAATATTATGGGGTTGGGATTTTTGAGCTTATTAAGTGTGCTATGTCCTATATTTGATGATGATTTACAGGTTTATTTGTAACCCTTTGCCGGGGTAATAGTGAATGAAAAAGAAGCTACGAGCTAAAGTTATGAAAAGACATAATTTATGAAAAATAGCGTGATATCTCAACATCAAAAAGAGAATCATAGCTATACAAAAGAAAAAAATTGATATGAAAAGAATATATATTTGGACCGGCAAAGAGGAATTTTAATGTGAACATCATAGTGCTTTAATTGGGTTATTGGGGATGCTAATTTGTGCATCAAGGAATTCACTGGGTTGAGTGAGAACGTTTTACGAGAGTAACTCAAGCTCTAGGGCGATTCGTTGATGGCTAGTGAGGAGAGAGCCAAAAGCTCACTCTAAATTATCCAAATACACTTATCATACCGTCCCTAAGCCAACATTACAACCCTAAAGACCTTTTGATTCTTTGTTATGTAATCTAGAAGTGATTGAACCGTTAGAGATTAGTTAAGTGGATCTTTGGATACTAGTGAAGTTTGATGAACAATCTATAGCCTCCATGGTGAACTGAGTAAAGATCCTCTCCTTCTTACATTGCGAAACTAATCTAATCTTGAATTCAAACCGTGTTGATTATAGATATGACAAGTGTGCAGGTATGTAGTTTGTAAATATTATTACATGAAATTTTCTAAGTAGTTGCTTTGAGTTTATTCTATATATTCTGCTATCTTCTTCTCCCCTGTGCTTCATTGATATAGCTGATATTTTCGAGACTTCCCTATGTTTTTATTTTTTATTGTATCGGGACGATACAAGTTTGAGTTGGGGGTCTTGATGTCTCCCTTTTTGGTCTAAATATAAGCCCTTAGGAGACATCATTTTAGGATGAAAATGGTCTTTTTATATTGACTTTCGTGCTTAAATGGCAATATTACACTTTCTCCCATTGGAATTAGACTAATTGCATTTATAGAGCTTTTGTGCGTTAATTTACTTATTTTTAGTGCAAAGTTAGTAGGTTTATGAATTTCATGAGAAACCAATCCAAGGAGGAGAAGTGAGAATTAAAATCTTAGAATATTTCTAGTGTGCTTAGTTGAGTTTCCTGAATTTAGAGTGCACTTTCCTATTTCTATTTCTTGAATTATTGATTTATTATTTTTAAAGCATATGCGGTTTAATTATTTATTTATTGTGAAGCTTTAAGAGATAAATGGTAATTACTTAGAGACCAAGTCGAGTTAGAGAAGGAAAGGGAAAAGATGTACATGGAAATAAGAAGATTAAGGAAAGATATATGCAAAGAAGGAAAAGATAAAGCTGCCTTATGAATCTGAAATTCCAGCCACGTTTTAAAGATCAATCCATAACTTACTATTGTCTAGGAATCTGGACAAGTGGTTTGCACCAATGGAAAGCTCTTTCCGAGACAAGCAGTTTCATATATTGGAACTCCTCAAACGGATAAGTATTGAAAAAGATATGACCAAATCAAATCAGCAGCAGAATCTTACCTTTCCTAGATTTTAGGGTTACAAATTAAAGAGTCCTTGACTTGTCTTCCACTCCAAGTAATTCGACCTAGCACCTATAAATACCAGCTCTAAACCTTAGAAAATCATCCCTTGGCTGCATAAGCTTAATATACACATATAATTCATCATAGAAGCAATCAAGAGGATCTAGAGGAGGAAGAAGCAAGAGCTAGAGCTTAACTACATCAATTCAACACTTCTCCATCTCTATTCTTTGGGTAATTTAGTATTAGATTTATTTTGTCTATGAGGTATTTCTAAGCTATATATCTAAGAAGTTTATTTATGCATAATTTCTCTTTAGGATTGTAATTATATGAACCTTTGAATATTGTTTTTCTGTTTTAATTTGAATCTGGGATTTTAGTATTTAATTGAATTGGTTCTTAATTTCCATTGACTATATTCTTGTGCTTATTCACTATCATTGACGTCGCGAATCAAGGGTAGGTTTTAGTAATTAGGCTATTCCATATAGTGGCGTATGGATCACCTTGACGGGGGGTTTAATTACAGACATAGGATATAGACGCGTGGTATCCGTTATTTGACCCTGACGGGCTTGACTAACCACGTAGCCAATGAGGTAAAATAGTATTAATCTGAAAGTAGCTTATAATCGCCCTGACGGGGTTTGTAATACCGTAGGATAGCTTCTAGGTCCACCCTGACGGGGGCTAGGAGATAGTAGATTCCCGACTATTGCGAAATTTCCCATTCACCCTTATTCTTAGTAATCATAGATTCAATAGGATAGATTCATACTTGCATATCCTTATCTTTCTTGCATAATTATTAATTGTTTATTTTATTGTTTATTTTATTTTTTAGTTAATTAAAAAACAAACTCCCTTGCTACTTATCTTTTTAAAGCAATCAAAACTATTTATTCTGATCTTGAACACGAATTTAGAATAACTACTTAAATCCCTGTGGAGACGATAATCCCGATTTTACTTATCTATTACTTGGTACGACCCGTACACTTGCGGTCTGTGGATCCTTTATTACTTTGCTTTTATTTCATTATTTTATAACACACAAGGACCCACCACGAGGCGGATGATTAATTTTGAGGAGTGGAGACAAGAGTGTGATTTAACGGATTTGGGTTTCGAGGGTCCGAGATTTACTTGGTGTGATTCGTGGAATACGGGTCAACGGATTTTTCGACGTTTAGATCGGGCCTATGCTAACTCGCAGCAGTTAACTCTTTTTCCCCTCGCTAAAGTGACGCATCTAGATAGAAGGCATTCGGACCATGCACCAATTTTAATTCAGTTAATTCCGAGAGGCCCGAGCCTGCCTAAGAGATTTCGTTTTGAGTCAGCATGGTGTGTTCACAAGGATTTTAAGGAGTTTGTGGGTAAAAAGTGGGTTGGAGGTAATGAAGATATTGGAGAAAGTATTAGTAAGATGAAAGAGGATCTGGCCGTTTGGAAGAATTCGGTGTTTGGTGATATACATAAGAAGAAAAAGATTCTTTTAGCAAGACTTGAGGGTATTCAGCGGTCGTTACAAAATTCATATAACTCTTCCTTGTTCGAATTAGGTAAGAGACTTCGGGGTGAGTACTTAAGCGTTTTGAAGGAAGAAAAACACTTTTGGTTTCAACGGTCTAAGGAGAAATGGATACGTTCTAGTGACAGTAATACCCGGTATTATCATCTGGCTACTATGAAGAAGCGGAAATCTACCCATATTTTACGTTTGAAGGATAGCAATAATAATTGGGTGGAGGAGAAGGAGGCGTTGGGTGGTTTGGTTCGTGATTATTTTGTGGAGATATATTCTGAACCATCTAAATTTGTGGGACCCTTTTCGTTACCACATGGGGTTGGTTTAGAAGGGACGGAAAAAGCAATTTTGGAGGAGGATTTTACAGATGAAGAGATAAGGATAGCAGTCTTCTAGTCTGATCTGAATAAAGCACCGGGGAGTGATGGTATTTCAGTTTTATTTTATCAAAAGTGTTGGGAAATTGTAGGGCCGGATATTTGTAACATGGTGAGGAAGGCGATTCAGGTTGGTGAGTTTTCTGTTAGTCTTAACCGAACTTTGGTTCACTTAATCCCCAAGGTTCCGGATCCGGAGGTGGTTGCGAACCTTAGGCCGATTAGCCTTATAAATAATCCCTTTAAATTTACAATGAAAGCAATGGTGAATAGGATCTGCCCGTTTTTAGCTGAGAAAATTGGTCCTAATCAGAGCAGTTTTCTCCCTGGGAGGTCGACTATAGATAATGTGGTGCTTGTGCAAGAAATCGATCATAGGAATGCAGAAGATGGTGTCTAAAACAGGTTATATGGCTATCAAGATTGATCTAGCGAAGGCATATGATAAGCTTAGTTGGAGCTTTATAGAGGATACGATTGCTTTCTTTGGGTTTCCTACATCTTGGATTAGGTTGATTATGTCGTCAATGGCGGGTAACACGGTCAATGTTCTTTGGAATGGGGAGCAGCTGGACAGTTTCACTCCACAAAGAGGGATTCGTCAGGGAGATCCCTTATCCCCCTATCTTTTTGTTTTGTGTATTGAAAGATTATCTATGCTTATACAGGGCCTTTGTGGGGGAAATGAGTGGATTCCCATTCGGCTTCACCAGCAAGGGCCTTCGATCTCACACATCTTTTTTGCAGATGACTTGTTACTTTTTGCTGAGGCGAACGAAGTTCAGGTGGATCTTATAAAGGAGGTGTTGCGAGTGTTTTGTGATGAGGCCGGACAAACAGTTAGCGAAGAAAAGTCGTTGATTTATTTTTCGTCTAACGTTATAGAGGAGAGAGCGATGGAACTCGCGGAGCGGAGTGGTTTTACCCTTAGCGATTCGTTAGGAGTTTATTTGGGCACACCTATTAGATCGAAGAGGCTACCTCGAGGTTTTTTTAGACGTGTTATTTCCAAGATGAAGAATAAATTACCAAATTGGAGGAGTTAGAACCTCTCGATGGCGGGACGGGTAGTTTTAGCTCAATATGTTCTTTCGGCAATTCCAACGTACGTTATGCAAACATTAAAGTTTCCGGTACATGTTTGTGATGAGATAGACAAGATTATGCGGGATTTTATATGGGGATCTTCGGATGAAGGCCAGAAAATACATTGGTTAGCTTGGAAAGTATTATGTAGAGCTAAAAGGAATGGTGGTTTGGGGTTGCGTAGTGCAAAGGAATATAATAGAGCGTTACTAGCTAAGTTGGGTTGTAAGCTTCTCATTAATGATAGGGCATTATGGGTTAGTGCGTTTAAGCAAAAGTACTTTCGTTTGGGTTTTTTAGATCGTATAGCTAAGCCGTCGGATTCGCGGATGTGCAAGGCGGTGTTGGAAGGGAAGGAAGTGTTGAGGAATAGCGTTACGGAAATAAGCAGTGGTGATATGAGTTATTTTAAGTGGGCCCATACACCTTCAGGTGTTTTTTCTGTTAAATCAGCATATAACCATTTAACATCGGAGGAAGGGGAGTCGAATTTCAAGTGGGAGCTGATTTGAACTCTCAAGTGCCCACAAAAAATCAAGAATCTGATTTGGAGGGCGATATGGGCCCGTCTACCAACTGCTAAAAATCTCAAATATCGGGGTGTAATTGAGGAGGCACTGTGTAAAAGATGCGGATCAGGGGAGGAGTCTTCATCACATACTTTTAGAGCTTGTAATGATTATGCTACTGTCTTAAAATCTTGTTTGACAGGTACAGGGGCTATGAGGACTTACAGGGCAGCTGGTCAGGCTTTGGGTCAGGACCGAGCTGTGAGGATTTGTTCAGCTGCGGCAGGGGATGAAGATCAGGCAGCGGGTCGGGTCCAGGTTGGGAATTCAGTTCGCGCAGCAGGACGTGTAGCAGCGGGCTTGGACTCTCGCACAGCAGCTTTGCAGGTTGGCGCCAGGAGTGCAGATCAGCAGCGCAGGGGCCTGGATGCAAATTCCAGTTTTGTGAGACAGCAACAAGGTGGGGAGGATAGCCTGGACTCGCTGGAGGACTTTAATTAGTGGACAAAGATGCTGAGTGGCAAAGATTGTGTGAATGGGATAGAGAGGAGGATTATCTTCGCGGCATATGTGTGGAATGTGTGGATTGATAGAAATTCAAGGTTGTTCGACCCGGATGCGAAGAAGAAGTCCAATAGTGAGTTATGTGCTTTAATTAAAAATTCAGCATGTGATTTTGTGAGGGCGTGGGTATGGAAAGAGATGGTGGCTTGATTATTTCGGCTAATAGTATTCTTGTCAAATGGGGAAAGCCCGTTAATGGTATGAAACTTAACGTAGATGGCTCGTTTGTGGAGGATAAAATGGTAGCAGGAATTGGTGGTTTATTTAGAAATAGTAATGGTGATTACTTGGCTGGGTTTGCGGGTCAATGTGTCGCAGATTCTCCTTTTGAAGCTGAAATATTTGCATTACTTTTCGGGCTTCGAATGGCAGTTGATCAAGGTCTTACAGCATTAATTGTTGAGATGGATTCGTGTGAGTTGCACGCGCTAGTGAAGGGCGGTGCGAACTCAGGGGTTCATGTCAATGATAAAGTAAGAGCCTGCTGGGATATTCTTGAATCTCGTGAGCACTTTGAGTTAGTTTGGTGCTACAGGGAAGCGAATCGGTGCGCGGATTGGTTAGCGAAGTACGGTGCAAGGAGGGATGGGGGTCCGATTCTGTTGTGGGATCCTCCGGATGGTCTGTGGCGCTTGTTGACGTTGGATAGATGTGGTTGGTCGACCCCGAGAACCATTCTAGTTAGGCAATAAGTAGGAAGTATATAGATTCCCGGTCGATTTTTCGGCCTCTTATGTAACAAAAAAAAGATAGAATAGTAGATTAATCATAAAAAAATTGGAAACCCAACCTTTCGATTCTACTTTTGTCAAATATTACTAATAATTTAATAACGTCATTAAAAACTTGTATTTGAGTTCGATTTATTTGAATTCGTTTTATTTGTCAAATAAATCAAGTTTAAAATTTAAAAAATAAATATACTATTTATCATTTATAATATTACGATGGTCAATTTGTATTTAAAAAATATAAAAAACTTTAGTATTTTAATTTGTGACTTGTTGTTTCATACAGATGGTTTTTGTTCAAAATTCTAATAATTAACATATTGACCCATTTAATTGATATTTTAACATTTTAAATTATTAATTAATCTCATAAATTTAAAAAAGATTACAAAAAACTACAAAAATTTGAAATAAAAAAATACAATCACATCTCAAATCTCAATCTACTTCAATTCATTTTCTTCACAAACATGTCAATTAAACACACTATTCTCCACCATCAGCAACAAAATAGACTATATTAAAACTCAATTAAGTTAATAATGAATCATACTCAACTCATCCCTCATCTCAATCACGCAACATATAAGTGTTTTGAACAAAAAAAATCACGCAATAAACATTATTCTCCCCCATCATCAACAATTTTTTTTAGTCAAATTAACTTATATTAAAAGGGATCAAAAGGCATGGAGTAGTTAACCTACTCCAGCAGAGTCAAAAACCATAGCATCATTACAGATAATAGAAGCAAAATCATTCGGCAAAACACAAAACCAATTAACAGATAATAAATTCCTAGAATAAGCCTTCACAATCCAATCAGCTGCTTTGTTAGCACTTCTTCGTATCCCACGAATCAAAATCTGGGGGTGGGCTTTAGTCATGCTTCTAATATCTTCAAGGATAGGCCTAACCTTCCAATGGCAGGACGCGCTTGAAGAATGCACGGCTTAAAGAACTGCTTCTGCATCAGATTCAATACTGGTGCATGAAGGAACTTGTTCAATGGAAAACAGAAGAGAGCTTCGTAGCGCCATTGCTTCAACTTCAAAACTAGAGCAGGCTGTAGAAGACATGGCAAAGCCAGTTACTACATCACCTGCACTATTACGAGCAACTGCGGCTGAGAATGCTTTTCCAGGAATAAACGAGGCATCCACATTGATTTTAATTTCATTAGAGGGAGGTTTGATCCAAAACAGGGATAGGGACTTCCATGTTGGCAAATGTAGCTGATGAGGGATTAGATTAATATCCAGTTCTTCTTCATTGGCACAAAAGATATCCCTGCAATTTAAGTTCATAAGAGTTAATCCTGTATCAAAATTAATAGGGACATCTTCAATAACTTTCTTATTTCGCATTATCCATATAGTCCAAAGGCAGGCTATAATGGTAAGAAGGATATTATTTTTTTTTTTAATTCTGGCCTTGCTCAATTAAATAACCAACCCAACAATTAAGACCAGCCATAGAGGATGGATCGACACTACAATGTAGAGGAGATAAACACCACATTCTCCTAACCCAATCACATCTTAAAAACAGATGTTCTATGTTTTCTTCCTCCTTGAGACAGATTTTACACAGATCAGAACTAGTACAGTTTCTAACAAATCTGTTTCTTTCAGTCGAGAGTGCATTAAGAATAACCCTCCAAAAGAAGAATTTAAATTTGGAGGGAGCTTTGGAAGCCCAACTGAGGGAAAGAAGATCATGGTTGGGGAATAAGGAAGGAGTAGGATGAGTAGGGGGAGGGATATAATTCTCTATCTCGTATGAATAACCAGATTTACTGGTATATATACCATGGTTAGTATAGGGTCAAATATAATTTATAGGCCCATCAGTCCATGGTATATTAAGATCAGTAATCTTCTTAGTTATTTCTGGGGGAAATAGGGAATTAATAATATCAACCTTCCAAGTTTTTGTATTAGTGTTTATCAAATCAGCTACAAATTTGGGGAAAGTGGGCTCTTCATTATAGTGGGGAGGTTTAGGGAGATAAGAACCAGCCCAGTTGTCTTCCCAAATGGAAGTGTAATGCCCATCTCCTATGGGTTTGATAATGTGTTGTTTTAATAATTCTCGACCCTTAACAATGCTATTCCAGGTCCAAGAGGCACCACGAATCTTAGGAGAATTAAGGAAGTCTTTTTCATTAAAGTTGAGGCCTTTAAGGACAAGGTATACTAGAGAATCAGGATTATTAAGGATGGACCATGCCTGTTTAGCTAATAAAGACAAATTAAAGACTTCCAGATTTTTAATACCGAGCCCACCATGGAATTTCGGTGAGGATATTCTGTTCCAACTTAACCAGTGGATGCCTAAGTGTTCCTCTCTACCCCAAAGAAATTTGCTAGTAAGCGAATTAATTTTTTTAATAATTCCTTTAGGAATAGCTAGGATGGACATGAAATAAGTAGGGAAAGCATGAATAATCAAGGATATCAGGGTTGATCTTCCTGCTAGGGATAGGAGAGATTGTTTCCATCCACTAAGTTTATCAGCAATTTTAGATACAAGAGTATCCATTGCCTTAGTTTTCGAATTACCCCACTCAGTTGGGATACCTAAATAGAGACCTAAGTCACTAGTAATAGGCATGTGAAATGCATCTTCAAGTTGGATTTTCATATGTGGGGTAGTATTTGGACTTAGAAGGATTGAGGATTTATTTCGATTTATTTCCAAACCTGAGGCAAAACAGAATCTATGTAGAGTCTCACGAAAAGCATGGATTTCGGAAGCAGAGTTTTGAAGAAAGAAAATTGAATCATCTGCAAAAAGCAGATGATGAATTTTGGGGCTTACTCTTCTCAATTTAACACCTTTAATCAATCCATTCTGGACATCTTTTTCAATCAGGGATGAGAGTAGATTTGAGACTATAGTAAACAAATAAGGGGATAATGGATCACCCTGGCGCAATCCACGAGAAGGTTTGAAAGAGCTAGAAGGGTGACCATTCAAAATAATATTAAAACTAACAGAAGTTACACAATTTTTAATGAAGGACACCCAATTCGCGGAAAAGCCCATTTTAGCCAATAAGGAGAAAAGAAAGTTCCAGCTTACTCTGTCGTAAGCCTTGTGAATATCAGCTTTTATGATAGAAAAGCTATTTCTGGAGTTAGCTCTAAGATGTTTTAGCTTGTGAATGACTTCGTGTACAATAATAATGTTATCTTGGATCAACCTTCCTTTAATGAAGGCAGATTGGCAGGGGGAGATAATCCTAGGGATAATAGCACTAAGTCTCAGAACCATTACTTTAGACAGAATTTTATAAAGGAAGTTTGTGCAGGATATAGGTCTAAACTGGTTTATCTTTTGGGGATTTTTACATTTTGGGATCAGGATAATATTAGTTTCATTTATTTTATCCAAAGGGATAGAACCAGCGAGGATCCCATTACAGATAACTAAGATATCTTATTTGAGTAAATCCCAATGTTGGTGGAAAAAAGCTCCAGGGAGCCCATCAGGACCTGGAGATTTTGAGGGATGTAGCTGCCAAGCAGCTAATTTCAATTCATCTAAGGTAATAGGCCTCATAAGAGAGAAATTCTCTGCTTCAGTTATGAGGGGTTGAATATGACTCAAAATGGGGTCTATAGCCCTAAGCCCAGGATCTTGATAAAGATCATTGAAAAACTCAGTTACATGATCTTTTAACTCAGAAAAACCAACTGTCCATGAATTGTCTTCTTTACGAAGACAGATAATACGGTTTGAAGCTCTCCTAATTCTTGTAGATAGATGGAAAAATTTGGAGTTTTTATCCCCCAGTTTCAGCCATCTAATACGAGATCTCGTGGCCCAGAATTTCTCCTCTAAGGACCAATATTTTTCAATTTCAGAAGAAATTGAGGAGAAAAGATCAGACAAGGATTCATTGGGTTGAAGAGGGGGAGGATTAAAGGACATAAGCTTTTCAAGTTTATTGGTTAAAAGATTAATCATAGTAGCATTGTTCCTCAAATTGATTTTTTTTCCATCTCAGAATGGTTTTTTTACATCTAACCAAACGTTTAGCTAATTTAATATGGGGAGCACCACTAAAATTATCTGAACTGGATAGGCAAGTATTAATAGCAGTTCTACACGTTGGGATTTTTAGCCAATTTGGATCAATTTTTAAATTTTTTCTAGTATTTGAAGCAGGGGGATCATATAGATGAAGGATCATAGGGGAATGATCCGAGCCTATAGGGGGAGCATTGTGAATCCAGGCTTCAGGAAATGTATTAATCCAAGTAGGGGATCCTAAACCTCTATCCAATTTTTGAATTATAAGATCTTCATTATCTCTATTATTTCTCCAGGTGAAAGAACATCCTTTAACAGGGATTTCAGATAGCTTATTTAGGGAAATATAATCATTGAAGGTGCGCATTTCAGATAAAGTTTTAGGATTACCCCCAATTTTTTCCTGTTGGTGTCTAATATCATTAAAATCTCCTATAAATAAGTTAGGGGAATCAGGGTTCGTATCTGTTTTAGAATTAATAAAGGCCCATAACTTATCTTTGTTTGCCTTATCAGGGATTGTATAAGATAAAATTTAAAGACCAAGCAATGCCTTCAGGGCTCAAAAAAGAAACAGAAATATGATTGTCATCAGAAGAAGTTACCTCGCAATCAACGTTGTCCATGCCAAACAAGGCTAGTCCTCCAGAAAGTCCAACAGGATCAACACTCCATAATAGTTTTATTTTTAGCTTCTTCGCAAGTAGTAGCAGCTTTTTTCTTTTAGTCTTAGTCTCCGAAAGACCAAGAACTTGGGTTTTTTCCCTAGAGATAAGCTCCCTAAGGTTTTGGACCGTCAAGGGGGACCCCGTCCCTTGACAGTTCCAAAATACCCCTATCATTTATCTTGTGGGGGTTGCGGTTTGCAACCACCCACGTCCACGGGAGCTATCATTTGAAGAGGAGGGATATTCGCAGCAATCTCTAATAGGGGAACTTCAACCAGCGTATCTTTATCCTCACTATAACCTACCATTTCTTCATGAGTAATCTTTCTCTTCTTCGCGCTTTGACTCATCTTCGAATTAGAAGGACCAACCATACCAACAGCTATGTCCACCAACTTTGGGTCACTTTCAGGTTTAACCATCTCTTCTTTCGCATGAGGGTTAGGAGTTTGCATTGTAGGAGTAGGGAGAGTTGATTGATCAGTAACTGTAGGCGAGATAGCCATTGGGGATTTAGGTTCATTTGGGTTCTCATTAATCGGAGGTGGGATACCAGAGGGTAGAGTAGGAGAGATAGATGGGGATTTCTAATTTTCATTTGAGATGTTTTGATTAGGGGTATGAAAGATAGTGGGACTATTTGAGATTTCCCCCTCGCTCAGATTTGGGCTCTTAGGATTTGGGTTAACCCATTGGAAGCTGGTCTTACTGGTGGGGGCAAAGGTGTGATAAAATAATAGATAAATAAAGATAATAATAAAGAGCACACACCCTTGAGAACCACGGAACTCACTGCAAGTATCACAGATCGTTTGCAAGTTTTAATGATAAGTCAAGTTCGTTCGTAGGGATTGTATCCGTTAGATCTACTTATATTTAATAAGCGTAGATGAATTTAGATGTTTTAGAATAAAATATAAAAAGATAAAACAATATAAAATAACTTTCTGATATGAAATAAACAAATACGAATGCAGATAAATAAATATGAATGTAAGTCTATTAGATTAGGGTCACTAATATGAGTCTATTTTACTAAGTTGTTATTCTAACCTGTCACAGATTAAGCATTATATATTAACCAGGATTCTAAATTCTACCTAGCCTTTTCTAGGCTTAGGAGCAACCTCTCCACTACTAGGGATTCCTAAGTAATGATTGGTGATTAAATCAAACCTTAATGACTATCTAGTTAGGCAAAGGATCAAAACTAGACGATTATGTGGTGTTGTCAATAACTAAGAAAAATTCTAAGATTGGCCAAATCTAGGGATGTAACAATAAGTCAAAACACATAATAACAATATACGCCAAGCTCAATCAATTAAAATAACAAATAGTATTTATGAATTAAAGACCAAATAACAACCTAACAATTAAAAGTAAAACTTACAGAATAAAAGATTAGAAATATGGTTGAGCATAAATCTATAGCTAATTACCCTAAATATAGAGAAGGTAGATGTAGAAGAGGAGTTTGTCAGTCTCCAATCTTCGTCTTCTTGTCTTCCTCTATAGGTCAGCTTGCTTCTTGAATGAATAGCTTGATTCTAAGGATGAATATTAATGTAAAGGACTAAGCTATTGTTTATAATTTAAGCTAATGTTTAGAACTGAGCAAGGACATGTTTACAATGGTATAAGGGTGTATTTATAGGTGTCTTGAAAGCCCTAATTCGTTTTCTTGAAGGAGAAGTAAGTGGTGGACTCCAAGCCCAACTCAAATTCGTAACCCTAAAAACATGAAATCAGGTCCGATCTTCTTTTGGCTCTAACAGCTTCAATATTCATCCGTTTGACGCGTATGAGTACACCAAATTCATCGTCTCGGAAAGCTCTTTAACTTTTCTCTTGACCGTTTCTCCAAATTCCACACCGTTTTTGAGATATAAGCTGATTTGTGGTCGTAGGTGCAGAAATTCAGGATTAAGGCAGCTTTTCCTTTTCCATATTTTTACCTTTTGTTTCCTTATCTCCAATTACCATGCTTATCTCTTTCCATATCTTGTAGTCTTTGACTTGGAATCTAATTAATCTCCATAATTATCTTTAAAGCTTCACACTAAATAAATAATTAAACCCAATATGCTCTAAAAATATTATATTACTAAATCAAGACTCAAAATAGGAAAGTGTAGCATTTCTCAAGAAAATCGACTATAATGACTTCTAAATCACTAAAAATGATGTCTCATCCTAATATAAATCTATCACAAATGAGGAGACATCAAGACCCCCAACTCAAAGTTGTATCGTCCCGATACAATAAAGATAAAAACAAAGGGAAATCTCTAAATACACACCTAGGTCAATTAAGCACAGAAGACAGAAGATAGAAGAATATGGAGAATAAAATTAAAGCAACTACTCAGAAAATTTCATGTAATAATATTTAAAAACTACATACTTGTACACTTCTCATATCCACAGTCAACACGGGTTGAATTCAAGATCAGATTAGTTTCGCAATGTAAGAAGGATTGGGACTTTACTCAGTTCCCCAAGGAAGCTATAGATTGTTCATCGACCTTTACTAGTATCCAAAGCTCCACTTAACTACTCTCTATTGGCTCAATCACTTCTCAATTACATAGCAAAGAATCAAAAGGTCTTTAAGGTTGTAATTTAAGCTTAGGGACGGTATGATAGTATATTTGGATAATTTGGAGTGAGCTTTTGGCTCTCTCCTCACTAGCCATCAACGAATCGCCCTAGAGCTTGAGTTACTCTCATAAAACGTTTCTCACTCAACCCAATGATTTCTTTGATGCACAACATCCCCAATAACCCAATTAAAGCATAAGATGTTCACTTAAAAATTCCACTTTGCCGGTCCGAATATACATATTTTCTTTTCAAATCAATTTCTTCTATAGCTATGACTCTCTTTTTAATGTTGAGATATCATGCTATTTTCGCATATATATATTTTCTTCTTTTAATGCCCTTGTTGGCAAATTTAGCTCATAGCTTCTTTTTCATTCACTATTACCCCGGCAAAGGGTTACAATAAAAATTTGTGAATCATCATCAATACAAAGAACAGAGCACAATTAATAAGCTCAAAAATCCCATCCCAATAACAATTCCCATAATGGTGGACCCACCACCCCAAACTCAAGCTCTAAAACAATTGTCTATGCATCGCGATTCGAGTGCGGGTCATATGGAAAAGTCCTATAATCTAAAGGGATATGGCTTATAACGTGTTTCAATAAAAAGCTTTAGAAAGGCTAGAAGGGGCTGAGAAGGATATAGCATAAAAATAACATGGTGAGAAGGTATAAAAAGGCTTCAAGGGCTTCAATATGAAAGAACCGCCTTAATCACTTTCTACACTATGAAATTTTGTTATTTTCTTACCTTTAGCACTTTCATCGAATGGGTTTATCAACTAGCTTGGATCTCACGGCCTACACACTTCTCAAGGTACCCTGAGATCGAACATACTTTCTATCGCATTGCTCACTAATCTTTTCTTTACTATCAATGTGTGTTTTCCTGCAAATACTTCAAAGCATACAAAATAAAATAGCTCATAAACATACTACTTCCTATCATTAACTCACTGAGCTTATGCTTTTAAGCTATTAAACACAGTCTACATACATCTAAACCTTCAAAAATTTTAATTTTACCTAAAAAACAGAAAAATGGAGATGAGAGACAACGAATCCCCACACCCCCAACTCAAAAATGAGCCGTGTCCCCACGACTCGAAAAGACTCAAAAATAAAAGAAAAGAAAATTAAAATTTCACAGATATTGCACATAAAGAAAAGGTAAGGAAGAAAGAAAACATACTCTTCGAGGCTATTTACCTCGCCTGATCAATACCCGGAATAGGGTGCAGTGCTTTCATGTATGTAAACTTCTAGTATCACCATATTCGCTTTCCCTGACATCTTCTTATGCTACATCCCAATCAATCACACTCTAGAAATCTCTTATTTATCTTCTTCCAATCTTTGCTCTTTGAATAATCTCTCATGTGACAGTTGTTCATTCAGGAATATGTTTTGAATACAGCTACTAGCGTCCCAGAAGCTTTTGTTCATCTTGGGTTAAAGGACTATCGATTGTAGAGGTTGTGGTGTCTTCCTTATGAAAGTTTAAACCTTTTTTGTTCTTTGAATTCACCACAGCTAGCTTTCCTCTATTCTCTTGATCCGATTTACCTCGTAATTTATTCCCAAACTAGTACCCATCTCAATTGAAATCTTCTAGAGCTTACCCAATTCCTTGCTTTGATTCTTCATATCCCTTAACACTTGATAATATCTCTATTCTCTTTATCATCTCTTTTGACCCCCAACTCAAAGCTTTGAACACTCTTGAAATTTGTACTTTATGATCATAGGTGGAACAAGCTTTATTTTGGTTAGGAAAGGTGTTAGGATGACAATTCTCCATGTGGGTATGATTGAATCAAGCTTTGATGATATGGGTTTATGAATTTTGGGAAAAGATTTTGAAATTCATGGTTTTGATTCTTGGTTTCTAGGTGTTTTGATATGATTTGGGTGCTTGAATCTTCTTTGGAATGATGTAGGGAAGGATTTGGGTGTGAATTAATGGTGATTTGGTGATGTTTTGATGTTAGGTGAAGGTTTGTTGAAGCTTTAATGGAGTTGGGAGAGTTCTGGAGAGAAGAAAGAGGTTTAAGGTTTGATAAATTCGGAATAATAAGCATTAGATCTCCTTATAAGCTTGAAACCCTTTCTTTTCTCTCTCTGGCGGCTCGTGCGGACTACCCTGCGGACCAGGGGGTGTACCGCGGGGTACACCGCAGCATCTGATGGGTGAAAAATTTTTGCTCACTGGATTGGACCCGTGGTAGGACCCCGTGGCACGCGTTTATGAGCTGCGGACCATGGTCCGGTGTACCGCGGGGGTGCTCCGAATTTATTGTGATAAACTAATAGATAAATAAAGATAATAATAAAGAGCACACACCCTTGAGAACCACGGAACTCACTGCAAGTATCACAGATAGTTTGCAAGTTTTAATGATAAGTCAAGTTCGTTCGCAGGGATTGTATCCGTTAGATCTACTTATATTTAATAAGCGTAGATGAATTTAGATGTTTTAGAATAAAATATAAAAGATAAAACAATATAAAATAACTTTCTGATATGAAATAAACAAATACGAATGCAGATAAATAAATATGAATGTAAGTCTATTAGATCAGGGTCACTAATATGAGTCTATTTTACTAAGTTGTTATTCTAACCTGTCACAGATTAAGCATTATATATTAACCAGGATTCTAAATTCTACCTAGCCTTTTCTAGGCTTAGGAGCAACCTCTCCACTACTAGGGATTCCTAAGTAATGATTGGTGATTAAATCAAACCTTAATGACTATCTAGTTAGGCAAAGGATCAAAACTAGACGATTATGTGGTGTTGTCAATAACTAAGAATAATCCTAAGATTGGCCAAATCTAGGGATGTAACAATAAGTCAAAACACATAATAACAATATACGCCAAGCTCAATCAATTAAAATAACAAATAGTATTTATGAATTAAAGACCAAATAACAACCCAACAATTAAAAGTAAAACTTACAGAATAAAAGCTTAGAAATATGGTTGAGCATAAATCTATAGCTAATTACCCTAAATATAGAGAAGGTAGATGTAGAAGAGGAGTTTGTCAGTCTCCAATCTTCTTCTTCTTGTCTTCCTCTACAGGTCAGCTTGCTTCTTGAATGAATAGCTTGATTCTAAGGATGAATATTAATGTAAAGGACTAAGCTATTGTTTATAATTTAAGCTAATGTTTAGAACTGAGCAAGGACATGTTTACAATGGTATAAGGGTGTATTTATAGGTGTCTTGAAAGCCCTAATTCGTTTTCTTGAAGGAGAAGTAAGTGGTGGACTCCAAGCCCAACTCAAATTCGTAACCCTAAAAACATGAAATTAGGTCCGATCTTCTTTTGGCTCTAACAGCTTCAATATTCATCCGTTTGACGCGTATGAGTACACCAAATTCATCGTCTCGGAAAGCTCTTTAACTTTTCTCTTGACCGTTTCTCCAAATTCCACACCGTTTTTGAGATATAAGCTGATTTGTGGTCGTAGGTGCAGAAATTCAGGATTAAGGCAGCTTTTCCTTTTCCATATTTTTACCTTTTGTTTCCTTATCTCCAATTACCATGCTTATCTCTTTCCATATCTTGTAGTCTTTGACTTGGAATCTAATTAATCTCCATAATTATCTTTAAAGCTTCACACTAAATAAATAATTAAACCCAATATGCTCTAAAAATATTATATTACTAAATCAAGACTCAAAATAGGAAAGTGTAGCATTTCTCAAGAAAATCGACTATAATGACTTCTAAATCACTAAAAATGATGTCTCATCCTAATATAAATCTATCACAAATGAGGAGACATCACTTACCTTTGGTTGGGTTTTCTTTTGACCAAGTGCGAATGGACCATCTCTTGCCAAAAGAAGGATTTGGGCCGGTTTTTTCTTGAATCTTATTGGGCCATGGAGTCCAATCTTCATCTGCATTATAGTTTTTGCGCTTGGAGCCTGCTGCTTTATAACCTTTTGGCCCAATATTACCCTTCGTGGGCCTCTGATTGCCTTTAGTGGACCCTCGAGTAGAGATGGGTCTTGCTGACTCAGCCTTATCTTCAAACTTAGCAGTAGGGGTAATAGCGGTATTTTCCAATGTAAGGGGATTAGGAACCATAACGATACCTTGTTCAGGTACAGAGGGACAGTCCTTATTTTGGCCCGTAATAGCTTTTCCTTTTCCAGTACCAAAGGACACTGCGTCTTTTTTGTCTCTTCTGTCACTTGGACCAATGTTCGTATGAGGTTGACTCGTGTATTCCGCCGACCAGCTCTGTCTTGAATCGCCGCTATCAGTGAACAACTTGGATGGATCATCAAGATCATCCATGATTTGGACCTTAGCACCTCGACCTTTAACTGGATCTACAGAAAGCCAATCTCCGAATCTGAGTCTGACCATTCCTCTCACACGCTTAGCTTCTTCCTTGAATAAACCACAGTCACTCGTGACATGATTGAGCATACCACAGTAGTGGCAAAACTTACTAAGCTTTTCATATCTCATACGAATCGTAGCTTCTGGTAGGGATGGTCTTTCGAGCTTAAAAATGGATAATAAGGGATTTTTCACTTTCCATAGAACTCGAATCCTCAACTGTTTTTTAGTTTCTATGGAGTCTTCGATATCGTAAGCAAGAAGGGTACAGTCGAGATTTTTGCTTATATCAACAGCGTTATCCGGTGTAACAAAAGCCGGAGGGAGATCTAGCAGCTGGATCTAGAGGGTAGCCATTGAAAAATCTGCTTCTGCTAGCGACATCTCAGGATGCCATGCATGGAGGATTAGCATATGACCATTCACTGACCAAGGACGGAAATGCCAAGTATTGAGCATATCCTCCTTAGTTTCGAATGCCAAAAGGAAGGTATTAAACTCTGCTGGGAGCACATGCATAGGCTTTCTGAGCCCCCAGGAGCGATTAGCAGCTATTTCCACCGTATAGGGATTGATTTCTTGGGGTGTGAGGATCTTAGCTAATAACATGTTTCGATGATTATATACCTCGTGATCTTGATATTTTGGGGTAAGTTTCATGGTTTTCTCAGGAAAATCCGCCATTGTTGCAGAGAGAGAGAGAGAGATGGGGTAGCTGAGAGGTTAGAGATGAGAGGAGAAGATGAAATGAGAAGAGAGTGGAGAGTAAAGTAAGTAAGGGTTGTAAACTTGGGTTTCCAATAAGGTGAATAGCTTTGTATCTTTTCGAGAACACTAGAGAGGATTTATAGAACCACACAAAGTTTCAATATAGGGATTAAAGCTAGAAATAAACTAATACGGCTAAACTAGGGATGATCAAAGAGACTAGACAGGACAAAAATTAAAAGTTAAGGGTAAATAAAGTAAACTAGAGGATTAATATCTATTAAAATGGGATAACCAAGGGGAGAACAATCATTAAGATGGGAGAGGATCAAGACCATGCGTAATTAGGCATAAGGATTAGCTAGGGAACCATGATCTCTTGCATTGGGAAAGAGGAAACTCCATTTTTGCTGCAAAAACTTTTCCAGAGAGAGAAAGTTTTAGAGAGAAGGGAGAGCATGTTCTTTTTACATGTGTTTTCCATCATCAACAAGAATAGACCATATTATCAAATTAAGATAATTTCTTTATATAATTTATCAAACTCATCTCTTCAGTCACCAACTCTTAATTAATCAAACACATCTCTTCACTCTCCACACACACGCACTCTCCACACACACACACCTTCCTGCACATATGTGTCATTCCTTAAACTAACCCATTTTTTTAGAACCCACCTCATCTCTTCAACTCTTCACCTCTTCACCTCTTCATTAAGT
This sequence comes from Nemophila menziesii, assembly GCA_029959085.1. Lineage (NCBI taxonomy): Eukaryota > Viridiplantae > Streptophyta > Magnoliopsida > Boraginales > Hydrophyllaceae > Nemophila > Nemophila menziesii. The sequence goes on from JARWIR010000008.1 coordinate 31,149,895, forward strand.
TGTTCTTTGCACAATGGTAACCGTCGCCAAATCATGGGTCCCCACAAAACTCACACGGCATCAACATTCTACGACCATTGAAGAATCCAAAATTAAGGTAGAAAAAAACTTGATTCATTCGACCTAATGAAATCAAGTTTTTAAAATCTTAATTTAGGTTCTTGAATGGTCGTAGTAGTGTTGATGTCGTGTGAGTTTTGTGAAGAGGGGGACATGATTCAATGAAATTGTTACAACATCAACAAAAAGTCCATTGAAGAATCCAAATGAAGGTAATCAATTTTTTGGCAATTTGAGATTCGCTCTTATATTGCATTTTTTGCCATTAATATAGATTTCACCAGATTAAGCTTTCAAACAAGAAGTATCTAATTTTTTTGTAATTAACTACTTGGAGCAGCGGTACGACATGCAAGTTTGAATACAACCATCAATGAATATTTCAATAGATGAAGCTTTCAAACAAGATTTGTCAACTTTTTTGTTATAAATTAATTTGAATATGGGTATGACAGGCACATTTGAATGCAGAAGATATATTGGTGAAGAAAGAAATTGGCAATTGGTACAATCTTCAGAAGAAAACCGTGAAGACTTGTACAAATGGTAGACTACAAGAGGTGCCTTTAATTGATCCTTGATTGCATATCTATTTTACACATATATATAAATTGCATGATATTAAGATATATACACATGGTTATAAATTAACATATATAGAGTATCTCCACTTCGTGGCTCAAAACTCTTCGTGATCCAAATGGTTGTTGACACAGCCGTTGGTCTTCATAATATAGTTATCCTTGTTTTTCGGACCTCACCGCAGTGAGATAAAGCTTCACCTAGTGAAAGATGTTTATGTGACATGTTGTATTTGCTTTGCTTATACTCCATGTTAAGTCCTAGCCTCGGTTTAGATCATTTACCTCCTCTCCTAAGCCATTTCTCAACTAATATGATCCTTTAGCTCAACTCTCATAGGTGGATTCTTGTGCTTCTCCTTTTACTATTTGGAATTCGTCATTTCTTGAGAATTTTTTTAACCTATAATGGTCCAAAACTGCAAAAAATAGACCGAAACCCGAAAAATAATATCTAGGCTAAGAATAATGTGAATATGCTCAAATAGGGTATGAATAAATAATTTTCCTTGATCACATATCTATTTTACACACACGCACATGTATATATAAAGTGCATGATATTAAGATATATATACAAATGGGTAGAAAATAACATATATAGAGCATCTCCACTTCGAGGCTCAAAACTCTTCGTGAGCCAAATGGTTGTTGATATCACCGCTAGTCTTCATAATCTAATTATCCTCGTTTTTTGGGACTCAACGCAGTGAGATAAAGCTCTACCTAGTGAAAGTTGTCTATGTGACATGTTGTGTTTGCTTTGTTTATACTACATGGTAAGTTTTAGCCTCGGTTTAGAATACTTACCTTCCTCTCCTAAGCCATTTCTCACAAAAAATAATATGTAGACTAAAAATAATGCGAATATGCTCAAACGGGGTATGAATAAATTATAAATTTAAAAATAAAAAATGCCCTCACGCAGGATCGAACTACGGACCTTCAGTTTACAAGACTGACGCTCTACCACTGAGCTATAAGGGCAACATGTTTTTAAATACTTTAACAAATACTAGTTTTTTAATATTATTTATTTTAATTTTAATTAAATAGTCGAATAAAAAAGTAAAAGTATCAGCAGTTGTAAGAAAAAATAAAACTTTAAATTGCATCATTTTAATGTTGAATGTTGTCATCTTGGAGCATGACCAACCGAATCTTTATTTTAGGTTTTAAAGTCGAATTTGAGGACCAAAAACTTCAAAATTGCACAAGAGTTGGATGTTGTTATCTTAGAGTGACCAACATAATCTTTATTTTAGGTTTTCAAAGTCAAATTTAAAGACCAAATTCAAAGCCTAATTGTCAAAGTAAAGTTTTCAAGTAAGTGTCAGCAATAGTTGGATAGTTATAATTTTGAGTTTTTTTATAATGGATTAACTAATAGGGTGATTTACTCATGAAGTCCACAGACTATTGTCAGTTGCCCATCAGGTCCAACTCACCCCAAAAGTCGAAATTGCCCTTTTGCTCCATTAATAACTTTTGACTTACCAAAACTAATTCCCAAATTATATGCAACCAATCAATTAATATAAAAAAAAGAAATAATTGCCAAATATATTAAATTAAAGCACAAAATAAAACAAATAAACTAATAGAAAATCACTTATTATATATCTTTAATAAATTATAGCCAAATACATTAAATTAAAGCACAAAATAACACCAGTATTTACAACCCATCGATATTACCTAGCATACCATCGATATTCCACACATACCCCGTCTGTTTTTCATACAGTCCAAAACAACAGTATTTACAACCCATCGATATTAACTAGCACACCGATTGTATGATAGTTAAAAGTTGATGGTTTGACAGTTAAACTTGATGGTGTACAATGTAAAACAATGATGTGCATAGCACAACGATGGTATGACAGTTAAAAGTCGATGGTTTGACAGTTAAACTTGATGGTGTGCACGAGCATATTGATGGGTAGGTTTTTATAACAGGTAGATGTGGTGGGTTACATGTTTTCAGACTCATATACCAGTGGGTTATTAGCTTTGTTTTGATGGGTTCTCTGTCAAAATCGATGGTGTGCATCTGCATCACACCGACAGCCATTCATCACCATATTTCCATTATTTGCTACAATAACCAAAGGAGTGTCTGCTCCAGTAGATCGCCCGTTTGACGAACCAGCCAGCCCTTGGTTGGCGCGAAGAAGGGTTGTGCAATTGAGGAGGCTGCTCGGAGATGAATCGAACAAAAGTAGTTGTCCTCCGATCTGTTCTTTTACCTGTAGACCGCAACAAGGCACAGAGGCCGGAAAACCTGTCTTTCGATATGGTTTTGTTGGCCTGTCGTTTGGAGAAGAAACAAATAAGAGGTCGATTTACGAACTGGTCTTGTGCTTCCTGGGTTCGAATGGGTTATTGGGTCAGCCGATTTGATGATGGCGGAGAATGTCCTCCTGTGGCGGCGGTTTTTTTGTGCAGGAGAGCGGGGAGGGGTGGTGGTTTAATGATTCCGGTGAGGATGAATGTGATGTCGGTTGCTAGTATCTGCTAGAATATTGTTGTTAAAAATGTCTAACAAATTTACTATAACCAATTGCATGATTGTAGGGATTTAATATATCTCCTACTTTAAATGAATTGGTTACATGCGTAAATCAAGGGGAGGATTGATATTGTATTATTTTGTTGGGGGTAACGATGGTATATGACAAAAATCGCTGGACTCTCATGGGTGTAAATCATGGGTTGGACCTAATGGGGGTGAGAAGTTTGGTTCTAGGACTATATGAGTTAATATCTCTAACTAATAATATATGTCATTATTTATGCCACTAAATTAATTAATATTATCTAATTTTTATTTACACATCAATTTTTTTGTATGAATATTTTGATAAAGAAAAATTAAATATAGATAATAATTTTTTATATATTTAAACTAAATGAAGAATCTAAAATCATATATGTAACTTTATTTTTATGGATTTATTGCCGTTTACATCCCAAATCTAACATTAATGTTTCTTTCCCATCCACACTTTCAATATTTCCTATAAAAGTCCCCTAAAAATTTGTTATACCAAATATACCCTTTTTTTTAATTTAATATAACTTAACCCAAAAAATAGAAGAAGATAAAAACGCAGCTTCATCTCTATCCTGATGCCGCCATCACCAATGACACTACCACCACCACCACCATCAATAGAGACATCATCACCACCGCTCCTCCACCCATCTCCGTTCGAGCGCGACCTCCGTTCTAGTGTCAAAGGATTTCCGAAGGCTGATAAAGGCACTGACAACCTCACTTTTACCAGAGAATCAGATCTCTTGAAGCTCTTGCCGAAAAAATGGGGAAACAAAAAATTCAAACCATTGCTGAAATTCTAGCATCGGAAGAATCACGCAACAATTACGCGCAAAAGTTTAATAAATGAAAAATACTAGAATTAAAAGAGGAAAATCGATTTATTGCATTTTAGCACCAAAAGTCTATGTAAATAGTCAAATAAAAACAAAAAATGATGTCTCCCAAGGTCATAAAATTAGAACATTTAGGGAGACATCAAGACCCCCAACTCAAACCTTTATCGTCCCGACAAAGCAAAACTAAAAACAAGGGGAATGAAGCAGATGCAAGAGAAGTTAGAAGCTAGTAAATACACCCTAAATCAATTCTTAAAATAAATCTCATATAGAAAACATTAAGAACTAACATACACATACACTAATCATGCAGCATCAAATACAAATAACTTCAATCATAAAATTAACTTTGCAATGCTAGAAGGTTACACTTGTACTTATCTCATTATGATGGTTATAGGTTGTTCCTCAATCCTTACTCGCTTTGAACGCTCCACTTAGTATACTCTCTATTAACTTAACATGTACCTAGGAATCACGAGGACTTTACGGTTTTAGCGTAGGATTAGGGACGGTGTGGTATGTATATTTGGTAAATTTGAAGTGAGCTTTTGGCTCTCTCCTCCCTTACCATCAACAACTGTCCACGAGCTTGAGTTTACACTCATATAATGTTCTCACTCAACTCATTTGACGCGCTAATGTTGCGTCCCTATGTCAACCCAATATATACTAAGATGATTTTTCAAAATATTCCACTTTGCCGGTTTATTTTATTATTTCTTTCTTTTTATTTTCTTTTTCATTTCTTTTCTTCTTTTTTTGTACAAGATACCTATGACCATCATTTTGATGTGAAAGGTCATGTCTCTTATAAATTTTTTCTTTTCTCATTTTTTTTTCAAATCACGACAAAGGGTTACAAATAATAGTATCATCTACATTTTTGTGCCTCAATATAAACACATATAATCCCTTCCCAATGTACTTTCCCAAATGTGGACCCCCACCCCAAACTCAAGCTCGAGACAGGTCTCAGGATCGTGATTCAAGTGCGGGTCATTTGGTCATGCCTAATAATCTAAAGGATAATGGGCTTATATCGTGGCTACAAAAGAAAAGACTTAAGGCTCAGAATTGGGCTAAGACGGATAAAATTATTATAAGGGATAACAAGCTAAAAGGCTACAAATGGCTAACAAAGACCTGCCCCTATCATTTTCCTAGTTACATGGTTCGTCTCTAGTTCATATCTAAGTGAGTTCTCTACTAATTTAGATCTCACGTTCTACAAACCAAACATTTTCCTTAAGTACAAGCTTACTGGTGGTCCTTTGTGTGTTCTAAAAAACAAATGCAAATGCTAATCGAACCACAACCGCAAGTGTACGGTTGTCCCAAGTAGTATGTATGATAATACAAATTCGTTCCAAGGACGGATGGCTGATCACAATGTTTAGCAAGTAGTGATTGATGCACTTATGAAAGTAAAAGATAATAAAATGTTTGTTTGGTTTTGTTGATTAAAGCTAATGAATAAAAGACAAATAATTAAATGCAAGTAGAAGCTAAGACGCAAGTAAAATAAGTGAAAACGCAATATGAGATGTAGTACTTGAGAACGCAAGGATCCTCCTAATCTTACTTCCTAACTTATGTTGTTTAAGGGCTAAATTGGTCAATTACAATGGTCGGGATTCTAAATTCCTTATACCCCCGTCAGGGTGGACTATAAGGCGATCCTAAAGTGTCACTAGTCCCGTCAGGGTAAATATGATCCACCGTTGGATGATTAAGTGTTTTACCTCATTGGCCCTAGAATTAGCTAAGTTCGTCAGAATCAATAGCTTTTATCCTAGATTGAATAATTAATTCTATACCTAAACCCTCCGTCAGGATGATCCACACGCCACTTATGTGGAATAGCTTAGATACTAATACCTAATCTTAGTTCGCGACTCTAAAATCAGTAATTAATCACAAATTATCGAAAAGAGTAATAACCCAATCTAATTTAATTTAGCATAAACCCAAATTCAACATTCGTTATTTCATAAAATTAAGATTCACCCATTGTTTGTTCTCAAGCACTATGAAAAGCTTAGCTCATATTAAAATTAAAAACTAAATTGAAAGAAATGGAATTCATATTGTTTACAGAATTAAAATATAAAAAGAATCTAATTTCCGGAATTGGAATGACTACGAACGGAGCTATAGACCCACTCCAGCTCTTGTAGCTTCTTCTTCTTCCTTCTGTTGCTTCTCTCTGGTGTTTTAATCTTGTGGAATGTGAATTGTGTGAAAAATAGAAGTCCATACCTCCTTTTATAAGCATAAATTCGTTCTAGGGCTTGGACCAGAAAATAGAATATTAATTAAATGTTCAAGCCCACTTTCTAAGCCCAAAATCCCGTAACTGCTGATACACCTTCACTAAAACGGATTTTCCCGATGCGTTATGACTCCGATTGACCTCATTCTAGTTGCTAAAGTTCCGTAACTCGATAAGGTCAGCGGCTAAATCATCGCTTAAGAACCTCGAAATCAGCACTTTATGGCCTGGAAAATGGATTTTCATCTCTAAAAATAATATCTTCGGGATTTATCTTCAAGTCTTGACTCTAATTCACGATCTTTGACTCTCTCCTCGGATTCCTCTCCTAGCTAACATCTAGAACCTGTAAACTTTACACTAAAAATACCAATATTACGCGCAAAAGTTTAATAAATTAAAACTGCTAGAAATAAAAAGGGAATTCCGGATTATTGCAAATTTAGTCCAAAAGTCTATCAAATTAATTAAATAAACACCAAAAATGATGTATCCTAAGGGTCTAAAATAAGAACAATTAGGGAGACATCACTTACTTCTTTTGCACTGTTCATTAATTTTTCCTATTCATTATCTATGTTTGCATGCAATTAAAATGTGTTTTATGTTATTCCCTAAAGTCCACTATTTATTATCATAGATTCATCAAAAGTATGCTTAAAAGGGACATTTAAAATCTTCTACAGTCAAACGCAACTCCTAATTAATTTATTGAAAGAAATTAAAACGAATAAACACATAAAAACTGGGATGAGGCAACGAACCCCACCCAAACTCAAAAATGAGTCGTGTCCCCAAGACTCGAAAGGACTCAAATCAATTAAACTAATCTACACTAAATTGCTCAAGTGTATACCAGGTGGTCCTTTGTGTGTTCTAAAAATAAATGCAAAAGATAATCGAACCACAACCGCAAGTGTACGGTTGTCCCAAGTAGTATAACTGATAAATCAGATTCGTTCCAAGGACGGAATGGTTGATCACAATGTCTAGCAAATAGTGATTGATGCACTTATGAAAACAAATAGAAATAATATGTTTGTTTGGTTTTGTTATTAAAGCTAATGAATGAAAGACAAATATTAAAATGCAAATAAAAGCTAAGACGCAAGTAAAATGAGTGAAAACGCAATATGAGAAGTAGCACTTGAGAACGCAAGGATCCTCCCAATCCTATTTCCTAACTTATGTTGTTTAAGGGTTAAATTGGTCAATTACAATGGTCGGGATTCTAAATTCCTTATACCCCCGTCAGGGTGGACTATAAGGTGATCCTAAAGTGTCACTAGTCCCGTCAGGGTAAATATGATCCACCGTTGGATGATTAAGTGTTATTACCTCATTGGCCCTAGGATTAGCTAAGTTCGTCAGAATCATTAACTTCTATCCTAGATTAAATAAATATTTCCGTACCTAAACCCTCCGTCAGGATGATCCAATCGCCACTAATTGGAATAGCCTAGATACTAACACCTGTTCTTAGTTAGCTACTCCAAAAACAGTAATTAATCTCAATTTATTGAAAAGAGTAAAAGACCTAATTTAATTTAATTCAATAAAAACCCAAATTCAACATTCGTTAATTAATAAGAATTGGGATTCACCCATTGTTTGTTCTCAAGCACTATATAAAACTTAGCTCATATTAAAATGAAATACGAAATTAAAAATAAAGGAATTCATATTGTTTACAGAATTAAAAAGATAAAAGAACCTAATTTCCGGAATCGGAATGACTACGAACGGAGATATAGACCCTCTCCAGCTCTTGTAGCTTCTTCTCCTTCCTTCAGTTGCTTCTCTCTGGTGTTTTTAATCTTGCAGAATGTGAATTGTGTTGACACTCTCTTCTAAGGATGAGATGATTTGAAGAACAAATTGAGAGGTGAGAAATAATGAGATCAAAATCTCCTTTTATAAGCTCAAAAACGGATTAGGGCTTGGACCTAATAATAAAACACTAATTAAATGTCCAAGCCCAAATTCTAAGCCCAAAATCCCGTAACTGCTGATACACCTTCACTAAAACGGCTTTTCCCGATGCGTTATGACTCCGATTGACCTCATTCCAGTTGCTAAAGTTCCGTAACTCGATAAGGAATGTTTTCTCTTCAAAGGTCAGCGGCTAAATCATCGCTTAAGCACCTCGAAATCAGCAATCTATGGCCTGGAAAATGGATTTTCAGCTCTAAAAATAATATCTTCGGGATTTATCTTCCAGTCTTGACTCCATATCACGATCTTTGACTTTATTCTCGGATTCCTCTCCTAGCTAACATCTAAAACCTGTAAAATCTTCACTAAAAATACCAATATTACGCGCAAAAGCTTAATAAATCAAAAATGCTAGAAATAAAAGAGGAAAATCATATTATTGCATATTTAGTCCAAAAGTCTATCAAATTGATTAAATAAACACCAAAAATGATGTCTCCTAAGGGTCGAAAATAAGAACAATTAAGGAGACATCAATACCCAAATCCCGTATAAAATATGTAGGCTCCACGTGAATGACCAAAACTTTTTACTCGAGGCTCCAAATGATTCGTGGCTTATGGCGTTAAAAATTATACTTCACGAGGTTTGTCTCTTTAAGTCAACACCCCCAAATTCTTCTCCATTTTCTCGCAATAATAATTTGAACATAGGATATGTGTTTTCATGCATACTTTGCATGAGTCTTGTTTAGGGATGTCAATAGGGCGCGGGTTTGCGGGTACCCGCCCCACCTCACTTTAAACGGGACGGGTTTTAAGGTACTAAATGGGGCTTGGGGCGGGTTGTGGGGGTGGATTTTCAAAACCCGCACGAGACGGGGCGGGTTGTGGGGATAAGTATTCCCCACCCCGCAAACCCTCCCCGCATGTATATAATATATAATTAATATATTTCATTTATAATTTATATTTTAATTTCAATAATTATTCAAATCAAAGTTTGTGTGCGTCTATTACAACACACAAAGTTTAATTGTTCAAATCAAAGTGCAACACCAAGGGCAGAATTTGTTTAAAAATCAAAATACAAATGCAAATTCTGAATAATGGAATATTTGAGAGTTTAAAAATAATAAAATTTGTAGTAATAAAATAAATTTGAACGATCAATTTGAAACTCGCGGGTAGAACCACACCCCACGGGGAATAAATGAGTGGGGCGGGGCGGGGTGTGGGGAAGAACAGCGCGGGGGCGGGGCGGGGTGTGGGGCTTCTATTTTTTTATGGGGCGGGGTGCGGGGATAGGTAAACCCGCCCCAAACCCGCCCCATTGACATCCCTAGTCTTGTTTCCTTCTTGTCCAACTTTTTATCTTGTCTCTTTTTAGGTATTTTTATAGCTCTGATTCCTTGATTTTAAGTCCTTCATAACCATGTCTCGTCCTCGTACTTTATATGATTCATCAACATGCATATTTACTACATAAAAGAATATCAAAAAAATCCAAAATATGCAAGTGATCTAAATGACAAGAATTAGATTATATTATATAAAATGACCCATAAACTTAAATTACGAATCTAAAATATGCAAGTAATCTAAATGACAAGAATTAGATTATATTATATAAAATGACTCACAAAATTAAATTACGACTCGAAACCAAACTAAAAAGATATATCAGACCTAGAGAATCAAAATACGAAACACGTTGCATCACCCGACTCACAAGAAGTTCCAGCAATCGTAGCTACGTGACCATATTAAGCTCTACCGGGTGTAGTTGTCGAACCCCAAGCATTGGAACTCATCAAGATCTTTATAAAGTAAGTCTTCTAGTAGTTCCAGCTGGCATGGTCCCCACCAAAATATCCTCCACAAGGCCAATATTTGATAGCCCCTGAAGAAGGTAAGGGACCTACACCATCTATAATTCATGGTGTTAGCATTCACTTCCTCATTTCCTTATCATTGCAAAACAAACTCAATTTTGTTCATTACTATAAGATTAGTACATTCAGTGGTCTCCGATACTATCACCGTCACTACTACTTTACATTTTAGCTATTTTTTGAGGAGTTTACTCTCTTATGCATTATAGGGAATTTTGTTATCATGTTATACTTCGAAATAAATTCAATTTTTTTAATTTATCTTTCTATGATGAGACCATATATATATATATGTGTGTGTGTGTGTGTGTGTGTGTGTGTTTTAAAAAATTTCCATGTAAGATTCTACTATCTTAACTACTACACACTGATCTTCACAATTATTTAAACCTAGAAAGGGACCCAATTTTTTCTTTGCCTTAAGTAACAAAAATAAGGACCAACCCTAACAAATTTAGGAAGTTTGAAAAACGTAACCTTAATGACATCAGGGTCCTTTGTCCAAAAAAAATGACATCAGGGTCCAAGGGGATGGTACCCAAAATTTATATGTGTAGGTATTAATAAAAAAGGCTTTGATTAGGGACACTCATTAAGAGAGTTATACATAGTATTTTAATTTTACATGGATGGATAGATTAATCTCAATTCATTATTTTCTTAAAATATTATAATGTATTACATTTTGGTAAAATGTTAATTACAAAAAATAAAATCTGATCGGTCTGGCCTAATTCACTGACTCGTTATACAATTTCTCATTTACAATATATTTTGGCCCACATTTGGATTCTAGCCCAATTTATTTTAATTTTGATTTGACCGTGTATTTTTTATTTTACACCCTCCTGAACCCGATCCATCTGATACTACACTATATAATACTTTTTTCTTCAGATTTTGTACCATTTCTTACATTTTCTTTTCTCTTTATTCTCTCTCGCTATCCTTTTTCGTGCGGCTTCAATCTTCATCATTTCTCCAGAGATCAATATTTAAAAGATCATTTTTTGCTTAAGTAACTCATGGACTCTATCAAGATCTAAATACATTTTTATTTAAGGATTTTATTGGAGGTCTTTATTGTCATTTTCATCTCAATAAAGTTACAGGTAGTGTATATTTATTAAATTAATGTACATAAAATGTTCACCTTGTATTCAATATCCATTTCCTTAATTTGTTTTCTTGATTATGGGTCTAATATATCATGGCTAACTTTTGGTATAGTGTATACATATATGATATTTGTAAGCAACATAGAAACATGATTGTGATATTAAAGATCTGATCTTGATGACTAATATGATATACATTTATATATATCTTTTGATTCCCTATGAAAAAAAAGATATTTCTGGTATACTAGAAACTAGATCGGGGTATATCTTACATTTAACTAAATCTAATTCTCTAATTTTATGTATATATTTCTGATATATTTGCATCTTGATCTAGAATTTACCTGACATCCAACCTTGTATCGAAACCCGGCCCTGAAGTCGAACCTCACTAAAACCAATCAACCTAAAATGTAGGGGTTTACATTACTTGATTAGTTCTTTTCATAAAATAACAAACCGGCCGATTGTTAGTTTATTTTTTTTTGCCAAAATTTTCGGTTAACCGATTGTGCTCGACTCCAATATTTTATGTTTAGAAAATTAAGGAAAAAAGTAAACGATCTTCAAAGATTTTTAATAAAAATAATTCTTAAAATTTGCTCATATATGTTTTTTGTATGTTTTTCTTCATTCAGGTTTTTTTTATATTTAATGGTAAAATAAAAAGGATTTGTTGTATTTCAAATTTCTCATATTTTGGTTCAAAAGGTTTCTTTTCCAATTGTAAAGAGTAATATTGTTAAGAAGTCCAATAATACTTTTCAAATACCTATTATTCCTTTACAAAAATTATTTGGTGTTAATTCATAATAGATCTATTTTTTATGTAACATATCAAAACAAAAAATTTATATTGATATATTCTCACAATTTTTTATTTATAGCGGTGTTACACTTTACTATTTTATTACTTATATGCATTTTTTTGTTCTAATATCTATCTAAATTCATTCATTACATGTACAATGAGTTGAACATCTAAAAAATATAATGTCTAGGCTTAAAAAATTTAAAATTTAAAATGTAATGGTGGCTAAATTTTGTTCTTACCATTTATGTACAAATATTTTTATAAATAGGATAAATTTTGACTTTATTTCGGACCCACGGGAGTTGAAGTCCCTCTTAGACCCGCCCGAGTCATGTAAAAATATTTCAAATGTTTGATATTCATATACTAAACAATGACCATATCTAATTTATCTTAATTTTCCGCAGGTCTTCATTTAAAAGATAAGATCGTTGATCATGACATTTCAAATAAAAAAACAAAAACAGTTAACAAGGTAAGATGTAGTATCGATTATAAATAAGATATCAACTGAATAATTCAAATTCATAATTTTTCATAGATAACGACTAAATATTGAAAAACTGAATTATAGTGATTTGATAATATAATTTTTGGGTTAGTTTTCTAATTGTTCCCTTTTAATGTGAAATAGGATTTTTTAATTATATTGTCTTTGTATAATTAGTTATTATAAGATTATTCTACTTATTTATTTTATAAGTTACATGTATTTTATTGTTTTACTTTACTTCAATTTTCCAATATATTCTTATTAAACATACAATTAACTATCGCTCTGCAGCTTCGGATATCCCAGCGGGGGACCGCTTCAAGGGAAGTCCTTAAGGCAATATAAAAAGAATGGTATGAGTGTTCCCATTGGTCAAAATTTCAATATCACCGGATTTTTGGTATCAGATAAATCCGTCCATGTTTCGGTATTTACTTTTGGATATGCATATCCAAATTGGACGTATGGGGAGCATATGTGGGATGACGAGAGTTTCGATAAGACAATTCGTACTAGTACTGTATTTTGTGACGTATCATTCTATTTTATGAATGAGAATGGCATGCTCGAAGTTGGAGTTATGGGAATTTGTGAATGATTTTGACCATGTTGCTTAATTTTTATTCTATGGTGGTAAGTGTGATGGGAATTTGTGAATGATTTTGACCATGTTGCTTGTAATGGTTTAATTGTAATATTGTTTGGGAGTGTCTAAGTGATACCATACCACCATGCAAGTATTTTTGGCAGAACTGTTTAGTCGAATGTGATAGAAAGATCCAATCCGTTTTTGTAGGTGGATATGGAGAATGGGTAAAGGTTTTAAAGCTAAATGTTCTGGAATCATCTTGGTAACAGGTCACAAATTTGAAGATTTATGCCATGTACCTTAATCGATCAACACAATTCTCAACAAAAGTGAACTCTCTAGACATGGCTAATAGAATTAATTTTCCCTGGTTTTGTGACCAAAGCTTGGTGTATTATTCCTTGGACACGGGCAAATTTCATGCACTGGGGAGTCAAGATTCATCCATTGTTTCCTACTACAGCTCCAAAGTATAACTCAACTGTGGTTGGATGTAGACAAGTTGGTTTCCTTAGCTTTGCAGTTTTAATTATTGTTTTAAGTCTTATTGAGTTATCGCTTTATTTTATTTTTATTTTTATTTTTATTTGTGTGATAAGGTAATTTCCAGTGGTGTATTTATTTTATTTCTATTTGTATAACAGGATAATTTTTTATGGTTGATAGGTGTCGACTTTTTTAATGCAATGGAATGAATTTTATATGCACTCTGTCATAAGTTTGTATACTTATTTGGTTTAATAATTCTGATGTCTCTATTTATGTGATAGAATAATCTAGTCACGAGACATCAATGTAGGGGGTATTTAGTACTTTGTTTCGGGATTTCCCCCATTTATACAGGCTTTACACATTCTTGTCTAGTTTAAGGTGTTTTGTTATTTTTAGAGCTTTTGCACGTAATTTATGTGTTATATGTGTAGAACTTAGGTTTTTGGAAGCTATTACACCTATGGATGCTGATAAGAAGTGGAAAAGTCAAATAAAACCCATTTTTCATGATGAAAAAGGAAAGTTTGGATAGATTTGGAAAGTAAAAGTGAGCCATCCAACTGTAAAGACGTCCAGTGTTTTGAATGCAACAGACTACCAGCTAGTAATTTGAAGGATTCCTTTGAGATTCAGAAAGGTCTTTGTATTGCAGTCGTTTTGATGAGTGGATCACTGGATTTGGACTAGTAATGAAGGAGATATACTTATTTCATTCTGAAAAGGTTATCTTGTCCTACAATATAGGAAAATGAGTTCTAGTAGGATTTGGACTCTGTAACTTGCCCCTCACTCCAGATTTTGACCTATCATATATATATATATATATATATATATATATATATGATATATATATATATTCACTTTTACCTTAGGTGAATCTTTATTGGTCTGTCACTAAACATCTAAAGACCGAGAAGAAGCCTAGATCAAGATAGAAGAAGAGAAGAAGGAGCTTGGAAGCGGTTCATGTCATTCCAACACTTCTAGTTATCAATTGTTTGTTTTTATTTCCTTCTTATGAACTAATTTTATTTATCTTGATATTAGCATATGGGTATGAATCCTAGACTTTTTTTATATGTTATTTGAATTTGGGATGTCCTTTTACTTTTAATTGACTTAGTAATGATAACTCTATATTATGTGATTTGGTTTAATGTTTGTAGTTCTTGCGGTCACAACATATAGGATTACCCCATTAGTAATTGGGCTGACTCCCTGACGGGGGATTCAATTATAGAAACACCACATAATCGTCTAGTGTGTGGTAGTGCTTTAGACAGGCTTGCCTAACTAGATAGTCAATAGGGTTAGATTTAACCACCGATCATTGCGCAGGGTCCCTTTACCCAAGTCCCTTGGTAGTATAGAGGTTGCTTCCTGAGCAACCCTGACGGGAGTTAGGAGGAATTTGGAATCCCGACTATTGTGTATGTATCACACAATTCTCCCTTAAACAATAAACGTAGAACAAGGCTAGTGGGGATTACTTGCTAATTCTTGAGCTAAACTCTCATAAGTCTCTTTTTATCCTATTTTATTTTATGGTCTTTAATTTAAGTCTTAGTTTATTTAATTGTTTAGAGTCTTAATAACTAAATAAATATTTTAGTGTCTTTGAGTATTATTTTATCAACTTTCTCTAGTCCACTTAGTAATATCTCTATCTATAAACTAGTCCCTCAAATCGATATATGTTTAACTTACACAATACTGTGTGATGTCTCCCTATTTGTGATGAATTAATATAGGTTGGAGACATCATTTTAGGTCTATTTGAGAATTTAATTATATATTTTTATTCATATTTTTATATTTTCCTATTTCTTGTCTTGATTTGATGATTTATTATTTTTAGAGCATATTTGGTTTAATTGTTTGTTAAACGTGAAGTTTTAAAGATATATGGTGATTAATTAGATGCCAAATCAATTCTAAGAGATAAAGGAAAGAAGATAATGATAGAAATTGGAGATAAAAGGAAGTAAAGATTAAATAGGAAAAGAAAAGTTGCCAAGTAAATCTGAATTTCAGAAGCTACGTCCATTAAATTGATCATAACTCAAAAAAGGATGAGAATTTGGAAGAACGTTATGAAGAAAAGTGTAGATCTTTTCGTCGCGGTCAGTTTCGATATAAAGACGTGTCAATCGAAGCAATATTGAAGACGTTACGACCAAAACAAAACAGCATCAGGTTTTTCCCTTCTCCTATATTTTAGGTAACGAATTTGATTTGGAAAAGTGTCCTATTACTTAGCCTCTACTCCAAGATTTCGAGCTAGGTTTAGAAAAACCCTATAAAGGCACCCTCTATTCAGTAGACACACATCCTTGGCCAATCCTTAAGTCAAGAAGAAGCCTACATCAAGAGAAGAGAAGCCTGGAAGGAGCTGAACATCAAATTATGCCTTCACAAGCCTTCAAATTTGTAATTGTTTTCTTTTCTTCCTCTAGTATGAACTAAATTTATTTTAGCTTGATATTTATCATATGGGTATGAACGCTAGACTTGTTTTACATCTATTTAAATTTAGGAATATAATTAATTAAATGAATTAGTGTTTTATTCTGTTTTATGTGCTTTGGTTTATTGTCTGATTTTATTGCGGAGGCCTACGTATAGGATTACCTTAATAGTAGTTAGATGGTCACTCGTAAGGGGTGTCTAATTATTGAAACACCACATAAACATCTAGTGTGCGGTAGTGATCCTAACGGGCTTTCCTAACTAGATAGCTATTGGGGTTTGATTTTAACAACTGATCATTATTGCAGGCCAGTCTCATCTAAGAACCTAGTGGCGTAGGATCACCTTAGTTAATAACCTTGGTAATTGTGAGGTCGCCACCTAAGTCCACCAAGAAGGGGGTAAGGGGGTTAGGAGGAATTTAGAATCCTGGTTATTGTAATTCTACACAATTCCCCTTACATGATTAGAATAAACAAGACTAGTGGGGACTTGCTATATCTCGAGCAAAACTCTCATACTTTCTGCTTCTCTTATTTACTTTTCTGTCTTTATTTTTTTATTTAATCTTCTATTCAAAAACCAAATAAATATTTCATTAGTCTTTTATTTGTTGCCTATTATTCTTCCAACTTTATTAATTTCACTTTATATTGCATAAGTTCTCCTAACTTTCGCAGTCTTTGAGGAACGGATCTTATTTATAATTAAAACTTGCATACGATCTGTGATACTTGCAGTGAGAAAAGTGTTATGCTAGAGTGTTTGTTTGCATCTATTTTATCTATTATTTTATCACACCTTAGCCGACACCACTGTCAAAGCATATGTTCACATGTAGAGAGTTTATCGTAATGGTATAGGGTGTTAGTTCTCGTATTTATACCATTATCTTATCACATCCAAGCCACCAAGAAGTTTTTGGCGCCGATGTCGGGGAATAAATCGTTAGTTTTGCATTTTTACTTAATGTTTTAGTTTTAGTTGTTCTATTTTACGTTTTTCTTTTTGTTTTTATATTTTTAAGTTTTTAGATGGCTAAGCCAATTAATCAACAGTTAGAGCTAGGCCATCCTGGCCCATTCCGAGTGCTACCCATTTGGATTCGCCCTCTAGCTATTCAATCACTGCGATTCAAGCCCGATCCGGGCATGTTTAATCATTTCTCGAGCTATGGGAATTATAGTGGTGCTACGCATCAAATTCTGGCATGTTCTATTTTGAAATTCATGCAAATCTTTGATGCCTATATTACTGAGGGTGTCACGCGAGAACATATGTTTTATTTCATGTTTCAACTCTTCTTGACCGGACGTGCGAGCAATTGGTTAGATGATCAACCTCCCAAGCTATTATAAAATTGAGGCAAGCTTCAACGAAGACTCCTTGAAAGATTTTATCCTATGAGTATGCGATTGAAGGACCAAATAGAGCTTATGGATTTCTTAAAAGAAGTCGGTGAGAGTGTTGTCGAAGCATGGACGAGATTTCAAAAGAAATTGGCAAGGTGACCGTTAGATGGATACACACAAACATTACAACTAGCCATGTTCTATAAAGAGCTGAATTTAGAGTCAAGGTTGAGAGTAGATGATCTTGGTAGTGGTGGTTTTGTATCCATGGATCCAAATGAAGCGAAGAATGGTATGGAGAGGATTATCGAAACTTATATGAGTTGGCCACAGTCGCAAACTCCGACTACTAAAAATGATATGGAGGCTAAGTTTTCTAGATTACAAGATCAATTGAAACAACTTACTATGATTGTTGAAACAAACTTACAAAGCAAAAAATTACAAGGTGAAGGTCGTAAACGCAACCCATAGATATTCCATGGAAATCAGGAATATTTTCAATATATCACCAAGGTAAGAACATACAACAATCAATTCCAAGTAGGGTCACTATTCAAAGCTATTCATATCAGTCTCGACCTCGAGACACTGTTTATCAAGCATCACCTCAACAATTGTATCTGAGTGGACAAGTCTATCATAATAAAACTGTTCAACCACCAGGCTACAAGGCTTATACGAGAGTTAGTCTCCAATGGCACTTCCAGCACAACCACAAGAAGGTACCAACGAGTTGAGAGACATTCTTATCCAATTTGTAAAAATCTTGACAGATAATATGGACAAAAGTGAGGCAAAAATCAATGCCACTACATCAGCGATGCAGGATTTGCAACAACAGTATCAACTTTTAGAGCAAAGATTGATGCGACTCAGTATAGTCATGGAACAAATAAAACAAAGTTAAGCAATTGACCCAAGGTACAAATGCTAATGGCAGGTGTCCGTTGGTGAACTGGAAAGTCTTGACTAGCCTGGTAGACAATAGGGTAGTAATTTAATCTTGCCAAATTTTGAGTACGTGAGACTTCTAAGCCGACCCTTACGGGAGTTTGAGGGACTTTAGAATCATGGTTAATATGAGAAACTCAATTACCCATATAGAAAGAACATCATAACTATAGATTTTGGCAAGTACTAGCAATCCTTGAGCACTACTCTCATACGTGAAAACTTGTCTTTTCGTTAATTGTCATTTCCATTTCATAGTTTAATTTATATTATGGTCTATTATCTTTAATTTTATAAAAAACCAAAAACATATCCTCATTTACTTTTTATTTTGTCTTTTTCATTCTCGCATTAAAAATGTAGCCAATCTTATATTACGAAACACCTCAAGATAACATTGACAATCCCTGAGGAGATGATCCATCCCTAAACTTATTTTATTACTTAACAACGATTAGTGCACTTGCGGTAAGTTACTTATATTATAGGTGTTGATTTATTTGTCACATAGGGCGGTCGAACAACTTTCCACAAGGGTAATTAAACTCTTTCTGACATTGGGCCCAAATTGCTCAAGTGTATGCCCAAATCCCGTATAGAATATGTAGGCTCCACGTGAATGACCAAAACTTTTTACTCGAGGCTCCAAATGATTCATGGCTTATGGCGTTAAAAATTATACGTGACGAGGTTTGTTTCTATAAGTCAAGACCCCCAAATTCTTCTGCATTTTCTCGCAATAATAATTTGAACATAGGATATGTGTTTTCATACATACTTACACGAGTCGTGCTTCCTTCTTGTCCAACTTTTTATCTTGTCTTTTTTAGGTATTTTTATAGCTCTGATTCCTTGATTTTAAGTCCTTCATAACCATGTCTCATCCTCGTACCTTATCTGATTCATCAACTTGCATATTTACTACATAAAAGAATATCAAGAAATCCAAAATATGCAAGTGATCTAAATGACAAGAATGAGATTATATTATGTAAAATGTATCACAAACTTAAATTACGACTCGAAACAAAAGTAAAAATAAATATCAGACCTAGAGAATCTAAATACGAAACACGTTGCATCACCCGACTCACAAGAAGTTCCAGCAGTCCCTGCTACGTGACCATATTAAACTTTACCGGGTGTAGTTGTCGAACCCCAAGCATTGGGCTCATCTAGATATTTATAAAGTAAGTCTTCCAGTAGTTCCAGCTAGCATGGTCCCCACCAAGAGTTCCTCCACAAGGACAATATTTGATAGCCTCTGAAGAAGGTAAGGGACCTCCACCATCTATATTTCTTGGTGTTAGCATTCACTTCCTCATTTCCTTATCATTACAAAACAAATTCAATTTTTTTCATTACTATAAGATTCGTACATTCGGTGGTTTCTGATATATCACCGTCACTACCATTTTACATTTTAGCTATTTTCTTAAGAGTTTACTCTCTTATGCATATGGAATTTTGTTATCATGTTATACTTCGAAATCAATTGATTTTTTTATTTTATCTTTCTATGATGAGACGACATATATATATATATATATATATATATATATATATATATATATATATATATATATATATATATATATATATATATATGTGTGTGTGTGTGTGTGTCTTAAAAAAATTCATGTAAGATTCTACTATCTTAATTACTACACACTGATCTTCACAAGTATTTAAAACTAGAAAGTACCCAATTTTTTGTTTGCTTTAAGTAACTAAAATAAAGACCAACCCTAACAAATTTAGAAAGTTCAAAAAACGTAACTTTAATGACATCAGGGTCCAAGGGGATGGTACCAAAATTTATATGTGTAGGTATTAATAAAAAAGGCTTTGATTAGGGACACTCATTTGGAGAGCTATACATAGTACTTTAATTTTACATGGAAGGATAGATTAATCTCACTTCATTATTTTCTTAAAATATTATTATGTATTACATTTTGGTAAAATATTAATTACAAAAATAAAAAATCTAACTGGTCTGGCCTAATCGACTGACTCGTTATACAATTTCTCAGATTTACAATATTTTTTGGCCCACATTTGGATTCTAGCCCAATTTATTTTAATTTTGATTTGCCCCTTTATTTTTTATTTTCCACCCTCCTAAACCCGACCCATCTGATACTACATTATATAATACTTTTTTTTCCAGATTTTCTACCATTTCTCACATTTTATTTTCTCTTTATTCTTTCTCGATATCCTCTTTCGTGCGGCTTCAATCATCATCATTTCTCCAAAGATCAATATTTAAAAGATATTTTTTCATCATTTTTGCTTAAGTAACTCATGGACTCTATCGAGATCTAAATACATTTTTATTTAAAGATTTTATTGGAGGTCTTTATTGTCACGTTCATATCGATAAAGTTACAGGTAGTGTATATTTATTAAATTAATGTAAATAAAATGTTCATCTTGTATTCAATATCAATTTCCTTAATTTTTTTCTTGATTATGGGTCTAATAAATCATGGCTAACTTTTGGTATATTGTATACATATATGATTTTTGTAAGCGACACAGAAACATGATTTTGATATTAAAGATCTAGAGTGATCTTGATGACTAATATAATTATGATATAGATTTATATATATTTTTATTCCCTATGTACAAAAAAAAGATATTTCTGGTATACTAGAAACTAGATCGGGATATACTCTCTAGCTGTATGTATATATTTTTGATATATTTGCATCTTGATCTAGAATTTACCTGACATCCAACCTTGTATCGAAACCCGGCCCTGAAGCCAAAGCTCACTAAAACCAATCAACCTAAACTGTAGGGTTTTTCATTACTTGATCAGTTCTTTTCATAAAAATAATAATCTGTCCGAGTGTTAATTGGTTTTTTTTCAAAAAGCTCGGTTAACCATTTGTGCTCGACTCTAATATTTTATTTTTAGAAAATTAAGACAAAAAGTAAACGATATTTAAAGATATTTAATAGAAATAATTTTTAAAATTTTCTTATATATGTTTTTGTATGTTTTTCTTCATTTCATGTTTTTTTATATTTGGTGGTAAATAAAAAGATTTGTTGTTTTTCAAATTTCTCATATTTTGGTTTAAAAAGTTTCTTTTCCAATTGTTATAGTAAGATTGTTAAGGAAGTCCAACTCTACTTTTCAAAAATTTATTATTCCTTTGCAAAAACTATTTGGGGTTAATTCATAGTAAATTTTTTTTTTTATGTAAAATAACAAAAGATAAATTTTTATATTGATATATTCTCACAATTTTTTATTTATAGCGGTGTTACACTTTACTATTTTATTACTTATATATATTTTTTCGTATTAATATATATATCTAAATTCATCCATTATATGTACAATGAGATAAACATCTTTAAAATATAATGTCTAGGCTTCGTATTAATATATATCTAAATTCATCCATTATATGTACAATGAGATAAACATCTTTAAAATATAATGTCTAGGCTTCAAAAATTTAAAATTTAAAATGCAATGGGGGATAAATTTTGTTTTTACCATTTATATACATATATTTTTATAAATAGGATAAATTTTGATGTTATCGCTGACCAATTAGAGTTGCAGTCCCTCTTAGACCTGCCCAAGTCATGTTAAAATATTTTAAATGTTTGATGTGCAAATAAACAATGACCTTATATAATTTATCTTTTTTCGCAGGTCTTCATTTAAAAGATAAGATCGTTGATCATGACATTTCAAAAAAAAAATTGACAAGGTAAGATGTACTATCAATTATAAATAAGATGTCAACTGAATAAACCAAATTCATGATTTTTCATAAATAGCGGCTAAAATTTGAAAAACTAAATTATAGTTATTCGATAATATGATTTTTTAGGCTAGTTTCCTAATTGTTCCCTTTTAATGTGAAATGAGATTTTTTTAATTACATTATCTTTGTATAACTTGTTATTATAGGATCGTTCTAATTTTTTATTTTATATGTTACATGTATTTTATTGTTATACTATATTTAATTTTTCCAATATATTCTTATTAAACATACAATTGACTATCGCTTTGCAGCTTCGGATATCCTAACGGTGGACTAATTCAAGGGAATTCCTTCAGGCCATTGAAAAAGAACGTTATGAGTCTGCCCATTGATCAAAAGTTGCACATCGTCGGAGTTTCGGTATCGTTAATTTTTCGGTCTTTACTTTTGGATATGCAGATTCAGATTGGACGTATGGGGAGCATATGTGGGATGACGAGAGTTTCTATAAGACCATTCTCACAAGCACTATATTTTGTGACAGATCATTCTATTTTCTGAATGAGAATGGCATGCTCGAAGTTTGAACTGTTGATCGTAAGGATGACAAAACTACTTGGGAGTGTCTAAGTGATACCATGCCACCATGCAAGTATTTTTGTCAGAACTATTTAGTCAAATGTGATCGAAAGCACCTATCCGGATTTGTAGGTGGATCTGAAGAATGGGTAAAGGTTTTAAAGCTGAATTTTGTGGATCCAGCTTGGTAACAGGTCACAAATTTGAAGAATTATGCACTGTACCTTCATCGATCATCATAGTTCTCAACAAAAGTGAACTCTTCAGAGTTGGATAATATAATTACTTTTCCCCGATTTGTGACCAAATCTTGGTGTATTATTCCTTGGATACGGGCGAATTTCACGCACTGAGAAGTCAAGATTCATCAATTGATTCCTACTACAACACAAAAGTACAACTCAGGTTTGGTTGGATTGAGACGAGTTGGTTTCCTTAGCTTTGCAGTTTTAGTTATTGTTTTAAGTCTTATTGAGTTGTCGTCTATATTTTTTTTGTGTGATGAGGTCATTTCCAGTGTTGTCTTTATTTTATTTCTATTTGTATAACGGGAACATTTCAAATGGTTGATAGGTGTCGAATTTTTTAATGCAATGGAATGAATTTTATATACACCCTCTCTTTAGTTTGTATACTTGTTTGGTTTAATGACTCTAATGTGTCCATTTATGTGATAGACTAATATAGACACAAGACATCATTTTAGGGGTATTTAATACTTAGTTTTGAAATTTTTCTTCATTTATTTAGGCTTTACACTTTCTTGTCTAGTTTTAGGTGTTTTGCTATTTTTAGAGCTTTTACACGTAATTTGTGTGTTTTTTGTGTAGCACTTAGCTATTTGGAAGATATTACACCTATGTATGTTGATAATAAGTGGAAAAGTCAGATAAAACCCCTTTGTCATGATGAAAAGGGAAAGTTTGGATAGATCTGGAAAGCAAAAGTGAGTTGTCCAGCTATAAAGACGTCTAGAGTTATGAATGCTGTAAAAAATCGGCTAGGAATTCGAAGGACCCCTTTTCAGAAAGATCTTTGAATTGCGGTTGTTTTGATGAGTGGGTCATTAGATTTGGCCCAGTAATGAAGGACATAAGCTTATTTCAATCTGCAAAGGTTATCTTGTCCTACAATATAGGAAAACGAGTTCTAGTAGGATTGGACTCTGTAACTTGGCCCACACTCCAGATTTTGACCTATCATCTATTTATATCCACTTTTACCTTAGAAGAATCATCCTTGTTCAATCCCTAATCATCTAAAGACCAAGAGGAAGCCTAGATCAAGAGAGAAGAAGGGGCTTGGAAGTTGTTCATGCCATTCCAACCCTCTGGTTATCAATGGTTTGTTATTATTTCCTTCGTATGAACTAATTTTATTTAGCTTGAGATTAGCATATGGGTATGAATCCTATACTTGTTTTATATGTTATTTGAATTGGAATGTCCTTTTACATTCAATTGAAATTAGTAGTGATAGCTGTGGATTATGTGCTTCGATTTAATGTTTGTAGTTCTTGCGGTGCGCAACGTATAGGATTACCCCATTATTAATTGCGTTGACTCCCTAACCAAGGATTAAATTATAGAAACACCATATAATCTTCGAGTGTGCGGTAGTGCTCCTGACGGGCTTGCCTAACTAGATAGTCAATAGGGTTAGATTTAACCATTGATCATTGCACAGAGTCCCCTTACCCAAGTCCCTTTGTATTGTAAAGGTTGCTTCCTAAGCTACCCTGACGGGAGTTAGGAGGAATTTAGAATCTCAGCTATTGTGTATTTATCATACAATTCTCTCTTAGAGAATAAACATAGAACAAGGCTAGTGGGGATTACTTGCTAGTTCTCGAGCTAAACTCTCATAAGACTCTCTTTATCATATTTCATTTTCTAGTCTTTAATTTTAATCTTAGTTTATTTAATTGTTTAGAGTCTTATAATAACCAAATAAATATTTTAGTCCCTTTGCGTATTATTTTATCAACTTTTTCTAGTAAACATAGTAATAGCTTTATTTATAAACTTACTTTCGTAGTCCCTAAAATCGATATCTATTTTACTTACACATTACTTGCAAATGTTCTGTTCACTTGCAAAGAGTTTATCGTAGTGGAATAGGGTGTTAGTTCTCGTATTTATATCTTTATTTTATCACACCCTAGCCACAACCAAGTTTTTGGCACCGCTGTCATGTACTACATTGTTAGTTTTGTGTTTCTACTTAGTGTTTTAGTTTTAGTTGTTTTTTTACGCTTTTCTTTTTGTTATTCTCCTTTTCAGGTTTTTGGATGGTTAATCTAGTTTATCAACAGTTAGAGATAGACCTTCCTAGCTCATTCTGAGTGCAACCCATTGGAATCGCCCTCCAGCTATTCAAGCCGTGCGATTCAATCCCGATCCGTGCATGCTTAATCAATCTAGAGATATGGGAATTATAGTGGTTCTACGCATCAATATTCGGTATGTTCTATTAAGAAATTCATGCAAATATGTGATGCCTACGTTACAGAGGGTGTCATGCGAGAACAGATGTATTATTTCATATTTCAATTCTTCTTGACCGGACGTGCGAGCGATTGGTTAGATGATTAACCTCTCGAGCTATTATCAAATTGGGACAAGATTCAACCAAGATTCCTTGAACAATTTTATCCTATGAGTATGTGATTGAAGGACAAAATAGAGCTTATGAATTTCTTAAAAGAAGCCGGTGAGAGTGTTAGCGAAGCATGGACGAGATTTTAAAAGAAGTTGGAAATGTGTTTGTTACACGGATACACGCCAGCATTACAACTAGCCATGTTCTATAAAGGGCTCAATTCAGAGTCAAGGTTGAGAGTAGATGATTTTGGTCGTGGTGGTTTTGTATTCATGGATCCGAATGAAGCAAATAGTAATATAAAGAGGATTATCGAAACCGACATTAGCTGGCCACAGTCGCAAACTCACACTACTAACACTGATATATATGCTAAGTTTTCTAGCTTACAAGATCAACTGAAACAACTTCTATGATTGTTGAAACAAACTTCCAAAGAGAAATTCCGAGGTGAAGGTCGTAAACGCAACCCTTGGATATTCCAAGGGAAATCAGGAAGATTTTTAGAATTATCATCAAGGTAAGCAAATACAACAATCAATTCCAAGTAGGGTCGCTATTCAAAGCTATTTATATCAGCCTCGACCTCGAGAAACTATTTATCAAGTATCACCTAAATAACTATATGTGAGTGGACAAGTCTATGATAATCAAACTGTTCAACCACCAGGCTACAAGGCTTATAACAAGAGTCAATCTCCACTGGCACTTCCAGCACATCCACAAGAAGGTACCAACGAATTGAGAGACACTCTTAGCCAATTTATCAAAATATAGATATATAATATGGTCAGAAGTGAGGCAAAGATCAATGCCACTGCATCAGCGGTGCATGATTTGCAACAACAATATCAACTTTTAGAGCAAAGATTGATGCGACTCACTACAGTCATGGAACAAATAAAATAAACTTAAAAATTTGACCCAACGTAAAAAAGCTAATGGTAGGTGTCCGTTAGTGAACCGGAAAGTCTTGACTAGCCTGGTAGCAAATAGGGTAACAATTTAATCTTGCCGAATTTTGAGTACGTGAGCCTTCTAAGTCGACCCTTACGGGAGGTAGGAGGACTTTAGAATCCTGGTTAATATGAACAACTCAATTACCCTTATATCAAGAACATCATAACTATCGACTTAGGCAAGTACTAGCAATCCTTGAGCATTACTCTCAAACGTGAAAAATTTTCTTTTAGTTAATTGTCATTTCCATTTCATAGTTTAATTTATATTATTTTTTATTATCTTTTATTTTATGAAAACCCAAAAAATTGTCCTCATTTACTTTCTATTTTGTTTTCTTGATTATCGCATTAAAAAAGTAGCCAATCTTATATTACGAAACACCTCAAGATAAGATTGACAATCCCTGTGCTAACAAATTAATATACTAATATTCCAAGTATATATAATTAATTAATATCTATTATCCGATAATAAAATTAATTAATAACATGAAGCAAGATCAATGCACCCGTTAGTGTGCGACTACGTGGGTTCATCGTTAAATCGATAGTAGTTAACTAATCGAGGTTGGCGTCTAACAACACTCCCCAACGACCGGATAACGTGAAGTAACTCTATACAAAGAACCTGGTAAAGGATCATACACGTAATCCCTCTATCTTTACAACTCTGGATCATCCTGAGATATGGTATAACTGTCAAATCCCATCAGAAAATCAACTACGTTACACGTCGATTATCAACAATTGACGAATTACCTAAGAAACTCCTTTCTTCATTCATTCTATCACCTTGGCCAAGGATTTGATACAATCGTTATAATCTTATGACATCGTAGAGCTCAAGCTCTTTACCTAGAGTTGATAGATTCCATCTTGACTCATCCTTATGAGTATATATATATTTAGCTATGTCCAATATCCTTTCGACTAGCATTATGACACACTAGTAGTCCAGTATCAAAACACAACAAGTACATACACAACCATAGTGATGATTCAGCTCAAAGGATTTACAAATATAAAACTCGTTATAGAGATTAACCTACTTGACAGTTCAAGGTAATTAACCATTGGGAATCTCTAGTTTTAGTCGGTTCGATAATCACATCTCTATGTGCATTATCTATTGATGTCTCCTCATTTGTGATAATATAATCTATTTCTGAGACATCATTTTAGGCTTAATTATTAGTTTATAGGTTGATTTTAGCTTAGTTTAGTGCACTTTCCTATTTTGGGTCTTGATTTAGTAACATAATATTTTTAGAGCATATTGGGTTTAATTGTTTATTTAGTGTGAAGCTTTTAAGATAATTATGGAGATTAATTAGAGTCCAAGTCAAAGACTACAACTTATGGAAAGATATTTACATGGAAATTGGAGATAAAAGAAACAAAGGCTAAAAACATGGAAAAGGAAAAGCTGCCTAAATCTGAATTTCTGCAGCAACGCCTAAAGAAGTGGTGATTACTCCTACAAGGAAGCCGATTTTGGAAGATTCCTTTCATAGGAACATAGATAATTCTGTGACGATTCTTTTGGTATATTATAGAGCTCAAACCGACCAATAACGAAGAAGATATGCTCAAAACGGTCCAGCGGTGTTTATCTTTATTTCCTTACGAATTTGAGTTGGGCTTGGAGTCTATTACTTGGCCTTTTCTCCAAGAAACGAATTAGGTCAACCTATACACTATAAATACAGCCTCTTAACACTCTTAAATCATCCTTGGCCAAACCTTAAGGCCAAGAGGAAGCTGCAACACAAGAGAAGAAGTCTGGAAGGAGCAGAACACCATATGTCTTCTTCAACCTCTTATTTTGTAATTCTTTTCTCTTCTCTTCTTCGTATGAATTAATTCTTTTTAGCTTGAGTTTTTAGCATATATGTATGAACCCTAGTTTTGATTGACATCTATCTAATTTGGGAACTTAATATTTTAAATTGAATTATAGTTTTTATTCTCTGTTTATGTGTTTGGATTTATATTATGTGTTCTTATGGAACCGCGGCCATATAGAATTACCATCTAGTAATTAGGTCACCATTGACAACGGTGTTTAATTGCATGTTTAGCACATAACATCTAGTACAAGGTCTGATCTGACAACCCAACCTAGCTAGATAATCACTATGGTTTAGTTCTTGTGACTATTTACCAATTACAGGAAAAGTTTGCTTAGGAAGCATTATTGACACAGGTAAATCCTATTTTAAACTACCGATAGCGAATTGAAACCGATTATTGAAATACTACATAATTCACCCTTACATTTTAGAACGGCAAAACTAGTGGGGATTACATGCTAATTACTCAAGCTAACTTTCATACTATCTTCTTTTCTTTTCTTTTATTTATTTTCTGTCTTTAGTTTATTAGTTTAGTTTTATTATTCGAAAATCAAATAAATATTTGTCTATCTTTTCTTTCTACTTGCGTATTATCTTTTCTATCTTTAATATCTGCACTTGATAATTTGCATAAGTTCTCTCTAACTTTCGTCAGTCTCTGAGGAACGAATTTTCTTATCATTAAAACTTGCATACGTCCTGTAATACTTGCAGTACTGTGTTAGATTAGGGTGTTTATTTGCATCTAAATTATATCATCTTTTTATCACACCTTAAGCCGCACCATCTATGCACCTAACTCGGTAAACGATAACTACCGATATTCATCCAATAAATACTCGTTAGTTACATATTAATCTAACCAGATCATCGAGGTCCTAGATCGATGATCCTACGATTAGGAACAAGTTTAGATTAAGTCATATGAGCTAGATTCTCATTATCATAACACCTTATGGTATCTAGTTCATAACTTAATCAAAGGATCTGCCTTTATATTATGTAGATGAATACCATAATCATAAAGGCTTGCCATAAATTCAAAGAATCAATTTCTTTAATCAATAATGTAGGCATAACTATTATCGTGTACAGTAAACACTTGTGGTCAATACATTACAAGACGATCGGGGTTAGGGCATAATTCCAACAAGGTTGGTGTGGTTCAAGTTATATTTATAGTTCCTCGCGCGATGTTTTATAGTTTCCTTGTAAAGTTTCGGATCCATGTTATATCTCCTCCTCCATATACACATAGAATTTTTCCTGTAAAGCTGCAATATTAAAACAAGCATAAATTTGAATGACTTGGCTTGTGTTAAAATGTGAAATTCAGATTTGCATAAATCCAGAATGCGCTCCGGTGGTAATCCCCGGAGAGTATTACCACTGGAGATACGCCTGAGACAAAACTTGTTCCAAATTTTTACATTGAAAAAAAGAAAATATTTATTACACTTATACATAAATAAATTCCATTCGACAATAATGCATTACTAATATATGATCTTTCAAACTTTAATAAATTAAATTACATCAATACAATTGAACTCAGGATGGACATGTATGTTAACGACTTTAAAATACTCCATCTGCTCGTTCTGGATTTCTCTAGCTGAAACTGCAACAGATTGTTTGCACCATATCACCTCAATCTTTTTCAGGGTGTCAATGTCTCCTATACATGAAGGGATCTCCTCAAGTTGCTCACATTTTTTCAATATTAGATGTTCCAGGTGCGGAAAGTGATCAATGTTGACAATCCATTCTACAAGATCCAGAGTGTCTAATTTTAAGAATTTTAGTTTCGAGAACGTCTCATCCTCCATATTCCATGCTTCACCCTCAAATGCATTGCTCAACAACTTGAGAACCTCCAAATTGTTTAGCCTCGCTACTTGTGAGATTTCACTCCATGGCTTCCGAAAATTCAACAGGGTTAACTTTGTTAGATTTGAAGGGAAATCAACTTCACATGGAGACTTCCCTATGCCATCGTAATACACCTTCAGTGATACAAGTTGACTGAGAAATCCCAACTCGGGAAACTTATTGCAATTCGTAGTATCATCACATGATTCCAAGAATATGCATTTCAGTTTTTTAATTCCTTTTACCCTTTTAAGTATCTTCTCCATATATCTCCCATGAGTTAGAACTGGTGTGGAAAGGGTCTGAAGATTATCTAGAATCGAGGAATTCTCGGATCTGTTCGGGTCCAACTTGAAAGAAGCACATCCATTTATATGCACATGTCTCAACTTCACCATATCACATACAACATCAGGTACCTCTACAGATTTAGCTCTTAAATTTTTTACAAGAAAAGTTTCTAGTTTCCAAAGATTGGCTATGGATGAAAGTATACAATCCACGTAGCCTTGAGCAGCCAGATATCTTAAATGAATAAGCACCATTATCGTATTGAAAGACTCGCCAATGTTTATATCTTCCACATCCAAATATGTAAAAAGCTTATAAATGTGAGTAATAATCGATGTATCAAAGAGACTACTCAGATGTCTATCACTAGCAAGGAAAAACGACAGTGATCTTACTAGCCCAGAAAACTTCAAAATATAGAAATAACGATCCAAACGGTTATCTTCATTATCGGATGAAGCAGGGTATTCAATATAATGAGTTAGTAATAAAATAATTTCTTCCTCAACTTTGGTCAAGCAAAATTCATGGATAAGATCGTGAATACGACATGACTTGACCCCACCCTGGGATTTTTCTTGAGAAACGGTCACAAGGCTTCTACCAATTGAGGTCTATCAAGCAATCCTCGACCACATTCTCTAAGGTTTTCAATTCAGTAGGTCGTATGAGTCCTTCAGCAATCAATATTCGTATCAATTTTGAGACTGGGACTTCTTTATTCCTCAAATATTTTCCCACATACAAGAAACATGGTTTCAAGTGATCTGGTAAATGCATGTAACTCAACTCTATTATTCCTTTGCCATGGTTATTTGCATCACTAAGTATGTAAAAAGTTAGACTTTCAGAAACCTGAGTCCACCGATCTTTAGTCTTTTCTCTGTTTTCGCAAGAACTCCAGCAGCCAAAACAATGGATATAGGCAACCCTTTACATCCTATTGCGATTTGAGTTCCAACTGTTGGAATTATGCCCTAGCCCCGACCGTCTTGTAATGAATTCAACACAAGTGTTTACTGTACACGATAATAGTTATCCCTACAGTAGTGATTAAAGAAATTGTTTTCTTGAATCTATGGCAAGCTTTTATGTTTATGGTATTCATTTATATAACATAAAGGCAGATCCTCGATTAAGTTACGAACTAGATATCATAAGGTGTTATGATAATGAGAATCTAGCTCATAGGACTTAATCTAAACGTGTTCTTAATCGTAGGATCATCGAACTGGGACCGCGATGATCCGGTTAGATTAATATGTAGCTAACGAGTATTTATTGGATAAATATCGGTAGTTCTCGTTTAACGAGTTAGGTACATAGATAATGCACATAGAGATGTGATTATTGAACCGACTAAAAATCTAGAGATTCCTAATGGTTAATTACCTTGAACTGTCAAGTAGGTTAATCTCTAGAAGGAATTTTATGCTTGTAATCCTTTGACCTGAGATCTATGTTGTAGATATCGCCGCCTAGGCGCGTCTAGGCGCCGTCTAGGCGTCAACTCCCCCTCAACCGCTTACGCCTAGTAAAAATGCTAGGCATTTTTTCCCAACGCCTTACTTGCCGTGGAAGAGGCACCTAGCCCGCCTAGGCACCGATTAATGGTAAAAACTTGCCGCCTAGGCCCTCCATTAAATTTATTTTACTCTCGGAAATTCTTGAATTGATATTATAACTTTAATTTTAGTATTTTTCATATTCAATATAGTGGTGTTAGATGAATTTTATGACTTAAACAGATAAAATTATCATAATTATACACGCGTATTACTAAATATATAAAATTACATAGCAGGATTCAAAACCGCGTAATCCCGCCTAGGCCCCGCGTAGTCCCTCCTAGGCGCTAGGCCCCAGTCGACCGCCTAGGCCGCGGAACCGAGATCTACAGCATAGCCTGAGATCATCACTATGGTTGTGTATGTGCTTGTTGTGTTTTGATACTGGACTACTAGTGTGTAATAATGCTAGTCGAAAGGATATTGGACAAAACTAAGTATATATCCTCCTAGGGATGAGTCAAGATGGAATCTATCAACTCTAGGTAAAGAGTTTGAGCTCTACGATGTCATAAGATTATAACGATTGTATCAAATTCTTGGCCAAGGTGATAGAATGAATGAAGAAAGGAGTTTCTTAGGTCATTCATCAATCGTTGATAATCGACGTGTAGCGTAGTTGATTTTCTAATGGGATTTGACAGTTGCACCATATCCCAGGATGATCCGGAGCTGTAAAGATAGAGGGAATACGTGTATGATCCTTTACCGGGTTCTTTGTACAGAGTTACTTCACGTTATCTGGTCGTTGGGGAGTGTTGTTAGACGCCAACCTCGATTAGTAGTTAATTAAGTTAACTACTACCAGTTTAATGATGAACCCACGTAGTCGCACACTAACGAGTGTATTTAGGGATGGCAACGGATCGGTGTTTTGCAAAAATTCCAAAAACCATAACCATAACCGTTTTTATAATTAAAAACCATATCCTAACGGTTTTAACCATCGGTTACACTTTTCAAAACCATAACCGTATTATTCGGTTTCGGTTTTTTAAACGGTTTTGCGGTTTTTAACCATATTCAAATGATAATTTAATAAATATATTAAATTTCATAAAATCAAACCACACATATAAAAGAAAGCTCAAGGTTTATAAAAATTAAATTGTGTTGGTATTTGATTAAATTGCATATTTACTATTTAATTGGTTAAATCTAGTATTTTGATTTTACTTTTAAAAATTTCAATATATCTAATTTAATCAAAATTATTATAAAATTTGAAAACATATAGGATAATAAACGGTTTTCAGTTTTTCGGTTTTATTTTTATCAAAAATCATAACCTAACGGTTTTAACCATCGGTTACACTTTTCAAAACCATAACCTAATGGTTTTAACCACGGTTATATAATTCGGTTTTCAATCGGTTCGGTTATCATCGGTTTCGGTTTTTAACCGTAACCATTGCCATCCCTCTAAGTGTATTGATCTTGTTTCATGTCATTAATTAATTTTATTATTAGATAATAAATATTAATTAATTATATACTTGGAATATTGGTATATTAATTTGCTAGCACAAATTAGTATTCTAATATAAGACCGGTCTAAGACAAAAGAGAAAAAGGAAAAATTAAATTGACAGGTTGTGGTTCGAACCACGTACCTCCAATAGTGTGAAATAAGTCACTTACCGCTAGGCTAGTCAAGTCATATGTATAATGTAATTGGTCCAAGTCCTCTTCACAAGTGGGTAGTGGATCAGATTATTTGATAATCAATTTCATTATAAGTTATTGACTATTCATCTCCTGGCCTTTCATTTTTCCTCCTAAAGTTATTATAAGATAATGATTTTTTAACAGTTTTCTCTCTTGAAAAAAACAGACAAAGCCTTAAGGTTTCTTTCTTGGAAAATACACAGAAGGAAGAAAAGTCTATTTCCAAGTCAGAATTTGATTCTGAAGGCAAGGCTCAAATCCTCGGTGTGCAAAGCGTGGAGGCTTCAAGAATTTTGAAACTCGGTCACAGTCAATTCGATTCTCATACAAAGGCTTAAGGTATGTAATCGATTTTTGTTTCTGTTTAAATTCTTAAATCGCAACTAGATGGTTTTAGGATTGCAATTACTTGTTTCTGCTAATTATATATTTGATATAATCGTGATTGCGATTCTTTCACCAAAATTCATAAGAAAGGCTGTGAGGAGTGTAATATTACCATAACGTAGTTGCATATCAAAATTCATCTCTGCCATACATATTACTTCCTCCTCAGGGTGACTAACGGTTTCGTGCCGGTCCCTAGCAGTCTCGGTCCTTATCGGTCCGTGCCGCTTACCGGTCCTAGGTTACCGGTCCCGGTCCGTGCCGTTACTTAGACTTGGGATGTTGAGAACCTGACCGTTAAGGGGACCGCTTAAACCGGTTCCGGTCCGGTCAGGTCCTTAGCGGTGCTTACCGGTTTTTTTTGTAAATAATAAAATGAAAAATTTGTAAAAAATGATTTATTTGAGAATCAATCTTACTTGACTAAACAGAATCATAAACCAACCAAATACATCACTTGTGTAAAGAAATAAAGAAGCCTTATTATTTTTGAACGGTGCTTCCAATCTTAGGCTCCAGCAGTTCATTAGGTGCATCACAGCATTCAAGCATATGCCTGCAAACAATACAATTCCTATCAAAATACATTGTAGCTTACCTTCAAAATACATATTGTACCTTACCTTCAAAATACATACATACATACATAATAAGTCACACCTCTATCAAATTAATTTAATATTATTACCTTGCCAGGTTTTATCCCTTGTTTCTGCATATCATCGAAAAGATGTGATTCTTGCTCAGTTTTACCTATACAATAAATAAATGTATAATATCATAAGAAAATAGCTAAAAGCTATGGCTAAATAAATAAATAAAATAATATACCAGCTTTTCCATAATAGGAAATCAAATTAGTGTAATATATACGAGCAGTACTGAATATCTCAACGGCTTTATTGAGGTTTCTTTGTCGTCCATAGACACTAATCATAGTATTATATGTCTGAATCGAACAACCAACTTTACAAAAAACGATCCGCTCATAAATGCTCAAAGCGAAATGCAATTTACCTGATATACATATATTATATCATTTTTAATTTTCACTAACAGTTAAAAATTAATTAATAATAAATAGAATAATACCAACCTGCTTCAAACATTGCTTTAATAAAAGAATTATAAGCAATAGTATCAAGCTCCACATTCAATTGAAAACTATTACGAATAATTTCCTCTGCCTCAACATGTTTGCCTGTATAATTAATTAATTGAATAAAATAAAAACTGAATAATCATTAATAAAAACTACATGTATGAGTCAAAGCATTGATAAGTATTAAACGGAAACTGGACCCAAATCATGACCTTTCTGAGCTTCTTCTTTGTAAAACAAATACCCGTCATCTTCTTTACCAAATTTGCAGTAAGCCTCCATCATAGGGATATATAAGTCTTTTCTAGTAGTAACATTACTACCTAGTAGCTTCATCAATACCTCGTATACATACTCAGCTTTTGATAATTCACCTTCTTCTTTTACTAATCTCCGAAGAATTCTAATAGCCACTGATAAACCATTATCATTTACAACCATCGATTTCAGTATCTCCTCGGTTTTATTTCGATTTTCATTTGCCAAATAAAGCATAAGTATTAACTCGAAAGCTGTTACATTGACGCATTTTCCTTTTCCTTGCATAATTATTAATAATGCCTCAAAGAAGGGATTATTCACAAATCTTTTGCTTGTGTTTATCTCTTCTAATAACAACTCTACATCTCTTTCCATTCCCTCCTTACAGTAAAACTTCATCATAATACTCAAAAATTCTTCATCAAACTCTACTTCGTCTATCCTTAACTGTTGAATAAAATATCGCGCCTTTTCACTCAAATTAAGTAATATATACATATTCAGCAAATTCTTACATTTTCGAATACAAAAATTCCCATTTTCGAATACAAAATTAAGTAATATAAAAATCAAACCTGCAAGAACCGACCGTTGGAGGCGAATTCGGTTCGTGCCGTGCCGCTGTTGACCGGCGGTTCCGGGAGTTGACCGGTCCGGTCCGTAGGACCGGTTTACCCGGACCGTTAGTCACCCTTAGTGGTACATTAGTGTGGTAATTATGTGCCCGCTGGAATTTTTTTTTTTTTTTTTGTCTAAGGCAAAATAACAAATGATTAAGACAACCTGGATCAAATCTCCTTCTCCTGGATACTGAATAAACTTACGAGAAATCTTTTATTCAAACAACTCTATGTAAGGACAAAAAGTGAAAGTCTTTATTAATTTTATATTGAAAAAACAAGCAAACAATTTGCTTTTTGTTGATTCCAGCAACTAGAAAACACAATTGAATACTAAAATTCTTAAAACATTACAAGAAATGAAACAACAGTAATAATAAAACATCAATTATAATAAAATTCATCATATAGATCTAAGCTCCTTGAACTCCTCAAATTCCCTCATGTGCATTTGAAGTAGACGGAACCAAGGATAAATTTTTCAATGAAACCAAGCTATCGGTATGAAATCCTGCGTAAAAGTACATCATATCACGGGGATTTTTAGTTTTTTTCATGTCTTTAGTTTGATGGATTTTACATGTATTGACATTGTAAACAAAGACATCAAATTCTTTTGGTGAATGAAACACCACTAACTCCATATTTAACCACACAACTGGCTTGTACTTCAAGTCAAGTAAGCGCCTTGGACTTTCTATAACAAAGTTAAACAGCTTTTCCCATTGTCCAGTTTCTGGATCTTTAAGCAACCAAAACTCCATTAAACAATTTCCTAACCTCCTCTGCACCGAGACGCAAAGAGAACTCTCCCTTGCGAGAAGATGAACATCACAAACACGTAAATATGGATGAAAAAAAGGAATCTCCCCAAATGTTTCCTTTTCCATGTCAAAACGAATGATTGATCGGACTGAGTCACATAACCAATACACGAAACCATTTAGAGAAAGGCGACTATCGTATGGTTGTGTCGTGATGTCAATCATGGCAGTGTCACTTAACTGACTAACATCAATCCTTCTCCATTCCTTGTCAACACCTAATGTTAATATAATCCATTTGTACCTGTGATATACATCCAATATTTTGTATTCTTTAGAAGCAGCAACATATGCAAAGTTACCATAATATTTTTGAACCGGAGGAGGAAATGGAGGGAGTGGCAAAAACTGTTTTGTAAGAGGATTTAAAACATGAGTGGGGGTATCTGTGAAGGGCTCTATAGGACGATTTACTAAAAGTAAACCGTTACAACTAGCAAAAACTTTATGAACAAATTGAAGGTTTAATTTCTTCACGTCAAAAAGACGGCCATGAGTCTTTGTTTCAACAACAAACCCATTGATTGTGGGTTGGTGAATTAATAGGGTTTTGGTAGTTGAGTGTTTTTGAAGGTGGGCAGTAATGAAGATAGGTGACTGGATAATTTTGGACCAGCCTCGACAAACATTCTTTAATACATTATGAAGAATATCTGCAG
Source organism: Nemophila menziesii (assembly GCA_029959085.1). Classification (NCBI taxonomy): domain Eukaryota; kingdom Viridiplantae; phylum Streptophyta; class Magnoliopsida; order Boraginales; family Hydrophyllaceae; genus Nemophila; species Nemophila menziesii. The sequence continues at coordinate 31,187,319 of JARWIR010000008.1, forward strand.
GAAAGCAAATGAAGATCATAAATAAAATATCTTCGGGAAGACAAAAAGCATTACTGCTTCTCTTCCTCTTATAATTGCTGATTTGGTTTATTTTCTGGGGGACCATATTGACTAAAGTTTAGAAGGCGAGAACCTTAATTTATTACGGTTGCAGATTATAAACTTTATCTCTATTTTTCTTACTGATGAACTACAATACTATTTCTATTTATACTAGTAGATTACTGAAGTTACTATTTAGATACTAAGAATACAGACATAAACTCTTGACTTTCCAACTACTCAGAAATACAACTATTTATCTTGATTCATTGAGCAGGTAGGCTAACGATCTGTCTTGATTCATTGTGCAGCTTTAATTCATCCACTAGATGACTTTCCACCTACTCCTAAATACAATGCATAATCTTGATACGCGTTTTTTATATCCATTGAGTATTATCAAGTTTAATTATCAATACTGAAGACTCTTCCGGTGCCGAGACAAGTATTGTGATGTACACTACTTTGATTCACAGTCGATTTTCCGAGGAGAAATATCGAGAAGCGATGAGTGTTATATGGGAAATGGAGGGTTGTGATTGCTTACTTGATCTTCCGGCTTATCGTGTGGTGATAAAGCTTTTTGTGCCATTGAATGATCTTGCAAGGACTGTGCGTTATTTTGCGAAATTTAAGGAGGCAGGTTTTGCACCCACGTTTGATATATATAGGGATGTGATTAAGATTTATTTGGCTTTTGGGAGAATAGCTAAGTGTAGGGAGATTTATCGAGAAGCAAAGATGGCTGGATTTAAGTTAGATGAGTAACTAAATAACGGATTTAGTTACATGTATTTAATTTATTTCTTATAAATTCTGTTCAAGCAAAATTGCATGTTTACGCTTGGCTCATTAACCCAATCATGTAATTGGGTTATCAATGATGATGCCCTTCGTTAATTTTTTAAATTAAAGGAAAGTTCTTCCGGTGAAAATTGGTTTAGGACATTGTTTTTAATTGGTAAAGCAATTATATAATGAGTAATGATATTTGTTACTCTTTTTTATTCAGCTTTGTATCACTTTTTATGTGTCTAATGTGTTATTAAATAAAGAAAACAAAACAAAAATAATTAGAATAATTGCTTTATTAAATAAATAATAAGTATACCACATGGCGTAAATTGGTTGATTAAAAATAATTAATTTATTTATTTTATTGATTTTATTAACGATATACTTCCAACCAATTTACACCACGTCATGGATGGTAATTGGGTGGTATAATTTTGGGTGGTATATATCATTACTTAAATAGTTAAAAATGAAAATGATTAGTGTTTAAAACTTCCTCATATGAAATGATATAAGGATGAACCAAAAAATAATGACAAATATCATTATTCTTATTTGATATATATATCGCATTTAAAATTTTAATGCAATATAAATAATCGTTTTGTTATTTTACTTTTTAAATTTTTTAACTATAAACTATTTAATTTATGAATAAAGATAGATTGGTAATTTTTTATTAATTTTTATTATTTTTAAAGATTTTAGTATGAGCCAATTATCAAATGAATTAATATTTTGATAAAGATTTTTAAAGATTTTAGACTAAAAAAAGGTAATTATATCAAATGAATTAGGGCCCGTTTGGAAGTGCTTATTTTAGAGTAAAAAAGCGTTTTTAGAATAAAATTCAAAATTTAAAAGAATTATTAAAAATTATTTTGAAATCTAAAATTATTTTAAGTGCTTTTTTTGAGAAGCACCTATTTGGTGCTTTTCATAAAAGTGCTTTTCAAAATCAAAAAAACTTTTAAAATACTAAAAGCACTTTTAAGTGCTTCTCCAAAAAAGCACTTCCAAACGGGCACTTAATATTTTGAAAATGAATATTAATTGGAAACCATTCATAAATCCATAGAACTGATTTCAAACTGTTTTTTGCCAATGAGAGCATGACCATTGGTATCTTTATTATAGTTCTTCAAAATCAAATTTAAAAACTTGAATATAAAAATCCGTTGTTAAATTAGATATTCAAGCATTATGAACACTAATAGAGTGATTATAAATTATAAATTTTATATTAAATCAACTATTTATTATATTTATTATTCATTAATCATTATATATGTAATTAATTTAATTTAATATTCACAAATTATATGATTCCGTATTGAAAAAAAATTGTCATGAATTTTAATTATGTATAGTTGTAGTCCGCCCTTATGAACCCTATTAGTGAGGGCCTTCTGCCCGTTGATAGAAAGCTTAATGTTATTGCTAAAAATATTGTAGTTATAGTTTAATCTAATAGTTAAAGTGGAAATTATGTAAAAGAAAAGTCCCAACTGAGGAACTGAAATACTATACTAAGTGTGCTAAAACTGACTTTTGTAGCCTATGTGGTATCGATGTTGAATCCATTGAACACGTGATATTTAAATGCTCATGGGTAAGAGCTCTATGGTTTATTTCTCCTTTACAGCTACAAACTACAATCGGTTGTATTTCAAGATTTAATAACTGGTTTCTCAGTTTGAAAATTTTGCAAGGGGGTATAGATGTAGCAGGTAGAAATATATTATCACTGGTACCTTATATAATTTGGCATATATAGAAAGTAAGGAATAAATTTGCTATAAAAGAAAAGCACCTGACCCTAAACTTGTCTTGCAACAATCAATAGCAGCCTATGATGAAATTAATAACCGCAATATATAAACTCTGAGGCTAGCATGATAAAAACATATGCAAATGCTATCTTTGGAAAAAATAAACAACAGGGTGAAAAGATTTCTGAAAACAAAAAAAGTAAAGATACAGATAATATATCTTACACATGTAAAACAACTATGAAAAATAGAATGAAAACTTATAAGATAAAACTATATTTGCTTACTCGGATGTTTCATTTAAATCTGATAATAATTCTGCTTCTGCTTGTATACTACAAGATAAAAATAGAAAACTTATTCATGATCATGCTCGGAATTTTGTATGTTACGGTGCAGAGGAAGCTGAGCTGATAGGAATGCATAATGGGTTTGTTTTTGCAATAAACTTTCAGTTTAAAGACATTCGAATTTTGAGTGACAACAAGTTGGTTCTGGATTTACTCAATCAACCTAAAGCTCCCCTTCATGTGCGGTAGAAGATCCTCTTTCTTGATATTAAACGTTTAATTTGTAATAGATTAGTTTTTTTTTATTTCATTCCTAGAAAAATTAACGTTGTTGCAAATTGAGTCGCGAAGCAAAAACTGTTTGGTATTTTATAGAGCGATTGGTTGTCCAAACTCCCTCCCCAATTAACTAGTTTCCTTTCTTCTTTTCCGCCCACTACGGGTATTGGTTGAATCTTTTTTGTATGAACTTTATTTCTATTTATATTATTAAGCTTTTGAAAAAAAAAAAGTATATTGAATCATATACTAGCTGAGTGACATGTAGTTGACAATTGACTTTCATTTATACAGATTGGTAAAGAAACAAGGATATGCCACTTCACATTTGATGATATTCACTTCCCAGAATATTAAACATTACAAACATTCTTACACAACTCTACTAGACAAAGCTTCAGAAATCCCTGTAATATCACTAGTAATTTCAGCCAATGGATTAACAATAATTCCACTACCTCCTCCAAATCTATATCCCCTATTATCTCCATTTTCAACTCTCAACCCTTCATTTCTCTTCCACATCTTTGATCTAAAAAAACTCTTCCCAGGTAATTTACAACATTTAACTCTATCAGAGTCATTATTTAACCCAGCCAAGTCAAACGAGATTTTATCTATCGAAACTTCTAAACCATGTACACGTCTCTCCAAAGTTTGCATACCACTCTCTGTTCTCCCTATATACCTCTGTTTTAAACAATGTAATAAAATTACATTATTGTCTTATCCCGTACAATTAACCAAGAATAAATAATAAATAAATATATATATATATATATATATACCTGGAGAAGATCTAATAAATTTGACTGCTGAGTTTCGATTTGAACAAGTTGGTTTCGAATTGCATATAAATCCTCAGACTCTCTTGGGTTTGTAGAATGATCAAGAGATGGTCCCACTTTGAAAAGGGCCCGCCTTGTTTCGGCCTTTGTGAGTATGTCATCTTTTTCAAGGTCTTGTTCATGTCTGATTCTGATAATATCCTCGTAAGGTTCAGGAGGGGTAGAATGGACAGGCTTTTTATGTTCTAATTTCCGGAATATTGCTTGTTCTGTACTTTTTGTAGTAATATTATTATCTGAAGGACTTGTTTTGTTGGATAATAAAGGTTTCTTCCTTTCTAGGGGAGAATTTAAGGTTCTCACAATTTCTGATATTACACAAGAGAAAATAACTCAGCAAAATTAATTAAGAAAAGGTTTTATGTGGTATATGTGGCTATTTCACATAACATGGGGACCAATTGTTTAATTAACTCAATTACCTAATATGATATAGACATACTAGTATCTGCTGATTCTTACACATGCTATATCTAGCGATTTCACATAACATGGGGACCAATTGTGTAATTAACTATATACCAAAAAGTTATCTGACATATCTGCTATTTTCTTGACACACATGGTATATCTGACTATTTTACATGAGAGTGGGACCAATTGAACCCAAAACGGTATGGGCTTTTGAATTCTTATCACAAAATTAACCAGAAAATGTAAGAAATGATTAACAATGGTCAAATCTTATTATAAGACCTTAATCAGTAAAATTAAATAGACTGATACCTTTAGAAGAAGAATAAGATTCCCGTGGTGGTGGTGACCCCTCATCGGATATATCAGGGATCTCCTTCCATGCTATTAACATCTGATTCATAGTCTCTCTCACTGCTTTAACCTATGAATTATCGATTAATTAAAGATATACGCACATGAATTAAAAATATACAGAATCAAAGCTGTAAAATTCACTTGATTCTAAACCTTATCGAATCGTTTAGCTTCAAATGTCTTTAAACACGAAGATTTGAACTCGGAAAGCACGTCTCTCTCTACAATAGCAAGTTTTGCCAGTGCTTCAGCAGCTGCATTTCTCGGAGCCCAATCCTTACTGCTTAACAATTCGACTAAACACGGTACTAAATTCTTTACCATCTGCTGACTCAGCACTTCTCCAACTCCGATCACGCTCCCTATCAGTGTTAATAAAGCTGCTTTCGCTTTGAAGCTCTCACTCTTAATTAATCTCTCCAGCCGTGGCATAAGCTTCCTCAATACTGAAACGTCCGGCTCCGGTGATGCATCAACCGCCGCAGCCAAACACATTGCAACGCCGATCTGAGAATGAAGCTCTTGTTCAGTAAACAAAGCTTCAAGGAAAGGTTTCACGAGTAACGAGAAAGGAGGTTTTGTTAAATGTGAAGCGATGGAGGAAGTAGCGGTGATGCAAGCAGCTCGTACATTTGAGTCAGAATCTCGGAGACGCCGTATGACGGCGGAGAGAAGTTTAGAGAGATGAGGTGAGAGCGCGTTGCCGTGGTGTTGCGAGAGAATTGTGATAAGCTTTAAACATTGCTTTCTCACCGGAGATTTATCCGAGGCATCAGTGGCGGAAACCGATGAGATATATACAGTTAAAGTGTCGCCGGAGAGGGTTTTCGCTATGGTTTCGAGTTCTAACGCCGCGGCGGAATAAGTATCTCTATCGGATAATTTATTGAGACACGTGAGAACTCTTTGCTTGAGCTCACGTGACTGCACCGACTGTGTTGGTTGTAAAGGCGGCATAGTGGTTGAAGAGGTGGCGGTGTGTGCTTTTCGGTGCCTCTGTGTATTTATAAAGGGAGAATTGTACGCATTGAAGAGGCCGTTAATATAGTTTTCATTTATCAAGAGCTAACGACGTCGTGCCATTTTTATTTATTGGCAATGGACCGACGTCGTGTTTAGTAAATAGCGCGCGAATTTCCCACTTTCATTACTCGAGTTTTATATTAAGAATATGCTTAGCTGGGTTATCATTGGTTGAAATGTCTTAATTATTGGTTACTTGTTTTGTGTCAATCAATTAAAAGTACTCATTTCCTTGTCAAATTATTTTTGGATTACTTAAAAAATTGTAAAATCGACCTTAATTTTGATTTTTTGATTTGACATTTGCTATTGTTTATTAAAGCTTTTATAAAATATTTGAGATCAAATAAGTAGAACAAGCATTTGTTATGGTCTCTCGTTAACCTTTTCCACAAAGCCTTTAAATGATCTATATATTATATTGGATCGACATATATAGTGGTTGTAGATGCATATTTCAATATAATCTAAGTTTCTGGATCTTCCAGTTAGGCACCCCTCAATAGGATCAATCGAATGATTGTAGTTAATGAATCGACCGGGTGGTTGATTTGTGGTAGAGGAATCTAAGATACCTTCTTCGAGATTTAACCTAGGGTTTGTTTTGTGATTTGAGTGTCGCCTTTTACCCTATAAAGGGTGTTATATAGATGATAGACAATTTTGCATCAAAGTCATCGCAAGGTAATCCTATCAATTTCTTGATCGAGAGAATACCAAGACTTATTTATGTACATTAAAGAATTCATGACTTAATAAATAGTCACACGTATATGTACAAATTTAATGTTTTCTTGTAGGGTTACATATACACGTTCTGCATGCGAGTTTATGACATGTATTTGATAGGATTTTTATAAATATTTTATATTTGACATTAGTTTGTATATATGTTAAATTTATGATATATGTCAATTTTTTTATTTCAACAAGTTTATACGTGAATTTTGTATTATAACAAAAATAATATGTGAAAAATTTTACAACGATTTTGTGCATTAATTTTAGCTATAAAAGCATTGGTAAAATTCTTGCTCTGAGACTGCAACCTTTAATGGATGAAATTGTTTCGCCAACTCAATTGGCGTTTATCAAAGGTAGAAATATATAGAATAATATTCTTATGCCTCAAGAAGTGTCTTAATTTCTAGGAAAAAAAGGTCTAAAAATCACTAAGAGACTGTCAAGCTGAACATGGTCAGCTCTTACGATCAAGTCAATTGGGAATTCCTGGTGCAAATTCTCAACAAGTTTGGATTTAACAAAAAATGAGAGATTGATTTAAAATTGTATTTCTTATGTCTCGTTTTAAATCAAGGATAACGGGGGGAGACTCGAATAAAATTTGCCAAAACAAGGAAGCAGACAAGGAGATTCGTTGTCACCGTTTCTCTTTTCACTTATGATAAAGTGACTTATCAGTTTGACTAATTATCACTGCAGAGATGGTGTTATTAAGGGTATATCCATTATTAGAAATTGTCTGAAACTTACTCACCTCTTATTTGCAGATGATACCTTATTTTTTGTGGACATCAACAAAAATGAAATTGAAGCTTTCAAACAAACGATCATGAAATATAGTCAGGTGTCTGGTCAAAAAAATAATTTTGATAAATCATCAATCTTTTTTAGTCAAGGAACCCCAAATGATATCATAAAAGATGTCTCTAATACCTCAATATTAGTAGTTTCTGATTCTCTTGGTATGTATTTGGATATGACCCTTACTCTGAAGAGTTATAAAACGGAGAACCTCGACTACATAAAATATAGATTACTTGCAACATAGCTAGTTGGATCTCTAATTTTCTTTCTAATAGTGGTAAAGAAGTTTTGATTAAAGTGGTTTCTCGAACTATCCTAACTATGTTATGTCGGTTTTTTAATTTCCAAAGACGTTGTGTATGAAGATATCTAGTCTTGTGCCAAACTTTTGGTGTGATACAGATCATAAGAAAATAATGCAGTGGATCGCCTAGACAAATTGTGAGGTCTAGATCGATTGGCGGAATTGTTTTCAGAGATTTCACAAAATGAATATTGCTCCAACCAAACATATAGATTGGTCAATAACCTGGATTCTTTCGTAGCCAAGGCGCTAAAGGTATTTACTACGCTAATTCTACTATGTGCGTGCAAAACTTGTTAAAAAGAGGTATTGGAGTTGGGATAGTATGTTTAGGGGTTTACAATTTCTTAAGAAGGAATGTATCTGGAAAATTGGTAATGGTTTGACGACTAATATCTAGGACCACTCATGGGTGGGAAAGGATGTCAAAATTAAAAGACCCAATGGATGTAAACTAACTATTATGGGTGGGACATGAATATCATCAACCAGATTTGTCCACAAAGGATGGCTAATGAGATTGCTAGAATACCGATCATGTAACTAGACAAAAATGATAAAATATTTGGCCTTATGCCAAAGATCGAAAGTGCACTACTAAGCCTGGTTACCATTGTCTACTTCAAGATGAGATTTCTAAATAATTCCAAACATCATATACAGGTGAAGATATAATAACGAGATCTGGAAGATAGTTTGGCATACTAACCCTCCAACTAAAATTAGGTTTTTTCCTGGAAAGTTTGTAATGGAGCAATCCCCACGAAAACCAACCTCCTCAAAAGGAAATGCTTCAAGGCTTCTATGTGTGAATGGTGTGAAATGGGTGTCGAATCAATTGAACATTTATTCTTGAATGCCCGTTTAGCTGTGTTGTTTGGACCTCTTCAGCTATGCAGATTAAGATCAGACATGATTACTCAAGATCTTTTAAAGATTGGATTATCAAGACAATATGTTGTTATGCTAACAGTGGGTGGGATAGGAAATTAATTGTCGCTTTCATCTTGAACACGTTTGGTGCATATCTAAGGCTAGGACGCAAAGTTTTTTTTGAGAATAAAAAGTGGGATGTGAAAGAGGTTAATATAAGGACTAATGTACTTATCAATGATATTTTTGGGAAATCATTTGACATGACTAGGCATAAGGATGTTGAGATGGGTATTCAGGAAGAGAAGGGAAGAAATGATAGTTCGTTTCTCCAAGATGAGTTAGAAACAGTTGGCTTAATGACACATCATTTACCAAGGAATAAGAGGCGGTTGGTATTGCATCACTAGTGGTTAACCACGATGGAGAAATCACCTATAATGTTGTAAAGAGATGCAGAATCCAATCATGCACCAGGTGTAAATTTTGGGCCATTCTTTTGGCTATGAGGTCAGCTATTGATCTCAGTCAGTAGAGTAGCTCGTTCTACTTGACAACCTTGAAACAGTTAAAGGTATTCATAAAACAGAGTAAATTAATTGAAAGATCCAACCAATCGTTGAAAAAAATTAAAATGGATGGGAGCATTTCCGGGATAGAAAATTTGCACATTAAAAGGAATCTTAATGGTACTGCTGGTGTATTGGCTAAATGAACGAGACGACATATATATATATATATGGACGGATGGATGGAAGTTCACTTTGTTTTGTGATAGTTTTAAGTACCTTAATAATTATATAGTCGTAAGAGAATAGGTTGATAATTGATGGTTATACTTTTGTTGTGATGTATGTCTTTTTAATTATGAATGACAAAAAAAAGTAAGTGTTTGTTTTAGATTACTTTTTTAAAACATGTAAAGTGCTTCTATAAAATTACTTTTATGAGATATGTAAAATATGTGTTTCTTAAATAAAATACTTACATTGACTATAGATCTCAAAAATATTTTTGATATTTTCTACAACATTTAACTTTTATTTACTAATGATTAGATTTAGTTAAAAGTGATTTTTAACTTGCCTTGGTTCTCCTTCTAAGCGGTACATCTTCGAATCGAGTCAATGACTCTGAGTCCAAAGTAGCTCTCCGATATATTACAAAAAGTGTTTTTTTAACTTCAAAATAAGCAATAACAAATGGTCCCTAAATTAAGTTGAATTTAACTACACGATACTTGTGTGGCTTGCACCGAAAAACCTACATTAATATAAAAAAAAATATGCACTGTATACATATACACATTCAAGTTTTAGAAAAAAAAATTAAGAACTCTTTATTGTTGCTTACTTTTATTTGACTCCATAAACTATAATGAAAAAAAAGCAAAAAATTCTTTCATTCTATATTGGATGGTCCAATATTATTATTAGCATATAATTTTTTTTGTTACATAGGAAATCTGAAAACCGTGGTAAAATGAAATAGGCGACGAGAAGATTATCCATCAAGCTTCGGCTATAAATCAGGCTTGGTGTTTTTCAACTAAGTCTATCACGTGTCAGATAACGCCATATCCCATTTGGAGGACCATTGTACACCGAGTACTCATAAACTTGTTGCACGCCCTTGTGCGCTAGTCAATCAACTCATACATTGGATTCTCTAAAAATGTTCAAGATTCTTGCTAGAATAGCTCAAATCCCTTCAATAAGTGTCGCACATGGTCCCCTCCCCATTATGACTTGGGCTACTATTCTTACCGATTCATTAGAGTCCAATTCTATCCATAATTATTTTATGCCTATCTCCCCTGTTATTCTCAAACCTTCACGTAGGCAATCAATTCAGCTATAATTGACGAAAATGTGTTATCTTTCATCTAAAAAACCCATACCCAACTTCATTCTTCATAATTAATCACTACTGCGACTCCCTCGAATTATCTCATATTACTATAACTTACATCTGTGTTGAGACTCCCGTTTAGGTTTACACCAACCGTTCAATTCAACATAATCCTTATTCTTTACGACTCTTCCTAGAGAGATACACTGTGCCTTTAGGTAATTATTCGCATGGAGCTTATATTTTTTTGACTATCACCTCACCATGTGGTAAATCATTGTTATTGAAAAACAAAGAAATCCTTATCGACCACAAAACTCCAACTAACGCTCCAAAAGACACGTTCCAAGGGATTCCCGCAAAAATAACTTACCTGAAATATGTGTTTTCCACCATTCATAAGTGTTATTAATCGAACTTGGGATATCACTGACCCTCTATGCTGACAATATTAGTTGTTGCGTGCTAGAGTTGCTCTTGTTCCCTTGAATGGAGGCTAAAATATTGTTGTTGTTGTCACGGGTAGCCTACCACAAAAAGGTTGAGCTCTGCTTCGCGATCTTCCCTTTACCTCGCCATACATATCTTCCCACTACATAATTGATGCTCGATCTTTTGCTTGCTGGGTAGGGATATATCCATGTTTTTTTCTAATAATTGATATCTCATCTTTTGTGATAGACTAATCTAGTCACGAGACATCTTTTAGGGGTTTAATGGACCAATCTGAGGGATTACTCCCTATTATCTGACATATCTTGAATTCTTGTCTTTCTTTAGATATATGTTTTCTTTTATATATTTTGTGTATTAATTGTGTGATAAGTGTGCATCTCTTATTTGTGGCAGTAAATTCAACAAGGCCTTCGACACTAAAAACTTGACATAAAAGAAATATGAGTTTAGGACTGAATTTTTAGTTTAAAATGTGTTTGGATATAAAATAAATATGATTTTGACACTGATTTATACATTTTGTGTAAAAGAGGAATACAAAAACCAGTAGTTTGTGTGTTCTTGTACCACAAAAATCACAGAGGAAGAAGAAAAATGACTAATATGATGGGGTATGTGATTTTATATGTTCCAGGAATAAAAAGAACTTTGTTTTGTGAATTACTGGAACACACAAAATAACAAAGAAAAGAGAAAAATGACTAATATGACGGGGTCTGTCACTTTAGCCTCGTAGACCCTAAACACTAAAATCATTAAATTTCAACACTAAAAAACCATAAAACCTCAACCCCAAAAACAATTTACTCTAAATCTAAAAACACTAAGCATAACCCCAAACCCTAAATCAAAAAACCTTAACACAAAATCCTAAGCCATAAAACCCTAAATCGTAAACCCTAAACCTTTAAATCAAAAACACTATCCCTAAACCTAAAAACCCTAAAGCCTAAATCCTAATTCTAAAAGAAGAAAAAAGACTAATATGATGGGGTTTGTATTTTTCTGTGTTCGAGACATACAAAAACTAAGATTGTGTATTCACGTAATATACAAAATCACAAATAAACCTAAAATAATTCTTAAAAATGAAAAAAAAACTTGAAAAACCGTCTATTCTTGACTAGAAACTAATTTCTAGCCTATTATGGATTGAAACTTGCTGATTTCGAGCAGTTTTTGCACTGATTTGTTTGGAGAAAATTTTGACCGAGAAAGAGAAACGGTTTTGGACATTTTTTTACGTTAGAGAAGAGAAAGAGGGAGTTTTGTGTTTTTGTTTGTTTTTTGAGATTTGGTACTGAGTGTGTCTTTTTGTTTGTTAGTGGGTAGTGTGGTTGCTATGGCGAAAGTTTTTGTTTTTTCTTTTTTTAATATGTTATGTAAAAGGTAATAATGTTATGTATAGGGATGGCAACGGATCGGATATCCTCGAAAAATTGCATAACCACATCCACATCCATTAAGAAAAACGATAACCAAATCCGCATCCATTAACCATCGGATTTTGGAATTATTTACCAAATCCGCATCCGCGACGGATGCGGTTTATCCGCGGTCAATCCGTATCCACAATCGTTTAAATGATTTAAATAAAATAAATTATTAAACATTTTTAAAATTCTAAACAAAGTTATTGGAAGAATATATAATGATACTAGGCAATATAGTAATATAATAGATAATAATTAATTAGCTAGTTTGTGTATGGAATAATTATATTTGATCGATATTATGTATGAAATTTGTATATATAGAATATCTTTACATATAGTATATATATTTTAATATTTTTTTTATATTTTTATTCGGATTTCGGATTATCCATCGGAGTATTGTAAAAGACCAAATCCTAACGGATAATCCACCGGTTACCTTTTGTGAGAACCAAAACCTAATGGATGCACCATCGGTTCCACTAACGGATTTTTTATCGGATCGGATATCCATCGGTTCCAGTTAATATGTGAACCATTGCCATCCCTAGTTATGTAGCTTAAAATTGGTTGATTAATTTAGAATGCTTATTTATAGAAAACTAATACCCTCTAAGCTTAATAATGGAATTGTCTCAAATATTTTATTAAGTATTAAAATATATATTATATATTAAAAAAAGCGGAGTCAAGAAATATCTTTGGAGAAGGGTTTAAAAAATTAGTATATTTAAAAGAAGAGGGGGACTTAATATATTCTTTTATTAATATTTTTTCTAAGCAAAATCATGTAATTCGTATTACAATTTACACACGGGAGGTGGAGTATAATGCATCTTGAATTTTTCATTTTTGCTCATTATATTCAAAAAGAATGGAATTCGAGTACATCAATTTTCCCAATTAATAAATTGATCATTCAAGAATGAAATACGGAGTACTCGTTATTTGATAGTATAAAAAACTAGTACTCAAAGAATTATTTGAGTATAGTAGATATAAATCATTCAAAGAACTGTGCTTGCAATCATGTTGCATGGTTCTTTTCCCATTTAAATTTGATTAAAACTATGTTGCCAGTTAAGTAGGTTCCATTTTCAACATTTCTGTTCTGACTGTTGAATTAATTTCACTGCTACCTTGGTTTAACACGTCATAAAAATAGTGAATTTGTCTTTAAATGAATATTTGTAGCATTAGTTAAACAAATGAGATCTAAAGAAGAAATCTAGCTTTTAGAAGAGAACGTAGTGGCATGGACTGTGGAGTAGACACTTATTGGATTGTCTTCGACTTCTTTTGGATAATGTAATGTAAGAAGGATTATTAAGAAAAAGAAAAAGAAAAAGAATAATTCAATGTTCTTAGGCGGGTTTAACCTTTACAAAGTTTGATGGTATAGCTGATATTTATTTTAAAAGGATTACCTTAAATTATAATTAATAATATTTCACTTTAATCATATTTTTTTCTTATAATAGGCCACATACATTTTAATCATATAAAAATCAAATAATCGCGTGACAAAATTATTTATCCTTCTTCTTTTATATAATACATAGATGGCAGATGATCTTATATATACACTATCTCATACACGGCTCTGTATTTTTAACTATAAAGAATACGCAATAATTAATCTCAACTCCCATGGATTAGGATCTTGAAGGGTCAATGTTAAGTTGGCATAGGTATACGGGCAAAACCAGATTCTTTTTTTTTTTTTTTTTTTTTTGTTAGAAGGGAGGCGAAAAGAATTTGGGAACAACACCTCCAAAATAATTTTTGCTAGTTATTTGCATATAAGTTCATATATTATGTAAAAAAAATTATATTATGAAAAATACAAAATAAGTCTTTAAATTATATAAAATTATATTATAGATTTTTATATTAGGTAAAGATATTGCATAAGTTTTAATATTAATTTTCTAAAATTAATTATTTTATAAATAAAATAATTATAAAGTTGATAAAAGAAATTTATAAATTAAATAGATAAAAGAAAATTTCAAAATTTAAGAAAAATAAATAACTATAATTAATGTTTTTTTTACAAGTAGTAAGTATTATTTTTCTGAATATCAAAGGGCCATGAACCCTGGCCAAAGGCTGGCTCCTTCCCTGCCTAGGGACATGAAGTTTCTCAAACTTTCCTACATATACACATGGGAATTGGTTCGGAACTCCATAGTCTTCCATGTGGGTTTTTCCTTTCAACGTATCTAGACAGGTAACAAAGTCCTTAAACTAACCAAGTCCGTTGGACTTATTGCTTGCTTGCTAGTATATGACAAAAGTCCTAACTTGCCGTGGGTCTACCATAAGGGACACAACTACACAAGAATCATATCCAAAGAAAGACATTCTCTGAGTCGGTTTTCGTTCAATTCTTTCTCATGCATGCATGTCACCCTAATATTGAAGGGATACTATTGGCAGAGGCAAGGCAATAAGGAGCGGATCTAGGGGTTTTGGGGTTGCGGTCTCTCCATATCTCAAGATACATTACAAATTTGTTTCTTTTTTTTTAATAAAACATAGACTAGAAAAACACTTTAAGAATTATAAATTTAATTTTTATGGAGTAATATTTTTTTTTATATTCATAAACATATATATATATAAGAAATTAAAATAAATATCTGACAAAAAAATAAATTAAAATAAGTAAAAAAACCAAGACAATATCTTGAATTTCATTGAATTTTCTAAATTTTAGTCATAAAGCAAAAAGTCCTAGAATCTTTATTTTAGTCAAACATAACTATATTGGAAACGAGTTCAAAATATTACAAGAAGGGTTATCCCATATTCGGTTTATTGTCCAAATCAACCAATTTCATTAACTAGAGGGGATCCTAATTACCAAATAACATTCTAGCAAATTATTGTTTAGTAATTCAGTTAATGATAAAAAAGAATCTGAGAAAAAGAATTTGAAAGAGAAAAAGAATCTAATATTCTTACCAAAAGTCAAATTACATATATTTTTAAAAATATTACAAACTTTACTATTAATAGGTCTATTTTTCTATTCTAAGGGTTTAATTATACCGTTATAATCATTAATCAAACAACACACAGAGTTGAGTCAGAATAGACAAAAGGATTGTGTTCCTTATTTAAACTGTCTCTATTTTAGTTGAAAATTTTGTTATGAAACTTCATGTATATCTTCTTTTGATAATACTTTTTACATCCACCAACCAACGCTATTTTGTTTAGCTTCTTTTATATAATAAATATCAACAGTGATTTTTAATATAGATTTACTCTTATTGTTTTCCCTAAAAGCATTATGAACAGGGACTTATTCCTCCCGTTCAAAATGTTTGTTGGCGTCGCCTAGGGTGTGATAAAAATAAGATATAAATAAAGCAAGTAATCATCCTAGACTAAACACAGTACTGCAAGTATTACAGGACGTATACAAGTTTTAATGATAAGAATATTCATTCCTCAGATACTAAAGTGTGTTAAACGAATGGGTAAACAGAATAGAGTAGCAATTAATAATTAAAAGACAGAAAAATAAAGATGGTTGAGAAGATAATGATTAACTAAATAAAAATGAAAACAATAAATAAAATACGAGAGAATGAGATGTGAAAATATAGCTCAGGTTTTTCTCGTATGCACTAATCCTTCTATTTCTTCTACTAGTTAATAAGAGTGATAATAGCTCTTAGATAAGTAGTCAGGATTCTAAATTCCTCCCTACCCCCGTCAGGGTGGACTAGGGTGGCGACCTCACAATCACGAGGGGACTTAAATAGGGTGCTCCTACGCCACTAGGTTCCTAAATGAGACTGGCCTTCTAATGATGATCGGTGATTAAATCAAACCCTAATGACTATCTAGTTAGGCAAGCTCGTCAGGATCAATACCGCACACTAGTCGTTTATGTGGTGTTTCAATAATTAGACACCCCTTCCGGGTGACCATCTAACTACTATTAGCACATCCCTAAATTGATCAGGTTTAAGACAGACAATAAATCAAAGCACATAGACAAATATATGGTTAAGCAGGTAGATACAATTTAAAACAATTCTCCGAAAGAAACATAAATAGAAGAAAATAGAATTCATAGATTATACATATGGAAAACCCAAAATATGGGAAAATTGGTTCATACTAGAAAGAAATAAATTAAAAGAAAGATACATATTGTCAACTTGCTCTTTTGAATGATCTCTAATGATATATAAAACTTAAGGACTAATTGTGGGAGGCAAGGACATGTTTACAATAGTTAATGGGTGTATTTATAGAAGTCTAGGAAGCCCTAATTCGTTTTCTTGGAGTGGAAGACAAGTAATTGGACTTCTAGTCCAACTCAAAATCGTAGCACTAAAATATAGAAAAGGTAATAAATTTTTGTTGTTTTGGCCGTAACTTCTTCAATATTGCTCCGATTGACGCGTTCTTTATATCGAAACTGATCTTCTCGGAAAGCTCTACAACTTTGCTTCAAACCATTCTTCCAAATTCCTATCCAATCTTGAGTTATGATCACTTTTGTGGACGTAACTGCTGGAATTCATATTTACTTGACAACTTTTCTTTTCCTATTTTATCTTTTCCTTCATTTATCTCCAATTTTCATCATTATCTTCTTTCCTTTATCTCTTGGAATTAATTTGGCATCTAATTAATTACAATATATCTTTAAAACTTCACAATTAATAAACAATTAAATCAAATATGCTCTAAAAATAATAAAGAGTAATGATGGATATCACCCCAAATTGCATCGCTTTTATATCGTCCATTATGTTGACCAATCATAAAAGAGAGAGAAAATGATAAACCAGGAAAGAGAAATCACATGATTGGTCCATTTAGAATCCACCTAGGAGACGATATAAAGGCGATGCAATTTGGGGTGATATCCATCATTACTCAATAATAAATCATCAAATCAAGACAAGAAATAAGAAAATACAATAATTCTAGTAAAAAGCAGAGCCGGTCCTGCCGAGTTTTGGGCCCTGGGCGAAAATTTTAATTAGGCCTTCATATAGGAAAAAAATTATAATATCATGATAATTTAAATCAAAATTCTACATTAATAAAACTAATTCTTCATTAAACGAAATTTAGAAAAATTTGATTTATAATTTATATAATTTATAAAACTTGTACTGCAATTAGCAAAATTTGAAAAAAAAAAAACGCTAACAAGTAGACGGTAGCATCAACTTGCAAGTTGCAACTTAATCAATTCTTATTTTTTTCAAAGCAATCTAATAGATTGATCAAATTCAGAATTGTTATCAAATGTCAAAGGCTTAAAGTAAATAATGAATTCAGTTATCAAAAAAACTTAATAAATTTAGAATTGTCTTTAGAACCAAAAGAAAATAGGAATATTTGCCGTAATTTGCAACGAACAAAAACTACTTAGACAAAAAGATTATCCGCCGTAAAATCTAAAATTTGTAATTATATCTATTTAGTTCATTAAAAAGATTAAAAAAATGATATATTTAATTATAGATTATAAATTAAACTAAGTATAAAATATTAAGATTAAAATTACCTGAAAGGAACCTTTGAAGATCGTTGTCCAAAAAAGAAATTCTTTTTGAAATATACCAATAACATGTTAATTTATAGGTATATTTTTTGCTTTAACTTAATAATAATGATAATAGTTTTAGTAGGTCAAGAGAAAATAGACATATTATATTGAAAATTGAAAGAAGTTTCTACAATTAACATTAAAAGTTGAAATCAGACACTTATTTTAAATAATGAAACTTGATTAGAAGAAATTAATTATATATAATGGACTAATATTAATATTTCATGAGTCTTATTTTTTAATATATAGATAAATTTTATAAAACCTAAAAGATTTGGGCCCCTATAAATTTTGGGCCCTGTGCAGTAGCTCTTGTTGCACTTGCCAAGGACCGGCTCTGGTAAAAAGTATAACTTCCTAATAATTCCTAAAAATGATTCTCCAACTAAGATTAAATCATCACAGGGGAGACATCATTTGTCCACTTTATTTTTCACATATATTAAGAAATATAATTATTACACTTCATAATACAAAAGTACTCTTCATAAAGCATAATGATATCTTAAATGTGTATTTGAAACGTGAATTTTAATTTTTTAATGGAGGTAATAGTGGAAAAAATAAAAAAAAGTGTCTTGATATTCTAAATGGACAAATATTATGAAATTACATTTTTAGTAAGTGGACAAAGAGAGAACACGAATTGGGGTCTAGGTCCCCTAAAATTTATAAAAACCAAGTTTTTACTCTTATAAAAAAATAAAAGTAAAATTTAATAATCTTTTGGTCCTCCCAATTTTATTTATAATCTTCCATCGATCTCTTTAGAAATAAAATTCTAGTTCCATCCTTGATTAAGAATTGTATTATTTTTAATGTCTTGTCCACTTTTTTTTTTCCGAACAAACAAAGTAAAATTAGTTATTACTATTCATTATTACATTACTAAGGTAGTCTATACTATCAAATACATTCACTGATTTCCAAGATGACAAATCTCTTCCTTTTCTCGCACATTTCGCTGTCAGATCTGAGAGTACATTAAGATATCTTTTAATGTGAAACACTTTCCATCCCGAGAATTTTGAAGTCCATTTCCAGATCATTTCGATCAATGGCCGGATCTTCCAATCAATTTCTCATCTATTGTTAATACCTTGAAGTAATTTCAAGGTTGTCTGTGTAGAACGGAACCTCTCCACAATTAACACCTTTTGTTGCCTTCATAACTTGTAAGATAGCCTAATATTCCGCTTCTTTGATACTTTTAAAAGTACCTCTTCTATATCGCTTATCACTAATTTTTCCATGTTTATTAATGGCTATAGAAGCATTCCCCGATGGCACCCTTTCATTTATAAAAGAATTATCATTATGCCAAACTAATACCGCTGTATCCGATATAATATTATTCACTTCAGCTTCTTTATCATTAACTTTTCAAGGCCCACGTTCTCTTTGCATTTAAATTCCATGTTGTAGAGGTCATTTATAATCTTGTTTGATTTATCCATAACTTTAGATATATCCCATTTCTTTTTTTCAAAGAAACCCTCCATTCTACCTTTCCATATGCTTCAAAGAATTGTGAGAACATTACTCGTTACAAGACTTTTATCCTATCCATTTTTCGAATATAATTTAACTACATTTATAAACCACTTTTTAAATTTTAGTGTAATTCCCTTGTCTATCTTGATTTGCAGAGGAGATTGCGCCCAAACTGTTATACTAAACGGACATAGATCCATGAAGCAACCGATTTGGGTCTCTAAAATTTTGATATTTTTAAGGTCCCATTTCGATGAATTAAATATTTATATGTATATAGGTAAATATTATAATGCAGTAATATATTATAAATTATAAGTGAACTCGTTGGTAAAATAATAATTTTTTTTATAAGAGACACAAGGTTGGAATCTCATAAAAAAACTTTTATAAGATATAATTGAACAAGTTAATATTTTTTTTCGTTTGAGAAGTTGACTGAAATTTTTTTAGATGATTTTGATAAAAAAAGAAGAATAGAATAAGATAAACACTAGTAAAAAAGTTCTTAAGATCGATGGTTGGTCTAATGGTTAGACTACTTTGCAAAAACTAAGAGGTTCTGGGATTGAATTTTATTGAAATCAAAATGATTCTAAATCTAAAGTGAATTTCATATGTATTAAAAAAATCTTGACTTTTTAATATTTTTCAATGTATATATATAAGATCTTTAGTATAAAATTCGTTTCGAACCCTGAATATGTCAGACCCTAGTTATTATTATTAGTCTAGGTTAATAATATAATTTTCTCTTTCATTTGTTATAAAAAACTCATTGACTTTTAATGTTTTTATTCATGTTATAAGGAGATCTATGAGATCGAGTATGGAACTCTGTTTACTCACTTTAAATTGAGTATCCGTTTCCCTCTCTTTTCTGCTAGGATTGGAAATCCTGTATTTTACATATCCATACGACTGAGTCCTTGGGTTTCCGAAATAGTGTAAAAAAAAGTGCTTCGAATCATACTTTTTTACTAATATGTCGACCTGCTCAACAAAAGAGGAATTCAGATTACAAATTTCTTTATTCTCAACAAAAGAGGAATTCAAACTATTTGTTGAAGACAAAATTCATAAGTCAACAAGAATATATTAATCATCAATAAATAATGATAAGAGGCTCTAACTCTATTATGATGACAAAGCAACAAAAATATTCCATGACAAAATAACAAAATAATAAATTATCAATAAGTAGGGTAGAATTACACGTGCATTTGCATTAAGATACGTCTACTCCTTATTTCAGAATTTTTTTTAAGTATATTCTTAGATATATTTTTTCTCTACAATTTATGTGTAATTTTAGTTTAATAAAATAATTAATCTTTTCTAAAAAAAAATATATTGATTAAAAAATTAATATAGTTAATCATTTGATATTGTTGAACAGTTTAATATATCCGTATGTAATTGTTGAAATATTCTTCCACCCTATAGAAGAAAAATTGGTTAGTTGGGTGTGATGATGATTTAACCTGACCTAACTAATGTGTATTTAGAAATGTTTTTTTTAAACACTTAAAAATATTTTTACTAACTTAAGAGAAGTACCAAAATAAATGCTTCTTAAAAAAACATTTAAAATGATTTTAGATTTTAAAATTATTTTTAATAATTTTTTATATTTTCAAATTTTATTCTAAAAATATTTTTTACTCTAAAATAAACACTTTCAAACGAACCTAGTTTAACTATATGAAATTTTCTTTTTTAAATATGAAATATTACATTTTCTTGTCATAGATTAATATTCTTCGAACAAATTAGATTTACAACAGAAAATAATTTTGATCCATAATTTTGTATTTATTTTATTAATGGGTCAAAATAAGAATTATATTAACGAAGAAGGCGTAATTCTAAAAGTGGCTTTTCTATGTAAAAGAAAAATAAAAATAAAAATAAAAAATAGTAATAATATTTTATGAGCATGACATAAAAAATTACTAAAAAACATAATACCAGAAAATTATAGCCATTAAAGAATTAGCTAAACAGCTAGTCACCCTGTTAGGATTTGCTTATTTTAAAACTAAAAATAATTTTTTAAATTATAATATTTATAAAAAATATTAAAGAATATATTAAAATGTTATAAAGAAACTACTAAAAATCATTTTAGTGTTTTTAAGAAACTACTAAAAATGTTATTAAAAGTTATAATTACATTTAACAAATATATCTTTTTAAATACTTTTAAAAAAAATTCAAACATACTCTAAAACATTTATCAGAGATCAACAGGTATTTGTTACAAATATCAAAAAGAAATTATCTAATCGAATAGTTATATTTTAAAGGAAAAACCACCTATCAATAATTTTTTAGCTCATGTAACCGTCGGCTGGATCGGCAACGAGTGGCCTATTTGCCCTCCTGTGGTGAAGCTATCGTCTCTTCTTAAGTAGGCCCAAAATAAATGTTTTCTTGATTCTGTTTTTTATAAAGTCGGTGAATAAAACAAACATTTCTTTTTCTTTTTTGTCACTAAAAACAAAGAAGATGAAGCTAATATATTTCACAAATTAATTAGAAAAAGTTAAATCTAATCTATTAATAACATTTTGTTTTAAAGTAGGCAAACGTATTTAACACTATTTTAAGGAAAAATTTCATATGTATTTTGGACATACAAATATATAATCCAAATGGATATTTGAAAAAGGTCAATGCCCAGAAAAATCAAAATAATATTATACTTGCTCCAAAAAATCATCCATTAACTTACTATTATATGATTACATATTTACCCTTACACCATAAGAACTATTCTCGTCACGGACGATTCCCGTCACCGACGAATCCCGTCAACGCGACGAATAATGTATAACATAAGTAGGGATAGTATAGTCAAATAATGTATAAAATAATTTAATTGATGATTTTATTAGGCAGAAATTTTGTCATTGATGTTATTGGGCTGGAAATAATATTATTTTGATTTTTTGGGTCATTTTTCCATTTGAAAATATAGACATAAAAAAATTCCAAATTAATTTATTATCATATCAAATAATCAAAATAAATAACTGAAAACCACTGGGACTAGCTCAGTGGCCAGGACCCTGTCTCTCAACTAGGAGGTGCAGGGTTCGAATCCCCTCAGCCGTGTAATTTCTTGAGCCCTTAAAGGGGGTAAGCAAGGGGTGCATGGTTCGAGTCTCCTCCCTGAACATGGGTAACCTAGTTCTGATTAAGTGGGAGTATGCATGAGGAGGCGTGTATATTTCCTATGGGATTAGTCGTGGTGCGCGTAAGCTGGCCCGGACACCCATACATCGAAAAAAAATAAAAAAAAAATAAATAACTGAAAATTATATCTTTTATAATAGCAGAATGATCCAACCAATAACAATTAGTATGTGACGGTCATTGGATATGCAATCCATCTTTTCAAATAGTCAACTTGCTCTCGAGAGAGTCAAATCTTTAAAGATCGGTTAGCTTTGTATTATTTTTAGCTTTGTATTATTTTGAATTCTAAGACTTCTCTCTAATATTGGATGGTTCGATATTCACATTACAACCATTGATTATTATAACAAAACACATGTTATTAGATTAATAAGTTAGTTACTTTTGTAAGTTTAAAACATGGGGTAGGTGTATTAATATAATTGGTGTAGGATCATCCAATATTGAATGAGAGAATTTTCCTAACCTTATATTTAAATATTATTTTGATCAAAAAAAACTAATTATATATATATATATATATATATATATATATATATATATATATATATATATATATATATATATATATATATATATATATATATATATATTCCACGTGTCGATCATTTGAGAAGTTAAATTTTCTATATCATCTATATTATTTTCGAAGAGGTGTTGCATGAAAATATGTGGAGGTTTGCTTCTCAACACTTGAGCTAACAAACAAGATGGATGATTGTATGAATAATTATATTTCTCTTGTTTTGAATTTTTAAACTCGAAAGATTAATGTATATTTTTTTAATATTTTTTCAGAAAACTCGGATAAGTTCGCACTGTATCTTGGAACCAGGGGTGCCCCCGACCCTCCAAATCCAAACTTGTATCTATCCATCTTAACTTTGAGTGTGTTGTTAATTTGTAACACTACTTGATCACCAATTACACAACATCTATCATCATATATAATAGACATAAATAGAAAATTATAAGCAAATGATAATATTCAATAGTGCTCCTTCCTATGTCATTTTAATAGACAATTCACAAGATCATCCTACTCAATAAATCTATTATACACACCAAACTTAACAATGAAATACATCACAATTCTTCTGGTAAATCAGCAAGATACAAAGAGATTATTTATGTCTTTCAAACCTAGGCACAAAATTCACACAAGCCAAAAGAAGTCAATCCCCATTCTTACATCCTTTTTAGAAGCTAGTAAATTTAAGCATATAAGACAGGTACCAAAGTTATTCCTAGACTCAGTAGACTTGTATCGAGCAAGCTCATACCAATTACATTTTGGATAGCTATATCCAATACTACTCAAATGTTCTTGAAAGAAAAATCCTAGGTTGTGATTGAGTCATTAAAATTCAAGAGTGTTAGGATGAGACCGAGCCTTATAAAATTTTAGGTTATGGTTTAGCCTGGTAAAAATCTCATTGTGAAGGTTTGTATTTCACCTTCAAGAAATACCAAGTTAAATCATAGTGTAATCTTAGATAGTGGACTAAGCCTCCAACACACTTCAAATACATGTGTAATATCTATCCTTATCCCTTTGCATATTGTCTAGTATTTTTTGTGCATGTTCATTTATCCAACCAATACTATCTTTATTGTCTATATTGTTAGTGTTTGATAAATTTTCTAGGAGAAATTCTACCAACTGATAATTGTGTTAAAAGGTTTAATTGGGCATAATTTGATTACTGTCTTATCCAACCCCTCTGATAAGCCAACATATAATGCTAATACTTGGCCTCGCACAAAGGAATCCCAACATACATAAAGTCGAGGAATTATGCTGTGTTGTGGAACTGACACACAAATGCTTGAGGAAGAGAGCGATCAGATCTCATTCCTGAGCCAATATCTCGAGAATGAGTTACAAGCGCAAGCATCGTGAGGCTATATGGTGCAAGAACATGGTAACTTCGCTCGTGCTTATACTGAGCACCCGCCTTATGATTAAAGTACACCCAAACAACCTTTTATGCACTATTGACATCTATAAACCCACACCCAATCAAATATAAATGGGACTTCTGGTACTCTCTCTAAAAATTCTATTTTTCTCTCTAGAATGGGTGTGATTAATAAACAGTCGGCTTAAGTTTTCGTATCTCATTGGGTTAAGTAATCCATGATAGAAAAAATGCAAGTGTTGAGCGTCGGAGTCCCATTGAGGGCACACCTTCCTTCGAACCTAACCTAGTGCAAGGGTTTAGGAAGGTTGTGTGAAGCTAGATGATCCTCGAACCTTCATCAAGATTCACATAAAGACCACGAAAAATCTTCTCGCTTTTTCATATGGGAGTAATGTACTGAATCATCTACTCTCCTTCATGTATAATTTGATATCCCTAGCTCACCACTCCTTCTTCCGACGCATATGAAATTTTGTCACTGCGTTATGGTTTTGTTAGTATCTTTGGGCGAGGCGTGGTTCCGAGACTGATAGTAGTGTGATTTTCATGCTCTCTCATCTGGCGTTGTCTGTGGGAATCAAATTTTAATTCCATTGAGATTCTACGGGGTTTTAATACAAACCAAGAAGAGAGATTCTAGACAAGTAGATACACAGGTGGAGTATAGACTCCAATACCAATTAAGGGTTAAAAACTTAAGATATAACAAGGAGTAGCTATGAGCGGCAACTAAGGAAGGATGTGTCAATATCTCACATCTAACTCGAAAACCCAGCCTAACGGATAGGTCAAAACGTATGTTGTAGATCTCGATATAGCGGGCTAGGCGGTCGACTGGGGCCTAGCGCCTAGGTAGGATTATACGAGGCCTAGGCGGGATTAGGCGATTTTGAATCTTGTTGTGTAAATTTGTATATTTAGTAATATACGCGTAGTAATTATAACAAATTTAACTATTTTAGTCATAACATCACTATAGTATATATAAACATAATAAAAATTGAGTTATAATATCGACTCAAGAATTCTTGAGAATAAGAAAAATAAAAAGAAGGACTAGGCGCCCATTTTTTGCCATTGGTCGGCGCTTAGGCGAGCTAGGTGCCACTTCCACGACGACTAAAGTGTTAGGCAAAAAACACCTAGAATTTTTACTAGGCGTAAGCGGTCAAGAGGGGATTTGACGCCTAAGCGGTGCCGAGGCGCACCTAGGCAACGAATTTTACATCATAGGTCAAAATTGAAATCCTGAGAAAATTACATTTTATTTTTTTAAAGTTTTGTTTTGGTGTTCGCGTGAAGCAAGAACGACATAGAACACATGAAAAGAAAAATTACCGAACTGAAAAGGTTTATAGTGAACAAAACTTTTCTTAGCCTCCATTAAGGGTTGACCAATGGATTCCCAACCTGAAAAAATTTGATAAAACGTAAAGATCGTTCTCGGCTCCCTAAGATCATCGACCAAGGGGTCGGCTAATGGATTCCCAACCTGAAAAGTCGATAGAAGGTACAAATATTTTCCCAAATCCATAAGATCATCGGCTATGGGGTCGACCAATGGATTAATGACCTGAAAAAGTCGATAGAAATTAAAAAAAATCCAGTTTCCCAAAGATAATTGACTATGGGGTCGGTCCTGACATGAAAAAAGTTGATCAAGGTAAACAAAAGTTCCCGACTCTCTAAGATGTTTGTAAGTCCAACAACATCTCAACAATCTCATTCAAACTTTTTCTTCTTATGCACCCATACCTTATTAATATTCTAACCATTAATCTCCTTATGTTCGAACTTCTTACACTTAGTGCAAATACAAAGATTCATTAGAACAATTTTAGTTTTATCCATAAAGGTTGTTTAGTATACTCAATCTTTCAAACTGCATACCTATATTCCAAACTCTTATTAAAAGAGGTTTGCCACCTATATGCCACATTTACTCTAAAGTCTTGTTACAACTGAGTTCATTAGCATCTTTAAAGATTAACATGCTAGAATCAGTTGGATTTACTTCAATTGTACACATACCTTATCACTAGAACATCACAAAATTACTAACCATATCTAATGGTGGGATATTAGTAATAAACTGTCCTAGCAAGAAATTGATGCATAATTAAGAAACATAACTGAGAACAACAATGCGAGGTTTAATAATAGTCATACCTTTATGCACAATTATAATTGAAGGGCTTTTATGAGTACACCCTTAGATAAATTAGCCCACGACATACTTTCCTCATAATTGATCACATGAACTTCAAAATTTAACTCGCCATGTCTAACAACCTTTGTTGCATCCAAATTGTCAAAAGGAAGCCATTCACGTGCTAAAATAAGAGAATTACCACATCTAGACTTGGAAATGCACTATTTTTTTATTACATGACTACATTTCACTTTTATTCGGTGACTATTTCCAATAAAATATTTTCTACCACTTCTCTCTTATTCCATTGTTTTGATTCATTGTATATTCAGATAAACTTCACAATATCACACAGTGACACATAGTTACTAAAATTAACTAAAGTCAACATGTTTGTCAACCTTTGTTGCATCAAAAATTTCAAAAATAGGCAATTCACTTGTTGAAACATGAGAATTAATCACATTTAGACCTGGAAATGCACAAATTTTAAATTGCATGGCTACAATTTACTCTTATGCAATGTAGTATTAGGATTACTATTTCTAACAAAATATATTATGCCACTTATCTCCCATTCCACAGTTGCGAGACATTGTATTTTTAGTTTAAACTTTCGCAATATCGCACTACAACACATATATTAAAATATACTAAAGTCAACATGTTAGACAACTTTTGTTGCATCAAAGTTATCATAAAATAGGCAATTCACTTGCTGAAAGAGGAAAATTAACCACATCTAGACTTGGAAATGCACTAATGTTAATTACAAAGCTCCAGTTTACTCTTATTTAGTGTAGAATTAGAACTACTTTCAATGAATTATTTTGTGCCACTACTATCCCATTCCATTGTTTTGAGTCATTGTATTTTTAGTTAAAATTTCTGCAAAATCACACAACGAAAAATTGTTAGTAAAATCAACTAAAGTCAATATGTTTCCTTCCTCAATTGTATCAAGTAAATCAATATGTGAACCAAAAGTAATTAACACTTATATTTTTTAATCTTGTTAGATTTGATCTTAACCTCACCATTTGAAAGTTTCTAAATTCAATATGTTGTACATGTGTATCGTTACTCGGTTGATATCAATACTCCAATCACCTGTTAAATGTGATGCATCTTTCAAGAATTCTTATGAAGAGACAAGAATTTTCACAGTTTCACAAGTACACAAGATGTAAGATTGAAACAAAACAAACAACGGTATGTGATTCAACTATGGAGGAAGAAGCAATTATACTAATGAACACAACAAAAAGGTGTAAAGATTATCTAAAGAAGGAGAAGACAATATTCTCAAATAACGTTGAAGGCAGATGTCAGTAACAAGTTGGAAAATCTAACTGATCATCAGAAGTATAAAACAGATGGCCAGGGAGTTTGGTTCGATCACTTTTAGGCACATCCTGAGGAGGTTGAATGGTTAAGCAGATAAACTTACAAAGAATGCTAGATATGGAGTGAAAATAGTAAGTAATTCAAAGACGGACACCTTGACAGATAAACTCAACAAGATCGGACTTGGTGGATACTACCTCCATTCCATAATAATTGACTCTTTATAGTTTTTCACACATATTAAGAAACCTAAAAAGTAGGTAAGATTTAGTTTAAAATGACTAACATATCCCTAATTATAAAAGAGAGAAAATTAAATATTTGATTGGTAAAATATTTTAAAAGGAGGGTAGAATAGGAAAAAGGTCATTCATTTTACTTTGGAACTTTAAAAGTGACACACATTATGAAATATATTTTTTTGGCTAAAGAGACAATTATTAAGGAATGGAGGTAGTATTATAAAAAGAAAACATATCTCAAATTCTTTCAAAATTTGTTCCACAAAACAACTTTGGGAAGGTGAATTTTCTACTTTTCTTGATGTTCTCCTAACTCCCAAATGATTATTTTTTTCAAACTAAAAGAAGGTCCAACCTAAAAAAATAGAAGTTATCAGCCCAAAGTGACTGGAAAAGATAAGGCCCAAGTATTGAAAGTAATCAAATTAAATGACAAAGCCCAACGATAGCTAAATTCTTTAAGAATCAATACCAACCATCAAATGGGCCAAGAAAATGCCAAGAACAAAAGAACCCCCATAAATAAAGAACACAGAAGTACTACTTAAATAATTTTAGAAGTGAGATTTTAAAAATTTTACTTTAATTATTTAACTTTTTGATAACAAATATATATTTTAATACATATTTGAAAAAATTACAAATTCTTACTATTTTCTTTTCGAGATCAGCTCGACTGTTTATTAGTATATTTTCAAGTACATACAATATTAGATATATTGTACTAGTCTTTTTTTTTTTGAATACATGAGAGAGCCACTTTGGACTCGGAGTAAAGGACTCCAATGAGATTCGATCCCAGGACCTCTTGGTCTCTGCGGAGTAACCTAACCACTAGGCTAACTATCTATCTCATATTATACTAGTCTTTAAACAAAAACAAAAAAAGATATATTATACTAGTCATATATCTAATACCTAAATTAATAATTCTAACTATAATCCAACCATCTTAAATCTATATCTATATCTGCTCCTTGCCTAATCAATAGATATGTATAAATATTAATTTTCATTATATCTATATTATATATGGACTAAAAAAACATCTCATTTAATATTAATGAATTATTGATTAGCTGAAAATAGAAGAACTCGAATACCTCACATCCCAAACTTAATGCTATTTAATTCTTACTTTTTCCAAAAAATGCTATTAACCTAGAACAAAACAAATCCCACGTAATTAGGTAAAATAGATAAATAAATAAAAAACCATGCCTTGTCCTCCAAGACAAAAGTTCGAAACAAAAAAAAGTGAAAAAAAACAATATCCAGGTTTCTCGCCCACTCGTGTCACTAAACATAGGGGTATTATCGTAACTATACAAATTACAAACTATATATAATTTCCAAAAAGATCTTAATACTACGATACAGAAATAAAATCAAAATCAATATCAAAATAAGAACACAGAGCCGTTTCCGTTATCCATTTCTCCTCCCTCATATCTCATCAATTCAGTTCCATTCTTTCCGATCAGATTTAGGGTTTTTCCGAATCGACATCGAGTTAACTCACTAATGGCGTCTGATGCGATCGCTAATGCTTCTTCCATCTCCATCGTCTCATCGAATCCCAGAGAGTTCGGCAAGAAAAAACGGGTAATTTATCTTCAATTCTTTCTTTATTTATGAATCTCATCGTATCTTTTGTGTCGATAAATCATTTCGGACCCTTAGAATGGTGCTTGGAACAATGAATTTTTTTTTTTTAATTCTGTTAAATATAGCTATGGTGAAATCAAGATTCGAGAAGCACTAATTACGGATGAATTTAATGGAATTCGGTAAAGAAATCATTTTTCTGAATTTCATAATAGAAAGTAGCTGATAGTCGGGAGATTTTAATCTTTATATATAGTTATTTATATGTAAATATGCATGCATGAAGGTATAAAGTGGTAATAATTGAGCATTGGGGAATTATTATCAATTCGATTGTGTATGTTTTTGTTTAAATTCAGGCTAATCGTTCAGCTAAATTGAAGCAAAGCAAGCTTGATGCTCGTCGTGAACAATGGCTTTCTCAAGGTTTGTTTAAAGATCCCTCCTTTACTTATTTTTTAATAAATTAATTAGCTTTAATATAAGGGACCATTGATGCAATTAACTCTTTCTTGATATTATAGTGGTGAAGAAGAAGGGGGAAGCAAATGGAGGAGGAAAAACAGTAGAAAATCTGGAAATAAAGCCAAGAATTGAGGAACAAAACGAAGAATCAATGAATAATTATAGTGAAACAGGGTCACCTTCGAACAGTCTTACAAGCCATACTAGCAGTGTCCTAGGAAGTAATAATTCAGCAATGAATTTCACTAGTAGCAGTAGTAATAGTAGCGGTTCATGGTGTGTAAGTGATAAAGAAGAAGAAGAAGATGAAGAATGTTTAGATGATTGGGAAGCTTTAGCTGATGCTTTAACTGAAGCTGATAATAAACAAAAACAGAGCATAGAGAGTAACAATACTAATACTAATAATAATATCAATGTTCCGGAATCGAAAAACGAAAAAAGTGGGTCCCGTGCTTGGAGACCCGATGATGTGTTTCGTCCTCAAAGTTTACCAAATCTGTCAAAGAATTGTTCAGTGTGGGCCCGGGCTCAGGTTCCTTCATCTTGTCCTATATGTTGTGAAGATTTGGATCTTACAGACACGAGTTTTTTACCATGTTTATGTGGTTATAGACTTTGTCTTTTTTGCCACAAGAGGATTCTTGATGAAGATGGAAGGTGTCCAAATTGTAGGAAGCATTATGACTATAATACCCCTGTTGAACAAGAGATGAATTTTCGATTTGCACGTTCTTGTAGCATGGGTGTTACTAGGTCTAATTAGGAAGAAGTCTTGAAAAAATGTATTTGCGTGGTTATTAAATGTTAGACATGAGGTTTAAGGTTTGAATTGATTTTTGGACATGAAGTGATTATATATATATGGGTATTATGTGATTATGGTTCGTATTAATATGGTGATTTTGTTGATGTAGAAGAGTTTTATGTGTTGTGAATACTTAATGGACTACATATATTGAACTCTTCTGGTTTTAGTACTCTGTTTTGTCTGATATAACAAATATATTAATGATGCATGTTCTATTATATTTTTTCTGTGTTTGTTCGTATATATTTCTTGCTATCAATTAGTCCCTTATCTTGCAAAAGTAACATTGTAATCACTTATCTTTTGATTTTGTGACAACGAAAGTTCTTTATCGTAGAAATGTAATATTTCGATTGTGTGACATATTTTTCGTATTTTCATTATGTGACATGTTGGCAATATCGCGATAGCAAAATGAGGTCTTTAACGGTATTTTAGTCTTTATGACATCGATAATATAGTGACACGTGAATTTAACGCTTATAATGTAATGGAAATACAAACAAACTAATTTTGTCACGATATCAAACTTATTACAAAACATCAAAGTTAAATGACCTTTATTGCCTCAAGCAGCTTGTTATCTATTTTTCATTTCAATTTTTAAGTTTGTAGGGTGATTGAGTTATGAAATTGTAGAAACAATTTTTATATTCTATATGCCCATTACAACTGAAGTAAAAAAATTGAAATAAAAAGAACTAAAGCAAAAATACTATCTAACAATGAATTATCAAATGTATCTTGTTTTCAAGGGAATATACTTCTAGGCTTCTGTTTTATCATCTTCTTGTAAGGTTTAGTGTAGACCATTCTTGATTCCTCAAAGAAGCTGAGGCTTTCACTTTTAATGGTTTACTATGGTGGTTTATTGAGTGATCATTATCTTGATGTCTCTTGTATGAGCTCCCAAGTACGAGCCCTATCACTTCTGGTGCTATGTTTCTTGTTATCAGTTAGTCCCTTATCTTGCAAACATAACATTCTAAAGCCTTCTCTTTTAATTTTGTGACACAATAGTCCTTTATCTTAGCAGCATAACATTTTAGACTTTTAGTCCTTCATCTTTCTATTGCGTGACATCTTTTTCCTATTTTCATTATGTTATAAGTGTGTAGATCATGTGGCAATAGCAAAACAACACTTTTAAGGATGTTTGATCCTTATCACAAGAATAATATGGTGAAATGTGAACGCTTATTTATGTAACGGAAATACAACAAAGGGACTTACATTGTCACAAAATTCAAATATAAGGAAGAAACATATTACTTATACATAATATACAGGACTAAATGGACCTTTATTACCCCGGAAACAAGTTTTTTTCAAGTTCTTACGATATATCCTGACGTGTAGATGCAAGATTGAGCTCTATACTTAGGAGGAAGCGTCATCCACCACTTGCTAAAGGTAGACTCTTCGAAAAAGATGTCTTTCCCTAGTAATCCCCCGTGAACCCACTCATCTACCTGCTTTTCTAATTTGACAATTCTGTCCTTCACTTGTTCAAACGTTTTACCTCTCAGCATATCACCTTTCAGCTCTTCAATGTCCGCCCATACCCATGACTCGGACTCCTCGGTCTTTAATCCAATTGGCATCTTATTACCATGCTCAAGCCACTTTTGAGTGAACCTATACCGTTTTGGTCTAGCCCTTTTCATGTATGGTCCAGTGTCATCGTTCTTTAAGTGACGGTAATAGTTAGCGATATCTAAAGGCTCGAGTATCCGTCTAAAATCCGTTCCAAGTTTGATCCAATCTTTATCGCCCTCGAATTTGTCCGGTAATTCGGATCTTTTCAACATTTCAATGATCTCGTCCCATATTCCTGCTAGCTCGAGACGATTCACATTAGCGTTAAAGTCGGTTACATCTTTTTGTAACTTGAATGCATCGTAGTAACCGAGTTTACGGACATTACACTTTGTTTTGTACTCTTGTATTTTCTTCAATCCTTCTCGGATTTGGCCTTTTTTCGAGTCTATTTTTTCTAGGTTTTTCTGTTTTTGTTTCTCGGATTCACCGGCTGCACGGAGACATAATCTGGCTCGTTCGCTCTGGAAATTTTGAAAACAAGAAACTGTAAGTTTAGCACATCAACAATTGTTAGTAGCATAAATAACTCATTTGGTCCTTCATCTTCAAAATTTTTGACAATTTGGTCTCTAATTATTAGTTCCTTATCTTTTGATCTTATGACAATGTTAGTCATTTTTTTTATATCCATTACATTTATAGGGTTTAAATCCATGTGTCCAAACCTCATTCATGTGATTAAAGACTAGAATACCTTTAAAAGTGTATTGATATTGACCTTTGTTATGTCAAAAGATGACACACATAACACAATCGAAATAGAAATTAACCAACATTCTTAAGAAATTGAAAGGTAAGGGATTAAAATGTTAATTTTTGCAAGATAACTTAAGATTTTGTGACAGGGTTAGTCCTTTTTGGTATATCAAGTTTTAAATCCACGTCTCTCTGTGATAAAAGACTAAGATACCTTTAAAAGTGTTATTATGCTATTGACGCGACACAATGGAAACAAGAAAAAATGCCTAATGTGTTTACAAAATTCAAGAATAATCGATTGAAATGTTATGTTTGTAAGATAAGAGGACTAATATTGTCAAAATAACAAGGGAGTGAACTGTTATTTTTGCTAGATAAGGGACTAAACTATCAAAATATGAAAAACTAAAGAACTATAAATCATCAAAAGTAAGAATTTCTCACCAAACCGAGATCTTTTAGCGCTAAATTCATTTCCCCTCCTTCATTTTCCGACAATGGAATCCCGACAAGATTAGTAAGAACAACAACATTCTGCATTCCGAGGCACTCTTGCAATTCACGTTCGTAAGTCAAATGTTCGGTCAAGCTTCTATACGCCAGCTCAGCAGCTTTTTCATCAGAGCTCACCTGAGAAGAATAAAACAACAATTGCAGAACAGCATCAGAGTTTTCAACCACAAGAAGTTTCCCATCTCCTGTGCAAAAGATGTAAGTGCCGAAAGGTCTATAAGGACTGAGTGAAATAAAGCTTGGGATAGTTTCAAGCAATAAATTTGTACATTCCATGAGATGACAAGCTGCATTACTAGCAACCATTAACGAGTTCCGTAACACGGATACAAAGAAAGCGTATGCGTAATCGGATCGTGCGATGGATTCATCTTTCTTGGATTTCGGGTCTAAGTAAGAGAGGATCTTTTGAAGGCTTTGTTCGATTGATGAACGAGGAGCGAGTGTTAAACGAGGGATAATATCGTATTTTGTTACGAAATGTATGAAACAACGAGACCAGTTTTCACGTTTGAGAGCGTGTGAAAGGATTTTATCGCCTAAAAGAGGGGATCCGAAAGTTAGACAGATTGGGAGAGTAGGGTTAAAGTTAAAGGTGGTGTTTAATGGTCTTATGTATTTCTCTAGGTACCATATAGTTGCTAGGATAGCTGTTGGACCTCCTGATGAATGGCCTGTAAACACTATTTGTTTTCCATTTGATGCTGCGTTATGTACCTGAAAATTAAGAAAATATATGAGCATTTTCTTGTTTTTTTGAATCAAGTCCTCCTATTTTACTGTGGGTTACATGAATTTTCCTTATTGTAGTGGTAGGAGCCTAGGAGGGGTGTCTTTGGTAGTTCTACTCGTTTAAGGGTAAAGCCTGGTATTGTTTATAGTTTTGATAATTATTCTGCTTGTAAATGGGGTTAAAAAAATATATATAAGACCTAAATATTTGTTCATTGGTGTTTGTTAACTCATGTTTTTGACTGGTAAGTGAGAATAAATTTAAGAGTAATTATATATACCACCCAAATGTCACCCAATGACGTGACGTGAATTGGTTGGTTAACAATCGTTAATCTATTTATTTTCTTGATTAATTAACAATCGTTAACAATTGCGATCTTAGGGGTTAAAAAAATATGTATCATATATAAGGCCTAAATATTTGTTCATTGGTTTTTTTAACTCATGTTTTTTACTGGTAAGTAAGAATAAATATAAAGAGGGGAGGTCCAGGGTTCAAATCCTCTTCCTAATGGGTGTAAAGTGAGAGGTACAAGGCTCGAACCCGTCCTGAACATGGGTAAAAAAAAAGAATAAATATAAAGATAGAGATTTTAAATTTCTATTTTTATAGATGATGGGGTAGTTGAACAAAGAGGGTAAAAATGATGGACCTATGTAGGGATGGCAACAGATCGGATTATTGCAAAAAAATCCAAAACCATGTCCATATCCATTTAATTTATCAAAAACCAAACCCTAACGGATTTAACCATCGGACTTACTTTTCAAAACCATATCCTAATAATTCGGATTCGGTTTTTTAAACGTTTTTTTTTTTGGATTTTAACCATAACCCAGCTCGCGAGGCGTCCCTCTCGCAGTAGGATTCCTAACCTCGCCTCGCTCTTGTGACATGACAAACTATAACTCTCTAAATATATTGAAAATATTGGAACAAGATCACAAATACATGACAAACATCCAATATATAAAATATTATGTTGATCTTTAATCAAATAACGTTTTTGTTACTTCTTTCGTTAATTCTAATATTTAGATTTTAGTTTTGAGATATGAAAATACTTATTTATCTATAGTACTGTAAAATATACAAAAATAGATGATAATAAACGGGTTTTCGGTTATTCGGTTTTATTTTTATCTAAAATTTTAACCTAAAGCATTTAACCATCGGTTACATTTTTCAGAACCATAACCTAACGGTTTTATCCATGGTTGCATAATCGATTTTTAATCGGTTCAAATTTTCATCGATTTTGATTTTAAACCAAAACCATTTCCATCCTTATCTATAGTTTGGTTGAGACTTTTGGCCTTTTGGTAATTAAATGTCAAAAAAAATATAAGAAAGATGGATTTCAAAATATAAAAATACATGGATTTTAGCCTTTAGTAGGTAAAATAAAATCAGATTTATATATATATATATATATATATATATATATAAAACGGATTTTCGGATTTTCGGGTTTTTTTTAATCTAAAACCATAATCTAACGGTTTTAACCACCGGTTTCACTTTTTAAAACCAAACCCTAACGAATTTAACCACGGTTACATAATCGGTTTTTATTCGGTTCGGTAATCCGTCGGTTTTGGATTAAAATCGTAACCACTGCCATCCCTAGACCTATGTGTAATAATTTACTGTTTAGTTTTTTACCGCCCAACAAAACGGAAATTACTTTTATGGCATCAAAAGAAACCGGTGATCATCATAACACAAGAAACAGATTAAATAACTTGTACGAAAAATAACATTACCTCTAGAGCAAACGATGGTTTGTTTAAAATATCTTCAAATCTACGAGCAAATGCCTGATTTACAACAGCTTCTACATCAGTTCCAATACTTCTCATTGAAGGAAACCTTTCAGGATTGATCTTTGTTTCTCCAAAAGAATTTGTAGTATACCAATTCTCCACAGACCATGATCCTGGAAAGGCGAAAACAGCTTCTTCCATTGATCCATGATTCTTAATCTTATCGGATAAATACAGTTTTTGTTTTTCTGTGTGAGCTTTCATAGCCATTTCACAAGCTTTCTTGATTAGCTCTGGTGTGGCTCCTATGTCTTCTAGGCTTCCACTTGCCATTCTAACTGATGAATCTGAAACAAGGAAAGATCATTAGTTACTTTAACTAAAAAACGCTATAGTGATGAAGTGTCAAGAGCTAATGTTAACTGATTTTACCTGAATTAAATGACTCCCCGATGTAGTAAAAAGTAAATCCGAAACAAGCTTGACCTTTGAATATGAAAATGAGAATCACAATACTTGAACGATTGATTTATGTGTTATGAATTGTGGTGAGTATTGGGTGTATTTGATAGTTCTTCAAACGTTGACATGTGAAGTCTTTGCTTGGGTTGAGTTGACTTAGTCTTTACAAAATTATGATATCATTTTATTGCATACTCTTTTATTGATTAATTGACACTAGTGGAGAAGTTAGAGAGAATAAAATTGTTCATACACCAAAACAAATCCAAAGAAAGTTGACTTGGTAATTGCTTGTTCAGATGGTACACGGCTTCAGTTTTCATTTTTGTTTGTTCAATCACGGCTTCAATAATTAGTAAGAAAATTGACTCGGTTTTTTCAGGCAAAAGAAATTGCTTCGATACTAATAAGGACCCTACCCGTACATAAGATTTTTTTTTTTCTTCTCATTTTCATAGAGCCGATTAGCACAATTTTATATAACTTCCAACTCTAAAATTGTGTGTATAGGATACACATAGATCACATCGAAAGAGATGTAAAACAAACACAAGTGTGTAAGTCAATTTGTGTGATGCTGCAAGTCGCAAGAAACAATTTGTATGATGCAGAAACACGTAATAATCAAAATTATGTGTCGATGTAGTTACGAAGGTGGTGTGTTTAAGTAAAACACAAATGTTTAATTGGGAATGAGTTTGACGGAAAAAAAAAGGTAAATTCTAACACAAATAATTTTTTCGTGTATTATTACAACACACAATATAACAAAATATAGTTAGACAAAAAGATAATATATCAATATATTAAAAACAAGTAAAAATAGGATATATACGATTATTAAAGAGAAAAAAATAATTTTGTTAAAGAAGGTAATGTTTTAGATTGATTATATGATCATAAATATACTTTTATGTATTGCAGGAACACATAAAACTAAATATCAAAAGAAAAAAATGCAAAAAAATAAAAAAAAATTGTAGACGTAAAAAAATGCAATTCTTTTATTTATTTTTATTTTTATAGAATTAGTTATGCATATTTAAAAACAAAATCACAGACGCGCGCGTGATGAAATTAGTTGTTGGTGATCAGTTTAGTTGGAAATTAATTTCTTTAACTTGTGAGTAAATAGGATGTCAAAACTTCCTTCCTTCTTTCTTTTTTTTTGAATGAAAAATGTAAATTTGTAATTAATTAGAAATTATCCCATATAAGGGTAAAAATGTAAGCTAAATATGCTAAAATGATTAATTAGGAATTAAGTTTTTAATTAATGAGTAAATAGAAAGTAATTTGATTCTTCTTTTTTAAGAATGAAACTTGTAGAATTGTAACTAATTATGAAATATCCCTATTTACTATTTTATATATAATAAACTAAGATCATTATTTGATAATTTTTATTATATGAATTTATAAAAATATATTAATTTATTATTTGTTAGATAAAATTAGTTTTAACATTTTATCATTATATATATATAAATAAAAATTACAAAACATGTCGAAACCGTGTCGTGTTGATGTATTTTTGAAAATTGACGTGTTACCATATTGTGTCGCGTTGCCGTATCCATGTCGGTGCTTCCTAGTAAAGTCGATCCAAAAAACCAAAATACGTTAAATTATCTAAAATAAAATTTTCTTTCAGGTTTTTGTAGCTCTAAAACATTTGTTATGATAAAATTTGGATCGCCTTGGTGGCTTGCCTTCAGGCCGCCCCTGCTTCCTAGGTAGTCACCATTCAATCAAAGCGTCGCATTCAAAGAAACTTTAATGGTAGTGCTTATTTCTAAATTATCAACTTGATCTATTCTCGAACAAAAGACAAGGAATGTAAATTATAGTTTTAAGCATTAAGTAACTAAAGAATTTAGAAATCAATCGTTTCCTTACATCAACTATAACTCCCCTTCTTTTTTCATTGTTGTCAATCTTCCCAATTAAACATTTACAAACAAAAGTACTATCAAATGACAAATTAATAACTTTAGAAACCAACAAGTTTTTCAAGCCAAAATGAGAAGCCACAAGGAACTAGTTGAGATCACGAGGATAATTTAAAACCTGTTGTAGCAATGACAAGGATCTCAGCTATAATGATGAGGAACCATAGTACAAAAGAGTATGGCATAGAGTAAGATTTCGTAGATGATGATGAAGAAGAAGACTGGTTAGCAAGAGTTAATGGGGATGATGATGGATCATCAATACTTTTTCTTGTTTGATTTCTTTTCACATCCCCTCCTAGAACAGATTCTTTTAAACGCTTCACATCAGAGAGCTTCACTGGCTTTACAAGAAACTCCTCAGCCCCTTCTTCCAAGCACCTGAAAATAAACATTGTCATTGACTGTATAAAATAAATATCATAGGGACCTCTAATGCAATTTTTGCATAATTGAGGGACCTATAGTGCAATTTACTAATAATCAAAATAAACATTTTAAGATACCTATCAATCCGAGGTAAGACATTTTCTGAGGACATTATAACCACGGGTATTTCCTTCAATGCAGATGATTCCTGTCATTAGAATAAAAAATGTGATTATTCTGACATAATTTTACACGATAAGGTCAACTAATGAGTACTAATTATTTGTTTAATATTAATATATATGAATAGAATAATTAGAGGCTATATTAAGTACTAACCTTGATCTTTTTAAGAAGTTCATATCCTGTCATCCCAGGCATAGAATAGTCTGTTATTATCAGATTTACCTTCAAACCCTATGATTAAAATTAAAATCAATATTATTAATACCATGGTTTAGATTTTTAAAGCCTACAATTTACAACTCTGGACAAGTCTAATGCCCAATTATTACCATAGGTTAGTTGCACTATAAGTTCTTATATTATAAAATAACATAGATCTTAGCATAGGATTTTTATACAAAAAAGAAAAACTAAACTACTAAAGCCTAAAAAAAATCAAAAAATAAGAGGGGGCAAGTGAGATTTAAAAATTTGTGAAGAGTCGTAAAACCTTTATATAATTTAACTTTTTCTATGGAGTGGGTTTATTTTTAAAAGCCAGTGGAAGGCATCACTTTTAGTGGCTAATTATAGAGGATTTTTTATTTTATATTTAAATATAGAGACCAAAACTACAAATGTTTAGTATTACAATAAGTAGGCTCCTAAGTATATATATGCATAATCTATGTCTATTTCTAACTTTATAATAGTAAGAATAATTTAATTATTTTGAATCAAATTAAATTCCCTTTTTTTCGTTAATCTTTTTCCTTACATGAAATCCAAGGGAAGAATTTTCCTCTCCATCCAAGCCTAAATATTGCAGAGCCCTCTTTCCACTCTCTACTGCCGTAACTGCAAATTTACACTACCATCATCACTTACACAAAATTCAAGAAAATGGGGGAAAAATAACTTGCATAAATAACTATTACATTTATTTAAGCAATATCTATTACATAAATTGGGAATTATTTCCGTTAAATATATATATATATATATATATATATATATATCAATAAAAACAGATAATATAACCCATAAATAACTACTAAATGTTATTTGTATAAAGCTAATTTAATCTGTCATACAAACTTAATACATAAAAAATCTACATTTTTTTGGGTTTTAGAATTTGGGTCCACGGCCGGGCCGAGCCTGCATCCTAGGATGAATTTTCTAGAATGTGAAAGAAAATTCGACAATACCTTTGCAGGAAGAAGTCTTGAGCAAACCTTCAATAACCTTCCTATCAACAATGCTGTCATCGACAGCAAGAACATGCAATATTTCTTCTACTCCATTTGAAGAATAATCATCTGCCATTTCTCTAATTACTGACATTACTCTCTCTATTGGCTGTATATATAATATAATATAATATGTGGAGAAATGAATTTAAAAAATAGGAAATTGAAGCTACTTTTGGGAAGCTAAAAGACTAAAGCATAGATATTAGATAGAGGGAGATCTTAGGAAATCTAGTATAATTATTCTCAACTGTCCCTTTATTGACACAATTATTATATTGTTTCATTTTTCCCCCACATTTATTTTGTACGTAGCTTTTGTTTATGTCACGAGCCAAAAGTGTTCTCTTACAACTTGATTAGCATACCGTTTTCGGATACCTCTTAATTCACAATATTTACCAATTTAAGCGATTGCTTTTTTGTTAAAATTTGACAGGGTTAAACATTTGATCTTCTTTGACAAGGAATCAACCAATTGTTAAAGGAGAACTCAATTAAAGTATAAACAAAACCTCCTACATAATAATTTAATATTTTAAAATATATTCATTGATATAATTATCTTTAACCTCCTAAATATTACGATATTTCTTTTTAATTAATCATATTACCCTTACACGAATTTAAGATTATTCTAAAAAAACACAATTTTTATATTCGATTCCCACCCTCTCACCAGTTAGCATCTCCTTTTTTTGTGTTTTTGATAATATATAATACAGTGATGTTATTTATTGTCCTCAAATATTAGTTGAATTGTTTGAAGTGTGTTTAGCATAAACATGAGACAGGTAAGAATAATGTATGTTTGGAACTATAGAGTTCAAACGATAAAAAAAATAAAGAAGGTCAAAAGTCAAGAGAGTTAAAAGAACGAGTTTAAAAATGATAAAGATAAAGACTCAAGGGAGATTTGAAGAAGATCAAGAGTCAATGGAGTTAGAAGAAAGAGTTTAAAGGTCTAGACTCAAGGAAATTAGAAGAACAAGCTCGGATATATTGAAAGAGCAAGACTCAAGGGAGTTCATCGAAGGTGAAACTAGAAAAATCACTTGGATGCTTGGCTTGATGGAGAATATTGAGAAGTATAAACAAGTTTGAGGATTTTAAAAATCAAGACTCGAAGGGATTTCAAAGATTATAGAAATGTGTGCATCAAGAAAAGAAGATTGGTGGCTAAGAAGTTAAAGACGTGAAAATTGGAGGATAAATACAACCTTGTACCTTTTGGTTGAAAGACATGTTATGATCAGTTGAGTTAACCCAATTGGTTAATAAATGATACTTTATAGAGTGTATAGGTATTTTAATAAAACCGTTTACCAAAAAAAAATACAAGGGGTGAATTTAATCCTTTACGGTTGTGGATTGAGGAATAAGGGAATTAGAGGATTTTACTTTATAAGGCCCATGTGCTATGTGTCTTTATAAAATAAATCTCAATACGTAAATACTAGTTGAAACCTAACTAAGAAGCAAGAAAAACCCAAAATGCCCTCAAGCCCTATTAACACTAATAAACTCATCCAACTAAAACACCAAATCCATTAAGCAGATCCATTAATCCCACCCCCTCCCCTCCTCTCTTCTCTCTCACGTCTCTCTACATAAACGAAACCGCCCGTCACAACAACAACACCACCAACATCCCCTCTCTGCTGCTCTACCACCTCCCCCTCTCTGCTGGTCGACCCCGTACCCTCTCCCTTTCCAGCAGTTTCGTCACCATCGCTCCACCATCTTCATCACCATTTCCCCCTCGATCTGGCGTTCATCTGACCAGAAAACGGCGCCCATCTGCGGTGCCTCGCTGTCTTCCAACTTCGCAATCGTGCTGGAGCACTGGAAGACCGCCACCACCACCACCACCAAGAAACCAAAGACAGTGACCAGATATGGCTTCATCTTCTCGATTCAGACAACCCAGGAAGGCTTGATCTGGTTTCAAGCCAAAACGAAGAAGCCCCACCACCAGTTTGTCTTCAGTTCATTGATCCAGATCTGATTTTTTTTTATGTTTGTCCTGATGGGGCCAACCCCAATATCTGTGTAAAGGAATTTGTTAATTTTTTCAGAAACAGATTGTATTGTTGTTGCAAATGGGTTTTTGAAGTTTTGTGCTATGTGATGTGTATTTGATCCAATAAGTATTTTTTGAATA
This sequence comes from Nemophila menziesii, assembly GCA_029959085.1. NCBI lineage: Eukaryota > Viridiplantae > Streptophyta > Magnoliopsida > Boraginales > Hydrophyllaceae > Nemophila > Nemophila menziesii. The sequence goes on from JARWIR010000008.1 coordinate 31,230,129, forward strand.
TGTTTTATGAATTTATTTTTTTGTTTGTACCGGGTACAACCCTAGAATGGGTGAGCTGTAATGGGTAATGTTTGTTCTTGGTGCATGGTCCGGACCTAGGTAGTGAATTACCTATATGTAGGGCTGCAAATGAACCGATACTCTCACCAAGGGCTCGAGTTTGAGTTCGTTAAGGGTTTGTTTGAGTTCGGCTCGTTAGTTAAACAAGCCAAGCTCAAGCTTTAAATTCAGGCTCGTTTACTAAACGAGACAAACTCAAACCTATATAAGCTCGATTCGTTAAGCTCGTGAACAGTTTGGTAAGAGTTCTTTAAGAGCTAGTTAATAGGCTTGGTAGATATATTTAATTAAAAATTATATATGTATACATGCAAAAAGTCAAAACTACGTAAAACTTTTGTATTATGTAATTAATCATAACTAAAATATTTTATATCTAATAAGTAATTGTTTTTTATATCTAATAAATATACTACTAGTATCTAGGGCTACAAATGAACCGATACTCTCACCAAGGGCTCGAGTTTGAGTTCGCTAAGGGCTTGTTTGAGTTCGGCTCGTTAGTTAACAAACCAAGCTCAAGAAAGCTAAAGCTTGGTTCGGCTCGTTTCGTTTCAAACTCAAACCAAGCTCAAGCTCACTAAAATATTAGCAAACAAACTCAAGAAAGCTAAAGTTCGGCTCGGTTCGGTTCGTTTGCAGCCCTACCTATATGGGGCTGTACCCATATACGAATATATGAAAGGGTGATGCGATTTGGGGTGATATCCCGCATTACTCTTAAAAAAAACAAACTATTAAAACATTACAAAACATATTGGGTACAAAAATGGGTCGGGATGGATCCGTACCCAGTAAAAACAGAGGTAAAAAAGTAAAAACTCAAATCAGAATTTTAGACTTGAAACTTAAAAAAAAAAATCGTAACTAAGATTTAATTAGAAAATTGATGAAAATTAAGACTTAATTTGTAGTTTCCTCAGAAAATTATGCAAAGGCAGAGTATCACAATTAGTCAATTATGCAAAGGCTAACGAGGTTCATTCAACAATAAATCTTGGACGACTTATGACGACAGCTCACCAGTAATACAATTACTAGCAGTGTGATTCCAGAGTGGTTATAGCTCCTCATTACCGGATGACATGTGAGATCTGATTTTCTATTGATTTGGAGCCATATGTGCAATGAAAAGAAGTGATTAACACTCTACTTTTACATAGAATAAATATATAAACTAACTTATTATCTGTTTAACCCATGTATTATGTGAAGATCAATAGGAAAAGGAGATGTCGGTTGTTGACCAAATGGCCAAAAGTTGCATACAATTAAATCTTAAACGGACTCCGTTAGTGTTACTCTAATTAGTGGTCATTAGTGATTAGTCCTAATCTTCCACAGCGGCGGCGGCATTAAAAATAAGTGACCGTCTTTTTAATTTTCTGTTTTTGGTCAATTTCGCCTCCGACCTCATCTCACATCACAGAGATTCTCATTGATACATGGACCCAACATATCCGTATCATCCAAGATCTCTATGATTAAATCACCTCAACTTGCTTGAATTTTTTTTTTGCTTTTTTTTAATAGAAGAATTAAGATAATTTTGATAATATCGAATTATTCTTTTATATAGTTGATATTCCATCGATATAGAAGAGTTTAGTACAAAATAAGAAAGAGAAATCACAATCGTTTTGAAAAAGAAAAAGAGAAAACAATATTTAAAAACTAGACCAAACCTGTTGTATATGTGAAGTATTTTTATTTTTTTTATATGTAAAGTATTATTACTATAAAGTTGATGAGCTTTTATTTGACACACCATGGTGACACATGGCTCATTTCTAATGGTCTTACTTGTCACTTATGTGGCACATCTGAAACTCTTAATCTTGGATGACTTGGACGGCTGAGATTGCTTCTCTCTTGTGTGTCATATAAAAGGCCTTTTTTCAGCCTATTATCAGATTACGTCTTCGATTACTCTTCCTCTCTCCTCTCTCCCGTATAAACCCTAGATTAGCCGAAACCTTTGGTTTCTTCATTGATTCTTCAATAGATTAGGTTACAGTTTAGCAAATCCCTTAGATTGAATCCACTGATTCAATTCTTAGTTGTATTTCAGCGTAGTTGATATACTAGATAGATTTGTGGAAGAATTGTAATATTGCGATAACATTGAGGGGTTTTGGTGAGGTGTTTTAATCTTGTAATCCGAGGCATATAGTGAAGCAGAGCCTTATTCATTTGGGCTCAACATGGATGTAGGTCTTATTTGATTGAACCACGATAATTTCTTGTGTTCTTTACTTTCTGTGATTTACGGTTTTTCTCTAATATTTTCGCAAACTCAAATCCTATTTTAAACTTGTTCTTGAGGTGTTCTAATTACAACAGTGGTATCAGATCTTGTTTTAACCTTTCAAAAATTAAGGGTTTGTTGATTTCTTGATTTCTGGAGATCTTTTTTGGTTTCCGAAATCAATTGAAGAGATTTATATTGTTCAAAGCGAATTTTCTTTATTTCTTGACTAATCCCTACGACGACGAATTCAACTCGTATTGATATGTCGGTATTCGATGGGGAAATGGATTTTGGTGTTTGGCAGAAAAAGATGAAGGTCTTATTATCTCATCACAAGGTCAGTAGTGCCTTATTAAAAGATATCAAGGAATGGCGAGAGGGCGAGCTTGATAAAGAAGCTGAAATTAAAGAAAAAGCTTATAATATTCTATTCTTGAATCTATCAGACTCTGTAATTCGCCAGGTAGATGGTGCTGAAACAGCTCTTGAGCTGTGGGGGTAAACTCGAATCTCTTTACTCTACTAAGTCTATGCCTAATCTTTCTTTCTTGAAAGGTTCTTTATTTAATTATAAGATGGATAGTACTAAGTCTATTGATGAATTTACTAAGATGTGTCTTGTTTTAAAAGGAACCACTATGACCCTTGATGATACTAGTAAATGTATGATTCTGCTAAATGCTATTCCTGATTCTTTTCTAGTTGTTAAAGATGTAATCCAATATGCTACCTCTGTCCCTGAGTATGATCAAGTAGTGACTGCTTTGAAAACTAGAGAAAATAAACTTAAAACACACAAAAGAACTGGTGTAAATATGTCTGTGAAAAGAATTGATACTGCCTTTACCCCTGAGCCTGTTAAGGATAAAAAGAATAAGAAAAATCCTAAGGGAAAGGAAACAAGAAAATGTTTTCATTGTGGTAAAGTAGGACATTTAAAGAAAAATTGCTTCAAACTGAAAAATAAAATGAACTTTATGAATAATGAATCTAATGTTACCTGCATGCCTAGATTAGATGATGTATGTGAAGTACTGAATGTTACTAGGGTGTCTAATGGTGATAGTTGGATTCTTGACTCTGGGTGTACCTTTCAAATGTGTCCTGATGTTGAACTATTACATGATCTTGTTGAAACTTTTAATGAAACTGTATACATGGGTAATGATCACACTTGTGTTGTAAAAGGTATAGGTAAAGTGGAGTTGAAACTGAGTAATGGAAAAAGAATTATTCTGACTAATGTTAGGTTAATACCTGAGTTAAAAAGAAACTTGATCTCACTTGGTGCTTTAGATGATTTAGGCTGTTTGTCTAAAGTTGAGAATGGTGCAATGCATGTTTATAAGAATTCCAAACTGATTTTGACTGGGACTAAACTTTTTGGTTTATATGTGTTAGATGGCTCACATTTATCTGCTTTTGCAAATCATGTTACTAACAAGTTGTCAGAGGGTGTCACTGAAAAATGGCACTTGAGGCTTGGTCATATGAGTCTTCAAGGTCTTACTATACTCAACAAACATGGTATGTTTGGTAAGGAAACAGTTAGTACACTTTATTTCTGTGAAACATGTTTGTTGGGTAAACAACACATATAGAAGTTCAGTACTGGTACTCATAAATCTAAATATTGTCTAGAATATGTTCATTCTGATTTGTGGGGTCCTGAGGTTGATGCTCATGGAAATTTCAAATATTTTATATCTTTGGTGGATGATTACAGTAGAACTGTGTGGACTTTTCTTTTAAAATCTAAGGATGAAACTTTCAGTAAAATCAAAGAGTGGAAATCACTACAAGAAAAGCAATCTGGGTTGGTTCTTAAAGTCCTCAGAACTGATAATGGGCTTGAGTTCTGCAATGAAGAGTTTGACAGTTACTGTAAAGGAAATGGTATACTAAGGCATAGAACTGTGAGACACACACCACAACAAAATGGTATGGCTTAGAGAATGAATAGAACCTTGTTAGAAAAGGTTAGGTGTATGCTTTTCACTTCAGGTTTACCAAAAGCATTTTGGGGAGAAGCTCTTTATACATCTACATATCTTGTTAACAGGAGCCCTAATAGGAGTCTTGATTTTAAAACTCCATTAGAGGTCTGGAAAGTAACCAAACCAAATCTGCAACACTTGAGAGTTTTTGGGTGTGCAGCTTATGCACATACTAAAGATGGAAAGTTAGACCCAAGGTCACTTAAGTGTATCATGTTGGGATATCAACAACAACATTGTGTGAAAAGATATAGGTTATGGGAAAAAGATGCAAGATGCATCAAAATTATATGTAGTAGACATGTAATATTTGATGAACTGACTTTTCCTCTTAAAGTTTGTGATGTTGCAAGTAGTGATGCTCAGTCTGAACTAGTACCTCAAACTATGGGATTAGAGCTGGAGGTGGAGGCTCAAACTGTAGCTGATCATTTGAATACAGATGCAACTGATGAACCTGAGGGTGAAGTTCAACAAAATCAACCTGATGATGTCCATGAAGCTAAGGGAAATGAACCACCAGTACAACTCAGTGAGTCATCAGTAGGGGAGCTTCATGATTACCAGTGAACTCGAGATAGACCAAGAAGAAATATAACTGCTCCTTCAAGATACTCATATGCAAATTTGGTTTACATTGCACTTTGTGCTGCAGTTGAGGTTAAAAGTTCTGAACCTTCTTCTTATTTAGATGCACTTGAATCTCCTGAGTACTATGTTGTAGATCTCGGTTCCGCGGCCTAGGCGGTCGACTGGGGCCTAGCGCCTAGGAGGGACTACGCGGGGCCTTGGCGGAATTACGCGGTTTTGAATCCTGCTATGTAATTTTATATATTTAGTAATACGCGTGTATAATTATGATAATTTTATCTATTTAAGTCATAAAATTCATCTAACACCACTATATTGAATATGAAAATACTAAAATTAGAGTTATAATATCGATTCAAGAATTTCCGAGAGTAAAATAAATTTAATGGAGAGCCTAGGCGGCAAGTTTTTACCATTAATCGGTGCCTAGGCGGGCTAGGCGCCTCTTCCATGGCGACTAAGGCGTTGGGCAAAAATGCCTAACATTTTTACTAGGCGTAAGTGGTTGAGGGGGGAGTTGACGCCTAGACGGCACCTAGGCGGCGATATCTACATCATAGCCTGAGTATGAAAAATGGTATGACGCTATGTTAGATGAGATGGACTCTTTAACTTTGAATAAAACTTGGGTTTTAGTTAAATTACCTGTAAATCAAAGTGTAGTTGAGTGTAGGTGGTTATATAAGCTTAAAGAGGGTGTTTCTGTGCATGATCCCCCTAGATATAAAGCTAGACTTGTAGCTTAAGGTTACACTCAAAACGAAGGGATAGATTATACTGAGATTTTTTCACCTGTAGTTAAATTTAAAACTATCAGATGCATGTTGTCTTATGCTGCTTGTTGTGATCTTGAGATAGATCAGATGGATGTGAAAACTGCTTTTTTGCATGGAGAATTAGATGAAACTGTTTATATGAGACAACCTGAAGGATTTGTGAACAAAAATTTACCTGACCATGTGTGTTTACTAAAAAATCTTTATATGGTTTCAAACAATCCCCTAGGCAATGGTATAAAAGATTTGACTCTTTTATGATTAGTATTGGGTTTGTGAGATCTAAGTATAATGCTTGTTTGTATTTCTTACTTAAGCAATCTAAAAGTGTGTATGTTCTACTGTATGTGGATGATATGCTCCTTATTAGTAAATCTTGTTATGCTATAAAATCCTTGAAACTGTCTTTGAGTAAGATGTTTGAGATGAAAGATCTGGGTAAAGCTAATAAGATATTAGGCATGATTACCAGTAGAGATAGAAAGTAGTGTCCAAATATGGAAGTTTGAATTGCAAATATGCTTTGACTCCTTTGGCTTGTCATACTGCTTTGACTAAGTAGCTTTGCCCCAAGACTCAGTCAGAAATAGTAAGGATGAGTTATGTCCCTTATGCAAATGTGATAGGCTCATTAATGTATGCTATGATAAGTACTAGGCCAGATTTATCTTTTGCTATATCTTTATTAAGCAGGTATATGTCTAATCCTGGTTTTGAGCACTGGCTAGTACTGAAGCATGTGTTGTCTTATGTTAGTGGTACTTTGAATATTGGGTTATGTTATGGAGATCATAATATTCCTTTTGAGTTAACATGTTATGTGGACTCTGACTTTGCTGGTGATAAAGATAGTAGAAAATCTACAAATGCCTACTGCTACACTTTAGGAGGCAACTGTATTTCTTGGAAATCACAGTTCCAACCACTTGTAGCACTGTCCACTACTGAATCTGAATATGTAGCTATTACTGATGCTGCCAAAGAAGGGTTATGGTTACAAAACTTGTTAAATGAACTAAAGTTACTTAAAGTAAAAGTTACTCTATACTTTGACAGTCAAAGTGCTATTCAGCTTAGTAAAAATCCTGTCTATCATTAAAGAACAAAGCACATTGATGTTAAATTCCATTACATCAGAGATGTACTTGAAAGTGGTGAATTAAAGTTGTTGAAAATTGCTAGTGAAGAAAATCCTACAGATTTTGGAACAAAAATGGTTACTAATATTAAGTTTAAGCATTGCTTAGACTTATTATTTCTTTGTTAAATGTGTGCAGGTGTCCAGGTGATGAATAGGAGCTGCTTTATGACTATGAAGATACAAGGCGGGTTTATAGTTAGAGTGTTGGAGGTGGAATAATACTTTAAGGTGGAGATTGTTGTATATGTGAAGTATTATTATTAAAAGTTGATGAGCTTTTATTTGACACACCACGCTGACACATGGCACATTTCTAGTGATCTTACTTGTCACTTATGTGGCACATCTGAAGCTCTTAATCTTGGATGACTTAGACGGCTGAGATTGCTCCTCTCTTGCGTGTCATATAAAAGGCCTTTTTTCTGCCTATTATCAGATTACTTCTTCGATTACTCTTTCTCTCCCCCCTCTCCCGTATAAACCCTAGATTAGCCGAAACCTTTGGTTTCTTCATTGATTCTTCAATATATTAGGTTACAGTTTAGCAAATCCCTTAGATTGAATCCACTGATTCAATTCTTAGTTGTATTTCAGCGTAGGTGATATACTTGATAGATTTGTGGAAGAATTGTAATATTGCGATAACATTGAGGGGTTTTGGTGAGGTGTTTCAATCTTTTAATACGAGGCATATAGTGAAGCAGAGCCTTATTCATCTGGGCTCAACGTGGATGTAGGTCTTATTTGACTGAACCATGATAATTTCTTGTGTTCTTTACTTTCTGTGATTTACGGTTTTTCTTTAATATTTTCGCAAACTCAAATCCTATTTAAAAATTGTTCTTGAGGTGTTTTAATTACAGCAAAACCTATATAGACTTTGGAGATTGTATCCGCAAAAGATCTATTGATCTTGAGAAAAAAAACCAATTTTGTGAAAAGAAATATAGTGTACTTGCCAAGAATATAGGCTACCCATAATTGAGCTACCTCGCGTTCAAAAAATAAAAATAAAAATAAATAATTGAGTTACCTAATATGATTATATTCAAAAATCGAATTTAGGGAGAGAAATATGGAAAATTCTTGGGTAAATCATGACCACAAGGTCATGTATTTTGTATTTAAATAATACTTTGTATAAATAGCAGAAGAGAGAGAATTCTTGCTTTATATTTCTTCCATTTTTTTTCGAAAATTTTCTTCTTTATTCATTTCATGACTTGTTTTTTTATTTATTGACGGAGACCTACTTTGTTTAATAATAAAAAAATTATATAATCAAATATAAATTTAATCGCTTCCTCAATCATATGAAGTTGTTCCGTTTCATAACATTGTGCCGTAGCTATCCATAGTCTCGAATCACTCGGTTGTAAAAAAATCGATTTTTTGAAATAATGTAGCGCCTAAAATGGCATACCCATCATTTCATACGCTTGGCCCAGCCCATACCAGGCCCGATAATAGCACGGGTTTATATCCACGGCCCGACGATATGTGTCCCTGATGGAGCGTTCTTCATTTCAACGTATTCATGGCCCATTAATGTCGGATAAATATTTTTCATTTAATCTTAACGCTCTTCGGAATAAATAACGGATTTTTCGTGTTGGCCTTTTAAGCTGTAATAGTTTCAGATTATACAACAAGACTCTGGGCGATATTTATCTGTGGTAAATACTCTGTGAGTGAGGTAACATAAAGCGGAAAAACATTCCTTTGCGTAAAGTACGTTGAATTCATATCCATGTGTTCGATTTGATAAGGATCGTTTCGTAAAAGTTCTTCGAATATAGCTTCGACTTGTTCGAATTCACGCAAACTATACAGAGCTTTCGCGATTTGGGCTTGGATGTAATTACTAAAACTGAACGTACGTTGGAGATATTCGTACTTTGATAAGGACTCGGAATGTAAACGAAGCTCTTGATAAGTGTTTGCGAGGAAGAAATTTTTCATCCAATGGTTTTTAAGGTTAAGAGTGTTGATGGGTTCGATTGTGGTGGTTAAGGATTGAAGTTCATACCAAGCGCTCCAATTCCAAGGGTATGTGTTTACGGATTCTACTAGGTGCCCGTTTGGAAGTACTTTTTTGGAAAAGCACTTAAAAGTGCTGCTAGCATTTTAAAAGTTTTTTTATCCTGAAAAGCACTTTTCTGAGAAGCACCAAATTGGTGCTTCTTGAAAAAAGCACTTAAAATAATTTTAGATTTCAAAATTGTTTTTAATAATTTTTTAAAATTTAAAATTTTATTCCAAAAACGCTTTTTTACTTTAAAATAAGCACTTCCAAACGAGTCAGGTCTGTTATAGCGAGGTTTTTTATGCCCTTTTCTTTTAGGACAAGTCCGTATATGTAAAGAGAAAAGGAATCGATTAATTTATTCTTTTGGCGAAGTGTTGATAATTCTCGCTCGAGTGATACTAGTTCAGTGTTTATTGCTTTTCTCTCGCCTAAGGGACCTTCGATTTCTATCACTTCTTCTTTTTTTCGTTTTTCTCCAGCCTTGATAAAAGCAGAAAATGACTAAGTTTCGAAGGGGTATAATTGTTAATATTGGTAAAATTGAAATGATAATTTAGAAACAAGTAAAGAGAATAGCAGCATAGAAATACAGATTTCTTGTTGGTTTGGTCATGGAGTACGTGAGCAGCTCTGCGATACTCTCTGCAATCAAAGTATGACTTTGCTAACAAGTAAAAATTGCTATCAATTGCTTCTTCATATTCATCCTGCACCGGTGTGGAAGTGTAGGAAACTCCGCCGATGGGAGTGGAAGTATAACTGATATCACCGAAGGTGGAGGTGGATGTGCAATAGCAACTGCGGATACTGGAACTGCCACGTTGGAAACGAGTGTATGATGGGGTGTTTCTTTTGGGTCTTGCTCTATTCCGACTAGCCCTGTAAAATTATCACAAAAACAAGTAAAATTTAAGAATTTGAAAATCAAGATTGATTTTTTTATTAAAAATTGGAAAATAGGTTTTTATGTTACGTAAGGCGGAATAGAGGCGGCGGTCAATGAGGTTGCGTACGGCGAAACGCAGGTTTCTTTGGTAGCCATTTTTGTGGATCTTCTATTTGCTACCGTTTGCACCATCTCTACCAGTTGCGCCAAATGAATATTTATTGCAAAATAATTCAAAAAATACAGTATAGAGTATAAAGTTTGCTTAATGCGAAGAGATGATGGCGTAGCCAAGCCGGGTTGATGATGGTGGAGAATGGTCCCCCAAGGGTGGCGGTTTTCTTATGCAGGAGAGCGGCTTGGTGGGAAGGTAAGTGTGAAGAGATATCTTTTATGGTTCATTGTTCTTCAACGATTACTTTTTTTTTTCTTTTTTTTGTTATGAAGTTTTCAAAGTTTTTGGTTTTTTTTAATCTTAAAAGTTATTATTTTATTTTATAATATTATAATATTTTTATAAAAGAAATTCATAAATCATCCCCTTTTCATTATTCTTTTGTAAATTCTATATAATAATAATAATAATAATTATATCTATATATTAAATATACTATCTTTATAATTCAATATATCCTTTTGTAATTTAAATTATTAAAAAAAATCAAAAAATAATTTTAAATATTAAATAAAATAATTTATATTCATAACTATATATTATAAATAAAAATTTAAATTAATATTTAAGTTGATTAAAATTAATATATTTTAATATCAATATATATTAGGTATGTTATTATAAAGATAATTAAAAATCACAATTGTAAATGAATAATAGATCTTAGGGGTGAATATGATCCGGTTCAGTTTGGTTTTTGGCTAAAACCAAAACCGAAACCGAATAGTTTGGTATTTTAGGGTGTTGCTACCAAACCGAACAATTTTCATCGGTCCGCTTTTGTCGATTTCGGTTCGATAAATGTTGGTTTGGTATACTTTTAGGGTTGGTATGTGTTCGATTTGGTAATTGGATAGGCCTCAATGCCGTCTACTTGAGACACTTTAATATCTAACAAATACATATATGAAGTGTCTGATATTTATGTTGTTGAACGATGTAGGAACATTGTATTCTTGGAACTGAAATATTATCCATTGAATGTAAACAGTTAATTACCGAGGAATATTTCTATAATTTAATGCGTATGCTTTAGTTTCACTAATTTTCAATAAAGTAAAGGTCTCGTAGATGCATCTTCCAACGATTTATACAAAGATATTTTGCACATTAAAACCTTTTAAGGGTGGCGCATGTCACATGTGACCATTTTTCTTTTCAAATCTTATTCTATTTTCTATCACGTTATCAGAATCTTTTTTGAAAATAAAAAGAAAATTAAGTGTCTTAAGTAAGTATAAGGGGGAGATCATTCAAAGCTCAAAAAATTAGGGGCATAAATTATTTTTTGGATTTTTTTGGTTCGGTGTAGCATAAATTAGTGTGTGTGTGTGTGTGTGTGTGTGTGTGTGTGTGTGTGATGGAAAGGAAAAACAAGTCTCGCGCTAGTTCAAGGGATGAGTGAGCATGATTCGACGAAAGGCATGCCAAGCTAGAAAATGGCTTGGGTGAGAACATAGTTTTTGGCATCTAGTCCCTCAAAAAAGTGTTTTTATGTGGCAAATCTTTAAGTGTTTTTAGTACCAATCTATGTATTCAACTAAAATACTTCCTTTACATATTCATAAAAAAGCTTTCTTTATAAATCATCGAGTCATGCCTGAATTATCTACTTGTCTCATGTTTGATGTGCTTAAAATCACTCTTGTATTCTTTAGCACACACAAACATACACACACACACACACACACATTAAGCTAAAACCTTTTCAAATGAGCATTTACAATCCTTAAAGCTATTAGCTCTTGTTTTATCCTATCTTTATGTGAGTGAAAATATCATTGTTTAAAGCAAAGTAGAAGAAAGGATTTGAAAGAGTTGAAATGTAAAATCGATTTAAATGTAAACTAACTATTACAAGAATTGAAATTACAAATGAAAATCAACTTACACGGAAAACGAAACACTAATACACGGAAAAACAGTAATCCTAGCGTTAAAAAAGATTTTCCGGCGTACCGGTATCTTCTAACAGAAAGACGACTATTACAGCTTTATCTCAGAGAAAGGGAGAAGTGTTTGTTTGCTTTGTTGATTTTCGGTGAGATTACAAGTGGGGAGTGAGCACTATATATAGGGGAGGGGAAGTTCTGAAAGGCCTTGTCAATTGTAACGGACCAATCACGTCCGTGATTTCCTCCAGTAACAGATTGACTGTTTTGGATTTGATTTGATTCCACACGTTTCTGCTGACTTTTAATTCCCCCACGTTTTGAATGCAAGTGTAACCGCTGGTTGACTTGTCTTTCAATCCACACGTTTTGATTGACGAGTTGACCTGCTAATGGAATAATCATCTTGATAGGAGCGTGATTGGTGGAGCTTTGTCTTCCGTTTTCCTTTTGATAGCTTGCCAGCTTCACCACTTCACTATAAGAGCTGGACCAAAACTTGTTTCATTTTTCATTTTTTGACTCCCCAAACTCCCCAAACTCCCCAAACTCCCCACGACCCACGACCCACGACCCACGACCCACGCCCCACGCCCCACGCCCCCACGCTCCCACGCCGCCGGTGCCGGTGCCGGGCCGGGCCGGGCGGGTGGGTGGTGGTGGTGGTGGTGCGCGCGTGTGGGTTAGATCATTGCTTTGCCATGTGCATGGGTGTTGGCTTTTGAACATTGTTGAAATTACCAAGTATAAAAAAATGTTTTATACTCCCTCCACCCACCGATGTGGGAAGTAAACAATTGTTTACTTTCAAATATTCCAACAATCCCCCACATATTTGAAGGTCAACAAACAGTTTGAAGAGAAGGTGATCAGTTTTCCACGACTTTCAGCGTTTGGGTGAATTGTACTTAAGTGCCAATATCTTTCGATTTGAATTGTCACGTAGTGAAATGAGGCAACCACCGAATTCCGTTCAAGTGAACGTACTCTTGAACTTTAACGGTTTTCGATCGAGGCCCTCACAACACATACTCTACCCTGCTGAAGGTTATGGTTTCCTCGAACCTCACCTTTTCGTTGGGTTCATCAAGTCCTTCTCTAAGAACCACCCTTGCGGGCTATGAACTTTGTGGATACCTTTATTTACATTTGTTCAAGGACGTCTCCTTAACATTTTGTTGATAAAGGTTTTGGGTTTTGCTACCCTTGAATTCATCAAGTCCTTCTCGAAAGGACCACCACATAGGCTATGAATTCTGATTCATCAAGTCCTTCTCAAAAGGACCACCACAAGTGGCTATGAATCCATATTACTTTAGTTTTATGCCATAGGGATGGATGGAGATCATCTTGACTCAAGAGTCACATGTTCCCCATTAACGGGTCTCAACCCCATCCCCCTCGACGTTTCCAGGACTACTCTCCTGGGTAGGCCTTTGGTAAAAGGATCAGCGAGGTTTTCCTCTGATCGTACATACTCCAAGGCTATCACACCATTCTTCAGTAACTGTTTTACTGAGCCATGTCTGATGCGTATGTGTCTCTTCTTTCCATTGTATGCACTTTGATGAGCAACTGCAATGGCTGCTTGTGAATCACAATGAATACACACAGGTGTGGCCTTGCCTTCCCAAAGGGGCACATCTGATAAGAGACTTCTCAACCACTCAGCTTCTTTTCCAGCCATCTCTAGTGCTATAAACTCAGACTCCATTGTGGAGCGTGCTATACAAGTCTGTTTAGAGGACTTCCACGATATAGCACCTCCTCCTAAGGAGAAAACATAACCACTGGTGGAGTTGACTTCGTCATTGTCAGAGATCCAGTTTGCATCACAGAATCCCTCAAGAACTGCAGGGATTGAGCTGAAATGCAAACCTAGATCCATGGTACCTCGCAGATACTTTAGAAGACGACGAAGTGCAACTAAGTGGTCATTACTCGGGTTATGAGTATAGCGACTAAGTCTACTAACGGCGTAGGCAATATCGGGTCGAGTGTAGTTCATTAAGAACATCACACTACCTATGATTTTGGCATATTCATTTTGGGATACAGCATCTCCAGAATTTTTAGACAAATGAATACTAGAATCATAGGGAGTATTTACAGGTGTCACCTCAAAGGAGTCGAATTTCTTCAACATCCTTTCTACGTAATGAGACTGACTCAGGGAAATACCATTACTGCTCCTAATGATTTTTACCCCAAGAATTACATCTGCTTCTCCCATGTCTTTCATGTCAAATTTAGAAGACAAAAAGCGTTTGGTCTCATTTATGGTATGAAGAGAAGTGCCGAAGATGAGCATGTCATCTACATACAGGCAGATGATGGTACACTCTGATCCTCTTACTTTGGAGTAAACACATGAGTCAGAAGTGTTGACCACAAACCCATTGGAGATAAGGGTACTATCGAGTTTTTCATACCATTTTTTGGGTGCCTGTTTTAAGCCATACAAAGACTTTTTCATCTTGCACACTTTATCCCATTGACCAGGAACCACACACCCTTCAGGCTGGGCCATATAGATCTCTTCATCTAGGTCCCCATTCAGAAACGCAGTCTTAACATCCATCTGATGTATGACAAGTTTGTGAATGACCCCAAGAGCGATGAGGGTCCTAATGGTGGCGATTTTGGTCACCGGGGAATAAGTGTCGAAGTAATCAAGGCCTTTCTTTTGGGTGAAACCCTTAATAATGAGCCTAGCTTTGAATTTTTCTATTGAGCCATCAGGTCTCAACTTTTTCTTAAAAATCCATTTGCTGTTTATGGGTTTGCTGCCTTTGGGTAAGCCAGTTAATTCCCACGTATGATTACTTCTAATGGACTCAAGTTCGCTATTAATAGCTTCTTTCCAAAAACTAGCATCTACCGATCTCAAAGCATCGGCATAAGTTTTTGGGTCTTCCTCCATGAGGAGACAGGTGACAACCTGTTCACTTATCAGGTCAATGTGAAAACCTTCGGTTAAGAAGGCTGTGATAAAATCAGGTCCGAAACTAGACTCGGTCCTACGCCTCTTACTCCTCCTAAGTTCTTCCTCAGGAATACTACTAGGCTCATAGGAGGTAGAGGGGCCAGGGGCACTATCACATAAAGGAACATTAACCTCATCAGATAAGTTACTAGAAGACAAAGGAGCATCAACACTATGCATAGTTTTCAAAGGGAAGATGTTTTCAAAGAATTCAGCATCTCTAGATTCAAAAACGGAGTTATCATCTAATGATAGGAATCTATAGGCTGCACTATTCTGAGCATACCCTATGAAAACGGAGTCTATTGTTTTTGGTCCAACAGTGACTGTTTTAAAATCGGGTAGTTTGACTTTAGCCAGACACCCCCACACTTTTAAAAATTTCAGGTTAGGTGGAAACCCTTTCCACATCTCGTAGGGTGTCTTATCTAGGGATTTATGGGGTACCCTATTAAGGACATAACATGCTGATAGAACAGCTTCCCCCCACATGTTGGTTGGTAAACCTGAACTTATTAACATAGCATTCATAGTCTCTTTAAGGGATCTATTTTTCCTCTCAGCTATGCCATTTTGTTGGGGTGTATAGGGGGCACTAAGTTCGTGGATTATCCCATTTATTTCACAAAACTCTTTAAGTGAATTAGAACTATATTCGCCTCCTCTTTCTGACCTAAGTCTTTTGATTTTACAGTCTAGTTGATTTTACAGTCTAGTTGATTTTCTACTTCAGCTTTGTATTTTAAAAACGCGTTTTCCGCCTCGTCTTTAGTTTTAAGAAGATACACTTTAGTGAACCTAGAGTAGTCATCTACAAAGGTTATATAGTAAAGTTTTCCTCCTCTACTAGCGGAGTTTTTAAAATCAGCTAAGTCAGAATGCACTAATTCAAGGAGACTAGTCTTTCTAGTGGTCACGGGCTTAAAGGGCTTCTTCGCAAGTTTGGACTCTACACAAATTTGACATTTGGAAAAGTCATCTATTTTATTGAGGGGTATTAGTCCAAGTTCTTTAAGCCTTTTAATAGAGGAGATATTAAGGTGACCTAGTCTACCATGCCAAGTGTCAATAGATTCAACAACATAAGCAAAATCAGAGGCATTCTCATTCATTGGTACAGTATTTAAAACAAACAAACCACCATTCATGTACCCTTTCCCCACAAATTCATCATTTTTGGTAATAACCATTTTCCCCCTTCAAATACAAGTTTAAGGCCTACTTTATTAAGACGAGCTCCGGAAACTAGGTTCCTACGGAGACAGGGGACGAAGAGAACATCATGCAACTCTAGGGTTTTACCAGAAGTGAGTTTGAGAGAAACCTGTCCTTTACCGAAGACCATGGCGGTTGAGGAGTCACCCATGTAGACAAATTCACCATGTGTTGCTTCTTCGAATTTCTTGAACATGGATCTCGTTGAGCAGAAATGACGAGAAGCTCCAGTATCAAGGATCCACTCGGTTTTGTTCTCAATTAGGTTTACCTCAACCATTACTGCAGCGATAACCTCTTCAGTCTCGACCAGATTTGCGGCAGGTTTAGGACCTTGATCGGCTCTAAGTTTGCATTCGAAAGCCCTATGTCCTTCCTTCCCACAAACGTAGCAAGCTCCTTTGGGTTTCTGAATCTTACCAGAGGTTTTGAACCCACCACCTTTGGAGTTGCCGCGGTTCTTGTTTCCCCCAAATTTGGATTTGTTGTGGCCTTGTTGTTTACCCTTTCCTTTGAACCTGCCTTTGTTACCTTCACCAGAACTTTCAACAAGATTAGCTTTGGAGGATTGAGTAGGAAAAGAGATAGACCTGTCTTTGAGTCGATTAGCCTCTTCGACTTGAATGTGGCTAATCAGCTCTTGTAGTGTCATTTCCTTCTTCTTGTGCTTAAGTTGATTGCGGTATTCGCTCCAGGAAGGTGGAAATTTTTCTAACAAGATATTGGCTTGGAGAACTTCAAACATTTTCATACCTTCAGCAATCACATCTGCGCAAAGGTTCTCATAGATATGGAGTTGTTCGGTCATGGGTTTTTGATCGGTGAGACGAAAGTTGTACCAGGCCCCAGTGACATATTTCTTCTTACCCGAATCCTCAGCACCATATTTTTTCTCAAGTGTCTCCCATATGATCTTTGCCGATTTTTCTTTGGCAAGAAGATCAAAGATGAGGTTTGACACGTTGTTCAACATCCATCCTCGAGCCATGGTGTTAGCTCGCTTAAACTTGGCTTCCAGAGCAAGATGCCTAGTCTGTTCTTCTTCAGTGGAAACCCCATTGTCCACTAAATGTGGAGGATCCTCGTATAAAACGAAGTCCAGTTCGTACTGTTCAAGACAGATAAGGATCTTTTGTGCCCAACGTTTGTAGTTGGAACCATTAAGAGATTCCACCTGATTCACGTTGGGAAAGGCCTTTGCATTCAATGATGAAGCAACTGCCGTGTTTGGAAAAGCCATTAAAAACCGGTGATAAGAAAAAAAGCTACGAAAATCTTTTTTAAATTGTGAGTGAAAATATCACCGTTTAAAGCAAAGTAGAAGAAACGATTTGAAAGAGTTGAAATGTAAAATCGATTTAAATGTAAACTAACTATTACAAGAATTGAAATTACAAATGAAAATCAACTTACACGGAAAACGAAACACTAATACACGGAAAAACAGTAATCCTAGCGTTAAAAAAGATTTTCCGGCGTACCGGTATCTTCTAACAGAAAGACGACTATTACAGCTTTATCTCAGAGAAAGGGAGAAGTGTTTGTTTGCTTTGTTGATTTTCGGTGAGATTACAAGTGGGGAGTGAGCACTATATATAGGGGAGGGGAAGTTCTGAAAGGCCTTGTCAATTGTAACGGACCAATCACGTCCGTGATTTCCTCCAGTAACAGATTGACTGTTTTGGATTTGATTTGATTCCACACGTTTCTGCTGACTTTTAATTCCCCCACGTTTTGAATGCAAGTGTAACCGCTGGTTGACTTGTCTTTCAATCCACACGTTTTGATTGACGAGTTGACCTGCTAATGGAATAATCATCTTGATGGGAGCGTGATTGGTGGAGCCTTGTCTTCCGTTTTCCTTTTGATAGCTTGCCAGCTTCACCACTTCACTATAAGAGCTGGACCAAAACTTGTTTCATTATTCATTTTTTGACTCCCCAAACTCCCCAAACTCCCCACGAGCCACGAGCCACGAACCACGACCCACGCCCCACGCCGGTGCCGGGCCGGGCCGGGCGGGTGGGTGGTGGTGGTGGTGGTGCGCGCGTGTGGGTTAGATCATTGCTTTGCCATGTGCATGGGTGTTGGCTTTTGAACATTGTTGAAATTACCAAGTATAAAAAATGTTTTATACTCCCTCCACCCACCGATGTGGGAAGTAAACAATTGTTTACTTTCAAATATTCCAACACTTTATTCATCCCTTAACATGTTGTGTTTTTAGCTCTTGAGTTGTTCTATAATTTTTTAGAATGTTTTATCTAAAAGCTATTGTGTAAGAAGAGTATCCTTTTAAAGATTTAATTATATCCTAGGTGCTTATTCTTCCTCAGCTAAAAAACGATATGACATTTTTTTGAGAAGAAATGGTACACCAATTTTCCGTGCAAAACACCCAAAGAAATACAGTGTAATTTAGGGCCTTTGGTATCATCTTACCGAAATTTCATCAAAAATGGTATAACGTTTTTTTGGCATAAAAATGGTATGACGTTTTCAATATCACACTGCGTTGTTTCTTGTCTTTCTAAGTTAATGCCCGTTGAAGAAAGGATGACACATGGAAAGAGTATTATGGACAAAGCGTATAACGTTTTGTGATGAAAAACGGTATTATTGTTTTTTACAAGAAGAATGATCAAGATTAATAGATCCATTTCTACCTTGCCCTATAGAAGGATATCTTGCATCACTCATACTTTTCATGAAGCCTTAATTCAACATCACACTATCCTATACTTCATGAAAGAATCTCCAACCTTGTTTTTCCATTTTTAGATCATTTTAAAACAAGCCTTGATCTTGCAACTTTCATATTCAAAATACCAAAGAGATTATTCGAGTCAGACTTCCTATTTTATCCACTCACTAAAGGAGATCAACCATCAAGCCCAAATTTTCATATCCAACTCATCAAGGAGTTTACATTCGTAATTGTAATATTTGCTTATTTAGATTCACAAGTCCCTTGTCCATATTTGTATCCATCTAGCGATTAAGGGTTTAACTCTTCTTCTAGATTAGAACATAGCTTTAGTAGCTAGAGTTTATAGAAGAGGAAAGGATTCCATGGTTGAAGTGTTTTACTTGTGTAGGTGATTACACAAGGGATTTAGATCTAGGTGTTAGAGTTTGGGTTGTGACTTATATTTTAAATTTATTTGATTATTATTCTTGTTTGTACTGGGAATATCTTCAAAATTTCTTACAATGAGGAAGATGCTTCCATTTTTAATGGATCAAATTTATTTATATGGAGAAGAAGAATGGGGACTTTTCTCAAATTCGACCATTGAGTAATTCAAACTAGACACTAAGCAACACTTCCATTTTAAATCAATATAGTAATAATTACTAAGTAAATCGAACTCGACACTGAGCAACAAAAAAACCATTGAACAAACTTCAATCTCTAAAATATTGCAAATTTTAAAATTGAGTAAATTTGTGTAACGATGAGTCAATCACGTATTAAATTGAGAAAAAAAATAAAAAATAGAAATTGTGCTTCTTATCGCAATCGTAGTACATAGAGTAAGAAAAAATTGTGCGAACAAATTATAATTAATAGCTGACTAAATATTCACATACAGTTATTATAAGACTTTAAACATTGTTATGAACTAAAGGCGAGGAGGTAAATATATATAAGATAAGACAAAAGAGTAGAGTATAATATGAATTCTTTCATTCAACTTGTAGCATTACAATGGTAGGAGGGTCATATATTTATAGATAATATATTATCCTTCATATGATACAATCATGGTGCCTTAAATCTAATCTTGGTCAACATCTTATCGTTTGAGATTGACTCTAATCTTGCTATAACAACTTCATCTTCCTACATCTATCCGTATTTCAAATCAACCTCACAGCAAGATCATATCTTTGATCAGGCTTGTAAAGTGTACAAACACACAATTTTCTCAGGCTTATTACCAAAATATCCTTATAAAAAAAACTTTCCTAAAGTTTCTAAAATGTCCTTCACAATTTTCATCAATTTATTAGTTGACCCCTTTGATATTCTAGTAATAAATTCTGACCCCAAAATAAAATTCTATGATATTACAAAAAAATTCAAGAAATCATTGTCAATAGTGCAAAAAGTTATAAAGCCAAAAAACTATACCGTGTTTAGTTGATGAACTAAACAAGGTATAATTTATGAAAACAACGCTTGTTGGGTATTTTCATTTTTAATAATAATAAAAACAATAATAAAAACAATAATAAAAACAAATAAAAATATTAAAAATAAAAACTGCTTTTTAGAAAAAGATATGAATAAATGTGTTACTGAAAATATGAATTCGTAATATATTTTTTTCTTTGAAAAGCAAAATTTTAAAACTAAAGGCAAAATATTTTTAAAAATTCAGAAGATCCTAAAACCAAAAACTCTTTTAAAACAATAGTTAAATATAGAACAATGACCACAATCTAACAAACATGAAACATATGGGAGAATCCTCTTTCCAACTTGAGGATTCAGAGTGGAAATTTATTTGGTTTAGTAAAGTAATGACAAAAATAAAAAAATTATCTCGAAATGTTGTAACAATGGGCTGGCAACAAATGAGAATAGATAAAAAAAAATCCACTAAATATCCAAGTTGTGACATTTGTGGAGGTAAGGAAGAACCAATTGAACATCTCTTGTTTCAATATTCATGGTTAGGGTTGTTTGGCTTGCTAGTCCACTTTGTTTTAACTCTCTTACCGAACCTTCTTGCAATGTTAAAAAATGGATTCAGTTTGTGAGGTTAAGTATTAAAGAAAAGGTGGTACACTATTCTCATTTGGGTGAACTTGCCTTTTTTTATTGCTTGTAATATATAGAAGGGAATAAATGAATTTATTTGTAAAGGAATGGTCCCTGACCTTATGAATTATGTTCAAACGTCCCTTATTGCATATGAAGAGTATTTTATTGCTAATGAGTATACTACTGAGGCAAAGTCTAATAATATCACTAATGAACTGAAAATTTCAGTTCAAGGTGCTATAATGTATTGCCTATATTGGGAAAGGAAAATCGTAAATGGAAACCTCCTTGTATTGGTAGATATAAAATTAACTGTGATGTTTCAGTTAATATAAAAACTAACTTAGCTGTCTTTGCTTGTATCTTAAAGGACTCCACTGGAACAATGGTTGAAGGCTTTGCAAAAGAAATCAAGGTGAATTCTGTTATTGAAGCAGAAGCAAGGGGAATTTTAGCAACATGTGATATGGAGTTGAAAATTCCGCATGGTTGTGTAGAAATTGATAATGATAATCTTTGTATTGTTAATCAAATTAATTATAGAAGTAAACACTCTAGTATTACTAAGATTTTGGTTAAAAATATTATATTTTGTAAAGCTAAGTATAAGCTTAAGATCTCGTTTACCAAGAGAACAAATAATAGGACAGCTGATTTGGTGGCCAAACAAAAACTTCTAGGCAATTTGTTTGGTCTTTAGAATGTTTTTCTACTTCCCCAATTAGCTAACTTGATTAAGGGTGATTTTGATCCCCTAAGTATAGGTTAAGGTATAACAACTTTTGCGCTTTTTAATATATGTGCATTCGACTAAAAACAAAGAAAAACATGAAACAAATAAAAGAATATATACATTAATAGTACATATTAATCATACACAAACTTTTACTTTCAAATCCACATAATCTCAAAAAAAGTCAACCGAATATTATTCTGAAGTTCAAAATTTAAAAAGTGGGGCCATCTATAGGTCAATCTTTTAAGATATAGTAACAAAATATATACTTTTGACCTTTTTCTTTACAGTCTCTTCTTCATCAGACTCTACATTTTTTTACTTTTTACAATAGCTATAATATAAATATAAATGTATATATAATATTTATATTATAACTACTATACAATATCAACACCGGAAGACGAATGAGAACAAACAAGAAGAGTTGCGCCGATTCCCGATCTATCTTCCATCACTTTCAGAATTATCTTTGACGTACCATGGTTCCCGAGCTAGTTAAAAGACCCTGGGACTTGATAACTGAGTCTGCACGCTCGAGATAACAAGCATTAGTGCCTGTCCCGATTATTACTGCTGCTACAGTATCTTCATCCATGGTAACGACCCACAGATAAAGTCCCGACAGTATTATTTATCTGCATACAACATATAAATAGCAATTTAGAAGCTATTTAGTTACATAAAAAAAGCTTAAAGTATTTAATTAAGAGAAGGACGAGACATTTACAAGTACAACAACCCTCATATTAGACCTTTTCAAGAGTAACACAACCTTGATTAACTGGAAATAGTGCAGATCATAGATCAAAAGTCAATAATTTTATCTAAATAATAAAAACAATTATAAAAAATTAAGTCATTTTTAATCCAAATTCCTTCTGCTTGGTTGACTTAAGTTGACTCACAACTAATTTTTATAACTTCAGCAAAAAATTAACAAAATAGAAAAATTTACATCTCTAAACACATTGAAACAATGCAACAGCTTAAACTTTAAGTAAATTTAACAATCTTAAAATTCAGAGTATCACTTCAATTATTAAAATTAACAAGTGCCTATTTGCGATTGATTATTTTAGAGGCAAAAGCGCTTTTCAATTAAAATTTTAATATTTGTAAAAAATATTTTACATCCAAAATCACTTTAAGTGATTTTTTAATAATCACATGGCTAGTGCTTTTCCTAAAAGTGATTTTAAAGGTATAGAGTATTATTAGGAATCTAAAATCACTCCAAGTGATTATTTTAAAAAGCAATACCAAACGGGCTCTAAGCTTCATTCCCTTGGAAAAAGATCATCAATCAAGAAGAGTCAATAATTTGGTAAGTTAAAAAATTAAATATTTTTATAATTTAAATTCCTTCTACTTGATTGATTTATGTAGACTAGAAACTAAGATTTAGTAACTTCAAACAAAGAAAAATAAAATTAGGAAATTAAATATTTCCAGACACATCAAAACGATCAAACAACATAAGTTGTGAGTAAGTTTACATTTCTTATTAGTCAATTACTTCGTCATATTACTGTGATTAGTCAGATTAACCAAGCTCGGTTAACACAGAACAATATAGATTATCGATCAAATTAACCAAGCTTGTTTAATATGTATAATAAGGGTAGGCCAACCACAAAATAAATATCCATAAACTCAAACTCTTACATTATCTCACTTCAATACTCTATAGAAAATAATATAACTTAATAGGTATCAGGTGATCAAATAATTTAACCTTAACAGTAAGATTGAGCTAGAAAATTAAGATTACACATATATCAGGTTTTATCAATGGATCATTAACATGTTAGTAGTTTGAGTAAAACTATTTAGAAGTTGTAAACATACACACATGCATGGAATAAATTCAAGAAATGATTATATGTAATACAACTTAAACTTTTTTGAAATACATTCAAGTATCTAAAAGGCGCTAGAGTAGGGGTATAACCAATAACATTGTTGGGGTGGCATCCAAGAAAGTTTGAGGGCAATTCCCTTGGTTTTGTTTGGAGTTAATTGCATTATAAATATCTATTTATCAATTAAAATATTAATCTCACTATAAGTTCCTATATGAACCAAATTACATGTATTTCATCATAGAAACAACAAAAATATACATACAAACAAAATAAATCAAAGTCTAAAAATATAATCTTAAAAAGTTAAGGTTTAAGTGAACAATTTAAAAAGTTTGGGGAAACATAAGGTATTGATATAATAGTTTTTTAATATGGTAAAAAATTAAATACTAGGAGGCTAGTTTCTTAGTTAACATATACCTCTAGCACTAACATGATGAAAAAATATAGATCTTTTTTATATATTGTAACATTGCACAATTCTTCAAATAAATAATATATTTTACAAGATTTCATCATATACGAAAAGAATAATACCTGAAAAATATTTAATGAAATGACATGACCAACGATCGTATGCATCACAACATAATCACCAATAATCATTACACAAACTCCAATCTATGAATTGAACATTCAAATATATAAGATTAAAGAAAAAAATTAATTACATATGATATGGAACAACAATAATATTATACTTAAAATTAAATATATAAATATTCTACTAAATTTTGTTATGGTGAATATCATTTTTTGAAACAAAAATTAAACAACCTAATAAATACTCAAATTTATAATATATAATTTCTATATTTAGTAAAATAAAAAAACAACGATATTATCAACTTCACAAATTTTGTGTAATCCTTATTTTAAATTTTGCCAAAAAATTATAGATAGTCAAATTAAAATAATAGACAAAGAAAATAATAAGCCAGATCTACTTCTCAGATTTAAGTAATGAAATATATGAACCCCAAATTGATATTTCCACACATATTTAATGAAAAGAAGTTATAAAAGAGGAAGAATCTTTTGAATAGTAACCATATATGTATATTATTATTATTTTAATGAACAATGCACAATATACAAACACATTTGTGTATTCATTGTAATAAAAGTTTAGAGTTATAGAAATCCATGAGAAAGATATTACCATAATTGTTAATATTGGATCATAGTTAGCCAGATCTTTCTTGGGTTCGTCGGTAAATCTAATCGGTGGGTTGAGTTTTTTAGAGTATGAACACCAATACCACATATATTACACACTTTTGAGTGTGAATTGTTGGAGATGGAAGAAGAGTGTGATGTATTGTTCGGATCTTGACTGGATCTGAGCTTGACAACAGAGATAAAGAGAGTATGAGAGATAAGTGGTTGTGTACGAGCTATGTCATTCGATAGTTGGTTGACAATGGTTATAAGGTTAATTAGTTTCTTCTGATTTCATTCCTATTAAGATCTAAACATAGGACTAATGAATTGTTATGGGTCTTGATAGTTTGCGTGTTAGGATGGGGGAAGATTGTTGTTAGGAATATCGCGACTGAAAGTGTGAAGGAATGGAGGTTTTGCTGTGATTGGATAGCTAGAACTAAATTATGGAGATCCCTATGAATATGGACTCATATTGGGCTAATATGATGCAAGTCACTATTGATCGGGCCAATTTTTTCTCACAGACTAATTTTGGGACTTGGTGTTGGGCCAATGACAAGTTATTTGCATCAGATGCTTGGGCCTTGCATTGTTTGGAAATCCTAAGCGAACGTATTTTTCTTAAATTGTTTATTTGTGTTAAATATTGTTGCACGTCTTAGCATAATATGGTGATTTGGACTCACTTCTTTTCTCTTTGGATCATAAGGATTTTTCTTGCCAAATTTTATTTGGGATCTCTAATAATCATGATATTACACATTTTAGAGATGATGGATCTGAATCTTACCACAGGTCATCTCATAGGCCTAATGACTAGGCAAACCCTATTCCATATTTTGATGATATGCTTGAGGAGTGTCTTACATTATGACGCTTTTGACCTTCGAAAGATTGAAACTATTGAGAAGGATGTAAGCGAAGGAACTTAAGGTGAATAAGTTATGGAATCTGATAATAACAATGTTGCTTCGTATTCTAAGAATAAGAAAGCAAAGCTTGCTATAGAGGGTCTATATCAGTATATCGAACAAGCCAGCCACATGTTGGGCAACATACCAGCTCCTCTAGCTTTTGCTTCGGAATTCCCAGAAAAAGATGTGAGGTTCCATCAATCAATATCCCAGTTTTCTATTTCAGTACACATCACTATTGGTATGATCAAATACGATAAGGGCCAGTGTCAAATTGGTCATTAGGTAAACATGGAAGCTACAATGTCGTGCTTTAGTTTAGCTTTTTGTATGAGAACGGGAACATAGACGATACTGTAATTTCAGAGAAGGGTATTGTGCCTATATCTCGGGGTATGTGTATTTTTTGTTCTTGTGGGTATTAATTTTTTCGTTGAGTTTCAAGATTCAGGGGGGGAGGGATGGGGTTTCTTGAAGGTGGTTTGATATGTATTTCCATTAAATTATACCTTGGATATTCAATATTATGTCCAATAAATGCCAATTAGAAAGCATATATTAAATGGATTCAATGCCAAATTCTATTTAATTTTGATCATGTGGGAGAAGTAACAACATTTTGAGAGCCAATGGGTAATAGGATGTAAAATAAGTGAAAGAGGTGACTAGAAGAAGAAAATTAACTTGAGATTGTGTTGTATCTAATATTATATTCTTTATTTGATGAAAGGGTACATTTCTTGTTATTATTTTTGCAGAATCGAGTTATGGACCAACAAGACTATTTATTAGGTAGCATTTATTCATTTATATGAGATAGTGTTGTCTAATATGTTCTTTTGCATAGGCATTATGGCCTTTAGAGCATATGCAATATGGCCTCAAATTACCAGATTAATGTACTGTCAAAATTGTTTTTTTTTGTAAAACTTTCAAAAATGTTTATCTTTTTACCAAATTTATGTCGTGCAATTTCAATTCATTTTGTCAAACTTTCAAAATTGTTTATTTTTTCATTCAATAGTTACTTACTCCCTCCGTCCACTTTTATTTGTCCATCTTTTTTATGCACATAGATTAAAAAGAGCATTTAATACTCTTACTCTTTACACAGTTTCCCTTAATTAATGCACATGAAGTTATTTAATATAATACTCTTTATATTATTTAATTAAGGGTAAAATTAGAAAAAGTATAGAAAAAGTGTCTTGATATTGAAAAAGGGACAAACAATATATCACACCTCCTTTTAAAAAGTTGGACAAATAAAAGTGGACGGAGGGAGTAATATATTTTACAGTTATATGATTATTTATGAAAGACTGGACTAAAAGGAACCAAGTATAAAAGGAGCATTTTCAATTAATGAAGAAAAAATCATAAAAATTGTGTAAATCACATATAAAGGTTGTAATGTATAGTTAATTTCTAATTTCAAGTATGGTCTATGCATACTTGATAATATTTGGAATTTCGTGGGAGAGTACGGGATACATGTGACCCAGATGGTGGGGGCCGTAATTCGTGAATCGTTGCCTCCGTGCTACAAAAGCTGGAAAGATGTCCCCGATCATTATAAGGGGGCTATTCAAGCCCGACTTCAGATGTTTTTTGATCTCGAGGAGTGGAGGAGGCGAAACGACTGAGATGAAATTACAAGGAGATTGAACACGATGCAATCTACGAGCTATAGGCGTTGGAAGGGGGATCTAAAGCACGACTACTACAACACGAATACAACTCCCCCGGATGTTCTTCTGGAGTTTTGGGGGATAAGGGATGACGAGAATGTTCAGCTACAAAAGTTTAATTTTATCTTACCTAAAATAATATCTTTATTTATTAATTTTCTGAAATAAAATTGTAACAGAGTCAGGCGGAAATAAATAAAACCAATTGGGAAAAGAAGACAATTCCGAGCAAGACTTCGAGGATCTTATCCCAGACTCGGGGGGGGGGGGGGTCATTATAGAGGTATAATTTCTTATAATAAAAATATAATTTATTATTTAATTAATTTAATTTTTAATAAATTATTATTTGTTATTGTATACTGTATAGGGGAAGATGAAGTCACAAACTAAGGAGCTGTTGACTTTTTTCGACGAGCAAACCCAGGAGGAGATGGAAATTCCACCTTTAGGTGGCTACTTCGAGCACATTTCTTATGATGCGGCTACAGATACATGGCGGGACGAACGTTTTAAAGAAGCTAGCGTACGTTTTTTCCAATTGCTTCAAATTAATTAATTATTTTTAACTTTACTTGTTTATTATTTTAATTTATTTTTAAATTGAAATCTAATTACATGGAGTTTATCAGAAGAAGTTAAAAAGAAGGTTATCGAGGCCGAATCCGAGGCTGCTGATGTTCCAGTGCAGGAACAAATTGATGACACGCTAGAGACTATAATGGAGGTCATTGTCCCACCGAAGACAAAGTATTGGGTGCCAGCCATTGGTCTGGTCTGGAAAAGAGACCGGATT
Source organism: Nemophila menziesii (assembly GCA_029959085.1). Classification (NCBI taxonomy): domain Eukaryota; kingdom Viridiplantae; phylum Streptophyta; class Magnoliopsida; order Boraginales; family Hydrophyllaceae; genus Nemophila; species Nemophila menziesii. The sequence continues at coordinate 31,258,074 of JARWIR010000008.1, forward strand.
TCTACACAGCCGGACCCTTCGGTTAGGTAGAACGAGCAGCTACTCCAGGCGATGTTGGTGGGGATGAATGAGCTTCGCGCGACTCAAGGACTTAACCCTATACCGAATATGGCCACTTCATCGACCCCCTCCACAGCTTATGCGAGTCAGCCGCCTAGCATAATAGACACCTCCTCCAAGCGTTGAATAGTATGAGAGTCGCCCAAGGTCTTCCCCCGATCACCGCCCCCGAGGCCCCATCCACTGAAGAGAGAGCAGATGAAGAGGAAGAAGAAAGATTGAATGATCCGTGACTGTTTGTGTTGTGTTTGTGTTGGTTTGATTTTATTTTGGTTGATGATGACTTTTATTTTGGTTGATTATGACTTTTATTTGGATGTATGAATTTTATTTGACTTTTATTTAAAATAAAAAAACAAATTAAATCAAAACAAAGTAAAAATTAAATTAAAACAAAAAAAAAATTGTAAAATAAATAAATAAATATTATTATAATGAATAGTGAAGATATAAGAATTAAATGGTCTATATAATTAAAGTAATTAATTAATAGACATATGAGTATTTTTGTAATCTTCCAACTTTTTCGTGCTTAAGTGGAAATTAAGTTGAAATTGTAATTAATTGGGAATTCTTACGCTTTTCGTGTAATTAACTGAACGTTATCCCTTATTAATTTATGGTGAAAATGAAAAGTAAATTTAACCAAAATATGAATAAATAATGTTAAAATTTAAATAATATATTTGATTAAACAAATAAAATAAATTAAGATTTTTGATCAATAAAGATTTCTCTAAATATTTTATTTTTTTAAAAATAAAATGTTAAATCTAGTCTAAATAAATATTTATTTTTGTTACAAAGTAAGGACACCGGGGTAATATGAAGAGAAGTCTACAAAAAATAGCCCAAATACCACATTTATTATTTTATAAAGCCTAGTTAGAAAAACCTTCTAAGTAAGGCTTAGTTTCATTTTTTGGTTGCATTTTTTTCAGCTTTCCCTTTTTCATTTTTTTTCTTTTCAGTAATTCGTTTTTTCGTTTCAATATTTTGCTTTTTTTCTTTTTTTGTTATTTTCATTAATCTGATGGATGCGTACCCATATGTACAGACCTATGTTGGTTTTTAAGTTGTGTGAAGTGGTTTTTTATATTATTGCACATAGGATTTGTCCATGTCCTAACCAGATATTGTCCATGTTAAAGTCCGTGTACCCTAGGGCTGCACCCAAGCCTCGGTTTTTGTCCATGTCCAATGTGTCCAATATTGTACCATAAGGGTTGTACCCATGTCCATGTCATTTATTATATTCATCAAAAAATTTAAGTGTTTCATTAATGATAAAACAAAGAATATGGAATAGACATCTTTTCGTTTTCTCGGTCAAAGAAATGGACCCAAAGGGCTGGACCCAAGCCATTTAATAAATGAAAGGTTTTCTTGTTTCAAAAAAATAAACGTGATATCTCGGTCGAACTAAAAAAAATGGGGTGGATCCTAACAAAAAAAGAAAAAAAAGAAAGTGAGCGTTCAAAAAAACAGTGAAAAATTATTTTACAAATAACAATTAGTGAAACCCAATAGGGGCTAGACCCAAAAAGGTCTGTACCCACGTCGGTGGACAAAAAAACCCAGATCTCGATCGAAGAAAGGAACCTGAGTGACGGCGGTATTCTTCTCCAGAACGGCGGGAAGGTGAGATGAGAGAATAGGATGAGAGCAGATTTGTTCATGTGTACAAGAGCTTTGTCGGTCTTCGTGTGTAAGAGAGCGACGAGTAACGACAGTTTTTGCATGAGTGATGGCGGTCTTCTTCTCCAGGACGAGAGCAGATCTGCTCGTGTGTAGGAGAGCTTCGTCGATCTTCTTGTGTAGGTGAGCGGCAACAGGAAGAGAGCAGTAGAACGAGAGGGTGTGAAGATTAACAGCGGTGTAGCAGGGCTCTGGCACGAAGATGATGATGGAGATGAAAGATGTGGAGGCTAGGTTTGTGTGCAGAGATCGGAGGACGAATAGATCTGGTGGTCACCGCGGCTTTGTTAGGAGCGGAGGGAAGGAGAGATCTATTATGGGTGGCGGTTTTCAACTTGGTGGTGGTGGAGAAGGTGGGTAGGTGAGATATGGTGAAGAAGGAAGGGGAAGAGGGAGGGGGAAGGGAGGCCATGGTGGGAATAAGTCAGCCATGGTGGAGAGGTGGGATGGTGGGCTGTGATGTCCGACGGGTTAGGATTAGGTGAGAGAGAGTGGTTAAGAGGAAAGAGAACAAAGGGTAGGGGGTGGGTTGCTGATTTCCCAAACCTAAAAGGTTTTTTGTTTTGATTTTTTTTGTTCATTGTGAGTATAAGAAGAAAGGATGGTTGTTTTGGTCTTTTTTTGGTTTTTAGTTGGATTTGAATTCCTAGTTAGTGGATGATGGAGTTTGGGTTTTATTTTATTAACCCAAAGGATTCTTCGTATAAATTTTTCAATTCTCTTTTGTTGATTTCTCATTTGTTGTTAAAGAATTTATTGAGAATATTTATAAATTTTTTGATTAACATACTTTCGTTTCTTAAAGTTATATAACAAGATATAAAATATTGGGACAGAGTTTTTCCTAACAAGATCTGAAATCTTGGGAAATTCGGAATTGTTTCTTAAGCTTTATAAGCAAGAATAATCTCTTGGAGCTTTGTTACCTAACAAGACATAAAATCTTGGGTAATAGGAGAAAAACGATTGTGTGTGCTTGTCTTTTAAGACAAAGATATTAGTGGATTTGTGTTCCACATTAAATATTGAATTTCTATTGTGTCAGAGTTATTTAGTGGAGAAAGTAAAATGAAAAATTATTTGTTTAGAAAGGATGAATCCGATAATAATGCATTATCTAAAAATGAATTTGTGGGACACAGTTTTAGTCCCTTGAGACTTGGTGAAAGATCTTAGATTGGTGAAGATAATCCTCAAGTGATTAAGGTCGAGGACCTTAATAGTAATTTATCTGACATATGTGCTGTAATTCCAGAAGTGAACATGGTTGGAGAAAACTCCAAACATTGGTGGGTTGATACTGGGGCTACCTGATATGTGTGTTCGGACAGAAGTATGTTTATTACATACCAAGCAACCAATCAAACTTTATTTATGGGAAACTTGTCCATGTCGAAGGTGGAAGGAGTTGGTAGAGTGATCCTGAAGTTATCTTCTGGAAAAGAACTCACTCTCAACAATGTTTTGCTTGTCCCGGACATTCGAATAAATCACATATCTGGATCATTGTTGAGTAAGAATGGTTTCAAGTTGGTGTTTGAAACGGACAAACTTGTTCTCACCAAGGGCGGGATGTTTGTTGGCAAAGGATATTTTTATAACGGTCTATTTAAAATGAGTATAATAAATGTGGTATCCAAAGATGAACAAAAGTATGTAATCAGAAATGTTATTATTAGTAATACATCTTCATCTGCTTACATACTTGAGTCGCCTAATTTATGGCACAATAGGTTAGGGCATGTGAATTTTAATTCATTGCATAAACTTGCATATTTTGGGTTATTACCCAATTTGAATTTTAATTCACAAAATAAGTGTGAAGTGTGCGTGGAAGCCAAAATGGCTACAACTTCTTTTACTTCGGTTCAAAGAAGTTTTGGACCTCTGGATCTAATTCATACTTACGTATGTGATTTGGAGTTCGTGCAAACCAGAGGTGGTAAAAAGTATTATATTACTTTTATTAATGATTGCACGAGATATTGCTATGTTCATTTACCCCGAAGCCGAGATGTAACTTTGGATGTATTTAAACAATATAAGACTGAAGTTTAGAATCAACTTAACAAGAAAATATTAAGAATTGAAAGTGGAGGAGAATATGTATTTCCATTTGAGGAATACTGTAAGGAACATGGTATTGTTCATCAAACCATTGCTCCATATTCACCTCAACAAAACGGTATTGACGAGCGTAAGAAGCGAACTCTTAAAGAGATGATGAATACCGTGTTGGTAAACTCAGGGTTACCCATGACCTTGTGTGGGGAGGCTATTTCAACATCTAATTATATTCTAAACAAATTACCCCACAAGAAACTAGAGAAGAAACCATATGAATTGTGGAAGGGTCGTCCGCGGACTCTGGAATACCTCAAAGTGTGGGGGTGTCTAGCAAAGATGGCGGTACCACCACCTAAAATTGTCAAGATTGGACCTAAAACTGTTGATGGTATCTTTACCGGTTATGCTAACAATATTTCAGCATATCGATTCCTTGTACACAAGTCCGAGATTGACGATATAAACGTCAATACAATATAGGAGTCAAGGAAAGCCGTATTCTTTGAAGAGAATTTTCCTTGTAAAGATAAACAAGAGAAAAATAATTTTAAGAGGTCTCATGAGACTAGTAGCAGTTGTGAAGACGAAAGAAGAATAGACCAGGGGTTCTATAAATAAAGACAAGCCGAGACGTAGCAAAAGAGCTAGAACGGCTAAGTCTTTTGGAACATATTTTCAAACTTATTTGTTAAAAAATGAGCCTCGTACCTACAAGGATGTTGTGTCAACTCCTGAAGCCCAATATTGGAAAGAGGCTGTATATAGCGAGATTGAATTCATTATGCAAAATCATACATGGGAACTGGTGTATCTTCCTCCTGGAAATAAATCCTTAGGGCATAGATGGATTTTCAAGAGAAAGATGAAAGTTGATGGATCAATCGATACGTACAAGGCAAGACTGGTAGTCAAGGGCTACAGTCAAAAGGAAGGCCTTAACTATTTTGACACGTATTCACCAGTAATGAGAATAACACCCATTAGAATGTTAATAGCCATAGCCACTATAAATAATCTCGAGATACATAAAATGGATGTTACGACGGCCTTCTTAAATGGAGATTTAGAAGAAGAAATATACACGGAACAACCCGAAGGGTTTGTCGTTCCTGGGAAAGAAAAGAAGGTTTGTAAGCTTGTAAAGTCATTATATGGACTTAAACAAGCACCAAAACAATGAAATATGAAATTTTACAAAGTCATGTTAGAAGGTGGCTTTAAAATAAATGAATGTGATAAACGTGTCTATGTAAAAGGCACTGGAAAAAAATATACCATTGTGTGTTTATATGTGGATGACATGCTCATTATTGGGAGCAATAATGATGTCATAAAATCCATGAAAAAGATGTTGAACAGTAAGTTTGACATGAAAGACTTAGGTCTTGCAGATGTCATTTTGGGTATAAAGATTACCAGGTCATCTGACGGTATAGTGTTATCTCAATCGCATTATATTGAGAAAGTACTTGATCGATTCCTCAAGGATGATAAAGATCAAGTGAAAACACATATGGGCGTAACTATACCTTTATCAAAAAATACTGGTGAGGGAGTATCTCAATTAAAATATTCTTGGATTATCGGTAGTTTAATGTACATCATGAATTGTACAAGACCCGATATTGCATACTCAGTAAACAGATTGAGTAGATATACTAGCAATTCGGGGCACAACCACCGGAAAGCTATTATACGAGTTCTATGGTATTTGATATACACTTTGAACTATGGCTTGCATTATTCTGGATATCCAGCTGTATTAGAAGGTTACATCGATGCGAATTGGATATTAGACTCTAAAGATACAAAGTCCACTAGTGGATATGTCTTTACTCTTGGAGGTGCAGCTGTGTCTTGAAAATCCACTAAGCAAACATGTATAGCTAGATCCACTATGGAATCTGAATTCATAGCATTGGACAAGGCTGGAGAGGAAGTGGAATGGCTCCGTCAATTCCTCAAGGATATTCCATGTTGGTCGAAACCTGTACCGGCTATATGTATTCATTGTGATAGACAATCGGCAATCGGAAGGGAAAAAAGACTATGTATAACGGTAAATTTAGACATATACGTCGTAGACATAATATTGTTAAACAATTTCTCTCCAATGGAGTTATCGCAATCGACTATGTAAGGTCGCAAGATAACATCGCGGATCCGCTTACAAAAGGTTTAGCTGGAGAGAAAGTTGGAAATTCGTCGAGGGGAATGGGTTTAAAATCCTATAATAAATGAGTTACCACCACATAGTGGAAACCCTACCTATATGATTGGATATCCCAAGAACTGGGTTCAAATGAAAAACTAAATTATGTAAAGCGCAACTTGAACGACACGGGTTATTCCCGTATTCCTATTTCAAGTAGACAGTGCACCTGAAGGAGATTTAGGATAAGCATAGATTTTTATGATTTATATAGCTTGGAGATTCCAAGTAGGACATTACAGGATACTTTTAAATAAGCAATCACCTATATGAGTTAGGAGTGTGGCTGCTCCATCGATAATTCCCAAAGGCTGAATTCGTCGAGAGTACTTATGAATACAAAGAGTTGTTCAGGGCCGAAATCAACACAACTGAGAACCAAATGACTTTAGAGAGATATTATGTGAACTCTATTGTCTTGGTTTACACAAAACGCCGAACAGTTCAAGACATCGTGTTCACTGGTTGGCTAGTAAATCTGATAGTTTTCACTATGGAAGGTTCAAAGCCCAAAAGCTACCTATCCTTATGTAATGTCTCTCCATTTGAACTCTCTCGTGTTAGCATTCTTTTTGCATGTTTTGTTGGTTAGTCAATTTTCATTCATGGGGGATTCTTGGTCAATTGGGGTTTTAGCCCAAAGTGAAGACCATGTTTTGTATACGACTTTGACTCGGGCGTTAGTCTATTTGTGGTGATTACCATGATATACTCACTTGGTTAAAACCATGGGAAAGTGAATAAAAAATTGAGGGTTAAAATATGGAGAAAAACTAATAAATAAAAAAGCTCAAAAAAATGCATGTGCCAAGAGTCGTACTTGATTCGACCATACACATCTTAGGTGTATGGGTCGTGATATTCAAAATTAATCAGTGGGTAGCAAAAACCTTATAATAAAAATTGCAACGGTTCACAAGAGTAAAACATGTGACCTAACATGTGTGTTCGAAGAGCAGTTACCACTAAAGCGGTGCATCGTTTAGTATTAAAGATTCACCAAACGTCTCCAATGTTGAAAAGTCACGTTCCTCCTTAAAAGATTGTCTATTCACCTTTTCAAAAACCTATAAATAGTGCAGGCCTGCATCACTTTCAAAAACGGATTTTGCACATACAAAATCATATCTTTGCATTCTAAAAACTAGAGAGTTCAAGAGGTTTATTTGGGTCGTCTGTTTTTCTCCGTTTGAAGTGATTCTATAGAGAAGATCCTACCATTGTAGTTGGGAGGCTGTTACCGTCAGAGCCAGTCCGGGCCCAAAGCAGCCAAGGCGGCCGCTTTGGGCCCCACAATTTTGAGGGCCCCAAAAAAATATTTCATTGTTTAAATATATTAAAGTTTAGATGTTACAGAATAGTTAAAACTTAAAACTGAAGTCAGCTTAGCAGAATTGCAGGTGGTATTTGTTCAGGAGGGGTCATCTGTTCGAATCTCCCAAGTTTTCATGAGAACTACTTTAAAGGCTTTATTTTTTTATCATCATAAAAAAACACCATATCTAAAAGTTAAAAAAAATTCCTTAACGTCCTTTTTTTTTTTTTAACAAAGGAGAACTACTTTCCTTTTTCCTTAACGTCTGGTAAATTTGTGATTTTAGTACAAAATTATTTATAAATAATTAATTTTGTCAAAATGGATTTTTTTTTTACTTAAACTATAAAAGACCCTATTTTTATTCTCGCCTTAGGTACACGAGACGCTCGGGCCGGCCTTTGTTACCGTAAACCTTGAACACCAGTGCGGGGCAATAAAGACTTAAAAAAACTGATCACGATCCGGTCTCGGTAATTTGAATGTTTAACTCCATTATTTATAAGTTTTTTTTCTGAATTATTTTATTGCATTGTTTCACATCTTTAAGAAGAATCTAAACCAACACTTTTTAGTTCAACCTAAGAATCTGAACCAACACTAATATGTGGATGTAAAAGAGGCCATCCCTAAAGCCTTGATGGAATCTCGATCGCATGAAAACAACCGTCCTTCAAATGAAAACATGGAGGTTAACCCCAAAAAAATCTGTCAACCCAATAAGTTGAGCGAAGAAGAATTCAAAGATTTTTTTGAGAAAAAATTTGGTAAAGTTTCGGATGCTATATTATGAAAACAAAAAGCACAGGAGTCTGCCAAACTTGCATCAGAAAAACAATTTTATATTTTGAATAAAAAGCAAATCGGAGTGAAACTGAACCAAAGAAGCCAAAAGTTAATAATAATGTTCAAATTTGTCATGTATCGGGAGTCGAAGTGACACAAGCTGCACAAGAGATGCCAATGCCTTCTTATAATGTTCAACCTTATTATATCTGGAACAATGGTTTGGTATATAATAATCCACATTACCCGTATTATAATCATTATGGAGGTTACTCATATAATTTAATTCCTGAGACTATCCCTATATGCCCCCCTATGTTTGAAGAATCGAATGGTAGTTGGTACGGCTATTACGGGTCCTTTGGAGATGGTTCTTTAACTTCATGGATCCATAATGAGGTAGACTTGAATATTAATAAACCTTTTCAAAGTGCGACTGAGAACAATACTGATACAGCGTTGAGCATTGTTAATGAAATTAAAGATTCTTCTACATTAAATGATGAAGTACTGGAGGGAGATAATTATGCTGCAGATACTGAAAAGAAGGAAGATGTTGATCAAACAGGTGAAGAATATCGTGAAGTAACTGTAGCTTGTTAACTAAGGTACACTTATTCGTTCTTTCTTTTGAATTTTGAGTTACAATTGTTTTATAGTTGCAACAGATGATGAAGGGACGTATACTGATGAAGAGGAAGAAGAGTTTAATGATTCAGATGACGAATCTGCTGATTTTGGAGTGACTTACGTTTTTATCTATCGCTATTTTCAAATTTTAGCTTGTATTTTTCTTTTTAATAGCTTATGTTTCAGTTGGTGAATAGCTATTTTCCTCAATATCTTTATCATCTTTTATGAAATTCTCCTGTAATGTGATAAACCCAGAGACTTAATATAGATTACAAGCAACTGCGAAGAATTTCTTCATTATCAAGAATTGAACTTAAAACATTTTTCATGTAAAGTTAACATCTACTAAAGTTTAGATTAAATTTTCCAGGTAAATTAAAGTTAACATGCAGAGGGACGGACGGGGCTGGGTTGGGGTGGCAATTCATTCCAGCCCACACTACAAGAAATGTATCTTTAGCGGCAAAAAGTTTAACATTAAAAATCTTAATTTTGCCGCTAATAGTTGTTATTTGTCGTCTCTATAAGTTCGTCTCTAAAGATACTTTTAGTAGCACATTATTTGTTTTTGCTTCTATTAACTTTATCTTTAGCGGCAAATATTGCCGCTAAAAATATAATTAGAGGCCATTTTGGTTTTTAAAATATCATTAGAGGCTATTTTAGTTGTTGCCGCAATAGTTTCGTCCCTAATGCTACTATTTCTTGTAGTGTCACCCGATAATATTATATTTTAGCCTGTTTTTTTTTTAATAGGTAAAAATATAGCTAAAATTGTATTAAATACTAAGTTAAAGTTTATTGATTAAATTTATTAAATACTAAAATTTATAGACGAAATTGGAGCACAAATACCATTAAACATTCAATTTCTTGGTTAGTTTTAATTTTTTTTCAAGGAATTTTTTTTGATTATATAATACTGTAAATTGTTATAAATTTTAGCTTTATAATTTTATAATTTATTATTTAGAATATTCACTAAAATAGAAAAAGTTTTTGAATTTATTATGATTTTTTCAGTAAATTAATGAAAAGATTTGTTAATATTCATTAAAGTAGATTTTTGTTTGTTTGTATGGAGGAATCTATTTCAGCCATGGAGTCGTGAACTGGATGAGGAAAATACTTATTAAGGCCACAAATTGGCCATATTTATGTTTAAAGGCCTAACCAAAAAATAGTTCTAATAAAAGCCAAAAACCAATTTTCTGGTTTGGTTGGATGACGATTTTACCCCTAGTCAGCTGAACAACATTTTCTTCTTCGGTGGTACAGACCCGTAGGTACGGATCCACGACTATATTCATAGATAAAATCGTAATGGGTACGGACCCTTTTTCTGGTTGTTGGGCTTCAAACTTAGATATTACAATTTTTTTGTTCTTGGGCTGTACCCATGACATTTTTTTACCGTCCATAATGAACAAAAACCGCAAAGGGCCGTACCCATAATGAACAAAAATCGCGAAGGGCTGTACCCATTATAAACAAAAATCGCGAAGGGCTGTACCCATAATAAACTATGTTTTTCGTAGTCTTTCTTTATTATTAATAAAAAATACACAATAGAAGCCTGGCCCCATAATACACAAAAGAGGGCTGGCCCCATAATGAACAATTTACAAATCAATTGTCAAAAAACCATAATACACTAAAGAGGGCTGGCCCCATCATCAAATTCAAACCCTATATGGGCTAGCCCCATTACACAGTTCATAAAAACACAAAAAAAAACCTTTCATGGGCCAGCCCCACCACAGCCAAACTCTAAACTGGGCTGGCCCTAACTGGATCTGCAAAACCGTGATGGCCCTAACTGCATCGGATCTGAAGGACTTCTCGCTGATGGCGGCGCTGGAAAAACATGAACATTCTTGCTCGCTTGAAAAACATGAACATTCTTGGGCTGTACCCAAGACGCGTAACAACGAAGAAGAGTGGCGACAAACTGTTGGGTCTGGCGGTTTTGGCTCGTCTGACTTGTGGTGGCGACAGATCTGAAGACGGAAGCCGTTGATGTGGCGACAGGTCTGGCGGTTCATTTGCAGTAACACCAGGAAACCACGGCGGCGAGAGCGGAGCTTCTTGGGTGATTAGGGCGGAGAAGCGGCGGCGCATCTGGAATAATGGGGGGCGAAGGGCCGGGCATCTGGACTTATAAGGGCGGCGAAGGAGATCTGGCTTGCTGGGGAAGAGCAGTGGTGCAAGGAATCGGCGGTGCAAGGAAGCGGCGATGGTGGGTTGGTGAAGCAGGGAGATGGCTTGCTGGGGAAGAGCAGTGGTGCAAGGAATCTCGTTTCTGCAGATCTGAAGGTGGGGGGTCGTGGTGGTTCAGGTGGGAAGGGGATGGTGATGGAAACTAGTTGGTGGGTGGTGGTGGGGGTCTTCCAGTGACGGTGGGGCAGATAAAGGTGGTGAGGGTGAAAGAGGAGGTGGGGATGAAGGTTTGGGTGTTGGTGGCCATGGTGAGGTTGGTGGTTGGGGGCGGTGGTTTGGGTATTTACAGAGAGAGAAGAGAGAGAATGGAGAGGGTAGAGAGTGAGAGAATGGTTTGCTGGATTCGTTTCTTAATAGGGATGGATTTTTTGTTTTGGGTTTTTTCTATGTTAATCAAAGGGTGGGAGGGGCTTTTGGTCATTTTCATTGCATGTAACCAGCTGGTTACAACTAGTTACAACTGGGGCTTTAAATTATAAAGCCAAATGGCCACAGGCCTTACAAAATAAAAGACCCGAACTGGATAGTGGTAGTAGAAAAACCATTTTTATGTTAATTGAATCAGACATAATCGGATATGAGATACGTAATATGTAGAATTGGGTTAATAATTAATCAAAGTATTTTGAATTTATATATTAATAATTAAAGAATCAAGTAATTAAAATATAAATAAGTAATTGGTGTATGTATTTGATTATTTTTCAAGAGATGTACTATTTATTTTTTGTGAATTTGTTTAGTGAAGTTATATCCTAATTCACTTGCAATGACATTAATGCCTAATAAGAATATATACATTTAATTATTATTAATTCTTTAGTGATTATTACTTTTAAGATGATTTTGTTTATTTAAGGGTGATTAATTCAAAAGGTCCACATCTAAAATAACTTTCTTTAACAAGTCCAGCCCACTTTTATAAAATTTATAGTCTGAAATACCCTTAATAATACATTAAACTTAAAGTAATAGCCCATTTTTTGAAACGCTAATCGATGATTTTTTTTAAATCAATATCTTCAAAACATAAAACAGTAGACTTTATAACAATCCACAGCTGCACTAATAAAAATTCTTTTTAACAATCCACATCTGTATGATAAAAAATTCTGGAAAATGGAAAAGAAAGGGAGTCGGCTAATGACGAAGCCTATTCCTGTGAGCCCTGTTGGCATTAATGTAGTCGGAGATGTGCAGCGAGCCCATTAAACAAGCCAGATAGGAGCCCAGTAAAAACCGACAGAGAAGGATTATTCGAATCCTTGCTTCCGCCACTGTCATCAAGGCGAGTCTGACTCGCGAGCGAGCAAAATCTAATAGCCCATTACAAAGAGCCCATTAACCAAGCCAGATAAAAGCCCAATAAAAACCGACAGAGAACGATCAGGCGAGTCCTTGCTTCCGCCACTGTCATCAAGGAGAGTCTGACTCGCCAGCGCTCAACGGCCTTGAAGCAAAATCAGTAATAGCCCATTACAACGAGCCCATTAGCTAACAGCCCAGTTGGCAAAGGGCTCCATTAAACGGGCTGTATAATCCATCTTCTTCGATGGTTGCTTCAATTGAATATTTACTGCAAAACAATTCAAAAAATGCAGCATAAGATCAATTTGGAAAATCATGGGACCCATAAACTCAATCGGCATCCCCTCCCCTATTCTCTGTTCATCACTTTTCGGTATAAGGGTTTCCAACTGTAATAAAATGGCCATTATAGGGTTTGTATAAAAAGATAATAAACAATCTACTATAGTTATACTTAAATCAGATAATTCAGAAAAAGTGTAAAAAATATGAGATTAGGTTAATAATCAATTAAATTTTTAAAAGTTTGAATGGTAAAAATTAATTTATTACCTTAATTTGGGTTCTTTCGATTGATGATGGCAAATGGTCCATGAAGGCGTTTTCTTGTGCATGAGAGCGGCTTGTGGTGAGTGAAGATGTTTTTTGTTTTTTCTTGTTCGTGCAGGCGAAGAGATGAGTTTTAGTAAATTATGTCTAATTGTTTTACAACCTTTACTTCTTCTTTTTATTTTGTGTTTTGAAATTTTCAACGATGGAATTTTTTTCTTTTATTTTAAAGTTTATTATTTTACTTTCAAAGTTAAATTAGTAATACTATCAATCCAAAATATTATTTTGGACCTTTTTTATCCAAACTTTTACACTGGACTTCTTAAGGCATAATTTGTTGGGTTATGGACTTAATTAGCAATTATCTCTTTATTTAATAGTAATGCAAAGATTTTTTACGAAGATGCAACCTACAACTCAAAATATTATAGAACCGGTTCCGATTGATACTAGTACGGTTGTCAAGTCTAGTGATTTGCCTTCTAAAAAGAGACGGTGTATTGAAACAAATTTAGAAGATGATTGTCACCCGGATCCTGATCTCAATAAAAGTACATTGGATGATTTTCAGCTAGATCCCGGTTTGCGCAGAAGTATATTAGATTTCGCCCTAATGATCGGGACAATATTAGAAGAAGATATTTATTGACTGGTCTGCATAAACCTCATAGCAAAATTTAAATCAAGGGAATGTGGTCAACAATCGCGCGTTTTAACCCAACTTGGTAAGAGAAACATGGTACTTAGTTAGAATATAGTCTTGCAAATGTTTGATCCCATCATTGATGTACTTAATTTGATTGTTAACGTAATAGCAGGACGCAAAAAAAAAAGATTCATATTGTATGCTTGATCCTATACAATATTTTTAGTTTGTTTTTATTTTTCACTTGATGAGAAATGTGTTGGGGTAACAAATGACTTGTCTCAAGCATTGAAAAGAAAAGATCAAGATGTCGTAAATGCAATGAAGTTGGTCAAACTGTGCAAAGAAAATCTCTAGCACATGAGAGATATAGGTTGGGATTCTTTACTTCAGAAAGTAACTTTGTTTTGTGAGATATACAAGATCATCAGACCAGATATCGACAATGATTTCATACTTCGAGGACGACCTCGTCGTAATTTCTCTTTCAAAAAATATTCACATAATTATCTAATTGCTCTATTTAATGGGGTTATTGATAAACAACTTCAAGAACTCAATAATCATTTTGATGAGGTAAATACTGAATGGCTTACTTGTGGTGCTTGTTTGAATCCTAATAATTCCTTTTCGGCATTCGATAAAACAAAATTGATCCGTCTTGCCCAATTTTATCCTCATGACTTTTCAAATGTGGAACTTGTCGCACTCGAATTTCAACTTGATAATTTTATTTCGGATGTGAAGTCTGAAAATTTGTTTTTGAGACTTAAAGGGATTGGCGATCTTGCAAAAATAGTCTGAAGATGATTTCAATGTGCAAACTTTGCAAGAGAAAAGTGAACGACTTGATATCTACAGACACAAATGTCATGGCGCGATACTCAGCTTCTGTAGAAGAACGAGAAACTATGGATTGTTTCTTTGAGCACCCATGAAACAATATTAGATCCAAGAAAGATACAATAACTAGTCGTAGAACGACGATCAACCAGATTACTCGCCTAATCTGACTCAGAATAGGCCTTGAGAGTAGGTGAGGATTAAGAAATAGAGAGACTATAATGCAGAGTCCCTTTGATGTAACTGAGTAAATTATTTAAAGCCTTAAAGTCTGAATTAGAAGGCTTATGCATCGATTGAAAATTTTGATTTACTGCACGAGCTATGTCTTGTCTAGTAATAGTTAAATACTACAAAACACCTGTTAAGCTTCTAAACAAGAAGGGATCTTCAAAAGGAAACAATCCATGGCTTGAAATAACTAAATACTTATTAAGTATAGGGGCGGCCGTGGAAGCCTTCCACTCACTTAGGCCAGCTTTGTGCAAAAATGAAGCAGCATAATTAGCCTGTGAAACTACCATATGAGTAGAGGATCGTGTAACTTAAAGGATGACAAAATGAGACAAAGAGCCAAGATCCTTCATTGAAAACCTAGACTTTAGTTTAGATACGGTAGATGAAACTATAGAAGCATCATCACCTGTGATAAGTAAATCATCAAAAAAAACTAAGACGATAGTTAGGGATGAATGAGAACCACGAACAAACATAGACGTATGTGCAGATTTAACAACAAATACCTGAGTTAAGAGAAATGAATTTAACAATTGGTATGAATCACGAGTTGCCTGTTTAAGGCGGTATAATGAGCGATTTAATTTGCAAACAAACTGAGGATTATATTTATCAACAAACCTGTAAGTTGTGACATATAAACTTTTTCATCTAATATACCATGCAAAAACACATTCAAGATATACAATTGACGCATATGCAATGCATAAGTAGTATCTAACGCAAGTATAACACGACTAAAGGTTTTTGTGTAATCTAAATCAAAATCTTGAAGAAAACCTCGAGCCACTAAACATACCTTATAGCGAGCTATAGAACGATTTGCATTTCTCTTTATTTTATAAATCCATTTGAGCTTGATAGGAGTTCTACCATGCGTAGGGGGTACCAAAGTCCATGTATTTTGACTGATGAAGGCTTTATATTCTTCATCCATTGCATTTTGCCAACATTGGAGCTTAGAAGCTTTCTTCAAGGACACGAGTTCAGATGGAAGAGGAGTAAGGACTAAGTGTTAACATTTGTAGGAAGGGTAGAGTGAACCGGTTTAACGCCTTGCCACCATATGATGACGTGGAGGAATAACAAAAGTATGTGGACATTGAATATAGGATGTCGGATTAACAGCTGAAGAAGTTGTCACATATGTGGACGAGACATTATCACCCAAAGTAGAGGATTGTGAGGGCTGAGTAAGTGCATTAGGGTTGATAGTGGGATTAAACAATTAAACATAAAGAGAAGGTGTAGGGACAAGAGAAGAATGTGAAAGAGATATAGGTGATGAACTAGGAGAGTGAAAAGTAAAAAAATCGTATTTTAAACAACACATGACGAGAAACAAAGATATGACGAGATTGAATTGAGAGACACTTGAAACCTTTAGAGGTGGTTCAATATCCAAGGAATACACAAGGCTCAGACCTAGATGCTAATTTATGAGATACATACAGTTTGAGCCAAGGATAGCATAGACAACAAAAAATACGAAGGTACGAATATATATGCGGTTTGATGTATAAGGTTTGAAAAGGTCTAGATTAGAAAGAAGTGGAGTAGGGAGAAGATTGATAAGATATTCTGCAACCGAAAGAGCTTCAACCCAATACTTAGACTCAAGAGAGCTATGAGCTGAAAGAGATAAAGTAGTTTTATTAAATGCATGTGTTTGCGCTAAGACACTCCATTTTACTCAGGTATGTGGAGGCAAGAAGTTTGATGAATGACACCATGATCTTGAAGAAAAGAGAGAAAATTATGACTCATATATTCCTTACCATTATCAGAACAAAATAATTTTATCTTTGTATTGAATTGAGTAAAAATCAACTGATAAAAACACTTAAACACATCATTCAGATCAGATTTAAACTTTAGTGGACAATCCCATGTATAATGACCAAAATCATCCAAAAAAAACAACATAATAATTGAAAGAAGAGCAAGATGAAATGGGAGAGGGACCCCATACATCACTGTGTACAAGATCAAACGGTTTACAAGTTTTAGTGATAGACAATTTAAAAGGTAGCTTATGTGCTTTGGAAATAGCACATAAATTACATTTTATTCCATGATAATCTAGTCTAGTTTGAAGTGTAGAAGACAAAGGAATGGATGCATTTGTTGAGGGATGACCTAAACGCAGATGCCACAATAATACTTTAGTAGACTCAGAAAATGGTGACACCAACTTGGAGGATAGACACAACAATGAGGATGAAGTTTGAGGGGAGATATACATTGATTTAGGAAAAAAACAAAAGGATACAAACCATCTCTACAAGAGCCCTGAAAGAGGAGGTTATGGGTATGAGCATCGCGAATAGATACAAAATTAGAGTCAAACAAGATAGTGCAGTTATAATCAAGTGTGAACTTCGAAATGGACAGAATATTAGACGCGATTTGAGCGACACGAAGTATAGAATTCAAATGAAAAGAAATAGAAGAAGAGGAAAACTTATTTTGTCTAAGGCTTGTAATTTCCAATGAATGACCATTGCCTACTGAAAATGTGTCCCCACCATTGTAAGGAGTTGAATGATGAAGAAGAGAAGCATCATTAGTTACATGGCTATTAGCGCCACAATCTAAGTACCACAACTCAGGGTCATAGTTAGTAGAAGTTGTATTTGAAGTATAAGCAGCAAAGACAACTCGATTATGAGCCTTAGGTTTCGAAAAAGCAACAAAATCGGTTCTAGACCAACAATCAATAACAGATTGACCAAATTTATTGCAAATTTTACAAGTAGGAGCAGTATTATAGGAAGGATTTGTACCATCAGTTGAAGAAGACAGTGGTACGCCTAAAATTGATGAGAATTAGAATTGAATCCTTGTGATCGAACATGACCACATCCTCGAGAAGAGAAACCAAAACCAAGATCTTGAGAGTAAGAAGGTTGAAGCATATATGGAGAAAACATGGCCATATGAGGTGATGACGATATGTCACTTGAAATGGCCATTTTCATGAGTAACTCCTCAGATACAAGAAGGCTTCCAATTTAGTGAAAACTAAGTGTTGATGTTTGAGCATTAGTTATTCTAATACTCGACTTGAACTGGTTAAATTCAGAAGGCAGGCCTTTCAAGGTATACATAATAATATCCTCCAATGGAAGAGAAGATGTTGTTGTATCTAAACCATCGCATATATCCTGGATTTCAGCAAGATATTGATGCATTTTTCGTCTGCCTCCTTTTAGAATGATACATAATCTCATCTTGAGTTGATGAATATGAGTACGACGTTGATTAACAATTTTTTTTAATTTATGCCAAACATCATATAAACGAGGTATCTTAACTACTTTAGAGAGAATTGAAGGGATCGTAGACAAATGAAGTGAAACCTTAATTTAATAATCCTCAATAAGCCAAGTAGAGAACTGGATTCAGAAGAACTAGGAGAGGAGATCGATCCATTAACATGATCGAGATAACCATGAGCTTCCAAGACAGCTTCAAGCTGAACAAGCCAGAGAACGTAGTTGGTGGAATCTAACTTAATCTGAACAAACAAAACCCAATTTTAACGAAGAAGAAGCAACCTAGTCAAAATTGCTGAATTGGAGGTGATTTGAGGTGTATATGTGGAAGAAGACTCCATGATAGAAGCGCGGAAAGATCAAAGAGCATAGAATGAAGCTTAAATCGCCATTAATGGCGAAAAGAGTTCTCCTATAGCTCGTGATAACACATTAGAACTAGAAAAGAAGATGTATTTCTATATAGTTAATTGTGTGAAAGATTCATATTATGTTATGTATTTATACTAGTCTAGTACATTTATATTACACATATTAGCTGCATAATAGTAACATTTATGTAAGCTACTATCATAACAAATTCGTTTAATCTATTTGTCTTGGTAGTGTAACAGTTGTAGGAGTTATGCTCTCCTACTTTGAGGGTGTATTGTAGTTTATTGTGTGTATTATCAAACCCATGATCTGTACAACTCAAAAAATGATTAAGAAGGTGAAACTTAGTGATAAAAAACCAATACAGGATGGAAAAAAAGGTCAGCTACAGGGGATATTAATAACTAAGGTGTCACTTGAGCCTCATCATCGGAAATATAATAACATATAGCATGTATACAATACAATACAACCTTAACTGGTCACAAATTATTTCTGCTATAAATAACCTACAACAATGAGGTGAAAATGAGAAATAAATTAACATCCTTTGAAAGTGGCATTTTTTTAAATAAATTAAGTCTCCTTCATTTTTTGAAAGCCAATGCGGTATCAAAAGAAAAACCACAAACCTCATAAAGCTTTACATAAAGAACTCTTAAGGCACCTTTTATAGTCAATGACGTGTCCTTGAAAGCTGCTAATATAAAAATCCCTTAGCGTTTAATATTCTAATAGAAAAAAGATGTATGTTCATTATTACCTTATTTTGTCCGCTTAAAATCATTTTGGTTTGATTTTGAAAATTATGAATAGTTTTGGGGTATTGAACCTTGAAATTACCCGGTAATTAGTATGTAACAATTAGTTCTATGGAACCACTACAAAAATTAATAGTATTAGCCGTGATTAGTGAATTTTAGAAAGGTATGTCCCACTACTGATATGCTATATGTTTAAATAGTTATCACGTGAAATACAGCTGTCAGCGAGATGTCATAGGTCATTTTCTAATATTTGACTGCCTATTTTATTACTCCCTTCGTTTCAAAATGTTTGTCCACTTTGCTTTTCACACGAATTAAGAAATGTAATTATTACACTCCCTATTACAAAAGTACCCTTCATAAAGTGTCTTGATATTTTAAATGTGTATTAGAAACATAAATTTTAATTTTTTAATGGGAGTAATAGTGGAAAAAAAAAGTAAAAAGTGTCTTGATATTCTAAGTGTACAAATATTTTGAAACTACATTTTTAGTAAGTGGACAAACATTATGAAACGGAAGAAGTAGTATATTAAGTCTACATAAGTATATGGTTTTATTTAATACTCTCTCCGTCCACAAATGTTTGTCACAATTTTTAAAAATGGATGTCCACAAAAAGTTGTCATTTTAAAATATCAAGAAACTTTTTTACATGTTCTACCAAGTTTACCCTTATTTAATTTTCAAAAAGTAGAAGACATTAATTGCTTTTCTTAATCATTAAATAGTTGGTTAAGGGTAATTTAGTAAAAGTAAAAGGCATTAATTGCTTTTCTTAATCTATGTAAAAAAAAAGGTATGACAAACATTTGTGGACGGAGGGAGTATATGCCAAGTTAATCTTTTTCTCAGCCAAACCTCTTTCAATTGCAAATAAACGGAATTTTTTAAGAACAAACACTATTTCTTGATTGGTGGTTCCTTAGTATCAACTTTATCAACTGTTTGATTTTTTGTCTCTTCCTTTTTATACTCATCACTTTCTAGTTTTTGCTTTATTTCACCCTCTTTCTGGGATGGTCTTTCTTCTGGTTTTTGTTTCTTATCCTCTTCGTCCTTTTTATCTTCTTCATCATCATCATTAGAAGATTCGGATTTGATTTTTTATTCATAGGTTTTTTCGGTAACTCAACATCCTCTGTATCTGATTCTATCCCTTGCATTAGCCCCTCAAAAAACTGCCCCATAATTGCAAGGATTAAATTGTTATTTTAGCATCACCAGTTTCAAGTTTGAAATTTTGATACTATAAACTTAACGTGAGATGTATACAATGTTGAAATGTAACATACAAAGTCAAGGACTTGAATAGCTTCCCGAGACGATTGGTATTCCTTGCCACCATCACAAGTTATAAAGAAACCTGAACACCTGGTTTTAATGGGTACGTCTAGGGATGGAAACGGATCGGATTATTGCAAAAAAATCCAAAACCATGTCCATATACATTTAATTTTTTAAAAACCAAACCCTAACGGATTTAACCATCGGATTTACTTTTCAAAA